>OU823263.1:417130-2817130 GCA_917490735.1 Dryobotodes eremita | reverse complement strand
CAGGCCTGGGTGTCATCACCGGACAGGCCTGCAGACATCAACGTCGAGGCGGAGTGGTTCCGGGAGGCCATGTCCGAAGTGTGTGACGTGGCAATGCCCCGGGTCCAGCCCGGACGCGCCTGGCGCCAGGTGTACTGGTGGTCGCCGGAACTAACGTCTCTGCGCGAGGCGTGCGTTGCCGCGCGGCGCCTGTACACCAGGCACCGCAGGCTCCGTATCCGCCCTCCGGATACGGAAGCCATTCAGGCGGAGCTGTACGAGGGTTACAGAGTGGCGAAGATCGCCCTCCGAGCGGAGATCCTGCGGGCCAGGGGACTGGCCCGTTAGGAGTCGCTGGGGACTCTGAACAGGGACCCGTGGGGACGCCCATATAAGGTGGTGCGGGAGAAACTCCGCCCATGGGCTCCCCCGCTGACGCAGAGTCTCCGGCCCCAGCTCGTGGAGGGCCCAACAAGCAAAGTAATCTTATAAAAAAATATGATAAGTGTATTAACACTTATAAGATTCTTATAAGTGCATTGGTGTAGACTATTTTACTTATAGTAGCATTTCACAAGCCTTAATTTACTCAGGAGCATTTGCTTCTATAACTTAGTCTTCTAGTAAATACAAGTTTAACTTATAGAACAGTTATAAGACTCATATACTTATAAATGCATTTCACAAGACTAAATATACTCAAGAGCATTGGTTGCTATAACTAAGTCCTATAGCTACTACAAGATTAACTTATAGGACAGTTATAGGATACATTTACTTTTAACATACTTATCAGAGATCCTTATAAGTATTGGCATTATCGTCTTGTCGAAGTCTCTTATATGATTGTTAGCATGTTACGAATACGCTATGAGAGCAAACATGCTTACAAATTACTTGACCAAGTACTTTGTAAGTAAACGTCAGCCATTTTGTCAAATTATAGTTTGTCATCTCATAGTCAAGTGCAACAGATTATGTAATGGAGGGTTCCGTCGAAAATGATGCTGTACCTGTTGAGTGCTATTCTAATCATAAAGAACAGGAAGAAAAGGCCATGAGGAAGAATATGATTCAGAAATAAAAGAAAGCACAGACTCTGAAAAGAATCATGAATTACTTCAAGATATACAAAGCTGGGCTATAAAATTGAATATAATGCATTTGACACCAAATGAACTATCAATAATATTATACAAAAGAATTAAAAACATTCTACCCAAAGATGCACGAACTTTGTTAAAAACAAATAAAAGTCTTGTAAACTTGCTTAAACAGTTGACGGACGAAATAATAATCAAAGCTTAGTCAGATTTAAGGGGTGAGGTTGATAAACAATTCATGAGGAACCCTAATTTGTTTTAAAATGGAGGAGAAGTGATAGTTACCAAAACTGTAATAAGTACTAATTTGCTAATAGTGATTCTATAAAGTACTCAATGCCGAGCATTTTTAAAACATGGCGAATATTCACAAGAATCATTGAAATTAAATTTTAACAACAACTTCACAATGTTCAATTTTGCTCTAGGCGTTAAGAAAAAATCAATATGCGGTACATATTCACAGTAAATTTGAATTCCCCACCAGTTTCCACACTATATTCACAAAGTAACCAGCTATATTAAAAACGAATGAATACTAATGGAATTATTTATATTAGTAAGGAATATAAAAAGAAACAAATTTCTCAAATACAAAACACGTGCACGTTACAGTTTATACCTATATAATGTACTTATAACAAATAACCAAGTATGTTACAAGCGCATTATAAAATTGATAGGTTTCATAAGATACTGGAGTCAAAGCGTTATAGAAGCACTAGTGCCTGTAACTGCATAGGCTAAGATTGTTATAGAAACTATTGTTTTTCGTCAAGTATATTATACGAGTTAATGACTTTATCCAAGTTCATTATAAGATCGTTACAGAAATATATGCTCCTATATTTGCGCCCAAATCCTTGTTTGTAGCATACTTCAAGTATCTTATAAGTGCATGAAAAAATAGTCTTGAGACCATTATAAGGACCCGATTTTGCTACTTGGGGGCGTGGTGAGCGCTCTGTTCCCTTCGCGGGGGGAGCATACTCCCCCGCCCATGGCTCCGCCTCCTGCGGTGCCAACTATGGACCACACAACCGACGATGACGACGTTGCTCCTGAGGTGACCGAGGTAGAGTTGAGAGTGGCGGTACGTAGGCTGAGTGCCAAGAATACCGCCCCAGGACCCGACGGCTTACCTGGAAAAGCCTGGGTCCTGGCCTCAGAGGCTCTAGGGCCTCGACTAAGAGGGCTCCTAAGCGCATGCTTGGAGGAGGGCCAGTTCCCACTTCGTTGGAAGACGGGGAAACTGGTCCTCATTAAGAAGCCGGGGCGCCCAGCGGACTCTCCGTCCGCTTACCGGCCCATTGTGCTGCTCGACGAGGTGGGCAAGCTCTTTGAAAGAGTCATTGCAGACCGCCTCGTCGGGCAGCTGGTGCGGGTGGGGCCGGATTTGGCGGACAGCCAGTTTGGTTCCCGCAGGGGGCGCTCCACGGTGGATGCCATCATGCGCGTGCGAGCCCTCACGACGGGGGATGCTGTGGCCCGGGGTGGGGTCGTCTTGGCGGTGTCTCTAGACATCGCCAATGCCTTCAATACCCTGCCCTGGAGTTGCATCAGGGAGGCACTCCGGTATCACTGGATGCCGACCTACCTCTGTCGTGTAGTCGAGGCCTATTTGACGGATAGGGCGGTTATTTACCCCGGTCACCAGGGAGAATGGAACCGGCGAGAGATGTCGTGCGGTGTCCCACAGGGATCGGTCCTGGGGCCGCATCTGTGGGACATCGGTTACGACTGGGTGCTGCGCGCCGACCTCCCTAGCGGCGTCAGCGTAGTGTGCTACGCTGACGACACGCTGGTCCTGGCGCAGGGGAGGTCGCACCAGGCGGCGGCCGAACTAATGACACGCGGGGTTGCGACAGTCATTGAGAGGATCCGGCAGTTGGGACTCGAGGTGGCCTTGCACAAGTCCGAGGCCATGTGTTTTCATGGTCCTCGGAACGCGCCACTGTCGGGTTCCCAAATATCGGTAGGAGGGGTTCACATCGGCGTCGAGTCGACGATGAAGTACCTGGGACTCGTCCTCGACAGCCGGTGGAACTTCGTCGAGCACTTCCGACGTTTGGCTCCCAGACTGCAGCGGGCCGGGGCTGCTTTGAAGTGGCTCTTGCCCAATCTGGGGGGGCCAAACGCCTCCTGCCGGAGGCTCTACGCGGGGTTCGTGCGGTCCATGGCCCTTTACGGGGCACCGGTGTGGGCGCGTTCATTGAGGCTCCGGCCAGCCCGCTGGTTGAACGCGTCCCAAAGGGTCATGGCCATCCGGATGGTACGGGGATACCGCACGGTCTCCTGCGAGGCGGCGAACCTCCTTGCCGGATTGCCGCCGTGGGATCTGGAGGCAAAGGTCCTCGCGCACGTTTGGGAGTGGCGCGAGGAGGCGAAACGCCGGGGCGTAACTCCGCTGCCGCGAGAAATCACGGCACAGCGGACAGAGCTCCGGCGGGATCTCATGGCGGCATGGAGAGTGCGACTGTCGCAACCCAGCGCAGGGCACGCCACAATTGCGGCGGTAAGGCCCCTCTTTGAGGAGTGGCTTGAGAGGCGCCACGGCGTCCTCACCTTCCGCCTGACGCAGGTCCTCACCGGACATGGCTGTTTCGGGAGGTTCCTGTTTCGTATAAGGCGGGAGGAAACGCCCGGGTGTTATCATTGCGTGGATCGACCGGAGGACACGGTGGAGCATACGGTGGAGGTCTGCCCGGCTTGGGCGGAGCACCGCCGTGTCCTCGTGGCGGCGATCGGCGGCGGCGACCTCTCGCGTCCGGCCCTGGTTCAGGCCATGGTACGGAGCGAGAGGGAATGGGAAGCCGTCACCTCCTTCTGCGAAGCAGTAATGCTCGCGAAGGAGGAGGCGGAGCGCGAGAGGGAGAGGCAATCACTGCGCCCTCGCGCCCCTAGCCGCCGCAGGAGGAGGAGACACCCTGGGCGTCGGGAGTCGATTGGCGACTCCCGGCCACCGTAGGCGCGGGCTTGCGGACGGCGAGCAATGGGCAGCTCGCCGTCCGGTAAGGACCAGGCCCGGGTCGACGGCGCGTCGTGTTCCACGCGCGCCTCAAAGAGATGTCAGCACCATTGACGGGGTCCGATAGGACCGATGCCTGCCGGGGTCGCGGATTGTTCGAAAGAGTTACCGTGGGCCTGGCGCACAGGCAACTGAAGGAACACGGGTGGGTTTTAGTCAGTAAGAGTCTGACACGCCCTTCCGCTCCGCTCAGAGCGGGAGACGTCATTTGATGATTTCCCACCCAAAAAAAAAAAAAAAAGGGTGGAGGTACTGTAGGCCTAGACAAAAACTTTTCTGATAGCGTTAACGCCAGACGCCAACGTCAAAATGTATGGCAATGACATTACCTGCGGAAAAGATACATAATGTCACGTGGTAAGCAAATGTCAACTCCATACAATTTGAATTTCCGTTGGCGTTAACGCTTACAGAAAAGGGATTTTGTCTAGGCCCCCTGATCTCCTCGAAGGCAGAATGGTAAGTGTCCACTCGTCCCATCAGCGCTCCTCCATCAGCCAGGCTCTGTCATAGCACGAAGTTAGCCGAGTATGCGCGTCATCGCGACGGTGCTGCCACCTCCTGGAACTCGTACTGCGCTTCGTTTAGTGTCCAAACTAATGACCTTCTCCGACATGTATTTAATATATTTTAAATAAATGTAAGGCAAACGCTTTTGAGTGCCACTGCGTGGCTTGCAACATTGCGGCAGTCCCAGACGAAGATGGCAGGATGTGCTGGACTTCTTTAATAAACACTTGTCTTCACTAGCTCTAGTCAGAAGGAAGGAGAGTAGGCAGGCTGCAACCATGGATAAACGGGTTTATTAACAGACTCGTGGTGCACGTATTGGCTTCGGGTGTACAATGCCTTATCGAATGCCAAATTATAAACAATAATTTGGAATCATCGAATATCACATGATCGACATCTATTAATCAAATATCTGAATAGTCGGGGTCAGGGTTGCTAGTTAATAAATCTAATACTCTATTAATCGTACAGCTAATACATTCACGATCGTAGGCGAGAAAAGGTCAGCTGTTTACTCTAGAGGAGGCAAAATTTTCAAAATCAAAACCAATACTCATTTATTCAAATTAGGCTGAGAATCAGCACTTTTCGAACGTCCAAATTACATAAGACAGTCCCTCAAAACGCCCGCCCTTCACCACTTCCTAGTGCTTTAGCTAGGGATAAGAAGTGGCGCAACAAACTCTCCGGCAGAAATTCAAGTGGCGCAACAAACTCCCCAGCACAGACTCAAGTGGCGCAACAAACTCCCCAGCCTCCAGCCAACCAGTGAGTCTTTGTTATTATAGCTTAAACTGTTTGCATGCCTTAGTTAAGGTAGTTAGTATGGATCAATTTAAACTAAAACTCTGTAACTTGTACCTACTTTCTGTACAAATAAAGAACTATTCTATTCTATTCAGCAGAGAAGAATTGGCGCAACAAACTCTCCAGCAGAAATATAATTAAATGAAATAGTATTAAATAAGTAGATAGGTAGGTATCTAAAGAAGGATCCTTTCAGGGTTTTTCGAGGATTAAAAGGCGGTGATCAATAATCCTTTAAACCTACATAATATATGCCTAATGAGTTGCGTAACAACCAATCCATCATATTTGTGGGGCGTCGGCTGCAAAATTAGAGTTTTGCTCCCGTAATGGTTAAGGGGTAGCGATTTCTAAAGTTTTGATATTTCGTGGTAGAATGTTAATTACGCTGTGAAATGTTTGACCTTGTTGTAATGACACGTATTATTATGAATCAGGGCTGGCCTTATTTGTGAAGATTTTGATCACCGCAGAATGTGGGAAATTAACTTGTATTTTCATAATTATACTGTAATAGTCGAGTTTTACGCTATGATTGGTCCTGTGTGACAAACAAAAATCTCACATAAAATTTTACTTAAGTTAGCTAAATTAATCTTTATAAAAGTTGAGTTTATAAAATAGAAAAGTAGAACCTACAAAAAAAAAACAAACAATGCGTTTGCCAAGCTGGGTTATTTAATATATCATCACCGCTTAATCCAACAATTCACTGCATTCACAGATTAAAATGATGACGATAAGATCACAAAATAAGTCCTAAAACCTAACCCAATTTCGCGCGACCAGGTCAAAAAGACCAATCCACCGTATTAAAATAAATCAACACAGTATCACAGACAGATAACTCTGACAGGTATACTCTAAAACTACAAAATGTGTAGTTACAGAAGGCCGGATCCATACAACGAGCGAAAACAGGCGCACGCACACATAGACGCGTAAAAGATAAATGATTTTATTACTGTAAGTAGGTTTGTACAAACACTTTTACACGTCAATCATATTTTTAAACTAGATGAGGTCGGCGTTTCCTATCTGACTACTTTGAGTAGAAAGGCCGAAACAAACTCAGATGTCACAATCTCTTTTAAAGTCCAGACATAATCTTGGTCAGGTTATGTGAAGACCATGTAGATTGGTGTCTGAAATGGTCTTTTGAAGAAAGAACCACACAGATTGAGTGGGCCTGCCACGTCAGTGTACGCATTTGTCAGTAATCTTGCTGCTCGACTAAAAACTTAAGGAGCTCAACGATTCGACGAACAATACCAAAGAAAGGACATTTGGGTAGGCCGCATAAATTACTCAAACTGCCAGACCATGATTAAAACTAATTGGGAAGAAAAAAAAAACAATGATCCACATAGTCTTTACATTCACAATAATGTGCGTACGTACGGCGATCTCAAACAAATGCCGGTCACGAGTGCGCTTGCACTCGCTGTACGTGAAGCGTGTCTATGTGTGCGTGTGTGTTCGGTTGTTGTATGGAACCGACCTTCTGTACCCATCTATTTAATGCTAAAATCCAGTTATGGCTAAATGTCTAATTACTTAGCTTTTTATCTTGTTCTCATAAATTGTCCAAATAAATTAGTTTTACGTGATGAAATTTTCAGAGAATAGATTTCGGTATTGAATACGAAATCGTTACCAGGTTAATTAGGTGTGTTGGTATTATTTATTGTGAAGCGGCGATATTTTGCTTTTGTTTTATCGAAGTTTAGGAGTCCCTCTCTCTCTTTCTATAAAGTAGGTTAAGGGTTTAAAACCTGGCGTGACTATTTTCGTATTGTATCGTGTCTAACTATTTCAGTTTTTTTTTTAATATCAATTTAAGGTCTATGTGACTAATAGAAAAGGACAACAAGGAATTTCAGTTTGTTGAAATCGTTAATTTGCAATAAGCAAACGTACTTTCCTAGATCAATGATTCTTCCTTTCAGTTTCTATGATTTTTTATGTATTTTTAATTTAATAATTCAATTTATTTTATTTTCAAAAACTCAGATAACAGAGATCCGTAGTGTTAGTAAAGTACCTTATACCTTTTTTTTTTTTTTTTTTGGGTGGGAAATCATCAAATGACCTCTCCCGCTCTGGGCGGAGCGGAAGGGCGTGTCAGACTCTTACTGACTAAAACCCACCCGTGTTCCTTCAGTTGCCTGTGCGCTAGGGCCACGGTAACTCTTTCGAACAATCCGCAGCCCCGGCAGGAAGTACCTTATACCTAGTGTTAGTATATACATAAATTAAAATACATTTAGGGTATGAGTCACTTTGTAAAGAAGACGAAACCAGTTTCTCAACCGGTCATCCTCTCCACAAAATGCCTCCTAAAAGGGGAAAACACATTCTCACTCACTGTTTTCAGAATGCTGTTGCCACTGGCCCGGGTTCTAGCTGCCACCGACGCTATTTTCTTCCGCACAATTGCATGGAAGCCGTCAGTACGGTTCTGCGTAAACATCTCTGACGCACTACAGAACCGGGGCAGTCTCAAGAGCATTCTAAAAACATTGTTGTACTGGACGCGCAGGACATCTAGCGACCTTTTGGTGTAGTTGATCCACAGACCACCCGTGTGCAGACCCTGGCAATATATATTTATTATTATTATTTATTTATTTTAATATATATTTTTGAATTAATTAATTAATTTAATACTTTAAGAAAACAAATGTATAGAGCTGCTGCTGCAATCAGTCCCAGAACCACCTTTGGGTGATGCAGTGACAAACATTGGTACGTGTAATAACGAAGAATATAGGAAGAAATATTTATTTAAATATAATGATATACATAAGCTTATTAAAAACGATAGATATAATATATATAAGTACCTAATTATAGAATAAAATAGAATAGAATACTCTTTATTATGTACACCATAAAAATACAGATATAAATGTAGACATTTTACACAGGGTGACACAATGGGCGGTCTTATCGCTAAAAGCGATCTTTTACAGACAACCTTTGGATGGATTCAAGGGAGAAGGAGAGACAATAATGCAGATAGTCAGTGGTGTACCATTTACATATACAACAAATACATACATACATAAAACATATACAATAATAAACATGAAACAAGAGCTAGGAAACTAAATGTAATGATGATGTTTAAGTAGAGAGGAAGTGTTTTTTAACCATACTTTTAAAAGTGGACAGAGATTGAGCACGCTTTATCGACTCGGGCAAGGCATTCCATAACCGCACTGCTTGAACTGTAAAAGACACATAAATATAAGGACAAATAAAAACACGAATATACTAAAACAAATAAGACTAACAATGGGAAAACTATGAATAAAGCTATGTACGTATAAAAAATCAGACACAAAAATACCTAAGGTACGTAAACTTTTTTCTTTAACCCGTAATACTCCACAAGTACGTGCTTACGATCTTATGATCCCCTTAATTGTGTAAAGCCCACTACATACACAACTTTCTAAGCAGAAAAGCTAAGCTAAGCGTTCAAACGACTTGGAAAATAACGTGAGAAACACATAAAAAACTCCAAGAAAATAACGAAATGAACTAACCTCAGTAGAAAACGAGCAGAATTAAATCCTTTTCACTCCACGAGGTGCATTCACAAGGATTTCTAAATAGAACGAACGTAATACCAAAGAGAGAACCGTTCAAAATGAACCGTTTAGTTTTTTTTTTAAACTTGAATGAACTAAATTGTGCTGATGGCGTGTTTAATTTAAGTCTTAAATTTTCAGAATTTTAGTTAAAATTAAAAGACTACCGGTATGCTATACGTAATTCTTGAGTGTTTTAGAAAAGTTAAGAAGAGAGAAATTCTTTACGTGCTAGGTACGGTCTCAATACAGGGCAAAGGCTGCTTTTCGTACAGAGTACGGATCTAAAATAGCCCTCAGAATGAGCAAGGTGAAGTGGCAATGATCCGGCCACCTTAGAATGGATGACCTTTAGAGTAGACGCGTTATTGAGTGAAGACCGCGAATCGGCAAACGTAAGGTACCTACGTATGCCCTTAGGCATAGTTGCCCGACGACCATCGTAGCAGCTGTGTGAGAGTAGCTGAGGAATGGCTTGCGATTAGAGAGGCCATTGCCCAGTCGAGCTGACACCGGCTGTCGCTGATAACCAGCGCTGGGGCTCTGTCTCGCATAGTTCTCTCTGTAACTCGTTCTTTTCAGGGTTACGTACCCAAAGGGTAAAAACGGGACCCTATTACTAAGACTTCGCTGTCTGTCCGTCCGTCTATCCGTCCGTCTGTCTGTCACCAGGCTGAATCTCAAGAACCGCGATAGCTAGACAGTTGAAATTTTCACAAATTATGTATTTCTGTTGACGCTATAACAACAAATACTAAAATTAAAATAAAATAATTATTTAGGGGGGCTCCTATACAACAAACGCGTTTTTTTTGCCCTTTTTTGCTCGATATCAATAATGGCAACAGGTAGGCACTTGAAATATTCACAAAATACCCAGTTGTATTTTTACTTTAATAATAAATAATAAAATTAATATTTAAGGGGGGCTCCCATACAAAAAACGCCATTTTTAGCCTATTTTTTTTATAGACAATGGTATGGAACCCTTCGTGCGCGAGTCCGACTCGCACTTGGCCGGTTTTTGTATTTGTGTGTTTTTCTCTGCGTCATGTTTACCGCAAATAAACGTATTTTCTTTCTTTCTTCTTTTTTTACTATAAGTTGATGGTGTATTTTAAACCCGATATTTCGTACTCCAGAATCGGATCCCTTAACTTCAAAATTTTTGCCTTTATCAAGTCTAACCCTTAACATCTCACGTGCACGCTTCATTACCCGTATCCGTTCGCGTTCAAAACAACAGACATTATGTTATTAACTTTTTGAATTAACTTTTTGCTTAAATTAACTGTGTGCGTTAGGGTTTTTTGTACCCGCATCTAAGTTTTACGGGTTAACTTTTGTTTCCATTTTTTGTTCACTGTCGTTATTTTTTTTTTTTTTTTTTGTGGTGAGGATTAAAGGGGTTAAAGTTGGAGTATGCTTTGGGTACAATGTGGCTCAAAGTCAAAGTCAAAGTCAAAGTCAAATAATTTATTTCAAATAGGCACATAAAAGGCACTTTTAAACGTCAAAATTTACAAAAAAATAGAATTGATTCTAGTTGCTGGCTAGAATCTTCGTTGAATTTTTTTTCTAATAATTATTTCGTACAACCGTAAATGTTTACTACTAAATATGGACGTTGCGATGTCCGCTACAATAAAGGGTCACAGGGAAAATTGCTCATTTTATAAATGACAGACGGATTAGTAACGTTCTGGCCTTGCTTTGGTGAAAATGCCTATTGTTGGAAAAGGACTTTTTTTGACAGTAACAACAAGCGACAAAAAACTTAAAGGTAATTTTTCACTCGGAAAACTTGACCTTACCACCAGTAGGACACCGAGCGAAAAACGAATCTGTAAAACTATGAACTACAGCCTCAGATATGTAAAACGACAAGCACCATGAATTTCCACCAATGATAAAATTAAATGATAAATGATTTTATTTCTGTAAGTAGGTTTGTACAAAAAGTTTCACACGTCAATCATATTTTAAAAACTAGATGAGGTCGGCGTTTCCTATCTGACTACTCTGAGAAGAAAGACCGAAACAAGCTCAGAGGTCAGTCTCTTTTAAAGTCCAGACATAATCTTGGTCAGATCATGTGGAGACCATGTAGATTTGTGTCTGAAATGGCGTTATAAGGAAAAACCACACAGATTGAGTGGACCTGTCCAGTCAGTGCACGCATTTGTCAGTAATCGTGCAGCTCAACTCAGAACTTAAGGTATTACGAGTATAAGGCATGATCTGGTACTAAGTGCACAACTCATACAAAAAATCCCAAACTAGCAGAATAGGCTTAAACTTAGGATCGTCGTCGTCCAAGATGCTACTCAAAAGCAACCAGTTACAAACTTAACCGCATCGTGTACGAACCGCCATCGATATACTAGTGATGTGATATTTTGGCTACTCATTGGTGATTGGAGTTTGAAACACGTTACTTTTGAGTACCGGCGTGGAAGATGGGCCTTAGACAAAGGTCCCACCACCCGCGATTAACGAGAAGCGAGTATTAGCATCTATTGTGGGATAGTAATTTTATTCTAGATGCACCGACTCACATATAATTATATAATTAATGTAAAATAGTAACGGTGGGGTTTCTTGCCCATTCTTCTCCATACGAAACTACCTATTGGAAGGGGCAACTAGAATCAATTCAATTTTCTTGTAAATATTGACGTTCAGAAGTGCCTTTTTTGTGTATATTTGAAATAAATTGTTTGACTTTGACTTTTGAATAGAGTAAGCAACTAAAATGAGTTGAAAACCAACGAACAGTGCGTGCGCGACGGTGACAAGCGATTTCTCGCTGGTATACGTATGTACCAAGCGTGCGTCTCTCAGCAAGTGTTCTCTCCACCAAGCGGCCGTCATCGCTGTGCGAGTACCTACTCTCTTTGATAGCTCAAGTCGCTGCAATAAAGTTTGAGAGACCTCAACGGCGGCGGTGTGAACAGTCAGCAATCAACTATTACGTAATATATGTATATATTTTACTTACACGGGACCTACATTGTTTTGTACGTTTGTTGAGCATTTTATTGCTCATTAATAGATAGCTTCTCTCGCTTCCTCGTCTGCGGTGGGGCAGGTGCCTTAGGCCCGGACTACACAGTATAAATCTGTGCCCACCGTTGTCACAAATTATAGCGATAGTATAAAAAATCGACTTTACTGACATCCCTATAAATAACATGTCAACAGAACAGTAAGTTGAAGGTACGAAATCAGTTAAATAGAACTACTCGTATAGAGAAAGGTGTTTTGGGCAAAGACGACGCATCAGGTCCTTATATGCGCGCGCGCGCGTTGTGCGTGCGCATCTATAACAAAATACCAAGGGATTTCAAAACATTAAATACAAGATTGTTTAAAATTAAGTTTTTTAAATGGTTACTTGAATGCAGTTTTTATAGTCTAAAAGAATTTTTTGATAAAAAATAATGATGAACTTCTTCACCGAACTTTAAAATTTTGCATGCTATGTTTTTATCCTATCTAAACATGTTGTGCCATATGAATTTGTATTTAACACCATTTTATACCATGTTTTACGCAAATAAATATTTTATTATTATTATTATTATTATTTATTATATAGGGTAACTGGTAATTAGTGACCGATACTTAAACACATAATTGTACTCATCATAACAAACAACTTTTCCAAAGAAACAATTTATTTAAATTTACCAAGCTCATGACCCCAATCACCCCAATAGAATATTGGGTACCTAACAATGATAATACACTATCAGCTGTAATTTAATTTAGTTACTAATCCCTTTTTACAAACAAAATTATTCCATTTTTACTATAGTGGTATGAGGAACAGGGTGTAAAGTTCACTCACACCTCCATAGAAAAGGGAGGATCCTCCGACCAGACGGGTGTCGTGTCTGGTGGGCAACTGCCCGACGGTTGATGTCGGGATGTTGTATATATGCTAGTTCCGCGGTAAACTCTGCTTGCGCGATGCAGGATCTTGTGTGATGTCATTGTGACGTGTAGCTCGCATGTGGCGATGTAGATACCGCTACATCACTCCCCCCCGGAGACTGGAGGTCGATAGTGGGCTGAGTCTTGTATCTTGCGATGCTTGCCAGGGCCAGTTGAGGTTCCAGTGAGTCGGAACCGGGTGTCGCATAGTTCGCGGTGGGTCGGAACTGTCTGCGAAGATTCTCCAGTGAGCCGGGGTGGCGCTGCGTTATGCTCCAGTGCGTCGGATGTGGTACAGCGCCGGGTTGAGGCTGACTGCTGGCGTCGACCAGGAGAGGGATTAAGAGCTCTTCTTGTTGACCGGCCAAAAGTGCAGTGTGTTGTGCCAAGGTTGCTTGATGAGGCTGGGGGTGATGACCAGGTATGCGCGGTCGTTGCATGCTGGTGGTCAGGATACCCGTAGAAGCCGTGGGTGCTGGCTGGCTGTGTGACTCGCCGCTCGAAAGCTTGAAGGAAGTGATGATGACGTCACGCTGATGTAGATGCACGAAGGCTGCGCTGACGTTCATGTTCGGGGTCACCAGTATAGAGGTATAGAAAGAAAGAAAGAAAAAGAAAGAAAAATAGTTTATTCTGCACAAACAAAACGCACCTAACAAATGAACGACATTAATTTAGAGACATACAAAATAGCCAAAAGCCTCGTATTCATGTTACAAAAGTTTCATAATTTTGTCTATTGCTTGATGCCAGAGACCAAAGACCATACACATTGCTCTGTGTTGCGACACTTGCAAATGACAACAAACAAACAATCAAAACAAAAACAAAATGCCGATTGCAGTGTGGAAAAAATACTACTTTTGTAACAAACAAACAATAATAATAAGAACAATTAAGCAGTGCGTCGCATCTGTGCAAGAACAGGTCGTTGCTCAGCAAAATGCTGTGACTTCGGACGAACCTATCGTCAACAGCGCTGATTTTCAGCAACTACCTCTCGGATGACGTAATGACGTCCCCCTGTGTGATGTAATAAATCAGGTAAGTATGATTTTCCACAGAATTAAGTGTGATTCTAGCTGAACATAAAAATGTACTTATAAATAAATAAATGTATATATGTATATCTGTATGTGTAACTTTATAATAAAAAATATACATAAACCGAGACCATAACAAACATGATACAATGAAAAATAAAAAATCTAGGCAATAAATTCTATATGCTGTGTCGGTACAGTGCGGTGTGTGTTTCTATTTATGCTATTTTATATGTAATTTTGATGTACTAACAATACTTCATAATTAAAGAATGTAGTCTATATTGATACACCATAATGTTTTCACCATGGGAATTTCGATGGCGGCCATTTGCATAGCGGCAAGCATTGAAGCATGGCGTCGGTAAACGACGACCATGTTTTTCGGACAAACCGGTAAATTTGCCAATTGGTACAGCTCGATAGTGTTATTAAGCATCTTATAATATTATTTTAGTGGACCGAATGGATCGTGGATATTTCGATGTACGAAGGAGCAAGATCCATCGACATACTTAGGGAGTGCAAAACCAAACCGCGTCCCAAGCCTCCTGATCTTAATGGTAAGTATTCCTATTGGTATTAGTATTGCATTACTAAATAAATTGCCAAAAAAGCCCAGCCTTAACATTAAATAAAATTGGTTATCCCTCTGAAACTTTATTAAGTGCTATACCTATTGTCCTACCTAGGCAATGCAGCTTCAGAAAGACTCACAGCAAACACGACCCAGATAATTGAGGACTACCATTCCTGCTGTGACACCGACATAGACCGAACCTAAACAGGGAGGAATCAGACAGCGGCCACTCACACTGTTGGACAGCCATATCCATTGCCCGTAGGCCATCACCCTTGAGGTAAGTACAAAAAGAGCACATTACTAGTATATAAGAGCTATTGTTACTAGATCCAGTTTAACAATCATGTGGATTTCTGTATCTGCATGAAATATTTCTTTAAAATACTCAAAAAATGCTTCTTTGTTCTCAGGACTCTTACTGGTGGAGGAAGGTTGTTCCAACAGTGCGTGGCGGCATATCTGAAACTCCCCCTGAATGCTGCGGTTCTATGTGTTGATGTACAAAGAGGTTTGGTAGAAAAACGTGGTTCGTATTTGCTCTGTCTCCAACTTAGCTTCTCAAACAGATAGTGTGGTTTGTGTGTAGTGACTACTCCAAACAGTAAACTAGCCATATGTAACTTTCTCCTAGCAGCCATTTTCAAAATGTTATTTTCATTTATATAAGGCGTGACATGGCTTCTACGAGGTATCTTTACACAGAACCGTGTACATGCATTTTGTATGCGTTGTATCAGCTTCTCTGTTCTTACCAACAAGCAAGGGCCATATACTGTGTCACAATAGTTAAGTCTTGACAAAATTAGGCTATCCACTAATTGTTTACGTAGATCAATACTCAGGTAGTCTCTAATTGAGTATAGTAGTTTCAACCTATAAAAACAATTCCTCATGGAGTTACTGATGTGCTTCTCAAATCGTAGCTCTGCATCCATGGTTAACCCAAGGTTGCATGCTATCTCTACCCTATCTATTTTTTCGCCCCTGATAACAACTTCTGGTTTGGCTGACAGTATTGCGCTGATCATTTTCCTACTACCCAAAACCATAAATTTAGATTTCAGTGGATTTAATACCAGTGAGTTATTATCTGACCAACCCACCACTCTTTCAAGATCATCATTGATTTTTTCTACTGCCTCTATTGTATCAATGGGTTTAAAAGTTATATATAATTGGATATCATCTGCGTACATGTGATACCTGCAATGCTGGAATGATTGAATAATGTCTGCACTGTAAAGGATATAAAGAAGGGGCCCTAAAATTGATCCCTGAGGCACACCACGTGACACCTGACGAGGGGGGGATGACATCCTTGACCCATCCTCTGTCTGGATTTCAACAAGCTGTGACCTATTTTGCATGTAAGTAGCGAACCACTGTATTGTTTCCGTTGTAAAACCATAATACGCCAGCTTGGAAAGTAGCAGAGTGGTATTTATTGCATCGAAGGCACGTGAAAAATCAAGAAGTGCAAGGATTGTTCCCTCCCCTCTGTCCCGTGCCTCTAGGATATTCCCTACTACGTCAGAAAGGGCTGTGGCCGTCCCACGACCCTTCCTGAAACCAGACTGAAGGTCGGGGAGCATATTATTTGTTTCTAAATATTGCAACATTTGGTTGTATACTACCCTCTCTAATACTTTCGATAAACAAGGCAGAATGCTAACAGGACGTAATTCTTTAAAAGTACAAGGGTTGCTGGTTTTGGGTAAAGGCCGCACAATAGCGCACTTCCATAAGTCAGGGAAAGTGTGGGTATCTATCGACTTATTTACTATTGTGGTAATAGCCTCAAGGGTGGTAGGTAATGTTAACATTATCATATCCAGACTCATTCCATCAATCCCTTTAGCATTAGACCCCAAACCTTTAATAATTTTTGAAATTTCTTCCTCCTTAACATTTCGTAGCTCAAATTGAGTTTCACCGAATCTATTTGTATCAAAGTATGAAAGCTGCGATGTGGGCACTACGCACGGTCCTGGTACATTCAGAAATGCCTTGTTAATTTCGTCTGGGTCATTAAATTGTCCGGGAAGCATACCTTCACTATGTTCTGCAAATACATCTGATTTAAGATTTTTCCAAAGATTTTTGGGGTTTTTTATCTGACTGTTAATGTGCCTGTTAAAATATACCTTCTTTTCCTGTGTTAGTGCTATAATAGCTTGTTTTTTTAAATCCAAATAATATTTTTTTGTAGTATCTAGCTTGTCCTTATGATAATTATTTTTTGCCTCGTCACGCAGCCTAATCATTAATTTGATATTGTCTGTTATCCAGGGTGTGGGACGGTCTCTAAAAATTTTAGTCCTTATAGGGGCATGCAAGTCAAACAATTGGATGGTACATACATTAAAATGTTGAATCATGCTATTAACATCTGGCAGTGAGCTTATTTCAAACCATGGCATTAATTTGAGATCCACTAGAAAGTATTCCATCAATATATCCTTTAGAGGCCGATATACAACCAACCTAGGTTTATTTTTTACCTTCTTGATGACTGTATCACATACAATAAACGAATGATGCCCAAGTTCACTGATATGATTGACCACAACATTACGAACCCCCACATCGGTACAGATCACGTCTATGAGAGTACTACTATCCCCTACAAAATGAGTCGGTGACTGTACTACCTGATTTAGATTAGTATAATTCAGGAATTCCATCATATCTTTAGTTTTTGTGTTGTTTGTATCTAGTAGATTAACATTGAAATCCCCCAGTAATACCAAGTGATCATAAGGTGCCAATGCGCTAATACTGTCAGTTATTCCATCCAGAAATGTTGAGAATTCAAACCAGGGCGGCCTGTATGCAGTGCCAATCAACAACTTTCTACCATTGATAGTTAGGTTTAACCACATTTGTTCCACCTGAGATTGCTCTGAGTGCGGCCGTACACGCGCCCTTACTCCCGTTTTGATGTAAAACGCTACTCCTCCGCCTCGCCCCCCCCGTACAGTCGCAGGACGCGGCACGTGCTTTAACCTATATCCCGGAACCTTAGGCGCGCGTCCCTCCTGCCCAGGTCTCAGCCACGTTTCGTTGATTGCCATTATATCCACTGAGTGTTGTGACATGGCAATCAGAAACTCGTCCTGGTTAGTTGCCAGAGAGCCCGCATTGAATAAACCAAACTTTAATAATTTTGACTTAGTCATGTTATGTAAAGAGTAATGGCTGTATAAGTGTATTTATATATAATATTAAGGATAGTATTTTATTCATATATGTATTGTTGTAATTTTGTTTATATTTTTTGAGTAAGTAATTTGTGTACGTATGTTTTAATTTTGATAGCAAATAAATAAGTGTGTTACAATCATTATGAATTGAAAATAATAAATATCTATTGTTTGTAAATAATGTTGTTAGTTTGTAAATGATAATATGTGTAATTATGTATGTATCTATGTTCCTCCTATTATTGCAGTACTCACTGTCATATTCCCACCTCCCCGGATCACAACAGATGCGACACACAGACACCATGTTTGATAAACAATTATAAATAAAAAAACTATTAACTATAGATAAAAAATATGCACCATCAAACAAAGGCTTATTTGTTAGTGTCCGTATATGGTCCAATAAACTGCTGTATATCTTCCTCAGATGCAATCCTTTGAGTGGATTCTCCAGGCTTTTGCCGGACCAAGATGCGACCACGCTTTGTCCATACAAATCGCCATCCATGAATCCCCGCAGCGGCCCTTGTTTGACGAAATAACTGCTGGTTCAGCTTAGTCAACCTCTCATTAACATAGAAGCGCACAGGTTTCCCAGAGACTCCGAGATTCTCGGTTGTAGCTTCACGTCGCACCCGGGCACCGTTCAATATGGCGTCGCGCTGGTCACGTCGAGCGAGGCGCACCATGATAGCACGAGGGCGGGGCTCTGTTGAAGCAGTGGGGCTTGTCGCTTTTATGTGTCTGCCGCCGACTCGCTCTGCGCTCACGATGTCGCGGTCCTCCAAAGCAACTCCTAGCTTTGTGGCAATTAGCTGGAACAGGTGTGTTGGGTTTTCCACTTGCGACTCAGGTACGTTTGCTATTACCAAATCGTTTCCCATCAGCTCTTGATCCCTGTCATTGAGGTCCTTCTTGAGCTGTTGGACCACACTCTCCACCGCACTTAAATTTCCTGTCGGAGCGCATCCGGTATCGCGACTCATTTCAAGCGCCTCCAATCTGGACTCAATTCCATCCATACGGACGTGACACGAGTCGTTGGACGCCTTCAACTCCGCTACGTCTTTCCGGAGCTCCATTACCTCGAACCGCAAGGTGCGTAGCTCCTCCACTACTAGTTTTAAAGCGGAGCCTACGTCCGGCGGGAACTCTGGAATTATCTTTGAGGCGATATTGTCCACAGCCACAGTTTCAAACGGGGGAGGCGTTAACATCTGCACGAGCGCCTCTACCACCACAGGCGACGGCGGTGTAGCGATTGACTCAGGGGACAACGGGGCAGCAGTTGATAAGGGCGTCGGCGTTACGGCAGTTGACAGTGGCGTCGTCGGATGCATCAATGTTGTTGCCGCCGCAGGCGTCACGGGTGCCAGCGTCGCCACAGCTGGTGGCGTTGACATTGACACCAGCTCCTCACTCTGTGCCTGTGCCAGACAACCTCGTACTGGTGTTTCAGCCTTATTGTCTCTACGGACATTTTTCCTGCACTCAGGGCAATGCCAAGCGGAGACTACGGGGCCCTTCGTAGCGAGGCCGACGCACACTCGATGATATGCGGCGCTACATTTTGTGCATCTAGCTGTGTCAACCGCCGACAAAAATTTACCACATGCACCGCATTTCACCGGCATTCTTATAACAGGACTTGCTATACGTGCGTACGTATGAACCTCCTTAGCTGATACACCCTGGTATGAGGTATGAGCTGGTATGAGGAACAGGGTGTAAAGTTCACTCACACCTCCATAGAAAAGGGAGGATCCTCCGACCAGACGGGTGTCGTGTCTGGTGGGCAACTGCCCGACGGTTGATGTCGGGATGTTGTATATATGCTAGTTCCGCGGTAAACTCTGCTTGCGCGATGCAGGATCTTGTGTGATGTCATTGTGACGTGTAGCTCGCATGTGGCGATGTAGATACCGCTACATTACCATGCATTATGCTTTTTTCATTCATTTAACATGAGACAGAACGGGGTCAAGCGACTTACAGCTGATAGCATGCACGCGGTCCGTACCGTTGTTAAATGAACGAAACAAGAATAATGCATGGTAAAAGTGGAATAATTTTGTTTGTAAAAAGGGATTAGTAACTAAATTAAATTACAGCTGATGGTGTATTATTCTTATTAGGTACTCAATATTCTATTGGAGTGATAGGGGTCAAGCGCTTGGTAAATTAAAAATAATCGTTTGTTTGGGAAAGTTGTTTGTTATGATGAGTACAATCAGGTGTTTAAGTATCGGTTACTAATTACCAGTCACCCATATACAGGTACAGTACAGCCGATGAAACATGGCTGGTCTGAACATAGGCTCTCTGAACTTTCGGTAATGTTCTCTCACTCACACTCGCCCCATGTCACCATTTGTTCCTAAAAAAGGTTATTGCGCAGCCTCCTACGCAAATTTCGGACCAGCCAAAATTTATCAGCCGTACTGTAGTGAAGCATATTCAGCCTATAATTTACCCACTGCTGAGATACTTAGGCCTCCTCTCTGTGAGAGGGAGTAGGCCGTAATCGACCACGCGGGCTTTGTGCAGGTTGGTGGATGTCACGTCATGTCTTCGAATTTTTTGGTTTGGACACGATCCACACGATGTTTTCATATTCCGTTTCGAGAGCAGTGGTGATGAATTAAATTACACCAAGTAAAGTGCCTGCTTGGGTTCGAACCCACGACCACTGGGCCACCAGTCCAAAACTGCTTTCTTCATCAATTTGCTTTGTTTTAGATTTAAGGAGCCTTGGAGTCGAACCGTCGCTCGTGCCCAGTCTCCTGTCCCTCGCACGCTCTCTGCGCTCAACGCTCTCTTGGACGCTAAGCCTCACTGTGATGTGTTCGCGGATGAATGGAAGAAGATCTTGTCAACATGTCTGGAGTATTGTGAGATGAGCGTATGACTGTCGAGTAGCTGTATTTTTTTTTACTAATATAGTGTGTTGTGTCTTTAACTAATGTAATTGGCCTTGGCCGTTTTATGTTAAAGTAAAAATAAATAAATAAAATTAAATTGTTTCTTTGTTTTTATATTGTGTGTAGTTTTGACATGTGCCAAATAAACATAATTGCTCGATTGTCACTTTACGATATTTTTACAGTATTTTTTTTAACCATACTAAAACTTTTAGATTTTTCAGTTAAGACGATATAATGGTTTAAAAAACAGACCATACTACATTAATTCCATACATACATACCTTCTGCGAAGCAGAAATGCTCGCGAAGGGGGAGGCGGAGCGCGTGAGGGAGAGGCAATCGTTGCGCCCTCACGTCACTAGTTGCCGCAGGAGGAGACACCCTGGGAGTCGATAGCCGAAACCCGGCCACCGTAGGCGTGGGCTTGCGGACGGCGAGCAATGGGTAGCTTGCCGTCCGGTAAGGACCAGGCCCGGGTCGACGGCGCGTCGTGTTCCACGCGCGCCTCAAAGAGATGTCAGCACCACTTGCCGGAGTCCGCTAGGGCCGATGCCTGCCGGGGTCGCAGATTGTTCGAAAGAGTTACCGTGGCCCTGGCGTACAGGCAACTGAAGGAACACGGGTGGATTTTAGTCAGTAAAAGTCTTACATGCCCTCTCACTTCGCCCAGAGCGGGAGAAGTTATTTGATGATTTCCCACCCAAAAAAAAAGAACAAAATACATTAATTACCAAGATTTTATGCAAAATATGATTTTTTTAAACGATATTTAGCTAAAAGCTAGTGATAAAAACTTTTAAGAAATTAATTTAACGCAAAAATCTTGCATTTTTTCCGGGAAATTACTACTTGCTTGGTGAAAACCGTTTAAGACTAAATAATGGCAGTTGACGAGACGCCTATCATGTAGCTTAAGAGATAAAAAACATTTTCAAAACATTCGGGAAAATTTTTCTAGCGGAAACGTTCCTGTTTAACTCAAAAGTTATTCAAGAGTTTGAGTTTGATCTGAGTAACTTCAAAAGGTAATGAGACAGTCAGATTTAAATTACGAAAGTTGTTAAATCACTTTGTGTTCCAAACGGCACCCCGTCTTTTGTGAAAGTGAAATACAAAAGATTGTACAAGAAGCTCGCAGGTTGGCTATGCATGATTCATTGACATTCGAAATATTAAAACTCACGTATTCTACCACAGTAATTATAAAAAAAAAGAATCATCAAAATCAGTTCCCCTAGAAAAAAGTTCTGACGTAACACACATTAAAAAAAAATTCAGTGGAATTGAGAACCTCCTCCTTTTTCTGAAGTCAGTTAAAAAATCGAATTTAGTTACAATTTCCAAATTCCTTTGAAGAAACACAAGGTAACCACAGCGGTACCATACGAAATAGCCCCCAGTACACGCCCAACTAACTCCAACACTGGGCATTAATTTGAGCAGCAATTAAAACTTTTAGCTGCCATCCGACGGTTTTTAACGCCGAAAAATATATGCCAACGTAAAGTGAAAAACTGAAGAGTTTCAGTGACTACGTTGTTTCAGGATTGTTATTAACATTCGCGTTTTGTAACAGCTTTTTGGGATTGTTAAAAGTATGTGTGTTAATAGGGGATTTTGCAACGTTGGTTTCTTAATTATTATAAAACGTGTTTGGGTTTATAAATGGACATACTTACACACCTAATGCAGAACGCAACGTCCCTCGGACTGTTTGTTTACTATTTTTCACCCACGATGGAACGGGTGCGAAATATGCGTTTGGTGTTAGAGGTTGTTGGTGTGTATACATGTCTGTTACCGTTTTCCTCGAAAACTACAGGGCCGATTTCGATAATTTAAAAAAAAAAATAGCTATAATTTCAGAGCAGGTTCTTAAATATGTTTTATAGCTGTAGACCACCAGAAACCGCTGCAGCAGCCAGGGTAGTCAGCGCTTGAGGGCTACTCAGAAACTATTCATCCGATTTCGATGCGGTTTTTTTGTATTGTATAGGTATCATTTCAGAACAGGTTTCTAGAAATGTTATACAGCTTTAAACCGCCAGGGAGCGTTGCAGCAGCCAGGATGGTTGGCGCTCGAGGGCTTTTTATACGATTGGAACGCCCTCATGCGTTTCAATAATTATATGGTTTATGTTGTAATTGTATGGTGTTTATGTGGTGTGTGTTTTTGTGTGCTTAAGCGAGGGAAGAGAGAATGCACCTGAGTCTGCGCACACACTTGTGCACTATAATATCTCCCACGCCAAAGGCTAGTCTCCGTTGAGATTGGCCGCCATGACCGAAATACGGTCTGGAGGTCTATATATAATAAATATGTGGTGTACTTAATAAAGTGCTTTCTATTCTAAGCTCACAACTCAAAAGAAATACCTATATGAAATATAAGAAAGAAAGTACATTTATTTGGTACAGACTCAAAGGCACAAAAACACGTTTGTACAGGTTTTGATAAAAATAACAAATTCTATGTCTGGATTGCTGTTTTTCTGATCAGTAGCGCCATGTACAATTATTTGGGCCTAATTTCAAAGTCCGTAGACGAAAATAGATACGAGCCAGTCCAAAAGTAGTTCGTTACATTGGAATAAACCCTGCTTCCGATTAATAAACTTTTTCGGACGGGCTAATACACGTTGGGATTAAGAACTGCTGTCAAATTGTGTCATCATCCATTCCTAGTTCGGCCCCTGAAGTAATCTTATGTCCGTAGGTGATACGGAGTACGAAACGCCCGAAATTACGCCCAAAACTACGGATATCATGCTTTGAGAGTAGAACCCCTGGTCCTCAGCCTATTAGGCTAGAAGCCGACATCAACATTGTTGAAAAAAGGCTAGCCAAATGGTGATCAAATAGTGTCATGTCAGTTTACACTGTCTCAAGCTCTTTTTAGAATAACCATTACAATAAGAATGCTTGGCAGTCTGATTGATGGTCACCGTTTATTTTCAGAGTCAATGAGGATTTTCATGAAAATTCACGCCACCAGTTGGCGCCACTTTGACAAGAGGTCTACCATTTCGACAACGAGTATAAAATATATATGACGTTCATCATTCGTTTCATTCATTCGTTCATCATTTAGTACAGTTTTGACACTTTTGACAGAAGCCCGGACTTGACGTCTCGGTGCTGCCATCTAGTGAACGTCATTTCAGAAAACCCTCACTAAGATGGCTTCCTCTAGTGGTGGTGATAGTTACTAAGGCCCGATTAACACGTTGCGATTTACCTAATTTGCTTGAGACATGCCATGATTTGAAGCAACAATAAAAGTGGCACCATCTGAGCAGTGTTTAAAACTTAAACAAGTTTATTAACCGATTTCAAAAAAAGGAAGAGGTAATTCGACTGTATTTTTTCAAATGTTTGTTACCTCAGAACTTTTTTTTAGGCTAACCGATTTTGATGATTTTTTTTATTTGAAAGCTGGTTCTTTTCATGTGGTCCCATATAAATTCGATCCAAATCTGACCAGTAGTTTTTGAGTTATCCTTAATAATGCGTATTTTTTCCACTAAGCATATTAAAGATGATGTTTTAATAACTTCCTGTCACTGTCATTTACATATCAAGTAGTGATATACGAATTTGTTTCGGGGGTATGTATCACAACCAAAAATTGAAAAATAAAAATTATTATACAAAAATAAAAAAACAAAAAACAACCGACTTCCAAAAAAAAAAAAACACTAAAGAGTGAAAAAAATACTTTGATTTCGGAAGTCGGTGACAAAAAACGAAAATACAAAACCAAAGACTCCGATTACAAAGTTTTTATTGTATATAAGTGCTTGTGTATCTTAGTTTCTAATACAGCATGAACTCAAAGCTCGTGGGAACTGGAGAAAAAAAGAAAAAGTTACAAAGCAACGCAAAAAAACTATATGTATATATTATATTGGGCAAATAAATCTTATCTTATCTTATCTTAGTGAGTCAAAAAGAGATAGTATAATTCTTTTTTAAAATCCCTAATATATGTAAGATTGCCAGTTCTATCCTATAATGTAAGTGATAACTGAAACCCATTAATTTGCTCATGGCGCCACATAGTTCAACAGATTACGTTAGGCCCTTGAAACCCGAAAGATCCCAAACTCACTAAAGAATGAAGACCGCTCTAATTCAAACATGGTTTACATTAGAGGCTTTATCTTTATTGGTTTCACAGCTAGGTTTAAAACGTGATAGTGGACAAATGGTTAAATTGGAATGAACAAGAGGTCGGGAGTTTGATCATCACAAATTTATATGCGTAGTTTCGACCTCTCACACCAATAAAAACTTAAAAGTTCTACCACGTTCTACCGCGATGATTTTCTTCATAGTATGCTTTGCCGTACAGTTGCCAGTATAAAATTGGACGTCTTCTTTAACCAACTTCTTAAAAATGGAGGAGTTTCTCAATTCGTCTTTATTTTTTTTGTATATATGTTACGCGATATCTCTATAGACACTCTTTTAAAATACAACTTGCTAGCAATGCAAGTGCACATTTAACTACTTATTAACTAGCGCTCTTGTTAACTTTTCTGTCTATTGATAAAATATCAAAATAATATTTATTTCTGAAACTTGGTTGCAAAAATTAATACACACGTCAAAAGAAATAATAATAATTATTTTAAAACTAGATGAGGTAGGTGTTTCCTAACCAACTACTCTCAGAAGAAACACCAAAAAAACTCAGACGTCAATGCCTCTTTTAAAAGTCCTCACATTATCTTGGTCAGGTCATGGAAGATTAGTATCTGAGATAGTCTCATGAGGAATGAACCACACAAATTTGAGTGGACCTCAGTGAACACCATATTTTGTGTCAGAGTGTAAAACGATTTACAAAAAAAAACCCACTTCCAAAAAAAAAAACACCGCAATGTGAAAAATTACTTTAAGTAATTTTGAAAGTCGGTGTCTTTGGTTTTGTATTTTTGTTTTTGCTACCGTCTTCCGAAATATTTAAAGTTATTGTTCAGTTTGTAGTGTTTCTTTTTTTGGAAGATGGTTCTTTTTTTGGTAAAAAAGTTTTTATTTTTCACTTTTTAGGTGAGGTACCCACATAGATTCGTATACCACTACTTGCTATGTACTTAACAGTGACAGAAAGTTATTATAACATCATCAATATAGTTACAATAAGTGGAAAAAACACGTATTATTGAAGCTGCTTGAAAAACTACCAAATCAAAGTTAATAAAATTTATAAGGGACTACCCCTGAGGCATACTATATCTATTGAAAAAATAATTTCCGAAATCGATCCATAATTCCCGTAGATATTGTGTAACAAACATACAGACGAATTGTGAACCTCCTTCTTTCTGAAGACAATTGAACAGTGGTCCTAGCACGAACGTGCGGAGTAAAGTAAAGTAAAAGTATTATAACGAGAAAATATTTGTTTTTTTTATGTTTGGTTGCTACGCTTTCACGCTAAAACGGCAAAATGGATTTGGATGAAATTTGCCCTCCATATCAAAAAGTCCTAAACGCAAATAGTCCTAATAGCAAAATGACCTACAATCAAAGTTACACTTTTGCAAAATGTCCTATTAGAAAATCGTCCTACAAGCAAATAGTCCTAAAAACAAAAGAACGGAATTCTAGTCATGCCACAAATGAGATTTTTAAAGGAATCATTTTATTTATTTTCTGCTCTATACACTAAATATTATAATATCATGTGCATCGTCTTCACATATAATTATATAATTAATGTATACAAAATATTGTAAAACATTTTAAAAGAGTATCGGTGGAGCTTCTTGCCCATTTTTCTCCATACGAAACTACCCGTTGGAAGGGGCAACTAGAATCAATTCTACCTTTACAACTAGTGATTACATAGTAAAGTTATATCTATTTTATTTTTTAGTTTTAACACTTTATTCATAATAATATCTAATGGATGAATCTTATTTGTGTTTGCCGCATTTTAAACCAAAAATGCTACAGACCAGTTGCTTTTTTTAAAATTAAAAATTCGTTTGAATTTACGAAAGAAAGAAAGAAAGAAAGAAAAATATTTTATTTGGTACACGCACAGGAAATCCAAACAAAAAATAAATTAAAATAAATATTAAAAAATATAAAAAAGGAGCATATACAACTAACAATAAAACAGACAACATAACAATAAAATTGAAAGTAAAAATAAAAGACCTGTGCGAGGCCAAAAAGGCTCCTATCTCAGCATAATGCCGCGATATTTAAAAAAAAATACCGCAACGCTAGTATTCTGATAGGGCCGTTTTACACATGTTCGTGGTTCGCCTCAGTGTGTGTAACTCGACGATTTACACCAGGATACTTCCCTCGACACCTAATAAATTTCAAAGCTTTATTTCGCACCCGGAGTGCAAGAATGTCAGCAAATTACGATTTCCTTACATATGTACACCATTAAGAATTCCATTTTCCTTCCACCCTTAACGTAAGGGAATGATAAGTGGCCGAAGCCATAGACTTTAAGGGCCACACACCCATTGTGAACCTTTTAGCTTTATTTGCATTTACCTTATGGGTCACATGTGTGTCTCAATTCAAATTTGACAGCTGAGCTATCGGTTTCTGTGCGTCATGGGTCCGATTCTTTCATGGCATAATTTGATATCCTGCAGATATTATTCTGAATTTAGCTAAGATTTACATTTGTAAGCACATCCACAAAATTTTATGAAAATAATAATAGATTCAGGCGCCCCCCTGTGAAAGGGAGTGGGCCGTAATCCACCACGCGAATCCAAAGCGATTTGGTGGAGAATAGATCACCACGTTTGCTCCACCATTTCGGCGTTTTCAGACTACGCTATTAAAAAAATCCAGGATTCTTCAAGATATTTTGACCAGACCACACGTATCAGATTTATGCCTATGTTAGAAAGAGTAGGCAAGTTTGGAAGCGGGCATGACTGCCCAAAATACAACAGCCTTTAGTGTCACCAATCGAAGTCTTTTTCACATAGGGTGGCCTATTACAGGTTGCTACTATATTTGACCCAAACTGAACAAATTGCTTACATAGAATGAGTTGCACCCCCATCTCATAGCTACCTATAGATGAAAACCCTCCTAAATATCCATGGCAACCGATTTGCTCTCGCTTCCCTACAACGCCTTCGACCCTCCCTTATACAGCATGATTTATAACTGTATCTACTGTCCTATTTCGCCCAATTTACAGTGAGTTAAGAATGGGTTTCCGGTAACAAAATGTATACAACACTACTTGTGTTTTGTTACTTGATTTTTGATTGAGTGTGTTTGTGATAATTGAGTCATATAGATGCAAAGGTAGCAATATTCAGATAAAAAGCAAAAGAAAAGAAAGAAAGAAAATACGTTTATTTGTGGTAGCCATGCCGCAGAGAAAAACACACAAATACAAAAAAGAACGAGTTGGGGTAACAAAAAATAAAACAAAATGGCGGTAAACAATATTTTTGGTTTCAAAGCAGTGCATTTACTATTGGATATTGCTATTTTTGCTGCAAACCTATAATTTCAATGGTTATTTTAAATGAGATGTTGCCGTTTCTGCTACAGACTTAATAAGTATATTTATTCTTATTACTTGTTAAAATTTTGGAAACATCATCTACTTTTCAATATTTGTAAATATGTGAGCACCATGTATCTATCACATAATTAATTTACCTGCCTTTGCATTATATTTAATTCTTTTTACCTATTGTGGTATAGTAATTTTATTCTAGGTGCATCGTCTTCACATATGATTACATAATTAATGTGAACTTACATAATATTGTAAAATATTTTAAAAGAGTAACGGTGGAGTTTCTTGCCCATTCTTCTCCATACGAAACTACCTTTTGGAAGGGGCAACTAGAATCAATTCTATTTTTTTGTAAATTTTGACGTTCAAAAGTGCCTTTTATGTGCCTATTTGAAATAAATGATTTGACTTTGACTTTGACTTAAGGGGTATCCGCTAAGGTAGCCCGCGAAATTCAAATTTTCTTATATTTTTTGCAATTTGCAGGTCACTATCAGGTTGTATGTTGATCTAAATATGATTCGCAGCCGTATCAAATATTTATTTAGATAGAGGAATAACTAGTATTCTTAAATTTTACCTAAAAAAGATTTAATGGACTTCTTTGTTAGTCTAGTCTAATGTTCATAAGCGTGACTGCTGAGCGTAAGATCCTAGATTCTATCCCGGGGTTAAGCGAAAGAAACTTTCAGAAGCTTCCTAAAAATCAGTATTTTTGCCCGGTTCGAGCCTATTGTCATTATAACCTCGCTCCCTATAAAATTAAACTTATAACAAAATCACCCGCCATGTAGGTACATAATGTGGGTATACTTATACACTTTTGCACACTCCTTTGAAGAATACGGACGTGATCCTATGTAATGTCATTCAAAAAGCAATGATTTATAATTAAGCTACAATGAAACCGAACTCAACAAGCTAATATTACATCCCGCTATCTCTTGATTAACAAAGTAAACTCCCTTTAACCGTACTTAAGTTTTACAACCTCGTTAAAATTATCGTAAAATGAAAGGACACTTTTTATTTGTGACTCTTCATAATCGCGAAACAAAATGGCCTCGTTAATAATTATCAGGAATTTTTATTAATGGCAATTTGCATACTTGAATTTGGACTGTTAGTTTTAATATGGGAGAAGGAGATGAAGATATAGAAAGAGTATAGTGTTGTCTGTTTCTGTCGTAAAGGAATGAAAGTACAAACATTAATCTTCGATGCTTAAGCCATAAATTAAGTCTAAAATCAAAATATTTTATTTCATATAAACCAACATGGGCACTTATGAAACGTCAGAACCTAGGTGCACGGTTCCAATTGGTTGTTTCCTATGGAGAAGAAGGCAGGAGTCTATTAAATTAATAGTAGGTACTCACTGGTTTCAAAACGGTGCTCACTGCTCTCAAAACGGTGAAGGAAAACATCATGAGGAAATCGGCATGTTCTCGAACCAAAAATTCGAAGACATGTGACATCTACCACCCCGCACTGACCCGTGTGGATTATTACGGCCCACTCTCTCTCTCACCGAGAGTAGACCTGTGTCCCAGCAGTGGGAACATTGTAAGCTGATTTAAATTAATGGTAAACTGCTTACAAATCTTATGGTTGCTGTTAAGGCTCCTTCAAACAGGTGTGACACGCGACGTGACACAAAAGTACCGCCTGTCACGCGACGAGCGGTGCCTCTGTGTCGCATTCGATTCGCGTCGCATGTCGCGTCTGTTTAAAGGAACCTTAAGGCACGTACACACTGGCGTGACGCGACAGCGCAACACAAAGGCACCGCCTGTCGCGCGACGAGCGGTGCCTTTGTGTCGCGCTGTCGCGTCGCGCCTGTTTGTGGGAGCATTTAACAGCAATCATAAGATTAGTAAGCAGGTTACCATTAATTAACCATAGTAACCATGCATATATAAATAACTAGCGAGTAGCCCCTGCTTCGTGCCATTTTTGCTACTTGACGAAACATCGATATTTCTTTATTATGTTAGTTTAATATTAATGAATTTTACACATAAACCATCCGGAATTAAAGGCTCCCACAGACAGGCGCGACGCGACAGCGCTACACAAAGGCGCCGCTCGTCGCGCGACACGCGGTGCCTTTGTGTCGGGCGTCGCGTCGCGCCAGTGTGCACGAGCCTTAATGCTCTAAATGGTGGTGAAAACCGCTTTAAAATCCGTTGCAAAGTTAAGAAGAACAACGCGGTCACACATACGAACATGAAAAGCTACTTTAATAGAATATAATAGAATACCAAGCGCGTAATTAAAGCGCAATTTATAATATGTATAAATAACGACCAGTCAGAATAAGCTGACATTGTAATTTAGACCGCGTTATTGAACGTTTATAGAATGACTAGATTCTGCCCGCGGCTTCGCCCGCGTGGATGTCCGAAATTATTCCACGAAAACGTGCTACTGGGACAAAAAGTAGCCTATTTCCCCATCTGTCTCGTTGCCAATTTTCATTGAAATTGGATATAGTGGTTAAGGTGTGAAAAGGTAACATAAAGACACTGTTACTTTCGAATTTATAATAATACTAGCTTTTGCCCACGGCTTCGCTCGCGTTAATTTAGACTGACTATCAATTCGGGTTATAATTCAATCATGATCGGAAGACACGTGGCGCCATCTATTATCATAAGAACGTTATTGTTATTTTCCTCGAGAACAGTACTTTTTTTCGGGATGAAAGGTACCCTGTGTCCGTTTCTGTACACCTGACAACATATTTGCAAAATTTCAGGATGATCGGTTCAGTGGTTTAGGCGTGAAAAGGTAACAAACAAACAAACAAACTTACTTTCGCATTTATAATATTCGTTAGGAAGTTAGGATAGGATATAATATATAATATAATATGATATACTATAATATAATAATATATATAATATATATATAAATATATATTATAATATTATATAGTTAGGAAGTTAGAATTAGGATTCATATTGACTAATTGTAGTAGTCCTCCAGACCGAATTTCGGCCATGGCAGCCAATCTCAGCGGAGAATTATAGCCATCGACACGGGAGATATTATAGTGCACAAGTGTGTGCGCATACACTCTGCACTCACTCTTCCCTCACTCTCATAGTCCGATGGGACGGCAATCTGACACGGCCGGAGTGTGATCAGGCGCAGGACCAACGGCTTAACGTGCTTTCCGAGGCACAGGGGTATCACACCGCCAACTTCCAAACTCCGGGCTGTTACTGAAAAATTCCTAATGGAAAAACCCAATAGTACTTTGCCCGACCTGGGACTCGTACCCAGGACCCCATGCTCAACAGTCGTGCTTGCGACCACGAGACCAACGGAGCAGAGTATGGTATATACAGGGTCGACCTTTGAGACGGGGTAGTACCTTAATCGTTGTAGCTATGGAAAAACGGTCTTAAGAGGCAATCCATAACTTTTTGAGAAATTTAGATCGGCATAAACAGATTTATAAAACAAATACAGTCAGCAAGAAAATGGGCATTTTCCCAAAAACTTTTTTGATGCCATTCGATCTATTTCTTATAAGGATCAAAAAACTTTACTGGACCAACTGAGGTTTGAGTACTAGAAAAGTCAGAAATCGGAAAAAACTTTTCCCATACATTTCGTAAGAAATGAGACTCCAGCTTACTGATGGATAGATCGGCAGTATAAAAGTCAGAATCCCAAACCCTTTACTCATACAAGTCTAAACGTTCTAAATTATTTGAGGATATTTTTTCTCAGAATATCAGAAATCACAAGTAACGAACTATTCAAATTTTGTTCTCAAGCAAATAAAAAAATAACGCGTATTCGTCGAAATTCAAAGTTCAATTCTTTTTATTCAGTTTCTGCCTGTCTATCCATCATTAAAAAGTAAGTTGAGCGACTAATTTTCTACGATATGTATGGGAAAAGTTTCTCGTGATTTCTGACTTTTCTAGTACTAGAACCTCAGTTGGTTGGTTGGTGGTTGGTTGGTTGGTTGGTTGGTTGGTGGTTGGTTGGTTGGTTGGTTGGTTCGTTGGTTGGTGGTTGGTTGGTCGGTTGGTGGTTGGATGGTGGTTGGTTGGTTGGTCTGGTGTTTAAAGTAAACATAGTATGGACCTATGGATTATACAAGGCTTACCAGAATAATTGGTGATTATTATCAGCAGACATTAGTACCAATAGTTCTTACGCAGCTATTTAAACTCTTTTTATGCCTATTTAAGATTTAAAAATGTAGCCTAAGTTGTATAAAATTGTTAACGGAACGAAGGAGCCTGGATTTGGAAACTGGAAACACAGGGAATCCTAGCGTGAGATCTATGAAGTCAATCCACTTGAATGTAAGCTTAGTAAATAAATTTATTCTTATTCTTGTACTTAAGCTATTTTAAAATAAAGGGTCATTCCTCATGGTTTTTCAAATTGACTACTATATAGATATTATATAGTAATAATTTTACATTCCACAACAACAAAGCTTAAAAAGTTAGCACTATGAAGAAGGAACCATTTCCTTAGTAATAAATAGAACAACGAATCATAAATGAAATTATCCGGTTAAAAAACCCGAGTTACTGACATAGCTTGCAGAGTAAGCAAGTCGCAGTGGGCCGGCCATGTCTGTCGAAGGACCGATAGCCGGTAGAGCAGTCGACCTCTGGAGTGGACACCGCGTATCGGCAAGCGTCGTGTGGGACGCCTCCCAGCTAGATGGACCGACGTCCCGAATAATATGGCCGTGACAGACTGGATGCAGAAGGCGAAGTACAGTGTATTGTGGCGCAGCCTAGAAAAGCCTATATGGCCAGTGGACTGTGTTAGGCTGAGTTGAGAACAACGAATGGATTTTGAACTGAACACCTCACATTTGGTGGCCCAAAAGGACCGTAACCTTAGAATCTATTTCTCAAAGTTAGCCTAAACATTAAGACCTACGTGTAGTGAACGGCTAGCCTACTTCTTCACATAACGTTCGACAAAACCTAAACAAATGCTCCAGACATTTTTTTGACGGTTCGTAACAAAAAGTTGATCCCGTTCCTAACAACATGTCGAAGTTGGAACATCATAAATCAAATGTAATAAAATCTTGAGATAGGTATAATATCATAAGAAAAGTTTTCGCCCCATCGTGTATTATTACTTAGTTATCTTCAAAATGCGAATATAGAATTTATGTGATATATTTTTAGATCAATTCGGGATTTAAAATTGAAGACCTTGGAAGTCATGCCGTCGATCGTTGTGCAAGGTAAAGCTACGGTTGATACATGATAAATGATAAATGATTTTATTTCTGTAAGTAGGTTTGTACAAACACTTTTACACGTCAATCATATTTTAAAACTAGATGAGGTCGGCGTTTCCTATCTGACTACTCTGAGAAGAAAGGCCGAAACAAACTCAGAGGTCACAGTCTGTTTTAAAGTCCAGACATAATCTTGGTCAGATCATGTGAAGACCATGTAGATTTGAGTCTGAAATGGTCTTTTGAGGATAAAATACCAGTTGTTACGGTCAGATTGAGGATGGGTTACCAATCTGTGTTCTTTTAGAAAATCTTTCCTTTTTTCTCTGTCTGTTTAGTGGTCGCTTTGTGATTTTATTGTGACAAATAACACCCGTAATAAAGCAGTAACAAAAATCAGAAGGAACTTTGTTTAAAAATGAAAGTAACGCGTAAAGAACTAAAATAAATATATTATATAATTATATAAAAATTAACCCCTATTTCCCTTCGTCACGCCATAACTTGAGAACGACTTTACCGATTTCGTCCATCTATTTTTTTAAAGTTTTTTTATACTTTGTGGAAGGTCCTTACGAGAAAAAAAATAAGAAAGTGGCGAAGCGACGGGGTCAAAGTCAAAACGTTTATTGCGATTGTCGGGGGAATAAAAATTTCACGTGGTCGAAATCGTGGGCAGAAACTAGTATTTCCTTGACAAAAATGTATGGAATCCGTCAACGAGAAAAACAATGTTATTATGACATCACTATTTCCGGTTCAGCACAAGTAAACCTATAATATAATTGAATAACTAAATCATTTAAGTGTAAATATAGTTTCCAAACAAAATAAATATAATTAGAAAACAAAACAAATTCTCGATTCGATCAAAAACTTAAATTTGACACAACATTTCATTTTCGATACTAGTAACAGAAAAAACAAAAACGAAACCACTGAATGTCAACAATTATCTAATTAAATAATAATTATACTACGTGGAAATAACATCAATTGGATATTATTCAAACCATTGTTTCCGATTGATGTTATTTCCTCTTTAAACATTAATATCAACTTAATAAATTAAACGCCTGTTAACAGCAATGCGGATCAATTTTATGGTGCACTATGATTCCCTGACTAGAGTTGATTTAGACTAAGTCTTACCAAGTAGTCACGTATTACCCAGTAACTGGGTTGTGGAGGTCAGATAGGCAGACGTTCCATGTAAAATACTGGTATTCAGCTGCATCCGGTTAGACTGGAAGCCGACCTCCACAAAGTTGAGAACAGGCTAGGCAGATGATGATCATATTGATGAAGTTAATTTAAGACTGGCTAGGACTATTGAAAAGTCATAAATAAAATTGAAATTGTACCGCAAACTGAACTTTAAGTGTGGGTAAAAACACATTTGTTTACATTTTTGGAAACAATATTTCGAACGCAGTGTACTGAACATAACGTAGTTATTAACTTGTAGATTGTCTCTTTTGAAATTGGTTCGTGCGTAAAAAAGGTTTTTAGCTGGCTGTTTTGTTAGTTGTCTTTGCCAGTGAAAATACATGAAAGAAAAATGTTAAATATCATTTTACGCAATTTTGTCAATTTCAAGGCGACTTTCGACTGGTTTCGGTAATTTTACGCCAACAGAATTAATAGATACCCTACTAGGAAAGCAAATATAACAAGAAATACATTTTGTAACTTTTTACTAAAACGTTATTTAAATAGTGGTAGGCACCTTGTCCAACCGCCGACGAGAAAGTGACTGGCTATCAACGATTTTCACGCTCAAGGAACGTACAAAGATTTTCGGTCACGTGTAAGTAAATGAGATACATTGTATATTAAGGGGACTACAGGACCTAAATGTAAGTTTTATAATGCCTAAAAGCATATGATCCACTGCACTAAACAAAATCAGAAAAATATATGTTATTCTTCAGGATTTTTGCTAATTAGATAGTGTGTTGAAAACATAATACAACTAATTTGATACGATAGGAAAAAATCACGAAGATACCTCTAAAAATTTCTTATAACGATTAAAAACCATACTACTATGCATTAAATCATTCTGATTTTTTGTCAGATTATTCTACAAGCAACATACTAACGTAATAATTTTTTAATCCAATCAATAGATTTTTTGTAAATAGATAATTGCTTCATATTTTGCAATAAATTACCAGCGTTGTGTCATCGCGCTTCTCTTTCTTTTCTATGCAGTCCGACAGTGACCGCGCTCTAGCTGTTGTAAGCCTCTTAATAGTGGATCGCTGTCTGTCCACTCCAACGGTAGTACCCGGTTGTCATAGCGACAAGAGCTATCAAATAGAGTACTCGCTTAGCGACGCTCGCGGTTAGAACACTCAGTGGCAGTCTCATGTTTGATACATATGCATATCAATTAGTAATCGCTCGTCGCCGTCACGCTCGTTGGTCGCCAACTTGTTTTTAGTTGCTAGCTCAACTTGCTTTTCGTTAACCGTCAGCGGTGGGACAGGTACCGTCGGCCGTTCACTGCTACTAAGGATGTGCACGGAGAGGTTTGTCACGTTCGTGCGTAGCGTAGCCATGCGCTGCTGTGGACCTACGCCTTTATTCTGTCATCTCAATACTGTTTAAGAGGCTGACAACAGCTAAAGCGCGGTCAGTGTCGGACTGCATAGAAAAGAAAGAGAAACGCGATGACACAACGCTGGTAATTTATTGCAAAATATGAAGCAATTATCTATTTACAAAAAATCTATTGATTGGAATAAAAAATTAAAACACTATTACGTAGTATGTTACTTGTTGAATAATCTGACAGAAAATCAAAATGATTGCATGTATATTATTAGTATAGATTTTAATCGTTAAAAGATTTTTTTTTGTGGTCTCTTCGTGATTTCTTTCTATCGTATCAAATTAGTTGTAATATGTTTTCAACACACTATCTAACTAACATATATGCTGCCGATGTTTACTGCAGTGGATCTTAGACATTTAGGCATTATAAAACTTGCGTTTAGGTACTGTAGTCCCCTTAAACAGGGAAAGTGTGAGATTTACATCAATAGTCACGTTGCAGGTGCAAATGCTGAGCATAAGATCCTGGGTTCGATTCCCAGTTCGGGCGGTGTTTTTGTGTTTTCTATCTGGGATTTTTTATAGTAGCCCAAGTCTGGATTTGTGCCCGGTTGATGGCAACAGGCACACCCAGTTTTACATAAGACTTAAACATAACTGTCGATATCTGGGTGTACTATTTGTACATTTCTGCCCAACCCTTCGGGGAATAAAACGTGATATTATATTATGTATGACTGTTAAGATAAGATAAGATAATATTTATTTGCTTAAACATGTGTCATACATACAAGAAAAGACATGCAAATAGGACGGTAACAACATTATTAGGTACAGACATGTATGCCACATGATGTGACGTGCAAATGTCAAGAAATATTATTAATTAAAACATTCTCTTAAAATTAACAATGAATTAAGTAGGTAATTAAAGAATAATAACAATATTGTAATAAATTTTAAATAAAACAAACTTTTTTACAAAAAAAAACAACTGACTTCCAAAAAAATACACAAAAACAGCGAAAAATAACTTTAATTTCAGAAGTCGGTTGTTTTTTTTTAGTAAATAAGTTTTTATTTTTCCCCTTTTAGTTGTGGTTCCTACCCCACACAAATTCGTATACCACTACTTGATATGTAAATAACAGTGACAGGAAATTATTAAAACATCATCAATATAAACTCAGTGGAAAAAATACGCGGTATTCGTATTAAGGATAACTCAAAAACTGCTGGTCAGAACTTGATCAAATTTATATGGGACCACACGAGAAGCACCAGCGTTTGAATAAAAAAATAATCATCCAAATCGGTTTACGTAGAAAAAAGTTCTGAGCTAACACACTTAAAAAAAAAACATACCGTCGAATTGAGAACCTCCTCCTTTTTTTGAAGTCTGTTAAAAAAATCAAACAGAACATCAAAAACAAAAATAAGTTATTAAAGCCTTTATACAATAATCATGTCAAATCAAATAAGCTACTATGTCAATATAAATCTTTCTTCTAGGAACTCGTTAATGCTGTAGTATGCTTGGTTTACTAAATATGTCTTAAGGTTTCTTTAACAAAAATAAAACATTTTAATGCGCTACCCCGAGCAAAACCTTGCGACAGTGCGTTATTCAGAGGCTATTAACTCATTAATTATCAGTAATAAACTACATCTAAAACACATTATTAATGTTCAATATTCTATCATCACATTGCACGTTCTTATTTGTTTTTATGCGTTATAAATACATTTAAAATCTCCTTGTAAAAAGTAACTAAAATTCTTGATTGCATGCATCTTTTACTAAAGGTGACGTTCTAATAATTTGAGGATTACTCTAATGGATAGATCATTTAAAAATCTCAATAATTCACGTTTTATTTTATTTCAAAAGATCGCTTGTCTTTTTTCATTAAAATAATTACATTTTTTTTGTAAATTCTTTGATAAATGGGCGTGTAGAGGGAGCGGGATAAAGCGAGACTCAGCGACGGGACAGAGAAGGACCGAACGCTCAAGGTCGTTTGGTCGGGGAAGCGCCTTAACTGAGTTTCTATACGAAACCTGATAAAATTCATGAGTAATGTACAATGCAATCGCTTCATCTATGATGATCAGAGATCGGATATTCGGATGCAAATTTACCTAAAGTTAATTTTGAGCTATGAAACGGCTTCCTAAACATATTTTTTTTTTGTGAAAAAGTCATATTCATATTTATTTAAAATTAATGTTTAACCCCGATGAAAATATGTATATGTAGGGTGTAAGAGGAGATAGTTAAAAAAAAACTAAATTTAAATTAAAATAATTATATTTATTAAATTAAGTACTGTATCCTGATTGGACGTAAATATTACCTTGGCTAAAACAACTTTGTACTTTTCGAACGCTATGATTTAGTCCGGTTTGGTCACTGAATCTGACGTTAGGGGGATTTTTTCGTTACAAAACCGCATTCCATAAAGCGAACATCTCAACTTTAGCTGAATATGCATCCGAATATCCGATCTCTGATGATGATAAATGCTGAAAAGATTATTTTGTAGCGACACTGACTACCGTGGGATAGTTATTCATCAAAGCTGAATAATTGCACTCCTAGCAATTAACACGTCTCCATATTGCCGTATCATTCCCGAGTATGATTTTGCCCTGTCGCGGGAATTTTCGATACAAAAGCGCATTCCATATTAACCAATATCTCAACTTTAGGTGAATATGCATCCAAATATCCTATCTCTGATCATGATAAATGATAAAAAGATTATTTGTAGCGACACCGACTACCCTTTTTTTTTTTTTTTTTTTTTTTTTTTTGGGGTGGGAAATCATCAAATGACGTCTCCCGCTCTGGGCGGAGCGGAAGGGCGTGTCAGACTCTTACTGACTAAAACCCACCCGTGTTCCTTCAGTTGCCTGTGCGCCAGGGCCACGGTAACTCTTTCGAACAATCCGCAGCCCCGGCAGGCATCGGTCCTATCGGACCCCGTCAATTTTGCTGACATCTCTTTGAGGCGCGCGTGGAACACGACGCGCCGTCGACCCGGGCCTGGTCCTTACCGGACGGCGAGCTGCCCATTGCCCGCCGTCCGCAAGCCCGCGCCTACGGTGGCCGGGAGTCGGCAATCGACTCCCGACGCCCAGGGTGTCTCCTCCTCCTGCGGCGGCTAGGGGCGCGAGGGCGCAGAGATTGCCTCTCCCTTTCGCGCTCCGCCTCCTCCTTCGCGAGCATTACTGCTTCGCAGAAGGAGGTGACGGCTTCCCATTCCCTCTCGCTCCGTACCATGGCCTGAACCAGGGCCGGACGCGAGAGGTCGCCGCCGCCGATCGCCGCCACGAGGACACGGCGGTGCTCCGCCCAAGCCGGGCAGACCTCCACCGTATGCTCCACCGTGTCCTCCGGTTGATCCGCACAATGGTAACACCCGGGCGTTTCCTCCCGCCTTATCCGAAACAGGAACCTCCCGAAACAGCCATGTCCGGTGAGGACCTGCGTCAGGCGGAAGGTGAGGACGCCGTGGCGCCTCTCAAGCCACTCCTCAAAGAGGGGTCTTACCGCCGCAATTGTGGCGTGCCCTGCGCTGGGTTGCGACAGTCGCACTCTCCATGCCGCCATGAGATCCCGCCGGAGCTCTGTCCGCTGTGCCGCGATTACTCGCGGCAGCGGAGTTACGCCCCGGCGTTTCGCCTCCTCGCGCCACTCCCAAACGTGCGCGAGGACCTTTGCCTCCAGATCCCACGGCGGTAATCCGGCAAGGAGGCTCGCCGCCTCGCAGGAGACCGTGCGGTATCCCCGTACCATCCGGATGGCCATGACCCTTTGGGACGCTTTCAACCGGCGGGCTGGCCGGAGCCTTAGCGACCGCGCCCACACCGGTGCCCCGTAAAGGGCCATGGACCGCACGACCCCCGCGTAGAGCCTCCGGCAGGAGGCGTTTGGCCCCCCCAGGTTGGGCAAGAGCCGCTTCAAAGCAGCCCCGGCCCGCTGCAGTCTGGGAGCCAAACGTCGGAAATGCTCCACGAAGTTCCACCGGCTGTCGAGGACGAGTCCCAGGTACTTCATCGTCGACTCGACGCCGATGTGAACCCCTCCTACCGTTATTTCGGAACCCGACAGTGGCGCGTTCCGAGGACCATGAAAACACATGGCCTCGGACTTGTGCAAGGCCACCTCGAGTCCCAATTGCCGGATCCTCTCGACGACTGTCGCAACCCCGCGTGTCATCAGTTCGGCCGCCGCCTGGTGCGACCTCCCCTGCGCCAGGACCAGCGTGTCGTCAGCGTAGCACACCACGCTGACGCCACTAGGGAGGTCGGCGCGCAGCACCCAGTCGTACCCGATGTCCCACAGATGCGGCCCCAAGACCGATCCCTGTGGGACACCGCACGACATCTCTCGCCGGTTCCATTCTCCCTGGTGACCGGGGTAGATAATTGCTCTATCCGCCAAATAGGCCTCGACTACACGACAGAGATAGGTCGGCATCCGGTGATACCGGAATGCCTCCCGGATGCAACTCCAGGGCAGGGTATTGAAGGCATTGGCGATGTCTAGAGACACCGCCAAGACGACCCCACCCCGGGCCACAGCATCCCCCGTCGTGAGGGCTCGCACGCGCATGATGGCATCCACCGTGGAGCGCCCCCTGCGGAAACCAAACTGGCTGTCCGCCAAATCCGGCCCCACCCGCACCAGCTGCCCGACGAGGCGGTCTGCAATGACTCTTTCAAAGAGCTTGCCCACCTCGTCGAGCAGCACGATGGGCCGGTAAGCGGACGGAGAGTCCGCCGGGCGCCCCGGTTTCTTAATGAGGACCAGTTTCCCCGTCTTCCAACGAAGTGGGAACTGGCCCTCCTCCAAGCATGCGCTTAGGAGCCCTCTTAGTCGAGGCCCGAGAGCCTCCGAGGCCAGGACCCAGGCTTTTCCCGGTAAGCCGTCGGGTCCTGGGGCGGTACTTTTGGCACTCAGCCTACGTACCGCCGCTCTCAACTCTACCTCGGTCACCTCAGGAGCAACGTCGTCATCGTCGGTCATGTGGTCCGCAGTTGGCACCGCAGGAGGCGGAGCCATGGGCGGAGGAGTATGCTCCCCCCGCGAAGGGAACAGAGCGCTCACCACGCCCTCCACGAGCTGGGGCCGGAGACTCTGCGTCAGCGGGGGAGCCCATGGGCGGAGTTTCTCCCGCACCACCTTATATGGGCGTCCCCACGGGTCCCTGTTCAGAGTCCCCAGCGACTCCTCACGGGCCAGTCCCCTGGCCCGCAGGATCTCCGCTCGGAGGGCAGTCTTCGCCGCTCTGTAACCCTCGTACAGCTCCGCCTGAATGGCTTCCGTATTCGGAGGGCGGATACGGAGCCTGCGGTGCCTGGTGTACAGGCGTCGCGCAGCAACGCACGCCTCGCGCAGAGACGTTAGTTCCGGCGACCACCAGTACACCTGGCGCCAGGCGCGTCCGGGCTGGACCCGGGGCATTGCCACGTCACATATCTCGGACATGGCCTCCCGGAACCACTCCGCCTCGTCATTGATGTCTGCAGGCCTGTCCGGTGGTGACACCCAGGCCTGCACGATCGAGGCTTCCAGGAGGAGCTCCCGGTCCAGCTTCTTTAGCGCCCACCGCGGACCACTCGGGGCCTGTCGGACCAGCGCGCTCGAGGTCTGGGCGGAGACGTCAAACCGGATGTACCGGTGGTCGGAGTACGTCTCCACCCCCTCCATGACGCGCCAGTCAATGACACGCGGTGACAGAGCGGGGCTGGCGAACGAGATGTCCACCACTGACTCACCCCGCATCCGCACACACGTGGGGACAGAACCCCGATTTAGGATGACCAGGCCTGTCTCCAGAGCCCAGTCCTCCACCATCCCGCCCCGTGTGTCCGTGTACCGGGAACCCCAAGCCGTGTTCTTGGCATTGAAGTCCCCGAGTACGAGCACGGGCAGGGTATGGTACCCGACGACGACGACTCTCAACTCCGCAAGGGAGTTGTGGAACTCGGCGAGAGTTCGGCTCGGGGAGAAGTATACCCCTACCACAACAATCTCCCCGAACCGTGCTGCCACGCAACCCCGTCCCCTCTTGACTGCCTCAAGCGACGGGGTACCGGCGGCGGCCGACGAAATGAGGGTCACTGAGCCGCTCAGGTCCTCCACCCAGTCATCCCTGGGCGGGACAAAGTACGGCTCAGCGACCACGGCGATGTTGATCGACCACTGCGCCATGCTCTGGAGCAACAGATCCTGAGCAGCGGCGCAGTGGTTGATGTTCGCCTGGAGGAGGCGTAATGGGGCCATTATTGGCACTCCATGTCAGCCCCCTCCCGTGCCCCCTGTGAGGGCCCTGCCGCGCTGTTTGCGGCAACTACAATGGCGGGTGCGGCAGCGGCGGCGGCAGTGGCGGCGGGTGCGGCGGTGACGGCGGTGGCGGAGGGCTTGCCCCTGCCCCTGACTTTGGCGGGTGGAGCGCAGGCCTTACTCCCAGCCCGGTGATCGGCCGGCTTGCCAGCTGCCGCACATAGAAAGCAGTGCGGCGTGGCAGTGCACGAGCCGGCCTTGTGACCGGGCTGACCGCAGCGGAAGCAATGATTGCTGCGGTCTACCTCCGAGGTGCATTGCACTCCCACGTGGTTGCCCACCTGGCAGCGGAAGCACCTCAGAGGTCTGGGTTCCAGCAGTTTAACCTGCGCAGAAACCCAGCCCACCAGGAGCCTTCGGCCCTCCCCGGCAATTTTTCTGGCCGCCGCCACGGGGCAGCTCACCGTAACGGCTTGCATCCCCGCGTGGTCAGGACGGATGGTGCCCGCCCTAACCTGCTCGGCAGAGCACCCCCCAGTCCTAACGATGGCGGCCACCACCTCAGCCTCCGTCACGCAGTCATCCAGGCCCAAGATGCGCATGTCAATGCACTTGGTGGGCCTGGACACTCGGGCCTCGTCTGCATTTAGGGACGCCCTGAGCCTATCGGCCAGAGCGTCAGCAGTCGGGCCGCTCGCCGCACCGGGCACCTCTAGCATCCGGGCCCCAGTCGCAGTGACCCTCACCCGGATGCCATTGGTGACACCTAGCTCTTGCAGGTTCACCGCCGCCCTCGCCTTAGTGAGCACGTCGCGGTAGGACACGCCCTTCTTCTCCGCTTCCGGCTGTAGCGTGATCACTACAGCTGCGGACTTCGGGGCGCGGAGCCTAGCCGCGACGCTTCGCTCCTTGCGCCGCTGCCGCCTCTCCTTCTTTTTGGCCGCCCTTGATGCCTTACCCGCCTTCCTCTTCTCTCCGGCCACTTGCCATTCGGCGTCGGCCGGAGGAGCATTAGGAGGCGGGAGGGGCGGTCGTTTCGCCGCCAGGGCTGGGGCCCTTGACGCCTGCGTAGGCCCACCGCCCTTCTTGGGCTTGGGAGGCGCCGACTTCGCCGGGGGCGGCCCCAACTTCGCCGGGGGCGGCCCCGACACACCGACTACCCTGGGATAGTTATTCATCAAAGCTGAATAATTGCGCCCCTAGCAAATAACACGTCTCCATATTGCCGTATCATTCCCGAGTATGATTTTGCCGTGTCGCATATTTTCCCCAAGAAAAACACCCTAATCCAAGGTCACAATATTAAGATAAGCTTGCTTCACCGAGTAAATTCGAGTCAATATTATCTAACACTATCTATGTTACCGTTACTTCCCCTTTTTCCCCTATTTTACTTCTGTTTTGTCAGTTTACTCGCGTGTGCCAAATTGCGCTGGTAAAAATGGTGCTAGGGAATGCCTATTTGGCTGTATAGGAATGCCTTGGCTTATTAATATTTTTTTTGCGCTGCAGATTGGCAAGGAGTTTCTATGTTAAGTGGCTTGGCTGTATGCAGAGGTGTTTTAAAGCCAAGTGAAAGCAGTTTAAATAAACATTTTCTCTCGGATGAGTTCACCTTACCTATTTTTGCGGCCAAGCAGCTTTGCTGGTAGGAAGGAACATTATGTATGCTTAGGTAAGCATACATAATGTTCTTACCAGCAAAGCTGCTTATGGCTGCCTTATGGCTTTAAGCCCGCCTTGTGTAGGTCCATAAGACGGGCTTAAAGCCATAAGGCCTTAATTAACAGCCGAATTGTGGGTTACAGAGAAATGCCAATTGAATAGGTACAGGAATCAAAATAATGGCATGATATTATTTCTACTATTGCGTAATATGAGTAAATGATGTGTAGGTAAGTAGATATTTTTTTTTTTTTTTTTTTTTTTTATTTTTTTTTGGTAGGTTTATTAAAAAAAAAGGTTAAAATTTCAGGTCTTTGACCCATATTAATTAGATGTCGTAAACATTTTATACAAACACTTTTACACATCAATGATATTTTAATAATTAGATGAGGAAGTCCAGACATTATATTGGTCAGATCATAATGGGGACACTGTAAATTAGATGCTACGGAACGGGTGCCGTCAGTAGGGACTGGTCATCTCTAAGCTGCCACGGCTTATTTTAATTTCTAAATTGTTAATATTTTTTTTGTTTTTATCGTTTTTATTACGGACGCTTTTAACGTGCACGTCTTTTTACATCGTTCTCACATGTATAATTTCAACATCAATGATGTAACCAAATTTTTTTGTAACTTTAGGTTGATTTAAAAGAGTGTCCATGGAGTTTCTTGCCCGTTCTTCCCCATAGGTACCTACTATGCTTTGGAATGGGCAACTAGCTTCATTTTTCTGACTGACCGACCCCTTGACAGTTCAAAAGTGCCTGTAATTGGTTTATTTGAAATAAATGCTTTGAGTTTGAGGGTCTGAAATGGTCTTTGAGGTAAGAACTACACAGATTTGGTAGATACACAGATAGTACCTATGGTTAATGAATGATAAATGATAAATGATTTTATTTCTGTAAGTAGGTTTATACAAACACTTTTGCACGTCAATCATATTTTAAAACTAGATGAGGTCGGCGTTTCCTATCTGACTTCTCTGAGAAGAAAGGCCGAAACAAACTTGGAGGTCAGTCTCTTTTAAAGTCCAGACATAATCTTGGTCAGATCATGTGAAGACCATGTAAATTTGAGTCTGAAATGGTCTTTTGAGGATAAACCACACAGAATCAGTGGACCTGTCCAGTCAGTGCACGCATTTGTCAGTAATCATGCAGCTCAACTCAAAACTTAAGGAGCTCAACCATTCGACGAACAATACCAAAGAAAGGACATTTAGGTAGGCCGCATAAATTACTCAAACTGCCAGAGGATGCAGATGAAATAACCGGCATAATAATATTATTTATTATTATGGAAATATTCAACATTGTCCGTCACGGTAAAGCATCGTGAATCCCAATAAAATTGGTACTGCATTTGGTGGTCATTACTTTTAATGTCAGCCTTATTACCAATATTGTATGATTAAAAGTGCAATTTTATTTATAGGAAAATAAGTAAATTATCACTATAATAACTTTAATTTACCTTTGATAATGGAGCGAAAAATTTGATAAAAGTTTCGGGAGTAAAATTATATTGAGCTTTATTTATCAGATATACCTACCTACATCATTTGGCTAAATTATAACAACTGTATAGATAGATCTAAGGTTAAGCTACGCTTGCTGCGGTCGGTTCGTGGATGGGTGACCATCCATTACACAATATCAAGACCCTCCATGCGACAAGAGCCACCATCTTAGATTTTCATTTTGACCTCACTGTTAGTTTCAGTACCCTCGAAAACCATGAAAACGACACCAATTTAAAAAAAAGAAACGCACCAGCCATCTTGGATCTTCATTTTGACTTCTCTATTGGCTTCATCAACTTTGAAAACCATGAAAATTATCTTTCTGTCTTTTTCTATTATATTATAATTAAAAGGCGCATGGAGGGGGCATAACCCTTTTGTAAGAAAAGGGTTATGCCCCCTCCATGCGTCTTTACGTCGTGATTTAAAAAAAAAACAAAATTTTTGATCTTACCATAAGCTGCGTTAAAGAACTTCGTTCCAAAAACTATGTGATGAAGTATACTTAAACTCTTGGTACCAATAGTTAAATATGAATAAAGGAAAAATTCTATCAATCCTTATGTTTTTGTATACATTTGTTTAGTTAATTAGTTAGTTTTTTAATTTAGTACCTAGTGTAAATAGTTCTGTTAAATATTGTAAATGTTAGAAATAACAAAATTAATCTAGACTGCACATACATATGTGATCTATCATAATCAGTCTATGATGTCCCACAGCTGGGACACAGGCCTTCTCTCTGTGAGAGGGAGTGGGCCGTAATCCACCACGCGGGCCCAGTGCGGGTTGGTGGATGTCACATGTCGTCGAATGTTCAGTTCTAGACATGCTGGTTTCCTCACGATGTTTTCCTTCACCGTTTAAGAGTGCAGTGGTGATGAAATAATTTACACGAAGTATAGTGTTCGCCTGGTTTCGAACCTACGACCTACAACCCCTAAGTCACGGCCGTTTCTACTGGACCACTACTGCTTGATGCTGATATGTGATCTTATTGTATTAATATTGTTAAAGTGAAGAAAAAACAATATTAATCTAGACTGCACATACCTAGTGATTGATTCCTGCTCTCGCTGCGTAATGAACACATAAATAAATACATGATAAGTACATAAATAAACACAAAAATATAATAATACATTCACAAACACTAATCAGACTGCCTCAAAATAAACACGCCAGTAAAACTTAACAAAACTATACATCATAATAATTATTATCACCATAATTATTAGTACCCAAAATTACATTTATTACCCACACTATCACAATCTTAATAACTCTATTAAACACACACACTCAAACACAACTCTTCACTAGTTAACAAACATTACAAAGAGCATGTACCTTTCAGAAAGGTTTCGTTACCCTCAGTATAACAGACACGGACTCCGGAAATCTATTAAGTGGGGCCTCCAGGCGTCCGAGAGACTAATGCAGATGAAACGGCCTTTCAGTAACAAAGATGTAGGAAGAAAGACTAGAAGGTGCAGTGTCCTTTATTTTATTTCAAACTAGCTGCGCTCGCGACTTCGTTCGCGTGGATGTCGGAAAACAATAATGAGTTTCTTTAGTAATTATTTTCTAAAACAAAAGTAGCCTTAGTTACAGCCTTACTTATAACATCCGCTGTCTGCCAGTGATAGTTTCATCAAAATCGGTCCAGCCGTTTTGAAGATTAGCCGGAACAAACAGACAGACAAACAGATTAAAATTTAAAAAAAAAAAATTGTCGTAAGTACCGTATATACTTTTATATGCAATTAGTAAAAAGCTGTTATTTTCACATTACAAACAGGCAATACAATTGTATTTATTTGTTTAGATGTATAGATCAAAACTGGTGAGATCAAGTGGTTTTAGCTTGTTTTATGGTGCTTACTAATTAATACGCATTATGAGTAAGGGAGCTACTTTCATTTCTGAATGTAAAGAATATCAAGATATTTCGTCAGCAATAACCCTGAGAATAAACTTGGCAGAGAAACAAACTGACGGAAAATACATTATTAAAACTCTTGAGGAAGCTCTGAAGTAGCAGGTATATAACGTGTTACAAATCTTGTGACTTTTTAACTACATATATATGCAAGGCAATAAATGGGTAATTAATTAAACAGTCTAATTCAATCTCAGTAACTACTAGCTAAAAATAAAATGAGATGATCATGATTATGAGATGTTATAATTTTCGTAGGCTGTTCTGGTTGACGTCATCACGTCAACGCCGGCTATCGCTAAAAACCAACTCTGTCTCGCATAGGTTCGTAGCATTATGCTGAGAATGTGACGCATATTTTCCCCAACTTATTTTTTTTTTGCATTTGTGTGTTTTTTCTTTGCGTCATGTTTACCGCAAATAAACGCATTTTCTTCCTTTCTTTTTCTTTACAACATTGTTTAAGGGAATATCGAACGTAATAGTTTGAAATCGGCAACACGCAGTGAGCGTCATTCGAGATGAGTGCTTTAACTCCGTCTGTGTATTATAAAGGCTTTTACTGAGGCAGTGGTACACTTGCAGGCCAGTATTATTTTATCAGCAGAAAAACCTCAAGGAAATTACTAAATCTGTTTTGTATTCAAAATAATACACACCTAAAACAAAAGACACACGTAAACAAAAACCAAAAACACTTATTCAAAATCTGAATAAATTAAAAAACAAAACGCATCCGCTGGAAACGGAAACACTAAATACATCCATGGCGGACCTTTTCACAAATGCCTTATTTCCTTTATTACGAATGAAAAGCCTGACGTTTCCATTTTCGGCTTCAGAATTGAAGCCCGAAGCCTCTTTAAAGCTCATTAATTTGTTCTTTTTGATGTTTTAAAATAATATTGGGATTGTGTGAGAGGTGATTAGTGTTATTGGCCATTGCTTTGTGGTGTGGATTTGGATTTAAATGCGTTTTTAAAAGTTGAAAGATTGATTCACAATCATTTCTGCGGTGTTGCCAAATTGTGACTGCAAAATTTTCACAACATAATTAAGCTCAAATAGTGTGATCTACCAAATGTAAATTTATAGATTTGATACGTTTCAGATGAGTGTCGTGTAAATATGACAGTTATGTAATTTTTTGAGAAATATTCGCATCGTTGAGCTCCTTAAGTTTTGAGTTGAGCTGCACGATTACTGACAAATGCGTGCACTGACTGGACAGGTCCACTCATTCTGTGTGGTATTTTTTCCTCGAAAGACCATTTCAGACTCAAATCTACATGGTCTTCACATGATCTGACCAAGATTATGTCTGGACTTTAAAAGAGACTGTGACCTCTGAGTTTGTTTCGGCCTTTCTTCTCAGAGTAGTCAGATAGGAAACGCCGACCTCATCTAGTTTTAAAATATGATTGACGTGTAAAAGTGTTTGTACAAACCTACTTACAGAAATAAAATCATTTATCATTTATCATTTATTATCGTCATACACTGCTACAGTCCTTTCACTGTTATTTTATTTCCGACAGCAGCAACCTAATAGTAAAATTATAAAAACGAAAATAAAGATCACCATCATTTTGACAGACATTTCAATGGCAACAACCCAACAACAACTTTATTTGAACGAATTTATTATTTATTTATATGTAGTTAATTAAAACGGAACAACACCAATTACATTCAAACTCAAAGTCAAAGCATTTATTTCAAATAAACCAATTATGGGCACTTTTGAATTGTCAAAGGGTCGGTCGGTCCGAAAGATGAAGCTAGTTGCCCATTCCAAAGCGTAGTAGGTACTTATAGAGCAGAACGGGCAAGAAACTCACGGACAATTTTTTAAATCAAAATATGGTTGCAAAATATTGGTTACATCATTTATGTTGAAATTATGCATGTGAGAATGATGCAGAACGTTAAAAGCGTCTGTAATAAAAAGACAAAAACAATTCAAATATTAAATTAAATTAAAATAAGCCGAGTTACTCGTAAGAATGTAGTAATAAAACCTCTTTTTGGGTTGTTCTCCTATTGGATATATCCTCAACACTACACAGTCATACCGAGGCAGACCGCAAAAGAGAAAACGGGGCAAGTTTGACAGTTTACTAATAACTGACCAACATTGACGCAAAACCAAGCAATTCGTTAGTTATTCAAAGACAGCCTTTGCCCAGCATTGGAACTGTGGGAAATTATGAGTAACAACAATTCATTATGTTTACTCAATCTTGTTAATTACGAATTAACAAAAAAAGATACACAAAAAAGTCGACAAAACAAAAAAACCTTAAAGCTAACAAATAAGTCTTCAGATATGTCAAATAGGTACGTCAAATTCTGAAAATCTCCCTAGGTTATGGCAGCAAGACAGTACTACTTATTTAACTTATAAAAAATATTTTTGTTTACAGTGCTAGCAGTAGGTTTACGTCTATTATAAAAGGATTGTACTCACAAAATTTAACCCGCGTCCCGACTAATGGAATCGGTCGTGCGAATACACGACCGTCGCTTTAATAAGTCACTCATTTGTTCGGAAAAACAGGCGACGCCCTTTTTCGGTACGACCATACATTCAAGTTCACCGATCAAATTGAAAGCCCCAGTAACATGTTTTCGCAACGTCCGTTTTGGTTGGGAGATGGCCTTAGTGCGCTAGTTCGCCCCTTAAGGTGAATCCTGAGTTATAGTCCGCCAAATTAAAATTTTCTTTGGTTTTTTGCAAATTGCAGCTGTTTTACGTCGCATGTTGATCAAAATGCTATTCGCGACTGCAGGAATGATAATTATATTTATTCTATAATAATCATCAATTTCATATCAATCTTCAAACTTTGGTTTGTTCCACCTAAGAATTTTCATATGAAATATTCTGAAAAAATTTCAGGTGGAACAAATTTCCAAAGTTTGACGATTGATATGAAATTGATGATTATTGTTCAATAAATATATCACTCCTACAGTCGCGAATCGCATTTTGATCAACATACGACGAAAAACAGAGCTGCAATTTGCAAAAAACCAAAGAAAATTTGAATTTGGCGGGCTACAGCTGAGGATTCCTCTTACGTTTGTGATTGTATCGCTCTTATACGAGTCAGTTACAAAGCTAGCAAATTTCCCATCTATAAAATTTGTCTATCGCAACAACAATACTCCATAGATCACTTCTATCTAAAACTTACAAGCAGTTGTAACAAAAAATCACAACTCCCCAAAAAATACATTCATTAAATTCTGCTCACTATTCTTTCACAAAAGAATAGCACTAATTGACCATCTGAAGCCTTAAAGATTTAGCTTTGAGTGCCAAAAAAGGTCACTTATCCGTCCTGGTATCCTGATAGAATCATTTATCATTAAGACTAAACTCTTGGGCGTTGATACATGAAACTGTCTAAGATTTTCTTTTTTTTCCTTCTTAAGCTTTCGTTCGAACAATTCGAGATTAACGTTAAGTCTGAATTATTATTCTATTTTTGTTTGTTTGTTTTGGAAGGCAGACTTTGTATTTTCTTTTTTTGCTGAAAAAAATACTGTATGTTACCTTAGCCTGAATGAATGATTCAATACCAAAACTTAACTAAAAAATAAACAATAACTCCAGTCCAGACATTTCGACTGACGTAGGACAGAATATTAAGATTTTTATTGTTCCTACTTAATGACGTAATTTTCAGATAAAATTGTATAGCTCTAGATTAAATTTTAGTAAATTTCAAAAAGTTTGATACAATTCGTAGAACATCGCTACGGGCGCTACGACAGCGTAGCATACGTAGCAAAGCCGCTACGTCGTAGCAACTCCACATTTGCTTGAATTTCTACAGTACAAGCGATCCGTCCCTGCCGTGCGGTTTTTGTACGACTTGACAAAACATCGAGATTCCTTTATTATATGTAAGTTTAATATAAATGTATTATGCACATAAACCTTCCGGAATAAATGCTCTAAATGATGGTAAAATCCGCATCATAATAAATTGCGCAGTTTTGAAGAACCACGTGGCCATATAGGCAGACACGAAAAGCGACTGTAATTTATAATACACATGTGAGTGTGTGTGTGTGAGGATGTGTTCAAGGGTGTGTGTGTGTGTGTGTGTGTGTGTGTTTTCTTTATTTCTTTATATGTGGCTGTTTCTAAATTACCCTAAGCTTATAAAATTTTAATTTTTCCTAATTACGTTAATATTACTGTTAAGATCGGCTTTCCCTACATGTACAGAAGATATAATTATTATAAGATTTAGCAGTCGTTTCCACTCTAGAGCGTGAGATCATATGTTCAATTCCACGAACGCAAATTTTCAGTGAAAAAAAAATATTAAGAATTAAACTCTGGGATTTAAATCGACTTATAAAAAGCATTAAGAACCAAGCTGTAATATTAACCTACTTTCTACCAAACAATACCATTATTTGATCGCTCTCACAGACTCTTTAGTAATAAATCATTACTGGTAATCTGCACGTAAACACTTTTGTTTGTCTACATTTACATACTTTACTCAGTCAACATGAATACTTAAGTCTGTGTAAGTTGAGACAATCGTTTTGTCGTCATGTAAGAATGAAAGAAAGAAAGAAAGAAAGAAATTCGATTAAGGTTCGTGAGACACTGGTCTTTCTAACTTAGTACGGCGTAAATCATACTTTAAGTATAGGTAAAAGAATTCATGTTACTTTAAGTTGAAAAATAAACAAAACAAATAAATAAATAAAGAAAAAAATAATTTAAGAGGGGTGCGATAATATAGCCCGTGAATTTCAAATTTTCTTACGTTTTTTTTTTCAATTTGCAGGTCAGTGTCAGGTTGTGTGTTGATTAAAATATGATTCGTGACCGTAACAAATATGGCTCTATAGATTTATAATCATCATTCAATAGGGTAATATGAACTTAGAGAGTTGTGTTGATGATTTTAATCATTATAATTCTATAAATAAATATTTGATACGGCCGCGAATCACTAGACATCAGCTTACCACTTCAAGGGATGAAGACATGGTAAGGTATGCTTAATAATAAGGTATGCTTAGTATGTATATTTAAGTTTATTATAATAATGCACTCAGAGTCTCGTCACTGAAACTCCACCATACTCTATTTTGGAAATATATGTATAAAGCATTTCACAAACGCTAAGTCCCATACGTAATTTGTAAGTCCAAATATTTGTCGACTAACTTTGATTTAGTTCGCAGTGCTCGCTTGATTAAACCTCTTGATTACTTCACTTTGATATCTGAATAATTTCTGTGTAATGGAACGTTCAATCCCGTGAGGCGTGTACTGTTTATCTATTCTTCAATAAATTATATACAATTTTGCATGTCAATAAATTTAAAAAACTAGATGAGGTCGGTGTTTCCTATCCACCTACTCCGAAAAAAACTACCGAAACAAACTCAGAGGTCACCACAGTCTCGTTTAAAGTCCAAACATTATTTTGGTCAGACCATGTGAGAACCATGTAGATGAAGTATTTATATATTTTTTTACATTTTGTTATACCATTATAGTTCGCTCGATGTACAACTCAAGTAAAAATAACGCTCTTTAAAGCGTATTGTCAATCTTTTTACTCGAGTGGCCTGTGGGTGAGCTATACGCGACGATCCTATGACACCCTGCGGGTTCAATATAACAATGCTTTCAGAGTGTTGTCAAGGCTACCGTGGCGCTGCAGTGCCTCCTAGATGTTTGCAGAAGCCCACACGGACGGCTTCAAGGCCATAATTCGCAAAAAATCGGCTTCTTTACTGCAGCGTCTGCGAGGTGCTAAGAATGGCATTCTGAAAGTCATTGCGGCTCGCTTTGACTGCCCCTTTCAAAAACACTGGGTAAGGGTAGTGAATGGTCTTGTATAGGTAGTAAGTAGTCTACATAAAGATGAGTACTAACAATACTAACATAATTGTAAGCTAATATTGTTGCTAATATACTAATAAGATATGGATTGAAATTATCTGAAATAAATTATTCTATTCTATTCTATTCTATAGTGTTACAAGTACGTTGTGCGTATAATAAAATATTATTATGTCGGGGAAACAGTTATTTCGTATTTTATATACAAATTGAAGACTAAGCGCTCGAATGGCACGCAAATATCGAGTTTTTTTTTTTGGGTGGGAAATCATCAAATGACCTCTCCCGCTCTGGGCGGAGCGGAAGGGCATGTCAGACTCTTACTGACTAAAACCCACCCGTGTTCCTTCAGTTGCCTGGGCGCCAGGGCCACGGTAACTCTTTCGAACAATCCGCGACCCCTGCAGGCATCGGCCCTATCGGACCCCGTCAATGGTGCTGACATTTCTTTGAGGCGCGCGTGGAACACGACCCCCCTAACTCTTCAGCTATGTTGTAACTACTAATATGCCAATAATGCTCCACTTTTAAAAAAATGGCGTCGACTTTTTTCGTAACAACATCACCTTTGACAACAACATTTTTCACATTAAAATTCCCGGACTGAAAACGCTTGAACCCACTTTGTGCTACTCTTACTGACACTGCGTTAAGTCTATAAACGTCACATAATTTTTTCGCAGCTTGTGTCGCATTTTCCCTTTGTAATAAAACTTCAAAATGTGTCAAATATTTTCGTTACATTCAGACAGACAGCAAAACAATTGAAAAATGGCGGTAAATCATTTTTACATTTTCTTTTTTTTAATGTCATCTATTTAAGTGTATCAAAACCAGCCAGATACAAGCAGCACAGCCAAAGAGATTTTACTACAACTTTATACCTATAAAATACGAAAAATCTTTTTCTCCGACCTATTATAATTATAATAATTGTTATGTATATGCCATAAAAAATCCCGTGTGTTTACAATCGACTGATAGATTATTTTTGTGATAGCCATTCGTCAGGAATAATCTGTAAGAATGCGTTAGTCATTGAACTGATACACCAACCACGGCGTCGAACATGCCATTAGATAGTATAGGATACAGGGAAGTTTTATAAAAAAGTGGTTGTTATTTTACTATTTATTGTGATGGCTTACGAAGTCCCGGTCAGAAGCTAGTAATTAATATTTATCGATATTTCATCATTGCATTCAGTAATATTGATAAATTAATCAAACATCGAAAAATTTGACAGCTACTTCCGAAATTGTCAATTTTATGAATGCACCCTCTTAAAAGTCTTTTGTAGCTACAACACATCTTGAGTCGTGGCGAGGAATGCTTGAGATTTAAAGAACCCTTAGTCCCGCTTGCGCCACAAATCACTAAACACGTTTAGTGCTAAACGAATTTCAAACATCGTTCTCTTGTTGTCAATCGTTTGAAGATGGCAGAGACAGAATTATGTTTTAAATTCATTTTGCCCTAAATGTGTTCAGTAATTTCATGTGCCAGTGAGCCTAAGTGTCCTTTGAATCTCAAGCATTCGTTGCCACGGCTCCACGTTTAGTGTAGTGACAGAAGACTTTTCAGACGTGAGCATAAGGATTCGGCCGTAAGTAGATTGAGCACTCACGGAATAGTTACCACGGGGTACTTTCGTAACACACTTACAGTGGCAATGCCTTTCATTTTGACAGTTCAACAACATTGATTGCGTTATTTACGTTTTTGAGGAGATGAATTTTTCAAGCAACGGTTTACTAATTTCCCTCAAAATCTTTCGGATTGTGATTGAAAGTTTGTTAAGCAATTACTCCGCCGGTTATAATTGACCGAGCGAACGCGAAGCGCGAGCGAAGCGTCTTTGTTAAAGCTTGGGCAAAAATGCTTTCGTAAGTCCGGATGTCCGGCGGATGGCTGTTCTCCTCTACAGGTCGCATTTCTCAACCGATTCTCGTGAAATGTTGTGAGCAGATGAGATACTTATATGGATTTTTTTTATCGATTCAGTTTTTCGAAATTTTTCAAAATGATGGAGACATGAGGGTTGAAAACGTAAAAAAAAAACACATTTCGCGATTTTTGTTTTAAGTATTTTGTTTTAACAGTTTTAAGTTATGCAAAGATAGACCCGCGAGGTCTACAACTCACAGAGCCACTAGTCTCTTAGAAGCCTGTTGCAACACATTCAAGCAAACGACTGTTAAACCTAAGCCAGTAACACCCAACATAATAGTATGTGTAGTGTTATTGCAGCAATTAGCAGAAACGAGGGTGAATAGTTTTTGTGATGTGATTACAACCTGTTGTATTTGCATGAGGGTTCTAAGAATATTGTAATGGATTTGAGAAAATACTCCTGAGGGGTAACTCCCAAATTTCTCTACTTTACTTACATTTCTGACAGGATTTTGACATGGAGTATCATTGAGATGAGTTTGAGTAGATTATTAACGTTTTTATTACGGGTGTACACGCCATAGTGTGCACAATGTTCTACATTAAAACATTACAGTACCGCGTACGACGACGCACCACTACGACGTCGGTGGGGGGTGCGGTGCGCGGGGGCAACATGGCCGCCCGCGATGGCGCGCCACGCTGCCCGCGGCATTTAGCACATCGTATGATCGTTTCGCGCAAGCGACAATTGATTTCTATATTCAACCACTCACGCGTATAAATGTGCTCGTCTCAATAAATACCATATACTGCAAATGCATGTAAAATATAAAATATTCGATTCATGAAGAGGAGTTCATATTTCACATCCCCTTCAACGGAAATAATTGGCCATCAGGTTAAACCTTACCAACATAGCTTGCAGATAAGCAAGCTGAAGTGGCAGTGGGCTGGCCATGTTTGTCGAAGGACCGATGGCCGGTGGAGCAGATGAGTCCTTTTTTTTTTTTTGGTTGGGAAATCATCAAATGACCTCTCCCGCTCTGGGCGGAGCGGAAGGGCGTGTCAGACTCTTACTGACTAAAACCCACCCCTGTTCCTTCAGTTGCCTGTGCGCCAAGGCCACGGTAACTCTTTCGAACAATCCGCGACCCCGGCAGCAGATGAGTCCTGGAGCGGCGACAGCGTATCGGCAAGCGTAGTGTGGGACGTCCCCCAGCTAGATGGACGGACGACCTCAAAAAGTAGCTGGGAGAGACTGGATAAGGAAGGCGGAGGAGAGGGTGTTGTGGTGCAGCATGGGATACGCCTATGTCCTGAGTTGATTGATTGATTGAGGTTAAACCTATGCCAGTGACTACTCAACAGAACAGTGTGTTTAGTGTTATTGCACCATTAGCAGAAACGAGGGGGAGTAGATTTTGCGACGTGTAATAACCTGCAACCTAAATAAGTAACACACTATCTATCGCAATCTGAATCATTTTGAAGCCAATTACTAATCCACTGCTTCATATGTTCGAAAAATTTGTCTGCTCAACAACGTTTAAATCCACGGTTCCTAACCTGGGGGTAATTACCCCTGCATGGGTAAAACTGGTATTCTGCTGGGGTAATAAGCTGGTAACATATAACAAAGTTTAGACCAATAATACCGAATCTAGCTCGCCAGTGCATTGCAGTGGTTTTTCAAGTTTAGTGACACTAAAAACAAAGGCCAGAAATCGTCTCAACGTGGAATGTGACTTGAGATTCGCTTTAAGTGAAACAATGCGAATGCGAAACAGTACCAACCTTCACACTGTAGCGGTATGTACATCGCAACATGCAAGCTACACGTCCCACAAAATTCTGCATCGCGAAAGCAGCGTTTACCGCGCAACTAGCATATATACAACGTCCCGACATCAATCGTCAGGCAGTTGCCCACCAGACACGACACCCGTCTGTTCGGAGGATCCTCCCTTTTCCATAGAGTATGAGTGAGCTTTACACCCTGTTCCTCATACCTCCATACCACAAAAAAATTTGCGTTCGCAAGTTTTTTAATGTTAGGTTTAGTAAAGTCTGTAAGGATTTTATATATATATATTTGTTTTTATATTTTGTTGAGTACCTGTTACTTGGTGACAGGCCTACACTGTCCTCCCATCCCTATCAACACTGTAATTTGAAACATTGTAAAAGCCCCTTATTTTTAAAAGAGTAACCGTGGATTTCTTGCCGGCTCTTCTCCATAGGAAACAACCAATTAGAACCGTGCACCTAGCTTCTGACGTTTCATAAGTGCCCATGTTGGTTTATGTGAAATAAAATATTTTGATTTTGATTATACATATAGATAGTTAATGTGATTGTAAGTACTTACTCAATATTTTTGTCCAATTTTTACATGTCTAATAAAGTAAATTTGTATTTATATGTACTATATTCATCGGTAATATGAGGGAGGGGGGTATATCAGTTTCCCTAGCTAAGTCATAGGGGTGACAAGATCGAAAAGATCGGGAACCACTGGTTTAAATGAATGTTGATTCTCTGTCAAAATGAAACACATTCCTACTGTTAGGTCCACTTGCGCGTTCATGAGTTATCCTAAATAACTCGGAATTAACAGCTAACTCAGAGTTAATCAAATAATTCATCTTGCGCCACCAATAGTTTAGAGGTAAACCTAATGTTAAACTTTTAAATATTAAACCCGCCAATGTTAGTTAAGTCGCTAAACTCTGGGTTAGTGTTAGTAATTTCAAAATAAATTGACGTTATGGGTACCGCTGATAACTTAATTTGTATTTTATATTGTTTGGCGTTGTATTAAGTGAAAATTTGGTACTATATCAGCAGGGAATATATTCATTAAATCATGTAAAAATAAATACAAATTATAAAAAAACTTAAAACATATTTTTCCCTGGGTGCCATTTCTGTCAATCAATAAACTAAATCTCCAAGGAAACCACATACAATATGATTAAAATGAAATGTCATGTTATAAAATTCAAAGACAAGAAATTGTTACGTATCGCAATGTAGTGTAAAAGAGATGGGTACCTATACAATTCCGTTCATCCATTTTTGTTTGGATTACATATCAGGGCATAGACATTGCAATTCTGTTTTATGTTTCGTCGATTGAACTGCAATGTTCCCAACTCAAAAAACAGTAGTGTCTGGTTAACTAACCCGGTGTTACTTTTTAATGGCGCAACGCGTAATAAGAGTTAAAATGTTAATTACTTAACACCGAGTTTACAAACCCTACATTTAATAATTTAACCCGACTAAACATGCAAGTGGACCTTAGTGAGTTACGTAATTACCCCGCTGTTGTGCAATTTTGTATTTGCATGAACTTACATGCAATAATTTGGCTCTGAGAATATTGTTCTAAACATCTGAGTTTGGACTGTTTGTTAAGTTTGGGTTTCTGAGTGCCCGTGGAGTTTTTGTTGATTATTCTACATAGTACAGTCAACCGTCCATGGTAATTTGACGGTACCTTTATTTTATAGCTTTAAGGGTGATTTTTTTAATTCAAGTTTTAAGTATTATTGATGTGCGTTTGCCCCTACACTACACAGATTTTAAAATCATGAAAGACTGTTTTCGAACTATCAATCAACACTTTAAATATTATAAAGAGGTAAAATTTGTTTGTTTGTAAGTTTATATGTAGAGGGTAATCTCTGAAACTACCAGTCGGATTTCATTTTTTTTTTGCATTTTACTGCCCAATTCTTAAGAAAGTTTATAAGGTATTTAATATGATCCAAGGATCCTTAGGAGTCGAGCAGAAAGAAATAAAATCAGAAACAATGTGAAGCAAAAACGAAGTAATGCGCGGGAAGGCGATGCAATGCGATGCGACGGAGTGGGCCGGGGAGCCAGAAATTTACAACTCTTGATATTATTTCAAACAGAGAAAAAGAAAAGAGTTATTCCGAAGTTTTTCCAAAGATTTCCTTTAATAATGTTCTGCCATACATCCCAAAGTACTTACTACTTTGACCATCCACGGAATCCCACTCAGAAGAGACCAAACACAAGCCCACATCACAGTAGTTGCGTATAATATGTATGGTAATCTAGTTCAATGTTTATAAGGAACAGACCTCGTGCTGTTATTACATACCGAACGATAGCTCGTAAGTTTTCTTCTAGTCGTATTCATGGTCTTGACTTTTAGATTTGGAGAGAGATTTTGTGACTTCGTAGTACTTCAGACCCCACAGATTATAGACCTACTACCTACCCTTAGTAAAAAATATGAAAAATTAATTTTAAACCAATTGCAAAGATTTTTTAATAAACATACAGTTTGGTTTTACAAGGGGTCGTTCAACTACTGATGCCGGTGTTGAACTTTTAAGTCATATTTATAATGCATAGGAAGATAAATGTGATGCCTTGGGTATCTTTTGTGACTTGTCCAAGGCATTCGATTGCATTCTTCATAAAACGTTAATAAGGAAACTCCGCCACTACGGGATCCGGAACACCGCTCTGGATCTTCTTACTGCATACTTGAGTAATAGGATTCAGAGTGTTGACGTTAGTGAAAAAAAAACTCCGGGATCTATAGTAACAATGGGAGTACCACAGGGCTCAATTCTTGGTCTTTTCTTGGTTTCTTATTTATTTTATATTAATTACTTGCCTTACCTCATAAAGGAAAATTATGATATAGTGTTGTTCGCGGATGATACCTCACTTTTGTTTAAACTGATACGTCAGCAGCTGGTCACTGACTATGTAAATAGCTCAATCTCAGAAGTAGTTCACTGGCTCAATGTTAACAATTTACTTTTTAATGAACAAAAACCAAATGCAATAAGTTTACGTTAGGCAGGTGAAAACTGGTGTATTGATAACGGGCGAAGATTTGAATCCTGAAGATAGCGCAGTATTCTAAGGCTTAAGAGCGGCCAACCCGGCATACTTTTCATGCAAACGCTCGTACATGATTATGGCGTTGTAATACATCTTTCATTGAAATTTTTGAACTAGTAGGCACCTTGTGCACTTTATCTAGGTTTCTATGCAAGCAAAAAATCTAAATTTGGAGAAAAAAAGTCAGCATAAGCCTCCAAAGACTGCTGTTTTGCACAAATTTTACTTAAACTTTGGCCGTTCATAAAACAGGTACTCATAAATTGTAAAAGTATAGAAAACATCTTCATAGAAACCTCGCACATGTAATAGAGATTCTAAATTAAATAAAAAAGAAAAAGACAAACATTTTTTTCCAAAAACTTGTAAGGCTTTTTCAAAAACACGTATTTCCTGGAACAAGTTTTGTGAAATTTCTGCGCACCAATTTTCGTTCGATGTTATCGCGTTCTCAGTCTAGCTTCTTTTCCAAACATGGCGTTAGATGAAACAACAAGCTTTTCAATCATGCTCGCGTTGATGATAAGACGGACCGGGAAGGGCCGTCTTAGCTTTGGATGGGAAGCTTCAGTGAGGCCCACATATAGATAAATTGTTAAAAAACTAAGCTCCGCTACTTACGTTGTTAGAAAAATTCGTAATTTATCTGTCATAGAGACAGTCCGTTTAGTAAACTTTACCTATTTTCATTGTGTAATGTCGTCCGGGACCGTGAGTTGTGGTGAAAAGCCGCCGACATTCAGACTATCTTTGTTTTGCAGAAAAGAGCTGTTCGATCAATTTATAAGTTAAGTCCGAGACACTCTCAGAGAGAAATTTAAGGATATTAATATAATAACTCTACCTTCCCCGTATATTTTTGCAAATCCTTTATATGCCCACAAATATATGAAATTGTTTGAAAAAATACAATGGTAGCCATAATATAAATACTAGGAACAAATACAAATTTGTTGTACCCACAACAAGTCTCAAGAAAATAGATGACTCGGTCAGATGTCAATGCATACACTTTTATAACAAACTTCCAAGCCATGTTAAAGATCTAATAAATAATAAATTCAAATCTATAATTAAACGTAAGTCGTGTCAGAAAGCCTTTTATACCGTTAAATTTGAGCACAAAACGCTTGGGATTGAGTTGTTCCAATTTTTGCATACTGAATGTTGTTTTTTTTTGCTATTTCTTTTATTTTACATACACTTTGACATTTTATGATTATTATATACATAATGCCATGAATATTTACTTTGTGAAGTATAATATTAACATAACACAACATCACGTCCGTATTCCCCGAAGGGTTAAGTGTTATGATAAATATTATTATTTTAATAATTATTGTGAATGTGAGGACTATGTGCGTATTTTTTTTTTTTGTTTGTCACTTTCTCCGTTAGTTCTAATGATAATCAGTCAATTTTAGTACTATATGCGACCTACCCAAATATCCTTTCTATGGTATTGTTCGTCGAGTGGTTGAGCTCCTTAAGTTCTGAGGTGCACGATTACTGACAAATGTGTGGACTGACTGGACAGGTCCACTCAATCTGTGTGGTTTTTCTTCAAAAAATATTTCAGACACCAATCTACATGGTATTCACATGATTTGACCAAGATTATGTCTGGACTTTAAAAGAGACTGTGACCTCTGAGTTTGTCTTGGCCTTTCTTCTCAGAGTAGTCAGATAGGAAACTCCGACCTCATCTAGTTATTAAAATATGATTGACGTCTAAAAGAGTTTGGACAAACCTACTTACAGAAATAAAATAATTTATCATTCAACAAACTTTTAATCAAACGATTTTATACTCTACGTATAGAAGCCCAAAAATTGGAAACGATGTTTCAATACGAGTATGTATAGTAGTGCAGTATTATTTCTTCTTTTTTGATATTTATTTATAATTTTGGTTTGTGTCTTTAGGTAAATAATTATTTTTCTTGCTGTTGTCTTAAAATTGACAATATGTCCATTATAGTGATGTTTAAGTAAATAACGAACTATCTAACCTAATAACAATACAAAAATCCGTTCACTGTCATTAACCGGACACACATCCAGTCTCTCGGCTGCTGCAAAAATTTCCTAAAGTAAAACCCAATAAATATCACTTCGCCCAACTTGAACATCAAACCCAATACCTTACGCCAACAATCGCTCTTGCGACTACGAGACCAAATTGGATAAAATGTAAGTTATCCTAATTTACTAAGGACGACTGCTCATAATTCTTTCAACACCGATAAAAAACCGACTTACAGCACTATGAATTCTGCCCTTATAGCCATGCAAGGAATCCTACCAAGTGGGACAAAGCATTTTTTATCGCAATGTTGAAGAATAAAATTTCCCGTAGACGGACTAAACGGTATATAAAAGTTTTATTTTTATTGAATTTGATCGCGGTTTCAAAGCGAACAGAGTCGATTTAGGGCTGATTTTACCAAAGTCAGATATCAGTTCTAGAATGGAAAAAAAAACACGTGTGGCACTCGGGGACTGCCGCGGTAAAGCTAATTGCATAGCATTTTTTATCAACTTATGCAATTTATAATTATTTATTTATATTTTATTTATGCAGTATTTTTTTTTCTTTGATATTAATTCAAGTACAGTCGTACCATATACATACACGTTACGCGAACGCTCGGCCGAGCTACATGGCAGGCGGAGTGGGGGGTGTTAGGTTTCATTTTCGTTACGGAATTTCTTGATTCGGTCGCCGCGCTCAAAGCTCGCTATAAAAGCTATGCAATAGCTTAAAAACTTTCAAAAATTCAATCTTTATTCTCAGGATAAGACTTATTCAAGATATCAAAGTTTGGTGAATTTTGCACTTAATGATGATTGAAATAAAGATGGTTGGTTATATTAAATGGTTGGAAATTGTGTAGAAATAAATGATTTGTAGCGTGAATGTGAGAAGATGCGTCTGAAAAGTATTTAGGGTAATCGGTAATATATTTCTATTGAGGACCGATTTTCCAGATAACTCTTATCTGAAGAATATGGCAGTTAGGTATATATTTTGTACTAGCTTTTGCCCGCGGCTTCACCCACGTGGATGTCGGAAATTATCCCACGGGATCGTAATACTAGGATTAAAAGTATCTTATGTGTTAATTCAGGTTATTAACAACCTGTGTGCTAAATTTCATTCAAATCCGTTCAGCCGTTTTTGCACCATCTTCAACAATAATCGTCACATTTCAGCCAATTTACACATAACCTCAATGAATTTTATTCTATAAAATTTAAACCTTTTTCGCGTTTAGACCGACAGAAAGACGCGAAGGGAGGACTTTGCTGTATAATAATTATGTAGTGATACAAAAACTGTCAAATCGCAATTATTAACCGACTCAAAAAAAGATGATTCTGTTTCGACCTGTATGTATGTATGTTTGTATGTCCGCAATTTTCTCAAAAACATCCGATTTGGATGGGGTTTTCGTTATTTAAATGCATATTTTTCAGGGAAGGTATAAGTATATATATGATATTTTATTAATGAAAACAACTAAAAAGCGAAAAATAATAACGTTTTTACAAAAATAACAACAGACTTCCAAAAAAAAAACGTGAAAAATTACTTTAATTTCGGAAGTTGGTAGCAAACATCGAAAATACGAAACCAAAGACACCGTACACCTCTGCCCAACCCTTTGAGGAAACAAGGTGTAATGTTATGTTATGTGTTAATTACTTGACGTCGTCGACTTTTAAATACCTTTTACCCTATGAAGGTACACCTTCGGGGAATACTTGTGTGATGTTTTGTGAATAATTTCAACGATCGGGTCTAGAATAGAATAGAAGAATAGTTTGCGCGTCGATGTGCCTTACACCCTGTATATCTATCTCTACCTACCCCTTTTTCGGAATTACTATTACTTCGAAAACAACACATTGGGCTCCAAATAAAAACAAAAGACTACCGCAAACATTCTTAATTCCATCCCATCTCACAAATCCAGCTTCACAAGCGTTTGATGGACACGATTCATTTTTTACGCTCACAAGCGAAAATTCCTTCAAACTTCGACGTGTATTTATGACTTAATACTTCATATTCGAATACAGAAGGCAGCTCATTTGATTGGCGTGTTATAACGGCTTTTATTTATGACTTCGGGAATGGGGGAAAGAAATTGGAAGCCCGATGTGGTTACGTTCGCTTGGGGGATTTATTTTCGATGTATTAATTCTGGCTCTCTTCCTTTGCAAACCTTGGTAAAGACTTATTCTTTAAAAGTGGAAGGAACGGAGGATAAAAATGGCTATGAAGAAATCTTTAGCATTTAGACTTTGACCTTGAACCAAATTCTAACAGAATGTTAGATGCTTTGATATAAATCGGAATTTAAACATGAACTGGACCTATAAACATAATTGAAAGCTACATAACACTGATCTCTTTAAGGCGCATCGTCCACGACACGAATACTTTCAAAAGCGGACGGTACATGACGGAACCAATGACAAACAAGTATCATGATGTACGGACCTCCACTGAAATTACTGACAAATGCGTGCACTGACTGGACAGGTCCACTAAATCTGTGGTTTTTCCTCATAAGACCATTTCAGACACAAATCTACAATACGTGATTTTCACATGATCTGACCAAGATAATGTCCTGAATTTAAAAGAGACTGTGACTTCTAGTTTGTTTCGGTCTTTCTTCTCAGAGTAGTCAGATAGGAAACGCCGACCTCATCTAGTTTTTATTGAAATATGATTGACGTGTAAAGGTCACACGGCTATACATCAAGCTACACATTTCCAGCACTTCCAGAACGCATACAACCCAAATCTCTTCAAAGTGAGAGTGAACAGACTTCTTCTGGGTAAGCTCACTCCATCGTCGACTTTGTCTCTGTCATCTCTGACCTAGACTAGAGCCAAGAGCAAACCCATCTAAAATAAAAATAAAATAAGGCGATCTCTCATTGTACGGAAATCCTATACAATGCGAGATCAGTTTATACTGGAAATGTATAGCTTGATATTAACCGTGTGTACAAACCTACTTACAGAAATAAAATAATTTATCATTTCAATTTTATAGCTGTGACATTCTAGCTACTCCTAGGTGATTTGAGTTTGTTCCACGTTATTTTTGAGAAGCATCGTAGGCGATGGGCCTTAGGCCTTTCGGATTGATACTAAATACTATTATTATTTGGCTCTTTCTCTCTATTTGGAACGTTAAACTAAACTTCTGAAACTTTGAAATTTTGATGACATTTGCTTGAAAAGAAAACTCAAACTCAAAGCATTTATTTCAATTAAACCATTTACAGGCACTTTTGAATTGTCAAAGAGTCGGTCAGTTAGTCAGAAAGTTGAAGCTAGTTGCCTATTCCAAAACGTAGATCTCTATGGAGAAGAACGGGCAAGAAACTCTAAGGACACTCTTTTAAATCAAGATGTTACAAAATCCTGGGTACATTATTCTTGTTGCTTCTTTATGTGAGAACAAAGTAAAAAAAAAAAATTGAGAAGCAATTCAAAATATAAGATTAAAAATAAAAATAAGCCATGGCAGTAAACTTGATGACTGTACAAAACAAAAAGTTCTTCCAAAATAGAAAGCTCGTAAGTAGAATTTGTTGCCGATCAAAGAACGTAATTATTAACTACTTCAGGAAGTCTAGGACTTATTTTACCTCCAAAGAAAACCAACTTTTCCAAACCATCCCGAAATACATTCTACCCAACACCCCAGAACTGATTGAGTATCTAAAAGAAACACTGTTGTTTACCCTTGTTTACCCCGTTACCCTGTAAATGAAGGGTATTGGGGACTTAATGAGGCTTAAAAAGGTCTGTAATCTGTCACTATTTCAGCACAGTTGTTACTCTAAGTTAGGTAACCGAGTATAAGATTGGAAAATGCTTGTGTTTTTTTCTGATAAAAGTAAGTGGAGCAGATTTTTTTTTTGAAATAAGTTAGGAACTCCTGACTTTTCTGGTTCAATCTTGTGTCTACGTAGATATTGTCAATTGACGTTAGTGGTCACACCTTACCTCTGACCTGTAGTCTTATGTTATTCGTAAGTTAATCTTTTTAACCCCCGGGGTGTTATAAGTTTGACTTCTATGTGTGTGTGTTTCTGTATCACCGTAGCTCTTAAACGGCTGAACCGATTTGGATGTGGTTTATTGATGTGAAACATCTATAGCCGCGGGTAAAACCGATTGTTGCCGTGGCGGAGCATGCCGTGGCGACGCATGACGTGGCGACACGCCGCCAAGCTATATTTTCTATACAAAATAGTTTCGATGTTGCACATCTGCCAGGCGTCCCGCGACGTCTCAATTTTTTTTTTAAAAGCATATTTTTTGTGAAGGTTCTTAGGCATGTTTTATCAAAATCTGTTTAACCGTTTCAAGGTCATCAGCTTTTTTTCGTGTCAGGGTTTTTTTAATTTTACCTATTTTTTGTTTTAATGCTGAAAGGACCTGCTATTGACCTCGATTACGCCTAATGGAAAGCGATAGATGAGGTCTGTAAAGGAATGAGCGTGCCTGGAAGATGCCTGTTCAATCTTGCTTTGAAGGCTAACGGGTTAAACGTGGAAGGCAATTCAGGCGCTGGCTGAGAGTTCCACACTTTGGCTGTGCGCATAACAAATGTGGAGGTAGAGATCTGAGTACGACTGGTCGGGATATCAACCGAGTGCGAATAGTACCCTGCAGTCTTTCTAAGATTAAGTTAAGCAGTTGTACGAAAGCTTGACTTTTCTGGTTCAACTTTGCCTCTACTTCGATACCTACTGTCAACCACATGTCAGTGGTAGCACCATGGTACAGGGTGGCAGAGTCATTGACGCGCAACCTATTACCATGGATTGAGTACATGATTCTGGATCCCCCAATTGCCCAATTGCCCCCAATTGCTGCTTAGCCCTCTTCCTCTCTCCTCATTTTGCTGTACTCGACAGGGTCCATATTGATATTTTACCTTATTAGACCATCTATGTAATACATATGGAATGCAATAAAGAATTGAGTATTGAGTCAGTTATTAAAAAAAAAATCTGCTGTTTCATACAAAGGTGCAATACCTACGCGGTCAAAATGTATAGAAAAGCAGTTTTTTTTTTTATAACCTCTATATCCCAGCCATCTTGTATATAACCCTTACCTACAGCTTTGACGCTTGCGGTCGCTCATCGTGCTATGGAGCGGCCTATGCTTATGAGTTTATTTAAAGGATAAAATCAGAAATTAAATTATCCGTAAAAGAACCGCAGCTACCAACTTATCTTGCAGAGTTGGCAAACTGAAGTGACAGTGGGCTCGCATTGTTCGTCGAAGGACCGATGGCCGGTAGAGCAAACGAGTCCTCGAGTGCAGACCGCGTATCGGCAAGCATAGTGTGGGACGCCCCCCAGCTAGATAAATAAAATAAATAATAAAATGTTTATTAGTACACTTAGAAAAAAATACACAAGTACACAACGCTTAAAGAAATGTGGTACAATGAAGTCACATTACAAGGCGAACTGATGCCTCCAAAACTAGGCCAAAAGCCTGTGTTTCGGAGCCAGTGTTCCTCCAGATACAATGGCAACAACTGGTATTGAGTGTCATGCAAGTACTATAGAAATAACAACATAAATTATACAAATAGTGGCTAAATTTAAATACAGTATTGGTTCTATTACGAGACAATTGTAATAAGATGGAAGATGGACCGTCGACCTTAAGAAAGTAGCTGGGATGGACTGGATGTGGAAGGTGGAAGACTGGGTGTTGTGTCACAGCATGGAAAGGACTATATCCAGCATTGGGCTGTGATGGGCTGAGTTGACAGCTATGACATAAATGCGCTGTCTATGTATTTTTTTTTGCCACCGACCGACGTGTGGTAAACTGTACGAAGACGTTGATGGCACGTTTGAGGAGTAGGTAGCTGGGAAATTGGCTTCCGAATCATGAGTTCAGATAGCGCGTTACAATTGTTTTTTATTTACATTTTGGGACCAAGTATTTCGTAGTGAACTTTGTATAGCAGTGAATCAATTTTAGAATTATATGAAACTAGCTACCCGCCCCTGCTTCGCACGGTTTTTACGACTTGTCAAAACATCGAGATTTCTTTATTATTAATTAAGTTTAATATTAATGTTTTATGCACATAAACATTTCGCAATTAATACTCTGAATGATGGTGAAACCCGCATCAACATTTATTGCACAGTTTAGAAAAGAAACGCGGTCACACAAAAATACAAACGAAAACCGACATTCATTTATAATGTGTATGTTTATAGATTAAGTGCAACTCCACAATAAAGGAACCACTTGAAAAAAACATCAAAATAGAAGATTTATTTACATTAAGAAAGTTTTATAATAATATATTATGCACATTTATAAACCTTCCGAAATAAATTATTTATTATGATGGTGGTGGGTGGTTCTAAACTATGCAACCATAGTTCAGAAAAATAACGCGATCACGCAATGACAGACACTAAAAGCGACTTTAATTTATGAGATGTATAGATTAAATGCAATTGCTTTAAAAGTGACTGTGACCTCTGTATTTGTTTCAGCCTTTCTTCTCAGAGTAGTCAGATAGGAAACGCCGACCTCGTCTAGTTTAAAAAATATGATTGACGTGTAAAAGTGTTTGTACAAACCTACTTACAGAAATAATAATTTATCAAATTACACAATATTTGAACTCTCGAATAAAACAGCAAACTAGAAATGTCTATCTAATAAAATAAAACTACGGTCAACAGTGGCATCTTTACTTTCCATGGGCAAATTTACCCATGATTACTGCACAGTACAACTATTTTCTTAATGTCCCTAGGGAATCATCGGATTTTCGAATACAAACGAATGCTAATTTCCATGTCCATCAATTACATCAATTATTAGATGTATCGTGTGTAATAATTTGAATTCAGAACTAAGCACTTCATTGTTTGTTGTTTCGTTTTGATTTAAAACAACAATAAAGTACTTATAGATTAGATATCTAATTATTTACTCAAAAGTAAAGTTGCTCATGTCACAATTGATGCAGTTAAAATTCTCCTACAAAGTAAAAAGATAAAAATTCACAATTTTTCACAGAAAACTCTGAAAAAGCTCTCCTGATGAACCAACAAAATAGAGAAATGTGACTTTTTATCACTCAACAGACTTGTCGGCAAACTGCGGTCACAGTTGATGGCAAAGTTTAAACACACTGAGAACTTTTATATTTTGTTGCTAGCATGATCTAAAAAAACAAGGTCTGGCATTCCGGGAGTGACACATGGTTACGTCACTATCCCGTTGCCACTTTATTGCAACAAAACACGAATGATGGAAACATTTTCAGTCACCATTCTGTAAAAAAATATATATAAAGCATTTAAATTGTCGTTTCGTTTACCTAATCAAACGAAACAATTCAATTTAAACATATACCAACGTAATTGTTAGTTAAAACCTCATTGTTTTATCGGACTCGCACAGGTAATAAAGGTGGCTGGGGAGTTATCATTACACGCTACTGGTAACACAGCGGGGGTGACGTAGGCTTGTGTCTGCCACGTAACCACTGTCTCTTGGAATGCTATAGACCTGGCGAAGTATATTATTATACCATGGTTGCTAGTATTTTTTGTAGTCTGTGCTTATAATTATTTTTCCCAGACTGCGTAGGTGTTGAGTGGCAATTAGGTTTTTGTATCAGTTTTTGAGTAGCTCTTTTATATAAAAAACCGGTCAAGCGAGGTCGCCCCACGCGCAGAGAAAGGTTCCGTAGTCGGGAGGAAAATGTATGCATACACAGAATTGATTTTATCGACTGCAAGAATAAGTTTGTAGCTATTTATAGTTTGTATTTTTCGAAAAATAATGTTATTTCTGAAGTTATCACCGAAAATAGCCCATACATAAAAAGTTATTGACTTAAATAGCAAAGTCACTTAGAAACATAATAATAATAAAAAATAAAAAAATACTTTTTTTTTTACTTAAACATGACGCAGGGAAATCACACAAATTCAAAAAGAAGGTATTGGGGAAAATATGCATCCACGCAAACCAGCAATTCAGCATTATGCTACGACCCTATGTGAGACAGAGCCCCAGCGGTGGTTTTCAGCGACAGCTGGCGTTGACGTGGTGACGTCAACCAGTGCAGCATACGAAAATATAAAAAAAAGAAAAATAAATACACTATACCTAGTTCTTAACGTATAAATAAAAAAATAAAAGCATGATCATCTATCTATATATTATATTACATATGTATTAATACATAAAAAAATATCCCTATTTCCCTTGGTCACGCCATAACTTGAGAACGACTTTACCGATTTCATCCATCTTTTTTTTAGTTTTCTAATACTTTGTAGAAGGTTGTTACGGAAAAAGAAATAAGAAAGTTGCGAGATATATGCGGGTGAAACCGCTGGGAGCAGCTAGTCAATAATAAATATGTATGTGTGTATGTATATATATTATATATATTGTATTGCTGTGCCCTAGCAGGGTTCATGTATGAAACCTATATACTTCTAACAACTTGTAAACTACATGAATGCAATAAAAAATGATTATGATTATGATTATAATCTTTTTAGTTATGACATTTAACAATACCTTACACGCTTATGTGCATTGTTTTTTTTAAATTAATTCCTCAGTTACAAGTATGGGAAGTACCACCCCTAATTATTGTTTTCGTAGTTCCATTACACCATTGTTTACCAGTGCACAGAATATACCAATTCCAATTTTCGTCAATATAGTGCTAGTATTCCACGAACAAAATGGCTGTGTCATCCGGACAGATGGACATGACGAACTTATTAGAAGGATTCCGTTTTGTTTTAGCCATTTGGCTACGGAACCCTGAAAATGAACGAAATATTGTCTTTTAGATGTATTTTATAGAATAGCCCCCAACCCTTTGACAATTCAAAAGTGCCTGTAATCGGTTTATTTGAAACTACCTTCTGCCCGCGGCTTCGCCCGTGTGAATATCAGAAATTATTCCACGGGAACGTGCTACCGGGACAATAAGTAACTTATACTAAACCGGTTTGTCCGAAAAGCATGGTCATCGTTTACCGACGCCATGCTTCAATGCTTGCCGCTATGCAAATGGCCGCCATCGCAATTCCCATGGTGAAAACATTATGGTGTATCAATATAGACTACATTCTTTAATTATGGAGTATTGTTAGTACATCAAAATTAGACATAAAATAGCATAAATAGAAACACACACCGCACTGTACCGACTCAGCATATAGAATTTATTGCTTAGATTTTTTATTTTTCATTGTATGTATCATGTTTGTTATGGTCTCGGTTTATGTGTATTTTTTATTATAAAGTTACACATACAGATATATATATATATATACATTTATTTATTTATAAGTACATACTATGTTCAGCTAGAATCACACTTAATTCTGTAGAAAATCATACTTACCCGATTTATTACATCACATAGGGGACGTCATTACGTCATCCGAGAGGTAGTTGCTGAAAATCAGCGCTGTTGACGATAGGTTCGTCCGGAGTCACAGCATTTTGCTGAGCAACGACCTGTTCTTGCACAGATGCGACGCACTGCTTAATTGTTCTTATTATTATTGTTTGTTTGTTACAAAAGTAGTCATTTTTCCACACTGCAATCGGCATTTTGTTTTTGTTTTGATCGTTTGCTTGTTGTCATTTGCCGGTGTCGCAACACAGAGCAATGTGTATTGTCTTTGGTCCCTGGCATCAAGCAATAGACAAAATTATGAAACTTATGTAACATGAATACGAGGCTTTTGGCTATTTTGTGTCTCTAAATTAATGTCGTTCATTTGTTAGGTGCGTTTTGTTTGTGCAGAATAAACTATTTTTCTTTCTTTCTTTCTTTTCTTATATCCTTCCTCAGGATGCCATCTATCTCCTTGCCAAATTTTATTGAAATGCTTTCAGTGGTTTAGGCGTGAAAGGGTAACAAACAAACAAACTTACTTTCGCATTTATAATATTAGTTAGGATATAAAAAATATAAATATATATATAGTTAGGAAGTTAGGATAGTATGGATAAATGCTTTGAGTTTGAGTTTGAGCAGTCTTGTGAAAAAGTTACTCAATTGCACCACCATCCTTACAGCCCATCCAACACAGCCTTCCGTTAAAGAGAAATTTTCTTTGATATCGTTACGTACCTGTCTCGTTACCGTCACTCAAACTCAGTTACGTATTAACGCGTATAAAACGCCTTTGAACGTCGACTTGATTTTATTTTCGACTTGACTTTACTTATGTTTACATTTTTGGTGTAAAGTTGATATTTATGATTAGGGTAATTGTCGTTTTGGGAAATGTTAGTTGAGTTTTTAAGTTTGTTGTTGATGAAGGGTCCTGGGAGAATTTTTGAATAGCAGCCCATTTTTTTCCCCAATTTATTACCATCTAATTATGCATTATCATTTATTATTATCTAAAACTGTCGCCAGAGCTGAGTCCCCTGTGTATCATACTATAAGGATGCTTAACGCCCCTCCTGACCACCAATCCTGAATGTGATCTGTTTGCTGATTAATGGAGCAGAATTATGCGTGTATGTCTGATGTTTTGTGAGAGTAAGTATGCTAGGTGGTCCTCTATTTTATGTTAGTATGTGAAATATTTTTGTTTACTATACCTGTTTAATCTCTTAATGTTAATTAATGTAATAATTGGTGTTACCGTTTTAATTAACAATAAACAATAATAACACACTATCACCTTAATTTTGATGCTAAGCAGCATTGATGTTTTCAATTAAATGGTGCGGGTTGCAGTGCTGATGAAATTACAGACATATAAGTTTTTATCGAATTCAGATATACAGGCTGTATCAGAAATGTGTGGTCAAATGTTAGGATGTGGTACAGACCATCAAACTGATTAACTTTCTCCGTGGAACCAACGTCTGTATCGAGAAAAAATAATACATTATACATACATACATTTAGGTCGAGTAAATATTATAAAGAAAGAAAATACATTAAAGACTGTACGAAAAGATTTGCGGCACAGAAGATATTTTTTACTGGATTAAGCTCTTGGTCCAATGGAGAATGTGGAATCTGAATACGACGCTTGGTAAAATAAATTTTAATCGAAGGACCGTGAATAATTGCTGGAAAATGCTGTACCTAAAAATCCCCTTTTTCTTGGACGGGAAGTCATCAAATGACCTCTCCCACTCTGGGCAGAGCGGGAGGACGTATCAGACTCGTACTGACTAAACCCCGACCGTGTTCCTTCAGTTGCCTGTGCGACAGGGCCACGGTAATTCTTTCGAACAATCCGCAACCCTGGCAGGCATCGTTCCTTTCGGACCCCGTCAATGATGCTCTTTGAGGTGCGCGTAGAATACGACGCGCCGTCGACCCGGGCCTGGTCCTTACCGCACGGTGAGCTGCCCATTGCTCGCCGTCCGCAAGCCCGCGCCTACTGTGGCTGGAAGTCGGCAATCGACTTCCGACGCCCAGGGTGTGTCCTCCTGCAGCGACTAGGGCCGTGAGGGCACAACGATTGTCTCTCCCTCACGCGCTCCGTCTCCTCCTTTGCGAGCATTACTGCTTCGCAGAAGGAGGTGACGGCTTCTCATTCCCTCTCGCTCCGTACCATGGACTGAACTAGACCGGTGCCCCGCTCAAGCTGGGCAGATCTCCACCGTATGCTCCACCGTGTCCTCAGGTCGATTCACACAATGATAATACCCGGGCGTTTCCTCCCGCCTTATCCGAAACACATAAAAACCCCCCTAAAGAAATAATGATCTTCCTCAATACACAGGGTAGATAAAAAAGCTTGACCACTGACCTGAATTATCCAAGCCACACCACCAGATCACGGTTTCTGGAAACAGCACAGCAATTCAGCACTAGCGTGAGAAAAAATTACTTGATGACAATAAGTAATTAATTGCACGGCAATTTATGTAAGTTTTAGAAAAGCATTCAGTTTTAAGTTTATAACATGTAAATTGACCACATCAGATGCTAGTCCAGCGCGAACAGAGATGAAGCTCGCGTCAACATGCACTGCGCGGGCGCGAGGGGGGCAGGGCATACATCACTCCACCATACTGTCCATCGATTTGCAAATGCGGGTAAGAAAACAGACAAATAGACAACCAAAATGAAAGTACCCTGTATTTTTATGAGCACAGATCGAACAGAGAAAGTGGTTAAGTTTGATGGTCTGAACCACACCCTTTAATTTGACCACCCCTTTCTGTATACTAGCTTTTCTGAGAAGGTACTTAAGGACTCAAACTCATACTCAAAGCATTTATTTCAAATAAACCAATTACAGGCACTTTTGAACTATCAAAAGGTCAGTGAGTCAGAAAGATGAAGCTAGTTGCTCATTCAAAAGCGTAGTAGGTACCTATCGAGAAGAACGGGCAAGAAACTCCACGGACACTCTTTTATATCAAAATATTGTTACAAAAAATTGGTCACAACGTTCATGTTGAAAATATACATGTGAGAACGATGTAGAAAGACGTGCACGTTAAAAGCGTCGGTAATAGGTAATAGGTAATAGGTAATACGGGCTGGTGTCCGCAACTCCACGTCAATGCGCGTATTTTGCGTACGGGTGGGAAAATCGATCATTCGATCCACCCCAGCTCCTCGAAGAAGGCCAGCAACGCCTTGGTGTTGCTGACAATCTCACGTAGGGTACCTGGGTTACCGAAGTACTTTGCCCTGTACGTGGCGACCACCGGGCAGTTTAGAAGCACATGAGCTGCTGTTTCGTCGTCCTCCATGCAGGCCCTGCACAGCGGACTGTCTGTGACTCCTATGACAAAGAGGTGTTTATTAAATGACCCGTGGCCAGTTAAAGCTGCTGTAACTGTGCGCAACTGTTGTTTAGTTAGTCGGAGAACCTGTTTCGCAAGGCGGCCATCAATTGTAGGGAGGGCTTCCTTAGCCTGCCTGCACTCACCTTGGTCCACCCACAGTTTGTAATGTTGGTCCCTGGTGCGTTTCCTTACCAGAGTGCGTAAGTACCCGAAGGGGAGTGGCACGATGGGTTCAGGTCCCACTGGTGCCACGCTCGACCCCCTTCTGGCAAGTTCGTCAGCTGCGTCATTACCTAGCGAACCGCTGTGTCCCTTGATCCATTGAATGGTTATGTTATTGAGGCTACCCACCTGGTTGAGGCGCTGGTGGCACTCGTATATTAGCCCAGAATCAACTGTGTGACTGTTTAACGCTTGTAGAACAGCCATGCTGTCTGAGAGTATGCGGATTGAGTGGTCCTTAACTTCCCTGGTCATGATGGCCGAAGCGGCTAGAGAAATACCCATGCACTCGGCCTGGAACACTGTGTTATGGACCCCCAATGGTGTGGCTATGTGTATGTTGAAGTCCTCCGAGAAGATCCCAGCACCTGTGCCACTACCTGTTTTAGATCCATCCGTGAAGATGCGCAGCTCTGCAGGGCACAAGCCCTCGCAACGGCGATCCTCGTACAGTTGGATTTTGTATTTTTTATCAAAGATAAATTGTTTGGGTACCCGGTCATTAATGGCTTTAGTAATGGGGAACTCCTTATTGAGTCCCTCTAGCAGCGCGGTGTGTGGTATGTCACTCTTACCCCAGAGGTCTATTGCATTTAGACGTGCCGCCGCCATCGTCGCTTCCTGCTGTATGAACAGGTGGAGCGGTGGTAGTGCCAGCATGGCTTCGATTGCTGCAGTCGGGGTAGTCCTCATGCAACCCGTGGTGGCCATGCAGGCTAGTCTTTGCATGCGTTGTAGTTTGTTGGAGGCTGTAACCAGCTTGGTGCGGGGCCACCACACCACGGCCCCGTAGGTGATCATGGGGCGGATTACAGTGGTGTACAGCCATAGTATAATTTTAGGGGACAGACCCCACTTCTTACCTATCATTCTCCTGCACTGCCAGAAGGTTATGCAGGCCCTGTTTAGTTTGTTGTCTAAATGACTACTCCAGTTTAACTTACTGTCTAGAGTGACCCCGAGGTACTTGACTTCGTTGGCCAACTGGAGTTCTGTATTGAATAGTTTAGGTAGGCTGAAAGGGCCTAATGCTCTTTTTTGGGTAAACATGACTAGTTCAGTTTTGGTGGGATTCACTGATAGGTCAAAGTTCCTGCACCATCTCTCTACGATACGTAGCGCTTGCTGAGTGAGGTTGCAAATCGTACCCGTCACCTTCCCCGAAACGAGGATTGCGAGGTCGTCTGCATAGCCTATTGTGTAATAGCGGTTGTCGTTGAGTTTGGTGATGAGGTCATTAATCACCAGATTCCATAGAAGGGGGGACAGCACCCCCCCCTGGGGGCAACCTCTGGCTATCATGGCCAATTGCTGCTCATCCTCAAGGCGAACCACTCGTTTGCTTAACATGTTTGTTATCCAGTCTGTTAGTACCTGTTCTACTCCGTGTCTGGAGAGGGCACTGCTGATGCTGGAGAAGTTGGTTTTGTCGAAGGCTCCTTCGATGTCTATGAAAGTGCCCAGGCAGGTACCTTTCTGATGAATCGCCTCCTCTATCTGGCTGACTACCAGATGTAGAGCGGATTCGGTCGACTTACCCGAGCTGTATGCATGTTGATTACCGTGTAGCGGTATGTTTTTCAGAGCGCCATCCCTCAGCTCTCTATCACACAGCCTTTCTAGAGTCTTTAATAAAAAGGAGGTCAGGCTGATTGGTCGATGGGATTTGGCGTTTGTGTAGTCACCCTTACCTGGCTTAGGGATGAATATTACTTTCACTTCCCTCCATCCTTTAGGAACGTATCTGAAGGCCAGACATGCTCTCATCAAGGGCACCAGTCTTATTGCAACAGATGCACCGCCCCACTGTAGTAAGGCGGGGAAGACTCCATCTGGCCCAGCTGCCTTAAAGGGGTGGAAACTCCGGATGGACCATTGAAGTTTCTCCAAAGTGATCACCCTGCGTGCATACAGCCAATCATTGTCTGATGGTGTTTGAATTACATCTTGCCAGTCGATTACCTGCGTGAAGATACATCCGGGGAAGTGAGTTTCGATTAGGATGCGTTTCGCTTCTTCTGGCGAGGAAGTTAGTGTATTATCAGGTTTGCGGAGGGTGGCGGACCTAGGTGTATGCTGCTGCGCCAGTACTTTCCTTACCCTGTTTGCTTGTTGACAGGATTCAATGCTACCACAGAATTTGCGCCATCCCGTGGTACTCCTGAATCTGATGCATTTTTTGTAGCTGGATTTGGCTGCGTAATAATTGTCCCAGTCCTCATCCGCACAAGTGTTCATGGCTCTATTCAGAGCTTTCCTTACCTTACTGCGCTTGCGCTCCAGATCAGCGCCCCACCACGGTTGTTTACCCGGAGTGTTACGCGGGGTGGTCTCTGGGCAGGCAGTTTGGTAACTGTCTATCATTGATTTAGTAATTTGGCTTACTTGTACCTCAATCTGTGTCGTGTCCGCAAATGTCGTCGGATCGCTTAGTGTCGCAAGCTTGGCCTCAAGGCTGCGTGTGTAGGTGGCACGATCCGTGTTACGCGGACTACGCCGTGGTGGTGTTGGCGGAACACAGACCTGGATGTCGAAGCGGATCCATCTGTGATCAGAACAGGAGGCCTCCCGGGATACCTCCCACCCAGTGGTACTTTCCGCTGCGCCCTCTGTTGCCAGAGTAAGGTCTATAATTGTGCGGCTTCGCCTGGTTACGAACGTTGGTTCAGAGCCAGTGTTTAGTAGGGATAGGTTAGTTGAGAATAAGTAGTCAACCAATACCTTACCCCTCTCGTTTTGCGAGTCCATACCCCACAGCTGGTGGTGAGCATTGGCATCGGCCCCGACGACGACCTCAAACCCGCACCTCTCGCAATGACTCACGAGGCGGGCGAGATCGTGGGGAGGCGGCGCCTCTGCCTCGGGCATGTAGGCCGAGGCGAAAACGATCACCATTTCCCTGGCATCGTCGCGCTGTATCGTCAGCTTTGCTGCAGAGACATCTCTGCAACAGAAGTCAGTTAAAAGCTGTGCTTTAAGGTTACCTGTGGTATAGATGCACGATCTGGGGTGATCGTGATCTGTGGTGACCAGGAGCTTACCGCCAAGATTGGAGAGTCCTTGTATGCGGCCCGCCCTAATCCACGGCTCCTGGATCAAGGCAATGGCCGTGTGTTGAACCTCCAGCCACTTTCGAAGCTGAGCCGTTGCGGTCTGGCTGTGGTGGAGGTTTGCCTGTAGGACTTTACAGGTCGACGAAAGGGACGCCATCGCTGGTCGAACCCTCGTCCCCCTCCAGTCTGAGCCCGGCAAACAGGTCGCCCTCGTCGAAGCCGTCCCCACCCTGGTCCGAAGCCGGGGAGAGGATGATATCGTCCAGCTCCTCACCCGATGAGGGGACGGCGCCCACGGTGGCGGCAGCACGGGCGGCCGACTCTGCTGCAGCAGGTTCAGCCGCGGATGCTTCCGGGTTTAAAGGGGGAGTTAACTCCCCTGCTTGATCCTGCGGCTGGTTCAGCGCCTCACTGATGGTGTTCGTGGCGGGGTCCCATCCTTGCGGGACATCGGTGAACCTGCCGTTCCGACCCTGGAACTTAACGTACACCGCCCCCAGTCCCACTGAGAGACGGCGTCCGGCTTCCATCAGGGTCGGAATTTGGTCGACAGGGACACCGATCACCACGAACCACGCTGTGGCCTGTTTGTCGGCATGCAAGAGAACCCACCTTTTTATGTCGATCCAGGGGTTCTGATAACTGAGAGCGCGCCCAATGTTAGTCGGCTCTTCGAAGACCCCCTGCTCGTCTGGGATCACAATGCCGCATCGTGCCCGTTTTTGTAGTTCCGACTGGCTCTTGACGACTAGCGGGATGCTAATTGGAAGAGCCAGGTCGGAGACTGTCTTCCTTAGCCAGGCTAAGGTGTGGTCGTTACCGCACCACAGTTTCAGTGCACCCCCGGCAAACAACGGCTTCGCGTTGAAGGTCGGCCCTGGAGTGTCTTGCTTGGGGGAGCAGGCCTCGAGTATGATCCGCCTCTGGATGGCAGCGAGCACCTGGTCCGATACGTCCTTGCTGAGGATCCCCGTGCGGTCGCAGGTAATGGCGACGTCCAGGGTAGCGCTGGCAGCTTGGGCGTAACTGCGTTGGGCGACCCGTTTGGATTGATCAAGACGCGGCCGCTTATGCTCCCCCCGAGGTGTCAAAGTCTCGTTGAGGGCTCGCTTGGCCGCGCCCTGATCCTTCCAATCGGGTCGCTGTGTCTTGGTTGTACCTTCAGCCGGACTCTCTGGAACACTGGTTGGCGGTTGACTGGACACTGGTCGGCTTGTGCCGGCCTCTGCCTGCGCCCGCTTTCCGGCGGAGAAGTTCAGCTGACCACTTGTCGCTTTGACCGACCTGGCGGCAGTGGCCTGTTTTTTGCGGGAGCCTTTACCTGACATCCAGCGTGTTTGTCGGCGCTCCTTCCTCGTCACTCTATCCTTCTGCTTGCCTTGATCTGAGGCAGCTGGTGGACCTGAAGGGTCAGTGCAAGGGCAACGGGCTTGTTGAGTGCGTTTACCCTTACCCTTGCGTTTCTGCACTTGCCAGGCGCGTGAAAATGCGTCTTCAGCATGACTGGTCGTCTCCGCTTGATCGGTAACGGCCGCCTGGTGAGAGGAGGCTAGAGGAGCCACAGGAGGAGGAGGGTGTTTAACAGGACACCCGGTGCCAGTGTTACCCAGCGCCGGGGTTAGTATGGAGAGGGTCGGACCGGCAGTGGTATTAGTCGTCGCCGTAGTCTTCGCCTGAGTATTAGAAGGGTCGGTACTGGTCCCAATCAGCGCCGACGTCCTTTGCTTATGCTGGGACTTTTTGGTCTTAGCAGTGGTTCTCGCCACAGCCGGACCGACACCCGCGCTGGTACCCGCAGCGTTAGCCGCATGGCCACCAGGGGCGAGAGAAGTGCAAGCACCTCCCTTGGGAGTCTCATTGGCTTTCGCCTCCACCCCGTTGTTTTTGTTGTTAACTGGCCTTAAATTATCCATGTTAATGATTATTTTGAATTTTCATCTCTCTGGCTCCCACCCTCCATGGAGCCCGCACCTGGGAACGTCTCACTATAAAAAAGCTCGTACGTTAGGACTACCAGAGAGATATAGGGGCGCAAGGCTGGCTTACAGTGCGACATCGGGTGCTCGATCGGGTTGGCATAGGGGGTCCAAAGGGCCACCCCCAACGAACTGATCAACCCTCACTTACACCGTCAGCATGACCTTTACCTACCGCTTCGGCCGTCCGAGGACGACCTCAGCGGACCTCACGCACCTCGCCTGTGGCCCTCTGACGGGACACTGTGACCATTTCCCTACCCCTGGCTATTGGGTAGGGCCACCGTTTCGCTTGAAATCCAGACCAAAGGGGGCGTGTTGCCTTACGGACACATTACAACCAGAGCCGCTCGGCTCAACCCCCCAGGACTCCTTCATCCCCGCTCACGGCGCTCAACTGCGCAGGTCCTAGCGCAGGTGACTACTTACTCCTACTCGCTATCAGCTGACTTTAGTGACAGTCGAGCCCGCCACCACCCAGTCACAAAGGGGTCGCGGTTAGGAGAGGAAATTGGAACGTTGGAGGTGGGAGGAGTGGGGATGGGAAGGATGGAATGGGGAGGGATTAACAGATTTGGGACTGGAGGGGCATAGGGCAGGAAATAACGGGGTTTAAGGGTAATTGGGAAAGGGGGTGTGATGGCGCCTGGAGGTTTTTGTTACGTCTACTTCTTAAGGAATTAGACCAAGAAACGGGGTGGCAACCTCGGGAAGGTGCATCCGCCAGACTTGCCTTGAGGATCTGCACGACTGTAGCGCTCTCCCTCAAGACCCCGCCACCCTGCTACCTCTGAAGGAGGCGGCAGAGTAGGCCTGCATCTATACTACCAAGCAAAGCGAAGCAAAGCATGTCGTTGTGCAACCGCGAAAGCATAAATCCAGACCCCCCCCGAAGCGTCGGTAACAAAAACATAAAAATAAAAAAACAATTCAGAAATTAAAATAAGCCGTGGCAAATAAAAGATGACTAGTCCATACTTATGGCGCCCGAATATTAAAGCTGCTTACGAAAAAGTTACTTCTAATTGAGTAGTTCCAATTAAACAGGTCTGTTGGGGCTGAAGAAAGAAGTACCTAGGTATGGTTTATTCAATTTCGTAAATAAATTTTCTAAGTTCATCTTCGGTAGATGCTAAATAACATACGTTTATATAATAATAGGGTTGTGTGTAAACGCCTGTCTACCAGAAAAGTACCTATTTTACTACCAAAAAATTCGAAATGCTCACCAAATTGTGTTTCATAAAGTACTGTAGAAATGAACCTATTTTCCTTTTTTATTTATAAGGCGTAGTCGATGGAGCCTTGGCGGGGCTCCTACTTCAGGGTGGTTAAAAAAAATAAGCACGAACAATAACCACTTCTAACCTAACCTGTCTGAGTCAGGGTGCCCCAAATCCCGAGCTCGCTTCGCTCGCTCTTGCATCCTATCCCACCCTTGCATTTTGAAGCAAACTTATTTTTGGTGAGCAAAAACAATATAAATACAACACGTGCAATTATTCTGATGAGTGTATAATTATTTTGGAACTTCAAAAACGTTGTTCTTTAGGCACCTCAGTATAGAGTGGGTTTATTTTATTTGAAGTTAAGATATTTAATTGGTACTTAGTCTTAGGGTCTAAAAATTATTCTGGTGAGCATTTAAATTGTAGCCATAATAATATCTTGTTTAAATTTCCAAACACACAATATGAGCAAGCTTGAAAACGTGAACAAAAAGAAACTTTCTGCAGTGGGATTACAGGGTAACATTATAAAATCGTTGTCAACTCATCCACACAAGCAAAAGGCTATCAAATTCATACAGAATGAGCAAATAAACTATTTACAGACAACGTTACGATAGGTCGACGACACGTTAACGACATCAGCTCGTAATCGCTCGGGTCTCAGTGCCATTTAGCGCGAAAGTACCAAAGAGTGTTCTGTGTGTGCGCTCCAGTTCATTAGTGATGGGTTGAGGTGGTGGACGTTGTCGATAGTTAAAATTTTTTAAATTTTGCGAGGCACTAAATGACACACAATTTTATTTATAAGTGGAAGTTTAATGTTATCAAGCCTATCTATATATGCCTTTACTATCCCGCAAAGCGTATAAGATGTCATCATCATCTACCTAGCTTTTTTCCAACTACATATGTTGGGGTTGGTTGCCAGTCTAACCGGATGCAGCTGAATACCAGTATCTTACATGGAATGACTGCCTATCTGACCTCCACAACCCAGTTACTGGGTAATATGATACAAAAGTTTGACAACCAGTCTTATCAAGGGGTTAAAACTTGCTGTCGGACTGTCGAGCTTTTGACGACCCGTAACGACTGTCAAAGACAAAACATGACAGACAAAGTTTATAAGATGAATAAAGCATATTATTATAAGTATGTAACTACTTTATTTACATAATTTAAAAGCTGACAGTCTTAAAATAATAATAATATGTACAAGTATATAAAAAGGGGAGGGAAAGAAACATAGGGCATCAAAAAATTGGTTCGCATCGTTGTCAATAGGAAAAGTGCCCAAAAGGATGGCAGCATTGCCACGTTGTTTGGCAATACTAATACTTTTGCAAAAAAATAGGCCAATCCTCTGGTCACGTGAAGAGTCAACCAAACGTTTGGCAATGTTTCGAAAAACTAAGTGGGTCTTAGAGTTTCAACCCCAAACGGCTCGAACATATAAGTTCCAATAAGATTGGAAGGTTGCGCCGTTTGAGGTTTGACGTATCTGCAGCAACCGCCCCAGCACAGCCCGCTGTGCTATGAAGATGGCGCAAGGGTGCCAACACATATTGCATCCCACACCAAAGGCCGACCGAACTTCCAAGGCATCATGGTCATTCCGCCTGGGCTCTTCCCATTTTCGCGTGCCAAACCATTGGGTTTTAGAACTGCTGGCACGAGAGCACGACGGATGATGTCATTGATGCTGGCATGCCGTGCTATCTGGCCTGTGTTCCTACTGCACGATAGGCAATGGCGTCCGAGGCTATCGACGACGATTGGCAGCGATGCAAAGTGGCTCTGCATCGCTGCCAATCGTCGTCGATAGCCTAGCAAGGAGCGCCCAGACAAAAACAAGTAATTTTTTCTTTTTTTTAAATAAAAATGTTGCCGCAAACTAGGAGTTTCTCCTGTATTGTGGGTGCGTTTACAAACATTCAAACTCACATACTCAAACAGCCCGACCCGGAACAACTAATTGTAGGTCACACAATTATTTGTTCCGTGCGGGAATAGAACCCGCGACACGCAGCGCAGCAGTCAATCGCTTAACCACTGCGCCAACCGTACCGTCAAATTATTATATAAAATGGTTTCCGAAATAAAATAGATGTCAAATTGCGTGTGAAGGCTCTGTTTTTACACTGGTTGTGCGACTGGCTTATAAGTTTTTAGTTTTATGGCGTGGTTTCATCAAAATATTTAATGCTAGCCTACAGATATTTTGTTTCGAGCCTGAGTATTGTTGTTCCAACAAAAAAAAAAAAAAACCGTCAATTAGTGACTATAGACGTTTGAACGTTTAAAAAAAGAACGATTATTTAAAAAAATGGTAGCTTTTCTGGAATTTGAAACGGAGTAGTACGAATCAATATGAACAGTTATTCCACACAAAATAACAACGCGTCGCATATTTTCATCATGAATTCATTCATTCACTGACAGACAACACAGCTTGAACCGCTGCCGCACTGGATCTAGAAACTTCAAATTTTGTACAAGGGTTCCATATACAACGAAACTGCGCACTAAGGAAAGATTTTTCAAAGTTCATCCCCTTAAGTGGCTAAAAAAAAAAATGTGTTTATTATCTTAAATCTAGATACATTTAAGTTGCCGGGGCTTCCCAGAAAGTAATCCGAAGATACAAAAATAGGCTAAATAGGGGAAGAAAGTTTATAGAGCAGTTCTTCAATTTAGCCGATGTGAAATCCCATCAGGCACACGGTTTGTAGACTCATAATAACTTGTCAGAAAACTCAACTTTGTTTAAGCTCGTCCATGACACATTATATCAGTCAATCACTATCTACTCTGCAACACGCCACTTCAAGTAGCACAATACCCTCTTTAACTCCAGCCTATTCAGCGATAGTCAACGCGATATCGACAGTTTAAATTCCCTAATCGATATGTTACGTAATTGTCGCGCCACATCACTATATGCACGGTCCGCGCATCGGACCGCTCGAGCATATGATCGGCAGAGGTCTGCGTTGGGTTGTTACTGAATCGGTATTATGGTTATTTGGTCATCGAATAATTTATAATCGGTCACTTTATAAGATCACATATTTTGACGACAGTATCATGTATTATCTATAGCATTCTTTCTTATTTCAAGCTGTGATTCAATATGAAAAGTTTTGGATATTTAGGGTACATTTCGAATTGTACTGTAATCGATTTGAGCGTACTTACACCCGTTCCGAATTAGCGTGAGCGCGATAACGATGTCCCGTGAATTGTCATAGATGACGTGCGCCATCTTGCGATAAACTGTCAAAAATGACAGTTGTGCGTTGAGCTGTTGAGTTGTTTTGAGGCGCATCTTTGGTCTCATACATCTCAACCAACAAAACAGAAGTGCCAAAGCGTTGAACTTCCACTTTCAAAAAAATATCCAGTCGGTCTTTCTTTCTTGTGCAAGGTTTGGGGTTGAAGTTAAGCGAGCACTATGAGCGCGTTCACGAGCGTTCCAAATTGTTGACAGCTCTCAGCTATCATAATCGTGATATCTAAATCGGAACGCAAATTATTGTTGTGAGCGCTGTGAGCGATTATGGCGTTATTCGGAATGTACCCTTAGTTCGTTATCCCTGAATATCAAATCATTACAAAATAAATTTAAATAATAATCGACAGGGTAGCGTACCAGGGAATATCTTGACCAGTATTAGATCAAGATGTCTTACCGACCGTCAATATTGCTCTAACCATGGTATAAAAAAACAAGGTCTGGCATTCCGGGAGTGACACATGCTTACGGCACTATCCAGTTGCCACTTTATTGCAACAAAAAAGAATTATGGAAACATTTTCAGTCACCATTCTGTTAAAAAATATATATAAAGCATTTAAATTGTCGTTTCGTTTTCTAATCAAACGAAACAATTCAATTTAAACATATACCCACGTAATTGTTAGTTAAAACCTCATTGTTTTATCGGATCCGCACAGGTAATAAAGGCGGTTGGGGAGTTATTATTAAACACTACTGGTAACACAGCGGTGATGACGTAGGCTTGTGTCACCCACGCGACCACTGTGTCTCGGAATGCTATACCTGGCGAAGTATATTATTATACCATGGTTCTAACAATATTGTTTACAAGATGACGGGGTAGCGTCACCAAAACGGAAAAGAAAATAATCCACCGATTAATCTGGGTTAAAAGTAAACTGTCAATCTAACAGCCAGCAAATTGGTATAATTTTTTACCATTATTGTTTCAGTTCACTTTAGAAAAATGATAATAATTATACAAATGTATGCTCTATTCCCATCCAATACCAAGAGCTAATACCATTTGGTATTAGTTTATTTCCGAATTTATTTTCTATTCCCAACGAGTACCACATTTTAAAACCAATACCAAAACAAGTTTGAAGAAATCAGATACAGTCAGGTTCAGTAAAATTAAAATGCTTTGAGTGACGAACTAAGTTTCCGAAAACATAATAAATGTTCCCGAAAATCCTAACCCTAGACGGTCGACGTCAGTGGCATCCCGAGGTTCGGTTGGTTAGGTTCCTTTAAACCCTTTAGACAGAAATAGGAGCCCCGCGAAACGGGGCTCCGCCGACCAGCTTATTAACCCTAACCCTATATTTAGATTACCCTAGATTTCGGTAAAAAGCAATTTAAATAAAACTTTGTTTAGCTGAGTGTACAAAAAGTCACGCTTTGGTATTCGTTAGTAATAGATTTTTTATTTTAAAAAATGTGGTACTCGTTGGGAATAGAAAATAAATTCGGAAATAAACTAATACCAAATGGTATTAGCTCTTGGTATTGGATGAGAATAGATCAAATTTATAGCCGAATAGTACCTACAAATTATTGAACCTTAAACCTACTAGAAACCTTGTTGATCACATTGCTTGTTTATTTGAGTTCATTCAAGCGTCTCGTTGAAACTAAAACTTTAATATTGACCAATAAAGTAAAGGTAAACTTGGAACACAAAATCTGACCATTCACTAACTTTAATTTAGTTTAAACTGTGTTTAGACTAAGTCCGCTGTGACCCTTGCGTAGAACTGTTTGACCGACTTAAACTGAAGATATCCTTGGGAATATAATAATAAATAATAATATACTAGCTTTTGCCCGCGGCTTCGCTCGCGTTAATTTAGAATTTTACAATCAATTCGGTTTTTTCGGGGAATTATAGTTAGGTGGATGAAAAACCAGTCTATCGCCACTCTAGACTCACAAAATGTATTAAGTATTTAAATTAAATATAAATAAACTCTTAACACACTACTAAAGTTTCTACAATAATATAATTCAACCATGATTCGAAAGACACGTGGCGCCATCTATTATCATAAGAACGTTATTGTTGTTTTCCTCGGGAACGGTCCTTTTGCGGGATGAAAGGTACCCTATGTCCGTTTCTGTACACCTGACTACGTATATGCAAAATTTCAGGATGCTCGGTTCAGTGGTTTAGGCGTGTAATGGTAACAAACAAACTTACTTTCGCATTTATAATATTAGTTAGGATAGTTAGGATTGGGATTGTGATGTAATAATTTAACAACAATGCATTGTAATATTGCTAAGGGTTAATACCTGAAAATAAACGATATTAATAATAATACTGGAGGTTAATTCTGGAAAATGGGGCATTGGGCAAATGGGGGTGTTTATACCCAATTCATTGTTAATAATAACATTCCTTAGGGTCTCTTAAATGACGATTTAATTAGAGTTAGCTAACCTATTAATAACGTATTCTCTGAGAAGTTACCGACCAAAAAACTCCCGTTTAAAGTGTGTCTCTTTGAAAATGTATAAAAGACATGCATTTTTTGCATACACTCCAGTTATGTTATCCCGAAGATAATTTCATACAAGTGCCTATCTAGAGAATTTGCAACAGGCGCCTAGCTTATTGCAATATCAAGGAAATGATTTTTTAAGAAAATTGCCTACGTTAATTTGCCGTCTTGTTGCCCTTTTATATAACTGTCAAAGAATAACAGTTGTTATCTGAATATACAAACAATTTAAGTTGGTAGTCAATTTGCTTAGCAATTTATTTCCCTTTTTTTGAATAGGAAATCATCAAATGACCTCTCCCGCTCTGGGCGGAGCGGGAGGGCGTGTCAGGCTCTTACTGACTAAAACCCACCCGTGTTCCTTCAGTTGCCTGTGCGCCAGGGCCACGGTAACTCTTTCGAACAATCCGCGACCCCGGCAGATCGGACCCCGTCAATTGTGCTGACATCTCTTTGAGGCGCGCGTGGAACACGACGGCCGTCGACCCGGGCCTGGTCCTAACAGGACGGCGAGCTGCCCATTGCTCGCCGTCCGCAAGCCCGCGCCTACGGTGGCCGGGAGTCAGCAATCGACTCCGGCAATTTATTTCCCTGACTTCACATAGTTTTTGTTTTGAGTAAAGGTTTAAAACCAGCCAGCCTCTGGTAGATGTTGTATATCCTCATTAGAAATACATAAACGGCTTAAAATAACAGCTTTGAAACGTCTAACTTACATCAAAAAGCTCCAAATTTCTTGAATAAGCCTTAATTTAATCAGAAATAGACTACCAACTTTGAATTCAAATTCTCGCAATTCATTAGTTCAGTTTTAGTTTGTGTTTAAAGGTATTAATAAAGGCCTTCTATTTCATTGTAGAGCCAAAAATATATTAATATTGCGGGATATTTTCCAGGGAAACCTAATCTGCTTTTATACGTTATTTATCAGAAAGGTGTGGTAATATTTAAGGTTGTGGCAAAGACCATCAGACTGAGCCACTTTCTCTATGAAAACAAAATCTAAATAGTGAAAAAAATTATCAAGTGTCCTATACAAAACTTCAACAGCTACTCCACCGAAACGTATGGCTCGGATGGTTGATTTTCGTGAATACGATGTTGATGGAAATGGACAGGCCACGTAGCGAGGCTTAAAAACAAGACTGTGGAGAGGCTCTCTAGGAAAAAGAAACAGGAAGAATACTGACACGTTGAGAAGATGCGATCAGTAAAACCGTTGCGCCGGCTCAAACTGGAGCCATTAGCACAAGACCGAGACCATTGGGCATCTTTGGAGGAGGCCTTCACGCAAACTAGGGTCCTTACAGAAGAAGAAATATTAAAAAAAACATTTTTACAAAAAAAAACAACCAAAAAAAGACACTAAAAAACGTGAAAAATATCTTTAATATCGGAAGTCGGTGTCTTTGGTTGTGTATTTTCGTTTTTGGACACCGACTTGATCAAATTTTTATGGGACCACATGTGAAGCACCAGCTTTCAAATAAAAAAAGAATCATCCAAATCGGTTCACCCAGAAAAAATGTTATGAGTACACATTAAAAAAAAAGAAATACAGACGAATTGAGAACCTCCTCCTTTTTTTGATGTCGGTTAAAAAAACTAACAAATAAAAAAGAATTCTTTAGATCTCATTCATTTACGGTAAACGAAAACATCGCGAAAATTCTGGACTAGAAAGTCTGAAATTGCCAGCATGCGGTGAGCTGACGTAGGAAAAGACTACAATAGAACATTAATACCCAACATTAGACCCCACAAAACGCAGGAAATACACCATAAATTATTATTTTGTGTCACACTGAAATACAACTGACCTTGACCTTCAGACGATCAATCTTGTAAGCTGCTTGTGGTTGGAAAAAAACATTTGCCTAACGCCATAACTTCAGAAGTGACATCGATTGGCCTTGATACTCCAATATATCAAGGGCAAAGCCGTACGCTGTCAATATATTTATTGTATGTGAAGAATGGGGTGTGTTTATTCACGTGGTTTTGATTTGGAGTTGACCTCGACTTTGAATATTTTGTCAATGTCATGGGAACGTTTTGTTTACTTTCGTATCGATATCTTTTTGAAAATAGCTCATGCCACATGAATCTGCAAGTTTTTTTTTAAAGACAATTTTTCCTTCACGGTATAATTAGAAAAAGTAGTACGTCGCTTCTGCGCCGTTGCCGTGGCAGCTCGAACGGACTCCTGAGTGTGTTGTCCGAGCGATGGGACTCGCCTTTTTTGCGGAGGTGGCTGCAGCTGCATGCAAGCGCCTGCGATTATTATATAATGTAATATGTGTATTAATTTTGAGCTTAATTTTAATTTAGATTTTAATTTTATAAGTTTACGATTTTATTTTATTGTGTACTATGACTTATGTAAAATTTACCTATGGATATTTTTCTAAAATAAATGATTTCATTTCATTTGATTGGTACTTAGGTGCTGTGGTGGCCCGGTGGTAACGGCCTCGTCTTACGAGTGGTAGGTTGTAGGTTCCAACCCAGGCAGGCGCTTTACTTTGTTTAAATTATTTTATCACCACTGCTCTCAAAACGGTGAAGAAAAACATCATGAGGAAACCGGCATGTCCAAGAACCAAAAATTGAAGACATGTGACATCTACCAACCCGCACTGGGCCCGCGTGATGGATTACGGTCCACTCAGTGAGAGCAGGCCTGTGTCCCAGCAGTGGGAATATTATAGGCTGGTTAAGGTACTTAAGTAAAAAAATCGTCTAATTATTAACGAAAAAGAAAAGTACGAATTGTATTCCGTCTTTGCTGAAATGGCAATTAAATTCGATAACATGACTAGAAGTTATACTTTCTTTGGTTTTAAACCAATTAAAACCGAAACGAAATAGTTGAAGAAGTATTTATTTTATGTGATAGAAATGATTGCGTAGTTGTACCAAATCATTACAAAACTCGATCTAAATTGGATTTATACGGCTTTATATATTTATTTAATCTTCTCGCAAATAATAACATACAAAGGCGGACTTAATGTCTTAGGCATTCTCTACCAGTCAACCAAGGGTGGTGTAGAGATAAGATGGCAGGTGCTCTGTTTAACAGGCGTTAATAATAATAATAAAAAATATTAAAAAGATAACATAATTAATGATAAATAAAATAGCTATACAATATGTAACAAAAACCCTGTTGTTCCTTTAAGGGACGTATACATTTAACTACAAGCAAACCATTTATGAAATTATAATTTAAAAAAACTAAGCATTGGCTAGTCGAGAGGTCAAAATCAAATAACTATTAAAATCGACACAATCAAAAAAATGTTTAGAGTATCTGATTTTACAAGGACATCTTTATTTCGCTAAATAGCCTACGAGCTCGGCGGCTTTCTTTGATGCGTCAGAAGATGCCGCCAAATAACTACCGCGGCGCACGGACCACGGGTCGGTAGCACGTGCCTACCTACCCCTTTACCCCGCCACCCGCCGCCCTGCGAATCACTTCCTTAGTCTCCCGCGCAGCTTACTTCCGAACGGATGTTATTGTTGACCTACGTAGTGAGTGACTTGTGTTTTGTTTACGTAAACGTTGAGCATGTCTTATCTTAACGAAGAATATTTTAATATGTTGATGTGTCTTGGGAAATGTGACTGCAATTATGCAGAAGCACGCAGACTCTACCAAGAACGTTTTCCGCGTCTACGATTACCTTCGGCGATGGCATTCCAACGTTTGCACATGCGTACCTACAATACCGGCAGTGTGCACGGACGAGATCAACATCGAGCTGACGCAGGCAGACCGATGACTCGAGACAGTGACATCGAGGAGCAAGTCTTGGATTTGTTTGAACACGATCCAACGCGAAGTACGCGCTCTTTGGGACACGAACTCGGTGTAAACCAGCGCGTTTGGAGAGTACTCAAAGAAGATAGCCAGCACCCATTTCACTATCGTCGCGTTCAATCACTAATTCCCTCCGCCAAGACTAGAATACAGTAGATGGGTACTCGACAAGATCGAACAAGATAGTGATTTCTTGATATGGATACTGTTCACCGACGAGTGCTCATTTGTCAGAACAGGTGTATTTAATTCGCACAATGAGCACGTGTGGTCGATCACAAACACGCATGCTATTAAACCAAGTCACTTTCAGCATCGGTGGAGGATTAATGATTGGTGACAAAATTATTGGACCTTGTTTTTTAGATCAAACAATAAGCGGCGCCAACTATCTTCGTTTCCTGCAAGAACAGCTGAATGATGAACTTGACGAATTAGGTCTCCATATCGTGCGACGTATGTGGTTCAAACATGACGGCGGCGCGCCGCCACACTTCACCCGCCCTGTGAGAAGCTATTTAGATGCTGAATACAGAGAGAGATGGATTGATCGCGGTGCAGACGTCGAAATGCGTTCACGCATAGTAGCAGCATTTGACCACATCAAGTCCGATACCTCAGTTCTGCGAAGCGTACGTGAGAATATTATTAGGCGTTGCGTTGGTTTTATGTGACAGACGCGGCGAATTTGTTTTTTTTTTAATGTAGTAAAGTGTAATTTTAACAATTATCAATTGTGCATAAAAATACCGTGTAAACCAACATTTTCAAAGATTAATTCATTAATGATAAACAACAGCTGATAAGGTCACGAACTTGTGTAGAAAAATAGGTAGATAATCGGCGGGGGCGCACCGGCGCGGCGGCACCGATCAAAGAGAGTGGCGGGAACGTTATACCTATTTCTGGTTTCGCGTCATCGCTTCATGCAGAATTGCAGAGGTAAGAAATCGGTTAAACATTAGAAATATTAATAATTAAATATTTATTTTAATTATTTTTGTTGAACAGTTTTTATAAATGACTTGCTTTATTACGTATGTATACCGATTCTTAAAACGTAGGTAGAGGGAACAACAGGGTTTTTGTTACATATTGTACAAGTAGCTAAATAGGTTATAAACTTATAATACACATACATACATATTTGCTATAATATATACCTACATTATGAAAAATATATATACTATATAATAATTATATAAATAATATCTCAAGCAGGTCAAAAAGAAAAACCAATGCATCATCACAATTATTAGCCTTATCAAGTACACCACAAAATTCTGTAACTTATGTCAATGACTTTTTTGCCAAAATAGGTGAAAAACTAGCTAAAAACATAAACAGTACATAAACAAAAGCTACAAAGGGAAACCTAACTAACGGATCGCAATCCATGGTAATGCTCCCAACAGATGAGGAAGAGGTAGCCGGAATATTAATGTCACTCCGCAATAACTGTGCCGCGGGATGGGATGGGATATCCGGTGACGTCTTGAAAAAGCATGCGGCCGTGATTGTGCCTCCGTTAACGTACACATGTAACCTTGCTCTTTCCACAGGAAAATTTCCTAATGTGTTCAAAAAAGCCATAATTCATCCGATCTACAAGAGTGGGGACAGGAGCCGTGTTGATAACTATAGACCTATATCTGTGTTAACTGCTTTTTCCAAAATACTGGAACGGGTAATGAACAGCAGACTTGTGAGCTGCTTGGAAACCAATGATCTTATCGCACCAGCGCAATTTGGGTTTCGCTCCGGAAAATCTACCTCTGACGCGGTCCATGAGCTAACAGACTATGTGGTCACTAACATGGATAGTGGGGATAAAGTTATGGCCATATTTCTAGATCTTGCTAAGGCTTCCGACACGGTTTCTGTCCCTATTTTTGTACGCAAGATGGAAAGCTTGGGAATCAGAGGACTTCCACTGGACCTCTTTAAAGACTACCTGAGTGAGCGTACCCAGAGAGTAAAGATAGATGAATTCATCAGTGAGGAACAAATAATTAGCTACGGCACGCCTCAAGGTAGTGTCCTCGGGCCATCACTATTCCTCATTTATATCAACGATTTGGGTACGCTCACTATCCCCAGTGGCAAAATCATTAGCTTTGCAGATGACACTGCCCTCTTGTTCAGCGCGAGCTCGTGGGAAGATGTCTATGAGCATGCACAACTAGGTTTTAATATGGTATCCAACTGGTTACGCAACAATCTGCTGACCCTTAATATAACCAAAACCAAGTACATAGAATTCTCCATGAAAAACAATGAATCCTCACAAACATCACCTAATACTATTGTAGCTCACTCTTGCCCAAACCTACTCACCCGTAGTTGTAACTGCGAACCACTCACCAGGGCTGAGAATGTAAAATACCTGGGAATAATAATCGACAAAAACCTAAGATTTCAAGACCACATAACCACTCTTAGTAACAGATTACGGAAGCTAATTTATGTGTTCAAAACGCTGAGACATGTAGTCGATAAAAATATTATGAAATCTGTGTACTATACCCTTGCTCAATCTATAATATGCTACTGTATCACCTCTTGGGGTGGAGCTCCGAAAACTACCTTAATAGAAATTGAAAGAACCCAAAGAGCTATACTGAAAGTGTCATCTTTTCGACCATATCGCTACTCCACTGAACAGTTATACAAAGAATGTAAAGTCCTGACAGTGCGTCAACTGTTTATATTGCATCTTCTGCTGAAACAGCATACTCTTTTGGTTTATAATCCAACGCTGTCCAGGGGGAAAAGACGATATGACCCAGTGGAGCGCCATCATCTACGTCACAAAACTATTTTTGCAAGGCGTTTCTTTTGCTATCTTGGTAGCTACTTATACAATAAAACTCATAAGGTGTTACATATCTTTAGTCTCACAAAGAATAAATGCAAAAAGAGGCTTACTGATTGGCTACTAAAATTAAACTATATTGATACTGAAAACATCCTTATAATGACCTAGACACACTATCACACACTCTCAAACACCTACACACTAACACATCCACACACTCATACACCCGCACATCACCCACATCTACTAACATTCGTCTCGCATACTTAGATATTGATCATATTATAAAAAACTATAAAATGTCGTATGATTCTTTACTACATTCTGTCAGCGCGCTTAGTACATAATTTATAAAATGAAAATGTAAAGGGGTGGGATCCTGGTGTCCTGAAACACAGGCCACGAGCCTAGCTTAGGCACCAGTCTCCCACAATATATACTTACCTGAATTGTGTAACAACGTTGAATCTGACCAATGTAAAATAACTCATGTATATTGTGGTGAGAAAAATAAAGTTGATTGATTGATTGATTGAATAATTCATTTATTGTCAGGCAACTGAGACCCATAGATAAAATACACAAATTACAAAATAACAAACTAATACATAATAAATGTAAAAGTTTTGTTAATAAATATTGCTTACAACTATGTTAGTAGCACTTCACTTCACTAGCTAATTATCCTTGTGCTGCCCAGTGGTATTTGCCCGCGGAATCGACGGAACAAATCCTGTGGCCAAAAGTCTTCTTCCAAGACGACGGACAAGTAACAATTTGGTACTCGCACCACGAACGCTTTGAAGTTGACGTTGCGGTGCGACTCCAGTAACTGCACCCTCGGCGTGTACCTCGTCTTCTGTCGCACGTACTCCACGATGTCCTCCGCCTTAGTGCTGTAGTGTAGGCGGGAGATGTACACCGGCAGTATACACAGAAAGGGAAAGAGGTAATTGAGATGACTCTAGACTATTTATTTTGATAATAACTTTGCAATTTTCGCTCAAATGCATACCAACACCGTACCGTACTTTACTATACATTTTTTAAATAAAATGTACTAAATTCACTAACTCCTGGAGGGGCTCGTGGCTAAATAATAACAGCCGAACGGGTCGATCGTAGGTTAAGCTACGCTTGGTGCGGTCGGTTCGTGGATGGGTGACCGTCTATTACATATCGAGACCCGCCCGTGCCCCGAAAAGCACGTTAATTCGTAACTCCCGGTTGTCATTCGTAGATCTTTGACAGTCGTTACGGGTAGTCAGAAGCCCAAAAGTCTGACAATTAATCTTATCAAGGGGTATCGTCATCATTGTCATCATCATTTCAGCAGAAAGACGTCCACCGCTGGACATAGGCCTTCCTCAAACACCGCCAACTCTACCGGTACTGTGCTTCTCGCATCCAGCGGATTCCTGCGCCCTTCACAAGGGATATCGTTTTACCCAGTAACTGGATTGTAGAGGTTAGATAAGCAGTCGCTCCATGTAAAATACTGGTATTCAGCTGCATTCGGTTAGACTGTAAGCCGACCCCAATTTAGTTGGAAAAAGGCTAAGCCGATTTATTTTCAATAACTTTTCTAAATAGTAAAACCATCTCCATTCTTCAAAACAGAAAACAAAGTTCGTCCTTCGCCACCGCTATCCATCTAAGGTCTAGACAAAACCAACATGAAATTTGAAGCCGAGCCGAGTAGTGAAATAAAACCGAATCTTTATTACTCCTGGCAAGTGGGACCGAGTTGCGGAAAAGAAGGTTTATTAAGCCTTGTTATTCTGTCAACATTGTTTTATTTAGTGACCTGAAGAAGCTATTTATTTCTGTTTGACAACGCGGAGTTTTTTTTACATTTATGTTATTGGTTGGTAAAGCGGCAGACGACCGGCCTGATTGTAAGCGGTAACCACCATCAATGTGTATATGTAATACCATTGTGGTGGCATCTAGAACGCCACATACGAACTACGCAACATTCTGACGTCACGCAACATCCTGCATCGCGCAAGCATAGTTTACCGCACAACTAGCACATATATTTGTAAGTATATTCATGCAGACTTACATAAACGCAAATTTTTCAACATCGTTATCGCTCTTTCTCATAGGCCACATCATATACATTTATTAGTAAGTAGTTATATTAATAATAATATTCTGTTCTCGTCCTACAATTACTGATATATGCTCAAGCTATAAGCGAGGACGCTGGCACCCTAAACACAAGTTACATCTTACTTTGGGTGCCAGAGTTCATCAAAAACACTCTTTCCCTTAGTTGTAACGCTCCATATTGTTTAGATAAGTGTTTTTATACAACTGAAGGTATAAAAAAAATCTTCTTTGTTTATATACAACGTCCCGACATCAATCGTCGGGCTATTGCCCACCAGACACGACACCCGTCTGGTCGGAGGATCCTCCCTTTTCCATAGAGTATGAGTGAACTTTACACCCTGTTCCTCATACTTCTATACCATCATTAATAGGACATCTGTTATAGGCATAGCAACAACGTTGACATGTCTCAAATGCTTGTTAATTATACTGGCTCCCATACCCTTCATACAATGTAAAGCTGCATAACGACAGAAACCTATTTCTGTCATTATGCAGCATGCACGATACCCGGAAAGTACTACCACAATACCCTAGTATTGTGATAGTACTTCCCAGGTATCCTGTTACCCATTAAGTGGGTTGTGGAGTCGCTCCAAGTAAAATATTTATATTGAGCAGTATTAAAATAGAGACATTTATAGAGCAGTGGTAACGGCCCCGACTTTTGCAGGTACCCCAGGCAGGCGATTTACTTTGTGTTAATAATTTCAGCAACACAGCTCTCAAAACGGTGAAGGAAAACATCGTAAGGAAACCGGCATATCCTAGAACCAAAAATTCGAAGACATGTGACATCTACCAATCCGCACTAGGATCGCGTGGAAGATTTATAGCCCACTCGAAGAGAGGAAGCTTGTGTCCTAGCAGTGGGAACATTATTGGCTGATTATGGTGGTGATGCCCAGTAACTGGGTTGTGGAGGTCAGATAGGTAGTTGCTCCATGTAAAATACCGATATTCAGCTACATCCGGTTAGACTGCGAGCCGAGCCCAAGATAATTGGAAAAACGCTGGGCAGGTGATGATGGTCCGCTGATGGTAGTATTTCCCTGGAGATCCTTCATCACAAAGAGCTCTATAAAATGTTAGTAAACGTAATTAATGCAATGAGAATGTTTTTTATGGATTAGTAAAAAGTAGGTCCTTTTATTTTTATAAATTAGGGGAATTACAGAACTGTAACTAATATTAACTTTTAGTAAACTAAGTTATTTAACTTATTTTGTTTATTTTTATAAAAGGTACTTCTTCGAACGAGCCTACTTCAGCCCAGACTTTGGAGTTTTGTACCAATTAGTGCTAGTAATTAAATCACAAATTCCCTTAAGACTTCTTTGATTGAGTTATATAATTAATTAAAACTGGATTTTAGACAGAGCCCAAATGATGGATTACCTTGTGATTTTTACTAGCTTTTTAGTTGTAAGTAGTTTTTTCTTAGGTACAGCATTATTTCTCTATTTCGCAGTTTAATCAAAATATTAGTTTTGATTTTGAGTGGAATTATATCAATAGAATAGAATAGAATACTTTATATTATGTACACCATAAAAATTACATATATAAATGTAGAAATTGTACATAGGGTGACTCAATGGGCGGTCTTATCGCTAAAAGCGATCTCTTACAGACAACCGCTAATCCGCAATCGCCCTGATCTAAAAATTTTCTAATCTATTTTTTATTATGGTAATCAAAGACGATGTCGACCATTCTGCCAATGTCTAAAGTAAATTGGAAAAGCAAGTGTGCATTTTTATAAATGAAAAAATAAATAAATAAAACGACAAAAATCTTCGACGATACAGTTGAACTCAATGTAGGTCCTGGGGGGTTAGCCCTGCACTGAAACAAACAAAAAGATAAAATTACAATATATTGTATTGTTGGTAACGGAAGACGAGGCGACATCTTAAAGAAGTCACGCGATCAGCTGTCAACCGATAAGAGGTTATAAAAGCAGGCGCTTAGTGCGGTAACGGTCATTATTCGATCCAGCCTGTCCCACCTTGCTGTCCTGCCCTCAGTGACGCCCTAAGCCGAGGTTCGTATCCCACAGGGGGTGCCCTTAGCGTACGGTCACTTAATAATTTAAGAAATTGGCCCTGGCTGGAGACTTTGAGTCATCTTAAGGCAGCCACAGGATAGTCCGGTTAAGTAGCCATGACCTCTAAGGGTCACAACTATGAGCAACGACTTCCAAAAAAAAAAAAACTGTAACGGTCTCTTTTTGCTTTGACGGCACTCTGAACAGACGCGCTACCTGATCATTATCGTGTGCTTGATTATTCCTAGGTTGTTTTATTTCTATTTGATTAATATTTACACTGTTTCTTTTGATATTTTCATCTGTTTTGTAAAGTGTAATTTTGAGGAATTAAAGATTATTAATTTTTCCAACTTATTTCACTTCTGATTCCTAACAATATTATAATTGTTAGAAAATTTAATATACATAGACCATATCCACATAGACAGAATATTCGGGTAAACAAATCATAACTTTATATTATTGTTGCGGATGAAAATCATCAGCGCCACAAGCAGTTCTAGAGAGGGATATATTAAATGGGGGGGTAAACATAAAACTAAATTTTAAATTAATATAAGTAATCATACCCCAACATGATTATTTCTTTCAGCAAAGCTGTCAGTTGCTCAGTAAAAATATAACTGCCACGAAAATGTCTAGGGTAAGTTAAAATGAAAAATGAAAATTTGTGAGGAAAAATACTACATCGTAGCAAGACCGCTCATCAGGGTATGCCGGAAGTACAAAATTAATAATAGGAGTTAGACGAGGTTATTTTAAAAATCTTATTTGGATGGACTTAAAAAAAAATCCTTTCGAAACTTAACAAGAAAAGTGAGCTTTTAATTTTCAAATCTAAGTCTAGCACGTTGGATAATGTTCCTCAAGTGACTTTAAGCGGAAAGCTACTACAGAGAGTCACACATTTTAAATACCTAGGGTATGTAATCACGGAGGACTTATTGGACGTTGCTGATATAGTTTTCCAGACCGTATTTCGGCCATAGCAACCAATCTCAACGGAGACTAGCCTTCGGCGCGGGAGATATTATAGTGCACAAGTGTGTGCGCAGACACAGGTGCACTCTCTCTTCCCTCATTTTTATAGTCCGATGGGACGGCAATCCAACACGACCGGAGAGAGATCAGGCGCAGGACCAATGGCTTAACGTGCTTTCCGAGGCTCGTGGGTATCACACCGCCAATTTCCAAACTCCGGGCTGTTACTAAGAAAAACTCACTAACACTTTGCCCGACCTTGGAATAGAACTCAGGACCCCACGCTCAGCAGTCGCGCTTGCAACCAGGAGACCAACGGAGCAGGCTGATGCTGATATAGAGCCCGCAGGTTTGCGCGTTGTAGTAAGGATGTTAAAGTCGCGCTTTTTAAGGCATACTGCCAAACCTTCTACACGTGCAGCTTGTGGGTGAAATATACGCAAAGAGCCTACAAAGTCCTTCGCGTACATTATAATAATGGATTTAGAATGTTGATGGGGCTTCCACGCTTCTGCAGTGCTTAGCAGATGCTCGCGGAAGCCCGTTTTGAGGATTTTGATAGTATTATGAGGAAGAGAACGGCGTCAATAATGGGTAGGTTGCGCAGAAGCTCCAACAGCATCCTAAAATCTTTATGAGGCAAGTGGACAGTCCCTTTATAAGGCACTGGGTACGGAGGCACATGCCAACGTGTGTAAGGCCACGTCATTTTTAGTTTTATGAAAGTTTACTAACTTAGTATTTTAAGAAATTTTTACTAATACTATACTAATATGGATTGTGAGTACTTGTAGTCCAAAATAAAGAATATACCTATATATAGGAATATACCTACCTATTGTTGTAGTACGTAAGTACAATTTAATATTATAATTTTAAGGGTGTGAGCCTGGAGATCTGTCATACAGGTCCCGAACCCAGTATAGACTCCAGCTCTCACAAAGGTTTGAATCTGTCTGTAACTTATATACTATGTACCAAAATTGTACATTTTTGAGAGAAAATAAATTATTATTATTATTATATATTAAAAAACCCAACTTAAATTTTAAATTCTTACTTAAATTCCCGAACTTGTAACACACCTATCTAAACCACACGTCGACCCGCTTGACTGCGTCAGATCAACAGCAAAAAAATGGCGGCCTGCATATAGACAAACGAGAACCTCCCGATTTGGGAACACACCGCACGTGCTAAAATATAGTGCGAGCTCTTTTGAGCCGATTGATGGAACGGGAGGTAATGAGTTTACGTCTGGATGCGTCAGTCAGGTTGAGGGGTGTAGCGTTATTTAAGCTGTTTGTAGGGGAAAGAGAGGACACAATGTTTAATGAGATTAATAGTTGGACTAGCTGCGACCAAATATAATAAATCCTACTTTAATTAACATGAACGAATAAATTTTGGTATTAATAATATAATTATTGATTTATTAATATCCTAACTTCCTAACTTCGTAATCGTAATCGTAACTAATATTATAAATGCGAAAGTAAGTTTGTTTGTTTGTTACTTTTTCACGCCTAAACCACTGAACCGATCATCCTGAAATTTTGCTAATACTTTGTCAGGGGTACAGAAACGGACATAGGGTACCTTTCATCCCGCAAAAAAGTACTGTTCCCGAGGAAAACAACAATAACATCCTTATGATAATAGATGGCGCCACGTGTCTTTCGAATCATGATTGAATTATAACCCGAATTGATAGTCAAAGTCTAAATTGCCGCGGCAAAAGCTAGTGTAAATATAAATGTGAAAGTTTGTGGTATATTTGGATGTTTAGATGTTTGTATGTTTGTTACTCAATCACGCAAAAACGGCTGAACGGATTTAGATGAAATTTGACACACAGATAGTTTATAATCAGGACCAATACATATACTACTTTTATCCCGATTTTCCTACGGGATCGAGACTTATGCGGGTGAAACCGCGGGGCGCTCCTAGTAAATAATAACACTGGCCTATTACTATCCCTTGCAGGACAAATCACCTCTTTTTATATAGAGAAGAAATGAGCATTGATCGCCGCGCTTGGTCAAGGCGGATTAAGTAAAACATAAGCATATAATGTTCCCACTGCTGGGACACAGGCCTCCTCTTTTGTTAGAGGTAGTGGGCCATAATCCACCGGGTTCAGTGCGAGTTGGTCTACTTTACCGTTTTCAGAGCAATGGTGATGAAATAAATTGCACAAAGTAAAGTGCATGCCTGCCTGGGTTTGAACCCACGACCTAGTTATAAGTCCTGGCCGTTAAGGCTGCTTCAAACAGGCGCGATACGCAACGCGAATCGTAGGCGATATAAAGGCACCGCTCGTCGCGCGACAGGCGGTGCCTTTTGAGTCGCGTCGCGAGTCGCGCCTGTTTGAAGGAGCCTTCATTCTCGTAGTCTCGACGATAATCTTGCTTCAAATAAGTGTTCAAATCTTTGAAGCTATATCTGCCAAGGGCTTAATGATTATTTGCGCAATACAATGCCAATGACAACAATCTACCCTTACAATAAATAAAAAAATACCGATCGGACCCTGCTCAAATTCGCGAACATTCCAATTTTGCGCTTCAAAAACAATATCGATACTTTCGGGCCAGCGGAATTCATGCCACATGCACAAATATGAAACTGGCCAGTTGGTATCATTCCTAACTTAGTAGTATAAAACATATTTAGGTAGGCGTAACCTCTTTTGCTTAAAAGAGATAAAGTGAACCACCATCCACCACCACCACCGATTACCACCATCGAGTAAATACTATCCAAAAAACAAAATAATTAAATATAATATTTATTTACCTACAAAAAACATTGGTACCACATTGAACATTGTTCAATGTTGTACCAATATTTTTTGTAGGTAGGTAAGTCTGTTAGCTTAAATATTATCTAAAAAACAAAATAATTAAATAGAATATTTATTGAGCAAGGAACATAACATTGAACAATGTTCAATGTTGTACCAATGTTTTTTGTAGATAAACAAATATTCTATTTAAGTATTTTGTTTTTTGATAATTTTTAAGCTAACAGACTTAAAAAGTATTAATAATATGTACACGTGTATAATAAAAGAAGGAAAATAATCATAGGGCATCTAAAAATTCGTCCGCATCGCTGACAACAGGAAAACTGCCCAAAAGCGGGCAACATGTTATCAATGTTTTGAATTTTAATTTGATTGCTTTTAAACTTGAGTCAACCAAAATGTAAACAATTTTGAAATATATAAATGGCATTCGATTTTACGCTCGTCCGATAACGATGTAACAGAATATTAGTCCATTGTAATACACTCCCGGACTCCCTAGTCGAGCCACGCTGCACTTTTTGTGAAAGTATAAAGGTGACATTTTATATGGTCATGAATTCAAATTTGGCACACGATGACACCAAAATAATCGCCAGTTATGTCAGCTTCAAAACTGCATAAAAACTTATTTGACTCATCATTACTTTGAAGTTTTAGGCATTAATAACTTACATGGAAATGCACGGTGGCTCGATTTAGGAGTAGTTTACACGCACACAACACACATTCGTCTACAGATCATTTTATGACAGGAGATCCAAATGAAATAGCCTCTAGAAATGGCACTAGTTGAGTACAGACCCCTGCAATAATCAAGTAGTCTTCACGCATACACTTAACTTGGGAAATGGGTAACCGAATAATGCAAGCATCCGTACGTCTGGAACACCCTTTGCAGTCAATTCTACAAGCACCTGCTGCTGAACGCCAATTTTTTTGACCACGGCTTGTGTAATTCTCGTACTGCTCGTGTTACCAACGGAAAAAAAAATACAATGGATTTAAAGTCAAAATCACTAATAATTAAAAAATATTTATAATATACAGTCAAAACTGATTATATTGACATTGAAGGGACCGTACAAAAGCTGACGTTATAGCAGATAGTATTTATACTCGTAAATATGTCGGAAATATGTTAAATCAATCGTTTGACTTTGACCAATCGGGACGCCAGCGCCACCAGGTGGCGCTCGACAGAGTCTATAACGCTAACGCTGGACCAAATTTAAAGCAGAGAGTTTGATATTGGCAGTTAAGCAGTGAACACGTTTAGAAACTGTCGCACGTTCCGTTTGGTTGCGTCGTGTACCTATGTATGATTCGCTAGTGTGATTAATTTGATCGTAAATTATAATTTGATTTGAACTGCACACGGTTTTTCTATTGTGCAATAACCAACACTACCCATAGTACGCCCACAGTAGTTAAAATATGGCTGATAATAACGAGATAGACGTACCTTCTCCGTCAAATACATATTTGTGCTTACGTCCTTATCGCAGGACTTCTACATTCCGTCGTAATATCCGGTACCTCGTTTTAAGCGAAGTCGTTATAAACGCTTTTGACTGCATATATCCATTTATTTACTCTTTACTAATGGCTTTCATAGACAGGATTTTAATTCAGATTTGTTACAGTTGTAATGGCAATCATGTGCCTTGGTTTAAATAGGCTTTTAATTTTATATAGATTCTTCTATATTTTGTGAGTGTGAGAACGTTGTAGGCCTAACTTGTAGACTGTAGATTTGTAGACCTTTTTCTATTTTGTTGAGTACCTGTTACTTGTTGACAGGCCTACACTGTCCTCCCATACCTATTAACACTGTAATTTGAGAACATTGTAAAATCCACCTATTTTTAAAAGAGTAACCGTGGAGTTTCTTGCCGGCGCGTCTCCATAGGGAACGACCAATTGGAACCGTGCACCTAGCTTTTGACGTTTCATAAGTGCCTATGTAGGTTTATGTGAAATAAAATATTTTGATTTTGATTTTTATTGATTAAATTACCTGGGTCACGAAGATACAGTCTGAGCCTAGGTTGGGACCCGCTGTTATATCTGTTTTAAGTTTTCTGTTGGTTAGAATTTCATGCCATGTTACTTGTATGTTTGTGAACTATATATATGTAAGCTTCATAAATGAATTTGAAATTTTGAGGAGCAGTGGTGGCCCAGTGGTTACGGCCCTGAATTACGAGGTGTAGGTCGTAGGTTCGAACCCAAGCAGGCACTTTATGATAATTATTTCATTACCACTGCTCTCAAAACGCTAAAGGAAAACATCGGGAGGAAACCGGCATGTCCTTGAACTACAAATTTGAAAACTTGTGACATTCACCAACACGCGCTGGGCCCGCGTGGTGGATTACGGCCCACTCCCTCTGACAGAGACTAGACCAGTGTCTTAGCAGTGGAAACATCATAAGAAAACAATATGGGGATTGACGACAGAAGTGATAACCCCAAAATGTACACAGGCCGCTGTGCGTCGCCAGTCTGGCGCAACACGTCACATTAACATGTCGGTGACGCAAACCCAAAAGTTTTGCCCCTACCACAAATCGCTCAACGCGGCTAAAGAAATTTTTACATAAAAAATAACAACAAAACATCTTTACTAGCTTAACTAGTTTTACCAACGGGTATCGTGTTACCCAGTAACTGGGTTGTGGAGGTCAAATAGGCAGAATAGCATAATCAGCCTATAATGTTCCCACTGCTGGGACACAGGCTCCTCTTTTTGAGAGGGAGCGGGCCGTAATCTACCACGCGGGCCCAATGCGGGTTGGTAGACGTCACAAGTCTTCGAATTTTTGGTTCTAGGACATGCCGGTTTCCTCACGATGTTTTTCCTTCACCGTTTTGAGAGCAGCGGTGATGAAATAATTTACACAAAGTAAAGCGCCTGCCTGGGTTCGAACCTACGATCTACAACTCATAAGTCGCGACCGTTACCACTAAGCCACCCTGCTTCTAAGAATCTATGAAGGAAAAGAATCTCTAAAAAAAAAACTTGCAAATTCATGTGGCATGGAGCTATTTTCAAAAAGTTATCGCTACACAAGTAAACAAAACGTTTTCATGACACTAACAAAATATTCAAAATCAAGGTCAACTCCAAATCAAAACAGCCACACGGGTTGATCGAAAGTTAAACTACGCTGGCCGCGGTCAGTTCGTGGATGGGTGACTATCCATTTCATATCGAGACCCCTCCATGCCTCAGAAAGCACGCTAAGCCGTTGGTCCCGGTGTCATTCGTAGATCCTTGACAGTCGTTACGGGTAGTCAGAAGCCCAAAAGTCATAACCAGTCTTGCCAAGGGGTATCGTGTTGCCTAGAAACTGGGTTGTAGAGGTCAGATAGGCAGTCGCTCCATGTAAAATACTGGTATTCAGCTGTATCCGGTTAGACTGGAAGCTGACCCCAACATAGTGGCGAAAAGGCTAGAGAGATTGACAATAATTTTGTATGATTCATATACGTTGGCACTAGAGAGACCAACATTTTTTGTTGAAGAAAACAGTAAGAGCCAGCTTAAACGTGGTCCATTTCTACGTTGGACGTCGGGATCTTTTATAAATACAAAGATTCTACTGCCCATCCTGTAAGCATAATCTCTTTGTAACCTTTTACGACAAGAGTAAAAAGAGACTGGATTATTCTAACCTGGGGACAAACGAAAAACCTATCTACTTACTCCTAATAATCTATAAGTACACAAAACTAAAGGTTTTTCTGTACCTAATTCTGTATTGGGATCTCTCTTACAGCGACCCTTGAAACTGCTAACTATGATAAGTAAACGCAGGGGCAAGAGCGAACAGAGTTTGTGATAGTGGGTTCTGTAATAAATTAGAATTCCGGAGCAGGTTTGACTACAAAAAGATTTTCAAGTAAATTCTAAATTAATTGAAAATAAAACAGTAAATTAATAAGATTCAACTATTTAACATCACTAAACGTTCAATAATTTCAAAGACAGCGTTATTAAATTATGTTTATGATTACGACGAATACTCTATAAAACATTAAGTATCTTAAAAATACATAGAATCCTCATTTTTCGAAGTAAATTTTGAATTAGGCCATACAAAGAAACATGCATACGTACTTGCACATTTACAACCTTATTCCATCACACAGAAATTTGTCCGTTAATCCATGGTCTAAAAATACAAGGTCTGGCATTCCGGGAGTGACACATGCTTACGTCACTATCCAGTTGCCACTATATTGCAACAAAACACGAAATAAGGATACATTGTCAGTCATCATTCTGTTAAAAAATATATATAAAGCATTTTAACTGTCGTTTCGTTTTTCTAATCAAACGAAATAATTTAAATTAAACATATACCAACGTAATTGTTAGTTAAAACCTCATTGTTTTATCTGATTCGTACAGGTAATAAAGGCAGTTGGGGAGTTATTATTACACACTACTGGTAACACAGCGATGATGACGTAGGCTTGTGTCTCCCACGTGACCGCTGTGTCTCGGAATGCCATACCTGGCGAAGTTTATTATTATACTATGCGTTAATCCTTCGTTTTCTTAGTGTTTCGATGGCAAAAATAGCTAATCCTGATTTTGTGGTATAATAGTTACTTTTTATGCAGTGACCCTAATTCCTCTCCCAACAGAAGCCCACGGAACCCTAAACACGAGACACAAGAAGGAGAAAATACAAAGATATTACGTGACCAAAATTCAATACTCTATACTCTAGGAGCTTTACGTGATGCGTGTGCGTGATACGACTTTATATTATAGTCGGGGAGTCAGGCAACTTGTGGTGATATTTATGTCAGTTTTGTTAAAATTATTGAGAGATTTTCGTGGGTTTTGTAATGTTGGTTTGTTGTTGGGGAAACTTATGATGTTTTGTGTGTTTTGTTCAGTGTTTTAAGTTGTAGAAATGAAAGAGAGTATTTAAATGAATATTTATAGTACCGATTGAAAAACTAATGCTCGCCGTCAAAACTCATTTAATTTTTTCATGATATTATTATTTTTCTATTAACTACATACTGAGAAATTAAACAATTTTAGATTAATAATATAGCCAATTAATAATTTAATTGAGATTGTTATGCACGAAAATGTGCTTATCTGCCGATAGCACATTTTAAATACTGCCATCGCTCGAGGGAATCAAACAATTGTCTTCACGTCGCCGCACAATTATAAATAAAGATTCTGTGACTATTTCGTACGTCCTCTCCGGGTCTAGATAATAGTTTTGGCACCAGGATAACTTGCACAATCAGAAACAGAACCGATAATGATACTTGTTGTTTTAAATCGTTAAAGTAGTTGTACTGAAATGTTTATTTCTAATAGTCACTGTTTTTTTTTTTTCACCAGCCTGTCCCTACTAATAAAAATATTGTAAAAAAATATTACAAATGCTGAAGTTCATTTTCGGGGTCACCAGTATAGAGGTATGAGGAACAGGGTGTAAAGTTCACTCACACCTCCATAGAAAAGGGAGGATCCTCCGACCAGACGGGTGTCGTGTCTGGTGGGCAACTGTATATGCTAGTTGTGCCGTAAACTATGCTTGCGCGATGCAGGATTTTGCGTGACGTCAGTGTGACGTGTAGCTCACAAGTGGCGTTTGTAGATGCCGCTACATCCATACTAAGACCTGGGTCATAAAGTCCAAGGACACAGATAAATATTGTAGCTTGGAAATGAATATCGTATACCTCCATTTACATAGGGTAGATTACAATAATTAATTAAATATAGACGAAATTAACATTCTATTTATAATGGGTTAGTCCGAAGTCACACATGGCTGTATCGATGCAGCCGGGCGGCTAGCAAATGTAATATTTGGTCAATTCTTTTTGGTAAGTGTAAAAGGTTTCATGCTTACCCATATACGATTCACCCCTGGGCCGGCAGTCTTGACATAGATAGCGAAGCTGTCGCAAACTACCGATCGCTAAATATTAAGGTGACACCAGAGTTTTAGCCCGCCAAATTCAAATTTTCTTTGAATTTGACGATTGATATGAAATTGATGATTATTATTCCATAAATAATATAATTCCCACAGTCGAGCATCTCATTTTGATCAACATACGACGTAAACAGAGCTGCAATTTGCAAAAAACTGGGCTACAACTGAGGATTCACCTTAATATTTAGCGATCGGTAGTTTACGACAGCGTCGCTATCTAGCCGAGACTGCCGGCCCTGGGTAGCTAATGACGACTGCCGTCGTCGTGAAACAAACGTCGTCGTCAGAACGTGTAAACAGGGGCTTAAAAAAGCGGCCTGTTTACAAACTAATAACATACAAAGAAAAACAATATGGTAACAAACGTTATCCATTATCATAATGCAAAAGCCCATGTTTTATTAACACCTGCCAACATTAATTACGATAACTTCATGCAGTCCCGCCATTTTATTCCCAAGAAGTAGGAAGTTTGTTCACAAATAAGATACAATTGTTTGCAACAGAATTAAAACTTATTGTTACTAGTGGACACCGAGTAAATGAGTACAGAAGATTCAATAGTACAAAATACTATAACAATTTAGTCTTTTGATTAGTCCGACTATCATGATTTCTAGCAAATAAAATGAATGTTAGCGACCTATATTCCCAGAAATACTTCCTAAACTTTCATAACATCCAAATGTCTTGTTTGGTTGATGGCACATAACTTCCCTGTAGTATTTTTATATCACTAAGTGCGCGTTGTTTTGTGGTAACCAAATGTACAAACACGCTGTGTGCGTGAAGATAAGTGACGTAAGCACGTAACACACACTTCCGACTCCACTATTGCCTCGGACGATACCGAGAGCTCCTGCGCTTACACACACATTCACAGCGGGTTTGTACACTTGATAACCACAAGTAAAGCGCGCGTCGCTTCGTGAGATAAAAATACTGTACCAAAACTGATCCATTCGAAAAGCTGAGAGACCTTAAAACACTTCCACTTGACGAAAACTTCCCTTATGCAAATTTTATGATAACTGGGTTTGGATATTGACACGTATTTTATAGTTATTTATTTTGACTAACACAGCAATGATACATGAAAAATTCTTCTGTTAGCAAAGGTAATCAAGGCAAACCAGTCTTGATCAACCTGTCCAACAAGTGATCATTTCTGCCGATTTGTGGAGACGCTATTTAGTACACCAAGTTATCTATAAAATTCAGTGAGACAGATACTTCTTATCATGGTATAATATTATACTTCGCCAGGTATAGCATTCTGAGACACAGTGGTCACGTGGGAAACACAAGCCTACGTCATCACCACTGTGTTACCAGTAGTGTGTCATAATAACTCCCCAACCGCCTTTATTACCTGTGCGAATCCGATGAAAAAATGAGGTTTTAACTAACAATTTCGTTGGTATATGTTTAATTTGAATTATGTCGTTTGATTAGAAAAACGAAACGACAATTGAAATGGTTTATATATTTTTTTTAACAGAATGGTGTATGAAAATATTTTCATAATTCTTGTTTTGTTGCAATAAAGTGGCAACTGGATAGTGACGTAAGCATGTGTCACTCCCGGAATGCCAGACTTTGTTTTTTTAGACTATGCTTCTTATCATTTATTAATATTTCACCTTCTGTAATTCCTTCTTCTTCGCTAATAAAGTTCACAAGTATTTGTTGTAGCCAACTTTCGCTTTCGGAAATGAGCAAGTTTCAGTCGATGCTGCGCTTAATCTCTGAAACGAGCGATAAAACCGTTATACTGAAATAAGAATTGTTTATTTTTCTTTTTTTCATCGTTCTCTTTGCCATATTGGTTTCGGCAAACAGCTTTTGGTGTTTCGAAATTGGTTTTTTCTGTTTGAAACTGTGTAGTTTAAAATGGGAATCGTTTTGTAGTTCTTTCTGACTTTGTGATGCTTAATGCTTATGGCACATATTGAGAAGTTAGCCTAAAGATTTGTATGTGAAGTTTCTTGGGGGCTCTTCTTTGGAAACGACCGATTGGAACCGTGCACCGTGCAGCTTCTGACGAATCATAAGTACCCATGTTGGTTTATGTGGAATAAAATATTTTGAATTTGAGTCAATCACTTTATTTATTTAAGTAACCATTTATGTACACACATATAAACAGTCAGGAAGAAAGGAACAGAAAAATACTTACAAAGGTGATGCTTATTACTAAAGAAATCTCTTCCTGCATACCTGCGATAGAAGAGCATATTAAAGAGATTTAGACAACGTGTGTAAGAGTAGAAGGGAAAACAAAATAAGTACATAAAATCCAAAATAATTTTCCAATTTAAATGTAAACATACCAAATGAGAATATTCTTACATACATACATACTTCTAAAATAAATATCATTAAAATATATAACAGATATGATATAATTCAAATAATAAATACATATGCAATTATGACAAAGTGGAAAGATAGTGTTCTTTCACTCTACTTTCAAATACTGCAAAAGTTTATTATAATTTTGATATTAGAATTTTGATATTCTCACTGCAATAATATTAAGACTTTCTCATATATACACTTTCCAATATTTAGAAGGTGACCTTTAACTATAATATATCACGAAAATTAGCTGATGGACAGTAGTATCCAGCTGATAATAACAAATTAAGGAATAACATGGAGAACAATTAATATCATGTGGTATACGAGTATATCACAATATTTCGACATCGTAGACACATTCCGCTTTATCACAATAATATTTGTTCGGAAGAACGGAAATTCGAGGTCAAAAAAAAAAAAAACAGCACGCTATCAAACTTTCATTCAGTAACTAACGAAATTACATAAAAGAAAAAATGGTGTCAATCTCATCAAAATCGAAAACATTCGAAACAAAAGAATAACGAGCTCAATTTTCCTCCACCGGGGAATGGTCACAACTCCAAACCAATTCGAAGTTACAACTAGAAAACTTAGACCTACATAGAAAATAACTCTTATCAATGTTACGTACGAGTAGGTACCTTCTAGAATATCCAATAAGCCATCTAAGTCCGTTCTAAGAAGTAATATCCCCGAAACCAGGCTTTAAAAATAAGTCCTAATAATAGAACTTCACGTTATAGGACCGTTGTCCTTGTGTTTATCCCGGCCATATTTTTCTTTTCTGTAATACTCGTAAACTTAACTTATGGGGTCCATAAGCTGCCCAGTAAACAGATATCGGGAGGGTAAAGCTAGGCTTTGGTGGGTTTTAAAACGGGAGTAGATAGACAGAAGGTCAAGTTGAAATCAGCGGGGTAATTACGTAACACACTAACAGTAGGAATGGGTTTCATTTTAACAGTTCAACAACATTCATTGCGTTATTTACGTTGTTGAGCAGACAAACTTTTCGAAAAAATGAAGCAATGGGTTAGCAATAGCCTTCAACATGATTCAGATTGTAATAGATAGTGTGTTACGTAATTAGGGTGCTGGTGTTAAAAATGTTCTGTTCTAATGATACATTTGTAGCGGCATCTACAACGCCACATGCGAGCTACGCGTCACACTGACGTCACGCAAAATTCTGCATCGCGCAAGCAGAGTTTACCGTAGAACTAGCATATATACAACGTCGCGACATCAATCTAAGGGCAGTTGCCCACCAGACACGACACCCGTCTGGTCGGACGATCCTCCATTTTCTATAGATATGAGTGAACTTTACACCCTGTTCCTCATACCTACAAAAAATACATTTATAGAGGAACAATGAGGAGGAGGTCCTCATTGTTCCTCTATAAAGGTTTTTTTTTGTAGAAGAATATCACCCGAGAAGTAATACAACCCTTCTGCTAAGCAGTAGGTATTATTGTGTTCGTATCTGAAAGGTTTAGGCCAATGGAAATTAGACTAACTGTATCAGAAAGGTGTGGTCAAATTTAAGGGTGTGGTATAGACCCTGAAACTGAACAACTTTTTCCATGGATCCAACATCGTAATCGCGAAAAAATTATCAACTGTCCCATAAAAAACTTTAATATCTTCTAGAAACAAATTAGACACATGCTGTATAGACACTCGAGGCATTTAATTTACCTTTAAAAAAAAAAGAAAATATATATATTCAAAAATATAAGGTATAACGTTAATACAGTTTTTCTTAAATTTATGTCAAGTTCAACTATAATTTGTGCCTGAACTAGGTATTCCTGTGTTTCAGGCGATTGTAGGTAACATTAATTGATTAAATAATCACATATCATATTAATCTTATTGGTAAATAAATGTAAAAAGGTATATAAAATTATAGTATCTTAACTAACTAATTAAAAAATAACAATAGTTAATACAAACAATATTTACTTTAGCACTAGTAATAACTTCTCTGTATCTTCATAGGACATAATTTGAAGAGTTTCCTTAAGGATTTTCTTGCAGTTACTATGATTTAAGGAGTAGATGTTTCCTTTTTCATTTAGCCTGTTATAGAGTAGCGGTCCTTTAAGGTCAACAATGCGTCGGAAATATTCCAGGACTTGTCATCATTAACACAATCATGTCATATTCAATCACAATTACAAGCCCGACCTTCCGCTGCCAAACACGGAACTTCCACAATAACGGTACAATTATTATTTTGATTAATACTCTATTGCTTATATCGTCCACACCTTAACACAACGGATGACAAACAATTATTTTCGTAAATAAATCATCAAAAGACGAATCAAACTAGACCTTTTCGCATCTACCTGCATCACAGATTAAGCGTAAACTCTAAGTATGGATGCAAACAAGGTAGTCAGGAAGTATGCAGCAAATTATGTCGAACTCTCAAGCTTACTCCGCTTCGGATATAAGCAGACAACAGAGTAGTTAGCATAGCTTCTGGGTGAATCGATCGATTGTCGAGTTCATTGTATACTAGCTCAGCGTAGTTCGTGAATGGGTGTCCATTTTTACAAGCTTTTACTACTTTCTCTTGGCATAATTTTCCTATAATGTTCCCACTACTGGGCTATAGGCCTTCTCTTTGTGAGAGTGAGTAGGGTACGAGGGCTCAGTGCAGGTTGGTAGATGTCACATGTCAAACAAGAAAATATTTCGGACAGAAATCAAGACATAGGTACAAAAATGGTCGGCGAGCAATGGGCAGCTCGCCGTCCGGTAAAGACTAGGCCCGGGTCGACGGCGCGTTGTGTTCCACCGTGCGCCTCATAGAGATGTCAGCAATAATTGACGGGGTCCGATAGGGCCGATGCCTGCCGGGGTCGCGGATTGTTTGAAAGAGTTAAAGTGGCCCTGGCGCACAGGCAATTGAAGGAACACGCGTGGGTTTTAGTCAGTAAAAGTCTGACACGCTTCCCGCTCCATCCAGAGCGGGAGAAGTTATTTGATGATATCACAACAAAACAAAAAAAAAATCAAAGTTGGGCAAGTTAGAGCCGTAAGCCGTCATTTTAATGATGCTTTTCGCCATAATTTAGTTTTTTAATAGTTTTAGTTAGGTTCGGTTATTATATTTGTGTTTTAATAATTTTTTAGTTAATTAATTTATTATTAAACCTGTTTTTTATTGTATAATAGGTATTAATTGTACAGCCGCGCTGTACGCAGTCTCACTTTTGCTAGTTTTTAACAATTTATACATATTTATTTATTTAGACAATATGATATATATTTACTATGTCATAATTTTTTTATATTTTATTTATTATTTTATTTGTTGATTTTTTTTATTTTTGTAATGTGCTCGTCAAGACCTTTCTTTTGATAACAAACATTGTCATGATTATGTAATTTTTTTATTTTTTGATGTCAGAAATTTACGTATAAAGTCCACCATATTGAATTTAGGGAGAATTTATATAGCCAGTGTCATCCGGATTATTACTAAAAATCTGTTGCTACCTCATTCATCAAAATCAGTTTAGTAGTTTAGGCGCTACGGTAAAACATACGTAAATACAAACGTACTTACATACATACATACATAGACGCCTAAAATAATAACCCTTCCTTTTGGCTTTACCGTAGTCGGGTAAAAAACAAGAAATAACAAGGGAACGCACACACGCAAAACGTGTACAGACGTAACAAAAACATGATCTCAAGGAAAACTGTTCCAAAAAACCTGGGCATTTCTCCTCGTGACTGAAACAAAAGCAATATCTAACGTAACTCTATGATTTACGGAAGAAACGTTGAATATCAGAAACTAATATATCTTCCTTCAATTGTTTTTTCTTAAGACAAATATATTGTGTAATTGGATAAGAACTGGTACTGTTGACATGAAGAGTCATTCCTATGCTGATTTGGGTACAAATAAAAATGTTGGCATCGATTCTTGCACTGGACTTCAGATACCCAAGTGAATTTTATTCTTGCTATGCATGCAGCTCTATTATATTTTATTTAGCTAAGATAAATTATTGACTTTTTTTTATTGTGTATTCGGTACCAATTCCAAACCAAGTCCCAATCATACAAAGTAAACACGACAACATATTAAGCTATACATTTCCAGTTTTGGCTGACCTCGCATTGTATAAGCTTTTCGTACAATTAGAATTCAGCTTATACTGGAAAAGTATAGCTTGATATGTTGTCATACGTACAATTATTATTTTTCATTTGTCATACTCGGAAAGTAGTGTTAGTTTGATCCGAGTAGCGGTTGGAAGACGCTGCTCCCCATCTTTGGGCGGGAAAGACTCATAGTAATGAGCGCTTGAGTTCGCCGCTAGAGGCGCTAGTGTAGAGTAAGGTCTCTATGTCAAAATATGTACTGAACTTTCACTGTTTGCGGGATTTTTTATCACGGATTTTATCATGGATTCTTGATTAAATATGGCTTAAGATTAAAAATACCTATTCATCGGGATGGCCCGTGGCGATGACGCGATGTGTTCCTTATTTAAAAATGACTATATAATTTGGCGGGATACTAACTCTGTAAGCTGTACCGAAATTCCGGTTTTATAGATTAATATTTGATTAAAAATAAGTCTCATGTTATTATTATCAATAAATATTTTAGAAAAACTACTATTTTTTTAATTTTCCCATATTCGAAATGAAAAGTAGAGTGTTTAACACGGGTGAAAGTCATCAATTCCAACTCGGACTTTAGCCGCCTTAGCTGCGCTCGGGCGTCTAAATACGTATGGAAAGTGATTCCTTTCGACCCTTGTATGACAATCTACTATTACAGTGAAACAATACTAGCATAAATCCCATTCCAGTTTGCTCTCCGGTGAACATTCAGCAGTTCACTGATAGACATGTGCTTCTCAAATTGCATGCTACTGAGCTCAATCTTCACCCACTCTCAATGTACTTACATTAGCAAACCACCCTACAAAGATCGGTCCACCCATGGTATAATAATATACTTCGCCAGGTATAGCATTCCGAGACACAGTGGTCACGTGGGAGACACAAGCCTTCGTCATCACCGATATGTTACCAGTAGTGTGTAATAATAACTCCCCAACCGCCTTTATTACATGTGTGAATCCGATAAAACGATGAGGTTTTAATTAACAATTACGTTGGTATATGTTTAAATTGAATTGTTTCGTTGGATTAGAATAACGAGACGACAATTTAAATGCTTTATATATATTTTCTAACAGAATGGGGACTGAAAATGTTTCCATAATTCATGTTTTGTTGCAATAAAGTGGCAACTGGATAGTGACGTAAGTATGTGTCACTCCTGGAGTGCCAGACCTTGCTTTTTTAGACCACGGGTCCACCTAACCTGCGGGTAACCTTCACCACGTTTGCCGACGTATGGCAGAAGCTTTTCTTATTGTGTCTAGAAAGTGGTTAAGAAGATTACTAAGGCCCTCCGTTCAAGGCCCCGAGTGACGCGACTTGCGTCAAGCCACACGCGAGCGCGTCACCTGTTTCCGACCGTTCGCTCCGCAAATCGCGTCGCGGTGACTAGTGGCATGGTTTTAACAACTTCGTCAGTTTATTTTCTCCGCAGTCACTGACTTACATGATGACTAAATTTGACGTGTAGAAGAAAAATATCATGCGACCACACATATTGAGATAAAGGCAGGAAATCGGTACGGTTTTGATAGAAGCGTAAAGGCTCCTGCAGACAGGCGCGAGGCGACTCTTTTAGAACAATTTCCACAACATTTTCATAGAAATTGTTCTACTACAGTCGCGTCGCGCCTGTTTCCGGGAACCTTAAATCCTTAAATGGTTTGTACATTATTTTGAAACTATGTCTAGTCAATAACGCTGCAATTTGCATATAAATGAATTTTAAGCGTCGAACTTAATTAGTTGGCATAATTAGATCGCTCGAGTGTAATTTTATTATGAGTTAATTTGTGTATGATTCATTTTTGAATGGGTACATGAAATGGATGAAGATTTCAATTTGTTTATTAGCTCGTTAAAGGACACACTGAACAATAGCTAAGGAATCAGTAATTTACAGCCTGCGATGCCCTATACAATGTATTTATCTTCTTGAGTGGAGACCGCGAATCGGCAAACTTAGGGTAGGACGCCTTCAGGCTAAGTAGAGTGATAATCTTCGCAAGGGGGCTTGTAGCATCTTGATAAAAGTTTCCGTATATCGAGTTAGGCCTTCACAAAATTCATTTTTTCTTCCTTTTCAACTCGTATCTACGCAATACTGAGTACTATTGCCACGCCATTTTTGCCGGTCCCATAATTCGCACTAATATTATGTGCGAAAATAATTCTTGTTTGTCTGTTTGTTACTACTGAACTGATCGTTATGAAATTTGGCAGATTATTAGTCCAGCACCCTAATTACGTAACACAGTATCAATCACAATCTGAATTATTTTGAAGCAAATTTTATTGCTAATCCATTGCTTCATGTGTTCGAAAAGTTTGTCTGCTCAACAACGTAAATAACGCAATGAATGCTGTTGAACTGTCAAAATTAAAGCCATTACTGCTGTTAGTGTGTTACGCAATTACCCAGTGTGTCCTGGAGAAGGACAAAGGCTACTTTTCACCCTGGATATTAGTATTAAAAAAAAAACACGTGTGGCACTCGGGGACTGCCGCTATAAAGCTATTGCATAGCATTTTTTTATTAACTTAGGCAATCTGCTTACGTATTCGTCCGATTTCGGAGCAGCTCGTCTCGATCCGTGCGAGCTTCGTACAGTCGTACCATATACATACACGTTAAGCGAACGCTCGGCCAAGCTACATGGTAGGCGGAGTGGGGGGTGTTAGGTTTTATTTTCGTTACGGAATTTCTTGATTCGGTCGCCGCGCTCAAAGCCCGCGATAAAAGCTATGCAATAGCTTAATAACGAACTACACGCAGAAAACGTCGCGGGTAACATTTAATAAGTAATTAATTTTCAATGAGTAATTGTTAATTTGTAAAATGTTAAAATCCTTTTCATTTATTACATCCAGTGGAAAATGATCACAAAGCGTTAAGATTATTCCCAGCACAAAGCAGAGACCACTTAAACAAATTAAATGATAGACCAACAGAATGGAAGATCATTGTAATAATAAATTGTTGAGGGTGTACAATAGTTCAAAGTATTTCTCTACCTCAACGTAACGAGATACGTTTGACAAGTGCCGTACTAGTGGTGAGCAACTCACTTTTGAATTTCAGCCGAAAGTCATCTAACATTCAACTTTACCAAGGGGTATCGTGTTACCCAGTCGTGGAATTCAGACTTAACATACTGGTATTCAGTTGCATCCGGTCAGACTGGAAGCCGACCCCAATGAAGATGTGAAGAGGCTAGGCAGATGATGATTGATGACTTTTATAAGAGTTTGAAAGTACAATATAATTTTGCAAGCTGTCTTCAAACCAGCGGGGTAAATACGTAACACACTAACAGTAGGAATGGGTTTCATTTTGACAGTTCAACAACATTCATTGCGTTGTTTACGTTGTTGAGCAGACAAATGTTTTGAACTTTTTGGAGCAATGGATTTGCAATATACTTCAAAATGATTCAGATTGTAGCTGATAGTGTGTAACGCAATTAGGGTGCAGACAGGAGTGCGTTTTGTATACTGGCTGTTCACCCATATCGCCTGGTTTGTTCAAGAAAAGGCAAGCAAATTGCAAATCGTCTTCCGACTGCCCCAGTCCTATGTAACCATTCTCTCCTGTCAACCATCACCTTATCATTTACTCACTTTTCAGTCATCTCATGCCTCATAAAAATCGTCCATCGTTACATTCGTCTCCCTCCATCCTGCAACCTTTATGATCATCACTCTTTTCATCATAAAGCAGGTCTAAGAATTTCTTCATAGAAAAAAATATTAACACTGACCCGTCTGAGTATCGTTGTAAGTCACAATTTGGCCTATTGACTAATAGTACAGTCAGACCAGTCCATGATAACCAAGAAAGAGTGACTTAAACTCATAGTAAAACTGTTTTGAAGAGACACCTCACAATCGCGGGACTAACAATCACTTGGCTTTGTGAACTAGAGGTAAAACTAGTGCTCTATTTGATTTTTACAACAACAGCTGGAAATAAAATAATAATGCTGGTTAGTTTCACAAAGGTATGACAGTGTTTTGTTATGTTTGAGATGCTGTGACCAAAATAACTGTGAGAAGTATTTTTTTTAACGAGAAGACAAAAATAGCGTTCTCGAGTGGCGTCCAATGAACGTCAGACGCGCCATGGACAGTGAGCCTCGCTACTTTCTTTGTTGACTGGCTATTCTTGTAATTCAGCCAAGAGAAAAATAATAAAAGGACTACCTACTAAAAAGCGTTTTCGTATCGTGGAGGGTTAATTATCTAGAGCGGTTGTTTGCGGTGAGATTTAGGTATTGTGCGCGGGTTCATTATTAATTACATGACGCGTTCAAGAAGAGTATTCGTCGCTGAGGAAGGGAGTAAGGATTGACCTGTAATACTCGTGTGGGCGTCCACGTGGCTTCATTAGTCGGTGTTTTCTTTGGCATGAGATCACTGCACTTTACTCACGGTAAATTTTCACTCAAAGTTAATAGGTTGCAGTATTAAGCACTACATTATAGCGGTTATAAAAGTTCCAGAAATTTCGCGTGCGCGCACGTGATCGTGACTTCAGCGCTGCCTTGATGCGCAGTGTCCTTCGTAGAAATATGTATGTCATCTCTCAATCATCATGGGAAACGACCAAAATGCTCTCATAATGACAATCTTAGATTAACTGGCATATCTTAGAACCAAAAATGCGAAGCCATGTGACATCCACCAACCCGCACTGGGCCCGCGTGGTGGATTACGGCCGACCTCCTGTCACCGAGAGGAGGCCTATGTCCCAGCAGTGGGAACATTAATAATAATATAGAGGTATGAGGAACAGGGTGTAAAGTTCACTCAAACTTCCATAGAAAAGGGAGGATCCTCCGACCAGACGGATGTCGTGTCTGGTGGGCAACTGCCCAACGGGTGATGTCGCGATATTGTATATATGCTAGTTGCGCGGTAAACTCTGCTTGCGCGATGCAGGATTTTGCGTGACGTCAGTGTGACGTGTAGCTCGCATGTGGCGATTTAGATACCGCTACATCACTCCCCCCTGGAGACCGGAGGTCGATAGTGGGCTGAGTTTTTGTATCTTGCGATGCTTGCCAGGGCCAGTTGAGGTTCCAGTGAGTCGGAACCGGGTGCCGCATAGTTCACGGTGAGTCAGAACTGTCTGCGGTGGTACCCCAGTGAGTGGGGGTGGCCCTGCGATATGCTCCTATGCGTCGGATGTGGTACAGCGCCGGGTTGAGGCAGACTGCTGGCGTCGACCAGGAGAGGATTTGAAGGCTCTGCTTGTGGACCGGCCGAGAGTGCAGTGTGCTGTGCCAAGGTTGCTGATGAGGCTGAGGGTAATGACCAGGTATGCGCGGTCGCTGCATGCTGGTGGTCAGGATAACCGTTGAAGCCGTGGGTGCTGGCTGGCTGTGTGACTCGACGCTCGAAAGTTTGGAGGAAGTGATGATGACGTCACGCTGATGTACTTGCACGAAGGCTGCGCTGACGTTCATTTTCGGGGTCACCAGTATAGAGGTATGAGGAACAGGGTGTAAAGTTCACTCACACCTCCATAGAAAAGGGAGGATCCTCCGACCAGACGGGTGTCGTGTCTGGTGGGCAACTGCTCAACGGTTGATGTCGGGATGTTGTATATATGTTAGATGCGCGGTAAACTCTGCTTGCGCGATGCAGGATTTTGCGTGACGTCAGTGTGACGTGTAGGTCGCATGTGGCGATTTAGATACCGCTACAATAATAATAATAACCCCACTGCTGTATCTCTACGTTGACGTCGTAGTGGGGCTTGCGCGCTCCTGAAGTCTAGGTCTGTACTGGTAGAGTTTACTTTACCAAAACAGGTCTAGGGTGAGGAGCCAGATCAAGAGAGATACAGAAACCCGCAGGGCAGCATGTGGCGAGCTGTAGGGCAGTAGCGACCCCACAGAACCCTATCTCCTGGGAAAAGTCTTGTTCCTCACCTCTGGCTTGCCTTTATAGGCCAGCTGGAGTGAAAAATTACGAGGAACAGAGCTCCTACCTCTTTTTTGCCTTTATTGGCTGGCTTGAGTGGAGATTCGCAAGAGCAAACGTGCTCGGAGGAAGGAAGTATTTCAGTAAGTGCTGGTAGGGATCTTGACCATCTTCCGGGCTCTGGGATTATTCTGATAGCCGTGGAATACCTCTCCACTCCTTAAGCACCTCAGGAAGTGTTGCCCCCTTGTCGCTACGTCACTATGTGCTAGCGACGATTTCCGGGGGCCCATTATTGAGTGTGCAAGTCACCCACTGCCATTTTATCCGTGTATATATAAAACATTGATCAGGCAGGGGTCATAGTCCTTCCATAGTTTTAGGTAACTAGTCCACTATAGATACCTAAACCCATAGTCCAATATCTTTTTTCCATATCCTGCAATAGTCCAAGATCAACCGGGGGTTGTCCTTGTGTGCACTTGCACAGTGCATACAGGGATAATCGCCGGCTTGTGCGTCACTTCCTTTACTTATCGATTTTAACGGGCCTCTGCGAGTTGGCTTCGGCCCCTCGTATGCCTACCAAAGGTCCGGGACCCTATGGTCCCGATATATGCGAAAAAATTATAATAATAATAAAAAAAACACGTGTGGCACTCGAGGACTGCCGCGGTAAAGCATTTTTTATCAACTTATGCAATTATAATTTTTTTATTTTTTTTTATTTATGCAGTATTTTTTTTCTTAGATATTAATTCAAGTACAGTCGTACCATATACATACACGTTAAGCGAACGCTCGGCCGAGCTACATGGTAGGCGGAGTGGGGGGTGTTAGGTTTTATTTTCGTTACGGAATTTCTTGATTCGGTCGCCGCGCTCAAAGCCCATGATAAAAGTTATGCAATAGCTTAAAAACGTTTATTTTCTCCACCACAAAATGAAAAGTTAGTACAATACATAACCGTGTGTACAAAAATACATCAATTTTGTGGAGAAAAGAAAAAAAAAAGAAATATAGTTTATTCTGCACAAACAAAACGCACCTAACAAATGAATGACATTAATTTAGAGACATACAAAATAGCCAAAAGCCTCGTATTCATGTTACAAAAGTTTCATAATTTTGTCTATTGGTCTGATGCCAGGGACCAAAGACAATACACATTGCTCTGTGTTGCGACACTGGCAAATGACAACAAACAAACGATCAAAACAAAAACAAAATGCCGATTGCAGTGTGGAAAAATGACTACTTGGAGACTGGAGCCTGTACTAGGAATACCTGTGTTACAGGTCTCCAGGCCTCCAAACTACACGGACAAGTCACACTGATACAAACGTCTTCTTCTTCTTCTTTATGGGTTCTGGTTTCCGCACTTAGTCCTTCATATGGACCATTGTGCGTGGGCCAAGGCGGCCGTCGGTGGTTATTCCAACCAGCCCACCTCCCTCCAGAAGTTAATAATGTCTCCTGGTCTGCTGAGAGCATCTGTGTAGGATCTGGGTGCCCCGAGGGTTTGTGTCCTAATTTGGGTGACGCCTGTACAATCAAAGAGCACATGCGCAACGGTTTCCTCAGCCTCCATGCAGGCCCTGCATAGAGGACTGTCCGTTATGCCTATTGTGTGGAAGTGTTTGTTTAGTGGGCAGTGTCCCGTGATGGTCCCCGTCACCAGGCGCAGGCCGTTCCTGTCGAGACGTAATAAACGCCTGGTTAGCTTGCTATCCGAAGATGGCATAGCTTCCCTCGACTGCCTACAGCCTGGTGTCGAGTTCCACCAGCTCTCCGCTTGTGTGTGGGTGAACTCCTGTAGCCACCTGCGTAGCTGATTGAAAGGGATGGGCACGATGGGTTCGGGTCCACAGACTGGCGCGCTGGATGCTCTTCTAGCCAGTTCGTCAGCTGCGTCGTTACCCAGTGATCCACTGTGTCCTTTTATCCATTGCAGTGTCACTGTGTTGCGATTAGATACCGCTACTCGTTCTAGAGCATTGTGACATTCTAGTGTTATACTCGAGGTAATATATTTTCTCCCCAAGGACTGGAGGACTGAGGCGCTATCGGAGAGTATACGTATATGGGTGTCCGTAACTCTCCTGGCCTCTATGGCGTACACCGCTAGTATGATGCCCACACACTCCGCCTGGTAGACGGTGTTGAACATTCCCAGCGGGCTTGATATGTTTATGTTGAGATCGTGCGAGAAAACTCCGACTCCGGTTCCGGAGTCGGTCTTTGATCCGTCGGTGTATACTCTCAGCTCTTTTGAGCCTGAGTGGTCACACCGTTCTTCTGTGAGTATTATGTTGTAATGCTTTTGAAAGTAGTGTAGTTTCGGGGATTTGTCGCAGGGTGATGCCATCATTGGTTGTCGTTTGATCGCGTCCTCCTTTATGCGTATGTGCTTGACTCTAGAGTCTTTGCTTAGAGTCCCTGATAGATGGAGCCTAAAGGCAGCCAGGGCGGCCTCCTCCCGCACGATAAGGTGTAGAGGCGGCAGCCCCAGCATTACCTCTAGGGCCGCAGTGGGTGTAGTCCTCATGCAGCTAGTGATTGCTACACATGCTAACCGCTGCAGTTTTTCGAGATCTCTTTGGGCTGTGCTCAGGTCTGTCCTGGGCCACCAGACTAGTGAGCCGTAAGTGATAATTGGTCGGATAACTGTGGTGTATAGCCAGTAAGTGACCCTGGGGCTAATCCCCCAATTCCTGCCAAGCATACGCTTGCACTGCCACAGGGATATCGTGGCTTTTGTGGTAATGTAGTTAGTGTGTTTTGCCCAGTTCAGCTGTTTGTCCAAATAGATTCCCAGGTATTTGGTTTCGGTTGATAGGCTTAGGGTAGTTCCAAAGAATCGTGGTAATTGAAGTGTCGTCATTTTCCTCTTCTTTGTGAAGAGAATTAGTTCGGTTTTTGTGGGGTTCACTGATAGCTGGTGTTTATTGCACCAGTCCTCTACTATTTTCAAGGCTTGGCGCATGAGGTTGCATAGAGTATTTTCGTGAGTGCCATTTACTATTATAGTTAGGTCATCGGCGTAACCTACGGTGAAGTAGCCCTTGTCGTTCAGTGTTTTGATGAGACTGTCTACAACCAGGTTCCATAGAAGCGGTGAGAGGACGCCCCCTTGTGGGCAGCCCTTCGCGACAATGGCCCTTGTAGTGTCATTTACTGTGACTTGTACAGCTCTCATTTTGAGCATATTGGTGATCCACCCGCTCAGAGTCGGGTCTATGTTGTGTCTGTCGAGGGCGATGTTGATGCTATTAAACATGGTTTTGTCAAAGGCACCTTCAATGTCAATGAAGGCGGCCAGTGCTGAGCATTTGTGGTCCACTGCGCATTCAATTTTGGATACCACGCTGTGTAGCGCGGATTCCGTTGATCTGCCTGTGGAGTACGCATGCTGTTGTTTGTGAAGTGGTTTTGCCCGAAGAGGTCCGTCTCGGATGTGCCTGTCGCAGAGTCTCTCAAGGGTCTTCAGTAGAAAGGATGTAAGGCTTATAGGCCTATAGGCCTTGGGTTGTGTATAGTCGGGTTTGCCAGGTTTGGGTATGAAAATTACTTTCACTTCGCGCCATGCTAGTGGTATGTATCTGAGTGCTATGCAGGCGCGATAGATCTCCACCAGGCATGGTGTCAGGAGATCAATCCCCCATTGTAGTAGGGCTGGGAAGATGCCATCCAGCCCTGCGGATTTATAGGGCTGAAAGGTGTTAATAACCCACTTTGTCCTGTCTTCTGTTACTATACTGCGGGCTCTAAACCAGTCTTGACACGTTGGGGTCCATTCTGGTTCAGCCTCCCACGCCCTGTCCTAGGACAGGAGTTTACAGTCTGGGAAGTGAGTCTCGAGAAGGACTTTGCTGGTTTCATGGTCAGTTAGCGTGTATGATTTATCTGGTTTTTTCAGCGCGCCAAGGGTACGGTCCTGATCTGTTGATAGGATTTTCCTTACCCTTGCAGCTTCGTTGTTGTTCTCGATGGATTCACAGAATTTCCGCCATGCTGTTCTTCTGGCGGTTCTGATTTGCTTTTTATATATGTATTGGGTCTCTTTGTATAGCTCCCAGTCTTCCGGGAGTCTAGTGTTTTTGGCTCTGTTGAATTGCTTACGTATTGCATTTCTGAGTTTACCAAGTTCAGCGTTCCACCAGGGGTTCCTGTCGCTGGTGGATTTAGGCGCCCTTAGTTTACAGCATGCATGGTATGCTTCGGTTAGGTACTCTGATAGTTTTGTCACAGTGTATTCCAACTGTACGGGGTCTCTTATGGTTACTTGGGATAGGTGCCTGGCTAGTAGAGAAGCTAGGAGGCTTTTATACCCGGGTACATTGGTGCGCCGCGGGTTTCGTCTAGGTACGGGTTTTCTTGTGTTGGTATTTAGTGTGAAACGGATCCTTCTATGGTCTGAGCAAGAAGGCTCGCCCGATACGTGCCAGTTTGTAATGAGGTTTGTCGCGTTTTCTGTTGCAAGTGTTAGGTCTATGATTGTTTGGCCTCGGACTGTTACCCAAGTGGGTTCAGAGCCTCGGTTTACAATGTTAAGGTTAGTAGAGAATAAATAGGTGGATAGTACCTCTCCTCTAGGGTTCGGTGAGACGCTGCCCCAGAGCGGGTGGTGGGCGTTGGAGTCGGTGCAGACGATTAGGTCCAGTTTGGCGCTCTCGCAGTGCTGTACCAGGTCGGCCATCTCTTTCGGCGGACCCAGGAGGTACGATATCCGTCGCTCCCGGGCCAGGACCCTTTCCGCTTCCTCCGGTGGCACACCCAGGGTCAGATAAGTCCCGCAGTTGTCACCACCGACGGTAGTTGCCCTGTACAGTGACCACCTGGCAATGTCGTACCAAGTATTCTGACGGATCAGAATACTTTGGAGCCGGGCTACGTCGCCTTTGTAACGGGGGACGAACAGCGAGGCTCGGACACGGGTGGGCACGTCGGATTGTCTCAGTACCGTCAGTGTAAGGTCGTTGTTTGGGAGTTTTATGTGGGGCACATTCTGGGTCAGCCAGGTCAGGGCATTGTCGTCCTCACACCATATCTGCACGGTGCCTTCCGCTACCCGTGGGTAACCGCGGAAGGCAGGGAGTGGTGTGGTCGGGTCAGTGTCCAATAGAAGGCTTTCTAGGTCTGTTTTAATGTATTCCGCCTCTTCCTTAGTCAGGTCTCTAGATGGCGGAGGGAAGCAGATAGCTACGGCCAGCCGCGCAGGGATATCCTTCGTGGCCAGCGCGTAGGTTCTCTGCTCCCCCTGAGCGGAGTGGACCCTCACGCGTTTGGCGTCCCCCTGGAGCGTGCTCGGTGAGGCCGAGTCGTCGGGGCGCTCCCTCTTAGCCGGCCCTGTACCACTTGGTCCAGGCTGCGGTTCAGAGGTGCCTGGCGGGATGTTATTTGCCAGCGGCGCCTTCGCGCGTGAAGCTCCAGCACGCTTGCCTCTGTGCTGTCTGGGTCGAGGTCGGTCGTGGGTCCTGTCAGAGTTTTGGGGTCGACTGGCGGCCCCGGCAGGCTCTGTCGCGTTCGGAGGCTTTTCGCGCTGGGTTTCCCCTTCGCGTACTTGCCCCTGCCCGCGTGCTTCCGCTTCCGGCCGCTTTTCGCGCTGGGTTACCCCTTCGCGTACTTGCGGCCGGTCACGTGCTGGCTCTTCGGCGTCCGATTGCATTTCGCGCTGGCTAGTGCCTTCGCGGGTGTAGTGCTTTCGGTCGCCTACTTTCCTCTCCCGGGCCATGATTTTTCCGCGCTTCTTCAGCAGTCGTACTCCATCAACCGGGAGAGTGGTAGAGCTGCCAGGCCCGTCATCCTTCCCCGTCCCTCTTTGTCCGTGTCGGTTCTGGTCGTTGTCGGGGTTTGTGATGCTGTTCCGCACGATGCTCTGTTGCCAGAGGCTCGTGGGAGGCATACACGTCGTGGTGGATAATGGCGCGTGAGCCGCAGCCGGAGGGTTATGTGTGGGCGCGTTGATCGCAGCCGGTGTCGGGTCTATCGGCGCGTGAGTCGCTGCCTGGGTTGTCGGCGCTGAGCCAGCTGCCGGGCGCTCTGAAAAGCGCGGTAACAAGGTGCAGTTGGTTGCCCCCCCCAGATTACGTTGGGGGCTGACCGCCGTGGCGGTGTGGGATTCCCCGGCTTGGCCGGGACCCACCTGGGTAGAAATTTTCTCCTTCTGCATGATTGTTGTTTTTTTTGGGGGTGGGCTTTTTTGGAATCGAGGTTACCCCTCCTCTAGGACCGACGGGATATAGGGATAGGACGGAAGGCATTTGGTCAAGGGTAAGGGTTCTTTGGGGTCACCCTAGGTCTGGGATTTTGGCCTAGGGGTTTTGGGATCGAGAGGATGTGTGGATATGGAAGGATGGCTTGGTTGGGCGATTGGTACACAGGAAGGGGGGTATATAGGTTACCCTGGGCCGGGGATTTAGCCTTCGGGAACTTCTCTTGTCCGGGATCTCTTACAAGATGCTCCGATCGCTGAACCGACCTTTGACAGCCGGTCCCGCAGTCGGAGTTGGGCTATCCGCAACCTGCCCACCCGCTCGGTTGCAAGAGAAGAAGTGCCTGGCGGTCTGGATCGCACCACCACGGATGTACGTATGCATTCGCGTTGGAGCCATCCAGCCAGCCCCGAGGATACAAACGTCTTCCTACTAACAGATGACAATGATAATGGGATGGAAATTAAAAAAAAAATATGCAAAACACGGAAAAAAATACAAAGCAAATGATTAATAAATTAGACAGCAAAGTAGGGTGTGTGGGTGTGTGAGTGTGGGTGTGTAGGTGTGGGTGAGTAGTGAGTGTGTGTGTGATATTCAAAGCTTATACTGCTACTACTACTTACTTATAATAGGCTGATCATGTGATTATATCTATTGAATTCGAGTACGAGGTATTTTATACTATAAGAGTGATTTATTTTATTTTACTTTTTTTGCGTCAAATTATAGTGTAAGAGCTCAGAAAAACATGGTAAAAGATTAATAAAATATTTAATTAAAAATACATATAAGTAGTACAACAAAAAGTTAGGTAGTTGTTAAGCCGTCGGTGTCCGCCAGACAAGAGAGCGAAACCCCCGGTGCATTACGCCAGCTAGGCGCGCCGACCGCTCGTTGCTATCTTCGCAGTTGTCAGCTTCATGACGGTTCTCGAGCGCCATCTAACGCCTTACAATAGCTTATAAGTCCTATTATTACATTTATGTTATTAAAATAGGAGTCGATTTTTTAATAGTAAAGTTCTATAATTTATTAGTAGGGAACGATAATTTATATTAATCATCTCAAAGTAGCCTACATTAAATGAATCGATCTCAAAACACATTTTCTGAAACACAGAAGTGACAATTCCCACTTCATGATAATTAATTTTTCCGAAACAAACTGGTGCCGAAGACTAGAAAATCCGTAAAAAATGAGAAAAAAAGAACAAACTCTTTCCACCACATAAAAACCTGCATTTCTTTTTCAACATGTCAAACAAACAGCTTGCTTTTATCGTTCAGAAACAATAGTGCGGCTTACAATAAAATCAGTACAGCGGATAAAATGTGGCCATAAAGGCTTGCATGTAGTGTTCACGTCAAAGGCTCTCAACCGAGCCTCATTTTGAAACAGTGGTGCTTGTGGCGAAATATTGGCAGTTTTAATTTTTCTTTTTAATTTAATAGCCTACCCATCCCAGTATCCCTCGAGTGCAAGGGTTATAAATCAAAACATCGAGATTTCTTTGCTATATCGAAGTTAATTATTAATTTGTTATAATAATAAAATAAAATAGAAATATTTTATTTCAGACAAAAAAGTCCATAGGCAAGGCAAGGTTGTTAGTAAAAAGAATTTTGCTTATAACTAATGTTAGTAATTAAAAATAAAAAGAAGAAACTAGACATACCGTCTACACCTAAGTAAATTTACCGTTATACACCTAAGTAAACTTAAAATCAATATGTTAATTTAAACAAACAGAGGGTTGCAAAGAATTATTTTAAAAACCTCAAATTACTAATGGCTGATTCCTATAATTTACCGTCCGTTATTGGTTAAAATTAAGACTCTTGTATATTTTCTAATAATGAAGCAAAGAACTCATGTTTCCATAGCTGACCCTTCCATATGGAAGTAGCAACCGCAGGTAAAATTAGCTTACGAATCTATTTATATGCCAGTTTTGACGATAAAAAGGCCTCTATTGGTAAGCAAAACGATTTGTTTTTGTTTGTAGGAACCGAGCATATCAATTAAATGAGATTATTCATTTTGTAAGATCTAACATTACTTTCTTTGAAAAATATAAAAGTAAACGACACATTGGTAAAATTTGTTGTCCTAATAATAAAACAAATATTTTAAATAATAGTATATTATGTAGCATGTCTGCCCGTGTTTACAATCACCTAACTAGATGTATAATGGAGGCTACATCGCCTAATATGTAAAAAATAAAAATAAAATATTTTTATTAATGTAGCATATTACAGTGTATCTCAATATTTGCAAGATACATTACCATAGTATTTATTTTTATACTTTATTTTTAAACTACTGTTATTTACATATCTCATTTTTAGCTATAGGTATTCTGTTTATTTTTCAAATCTTTTGTGTTTTCTTTTGAAGTATTTTGCATGCCGAAAAGTAAAATATGTTGATATCAAGACTGATATACAATTATTACATGTACACATGTAATTGTATATCACAGTATTGTATTAACATATTATGCAGATGTTTTACATAAAATATCAGCATATATGTAGATTACCCAAAAAAAATATTTACGTGTTATGCACTACAGATGCACTAAGTCTAAATTACTATACACTCAGTTATTTAAGCATTATAAGCTCCAAAAGCTTGGAGTCAAGACACAGCCTAATGATGGCCATGGTGTTTCATGATCTGTGTCCGATTCGATTCGATTGTCCAGAAATTACCAAGGCTCCCATCCCGGCTGTGCTCTGGCTGTTCCCTACCGCAAGGTGCAGAACTCATGCTGGTGCACGGGCGCCTCTCTGACACATTGTAGCTACGTACAACACAGACTTCATCAAATTGGACATAGTCGCGCTTACACACTATACGTTCAAAAATATGGCTATCGAATCTTTAAAATCGCCATCAAATACCTATTATTACAAAAATACGAACGAGTACTTCTAGCTTTTTCACGCATTAAACTACATATTATGAAAAACATTATTTCGCGGACAATGGTGTGGGTTACACGTTTAACTAGTTTTTAATTTATTTTGTCACACTTAAATTGTAATATAGAACATAAGACAACACCACACACATCCTCTTACACATCAGAAACGTACATAACCATCTCACACGAATAAGAGGTCCTGCGTTCTAACGCTATACAAACTTTTTCTTTTTAGCCTTTTTTTTCGTTCTCTAATACCGAAATAAAGTATCATAGTCAGCCTATAATGTTTCCACTGCTATGACAACACCACGCGGGCCCAGTGCGGGTTGATAGATGTCACATGTCTTCGAATTTTTGGTTCTAGGACATGCCGGTTTCCTCACGATGTTTTCCTTCACCGTTTTGAGAGCAGTGCTGATGAAATTATTTACACAAAGTAAAGCGCCTGCCTGGGTTCGAACCCACGCCGATACCACTGGGCCACCACTGCTCCAGTAAAGTATAAATTTTTTTAAATTTACAACAAAATAATAAAATTTTAATGGCTATTACATATGTGTAATACTGGAAGGGTTTGGCGCTGATAGCCGAAATACAGGCTCTGCCTAGTTCGGCCACAGATGAGCACATCACCTGAACTGACCTATATTAGCCTTTTAAAATATTTTGTAAATTACGTCTAAGTTCTCTTTAAATAAACATTATTATTATTATACATATATGTCGGAAATACGTTAAATCAATCGTTTGACTTTGACTGATCTGGAAGCCAGCGCCACCAGGTGGCGCTCGACAGAGTCTATAACATAACGCTTGACCAGAGTTAAAGAAACAGTTCGATGTTGGCGGTTAAGCAGTGAGCTCGTTTAGAAACTGTCGCGCGTTCTGTATAGTTGTGTCGTGTACTTACAGTGTGTGATTCGCTAGTGTGATTAATTTGTTCGTAAATTATAATTTGATTTGAACTGCAAACGAATTTTCTATTGCGCAATAACCAACACTACCCATAGTACGCCCACAGTAGTTAAAATATGGCTGATAATAACGAGAGAGACGTACCTTCTCCGTCAAATATTATACTATGTTTTCAATGTGTAACAGTTTTATAATGTCCCAATAATGTAAAATAAAATAAAAATACCCATATCCATACTAATATTATAAATTCGAAAGTAACTCTGTCTGTATGTTACCTTGTCACGCCTCAACCTCTGAATTTCGATAAAATTTGGCACGGAGATAAATAGCATCCTGAGAAAGGACATAGGCTCCTATTGTCCCGGTAGGACGTTCCCGTGGGATAATTTTCGACATCCACGCGGACGAAGCCGCGGACAGAAGCTAGATTGCCGATGATTTTGAATTTTATAAACCTCCTGGAATAAAAGCTCTAAAGTCTAAATGATGTTCAAAATCAAAATCAAAATATTTTATTTTACATAAACCAAAACGGACACTTATGAAACGTCAGAAGCTAGGTGCTCGGTTCCAATTGGTTGTTTCCTATGGAGAAGAGCCGGGAAGAAACTCCACGGTTACTCTTTTAAAAATAAGGGGCTTTTACAATGTTTCAAAATACATTGTTGATGATGGGAGGACAGTGTAGGCCTGACAACAAGTAACAGGCACTCAACAAAATATTAAAAAAAGAAATATATATATAAAGGTCTACTAATTTACGGTCTAAGTCTGTTGAAAACCACATCAAAATTTCATTGTGTACTTCAGAAGATCTAAGATTCTAAACGGCCACAGACAGAGACCCGAAAAGTGACTTTGTTTTAAACTATGTACACACGTCTACATATCAAGCTATACATTTCCAGTATAAGCTGATCTCGCATTGTATAGGATTTCGTACAATGAGAGGTCAGCTTATACTGGAAAGTTAGCTTATACTTATGTAGCCGTGTGTACTAGCAACCAGCCCCTGCTTCGCACGTTTTTTACGACTTGACAAAACATGAAGATTTCCTTATTATAATTGTCTTAGTAAATGGATTATTCACATAAACCTTTCTCATTTCTTAATAAACCCTATATATATAAGGTCCCATTAAAATAGATGGACAAACTTTTAGAAATCATTCAGACCACCAAAATAAGGACAATGGTAAAAAATTAAAATAAGAAAAACGCATTAAATACTTACAAGAAAAAAAAAATCCGCTAACGATACACTGCGCGCTTGTTTGTTTACAACTTACTGCAAAAGCTTTGATACTATGATATCAGTTCAGCAGCACGCAATTAGACAGTCCAAAGCCTGGTAAAGTGTGATGAGAAATTAGAATAATTTCTTTTCATAAGTACATTGACGGTTCGTAATCATGTGTGTTCGAGGAAAGTTTATTCACCCCCAATCGTAGCCTATTCTCGAGTTGCGCGTAATACCTACTACCTATCTATCTTCTACTTATCCTAACAACACTATCCTAAAAAGGTGATGTGTATCAAGGGAAGAGAAGTTCAAATTAATAGGTACCAACAGCACGCCGGAGACTAGTCTACCGCCTACGTCGACGACCCATCTCTAATAATGATGCTAACAGAACTGACTGGGTAGTGGGCTTTAGCGCGACTTGCGAACGGGCGCGCGGCGCCGCGGTGCGCAAGTGCAAGTACCTACCTACCCATAATGGATGTGTTTATTCTAGTGTGCAGGCAATTTATTATTTAAGGTCAAAATACAAAAAAAACTTTAATCAGTGTTTTTTTTTGCTTGGATATCTTTGGTTAGACATACTGAACGCTGTGTTAAAATTTGTCCACCTATTTTAATGGGACCTTATATAGTTATGAACATAAATGATTTTTTTTATTTGGTAACAAGCGAAGTTTTCCTATCGGCAAAAATGAGAACTTTCCATACAAACCTTCATCCGCTTTTAAAATCTCGTGTTGAGTTTTCAAAAATCCTTCCTTAGTGCTTATTTTCAATACTATAAAAGAAACCGTTGCGCAAAATTGCAAGCGTTTAGAGCCAGCGGTTCAGGTTGTGCGTTGTCTGTCAGTAAATTAATGAATTTAAGATTTTTAATCATAATCATTTTTTTTTTTATAACATTAAAACTGTACAACACTTTACTAAACTCCTTCTTTTCACTATTTAAAATAACGTCTCTCTTTTAAATAGTTGTAAAACAGATTAGTTAGCGCCATTCTTAATTCATTCCTGGCAATGATTTAGCTCCTAGTTATTTGTACGGAATTTAATCTAAAATTACGGAATTTAATCATTTTCTCAACATAAAACTTTAATCGGATAAAGTTTAAATCCTCAAAAGAAAATATACATTTTAAAATGAACATTTCTATATTTTATGAAGCAGTAAATTCTAAGAAAAGCCCTTTAAAGCCGTCGAACGATCTGTGAGAAAGTAAAAATAAAAACGTTGGCTTTATTTTTGTATTGCTTGTGAAGGGACAGAAACACAATTTATTATTGCATTTTCATTGGAAATAATAATCGTATTTATTTATGAATTAAATTTTTTCATGTGTAATCGTAGGAGGTTCTATATTTATGCATTAAAGCTTTAAAACATTTCGGTTTCTGTGAAAATAAATTAATGGGGTGTATATTTTTTTCTTACGTAATAAAGTATAATAATGTAATATATTTTATTTATTTAAATTATCTACTCTCATTTACGATATGAGAGTAGATAAATAATAATAATTCGAATTATTAACTTCAAAAACGAGTTTATGTTGACATAATTATGTACTTTATAAACACAATACCGAAATTTAAAAATATTATTATATTATACCACTTTTTCTCTAACAAAATAATGTTATAAAACATTTTTTTTACCAATACCATGGCAAATCCAAGAAGTTAATATCACCGAGGAGTTTCCATCAATTATTTTTTTCGAATGGAACGCATTAAGCTGGGCCGCGCCATTTTAATAGGATTACAAAAAAGTTTTGATTCCAATTTTTACTTGTCTGTGGCAGCGTCCGCTTTAACGCATACGCGGTGACGCATATGTGCTATTTTTGGCGCCATTCATACGTTTTGTTGTACTGAATTTCGCGGGAAACTTAGATCTTCTATTTAGTAGGTTCAATCCCAATGTATGAGAGTAGATAAAGTAGTTTATGAAACTGCACATAACTAGGTATTAAAACACTCGTGTGATACTATTAAAAACCTCGCCTACGCCTCGGTTTTTAAACACGCACTCGTGTTTTAATACCCCTCATTATGCAACAGTTTTATAAACTACTATTTTGAAACTCTCTAAAAACTAGTCAAAATATTAACGAAAAAACATAAATAACAAAACGGGGTTTACAAGGCAAATTTGAGTGAAACGTCGGAATGGACGCCCTGGAGGGATACGCTTCATAATTATGGTGACCTTATTGGTGATGTTCTTCAGAAAGGTTTGTCCGCGTGCGTGTATGACCAGATGTATGAACGTAAACGAAGCAAAACGAGAAATGTACGGACCGTAGCAGGTGGCGTTGCATACTTTCTGCCTACCTCCATGGGAAGAAGGCGTCAGTTTATGTATGTATGTATAAAAAACAGCAATTTTCAATGAAAATTTCTCGTCAGATTTAATAATATTTTTCTTCTCCAACTGTGAACGAAATAGAGATCCAGCTTTAAAAAGTAAGCCCAACAATATCAAGACATAATAATATTATATCCGCAGAAACTAACATTTTATTTCATACGAAACTACGTAAAACTATTCGAATAGTGTTCCCTATTCCAAAGTGCACGAAGTACAGTAAACCACGTAAGTTTATGAGCAGCTAACGCAGCGCTGAACCAATATTTCGACAAAACTTTAACGATAATGTGTACGGAGCAAGTTTTCTGAGAAAAATTGTTGTATTGACAGTGAGACGTTTTTCTTTAGATAAAGACACGAAATGTTTTTAAATAATGTTTAGAAACTGTGTTTCTTTGCTGTGAGCCTTTTTTTGTGTGTGAAGTTCTTTTTGTTGTTACCGGCTTTTTCTCGAATCCAGTAAAAACGGGACATGAATAGGTTGTTATTTTCCGTGTATTTTTGTTGGTTTCTTTGTAACGAAATGTATCCTGGGCGTCAGTTAACCGATTTTACTAGTAGTTTTTAGGGTTCCGTACCCACAGGGTAAAAACGGGACTCTATTACTAAGACTTCGCTGTCTGACCGTCCGTCTGTCTGTCACCAGGCTGTATCTCAAGAACCGCGATAGATAGACAGTTGAAATTTTCACAAATTATGTATTTCTGTTACCGCTATAACAACAAAAACGAAAAACAAAATAAAATAAATATTTAAGGGGGCTCCCATACAACAAACGCGATTTTTTTGCCGTTTTTATAGTTAATGGTACGGAACCCTTCGTGCGCGAGTCCGACTCGCACTTGGCCCGCTTTTTTTTATTTACAAATTAACATAAACATGCTTTTACATGCTTGTAAAAGGCTGCTAAGTTATAAGTACTAACATAACATAACACCACCATTTTTAAAAGAGTAACCGTGGAGTTTCTTGCCGGCTCTTCTCCATAGGAAACGGCCAATTGGACCCGTTCACCTAGCTTCTGACGTTTCATAAGTGCCCATGTAGCTTTATGTGAAATAAAATACTTTGATTTGATGATTTTGTTTGTACACTTAGTTCCCAATAAACGTTTTGACTTTGACTTTGACTTTGAACATCACGGCTGTTGTCCCCGAAGGGTAAGGCAGAGGCGAACCTATAGTACACCCATATTTCAACAGTTACGTTTAAGTCCCATGTAATAGGGGGCGAGCCTATTGCCATCAACCGGGCACGAATCCCGACTCCAGACTTCTACTACTGATTGTTCGAAAGAGTTACCGTGGCCCTGGCGCACAGGCAACTGAAGGAACACGGGTGGGTTTTAGTCAGTAAGAGTCTGACACGCCCTTCCGCTCCGCCCAGAGCGGGAGATTTCATTTGATGATTTCCCACCCAAAAAAAAAAAAAAATAGACTTCTACTACTGAGAAATTCCCGATGGAAAACCCATGGTCATGGTTTACCCATGTGATAAATTTCAATTAAATCCATTCAGCCGTTCTAGCGTGAAAGCGTAACCAACAAACATACAAAAAAATATATATTATTATATATTATTCTCAAATTGCCGTTCTGCAGTACTGGCCATTTCAAATCAAAATAATTTTTGTTTGGCTATGAATTCTAATTTCAAATTAATTTTATTTTAAAAACATGGATTTTTTTTTCTAAAAGTAGTCATTTCTTTATTGATTAGTGTTACATTTTCATCGCATTTCAATCTTTTTCGTCATCATGGATACGTTAAAAATTCGAGTAATTATGGAATATGAGTACCGTCGTGGCAGCAACGCGGCACAAGCGGCACGCAACATCAACGACGTTTACGGAGCTAACTCTACAAACCAACGCACCACCTGTTATTGGTTTGCTCGCTTCCGTTCTGGAAATTTCGACCTGAAAAATGAACCTCGCGGTCGTCCGAAGACTTTGGTCGACAATGACGAATTAAAGGCGATTGTGGAAGCTGATGATACACAATCTACGGCTGAATTAGCAGCAGCTTTCGACGTTAGCGTCAAAACAATATTGGTCCATTTGCGTCAAATTGGCAAGGTAAAAAAGCTTGACAAATGGGTGCCCCACGAACTCAATGATCGCCAGCGCGAAGTACGCGTCGAGACGTGCCTTGCACTGCTCAACAGACACACAAAAGAAGGAATTTTGAACCGCATTGTTACCTGCGATGAAAAATGGATTCTGTTTGATAACCGTAAGCGCTCAGCAAGTTGGTTGGATCCTGGTTCAGCACCTAAACAATGCCCTAAACGAAAACTTACCCCTAGAAAAGTGATGGTCACTGTTTGGTGGTCTAGCGCCGGTGTGATTCATCACAGCTTCTTACCAAACGGGGTGAGCATTACTGCAGATGTGTACTGTGAAGAACTGAACACAATGATGGAGAAGCTGGCGCATCTCCAACCAGCATTGGTCAATCGCTCGTCTCCGCTGCTCCTGCACGACAACGCGCGACCTCATACTGCACAGCAGACGGTCTCCAAGTTGCAAGAACTGGGGTTGGAAGCTCTCCGTCATCCGCCCTACTCACCAGACCTTGCGCCTACAGACTACTACTTTTTCCAGAATTTGGATAACTTCTTGGCGGGAAAAAAATTTAATACCCGAGAGGCAGTACAAAATGCCTTTGAAGAATTTGTTGCCTCCCGTCCAGCTGATTTCTTTAAGAAGGGCATCAATAAACTGCCACTGCGATGGCAAAGATGCATTGATTGCATGGGTGATTACTTCGATTAATACAAATAAAAAATTCATGAAAAAAATTCGTTTAAATTTTTTCATACAAAACGGCAATTTCATAGGTAAAGACCTATTATTAGTTTAGAGTTAGACAAAAAAGAAATGTCAGAAAAACTATGTGTGCAGAATAAACCATTTTTCTTTCTTTCTTTCTTTCAGATACTTACTCGTAGAAAAGCTGGCTAACAGGTGGCCACGTTTGTTATAGTGATGAAGGATTTAAACTACTTTTGGGGGTAGTTCTGGTTATTTCTATTAATCCAGCGGGGTAATTGCGTAACACACTAACAGTAGGAATAGCTTTTATTTTGACAGTTCAACAACATTCATTGCGTTACTTACGTTATTGAGCAGACAAATTTTTCGAACTTATGCAGCAATGGATTAGCAATAGGCTTCAAAATGATTCAGATTGTGATTGATACTGTGTTAAGCAATAGGGTCCGGTGTGTATTACTTCGACAGATAGGACTTGAAACCGGTAGTATGAAATATACAAGAATAATTTAAACGCAAAAAAGCAAACATAATTTAGTTCTCCGTCTCTTTTTAGCGTTTCTCTGTTTTCAGTGTAGTTTTTCCTAGAATTAAATTAAATTTGTAATTAGCATAGATTGTTTATGCTAATTACATAATTCGTTACGTAAAATGAAACTATCAACAACAACAAACACACATAAAACCACTATATATCCAACATACCGAAATGAAACTCATAGGTTCCCCTCAAACTGTCATTTAAACTCCGGGACTCGCAAACTATACAGCAAAACATCCCGGGAAGCGCAATAATACACCCGTTACAGTAAATACTCAGTGACCAGTGTTACTAGACACTTGAACAGAAAAGGAACTGAATGTTGTAAAGGTGCGTCAAGACGTAACGAGGCGTGTGCTTCGAATGGCAAGCCACGCATATAGCGGCACACATTCGCATATAATTATATAATTAATGTGTACCTAAATAATATTGTAAAACATTTTAAAAGAGTAACGGTGGAGTTTCTTGCCTATTCTTCTCCATACGAAACTATCTTTTGGAACGGGCAACTAGAATCAATTAAATTTTTTTGTAAATTTTGACGTTCAAAAGTGCCTTTTATGTGCTTATTTGAAATAAATGATTTGACTTTGACTTTGACTTCGGCAGCTGCTTCAGATTGAGGCATTAAATTTACAAGGTGTTTGGAAGCTAGGTGCAAAGCCTTAAGGGGGTGAAAGTTGACACCACTTAGAGCATTTTGAGCCATACATTTCCTAGACGAAGTTGGTTTTATTTCAATTTTTAAGCTATTGCATAGCTTTTATCGCGGGTTTTGAGCGCGGCGACCGAATCGAGAAATTCCGTAACGAAAATAAAACCTAACACCCCCCACTCCGCCTACCATGTAGCTCGAATTGAATTAATATCAAAGAAAAAAAAAACTGCATAAATAAATAATTATAATTGCATAAGTTGATAAAAAATGCTATGCAATAGCTTTACCGCGGCAGTCCCCGAGTGCCACACGTGTTTTTTTTACTGCTATTTTTTGGTTTTTTATGGGTAAAGCTACAGCAGTTAAAAATAAAAAACAGACTGTTGCACAAGTTGCGCGAGCGACGCGGTTTCGAACACACACGAAACACCATATTTTTCTTCTCTAGTTCAAAATGTTGCGACGAGATTGCGCGGGGTGGCGCCACTTAGTGTAGCCGTCTTGCTCACACGCGAACGAAAGACGATGTGGGAATGACATAGGATATAGGAAGTTGCAAAACCAACTTTATCTATTAATTCGTTGTGCCAACATAAAAAACGAAAGGAAACGACAATACGATAATTCTAATCGAATCAGCGCAACCAATCGGTCCAGTCCTTTCGTAGTCCATAGAGGACAAACAAACAAACATTGATTTTAATTTATAAGAAGAGCACTGCAAGGCAAAAGCCTCTTTTCATCCAGAGAAGGCACGATCATTGATCACCATGCGTGCTCAAGACGGGTCCAAAGGTCGGGTCGAGTTATCCAAAGGTTAATAGATAATTCCTTCCAATTCATCCCACCTTTTTCAACATGAAAACTTACAAAAGACAGCCCCAAGAATCACCACTTCCTGATTTTATTACCAGGAAAAAGAAATAGCGCAACAAACAAATAAACAACAATGATACTTGCCATTACAACTAGCGCCACAATCAAGGATCAAGACACAATGGTCACTGTACACAGTTTTTGCACATATCAAGTTTCATTAAGACCATAAGAGTATCAGATTTGGGCACATTTAGGCACTTGTACCACCGCCGACGGGGAAAGGACTAGCTATCAACGATTTTCTCTCTCAATAAAAGTAGAACCGAATGTAAGTCCCGTATAAGTAAAGGAGATACATACTTTATTAGTAGTCGATCGCCGACTGTTCATACTACCGCGTCGACGAATACTTCTTTGTGACAGCGACTAGAGCTATCGGAGAGAATACTCGCTCAGCGACAAGAGCTATCAAAGAGAATACTCGCTCAGCGACAAGAGCTATCAAAGATAGTACTCGCTCAGGGACAAGAACTATCAAAGAGAGTACTCGCTCAGCGACAATATCAATCAAAGATAGTACTTGCTCAGAGACAAGAGCTATCAAAGATAGTACTCGCTCAGGGACAAGAGCTATCAAAGAGAGTACTCGCTCAGCGACTAGAAGTATCAAAGAGAGTACTCGCTCAGCGACAATATCAATCAAAGATAGTACTCGCTCAGAGACAAGAGCTATCAAAGATAGTACTCGCTCAGAGACAAGACCTATCAAAGAGAGTACTCGCTCAGCGACAAGATCTATCAAAGAGAATACTCGCTCAGCGACAAGATCAATCAAAGATAGTACTCGCTCAGAGACAAGAGCTATCAAAGATAGTATTCGCTCAGCGATGTTCGCTTGGCATGCCGAACACTCGCTAAGAAACTCTTGGTACACACGGCTACATATCAAGCTATACATTTCCAGTATAAGCTGATCTCGCATTGTATAGGATTTCCGTACAATGAGAGGTCAGCTTATACTAGAAATGTACAGTTTGATATGTAGTCATGTGTAGATCCACATATGCATACCAGCGAGTAATCACTCGTCGCCGTCGCGCACTCGATGCTCGATGCTCGCTAACTCATTCTTAATTGTTAGATCTACTCGCGTCTCGTTATTCGCTGGCGTGGCGGTGGGACAGAAGCCCTAGCCCTTTTTATGACGTCATTGTATGTGTGTCAGGTTATGTTTCTATGGGACGTTTTTGGGCGAGTTATGGAATATGGTAGTGGTAGATTTGGTTGTAATGTCAGTAGGTTTGTCGGATATTATGTGAGTCACAAGAAGTGTGTTTTTTGTTTGTATTAAGCGTTGGGGTTGTATCGTAGGAGCTGAATGTGGTTTTGGCGTTTTTTGTCTCACTTTGTAATGTCCCTGTATCGTGGACTAGTTTCTGGGGGCCTACTCTCTAAGGCTGTTACGGGCCCGTCCAAAAGTAGATGCTGCGTAACACAATAACAGTAGGAATGGCTTTAATTTTGACAGTTCAACAATATTCATTGCGTTATTTAAGTTGTTGAGCAGACAAATAATTTTGAACATAATTCGACAGTGGGAAGGTAAAATGGTTAAAGCGCCAAAATCTGGAATCTCAAGAATGAACTTGATATGAAGCAATGGATTAGCAATAGGCTTCAAAATGATTCAGATTGTGTTTGATAGTGTGTTACGCAATTAGGGTGCTGGGTCAAATTTTATTTTATTTCTTTTTTTCTTCTTTTCTTTCATTACCTATATGACTACTCATTTAAAACCACCCAAAATACAAAGAGCTTTACTTTAATCCCTTGTTCAACGGAACCACGGAATATAAAGCAGATGGAGTGTTATTTCTTTAATAATTTCTAGCAAAAAGAAAACAAATTATAATCATTGATAGACAATTTAAGAAACAGATTGTTTTTGATTTTTCAACAGGTAGTCTTTGTCATGCAAATATAACGGTAGGTACAAAGTTATTTTGGCTCGTGGTCAAAATTGGAACTAACGCCGCCATCTTGTTCTTTTTTTAATTTCAATTCAATTTCTATGACTATTAAATGTTTACCAACAATGCCCCCTTGTCAATGTCATTCGGGCGCCAAAAAAGTCTTGTAGCACTCTAGCTTAAAGTGACTGATTAGCTAATTTAAACTGACAGTTAGAAAAGCTATAAGGCTGACCTTTAAACTATGTACTTTGCACCAATATCCATCGTCCACGCCCACCGCTGCGTCATATTTACATGAATCATCTTATTCTGTATGTTAACAGACAGACAGAGTTAGTTTCGCATCTAAAATAATTTGTTAATATTATAAATGCGCTAATAAGTCTGTTTGTCTGTTACCTTTTCACGCTTAAACCACAGAGCTGACTGTTATGAAATTTGACAGATAGGTAGTCTGTAACCTGGAGAAGGACATGGGTTACTTTTCATCCTGTATCCATCCATCCCTCATTTGTATAAAATCGTGATGAAATAAAAAATACACGCAGAAGAAGTCGTTGGTAACACGCTCATTTGGAGAAACATCGACGTAACTGCTGCTTTTAAAATTTTATAGAAGAGTGATTATAACGTGAATAATTTTCTTTTGGAATGGGTTACCGTCTCCTTCTGAAATGTTGATAAATCCCAATACATATTAAAATAAATATTTCACGCCTCTGCTCCTCTGAAAATTTTTTCAAGCACAAAAATATCGACAACTAATTTTTGGCGAAAATTACATTTACGTCGATGTTTCTCCAAATGAGCGAACAGCTAGTAGATAGATAAATCATGTTGATCACTCCATTCATTCACTTTTCTGTGTCCCAACCTACCCTTTAATTTCACAAACCCATCAATTCCGGTATCCGGATGGCAGAAATGTCAGCCATCTTGAAGAGGCAACGGATATTAATTGGAGGCAAAACACGTTACTTTATGTTGCTGACAGGTAATTACTGGTATGATAAGTTCGTAGAAATGAAATTTTATTACATTTTATCTGTACGTTGAATGCTTTTTTTTTGTGCCACCCATGGACCGGCCGCGGCCCCGGTAAGCGTGCTTAACCTACGATCGGCCCTACGATTTAGCCACGAGCCCCAGTCCCACGAGTAAATTACAAACCATAATTTTCAAAACTCGCTCTTTATCAGATTTTGAAACAATATACTTACGAACGAACCCATCCTTTACGAAAATAGAAGCGCAAAATATGCTAATGAACTACAGCCACCCTTACCTTACATACATCAAACTGTGCTAACCCTTTACAACTAAATATTAGAGATGGGCCGACTATCCGACTGGCCGACTTGTTAGTTGCAAAAAGACCGAATAGTCGGCCAAGGTGAAACTACAACTGTGATCTACTGAATAAAATAATAAATTCATTAATTTACTGACAGACAATACCCAGCCTTAAACACTGAATCTGGAAGTACGAAATTTTGCGCACGAGTTCCTTGTTTATCGAAGGAGAGTCCTAGGAAGGATTTTTTTTTAATTCATCCCCTAAACAGCACCCTAATTGTGTAACACTATCAATCACAATCTGAATCATTTTAAAGCCTATTGCCAATGCATTGCTTCTTACGTTCGAAAAATTTGCTCAACAACGTACCTAAATAACGCAATGAATGTTGTTGAACCGTCAAAATGAAAGCCATTCCTACTATTAGTGGGTTACGCAATTTCCTCGCTGGTTAAATAGAGGATGAAAGTTTGTATGAAAGTTCGTCATTTTTGCTTCTGTGAAGTCCCACCGGGCATAGGACTTGTTCTAAAATAAATAATAAACAATATATTCGTTACGTACGTTCTTTACTCAGAGTTGTAGGAGCTCTCCTTAACATTTTTTTTAATAATTGATTTTTCTTTTCTCTTTCTGATGGGCCCGTGTAAAATACAGGTATACAACTGCATCTGGTTAGACTGGAATCCGACCCCAACATAGTGAGAAAAAGCCTAGGCAGATGATGACTTTTCTTGATTTGAAGTTAAGTTATTGACTACCAAAGGAAGAGTTCCTATTCCTAGATAAATTACAAATTGTAATGCTGTTTCTAAAACAAAAACACGTGTGGCACTTTGGGACTGCCGCGGTAAAGCTATTGCATAGCATTTTTTATCAACTTATGCAATTATAATAATTTATTATTTTTTTATTCATGCAGTATTTTTTTTCTTTGATATTAATTCAAGTACAGTCGTACCATATACATACACGTTAAGCGAACGCTCGGCCGAGCTACATCGTAGGCGGAGTGGGGGGTGTTAGGTTTTATTTTCGTTACGGAATTTCTTGATTCGGTCGCCGCGCTCAAAGCCCGCGATAAAAGCTATGCAATAGCTTAAAAATGATTAACTATAAAGGTTACGATTTCGTTTCCATCAGCCTATTTTTAAGTATAGAAGTATGAATAAGCGCGCTCACACATGGCATATTTTTTTAGAGGTCCTACAATCGGTCAGATTTTTCGTTGTTGATGACCTGGGTACGTTTTTTTGGACGTGAGCGTTGATTACTTTTGATCTCTACTGTTTCATTTAGCACCTACAAAAAATCTGTCACCAATTTTTTCCCGTCTGCGAATTCTATAAAATGAAGAGCCGACTAGTCGGGCTTTTTGCCGAATAGTCACTGACGACAAATACGGCCGGATAGTCGGCTTTCCCGACTAGTCGGTACATCTCTACTAAATATATAGCGTGAATAAACAAAGGGCAGGGCTACATTCAAATGTAAATGAAGTGGAGTGAAGGGAATTTTCGCTGTTGTGTAATATGCCTTAGTTGGGACCGCTTGCGTAATGGTCAGTTTTGCATATTATTGTATTGTGTAGTATTGGGATCATTTCTTGAGAGGTGAATGGGGAATTATAACTTTAAATTTCATTACAATAAATTAAAATTCATTGCTGGTTAGTTTTTGAACCAATAGGTACCCACATGGTACCTAGGCGATTCGTATCCAGTGATTTACCTTCCTTAGGCCGTTATTTTTTACCCTTTACTAGCAATGAACGTTATTAAACTTATATTATGATGATGATTATGACAGGGGCTCGTGGTTAAGTTGCAAGGTCAAGATTAAGCTACACTTACCACGGACGGGCGGTGGATAGGTGATCATCATGGTGAAGAATGATGGGTCCTTTGGCCGGCACATCCAATAAAAACCACTTATTCATCAAATGAAAGTTTATATCATAAGCATACATTGCATAATGGCTGTGAAATACCAGCACCCTAATTACGTAACACAGTATCAATCACAATCTGAATCATTTTGAAGCCTATTGCTAATCCATTGCTTCATATGTTCGAAAAATTTGTCTGCTTAGCAACTTAAACAACGCAATGAATGTTGTTGAACCGTCAAAATGACACCCATATAGAGGTATGAGGAACAGGGTGTAAAGTTCACTCATACTCTATAGAAAAGGGAGGATCCTCCGACCAGACGGGTGTCGTGTCTGGTGGGCAACTGCCCGACGGTTGATGTCGGGATGTTGTATATATGCTAGTTGCGCGGTAAACTCTGATTGCGCGATGCAGGATTTTGCGTGACGTCAGTCTGACGCGTAGCTCGCATGTGGCGTTGTAGTTGCCGCTACATCACTCCCCCCCGGAGACCGGAGGTCGATAGTGGGCTGAGTCGTGTATCTTGCGATGCTTGCCAGGGCCAGGTGAGGTTCCAGTGAGTCGGAACCGGGTGCCGCATAGTTCACGGTGAGTCGGAACTGTCTGCGGTGGTACCCCAGTGAGTCAGGGTGGCGCTGCGTTATGCTCCAGTGCGTCGAATGTGGTACAGCGCCGAGTTGAGGCTGACTGCTGGCGTCGACCAGGAGAGGATTTGAAGGCTCTGCTTGTAGACCGGCCGATAGTGCAGTGTGCTGTGCCAAGGTTGCTGATGAGGCTGAGGGTGATGACCAGGTATGCGCGGTCGCTGCATGCTGTTGGTCAGGATACCCGTTGAAGCCGTGGGTGCTGGCTGGCTGTGTGACTCGCCGCTCGAAAGCTTGAAGGAAGTGATGATGACGTCACGCTGATGTACTTGCACGAAGGCTGCGCTGACGTTCATGTTCGGGGTCACCAGTATAGAGGTATGAGGAACAGGGTGTAAAGTTCACTCATACTCTATAGAAAAGGGAGGATCCTCCGACCAGACGGGTGTCGTGTCTGGTGGGCAACTGCCCGACGGTTGATGTCGGGATGTTGTATATATGCTAGTTGCGCGGTAAACTCTGATTGCGCGATGCAGGATTTTGCGTGACGTCAGTCTGACGCGTAGCTCGCATGTGGCGTTGTAGTTGCCGCTACACCCATTGCGTTAGTGTGTTACGTAATTACCCTGCACGGTAAAGAGATTCAGACCTGCAAGTACCATATAAACGTATTAGTTTATGACGCTAATGTTCACTGCAGTTCTCAATAATATTAGTAATAGTCTCATAACATGTTTTGTTAAATGTTGATAAAATGTTTACTTACAGTAATTGCCGGTTGGAAGCAATAAATCGACATGCATTAGAACCTATTGGTCATCAGGACAGGCTACATACAAGAATGCCCATCATTCTTTATATTTACATAACAGGCACCAATGTGTAGATGTTAACGGTGTGAAATCTTCCGGGCTACCAGTTCAGTTAGGTGTACCTCAAGGCTCAATCCTGGGTCCATTCCTATTCTTAGTGTACATCAGTTACTTAACATTCCATTACAAAGGTATCTGTGATGTAGTACTTAACTGTTTGCTGATTATATTTCTCTTATCTTTAAAGTAGACAGGAATACATAATATTTTGATGACGTAAACAGTGCGCTATCAATGGTTACAGATTGGTTTACTTAACTAAACATAATTTTTATTTTTTCTTTTTAATTTAATTTTAATCATGATCTGGCAGTTTGAGTAATTTTTGCGGCCTACCCAAATGTCCTTTCTTTGGTATTGTTCGTCGAATCGTTGAGCTCCTTAAGTCCTGACTTCCTGAGTCGAGCTGTACGATTACTGACAAATTCGTGCACTGACTGGACAGGTCCACTCAATCTGTGTGGTTCTTTCCTCAAAAGACCATTTGAGATACTAATCGACATGTTCTTCGCATGATCAGACCAAGATTATGTCTGGACTTTGAAAGAGACTGTGACCTCTGAGTTTGTTTCGGCCTTTCTTGTCAGAGTAGTCAGATAGGAAACGCCGACCTCATCTAGTTTACAAAATATGATTGACGAGTAAAAGTGTTTGTACAAACCTACTTACAGAAATAAAATCATTTATCATTTAATTTGATTATTTAATCAAGTTCTCAATGTCAAGAAAACTAAATGTATATATAAAGTTCGCCATACCGAATGTTAGAAATCTAGGACCCAACATCATCTTAGATAAAGAGGTGCTTGAAACTGTAAACTCGGCAATTTTTCTGGGCATAGCAGTAGATGCCAAACTTCAGTGGGGATCACATATATCAAGCCTAGCGGGAAGGCTCAGTTCGGCCGCCGACGTCGTCAGGAAAGTAAAACAATACAATGACGTTGATACAGCTCCGCTATTCTATTTTAGTTATTTTCATAGCGTTATGTCTTACGGCAGTCTGCTGTGGGGCAAAGCCGCTGATATTCAAAATATATTTGTTCTTCAAAAACCAGCTGTTCGAGCAATTTATCAGCTGGGTACTAGAGTTTCTCTGAAATATTTTATTAAAGATATTGTATATTCTCACGGTGGCATCACAATTCATCTTCGCCAACATCTTATATATAAGACACATGCGCACAAAAACAGTGGTATTCATAATATTAACACTAGAAATAAAGACAAACTACGTGCTCCCTTTCACCGGCTTCATAAGGTTCATTTGCTTGGCTTGGTATAACCTTATATAGCAAGCTTCCCTCTTCTTTGCTAGATTTGCCTTTTAATGCGTCCAAAGTTAGAGTAAAATCCAACCTTTGTTCAAAGGCGTACTATTCTATCAACGACTACTTACACGATAAGAATAGTTGGTCGCTGTGATTAACTCAACACAATGTTTATGTTCTTTCTCCAGAATTAGCTTACCTACTGACAGTTTATATGAATTCATATAATTGTTTATTTTATTTGACTTTAATATAAGGCAGTTTCGTTTTTTTTTTTAAGCTAATGCTTAGCTTTTATCGCGGGCTTTGAGCGCGGTGACCGAATCAAGAAATTCCGTAACGAAAATACAACCTAACACCCGCCACTCCGCCTACCATTAACGTGTATGTATATGGTACGACTGTACGAAGCTCGCACGGATCGAGACGAGCTGCTCCGAAATCAGACGAATACGTAAGCAGCTGTTTGTGAGAAAGTATATACGTGTATAGGTATCTATCATATCTTTATAATGCCACACTCACCGCATAAAAAATAAAATAAACATATTTTAAGCGATATTAACTTCTCATTTATTCAATAAAAGAAAAAACATTGTTTTCTTATCGGTCACCACGCTCAAAAAGTGTAACTTGAATTAATGTCAAAGAAAAAACTTGAATTAATATCAAAGAAAAAAAATACTACATAAATAAAAAAAATATTAATAATTATAATTGCATAAGTTGATAAAAAATGCTATGCAATAGCTTTACCGCGGCAGTCTCCGAGTGCCACACGTGTTTTTTTTCATTCATTATTGACGTAATCTAGTCATTTCAATGATTTTTAATGAGTTGTATTGCAATATGCGGCTTGCTAGCGACCTCGACAATTGATCTTTTATTATTCTTGCCTGAACATCAGGGAGCATGTTCGTCATACTCCCTTAGATGTCACTGCTTGTGGAAGCGTCGGGGGTCGGGTTGCCTCCTTCCCTCAAATATGGCGAGGTACTAGCTGATCTTTGCGTTATGCTCGTGAACGGGTGCTGCTTGTGGTGATAGGTCATCTTGCTGACCATGGTTTTGTTATCATTATAAGTAATTAAATGTTTATTTATTTTACTTCGAAGGTCTTACTTTATCATTTGTGACTTCAAGTTACAGCTATATGAACATAATGGAGTATTGCATAATATGTAAGCGGGTACGCCCTTTATGCATGGAGGCTTTTATTTAGATAAGTAATGTTTACATTTTTATTATTTATGTGGGATTAGCTCTATTCGAGTTAAATGAAACCACTGATTACTTATTTTCATTTTGCCTTCACAAACGCCTTACGTCTTTTACCATTTTCTTCCTAATCGCTGTTCTTTTTTTTACTAATTCTCCATTTAAAACATTCATTCACTATCTCTTTCAATCCTTGACTATTTCGTACATTCATCTCTGTCACTCGTTTATGCTTCACATATGTCACCCATCTTCAGATCTCCTTTCACTATCCTGACACGCTCTGTTCCTACATTTATTTCTGCTTGAGTATTAAACTTTTCTTTATTTTTGTTTGTGTATTGGCGTGCGCTAGCTGACATATGACAAATAATTTAATTTAAAGTTTTGTTTCGTAATGTTAATTATTTACTATTGTATAGAATCCAGTTCTTGAAGTTGAACATACAGCTGTGCTACTGGGGAGTTTGTTGCACCACTTCTTCTTCCCAGCTAAAGCACTAGGAAATGATGAAGGGCGGGAGTTTTAGGGGCCTGTCTTATGTGGTGGTGACATTCAAATAATGCTGATCCTCAGCCTATTTTGTATAAATGACTTTTGATTTTGATTTGGATCCATTACATATCGAGAATTTTCCGTGCCTCGTAAAGCTGTTCAGCTGTTGATCCCGGCTGTCATTCGTAGCCCTGTGGGCAATCAAAAGTCAGAAAATATGACAACCAGTCTCCCTAAGGGGTATCGTATTACCTGGTCAAAGTCAAAGTCAAATCATTTATTTCAAATAGGCACATAAAAGGCACTTTTGAACGTCAAAATTTACCAAAAAATAGAATTGATTCTAGTTGTCCCTTCCAAAAGGTAGTTTCGTATGGAGAAGAATGGGCAAGAAACTCCACCGTTACTCTTTTAAAACGTTTTACAATATTATGTAAGTTCACATTAATTATGTAATCATATGTGAAGACGATGCACCTAGAATAAAATTACTATACCACAATAGGTAAAAAGAATTAAAAATAATGCAAAGGGTTGTAGAGATAAAATATAGGTATACAGCGCTATCCAATTAGACTGCGAGCTGACTTCAACATAGTTGCGAAAAGGCAAGGCAGATACTCAATACTCAGTATCTTAATTGCTTTACAATAATGTGTACTTAAGTGGTAACTATATAATTGAGATCATTATGGACCCTGTAGGGCACAGCAAAAGGATAGGAGAAAATAAATGATAATGAAAATACTATTATTCTGTAAAGTTCCGTTCGTAACTCACTCAAGTGACCACAACTTGATTTAGGCACACACACAAGAGAACTAATAGAATCCCACCTTCGAGAACCAAGACGTTACAACTTCCAAGTGTATATATATATATATATATAGAACAATAGATTTCGATCTAAGTTACTAGCTTACTACAGTGGTCTACTAATCCAACTAGTAAGTTTATGTTAGCAATTGCGCTCTACGTATTTGCATTTTGCTTTGTGCAGAACAATCTAGAACAGGATTTAGCTATCAAGGTACTTCAACAGAAGTCTGAAGTTACTCTGAGTGTGGAATTAGGCACCTGGGTCATAAACAGAACATACAAAAAATCTGTGCTTTTTTAGAAAAAATATTAAAGCGTACTTTATATGTTAGTATTTTTATTTCAACGAATAAGTATTTGAACGCTTTAGTAATTTAATCCACAATATTTTTGTTTTATTGAATTATTTAAAAGAAACGAATAACAAATTATCCTTTACATCCCCTTCCGTGGACCGTTTCCAGCCTATGCTGATAAGTTTATGTAATGATTAAAAATAGTACAAATTAAAAGTTTAAGTTTATTTTTCATTAAGTTTGTTCCTGACATCTTTAGTTTATTTATACATGGTAATTACAAAATTAAACATGTAATACATTTGAATTATAAGACATAAACAAGCTGTTATTAATTTTGCGACCCCTTCCGTGGTCCGACTAAAATTAATACTGGATACCGAATTTCGTGTTTAGTATGATATTATTTGGCTATTTTCCCTTCTGTGGACATTCTTTTCGGTGGACATGGTGTCCACGGAATGGACAGTGTCCACATAAGTGACGCTTATTACACATACATTTTTTTATGACACATTTTATATTTTATACTATAAAGCACGTGGTACTTCGCTTGGTACTTATGTAATATACCTACACTTTTGAAATTCAGGCAATAAATACATGGTGTATAAATTAATATTTTTAATTGGGAAGTTTGGGTTTTACGTTTTTCTTTTAATCTGCTTAAAAGAGCTAGGTTATGGCTTCCTAATGCTTATATGGCTATGGATATATATAAGGGTTATTATCATTGTTTCAGTTAATAATGCCACGAACAAGATTAAAAAATCTAAGTGATGAAGAAAAAAAGATCCGACGTCGTGAACAAAAGAAAATGAGTATGCGGCGAGCGCGTGCAAAACTGAATGAAGCCGCTATTGAAGAGATACGCAAGAAAGATAGAGAGAGGTACCATAGGAAGAAAGAAAGGAGAGAAATTAAAACCATTGATCAATTTACTTCTAGAAAACAGCGCCAAATGAGAAAAATGTGGCGTGAAAAATCAAAGAAACGGCGAGAATTGATAAAAATGCGAAAAGCTACTACCGTCTTACTAGAAGAAAATACTCCACCATCAAGTCCTTCTACATCATTTTCACGTGTTGAAGTAGGGAGGGTAGTAGCTTCTCGCAATAACAGAAAAAGGAAAGCAGAAAATGCAGCTTTGAAGACTAAAGTTATACAAATGGCAAGAGAATTAAAAAAATACAGAATGCGTATACGAAGGCTAGAGGCAAAAATTAAAAAAGCCCCGAACAAGGCTGTTTCTAATAGAAATATCCGGAGAACAGATATCAGAAAAGCTGTGCATGATTTTTTAATGCACGATGAGTATAGCAGATTAACCGCAGGAAAAAATGAGACTATTACCAGGAAGAAGATGAAACGTCAAATTCGTTTACTAAATTACACTCTATTAAATTTGCACGTATTTTTTCAAGACAAAACAGGAATTAAGATTTCGTATCAAACTTTTCGAAGATATCGCCCTTTTTGGGTAATGTTTCCGAAAGCATCTACAAGAAACACGTGTTTGTGTACTTTACATGAAAATAGTGATCAAATAGTTCGATCACTTCAAAAGGCCAAAATTATAAGTTACGGGTCTGCTATTAGCGTGGCTAAAATACTTTGTTGCAATAATAAACTTAATCCTAAATGCTTGGAGAGAACTTGTACGGACTGCCAAAATAACAAAGTAACATTTAACGAATTTGATGAAAATGATTACATAACTTACGATAGGTGGGTTGTTAAAACTGTTGAGGTGATTATCAGAGGTGAGCAGAAAAAATCTAAGAAATGTATCAAAGAAACTGTTAAAACCACAAAAGCATCTCTTGTGAAATTATTTAATTCTAACTTACCAATATACTTGCAGCACATAGCTAATATGATTCATCAAATAAGATCAATACAAACTATTAAGCAACAATTGTCTCATAATGAAGGCTTGTTACATATAGACTTCTCAGAGAACTATAACTGTAAATACAGTACTGAGGTACAATCCGCCCACTTTGGTGGCTCTAAACCTCAATTGTCGCTGCATACATGCGTTTACTACAGCGCTGAGCTAGTATCTCCAGAAACAAGTTTTAAAACAACTTCAATGTGCTCTGTCTCAGAAAATTTGCGACATGACCCAGTAATGATATGTGCCCACCTGTCCTACAAAGAATTAAAGAAATTAGTCCGACCTTAACAGATTTACATATACTGAGTGACGGACCCACTACACAGTACCGTAATAAATTAATGTTTTTTTTCATTGCTAATTTTATAGGCAGAGAATTAAATAACGTTAGTAATATTATTTGGCACTACAGCGAGAAAGGACATGGAAAAGGAGCTCCAGATGGAGTAGGTGGGTGTATCAAAAGGTTGTGTGACAATTTGGTTGCAATGGGAAAAGACGTTTCCAATTATGATTGTCTTATGTCATGTTTAAAAGAAAATTGCAAAGGTATCGAGATTTACGGAATTGGTGATCCGAATATTCAAGATATTCAAGAAATTATGGAGACGAGTACCATGAAAGCTTTTAAAGGCACATTTAAAATACACCAACTCTCTTGGAGTCGAAGCGAGTCAAATATTTTACATGCTCGAAGACTAAGTTGTTTGTCTTGTGCAGCAAATATGATTTGTTCACATTTTGAAATCGGTCAGATAAATGTTCAACCAAGACAAGAAGAAAGTACTAGATCGAGTACCCCTATCAGTTTCGCATCTAATGATAGCAGCTTAGCTCCAAGACTTGTACCCACTCCCGATGCTTCTACTGTATCTTTTAGATCATACCTTCTAAGTCCAACTACACCAGAAGATAAACCTTCCCAAGCATACCCTTCACGTCCTTATAAGAGATGGAACCTCCTTTCGGATTCTGATGGTTCAGATACTATTTTATCTCCGCAAAATGTTAAAAAAATATTGATCAATCATACAGACAGCGAAGATGAAGAAGACTTCATTATCCACCCACAACAGCATAAAAAACCATTTATTAATCCTTACACAGACAGCGAAGATGAAGAATCTATATTTTAAAGGCATACAATATAAATAGGCCCGCTTATTTTTCTTGTTTTTTCATAGTATTTAATACTCGTATCATCACATAGCCAACAGAAGGGGCGTCTCTTCTGTGGACCTAAAACAATTATTTTTTTGTCTGCGATTGCTTGATTTTATTTTAATGGGTTAGTTAAGAATCAGTGAATTACAACAAAACTGTTATTTTAATTAAGATTGCATAGATTTAGAATTACTTTTGTTAGTTAAAAGTTTCGTAGTTATGTTTTCCGTGGATTTTGTGGTCTTTACGGTAGACACATAAAAACTAAAATGTTACATATTTGTAAGAAAACAAGTTATTGATCTCTGATATTATTATTAATATGATCCTTTTGATATTATTCATAATAAATGCAGATTTTGAACAAAAAAAGAGACATTTTTAATTTTTAATTTATTACCCCTAACATTTGTTTATGACCCACCTATCCAACCGCCGATGAGCAAGCGACTAGCTAGCAATGATTTTCTCGCTCAAGAAACGTACAAAAGATTGTTAGGTCCGTGTAAGTATAATAGGTAAAGTAAAAAAACCCCGACACAAAAAAGAGCTGATGAGCTTGAAACCGCTGAACCAATTTTGATAAAACATGACATAAGAACCACCGCCACAAAACCTGCTTTCAAATAAATAAAAAACCGCATCCAAATCGGTTCCCCCGTTTAAGAGCTACGGTTCCGCAGAGAGGCAAACTTATCACACCCCTCTTTTTGCGTCGGGGGTTAAAAAGAGACACATATGTCGGAAATACATTAAATCAATCGTTTGACTTTGATTAATCGGGACGCCAGCGCCACCAGGCGGCGCTCGACAGAGTCTATAACATAACGCTTGACCAGAGTTAAAGCAGAGTTTTTCTGTGGGGGTCAAGCAGTGAACAGGTTTAAAAACTGTCGCGCGTTCTGTATTGTTGTAGCGTATACCTGCAGTGTGTAATTCACTAGTGTGATTAATTTATTCAAATTGAAATTCAAATTCATTTATTTGCGAGAATGTAGGTTTACAATGTATGATCTTAAAACTATAATGGCCCTTTACATTCTACCATTACTTATGGTGTGCAAATATTTAATTTTGTCCTACACAACACTAATTAAATAAAAAAGAAAATACAGCAACAAAAAATAAGATTCATGCATTAGGACTTTCATGGAAAAATTCGTAATTCGTAAATTATAATTTGATTTGAACTTCAAATGGTTTTTTTATTGCGCAATAACCAATAATTCCCATAGTACGCCCACAGAATTTACAATATGGCTGATGATAACGAGAGTGACGTACCTTCTCCGTCACATAAATATTAATAGTTGGTCGCTGACTGTTCTCACCACCAACGATTATTTGTTTGTCGCAGCGACAAGATGTATCAAAAAGAGTACTCGTACTCGCTCAGTGACGATCGCTTGGCGGGTAGAACACTCGCTAAGCTCAACTCTTTTTTAGTTGCTAGCTCTACTAGGTTCTTGTTGATCGCCGGCGGTGTGACAGGTGTCTTAAGTAGGTACTGTTCTATCTTTCTCAATATATGAAAGTGGAGGCGTATGAGAAAGGAAACTATATTTATGTTAAATTAAATTATTATATTTTATCAAGGAATTTTTCTGATTACATTGACAGGCCCTAGCCCTGCCTATCTCCTTTCTAAACAAACTACCATCACTTTTCCTTCTAAACCTTATTTCAAACTTGCTTGACTGTTCGAGAGTCACCATCGATAATATAATTACCAGTCAGTCAATATAAGGTTGACACATGCAGATAACCTCTACAGTACTGTAGCTGTAAAAGTTGTCTGCCAAAGAGAGCCTTACACAATGCAGGCCGACAGATAAAAAATCTCGAGGATTCTAATTTAGAATCAGTTTAAAAATTGTAGTATGATGCAGAGTGCCTACTCTCTAAGTCAGTCAACGAAGATACTCGTACGGGCCCGTCCGAAAGTAGTTCGATATTTTGAATTTAATCCTACCTCCGATTTATTAACTTTTTAACACATCGGAAGTAAGGATAATTACTGTCAAATGTTTTGTCACTCATTCTTAGGTCGGGCCCGACACTAATCTTACGTCTGTAGGTGCACGGAGTGAGCCTCCGAGTGACGGGTCCTGGTTGCCAGGATCGGGCTAGACCTGTCTCTGCCGGCAGTAGTGAGGGCTATGCTGGCAGAGACAGAGAATTGGACGGAAGTAGCCTCCTTCTGTGAGACCGTGATGGTCAAGAAGGAAGCCGCTGAGCGGGATTGGGAGAGGGCTAATCCTGCTCGGAGAAAGAGGCGTCGGGGAGGCAACCGCCTTGTCGCCTAATACGCTGAAACCCGCTTACCAATCAAGGTAGGTGGACTTTTGGGGTCGCAGGCGCACAGAGTGGGGACTCTGTCTGCCCACCGAGTGACCCCAGGGAAGACGGCAGCACAGTGGTCACGTGCTGCCGCACATAGCGAGGCTCAGGGGAGGCCCCTTTACAGTCTCCCCAGGGATGTGCTTTACAGGCGTTGCACAGGAGGGGTTCCGGAATTGGTATTTTAAGAGGAACCGGGACCCTCTATGTGCTGATGGTGATCACCGGGGTGGTTTTAGTGAGGTAAAAATCCCACACTCCCCGACCACCCACCCCAGAGGTCGGGTGCCTTTTGAAGGATTCTCCCCGAAAACAAATAAAAGATAAAAATAAAGGTGCACGGAGTAGAAGACGCCCATAACTTCGGCCGAAACTACGGTATTCGTGCTTAGAGAGTAGACCAACAGATTTTTTTTTGGTTGAACTAAAGTGAACACTAAAAATAAATAGTTATTAGCCTTTTTATTTTCAGCTGCTCCCTTTTGTCTCCGTACCGTAGAACTTGAGTGTCCTACAGAACCTTTGTGACTTTTAACATTCCAAATGGACATACATTACTTCTTCTTTTTTTCGTTTCGACGGTACATCGGTACAGGGTGGCAGGGACATCGACGCGCCAACTGTAACCATAAATTCAGCACATGATTCTAGACCCCCTAGCGTAGAAATTTTTCAATCCCGTATTAGTATAGGTAGTCTAGTATAGATGTCTCATCTCTTAACTGCCACTGCTTATTTTTATTATTAATCTTATATTTTGAATTGTTTCTTAATATATATTTTTTTCATTGTTCTCGCATATAGAAGCAAAAAGAATAATATACCCAGGATTTTGTAATATCTTGACTTAAAAAGAGTGTTCTTAGAGTTTCTTGCCCGTTCTTCTCCATAGAGATCTACGTTTTGGAATGGGCAACTAGCTTCAACTTTGTGACTAACTGACCGACTCTTTGATAATTCGAAAGTGCCTGTAAATGGTTTAATTGAAATAAATGCTTTGAGTTTTTTTTTTGAGTTTTGATGGGCATACTGTGAAGGATGACGAGAAGAGAAAACCTTGACTTTTGAAGGCGTGTTGATCAACACCTTTTCGTTATTGATCAAAAGGGCTGTCTCTCAGTAGAAGATATTCATAGTATTGTACAGAATCAGGCAAATATTATTACATACAATGTAATTTACTCGACGTCTAGACCAGACCAATGTAAATTTAGAATATAAGTAAAGGTATTAAATAATAGAAACCTAACATAATATCGGCAATTTTCGGAGAAATATCTTGCCTATGTCAAAACATGGCTTCACAAGACTGAAAGGCGGGAATAAATCAGCAAGCAGTTTATGTTAAAGTAGGTACAGAGAAAAACTCATCAATCATAATAATCGAAATCATTTAATCATTTGTTAACATAGGTACAAAATTGGAAAAAAAAATTGCTAGTATTAGTTTACCGGCTTACATATCCTCGGTTTACGGCACTGAGAAATTAATCAGGAAAATCCTAGCATCCACACTGATTGATTTTGATGTGCCGTATTTCACCGAGGCTATAGATGCCTGACGTCTCGCTTGCCCGAATTCAGATCCACCCGACAATCCATCTTCCCAGAAACGGTGGGATGAGCCGCTCTGCAGAGTAGTACAGAATAATTTAATTGACACGTCTGCTACTACTGTGGAGCGTGCGCGCCTACTGGCTGTGGGTAAGTGGGAGTCGGGTCTTTGGCTTCATGCACTACCGTCGTCGAACATAGGAACTTTATTCGACGACACTACCTTCCGCCTCGCTGCTTCCTTGCGTCTAGGAGCTCCTTTTTGGTCTCCTCATCGCTGTCACTGTGGAGAAGTAGTCAACAGCCTCGGACACCACGGTCTGTCTTGCAGCCGTAGTGCGGGTCGCATACCGCGGCACGCGAACATTAATGACATTATCCGACGAGCTCTTGTCACCGTCGGCGTTCCAGCTGTATTAGAACCTAATGGCTTGGCACGCGACGATGGCAAGAGACCGGACGGCATGTCTTTATTTCCTTGGAAGGTGGGTAGGCCTTTAGTGTGATGCAACATGTGTCGATACTCTTGCGCCATCCCATCTTCCTGTCTCGGCTTGCTGTGCTGGCGCCGCTGCTGCGGCTGCAGAAAACCTCAAGCGGCGTAAGTATAACAACCTTGTCGGTAATTATATTTTCGAGCCGTTTGGGGTTGAAACCCTCGGGCCGTGGGGTCCGAGTGCCCATATTTTATTTAAGGAAATCTCCAAACGCCTGTTTGACACTTCTCGTGACCCAAGGGCTGGCTTTTTCTTAGGCCAGAGGCTAAGCATTGCCATACAACGTGGCAATGCCGCCAGTCTCTTGGGTACATTACCAGTCGACAGCGATGCGGAGGAAATTTTTGACGCCATTTTTTAGTTTGTTAATAGTTTTAGTTAGGTTAGGTTAATTAATTAGATATAAGTTGTTATTACTATTAAATAAAGGCCAAGAAAAAAAAAAAAAAAAAAAAAAACATAGGTACAATAAAATAGTTGTTAAAAAAATAATTACTAGCGCGCTATGTTATACCAGAAGGCGTAGAAATATTCATGGATGTCATTGATACTAAAATTTATAACATAATTATATTAATCAAACGATATTAATAATTGATCTTCTCAAAAATAAAGTTAGTTTAGCCAAAAAAATTAAAAATAAGTTTACTACGTCAATATTCAAATAAAGTTAAAACAAAAAGAGAGAAAAAATGTAATATAATAATTCAAAGGATAGAAAAATGACGTCTTGCAATGTTAAATGGACTTGAACTTAAACATACCAGCGGGTTAATTACGTAACACACTAACGGTAGGAATGAGTTTCATTTTGACAGTTCAACAACATTGATTATGGTATTTACGTTGTTGAGCTGACAAATCTTTCGAACATATGAAGCAATGGATTAGCAATAGGCTTCAAAATGATTCAGATTGTGATTGATAGCGTGTTACGTTATTAGGATGCAGGTCAATAAGTACCAAAGTCAAAAACAGTCATTGCATTTTGTCTGTTAAAAATTCCGAAATGCTATGCTTTATTCAACAGTAAAGAATTAAGCCTTTTCTTAAATAAGTTTATGTTCAATTCTTTGATTGAACAAGGTACGTGGTTGAATATGATTGGTGCCATACAAAACACACTTTTTTGCATCAATGCTGTATGAGACTTTTTAGGCACAAGTTATTGTTCTGTGGTCGAGTTCGTTGGTTATAAAATGACAATCAATCATCATGAGCTGGATAGTGTCCGTAATCCAGGGATACGATAATTCCTTAATACGACAAGTCTTAAGTGGCGCGTGAACATCAAACAATGATATTATGCAGTGATTAAAAAATCTAAAATCAAATCACAAGTCTTTTATTCAAACTGTGCTGAGAATCAACAATTTTTGAACGTCAAAATTACATAAGACAGTCCCTCAAAACGCCCGTCTTTAACCACTTCCTAGTGCTTTGGCTGGGGAGAAGAAGTGGAGCCACAAACTCCACAGCAACACAGCTGTCTGTGCAGTTAAAAGAACTGGATTCTATACAATAGTAAGTAATTTACATTACGAAACACAAAACACTAAATTAAATTATTTGCATTATGTCAGCTAGCACACGCCAATATACCAAGAAAAACATTGAAAACTATACTCATGCAGAAATAAATAATGATAAATGATAAATGATTTTATTTTTGTAAGTAGGTTTGTACAAACACTTTTACATGTCAATCATATTTTAAAACTAGATGAGGTCGGCGTTTCCTATCTGACTACTCTGAGAAGAAAGGCCGAAACATACTCAGAGGTTACAGTCTCTTTAAATTCCAGACATAATCTTGGTCAGATTACGTGAAGACCATGTAGATTTGTGTCTGAAATGGTCTTTTGAGGAAAAACCACACAGAATGAGTGGACCTGTCCAGTCAGTGCACGCATTTGTCAGTAATCGTGCAGCTCAACTCAAAACTTGAGGAGCTCAACCACTGACCACTAATAAAAACGTAAACAGAACTGGATATCTAAATCAAAGCCTCCAGGCATAAACATATCAACCATGTCATTCACATCGGTAAATTTAGAAACACGACCTACGTTTTATTGCGACAAATCCATATAAAAACTATTCCTACATGTCATTCATCGGCCTTGGTTACATATGGTATAAATTTGTCCCGCTGTATATGAAATTCACTGACTATAATGGAATGGCCTGCAATCGAAACGAAGGAGTCTATCGTCATGTATCTTACCCTAAGGTCTGTGGTCTATATGAAATGAATTCACTTGAGAATCGATATAACGATGTAAGATTTCAGCACTGGGCATCGAATAATTACATCAATTCTGTAACTCGAATGTTCATTTTTATGTCATTTCGTTGGTTTCGTGTGAAACTGGAAGGAAACAAAAAGGAAAATTCACTCGAGTGAAGCATCTGATATCAGCTTAAAGTTCTATGTATTTAAAAAAAAACAGCTTCTCATAAAATTGTTTTTCGGAAAAAGTTCTTTCACTCAACCTATTTCTTTCACCACACATTAAGTATTGCTCTGTAATAATACTTACCATTAAATTACAATGATTTTGCGGAGAACCAAGGTAACCGACATAGCCCGAGGAATTTCCAAATTTAGCGGCGGTGGGTAGGGCACATTGCTCGCAAAACAGATTGGCCGAAAGGTTCTGGTATGGAGACCGCGTACCGAAAGACGTAAACGCGTTGGAAGGCCTCCCACAAGTTGTACCGATGACCCTGTGAAAGCCGCTGGAATCCGCTGGATGCGAGAAGCACAGAAGTGGTATAAGTGGCAGTGCTTGGGAGAGGCCTATGTCCAACAGTAGCCGTTTTTCGTCTGAAATGATGATGATGAAGATTGCGGTTTTGCTATGTTAACGTTTGAAGGAATCATAATATTTATATGGTGATAAAAATAACTGACACATAAAAGATTATGAATCTCGTCTCTCAACTCAGCAACACACCAGCAATCCCTTAGTGCTGCAGACAACCTCATTCAAAATCAAAATCAAAATATTTTATTTACCATAAACCAACATGGGCACTTATGAAACGTCAGAAGCTAGGTGCACGGTTCCAAATGGTTGTTTCCTATGGAGAAGAGCCGGCAAGAAACTCCACGGTTACTCTTTTAAAAATAAGGGGCTTTTACAATGTTTCAAATTCCAGTGTTGATAGGTATGGGAGGACAGTGTGTGTCAACAAGTAACAGGCACTCGACAAAATATTAAAAAAAAAAAAAAAAAAATTAAAGGTCCACTAATCTACAGTCTACAAGTTAGGCCTACAACGTTCTCACATTCACAAAATATAGAAGAATCTATATAAAAATAAAAGCCTATTTAAACCAATTGACATGATTGCCAATACAACTGTAAAAAATCTGAATTAAAATTCTGTTTACAAAAGCCATAAGTAAAGAGTTGAAATAAGAATTGAGGTATATAATATCAAATAATGTGAAGATTATGTCAAAGAAGAAAGTAAAAGCTTTATCAGAGCGTCCGCGTCGCGACTAGTTTGACGAACCTTTTTACCCTCAAAACTACAGTACTCGTATCCCTGAAATTTCCCATACAACGTAAACAAAAGGCTATTTTGCCAAGACTTATTGACGTCAACAAAATAATGGGGGTTCTGAACACCTCGAAGTGAATAGGTCCTGGTATAATGTGACAGTATAGCAGTATTAACAATGAACAACCGTGTTCTAAAGATGTTTACAACGAAAATGTTTCTTAAAGTACCTTTGAGTTTTCAAGGTATTGTAAAGAAGGATTTGTGTATCGTATTTTATTATAGGGATAAGAAAATATGAATGAGCTGAGATGAAAAGAGAGGGATTTTGACTTTTTCGTGTTTCTGTTCAATATTTTCCATTTAGAGCTTTTCTGGATTTATAGCTAAACAATGAAAGTATGAATTCATTAATTTCGGGGTTAAGCTGTATTTTGCTGTGTTCAGTCTGCTCATGGAAGAAATTTTTTACACTTTTAAATTCGATTTGAGTGTGGCTGAGATTGCTCGTTCAATTGTTGATCCCATTGCTATGCGTATAGCATAATCAGCCTATAATGTTCCCACTGCTGGGACACAGGCCTCCTCTCTGTGAGAGGGAGTGGTCTGTAATCCACCACGAGGGCCCAATGCGGGTTGGTGGATGCCAAATGTCTTCGGCTTTTTGGTTCTAAGACATGCCGGTTTCCTCAAGACGTTTTTCTTCACCGTTTCGAGAGCAGTGGTGATGAAATAATTTACTCAAAGTAAAGTACATGTTTGGGATCGAATCTATGACCTTCAACTCGTAAGTCGCGGCCGTTACCACTGTGCCATTACTGCTCTCTGGCTCTGGCTATGCGTATGTCCCAACCCTAATACACTTGTCACTGGATCTGTTAGTAATTTTAATCAGAAACTTCTTCTTTTATAACTAAATAACTTCTGCCCATGATTTTTTCTGCATGTTTTTTTTTTTTAAGAGGGTAGAGCCAAGGTAACCCGCAAAATTCAAATTTTCTTATGTTTTTTTGCAATTAGCAAGTCATTGTCAGCTTGTATGTTGAACAAAATATGATTTGCAACCGACATTGAATAACTATTTCATGAAATAGCCATGCACTGGGATTATATGAACTTAGAAGGTTGTATTGACGATTTTAATGATTATAATTCTGTAAATACATACTTGTTACGGTCGTGAATCATATTTTGGTCAAAATACAACCTGACACTGTTCAATTCAAATTTTATTACGTTTTTTGCAATGTACAGGTGTACATTGCAAAAAACGTAAGAAAATTTGATTTTCGCGGGCTACCATGTTGCTTCCCCTTAATATAAAATACTAGCTTCACCCGGCCCGACTTCGGTATCTAACACCTACCACCATACCTACCTACCTTACGTACCTACCCTACCTACCTACTCTACCTAGCTACCTACCTAGCTGACCCATCAGACGTTGTCCTGTCAAAATTTTTCCTTTGGGCTTTTCCTATTTTTTTTTTCTTTTAAACCACCCCAGTAAATAGGTGAAAAAACATTAAAAAAAATATATTCAAATTGGTTAAGCCGTTTCTGAGTTTTAGCGAGACTAACGAACAGAAATTCATGTTTATATAATATAGATAACACTCAGCAACACTGTAGCTTCCCATTAGTGAAATAATTTTCGGAATAGGATCACCACCGACGAAGATTACCCCCGCTGCATACAAACTCATTTTTACCTCTTTAAAATATTAGTGTACATAAAAAAAATTAAAGAGGGTTTGTGAATGATATCGTATGAGAAAGAAAGAAAGAATAAAGTTAATTTGGACACAGAACGCGAAGCACAAAATACAAATAAAAAAGTGACAATAATGTTTTAACAACAATGGTGTGTGCCTCACGGCTCGGTTGCGCCAAAAAGGTTCATTCCAGCATTAATTCCAGACAGATGCTGTCTGACGCTCTGGTTTTCTAATGAACATTTCAAAATCAAAATAAAAATAACGTAAACCTGCCCATGTAGGTTTCTGTGAAATAAAATATTTTGATTTCGATGACACGAACTTATGAAACGTCAGAAGCTAGGAGGCTCCAATTGGTTGTTTCCTATGGAGAAGAGCCGGCAAGAAACTCCACGGTTACTCTTTTAAAAATAAGTGGCTTTTACAATATTTCCATATCAGTTACAGTACAATAGGTATGGAAGGACAGTGTAGGCCTGTCAACAAGTACCGTGTGTACAACAAGTGAGAGGTAAACATTTATTAAATGATAAATTATTTTATTTCTGTAAGTAGGTTTGTACAAACACTTTTACACGTCAATCATATTTTAAAACTAGATGAGGTCGGCGTTTCCTATCTGACTGCTCTGAGAAGAAAGGCCGAAACAAACTCAGAGGTCACAGTCTCTTTTAAATTCCAGACATAATCTTGGTCAGATCATGTGAAGACCATGTAGATTTGTGTCTGAAATGGTCTTTTGAGGCAAACCACACAGAATAAGTAGACCTGTCCAGTCAGTGCACGCATTTGTCAGTAATCGTGCAGCTCAACTCGAAACTTAAGGAGCTCAACGATTCGACGAACAATACCAAAGAAAGGACATTTGGGTAGGCCGCATAAATTACTCAAACTGCCAGACCATGATTAAAACTAATTGAGAAAGAAAAAAAAAACGATGATCAATGTCAATGATCAAATCAAAACAATGAACAATAATTAAAATAATATATTATTTTATAAAGTAAATATTCATGTCAATGTATTCAGTTTGAAGCTATGCAAAAACAGACTCGCGAGGTCTACAGCTCACAGAGTCACTAGTTACTGTTAACAATCTTAATCCTTATGTATTAACACAAGTTTTGTTTATATTAGAATAATATTATGTAATTACGATTAGATATATATATGGGCCTGAGTTACCTGAAAATAAATGGCTTTATTATTATTTCCTTTATTTCAGTATATCCATATAAATTACTAGCTGCTGCTCGCGGCTTCGCCCGCGAGTCGCAAATTATTCCACGGAAAAGTGCTACGCGGACAAATAATCTATGTTACTCCTTATAACATCAGCTATCTGCCAGTGAAAGTCCCGTCAAAATCGGTCCAGCCGTTTCGGAGATTAGGCGGAATAAACAGACAGACAGACAGACAAAAATTTAAAAATAGATTTTTTGTTATAAGTACTGTATATACTTTCATATGCATTTAGTAAAATATGTTATTTTGACATTACGAACAAACACTTCAATTTTATTTATTTGTATAGATGTTTTTAAATATTAGAATATAAACACATTTAAAAATACAAAAAATAGTAGCCCAGCGGTATCGGGAACAGGGTCCAAGCTACGCGGTCAGGGCTCCAGAGAGGGGAACCTCCTAACAATACGAGCCGTGTCTAGAAGTACCGCTTTCTGAATCAAGCCCTTGATACAGCTGCCCAACGAGAGCCGCATCAGGTGTTGGTCGAGGCTCTTGGCTATTAAGCCATTGGCTGTCACAAGTATTGGCACAATGATCGCTGAGTTCACTTTATTATTATTATATTATTAGAAAGGCTCGCCTTTAAATACTGGTAACTTAATGGTAAAAGATGATACGGTTGATGCTGGTGCATTCTTAGCTAGAACTAACCTGTTCACTCTAGACTGGCACCCTTTTTTTTTTTTTTTGGGAAATCATCAAATGACGTCTCCCGCTCTGGGCGGAGCGGAAGGGCGTGTCAGACTCTTACTGACTAAAACCCACCCGTGTTCCTTCAGTTGCCTGTGCGCCAGGGCCACGGTAACTCTTTCGAACAATCCGCAGCCCCGGCAGGCATCGGTCCTGTCGGACCCCGTCAATTTTGCTGACATCTCTTTGAGGCGCGCGTGGAACACGACGCGCCGTCGACCCGGGCCTGGTCCTTACCGGACGGCGAGCTGCCCATTGCTCGCCGTCCGCAAGCCCGCGCCTACGGTGGCCGGGAGTCGGCAATCGACTCCCGACGCCCAGGGTGTCTCCTCCTCCTGCGGCGGCTAGGGGCGCGAGGGCGCAGAGATTGCCTCTCCCTTTCGCGCTCCGCCTCCTCCTTCGCGAGCATTACTGCTTCGCAGAAGGAGGTGACGGCTTCCCATTCCCTCTCGCTCCGTACCATGGCCTGAACCAGGGCCGGACGCGAGAGGTCGCCGCCGCCGATCGCCGCCACGAGGACACGGCGGTGCTCCGCCCAAGCCGGGCAGACCTCCACCGTATGCTCCACCGTGTCCTCCGGTCGATCCACACAATGGTAACACCCGGGCGTTTCCTCCCGCCTTATCCGAAACAGGAACCTCCCGAAATAGCCATGTCCGGTGAGGACCTGCGTCAGGCGGAAGGTGTGGACGCCGTGGCGCCTCTCAAGCCACTCCTCAAAGAGGGGTCTTACCGCCGCAATTGTGGCGTGCCCTGCGCTGGGTTGCGACAGTCGCACTCTCCATGCCGCCATGAGATCCCGCCGGAGCTCTGTCCGCTGTGCCGCGATTACTCGCGGCAGCGGAGTTACGCCCCGGCGTTTCGCCTCCTCGCGCCACTCCCAAACGTGCGCGAGGACGTTTGCCTCCAGATCCCACGGCGGTAATCCGGCAAGGAGGCTCGCCGCCTCGCAGGAGACCGTGCGGTATCCCCATACCATCCGGATGGCCATGACCCTTTGGGACGCGTTCAACCGGCGGGCTGGCCGGAGCCTCAACGAACGCGCCCACACCGGTGCCCCGTAAAGGGCCATGGACCGCACGACCCCCGCGTAGAGCCTCCGGCAGGAGGCGTTTGGCCCCTCCAGATTGGGCAAGAGCCGCTTCAAAGCAGCCCCAGCCCGCTGCAGTCTGGGAGCCAAACGTCGGAAGTGCTCAACGAAGTTCCACCGGCTGTCGAGGACGAGTCCCAGGTACTTCATCGTCGACTCGACGCCGATGTGAACCCCTCCTACCGTTATTTGGGAGCCCGACAGTGGCGCGTTCCGAGGACCATAAAAACACATGGCCTCGGACTTGTGCAAGGCCACTTCGAGTCCCAATTGCCGGATCCTCTCAACGACTGTCGCAACCCCGCGTGTCATGAGTTCGGCCGCCGCCTGGTGCGACCTCCCCTGCGCCAGGACCAGCGTGTCGTCAGCGTAGCACACTACGCTGACGCCGCTAGGGAGGTCGGCGCGCAGCACCCAGTCGTAACCGATGTCCCACAGATGCGGCCCCAGGACCGATCCCTGTGGGACACCGCACGACATCTCTCGCCGGTTCCATTCTCCCTGGTGACCGGGGTAGATTACCGCCCTATCCGACTGGCACCCTAATTGCGTAACACACTTTCTATCACAATCTGAATGATTTTGAAGCCTATTGCTAATCCATTGCTTAATATGTTCGAAAAATTTGTCAGCTCAACAACGTATATAACTCAATGAATGTTATTGAACTATCAAAATGAAAGCTATTCCTACTATTAGGGTGCGTTTCCACCAGAGATGAGCGAGAATGTGAAGCGAGGAATGTGCTTACAATTAACCAATAACAGCGCTAGCTTAGCTCAAGCTATGAAAACGAAGCGATGTTATTGGATAGTTTCACACACATCCTTCGCTACGCATCCTCGCTCTTCGCTGGTGGAAATGCAGCGTTAGTGTGTTACGCAATTACCCCGCAGAAGACTCCACGTTTATACAGCTCTCCTTAATGGGGGCTATCGTTTTCGTGCTCACCAGATGGCACCACTGTCGAGTATGGTACTTTTATTTGATGTGTAGCGGTATCTACATCGCCACATGCGAGGTACACGTCACAATGACGTCACACAAGATCCTGCATCGCGCAAGCAGAGTTTACCGCGCAACAAGCATATATAGAATAGAATAGAATACTCTTTATTATGTACACCATAAAAATTACAGATGTAAATGTAGACATTTTACACAGGGTGACACAATGGGCGGTCTTATCGCTAAAAGCGATATTTTACAGACAACCTTTGGATGGATTCAAGGGAGAAGGAGAGACAATAATGCAGGTAGTCAGTGGTGTACCATTTACATATACAACAAATACAAACATACATAAAACATATACTTATCTACATATAATATATACAATAATAAACATGAAACAAGAGCAAGGAAACTAAATGTAATGTAATATACAACGTCCCGACATCAAACGTCGGGCAGTTGCCCACCAGACACGACACCCGTCTGGTCGGAAGATCCTCCCTTTTCTATGGAGTTATGAGCGAACTTTACACCCTGTTCCTCATACCTCTATATATGTTTTGGATATGTTTAATTTCCCATAAATTCATAATATGTTTATTTTATTATATTTTACAACTTCAAATGAATATTTAGATTATAATGTTCCTAAAATTGGCAAGCATGAAGCAGACAAATATTATTCTTCCTTCAAGTGCTACCATATTAGATCCTAACTTTTTACTTAAAATCTAACGCCATAGTTAATCAGGAATGGCACAACAATTATGAATCATTAAATGATAAATGATAAATGATTTTATTTCTGTAAGTAGTTAGTACACTTTTACACGTCAATCATGTTTTTTAAACTAGATGAGGTCGGCGTTTCCTATCTGACTACTCTGAGAAGAAAGGCCGAAACAAACTCAGAGGTCACAGTCTCTTTTAAAGTCCAGACATAATCTTGGTCAGGTCATGCGAAGACCATGCAGATTGTTGGAGATGGTTGGTTGAGACATTGTTTTTATCAATGATAAAAAAACCCGCAAACAGTGAACGTTCAGTACATTTGATGTCTAGAAACCTTAATCTACACTAGCGCCTCTAGCGGCGAACTCAAGCGCTGCAGCCCTCATTAGGCCATAAAATTATATCGCTACTAGTAACTACCTACCACCTAATGACTACTCAATTGACAAGTTTCTGATACATAATGATGATGATACGTGCCACCAAGATAGCTGCTCACCCCATAAGCTAAGCGTTTGAAGATAAACACGGTACAAGTGTTTATGTCTAAATTAGTTCTCGTTAAGATACCGTCAGCGGGTTAGCTTAGTTTAAACGTAGATTTAGGTTACGTTGGGTGATGACGTAATTCGGAGTAAAATCGCGTGTGTTATATTTTTTAGAGATAACTTGAAATGTCCTAAGTATTTATGCGATAAACAGTTAGTTCATTAACGCTGCAGGTTCTTGGTTATGTGGCTGTTTAATCTTCCTAGTTCCAACTCATCTAGGTAGTTAAAATATTAACTGACGTTTAAAAGTGGGCATAAACATAAACTATCAATGTAATGTTAGATTGTTATTGTTAAGTTTCTTAATAACGTACCAGAACTCCCCGAATAGATTCATTCAAACTTAGTAGAAATAATCCACATTGGAACTGGTTTTGATCCAGTAAACTGGCGCTCAAAAACCACTTTTGAATGCCCAGGCGACCAAGACATTGTTCCGATCTGATTAGTAATAAAAAACCCTGCCTATAATCAGCAGAAAATTGAGTGCTTGGAAAAATAAAGGACTATACAATTACTTAAAGCACGCACGTTTCCTTTTCGGGTAACCTTAAAATTATGGTTGTAAATTTGCCTTACATTGCATATTTCTTTCATGACCGGACGTGTAAATTATGCCGTGAATACTTATTTAATGCTATTAAATTATACATCGCATAACACCTTAAACCTATCATTAGTTCTTGCCACGAAAAAAGGATTTGAGAAGTCCCATTGCTTATGTGGATGGTTATCACCGGTGTCAAAAACAAATGAAGATACTCACACGCATACTACGTACTAGCGTAGATTTGTGGCACTAACCTGAGAAACCCCCTAATTGAAAGAACCCTTTACACTTTGCCTTTTTTTTATTTTTTTTTGGGTGGGAAATCATCAAATGACCTCTCCCGCTCTGGGCGGAGCGGAAGGGCGTGTCAGACTCTTACTGACTAAAAATCACCCGTGTTCCTTCAGTTGCCTGTGCGCCAGGGCCACAGTAACTCATTCGAACAATCCGCGACCCCGGCAGGCATCGGTCCTATCGGACCCCGTCAATGGTGCTGACATCTCTTTGAGGCGCGCGTGGAACACGACGCTCCGTCGACCCGGGCCTGGTCCTTACCGGACGGCGAGCTGCCCATTACTCGTCGTCCGCAAACCCGCGCCTACGGTGGCCGGGAGTCGGCAATCGACTCCCGACGCCCACGTGTCTCCTCCTGCAGCGACTAGGGGTGCGAGGGCGCAATGATTGCCTCTCCCTCTCGCGCTCCGCCTCCTCCTTCGCAAGCATTACTGCTTCGCAGAAGGAGGTGACGGCTTCCCATTCCCTCTCGCTCCGTACCATGGCCTGAACCAGGGCCGGACGCGAGAGGTCGCCGCCGCCAATCGCCGCCACGAGGACACGCGGTGCTCCGCCCAAGCCAGGCAGACCTCCACCGTACGCTCCACCGTGTCCTCCGGTCGATCCACACAATGGTAACACCCGGACGTTTCCTCCCGCCTTATCCGAAACAGGAACCTCCCGAAACAGCCATATCCGACCCGACCCGAGAATTAAACCCAAAACAAAACGCTCAGCGGTTGCGCTTGCAGAGCATAGGTACAGTTAACCGCATTGAAGTGGTAACCATTTAACAATGCCAGCACCTTTACATCGTTTCGTACCACTAATGAACAGTTAACTGTCAGTACCTGATCATTAAAAATATTTACGCAAATGTCTAACTACCACCTATTAAAAACACTCTCCGATCAATACTTACTCAAACCTCACAAAACAAACCTTTTATACTTACCTCCATTACCAACAAAAAAGAATTGTAACACAGCAATAACATAACCGCTTAATACCGCCTAATAACCGTTATTAATACAGCTAAATAACCGTTAGTAACACGTTAAGCGCTACACGCACTTGACGTCACTGTAGTGGCGTTAGCTGAATATATCGTGCGGCTTAGCCTGCCTCATTAATATACCATTTCGCGAAATCCCTGTGTTACATACATTTGATAACCTTGGAGTATTTAACGTAAATTCGCCGTTGTTACGAAGGCTATTTGCGAGTTGAATATTGAGAGACAGTTTCTGGAAGTTTTTGAAGGTTTGTTATAAGTTGTGAAGGCATGAAGACCTGCGTTTTTTAAATACTGAGTCAGGATGGAGTTTCTGGGGAATAAAATAGGGTTTTGTCAGCGTAAAGTATTAGCGAACGTGTTTCTTAGATCACTAACTTAAGTAAAATACAAACAATGCTAATATAGTACTTAGTAAAGTCATTCAGTCCTAAGTGCTGCGACACTTATTTTTTAAATGTCGCAGCATGACGCTGAGATAGGGGCCTTTTGGCCTCGTACAGGACTTTCTGTAGTTGTTTTACTTTTGTTTCTAATAGCGTGTTTTGTTTAGTTTATGATAATCCTGTGCGAGTCCCTATTAATACTTTCCCTTTCTTTCTTTCTTTTATAAAGAAATCATGATCAAAGAAAATATCAACAAAAAAATATTTATTTATTTAACCATTTATGTACACACATATAAACAGACAGGAAGAAAGGAACAGAAAAATACGGACAAAGATTTTCTAAAGAAATCTCTTCCAGCATACCTGCGATAGGAGAGTATATTAAATAGATGTAGACAACGTGTGTAAGAGTAGAAGGGAAAACAAAATACATAAAATCTAAAATAATTTTCCAATTTATACATAAGCATACAATGATTGTTATTTTTCGCCATTTTGACATTTTCAATAAAAAGTGAGAAACTATGATTAGTGTATTAACTCATCAACTGCCTCGCCTTTTCCCAACTATTTTTGGGGTCCGCTTTCAGTCTCACCAGATGCAGCTGATCAGTATTTTACGTGGAGCGACTGCCTATCTGACCTCCACAACCCAGTTACTGGGTAACACTATTACCACTTGGTAAGACTGGTTGTCAGTTTTGCGAGCTTCTGACAACCCGTAACGACTGTCAAAGATCCACGAATGGCATCTGGAACCAACAGCTTAACGTGTTTTCTGAGGCACAGAAAGGTCTCGGTATGCAAAGATGGTCACCCATCCACGGACCGACCGCATCAATCGACCCGTGTGGATGTTATTACTTAGCCAATAGCCCTTGATTGGTTTATTAACAATGGACATGATTTCTACTATGAGTTATGTGTAGTCATAGAATAAATTAGGTCTTGTGCGAGGGTCAGACTATAACTATAAAGGAGATTGGGCGATTCTGCCCTGAAGCCCAAAAACGTTAAGATTAAATATACCAATGGAAAGATCTCACCAGGGAGAATATTTCTTGTTACGACAACTTCTCTTGATTGTTAGTACGTAAGAAGCTACAGAGCTCTAAATGTGAGTTATTAATTACTATTGAAATTCTAGTATTTCGTCAATTAATTAACTTTCATTAATTCTGTGCCTTGCAAACATCATCTTTGACATTTTAAAACATTGGCCTCTTAGATGCCGTTTTAGGAACAACATTTTTATGAGTCGGTCCGTCTATATTTATTTATTTATTTTATTTTATTATTTATGTGTACACAGTAAAATAGATACAGATACGGCATATTAGTATTAAATACAAAGGTACTGCTTATTTCTTAAGAAATTTCTTCCAGCAGACCTGCGAAAGGAGAAATGAAAAAGAAATGTAGACAATAGTGTGTGAGAACGAGATGAGAAGAATTTGATTTGTGACGTCTTAAACTAGAATATTAAATATACTTACATATAATGCAAAGTATAAATAAAAATAACATATACTTAAATAATTACATAATGCTAAAATAAATAAACTTACTTATATAAATATATAAATTCTCACAGTTAAAAGGAAAGGTAATGCTCTTTTACTCGGTATTTCAAATGAGAAAAAACAATCGTTATAAAACATTTTTCTTTTTGACGAATAAATGACATCCGCTCTTAAGATATTTCCATTAAGTCTGACATTAATTTAAAAGCAGTCTTAAATTAAAAAAAAAATAATCCTAAACACTTTTCAGTATTATCTTGGACGACATTCAAAATGTGATCACATTATTTTTTAGTGTTCCCCAAGTTTCCGCGCTCGCTACCGCTTCCGACACAACATCCGTCCTTCCCGCCCCGCCTGTCACTAAGGCACCCGAGAGCCTAGACAAATGGCATTCGCTTCGGAGCAATTTCTACAATCGCTATTGCTTTCGCTAATGTTTCCATCATACGAATCAAAAACTAGCGATAACGCTTGTCAAAAAGTGCCACTATTGGCTACGCATCTCTATGAAAGTAATCGTTCGAAGCTGTCGATTCGTTTCATAGAATCGAATCATGTTAACATTGTCTAGCTAATTTCTATTCATTGACCTATGATCACGTGACATTTCAATAGCTTATGTGAACCCCATACATTTTTGGCTTTTTTACTAGCGTCATCGCTAATCGAATGTTACTTTGTCTAGGCCCTCTGTCCCACCGCCGGCGATTAACGAGAGGCAAATACAGCTAGCAATTAAAAACGTGTTGGCGAGCAACGAGCGGCGAGTGTCCGACGGCGACGAGCGATTACTCGCTGGTATGCCTATGTAGCAAGCGTGAGTTTCACAGCGAGTGTTCTGTCCGCCAAGCGAGCGTCGCTAAGCGAGTATTTTCTTTGATAGCTCTAGTCGCTATGATACGAGTACTCACCGGCGGTGTGAACAGTCAGCTATCAACTATTATATGTATCGGAAATAAGCTAAATCAATCGTTTGACTTTGATTAATCGGGACGCCAGCGCCACCAGGTGGCGCTCGACAGAGTCTATAACACAACGCTTGACCAGAGTTAAAGCAGAGTTTGTTGTTGGTTAACAGAAGAATTTGGCTGGGCTGGGCAGCGTATGGGAAGCTTCGTCAAGTCTTCTCGTCGCGTATTCCGCAGAGCCTAAAGACTAAAGTCTTCAATCAGTGCGTCCTGCCTGTTATGACTTACGGAGCTGAAACGTGGACACTCACGAAACGGCTGGTCCATAAATTCAAGGTCGCTCAACGAGCTATGGAACGAGCTATGCTTGGAGTCTCTCTGAGGGATAGAATCCGGAATGAGGTGATCCGGCAGAGAACCAAAGTTGTTGACATAGCTCACAGAATAAACAAGCTAAAGTGGCAGTGGGCCGGCGATATTAGCCGTAGAACCGATGACCGTTGGGGTAGACGTGTTCTTGAGTGGAGACTGCGAATCTGCAAACGTAAGGCAGGTTGCCCTCAGGCTAGGTGGAGCGACGATCTTCGCAGGGTAGCTGGTAGCAGCTGAATGAGAGTAGCCGAGAATCGAGCTAAATGGCGTGCAATTGGAGAGGCCCATGTCCAGCAGTGGACTGCCGTAGGCTGAAGATGATGATTTTTGTTGGCGGTTAAGCGGTGAACACGTTTAGAAACTGTAGCGCGTTCCGTATAGTTGTGTCGTGTACCTACAGTGTGTGATTCGCTAGTGTGATTAATTTGATCGTAAACTATAATTTGATTTGAACTGCAAACGATTTTTCTATTGCGCAATAACCAACACTACCCATAGTATGCCCATAGTAGTTAAAATATGGCCGATGATAACGAGAGAGACGTACCTTCTCCGTCATATGTATCTCTTTTACTCACACGGGACATACAATCTTTTGTAAGTTTCTTGCGTGAGAAAATCTTTGATAGCTAATCGCTTCCTTGTCGACTGTGAGACAGGTGCCTTAGGCCCCGTTCACGGTCTCCGGCAATGTGACTTGCATCAAGCGACACGCGCGCGCGTCTCCGTTTTCCGTCCGTCGCTCCACAAGTCGCGTCGCGGGTTGCGCTGACGTGGCATGCTCTAACTCTAAACAATGTCTTTCATTTGTATTCTCCGCAGTCTCTGTCATAAGACGCGTGTCGCTCGTGACTCGGTCTTTCGAATGTTCAAATTTTCTCAAAATCCTATTAGCAGAGTTGAAGGGTAATTCTGTAATAATAAATTGATTGAACATTATATTAAGATACAAAAGCGTGAGATTCTAATATTAAATGCGGAAGTGGAATTTAAATTACCTTTATTAAAGCAACAATAATTTAGCATACCAATTTAATCAATAATTACGCTTGGTTGTTTTACTGAAAATTGTTCTCATACATTTCAAGAATTTGTGTAACTCAAAATGTGTTATCTAGAGTCTAGACAAAATCTAGACAATCTAGAGTCTAGACAAAATCAAACTGGTTGCTATTTTAATTGTATAATTTATAATTTTTATGACATTGATTGTTACATTATGTACTTAACTACTTTAACTCACACACTAAATTATTACTTGTTAAAATTTTGGAAACATCATCTACGTTTCAATATTTGTAAATATGTGAGCACCATGTATCTATCACATAATTAATTTACCTGCCTTTGCATTATATTTAATTCTTTTTACCTATTGTGGTATAGTAATTTTATTCTAGGTGCATCGTGTTCACATATGATTACATAATTAATGTAAATTTACATAATGTTGTAAAATATTTTAAAAGAGTAACGGTGGAGTTTCTTGCCCATTCTTCTCCATACGAAACTACCTTTTGGAAGGGGCAACTAGAATCAATTCTATTTTTTTTTGTAAATTTTGACGTTCAAAAGTGCCTTTTATGTGCCTATTTGAAATAAATGATTTGACTTTGACTTTGACTTTGTTATTTTCAGGTAAAGTTTAATAGTATTTGTATAACATTATGTAGGTATGTATTTTTTTTTTTTACTTTATTTATATTGGAACATAATTATTATGTATCTTTTACTTATTTTAAAGTTTTATTAATGTAAAATTCATTTCAAACTCCTAAACAGGCAAAATATGGATTGTAAAGTAACCACCAACTTACCTGGTACCTTCTGTATCATGTTCGTGAACGGGTGCCGTCAGTTGAGACTGGTCATCTCTTAACTGCCACGGCTTATTTTTATTATTAATCTTATATTTTGAATTGTTTCTTTATATATTTTTTCATTGTTCTCGCATACCTATAGAAGCAACAAGAATAATGTACCCAGGATTTTGTACTATCTTGATTTAAAAAGAGTGTCCTTGGAGTTTCTTGTTCGTTCTTCTCCATAAAGATCTACGTTTTGGAATGGGCAACTAGCTTCATTTTTCTGACTAACTATCCGATCCTTTGACAATTCAAAAGTGCCTGTAAATGGTTTAATTGAAATAAATGTTTTGAGTTTGAGTTTGAGTACTTTCTACAAAAATTAATGATTCTCGATCCTTGATTCTTGGTAGATGGAGTCATGTTCGTGAACGGGCGCCGTCAGTAGAGGCACTGGTCATCTTTAAGCTGCCACGGCTTATTTTAATTTAATTTAATATTTGAATTGTTTTTTTCTTTTTATTACGGATGCTTTTAACGTTCTGCATCGTTCTGACATGAATAATTTCAACATGAATGTTGCAACCAATATTTTGTAACAATATTTTGATTTCAAAGAGTGTCCGTGGAGTTTCCTTCCCGTTCTTCTCCATAAGTACCTACTACGCTTTGGGATGGGCAACTAGCTTCATTTTTCTGACTGACCGACCCCTTGACAATTCAAACGTGCCTGTAATTGGTTTATTTGAAATAAATGCTTTGAGTTTGAGTTTGAGTTGCAATTTTTATTGTAGCTTTAACTTATGGTGTGCCACAGGCAATTAAATTGCACCGTGTATATAAGACCGTAATGGTTTTAAAATATGTATTTTTGATACAATAAGTTAGTTAGTAGGCTCGCACATTTGCACTTTGATCGCGACTTAGGTACATTTGAGAATGCATTGTCATACGGCGGAGCCTAGATGATGCATTTTTGTATATAATTTAATTAGTGTTCAATTAGACGTGATTTGAGTCGGACAACTTGCATTTTTATTTAGATGCATATCCGTTGAGCATTCATTGACATTCCTTACATTATCTTGACATTTTCTGCATACTTGTACCTTGCATTTGCATTGACAAACTTTACTATTTGGGTAACACACTGAAAAGTAACCTAGATCATCATACAAATTTTCTTAATAACTGACCAAAAACCCCGAAACATCTACGCAAAATATTATCCAAAGTATATCTCTAATATTTATGACACCCTCCCTCAGGATACGGCTCTAAATCTACGTTAAAACTTGTGAGTAACGCCTTAATTTAGAAAAGGGTAAGCAGAACTTTCGAGTTGCTATTTGTTATAAAATGTGGGTACTCCGAGAATTTATCTGGTTAGCGATTTTTGTTTAGGTAATGAAGCTTGTGTTTTAGAAGGCATAATAACCTATTTTAAAAAGTCGTTGATTAAGTATTTAAAGTCAGCATCATCTGCCTCGCCTTTTTCCAACTATGTTATGGTCAGCTTCCAGTCTAACCGGATGCAGCTGAATACCAGTATTTTACATGGAACGACCCTTTAGCTAGTAACTGGTTTGTGGAGGTCAAGCAGGCAATCTGACTCCTACAACTCAGTTACTGGGCAATAAAATACCCCTTGGTAAGACTGGTTGTCAGACTTTCGGGATTTTGACGACCCGTTATCGACTGTCAAAGATCCACGAATGACAGCTGGGATCAACGGCTTAACGTGCTTTCCTAGGCACGCAGGGTCTTGGTATGTTGGTATGGTCTCGCTGAAAACCAGCGTCAGGAACTAGTTGTCTGAAATTTTTGCTGAACTGGACCTACATATTTGGAGCTGCCGCGAGGCACACTCTCCTGGTAATTTCTCACAAAGTACTTTACATTTTTTTTTTATTTTTTTTTTCCTTTTTTACTTGTATAAATTGTGTTGTGAGCTTTATAGTCTGTGCTAAATAAATGTATTTTCTTTCATGTCTTTCTTTCTTTGAGTAAAGATGGTCACCCATCCACTGACCAACCGCGGCAAGCGTAGCTTAACCTAATTGATCGAGCCGTACGACTGATATTATTTATACACAAGCCTGCAAGCTGAAGTTAATCAAAGTAAAAAGAAGAAACAAAAAATATACTTAAAGGTTCTCTATGAAAGCGGTATCGACATTATAATGGCGGCTGTCCATAATAAAAGCATTTTTTGACACATTTAAATTCAGAATTATGGTGTTTAATGACAGCCGCCATTTTGCGGCCGCTGTAATGAAGGTTCCGCTTTTTTGGGAAACCAAAATTGAATCCAAGTAACATAATCAAACTCAACTCAACTAAACTCAAAGCATTTATTTCAAATAAACCAATTACAGGCACTTTTGAATTGTCAAGGGTTCGGTCAGTCAGAAAAATGAAGCTAGTTGCCCATCCCAAAGCGTAGTAGGTACCTATGGAGAAGAATGGGCAAGAAACTCCATGGACACTCTTTTAAATCAAAATATGGTTACAAAATATTGGTTACATCCTTCATGTTGAAATTATGCATGTGAGAACGATGCAGAACGTTAAAAGCGTCCGTAATAAAAAGACAAAAACAATGAAATTACTAAGTTAAATTAAATGATCCCACTGCTGGGACCCAGACCTCCTCTCTGTGAGAGAGAGTGGGCCATTATCAACCACGCGGGCACAGTGCGGGTTGATAGTAATGAACGAATGAATAAGTGTAATTTCAATCGAAGCATTCCTAAATACGAGTAACACAAAGATATTGGTACAGACGGCTACATATCAAGCTATACATTTCCAGTATAAGCTGACCTCTCATCGTACGGAAATTCTATGCAATGCGAGATCATCTTATACGGGAAATATATAGCTTGATATGTAGCCGTGTGTACAACCCCTAGTGATCAAAATAAGTAGATAGTTAATAGTTACAGGTACAATAAATGATAAATGATAAATGATTTTATTTCTATAAGTAGGTTTGTACAAACACTTTTACACGTCAATCATGTTTTTTTTAACTAGATGAAGTCGGCCTTTCCTATCCGACTACTCTGAGAAGAAAGGCCGAAACAAACTCAGAGGTCACAGTCTCTTTTAAAGTCCAGACATAATCTTGGTCAGGTCATGCGAAGACCATGCAGATTGGTATCTGAAATGGTCTTTTGAGGAAAGAACCACACAGATTGAGTGGACCTGTCCAGTCAGTGCACGCATTTGTCAGTAATCGTGCAGCTCGACTCAGGAAGTCAGGACTTAAGGAGCTCAACGATTCGACGAACAATACCAAAGAAAGGACATTTGGGTAGACCGCATAAATTACTCAAACTGCCAAATCATAATTAAAATTAAATTAGAAAAAAAAAGCAATTACCCACATAGTCTTCACATTCACAAAATTAAAAGACATTTGGGTAGGCCGCATAAACTACTTAAACTGCCAGACCAAGAATAAAACTGAAAAAAATGACCCGCATAGTCCTCATATTCACAATAATGAAAATAATATAATACTTTTTATAGTAAATATTCATATCTAAAAAGAGTTAACAAACTAAAATCAACATTCACTGTGTAAATTTATTGGAGCAGCTCAATCCCAAGCCTTTTTGTCCTCAATATAGTCTTTCACAGTATAACACAGGCTTTCTGGCATAATTTCCGCTTTATAAAAGATGTAATTTATTAAAGCTTAGATCTTGAATGTGGCTAGGAAGTTTATTATAAAAACGTATACATTGGCATCTAAGGGGAGGTGTTTGTTCCTAGTATTTATATTGTGGATATCACTGTATTTTTTAAACAGATTAATATATTTTTATGTGCATACAAAAGATTTTCATAAATATACTGAGAATGCACAGTAATAATATTAATCTCTTTAAATTTATCTCCGAGGGAGTGTCTGGGACTTAATTTATAAATTGAACGAATTGCCCTTTTTTGTAAAACAAAAATTGCCTGAATATCGGCGGCATTTCCCCACAACAGAATACCGTACGACATCACACTATGAAAATAACTAAAGTATACTAAACGGGCAGTCTCTAAATCAGTTAAATCACGAATTTTTCTTACGGCGTATGCTGCAGAGCTAAGCTTTTTCGACAATTTGTCTATATGGGGGCCCCATTGAAGCTTGGCATCCAAAGTTATGCCTAAGAATACTGTGGTATCTTCGGGTTTCAACACTTCACCCTTTATGAGAACACTAGTTTCTACTTGTCTAACATGAGGTATCGTAAACTTAATACATTTCGTTTTTTTCTCGTTAAGAAGTAGGTTATTAACATTAAACCAGTTAACTACTATCGCGAGAGCGCTATTTACATTGTCAGTAACCAGCTGCTGACGTTTGAGTTTAAATAAAAGTGAAGTGTCGTCTACAAACAACACTATATCATGTTTATCCTTTATGAGGTAAGGCAAGTCATTTATATAAATAAGAGATAAAAATGGGCCAAGAATTGAGCCCTGGGAGACCCCCATTCTTACTACAGATCCGGGTGATCGTTTTCCGTTAACATCAACTCTCTGAATCCTATCACTTAAGTAAGAAGTAAGAAGATAGAGAGGCGTTTCGGATTCCGTAGTGGTGCAGTTTCCTGATTAATGTTTCATGAAGAACACAATCGAATGCCTTGGACAAATCGCAAAAGATTCCCAAAGCATCGAATTTGTCATCCCATGTATTATAAACATGTCCTAAAAGTTCAATTCCGGCATCAGTAGTCGAACGACCCCTTGTAAAACCGAACTGTTTGTTATGCAGTAATTTGTGTTTATTAAAAAATACTTGCATTTTATTCAAAATAAGTTTTTCAAAAATTTTACCTAAGGTAGGTAGCACTGAAATAGGTCTATAATTAGTAGGGTCTGATGTACTACCTGATTTAAACAACGGTATTATTTTACTGTTTTTCATAAGATCAGGAAACTCACCACAGTCAACACAATTATTAAAAATACCAGCTAAAGTAGGTGATACAATGTTTATAATCGACTTGGCAACGTCCACAGAATTGCCCCATAGATCTTCTTTTTAACATTTAACGTTTGAAAGGTTTTAATTATATCTTTACAGGTGACATATTGGAAATGAAATTCAGAATCACAAACAGGGACGTTTTCTTTAAGTAAAGACTCTGCAGCAGTGGGTGATGAGTTTAGAGATTGAGTAGTTGATACAGGAATATTTGTAAATAAATTTTCAAAGGCCACGGCGACTTGTGAATCTGAGTTAATTATACTGTCATCAATATCAAGGCTGTAGTTACTACATCGGTTGCATGACCTTCCCGTTTCGCTATTAATGATACTCCATGTCATTTTAATTACATTACTACTATTTTTAGTTTTTGAACTCAAATAACGTGACTTGCACGTACTACAAACTTTTTAAATAATTTAGAATAATTCTTAACACATAAATTAAATTCAGCAGTGTTTATACAAGTCCGTTCATCGTATAGTTCATAAAGTCGTTTTCTACTTTTATGTATACCAATGGTGGCCCAGTCACTGAGAAAGTCTTTGGAATGAATGTGTTATCAAATTGTTTACAATACATATTAAAAAAATCATTATATTGTTTATTAGGGTCATCATTAGTCGACAAAAATGGTAATTTACTTAAAAGTTTAGTTTTACAATAAACAAAATAAAAATATGAATATGACGGAGACGGTATGTCTCTCTCGTAATCATCAGCCATATTTTAACTACTGTGGGCGTACTATGGGTAGTGTTGGTTATTGCGCAATAGAAAAACCGTTTGCAGTTCTAATCAAATTATAATTTATAATCAAATTAATCACACTAGCGAATCACACACACTGTAGGTACACGACACAACTATACGGAACGCGCGACAGTTTCTAAACGTGTTCACTGCTTAATCACCAACAACCAAGTCTGCTTTATCTGGTCAAGCGTTAGCGTTATAGACTCTGTCGAGCGCCACCTGGTGGCGCTGGCGTCCCGACTAGTCAAAGCCAAACGATTGATTTAACGTATTTCCGACAAATAGATAAAACACAGGAAACGTTGTTGAGTATCTTCAAAGCGTAATCCTGTGGGCACCCACACTCACTCTAAGATAATACCACTGCAGGTATTATAGTGTATGTGGGTAGCTACAGGATTACCCCATATGCCTATTCATACAAGGTTACTTACCTGTTACCTGGACCCACCAAAAGACAAATAGAAACAAAATTTAAACAGCCCACAACACTTTCAAAAATGTTCCCTCTCACACATATTTTATTCTCACACGTAAAAACCAACTAACTTATCTTTAGCCGCGGAGAAAAACAGAACTAAATTCAAATATACGTATTTGACATTCCGTTTGACAGTTCTCTTCAACAGTGGCGCCACCCCGAAATGTCAAGATATACTGGTGGCATGTTAATGAAAGGAAACGAACTCATTAATCTCCCTTTGTGTTAGTGATTAATACACTTTTGTGTAGTCTGTGGTTTTAGGGTTGTTCGTGAAAGCAGCGTAAAATTGTAGGGTAGTCGGAAAATAATGGGAAGTGTTATTAACTTTGTATCGGGGTTGTGTACCTATGTGGAGATTTACGAAGACTAAAAGAACCTTTTTTCTGTGGGTGATGTGAAAGTGACTATACAGCATTGTCTTTCCTGATCTTGTTTGTCAACAAAATACGATATTATTTCTTCTGTTCTGATTTTACCTTTTTTTGAAAATTATGTTGAGTTGGAAATCAATTTCGAAACAATTAATGGAAAGTTGACCTTAAATATAGTGGTAAGGCTTTACAAGCGAGTTGTAAGGCTAAAAATTCAATAATATTATTGGTAAGCTCTTAACACCAAATTCACATTAGCATAAATCTCTACAACAAACTGGTAGGTCATACATCGTCATAACATCACGCCTTGTTTCGCCGATAGGTTAGGCAGAGGTGTACCTACACTAGGTACACCCACACTTCACCCATGTTTAAGTCCCATGTAATAGGGGGCGGCCTATTGCCATCAACCGGGCACAATCCAAACTCCGGCCTGCTACTGAGTTTTTTAAACTTAGGTGTAAGCAAAAACTGGTTCCCTATCCATTTGCATAAAATTTTAATACATAATATAACATTGGCATAACGAAATTTAGCATAATTATCATTATGCATAGTATTATTACGCATAAATGTTTATTGCCATAAATTAACCTAACCATTGCATTATGCCAAATTATTATTATGCCACAGTATCATTATGCTAATAAAAGTTATGCGAAAACGGTTATGCCAAAATATATTAGTAAAAAAAATATTATGCGAAAAGAAGGGGTCCCGCAAAAAGTGACCTATTATTTTTATGTGTGACATAAGAAATCAAGAAACTCTCTTGTCCTACGTCGGAGCTAGTAGAAATACTGGACCAGAGAATCAATAACATTTAAAGGAAAGAAAAGCACAACCCTGTCCAATGAAACTTGACGAATGTTCCCAACAATCAAATGTTACACCAGAGAGAATTAGTTACCTGATGTTTGGTACAAATGAATGAACTGTATCAACAAGTATCTCGTGCATTTTTATAAGTGACTAAGATAAGATAGCGCTATTAATACATAGTGCTTCTTTTTCTTTTCGATTCGCTAGTATATGTCATGTATTATGTTAAATGTAGCCACGCTAATCGCGACATCGGTGGCGTTTTTTAATTCCTCAAAAGTGCAGAGGTATGGATACATTGGACACTCCAGCACATGGGTGATGGTTTGGTCAGGAGCATCGGTATTCGCACTGGGTATCGGTGGGATCTATAATCCCCCATTTTGCGAGATTGTGCTTGCAGCGGCCTGAATGGTTCCGCAAGCGATTGATTGCTTTTAATTTTTTGGGGTGCATGAAAGATTTCAAACACCCGGCGCAACCCGGACAGCTAGCGCTCGGTAACACACAGTCTAGCTGACCAACCTTGTCACCACGATGGTAAACCCTAAGACCTAAGAAGTAGAGCTCTTTATGAAGGAGCTTGTTCGTCAAGCAGTGTTGCTGTTTTCCAGTATAAACGGTAGATTTTGATAAGGCATACGAGTTGTTTTAATTAAACTTCTGATCTAGGATAGCTGATAGATAACTGTAATGCCTCTGGTGTTGTAAAAATCCATAGACACCGGCAAACATTTAATTAACTTCAGATTGGCCGACAGCTTGTTTGCCATTCAATAACATAAAAAAACAGAGATCAATCTAGGTTTTGATTTAGGTAGCTATGATGAAATGAAATGACTGGTGTACGGGCCCGAGTATCAGGAGGTACATTTGTGCGCTAATATTGAGTGTGGAATGAGACACGTAGTTTTAGTTATTATAATATGAGAGCGAGGACATGAACCAACTGCTCCTCTTTTGAAGGGCAACTCGCAGTTTTGACCACTGGGGGTCGTGGCTGCTTAACCGGTCTGTCCTGTGGTTGCCTTTCGGATTTTACTCTAAAAGGCCTCCAGCCAGGAGAGGAAAAATTTAAAACTAAACTTAAATGTTAGATGACCGCACGCTAAGGGCACCCCCTGTGGGGTACGGACCTCGGCTTAGGGCGTCATCGGGAGAGGGCAGCGCGATATTGGGGACGGGCTGGATCGAAAGGTTAATATCATGATTATTAATCGGGGAATTTAAAGCTACAGGCTCAGCTACGGCGCGGGCTGAGGCCTCATCGGACTGGGAGCTCCTCCTGTGTCGTGCGGAAGTATTTATACAGTACAGCGACGTGTGGGGCAAGGGAGCGGTGGTCCGGAATTTCAGCCAATGAGGGTGTGTGTCGCTTGCGCAATACCATATATGGTAGTGTTTTTGGAGTTTTGTATTGAGATGTGACAACCAATCATAAATCACCTGCGTTGACATGACGTACCCCCAATGCTTTCTTAGAAACTTTTAATTAATAACAATGGAGTCATGTTTTTGTAATGACGTCCTGATAACTTGTTCTGTTCTGAACAACTGGACAATTACATTTAAGAAAACAAAAACCCGACTCAATTAAACAATTCAAAACAAGTTCACTTTTCAAGCACGTCTTCTGATGCAATTCGTGGCAGTTATTTAAGTTCAGTCTCAGATTTAGTGGCACCAACTGCGTCAGACTGCTCGGAAAGTGAATACTTTTTGTTTGTTTTGTTTTTTAGCATTTTAGTGTGCTATATTTTAGGAATGGTCACCCTGACGATTTTGATAGCCTACATGATTACGGACCAAAAAAAGATTTTGCAAGACGTGACAAATTGACGTTTAAAATCCGCCATTTTGATTTTATTACAACAAAACCTAGACTATAACCATCGCGAGACCCAGAAGAGTTGATAGACACTTCTAGTATTAAAACTCATCCACTCGTTAGGATACTCCAAGGGTATAAAAAATCCCACGCACAAAGATAGATAGAACGCGTAAAAAATGTAACCCTTTTCGTCGTCCTGCAGCCAGAAACAATCCAGGTATAGACTTAGCTCGTCCAAAAACATCAAATGCCAATAATGTAGTCAGTTTCTAGGCTTCCATTTTAATAGCATGACAAACAAGCAGAACTTCAAAAATAATTGAAAATCAACATCTCTGTATTCAATTGTTTTTCCGAAGGTTTTCTAAATAAGTTGTCTGGCCGTAATGAAATTCTGTCCGTCAACGAAGTACTTGAAAATAAATTGTTTTCTAGATTCATTTCAGCATTGTCTGTTACAGGCTTACAGGGCTTTCATATATTTTGGTCAAGTATTGCTGAGTTAGGGTCTATTATGATATTTGCTTATACAGGGTTATTGGTTATATTATGTCGGCAAGCCGTTAAGGAGATATACGGTTTAAGACATTTATTTCTCAAAAGATTACATTAATCATTTATAGAGAAAATACAATAAAAGTAAACCAAATAGCCGATTAGCGTTTTTAGTAGGGTAGATGTTAAAAATGTTAGTGGAGATTGTGTATAGTGAGTGCGCGCATACGCTGCGGTGCGAACAAACCTTGTTTGTTAAGGCCCATGGCACAGTGCGTTTGAATAAGCGATAATTGAACAGATACATTGCTTTAGGATTTCACAAATAAAATGGTGCTTTTCATAGGGTAAGATATAGGAGAGGTAATTTACAATCGAATAACCTGTGATGACCCTATGTAAATGTCAGCCATTTTCGAGTAATTTGATATTTTATATGTTTTTGAAGATATCTGGTATCATATTGTATCTCGTTGGATAGCTGAGAAGATGTACATGTTTTTGGAATGTTCTGCCGATAAAGTACGTCCGTGATTTTTTGTTTCGACTCTTTTAGTCAAATAACCTGCTCAAAATGATAGAAAATTAAAGTAGTTAAATTAAAACTATTACATATTGAATTATAGAATTGTCTATTTATGGTTGATTATTATGTATTGAAGTAGAAGCAGATATTAGAAAACAAAACGTGCTACATTTTATTTAAAATAAATTTTCAAAGTTGAGTACCGCTAAAAAAATATAAAATGTCAAATTACTCGAAAATGGTTGACATTTGCATAGGGGTCATCAGTGGTAATTTTGTTGCAAATGACCTCTCCTATATCCCCTTAATGGATTACCGACATATAATCAATAACTCTGTATATCAGGACTTGTATCAGTTTCATTCATTGTTGGAATTGGCCGTATAGTATGTTGAAAGACATGACAGCCAGACAAGTGTATATTTTTTTTGGAAAATCCAAAAGTGCACGCCTCATAACCTCATTTAATTCTTTATAAAATTAAAATAAACGAACGAAATGTCCAGTCGTATTTTTATATTACTAATTACAAATTAAACTACATTGAATTAGACCATGTAATTTGAAAGGAGTTAGTGTTCGATAATACCTAAGGATTTAAAAAAAAATGGACGCGATTAGTTAATTTTTTTAAGAGTTATCGTGACCACGTCAGGATCCATACATACAGACAGGCGGACGTCCACAAAATATATTTTTTAACAGTGTTTTCATTATTTTAAATAGCAAAATGTCGTTTGAAAATAACATGTGTTGAAACTAGTGTTTTTTTCTTGACGTATGTGTGTGAATATTATTCTACAAGTGCGATACGAAGTAAATAGAGACATTTTTAACTTAAGGAATTACTTGATCATTGTTAGGCGAGAGTAGAGCACTACCTCACGCGCTTCGCTTATGAAGCGTGCAATTACGAAAGATAATGTCAAAGATAGTAGAAAACGGAGAATTTTGAGCAAGAAATCAGACCCTGGTCCTGCAGACTCGACAAATATAACGACAAAAATCGGTCGTTAAGTCTAATCGATGTCAAATTTCTTTAATAGATTTTCAACCTTATGCTTTGGAAATAAAGTTGAAAATCTATTAAATGAATTTGACAACGATACGACTTAGCGACCGATTTTGTCGCTATCTAATGTCGAGACTGCAGGGGCTGGTTAATTAGAATTATAAACGAAGTTGTGAAGGTCACGAAAATCCAGTGGATAATGAAATCACTGAATTGGTCCTTTTAGCCATGCTTGAACCTATTATGTCCAGCAGTGGGCTCATGATGATGATACGCCAGGCCGAATGAATTTATAAATCTATTTATAATATTGCCTTACGATAATCGAATGAGCTAATTAGTGAACTCAAATACACACATAGAAGACCAAGAAACAGATATAAAAAAAAAACACGTGTGGCACTCGGGGACTGCCGTGGTAAAGCTATTGCATAGCATTTTTTATCAACTTATGCAATTATAATTATTTATTTATTTTTTATTTATGCAATATTTTTTTTCTTTGATATTAATTCAAGTACAGTCGTACCATATACATACACGTTAAGCGAACGCTCGGACGAGCTACATGGTAGGCGGAGTGGGGGGTGTTAGGTTTTATTTTCGTTACGGAATTTCTTGATTCGGTCGCTGCGCTCAAAGCCCGCGATAAAAGCTATGCAATAGCTTAATATGTAGGTATAAGGTATTTTGAAACTGTTTGTACTCCCCGTCACTTGACCCTAAAAGTTCATTAGAAAACCAACGTCAGACAGCATCTGTCAAGCCTAGCCGTGAGGCACACACTATTGTGTTGGACTAGATATTTCAAATAAAATACTCAAGGTATAATAAAACAAATATGGTTCAACACTTCCACTTGGAGCACTTCACACTTCAAAGGCTGAACGATAACTGGTTAACTTTCGCACCTTTAAAGACAATTCGTTACTAAACGAAAATATCAAATTTTACATTTGTACGGTGCAATTGTTGTACGGTACAATTTGTACGGTGTACGTACATGGTTTTAAAATATGTATTCTTGATACAATAAGTTAGTTAGTAGGCTCGCGTATTTGCACTTCGATCGCGGCCTACATTTGGGAATGCATTGATAAATGATAAATGATTTTATTTCTGTAAGTAGGTTTGTACAAACACTTTTACACGTCAATCATGTTTTTTTTAAACTAGATGAGGTCGGCGTTTCCTATCTGACTACTCTGAGAAGAAAGGCCGAAACAAACTCAGAGGTCACAGTCTCTTTTAAAGTCCAGACATAATCTTGGTCAGGTCATGCGAAGACCATGCAGATTGGTATCTGAAATGGTCTTTTGAGGAAAGAACCACACAGATTGAGTGGACCTGTCCAGTCAGTGCACGCATTTGTCAGTTATCGTGCAGCTCGACTCAGGAAGACTGTCATACGGCGGAGCGTAGATGATGCATTTTTGTACATAATTTAATTAGTGTTCAATTAGACGTGATTTGAGTCGGACATCTTGCATTTTATTTAGATGCCTATCCGTTGAGCATTCATTCACATTCCTTACATTATCTTGAAATTTCCTGCATACTTGCACCGTGCACATTGACAAACTTTACTGTTTGGTTACCACACCGAACACAAGAGCTTAAATAAAAAGAAATACACGTCTTTTTTGCAATAGAACTTAGGATTATGGTGCTTTGACCCATCTTTTGAGATGAGATGATGGGTATTTATTTACACTATAACATAAGTTCTATTGCGAAAAAGTCGTGCATTTTTTTTTAATTTAATTTCCTGGGTAAAATTTTATATTTTCATTTAGTAACGATTTGTCTTTAAAGGTGCGATTTCTGTTACGACACAAAACAAAACTATTTACTAAGTTATATCAGTATGGAGCATCAAGCGCCATCTGTGTTAGCAGACGTTATAATTATGCAGTACTTTACCTTAGTAAATCAAATATATTCATCTGAATAATTATATAAAACCACCCATTGTGTCACCCTAGGTAAAATTTCTACATAAAAATCTGTAATTTTTATGGTCATCATTTATCATTTATTTATTCACAAACAAGTAACTTGTATCTGAATTTACACACAAAATTACAACACTTATCACAAATTACACAATTACAGTATATACACTAAAATAAATTACATTTGAATTTCATATAAATTACATCAACAATTAAAAAATTTACATTTCTTTAATAGTATTTCGACATTACATTAAACAATTTGGCTAACACCTCAAAATGTAAAATAATAACGATAAAATAATTAATTAAAGACAAATTAGAATCTGTAGATTGATAAAAATAATTAAAAATGATAATATTAAATTTACAGTTAGATCAATAAATCAGAGTGAAAAAAAACGGTGTACATAATAAAGAGTATTCTATTCTATTCTGTGAACAATATAATAACTAATTAAAATAAGGCAAGTGCTTAAATTCGTTATTTATGTAAGACAACATTTATAAAACAAAACTTAAGTTTTTTTTTAAGTTTTTAACATTATATAATTTAATAAATCAATCAATAGATACATAAATAACAACTTACATCTAATTAATTAACCTAACCTAACTAAAACTATTAACAAACTAAAAAATGGCGTCAAAAAATTCCTCCGCATCGCTGTCGACTGGTAATGTACCCACGAGACTGGCGGCATTGCCACGTTGTATGGCAATGCTTAGCGTCTGGCCAAGGTAAAAGCCAGCCTAAGTTAAGTTAATATACTTAAGTTATAGCGTAATTTGAGTAACAAAACAATAATTCAGTGAATCAATAAAATTACTTAGTGACAAGCACAGAGCATGTAGATAACTTCCTGATGAGTAGTCTTACATTTGTTGTTAAGGCATTATTTTCAATTTTAATTTTGTTACTTGTATTTCACGAACTGTGTCCAAATAATTATTAATTTATTTCTTTCTTCTTTAGACTTTCTTATTTTATCGTATTGATCGCGTCTCCAAAAACATTATAAAGTTTTAACACACACCATACATTCGATACACATCTTATTGAAAGTCAACATTCCTTGTTTTTCCCAGTGTTCTAAATAAATTGTTCTCAGTAATGAAAAGCTGTCCGTCAAACGCGCTCTACTTGAAAATAAATTGTTTTCAACAGCTTCGTAATGGGTGTTACACACTTGTACGGGTCGGTACGTTCGATTCGGCAGTATTTGATGAACTCAAACTCAAACTCAAAGCATTAATTTCAAATAAATCAATTACAGGCAATCTTGAATTGTCAAGGGGTCGGTCGGTCAGAAAGATGAAGCTAGTTGCCCATTCCAAAGCTTAGTAGGTACCTATGGAAAAGAAAGGGCAAGAAACTCAGCGGGCACCCTTTTAAATCAAAATATGGTTACAAAATATTGGTTACATCGTTTATTTTGAAATTATTCATGTGAGATGATGACGATGCAGAACGTTAAAAACGTCCGTAATAAAAAGACAAAAATAATTCAAATATTAAATTCAATTAAAATAAGTCGTGGCAGCTAAGAGATGACCAGTCCCTACTGACGGCGCCCGTTCACGAACATGACGAACAACAAAGCCGATCCGAAGTAATTACTACACATATCCGGCTGTATTTGGTTCGTGCCGATCGGTAAAGTCCGGTCGGCATCTAGTACACTGAATCATGTTCGAGTAGGCTCGGCCCAATTTGAGCAAACAATTTTTTTTTTAAAGTTCTATTTTTGTGTCATAGGTGTCATAAGTAAACGCAAGATAACCTTTGTGAGAGCTGGAGTCTATACTGGGTTCGGGAACTGTGTGATTTCTAGGCTCCCTCTTAGAATACAATAGCAATTGCATTAAGAAACAGGACAAGAGTTCCAAGAACTAAGAGGAAATAATTTTTGGGTTTTTGCCGAGCGGCTTTTACAAGTGTGTTGCACCCCTAAGACGTATGGATGGAGGGAGTCAATGTGCGAGCGTTTCATTCATTTTTCACGAAATCATTTGACTGTATTCTTTTGTTTTCATACGAAATGAAGTTTTCGCAGCTAGTTGGTATTCGAAAGAAGCAATTTTTCTGCTTCTTAAAGCTAACATTTCATAACAATAAGTGATAAAAAACATGTATTTGCCAACTACCTTTTGTCCACGACTTCACCCGCGTGGAGGTCGGAAATTGTCTTGCGGGAACTTACGGGACAAAATTATCCTATAATCTAGCCCAGGGCCTGCAGTCTCGACAACTATAACGACAAAAATCGGTCGTTAAGTCTAATCGATGCCAAATTCCTTTAATAGATTTTCAACTTTATTTCCAAAGCATAAGGTTGAAAATCTATTAAAGGAATTTGACATCGATACGACTTAGCGACCGATTTTTGTCGCTGTCTAATGTCGAGACTGCAGGACCGGGGCCGGCAGTCTCGACATAGATACCGACAAAAATCGGTCTTTAAGTCCAATCGATGTCCAATTTCTTTAATAGATTTTCAACCTTATGCTTTGGAAATAAAGTTGAAAATCTATTAAAGGAATTTGACATCGATGCGACTTAGCGACAGATTTTTGTCGCTATCTAATGTCGAGACTGCAGGGCCAGGGCCGGCAGTCTCGACATAGATACCGACAAAAATCGGTCGTTAAGACCAATCGATGTCCAATTTCTTTAATAGATTTTCAACCTTATGCTTTGGAAATAAAGTTGAAAATCTATTAAAGGAATTTGACATCGATGCGACTTAGCGACAGATTTTTGTCGCTATCTAATGTCGAGACTGCCGGCCCAGGTCATTGACTATCCGCGTGCATATCATCGAAATCCGTTCAGGGCCGGAACTCGACATTAGACAGCAACAAAAATCGGTCGCTAAGTCGTATCGTAGTCAAATTCCTTTAATAGATTTATACAGGGTTATTTGTAACTCGACGTATTCCTTGCAGGACGTCATAGTAGGGTTAAAATGCAACAAATTAAGCCACCAAATGTTCTACCGAAATTCAGTAGTTTTTGGTTTATTTAGATTTTTAGTTTTTTAATGAAAAATCCAATTTAAAAATGATTTACTACCCGACTATACTGGAATTTAAGTTGTTATCATAGCTGATACCGTAGCAGATCTTTGTTTATTATTAAAAGTTCAAAGATGCCTAAAACTTCGGCAAATATCACTGATTAAACATTTCATGTTTCGTCATTTTTATTTTTGTTAGATTAGATTTACGAAAAAAAACTGAATTTCATTAGAAAATTTGGTGGCTTAATTTGTTGCATTTTAACCCTACTATGACGTCCTGCAAGGAATACGTCGAGTTACAAATAACCCTGTATATATTAATACTTTTGCTTCGTTTACGTTTATTGGGATAAAAATCCCAATAAACGTAAACGAAGCAAAAGTATTATGTTAGGGTCGTAACAGGTGGCGTTCTGTAATTTCCGCCTACCTCCTTGGGAAAAAGCATGAGTATGTGTTTGTATGTGTTATGTCATCTTAAATTGACATTTACGATATTTCATTAAATTGAACGACGTATTAAATTAATCCTTAGGTTGTGTTGGCAAGTCGATTGCCGACTCCCGGCCACCGAAGGCGCGGGCTTGCGGACGGCGAGCAATGGGCAGCTCGCCGTCCGGTAAGGACCAGGCCCGGGTCGACGGCCGTCGTGTTCCACGCGCGCCTCAAAGAGATGTCAGCACAATTGACGGGGTCCGATAGGGTCGATGCCTGCCGGGGTCGCGGATTGTTCGAAAGAGTTACCGTGGCCCTGGCGCACAGGCAACTGAAGGAACACGGGTGGGTTTTAGTCAGTAAGAGTCTGACACGCCCTTCCGCTCCGCCTAGAGCGGGAGAGGTCATTTGATGATTTCAAACACAAAAAAAATAAAAAAAGTTTGTGTTAGCAACACAATGTAAAATAAAAAGGGCTCGGCACATATCAAAGCTTGTTCGAATATAGTTAGGAAATGACTAGGTGGATACTACCTCTCTTAGTTCGATATCGGTGCCAAATAGCACAAGAAACTGAATATCTTTGGCGACCATCGGCAGATGGTAGTTATAAATCATAATCTATTGAAAAGACATGGTATACTGATTCATGCGATTGGTGCAAGGTGTGAGAGACCAGCGAGATATAGAGCGAACACCGAATATCAAAAATACGCTGCGCACAAAAGCTTTTTGCACGAATTAAACGAACAACAGCACACTAATTGCGTAACACACTATCTATCACATTTTGAAGCCTATTGCTAATCCGTTGCTTCATATGTTCGAAAATTTCGTCTGCTAACCAACGTTGGTGAACTGTCAAAATGAAAGATATTCCTACTGTTAGTGTGTTATGTAAAATTACCCCGCTGGTTTCTAAAAATCCGATAGACTCTTTGATCAGTTACTGTTTATCTACAATCAAATCATCTATCGTTAGCTTTTGTGATTGGCTGTCGTACAACAATTATTCTTTGACAGTAGCAACCCATTTTATGCTTCGCACGGGTACAATTTACTGATGTGGCGACATGTTAAAACATCAGGATTTCTGCTATCTCTAAGTTAAATGTTAATATTTTTTACACATAAAACTTCCGGAATCAATTTTCTGAATGAAGGTAAAAGCCGCATCACGATCCAGTGATTAGTTTAGAAGAACTAAACGGTCACACAAATAGACATGAAATGCAACTTTTTATACTATTTATAATTTTAGATATAAGAAAGAAAGGAAGAAAAATATTTTATTTGGGACACGCACAGGAAAAAAACATAAACAATAAAAAAGGAGCATTTAAAACTAATAAAATTTTCATTAAAAACAACAATAAACAAGTAAAAAAATAAAAGACATATAGAGATGAGTTATAGATGAGATTAGATTAATTTAACAGCTTTCAGAAAAGCTGCTGTGTGCAGACATAAATAAAATAGTTTTAGTTTTAACTTTCCAGCGCTTTATGCGCTCCGTGCCCTGAATAAAGGTCAGCCATATGATAATCTTATGTAAGATTGTGAAGTATCCAAAAAAGGGTTGATGCAAAACATCACTTTTGCGGCACCCTACTGACAAAACTTTAATGTAGGTCCATGTCACCGTAGACAACCAGCCCCGCATTTATTATGCTGAATGGTTAATACTTTACCAAGGCGTGAACTATATCTAGGCGCGAACTTAGAATATAATAGAATACTCTTTATTATGCACACCATAAAAATTATAGATATAAATTTAGAAATTTTACAGAGGGTGACACATAGAGCGGTCTTATCGCTAAAAGCGATCTTTTACAGTAAATACGAGAAAAGAACCATTTTTGTTTTTTTTTACGATTTGAGATTTGAGATTTGAAGAACCATCTTGTAAAACCGACCTGCTACCACTTCTAACTTGTACCACACGAATATTTTCTTCCAAGTTTAAAGGAAATTGGGTTACCGTCGTTAATCACGGGAAGTGACGTCGTCGCCGTGTACTTCCGGCCGACCCTTACAGGCTAACCGACTTTCAAAGTTTCTTTTGAAGCTTTCAGACTAGTCTGATAGGATCTTTATTACGGCTTATAGGCTATTAGAAGTGGTAAGATAGGTCCAATAAGTTGTATAGGGCGGTTTTATAGGACAGGTTGCGTGGACCGGTATTTTTAATCGACTTCCAAAAGGAGGAGGTTCTCAATTCGCCTGTATGTTTTTTTTTTGGTATGTTTGTTACGTAATATCTCCGGCAATTGTTGATCGAATTCGAAAATTCTTTCTTTATTAGATAGGGTATGCCACAGGAGTGGCCCCACATAAATTTTATTAACTTTGCTTCAGTAGTTTTTCAGTTAGCTTCAAGAATACGTATTTTTCCACTTACTTTATATTGATGATGTTATAATAACTTTCTGTCGCTGTTATTTACATAGCAAGTAGTTGTATCCGAATTTTTGTGTTGTAGGTACCATAACTAAAAAGTGAAAATGAAATTATTTTTTTACAAAAAAAAACAACCGACTTCCAAGAAAACACTACATAGTGAAATATAACTTTAATTTCGGAAGCCGGTGTCTTTGATTTTGTATTTCCGTATTTTGCCATCGACTTCCGAAATTAAAGTTAATTTTCACTTAGTAGTGTTTTTTTGGAAGACGGTTGTTTTTATTTTTGCAAAGGTTTTTTTTTGGGATCGTTTTTGCAATTGGTCGCAGTGAATATTTGAATTGGCTGTTTGTCGGTCTTGGATGGTTTTCTCAAAAATAATTTAGGTACCCATTATGACGTAGGGTGTACTGTAAGTACACCTCTGCATAACCCTTCGGGAATTACAGGTGTTATGTTATTTTATGACGTAGGTGTTTAGTTTTTAACAAAAATAGTGTGGATGATGGCCATAAAACGTAAACAAAAATGTGGTTAAGTAGGTACTGCTTTAGATATCATAGTAGGATTTGGAAGGATTGAAAATGGAATTTGGAAGGATGGAAGATAGAATTTGGAAGGATGGAAGATGGAATTTGGAAGGATGGAAGATGGAATTTGGAAGGACGGAAGATAGAATTTGGAAGGATGGAAGATGGAATTTGGAAGGATGGAAGATAGAATTTGGAAGGATGGAAGATAGAATTTGGAAGGATGGAAGATGGAATTTGGAAGGATGGAAGATGGAATTTGGAAGGATGGAAGATAGAATTTGGAAGGATGGAAGATGGAATTTGGAAGGATGGAAGATGGAATTTGGAAGGATGGAAGATGGAATTTGGAAGGATGGAAGATGGAATTTGGAAGGATGGAAGATAGAATTTGGAAGGATGGAAGATGGAATTTGGAAGGATGGAAGATAGAATTTGGAAGGATGGAAGATAGAATTTGGAAGGATGGAAGATGGAATTTGGAAGGATGGAAGATGGAATTTGGAAGGATGGAAGATAGAATTTGGAAGGATGGAAGATGGAATTTGGAAGGATGGAAGATGGAATTTGGAAGGATGGAAGATGGAATTTGGAAGGATGGAAGATAGAATTTGGAAGGATGGAAGATGGAATTTGGAAGGATGGAAGATGGAATTTGGAAGGATGCAAGATAGAATTTGGAAGGATGGAAGATAGAATTTGGAAGGATGGAAGATAGAATTTGGAAGGATGGAAGATAGAATTTGGAAGGATGGAAGATGGAATTTGGAAGGATGGAAGATGGAATTTGGAAGGATGGAAGATAGAATTTGGAAGGATGGAAGATGGAATTTGGAAGGATGGAAGATGGAATTTGGAAGGATGGAAGATAGAATTTGGAAGGATGGAAGATAGAATTTGGAAGGATGCAAGATAGAATTTGGAAGGATGGAAGATAGAATTTGGAAGGATGGAAGATAGAATTTGGAAGGATGGAAGATGGAATTTGGAAGGATGGAAGATGGAATTTGGAAGGATGGAAGATGGAATTTGGAAGGATGGAAGATGGAATTTGGAAAGATGGAAGATGGAATTTGGAAGGATGGAATTTTGGTAATTCTAAGGAATAAATGACACACTTCAATTTACAAAAACGAAAAATTATATTAAATAGGTCTCAAAAAGTCTGTTCTTTAGGGTTTCCTAGTGTAGTCAAGATCAAAATTATAAGTAAATCAACACATCAACTTTTGTTTAAATATTAGCGACTGGCATCTTGCCTAAAACCACAATCTTCCCAGCAATTCTAGAACCAAATTGTTAGAAACCCGACAAAAATTACTTCGAACAATTTCTAAAGAAAACAGTAAAACACAATTTGTCTACATTAATTAAAACTTGTATATTTTAAGTTTGAAACGAGAGGAAATGCCAACTTCGTGGGAACAATCTTATTTTAAGTAATTTCTGGAAACCTTGAATAATGTTATGCAGTTATGAAAAACCTTAAGTCGTCAGTTATAGAGTTCAATTTGGCCTGTTTTGTTATGTCTTAGTTGTAATATTATGCAGTTGTGAAAACCTTAAGGCTTCAGTGACAGAGTTCAATTTGGCATGTTTAGTGGAATGAATGATAATTGATGTCTCAGTTCAAGGGAAGTCTTGCAATTCGTGGTATAAGATGTGTTAGGGTGTGGTTAGATTGCTGTTTGTATTTGGGATATAGTCTAGATTTTTTAATTTATTTTTTAAATATTTTGTTGAGTGCCTGTTACTTGTTGACAGGCCTACACTGTCCTCCTATACCTATCAACACTGTAATTTGAAAAATTGTAATAGCCCCTTATTTTTAAAAGAGTAACCGTGGAGTTTCTTGCCGGCTCTTCTCCATAAGAAACAACCAATTGGAACCGTGCACCTAGCTTCTGACGTTTCATAAGTGCTCATGTTGGTTTATGTGAAAAAAAATATTTTGATTTTGATTTGAACTGAACTACGAAATTAATGGAATATTATATTATTTTAACAGCCAATGAACTCGAATACAGGAAGGAGGCCACTGGAGTTAAAACATACATACTTACATAAACTCACGCCTTCTCCCCATGGGGGTAGGCAGACACTACAGAACGCCACCTGCTACGATCTTTACATACTTTTGCCTCGTTTACGTTCATACATCTGGTCATCTGGAGTAAAAACTAGATAAACTATGGTGAATCATCAACTGTCTAGCGTTTCCCCAAGTTTGTTTGGTTCAGCTTCCAGTCTTACTGAACGCAGCTGATTACCAGTATTTTACACGAGCGACTGCCTATCTGACCTCCACTAATCAGTAACTGGGTCACACGTCACGGTAGTACAAACTAGATAAATGGCTAATACATGGATAATTTGTTAAGATATCCATACCTGCAGATACGGTAGGCAGAAGAGAGGAACACTGACTTTTTGCCTGTAGGCAGATAGACTATCTTTGAAAATTTTATTTAAGGTTAGGTAGGTATAAAATAGAATGAATGCTTTAAACCTCTCAGGTTTAAAAGTTCCAAACAAGCGCGATACGCGACGCATCGCTCGCGACTCAAAGACACCGCACGGCGCGCGATTGGCGGTGCCTTTCTGTCGCGCATGTTTGAATGAGCCTTAAAACCAGATTTTTAATAACTAAAACGAAATTAAAACTTTTTTCGGAGGCTTAGCTTTGGGCTATAGCTACACTAAAATGAAACAATTATTAATTAGATTTTTCACTTTTTTTTATAATTATGGTATGTCCCATAATTATCTTTTATTTCCTGTTTGATATCTTGTCTCTACTACACTTCTACTCATAAAAACCATACTACCCAAGCACCATGCTACACCATATACAGAATATATATTCCCTGAGTACATATATAATCTATCTTCTTCTATCTAATATTATCTAATATTATACCTAATTGCGAAAGTATGTTTGTTTGTTACCTTTTCACGCCTAAACCACTGAACCGATCATCCTGAAATTTTGCATAAACTTTGTCAGGGGTACAGACACGGACATAGGGTACCTTTCATCCCGCAAAAAAGTACTGTTCCCGAGGAAAACAACAATAACGTTCTTATGATAATAGATGGCGCCACGAGTCTTTCGAATCATGATTGAATTATAACCCGAATTTATAGTCAAAGTCTAAATTAACGCGAGCAAAGCCGCGGGCAAAAGCTAGTTAATTAATATAATATAATATTATAAATGTGAAAGTTTGTGAGGATGGATGAATGGATGTTTGTTACTCTTTCACGCAAAAACTACGGAACGGATTTGGATGGAATTTGGAACACAGATAGTTTATAATCTGGATTAACACGTAGGATACTTTTTATCCCGGTAGTACGTTCCCGTGGGATAATTACCGACCTCCACGCGGGCGAAGCAGCAGGCAAAAGCTAGTATAGTATAAATGTGAGAAGAAAAACACCATTTCTTTTGTTTAGCTTGCCCTACTTTGAGCTACTACATTCTTGAGAACAGCTCAACAACATGATGATGAGTTCACACGTAGCTCGCGTTACGTGACCGGTTTATTTATTTGTTTTATTTACATGACGTAGTTGTGTTTTTTGAAAAAGTATAATATCTAAATAAAAATATTACCAATACCATCGTATTTTTTTTCGTTTTTAATTTATTCTTAAGAGGGCGTACAACAGTACCTTAGCGCAACTCCTTTAAAAAAATATTATCTCGTGACCGAGTAGGAATTATTAATAACGGCTCAATAAGGACCCTCGGTAAGTGTGTCTAGAATTTTCTAATACCTTTTATAAAGTTTCATATTGAGACACGAGGCAACAAAATTCGATCTAAAGAACAGCAGCCACATTCCTCTATCCAGATCGTATTTTGTTGTTTCGTGTCTCAATTTGAATCTTTATAAAAGCTATTAGAAAATTCTAGACACACTTACCGAGGACCCTTATTGAGCCGTTATTCATAATTTCTTCTCAGTCACGAGATACTTTTTTTTTAAGGGAGTGGCGCTAATGTACCTTTGTACGCCCTGTTAATCCCAATTTCTACTAACTAGGATTAAGAAATAAATTAAAACTCAAAATCGACTCAAACTCAAAGCATTTATTTGAAAAAAACCTATTGCAGACACTTTTAAATTATCAAGGGGTCGGTTAGTCAGAAAGATGAAGCGAGTTGGTAAAAAAAATGATCACATAGTCCTCACAATCACATTTGCTTTGGAATATTTTCCTGTTTACACCCTTTGGGAACGTAACCTTAAAACGCGAAAAATTTAACCATCATATCATTATGCTGATCGATTACCATTTTGCGTGGATGTGACGCATATTTTCCCCCAACTCGTTCTTTTTTGTATTTGTGTATTTTTCTTTGCGTCATATTTACCGCAAATAAACGTATTTTCTTTCTTTTCTTTTGTCTTTTCTATCTTTCCTTTGTTCTTCAATACATGTACCAAAGTAGCCTCAGTATACTATGTACAAAAGCATCATGTCTAAGGGAACAACACCATATTGCTTATTTTGCGTAAACACTGCGTTTATAAAGTAGTGTGCTCGTAATTTACTTTTATGGTGGATAATTTCATGGAACTTGGTAAAAATTCCGGGTTATATTTATAAAGTGGGTCACGGATAATGGTCATAACTACGCGTCAGCGAACATGTCTTTATTAATATGTTATGGATGTATGTTTATAATAAGAATAGAATAGAATAGAATACTCTTTATTATGTACACCATAAAAATTACAGATATAAATGTAAAGTTCATTTCGTGATGATTCATAATCAGCCTATAATGTTCCCACTGCTGGAACACAGGCCTCCTCTCGGTGAGAGGGTGGGTCATAGTCCACCACGTGAGCCCAGTGCGGGTTGGTGGATGTGACAATGTCTACGAATTTTTGGTTCTTGGACATGCCGGTTTGTCACGATGTTTTGCTTCACCGTTAAGAGAGCAGTGGTGATGAAATTAAATACACAAAGTAAAGTGCCTGTTTGGGTTCGAACTCATGACCTATAACTCGTAAGTCGGGACCGACACCACTGGGCTACCGCTGCCCTCATACCACTGGGCCACCACTGCTCCCAGTCAGAATAACAAAACCAATGTGCTTGAGTGCCGTGTTCTGTGGCAGCGTTGCTAGACCTACGGATATGTCCGTAGATTTACGGATTTTTCTCGAGCCAATCTGCGGATTTCTATTCTACGAACATTCCAGGGTCTCCCTACGGACTTTTAAAAATCTGATCTGGCAACACTGTACTGTGGCAACGACGGCGGAATGCTAAAATCCACGAAGAATTGTTAAAGGATATTGGGAATTTTCTGACCCGCTTTTTGGAAAATCGCGGACACCAACGAAATCTATATAAGTTGTTTACGTACTATATTGACTTTAACACTGTGAAGTTGATAGTCTCTCACTTATGGGGATGCTGAGGAAATGAGGTCATTGTATTTTGATTTATTTTCGTCAGGTATACTTCACATAATTTACGTTCAAATTAATTATTAAAAATATTATATGAAACCAGTTTAGCATTCTAACAGCGTGCCCCTCCCTCGCTTAGGTAACTAACACGTTACACGCCACTAGCAGACTGCAAGTTAGTTACAATCCTTTGTCATCTGTCATTGTGATCTGCATTCCCTGTGTTTTGAAGTATATTTGAGCAACTACCTACTAGGCATTGTTTTACGGACTTGCGATTTATTTTTACCTTTTATAAACAAATATATACTTAACTTAAACTGATTATATCTCGGTACTCCCACTAGGCACAACAATGCGCTTTATGCTAGCATATCTAGATATCCAAACCTTTAAAATATTGTATGATTCATCTTTGTCTGCCGTGGGTCAATTTTTCATAGCAAGGTTCTCAATGTTCTTTGATTATTACCTCTCGTTTTGCTAGGTCAGTACGTACCTATATCCTATTTTGATTTTTAGGCTTTTCTAGTTCCTTGGCGAGGCTTATTGTATGCTTTCTTAACCCACTAGTGGGCACCAGTCCCATTAGCACTTTATTGACTATCATACATTTTTACCACTGGATGCGACCTATAAACTTATTTCTTGCTGTATTCTAACACGCTTTAATTTAATTTAATTTATTTATTTAAGTCAGACAGAGCGATCTATGTTGGTATACTTAAAACTTATGTTAGTAACCAATAATACTATTATAACTAAAATAAATAACTGAAGTAAACGATAAACCTATTTTCTTTCTTTCTTTTCTTTAAGTAGTACATAAAATCAAATTATAAAATAAATTCGTTAAATCGCAATCATCTTTAAATTCACTTAAATCTTTGAAATTAATATTAACGTATTTAAATCAATAAAAATTGATATCATGAAATTCATTAAAGAAACAAATAAAATAAATAAAAATATAATAATATAAATTATTTTTTTTTGGTACCTACGAGATTTTGAAGGAAAGAATAGTATTTATTGGGACCCGCACAGGGATCACAAACTTAACTAAACACACTCATAAAAACAAACAAAAACAAAAGTAAAATGAAAATAACAGTAGAAAATCCTGTACGGGACCAAAAGGCCCCTATCTCAACATGATGCCGATGATTGATTTTGTAATGTTTTCCGTGCTGGCCCTGCAGTCTCGACAAATATAACGACAAAAATCGGTCGTTAAGTCTAATCGATGTCAAATTTCTTTAATAGATTTTCAACCTTATGTTTTCAAAATAAAGTTGAAAATCTATTAAAGGAATTTGACAACGATACGAGTTAGCGACCGATTTTTGTCACTGTCTAATGTCGAGACTGCACTGGCTGGACGGATACCTATAATGTTTGTTGAGAATGCGTTTTCAGGTGTGTTTTATCAATGACCAACGAGATATTTCAGTTATTCAAAAGTAGCTGGTCAGGTTGCAATTTATACATCTCTCAAAGTTACCCACCATTACAACATTTTCACCGTCCATGCAAAATTCAACCGATACCAAGCGCAACTTATTTTCCTACAGCGGCCGTAAGAGGCAGCTGTATCGATAAATTCCTTTTATCGTTCTCTGCCGATCAAATAGATTCTAGGGTTTATTCGTATCGCTGACCTTTCCGACCGGATTGAAAAGTGTCGTTACGTAGGTATTCGGGTCAAAATAACAAAATGTATCGGCAATTTTGTATAGGTAGTAGGTACCCGTCGGTAATGACCAAGAAAGGATATAGGGTGCTCTGAAACAGTCTCCACAACTGGCCATATACTTAAATGTACCTACTTCCGTACGTATGGTACAGCCTGGTCAGTCAACGACATAAAACCGGCCAAATTGTTGTCAGACCACGCACAATGAAGGGTTCCGTAGTTGGGAGTAATTTATCGCAAAAACAAACTTAAAATTTTAGTTGCAAAACATGTTCTCCCACACATCGATATACGTCACAGTCAATTCACTAAATGTAAATTTAAGTTTGTAATCGCATTTTTTTTTAATGTGATATAAATTCAAATTACTGATTTTCGGACTTTTTCTTTTGCTTATGCTGTAAGACCTTGATTCTTGCCAAATTTCATGATTCTAGGTCAACAGGAAGTATAGGTTTTGATTTATTTGCGAGTATGAAAATATGTCGCATAAATGGCCGTATTTTTCTATTGCGTAGAGTTAGAAGCTTGATTTTTTAGAGCTCCAAGGGAATGAAGACCTACGTATTTGATATTAATTTCAACTTGATACATCCAAGCGTTTCTGAGAAAAAGGGTCTTGACAGACTGACAGACACCCAGACAGACCGACAACGAAGTGATGCTCTAAGAGTACCGTATTTCCTTTCGAGATACGGAACCCTAAAAATCAAATAAATGGCACTTTTGAATTTAAAATTTACAAGAAAGTAGAATTGATTCTAGTTGCCCCTTGAAGAAGGAAAAGAATGGTGGTTTATGGAGAAGAATGGGCAAGAAACTCCACAGTTACTCTTTTAAAATATTGTACAATATTTAAGAACACAAAGAGGTGCTCGTGGCTAAATAATAACAGCTGCCCGGGCCGATCGAAGGTTAAGCTACGCTTGCCGCGATTGGTTCGTGGAAGGGTAACCGTCCATAACATATCAAGACCCCTCCCTACATCGGAAAGCACATTAAGCCGTTGGTCCCGGCTGTCATTCGTAAATCTTTGACAGTCGTTACGAGTAGTCAGAAGCCCAAAAGTCTGACAACCAGTCTTACCAAGGGATATCGCGTTAATTGGGATGTGGAGGTCAGCTAGGCAGTCGCTTCATGTAAAATATTGGTATTCAGCTGCATTCGGTTAGACTGGAAGCCGACCCCAACATAGTTGGAAACAGGCGAGATATGAAAATGAAGAATGAATGTGAAGAAGATATAGGTACCTGAAATAAAATGGGGAATATATAAACGCGCTTTAAAAATAATGTTTCACACTTTAAAATGTTTAGCTTTAAAATTAACTGAATGAACTCTAAAAATAATGGTTTCCACTACCTATAAATATGCTTAGCTTTAAAATTAATTGAATGAACTATAAAAATAATAGTTTCCACTATAAGACCGAGCGAAGCGAGCTGAGGACTTGGTGATTATGTTTTTGAAACCACCTAGAAGTAGGAGCCCCGCTACGCGGGGTCTGTTGACTACGCCTTATTATTTATGCGACATAATTATAGTCCAAACCATTATTTTTGTAGGTATTATAATCATGTTGCTTAAGAAATGATTACTTTATAGTATATTTTTATTTTGTAAATTTCATTCAAGATGTTTTTTTTTTTTTATATTCTTTAATTTTGTAGGAGGATTCAAGATGTATTATTAGTTTAAAGTGCTAATACACAAATTTATAGCTGTTTTCATCAAATTTAAAGTACTATTAAATACATCCCAAATAAAATTACCATACTATAGGTACAATACGTACAAAGCCCCGCTACTATCTTGCTGACTGGAACATCATTATTTTAATCGGGGCATGAACTCTTAAATTGTTCATGCTGATACAAGAAAAAAAACCTGTTCGGTCGGGGTACCCCCGCCAGGCCCTGCAGTCTCGACATAGATACCGACAAAAATCAGTCGTTAAGTCCAGTCGATATCAAATTTCTTTAATAGATTTTCAACCTTATGGTTTGGAAATAAAGTTCAAAATCTATTAAAGGAATTTAACATCGATACGTATTAGCTGACTGACTGATTTTTGTCGCTATCTAATGTCGAGACTGCCGGCCCAGGAAAGAAGTTGCTTACTTGATACTCGTACGCACACAAACTCGTTTATAAAAGAAAGAGACAGAGAGTGAGAGACACAGTGAATTTATTACGCGTTTACAATACATAGCCATCTCAAAAAACTCAAAAACTCAAAGCATTTATTTCAATTAAACCATTTACAGGCACTTTTGAATTGTCAAAGAGTCGGTCAGTTAGTCAGAAAGTTGAAGCTAGTTGCCCATTCCAAAACGTAGATCTCTATGGAGAAGAACGGGCAAGAAACTCCAAGGACACTCTTTTTAAATCAAGATATTACAAAATCCTGGGTACATTATTCGTGTTGCTTCTATATGCGAGAACAATGAAAAAAAATATATAAAAAAACAATTCAAAATATAAGATTAATAATAAAAATAAGCCGTGGCAGTTAAGAGATGACCAGTCTCAACTGACGGCGCCCGTTCACGAACATGACGCGTGGATCAGCACCATCCAGCTCAACCATTTTGTAGGGAACCGAATGATCCAACACACGCGCCACCAACAGTGAGACATTTAAGTGAGCATGACATAGTCCCTACTGCCATGGTGTCAAGTCAACATAATTATATAATAAACGAATCCATTGTACTCACATTTACAAAATTGCAATATGCTTCTAAATTATACAAAACTATAGTTTGCTATGTATTTGAGCAATTAATAAAATTTTACTACATAAAAGAAAATAATCATTAAAATATCTATTGAGTTATTCAATAATAAAACATATTTTATAAAAAAATAAACAAACATTAAGTTCGCAATGTCAGAAAAATAAAAGGGGGAATAAGAAAGGAGTATCTCTTCCAAACATTCAAATTTTAACTAGTGCGCCCGAGTGGCTGTGGAGCAGGACCAGCATTACGCCAAGCATTTTTATCTACTATATAGTCATTGAACTTATAATATGCTTGTCTACATAGTGTGCGTTTAATGCATGTTTTAAATTTCTTCTCATTTAGTTGAAGAATATCGAGTGGTATTTTATTATAACATTTTACACAGTACCCCATAAAAGAAGTACCTACTTTAGATAACCTGAAACGTGGTTGATCTAATTTGTTCCTATTTCTAGTGTTGAAATTATGCCTGTCACTTATCTTACTAAAAAGATGTAGATTTTTTCGAACATACATAATGTTTTCATATATATATTGACAAGGTACCGTCATGATGTTAATTTTTTTAAACAATTCCCTTAGAGATTCGCGTTTGCGGAGGTTGTAGATGGCTCTGACAGCCCTCTTTTGCAGAATAAAGATAGAATCAATATCCGCAGCCCGTCCCCACAGCAGAATACCGTAAGACATGATGCTATGAAAGTAACTAAAATATACTAGTCTCGCGGTATCCACGTCTGTTAATTGACGGATTTTCCAAACAGCGTAAGCGGCTGAACTTAGCCGCCCTGCAAGTGATGTTAAGTGAGGACCCCACTGTAGCTTTGAATCTAGCGTAATCCCCAGGAAAACCGTTTTTTCGACGAATTCTAGTATCTCCTTATTCAATACAACGTGACATTTCCTACTTCTAACATTCGGTAACGAGAATCTTATGCATTTAGTCTTCTTCTCATTTAATACCAAATTATTTACAGTAAACCAATTATGAACCTTAAGCATGGCGTTATTTACGTCGTCAAGCTCATGTGCATGTCTGTTTATTTCAAAAATCAGTGATGTATCATCAGCAAATAACACCATTTGAGGTCGGATTTTCAGTAAATGAGGTAAATCATTTATATATACTAAAAAGAGGAACGGACCCAATATTGAACCCTGCGGTACACCCATTTTGACTTTTAAGCCCAATGAATTTACACCGTTTATTTGAACTTGCTGCAGTCTATCATTCAAATATGATTTTACTAAGCTAAGCGCAAGTTTACCCAGTCCGTAATGCTCAAGTTTCAAGAGCAGTGTTTCGTGATTCACGCAATCAAATGCCTTGGATAGGTCGCAAAAGATGCCTATTGCATCTTGTGCCTTCTCCCATGCGTTAAAAATATGTTTTAATAATGTAACACCGGCGTCGGTTGTACAACGTCCTTTGGTGAAACCATACTGTTGATCGTGTAGGATGTTATTACAATTAAAATGATTGAGCATTTGATTTAGCATTACTTTTTCAAACACCTTGCTGAAAACTGGCAAAACCGATACGGGTCTATAATTATTAGTGTCTTTGCTGTCCCCAGATTTGAAAAGTGGAATTACTTTACTATACTTCATTAAATCTGGGAATACCCCTTGATCTACACATAAATTAAATATTAAAGCTAAATAGGGTGCAATTGTCTCAATAATAGATTGACAAACTTTAGTAGACATGCCCCACAGATCTTCTGTAATTTTAATCTTAAGTTGCTTAAATGCCTTTACAACGACCACAGGGCTTATATGTTTAAATTTAAGTTCTATAGAACAGGCTGAAACATTCGCTCTTAATAAATCAATAGCAAGAGAGGGCGAGGAATTTAAAGTTTCTGTAGTTTTAATTGGAATATTAGTAAAGAAAGTTGCAAATTCCTGAGCAACATCGATGTTATCGCTAATGAGACCGCGGGAAGTGTCCAGTGTGTAATTAATATTATGCCTTTTGTGCCTGTTCGTTTCATTGTTAATAATTTTCCAAACTGTCTTTATTTTATTGTCTGCTGATTTAACCTTGTTGCTAATGAATGACGCTTTAGCTGCTTTGCAGACATTTTTAAAAGTTTTCGAGTAAGTAGCAACATACTTATTGAAAGTTTCAGTGTTAATATACGGCTTAAGGCCATACAGTTCAAATAATCTTTCCCTACTTTTCCTGATGCCTTTAGTTGCCCAGTCACTGAATAAAAACTTAGGGCAAATAGTTTTAGATTTCTTCTTAAAATAATTATTGAACTCTGTTTGCACTAATGAAAAGAATTCTTTATACAAAATATTACCATCATTAATATTTAGGCCCTGAGCACTTAACTTGCTAATTAAAGCGCTATTAAACTTATTTAAGTTAGCCGATGTTATTGGTCTAGTTTGTATCTGCACTTTTTGTATTGGTGTGTTGGACTCAAAAGTAACAGTTTGACCGCTGTGATCAGAAGGGAGATAATTTACAATGGCTTTATCTAAATAGTCGCAGCAACAAAAAACATTATCAATACATGTAGCAGTAGCCGTAGTTATTCGCGTTGGTTCCAAAAACACATTTGACAGATTGAATGATTTGAAGAGGCTTAAGAATCTACTGCTATTTGAATTATTTTCCAAAATATTAATATTAAAGTCACCACAAATAATTACTGATTTATTACCAGTTGCAAGTTTTGCCAAAACATCTTCCATTACTGACTCAAATATAGAGTAGTTTTGATAATTTGGAGGTCTGTAAACGCACACTATAAAATGCTTATCTAGCTCAACACAGGACAGTTCAATGCTATGTTCCACCGATAGTTCAACTATGTCTTTACGAGACTTAGATTTTATACAATTTTTAATTAAGATTAGTGAACCTCCACGCAGCATGGATTTTCGGTTAAAACAACTGCCCACACTATAGTTTTCATAATTAATTAGCACCATCCATCAGCACCCATCTAGGTAGGTATGAGTTTTAGAAGCTCTCATAAAGTTATCGCCATCTTGGATATTTATTTTGACCTGGCTATTGGCTTTGGCACCCTCAAAAACCATGAAAATGACACCCATGACAAAAACTTTGAAAGATTCGCACCCGCCATCGCGTTTTTTTTAAATTTTGACTTCACTTTTGGCGTCAGCACCTTCGAAAATCATAAAAACTTTCTCTCTCTGAAAGTCGCATGGAAACGAAAAAGCGTTATGCCACCCCCTTACCGCTTTTTCGTTACGTGACGTTTTTTACCAGTATATTTAAACCGGAAACCACGTTAAAAAAAAATCGTTCCAAAAAAAAGTAAGGATCTTTCATAAATCTGCCTGTACTAGTGGTGAAATTACTACCATCAACTTCTACTACCACTAGCTAACTACCAGCAAATTCAATATCACACAGTGAATTTATTACGCGTTTACAATACATAGCCATCTCAAAAAACTCAAAAACTCAAAGCATTTATTTCAATTAAACCATTTACAGGCACTTTTGAATCGTCAAAGAGTCGGTCAGTTAGTCAGAAAGTTGAAGCTAGTTGCCCATTCCAAAACGTAGATCTCTATGGAGAAGAACGGGCAAGAAACTCCAAGGACACTCTTTTTAAATCAAGATATTACAAAATCCTGGGTACATTATTCGTGTTGCTTCTATATGCGAGAACAATGAAAAAAAAAATATATAAAAACAATTCAAAATATAAGATTAATAATAAAAATAAGCCGTGGCAGTTAAGAGATGACCAGTCTCAACTGACGGCGCCCGTTCACGAACATGACGCGTGGATCAGCACCATCCAGCTCAACCATTTTGTAGGGAACCGAATGATCCAACACACGCGCCACCAACAGTGAGACATTTAAGTGAGCATGACATAGTCCCTACTGCCATGGTGTCAAGTCAACATAATTATATAATAAACGAATCCATTGTACTCACATTTACAAAATTGCAATATGCTTCTAAATTATACAAAACTATAGTTTGCTATGTATTTGAGCAATTAATAAAATTTTACTACATAAAAGAAAATAATCATTAAAATATCTATTGAGTTATTCAATAATAAAACATATTTTATAAAAAAATAAACAAACATTAAGTTCGCAATGTCAGAAAAATAAAAGGGGGAATAAGAAAGGAGTATCTCTTCCAAACATTCAAATTTTAACTAGTGCGCCCGAGTGGCTGTGGAGCAGGACCAGCATTACGCCAAGCATTTTTATCTACTATATAGTCATTGAACTTATAATATGCTTGTCTACATAGTGTGCGTTTAATGCATGTTTTAAATTTCTTCTCATTTAGTTGAAGAATATCGAGTGGTATTTTATTATAACATTTTACACAGTACCCCATAAAAGAAGTACCTACTTTAGATAACCTGAAACGTGGTTGATCTAATTTGTTCCTATTTCTAGTGTTGAAATTATGCCTGTCACTTATCTTACTAAAAAGATGTAGATTTTTTCGAACATACATAATGTTTTCATATATATATTGACAAGGTACCGTCATGATGTTAATTTTTTTAAACAATTCCCTTAGAGATTCGCGTTTGCGGAGGTTGTAGATGGCTCTGACAGCCCTCTTTTGCAGAATAAAGATAGAATCAATATCCGCAGCCCGTCCCCACAGCAGAATACCGTAAGACATGATGCTATGAAAGTAACTAAAATATACTAGTCTCGCGGTATCCACGTCTGTTAATTGACGGATTTTCCAAACAGCGTAAGCGGCTGAACTTAGCCGCCCTGCAAGTGATGTTAAGTGAGGACCCCACTGTAGCTTTGAATCTAGCGTAATCCCCAGGAAAACCGTTTTTTCGACGAATTCTAGTATCTCCTTATTCAATACAACGTGACATTTCCTACTTCTAACATTCGGTAACGAGAATCTTATGCATTTAGTCTTCTTCTCATTTAATACCAAATTATTTACAGTAAACCAATTATGAACCTTAAGCATGGCGTTATTTACGTCGTCAAGCTCATGTGCATGTCTGTTTATTTCAAAAATCAGTGATGTATCATCAGCAAATAACACCATTTGAGGTCGGATTTTCAGTAAATGAGGTAAATCATTTATATATACTAAAAAGAGGAACGGACCCAATATTGAACCCTGCGGTACACCCATTTTGACTTTTAAGCCCAATGAATTTACACCGTTTATTTGAACTTGCTGCAGTCTATCATTCAAATATGATTTTACTAAGCTAAGCGCAAGTTTACCCAGTCCGTAATGCTCAAGTTTCAAGAGCAGTGTTTCGTGATTCACGCAATCAAATGCCTTGGATAGGTCGCAAAAGATGCCTATTGCATCTTGTGCCTTCTCCCATGCGTTAAAAATATGTTTTAATAATGTAACACCGGCGTCGGTTGTACAACGTCCTTTGGTGAAACCATACTGTTGATCGTGTAGGATGTTATTACAATTAAAATGATTGAGCATTTGATTTAGCATTACTTTTTCAAACACCTTGCTGAAAACTGGCAAAACCGATACGGGTCTATAATTATTAGTGTCTTTGCTGTCCCCAGATTTGAAAAGTGGAATTACTTTACTATACTTCATTAAATCTGGGAATACCCCTTGATCTACACATAAATTAAATATTAAAGCTAAATAGGGTGCAATTGTCTCAATAATAGATTGACAAACTTTAGTAGACATGCCCCACAGATCTTCTGTAATTTTAATCTTAAGTTGCTTAAATGCCTTTACAACGACCACAGGGCTTATATGTTTAAATTTAAGTTCTATAGAACAGGCTGAAACATTCGCTCTTAATAAATCAATAGCAAGAGAGGGCGAGGAATTTAAAGTTTCTGTAGTTTTAATTGGAATATTAGTAAAGAAAGTTGCAAATTCCTGAGCAACATCGATGTTATCGCTAATGAGACCGCGGGAAGTGTCCAGTGTGTAATTAATATTATGCCTTTTGTGCCTGTTCGTTTCATTGTTAATAATTTTCCAAACTGTCTTTATTTTATTGTCTGCTGATTTAACCTTGTTGCTAATGAATGACGCTTTAGCTGCTTTGCAGACATTTTTAAAAGTTTTCGAGTAAGTAGCAACATACTTATTGAAAGTTTCAGTGTTAATATACGGCTTAAGGCCATACAGTTCAAATAATCTTTCCCTACTTTTCCTGATGCCTTTAGTTGCCCAGTCACTGAATAAAAACTTAGGGCAAATAGTTTTAGATTTCTTCTTAAAATAATTATTGAACTCTGTTTGCACTAATGAAAAGAATTCTTTATACAAAATATTACCATCATTAATATTTAGGCCCTGAGCACTTAACTTGCTAATTAAAGCGCTATTAAACTTATTTAAGTTAGCCGATGTTATTGGTCTAGTTTGTATCTGCACTTTTTGTATTGGTGTGTTGGACTCAAAAGTAACAGTTTGACCGCTGTGATCAGAAGGGAGATAATTTACAATGGCTTTATCTAAATAGTCGCAGCAACAAAAAACATTATCAATACATGTAGCAGTAGCCGTAGTTATTCGCGTTGGTTCCAAAAACACATTTGACAGATTGAATGATTTGAAGAGGCTTAAGAATCTACTGCTATTTGAATTATTTTCCAAAATATTAATATTAAAGTCACCACAAATAATTACTGATTTATTACCAGTTGCAAGTTTTGCCAAAACATCTTCCATTACTGACTCAAATATAGAGTAGTTTTGATAATTTGGAGGTCTGTAAACGCACACTATAAAATGCTTATCTAGCTCAACACAGGACAGTTCAATGCTATGTTCCACCGATAGTTCAACTATGTCTTTACGAGACTTAGATTTTATACAATTTTTAATTAAGATTAGTGAACCTCCACGCAGCATGGATTTTCGGTTAAAACAACTGCCCACACTATAGTTTTCATAATTAATTAGCACCATCCATCAGCACCCATCTAGGTAGGTATGAGTTTTAGAAGCTCTCATAAAGTTATCGCCATCTTGGATATTTATTTTGACCTGGCTATTGGCTTTGGCACCCTCAAAAACCATGAAAATGACACCCATGACAAAAACTTTGAAAGATTCGCACCCGCCATCGCGTTTTTTTTAAATTTTGACTTCACTTTTGGCGTCAGCACCTTCGAAAATCATAAAAACTTTCTCTCTCTGAAAGTCGCATGGAAACGAAAAAGCGTTATGCCACCCCCTTACCGCTTTTTCGTTACGTGACGTTTTTTACCAGTATATTTAAACCGGAAACCGCGTTAAAAAAAAATCGTTCCAAAAAAAAGTAAGGATCTTTCATAAATCTGCCTGTACTAGTGGTGAAATTACTACCATCAACTTCTACTACCACTAGCTAACTACCAGCAAATTCAATATCCGATCTAGAATTTCATAATGAAAAAACCCAAAAATACTTTGCCTGACCTGATTGCACCCCGGACACTATCTCACGTAGCGATGCACGCTTTACATGTGATAACCAAGTGTACAAACACGCTGTCAATGTGTGTGTCAACGAGTAGCGTCAACACAGAAGACACACACACACACACACCCTCACACAACCCCGACTTCGCCATTGTCTCGAAAGGTACCGAGAGCTCCTGCGCTTACACACACATTCACAGCGTGTTTGTATACTTGGTAACCACAAGTAAAGCGCACGCCACTTCGTGAGATAAAAAGACTATAGTAGGTACCTACCCACATTATTTATTTAGCAGTAAATTCGAAACTCGATTTCAGCAATAAACTTTTTGTACCTTAATCAACTTAATAATTATTTGACGGAACTGTAATCAAATAAACGTAATTAAACACAAATATTTGAAGCCCATTGTCCATAAGATTACTGACTAATTGAGCTGAATATAAGTCGTCCATTTAATTGAAATCGCAAAGTCGCAATTAATTTAATTAATGGGATCTTCCCATTAATTACCGGATTGATCCACAAAGGGGGAATGGACTGGTATTATGATCAATTTTTTGCCAATTAAAAGTAACTGAGGATATTCATAATTATCTAATGGAAGTGTGAAAGAGCTCTCTTTGATTAATTAACAATGATTTTTAATTATGCTTAAAAACATAATCTCTTGGTTTCTCACCCTGAAAGGGCAAAGCGTTTATGATGTTTTCCATTTGAAATTTCTCAGAAGCAATTTGGAGTCTGGCTTTTTGCGGGCTGTGGGACATAAGGGGTATGCGCTATGGAGCCCAAAAATTTCAAATTTACTCACATTTTTTGCAATTTGCAGGTCAGTGTCAGGTTGTTAGTTAAAATATAATCCATGACCGTAAATTGTATTTGTAGAATTATAATCATTAGAATTGCTTGAAACCTTAAATGCTACGATTTTAGGAAATAGTAATTCAATAGGAATAATTTGAACTTAGAGAGTTGTATTGATAATTTTAAAATACTGTAAAGACATTATGTGTTACGGTCGCGGATCATATTTTGATCAACATACAACCTGACACTGACCAGCAGATTGACAAAAAAACGTAAGAATATTTTAATTTCGCTAGCTATCTACATCTATCTATAAGGATCCCCCTTAAGACGAAAGCGCTAGGCTTTCGTCATAAGGGGGATCCTTAGCTGTAGCCCGCCAAATTAAAATTTTCTTTTGTTTTTTGCAAATTGCAGCTCCGTTTTACGTCGTTTGTTGATCAAAATGCGATTCGCGACTGTAGAAATATATTATATTACGACTACGCGACTATAGGAATATTATATCTTTATATATGTATAATTCTACTGTACGTGTATATGTCACTGAACTCCTTCTGAACGGCTGGACCGATTTTGATGAAATTTTTAATGTACATTTTGTGGGTCCCTGGATGACTTAGATTCACAATTGGACCCGATAGGTGGCGCTGCGATCGAGTTCTAGCAAACAGGACAACGTCTGTCCGGTTAGCTAGTATATATATATATATATTTACTGAATAATAATCATCAATTTCATATCAATCGTCAAACTTTGGAAATTTGTTCCACCTAAATATTTTCATATGAAATATTCTGAAAAATTCGCAAGCGGAACAAATTTCCAAAGTTTGATGATTGATATGAAATTGATGATTAGTAAGTATATCATTCCTACCATCGCGAATCGCATTTTTGTCAACATACGACGTAAAACAGAGCCGCAATTTGCAAAAAAATCAGTTTTTTTTTTAGAGCTTTGTCCCACACTAGGAATTTCTCCTGTATTGTGGGTGCGTTTACAAACATTTAAACTCACATACACAAACAGCCAGACCCGGAACAATTACTTGTAGGGCATACAAATATTTGTTCCATGAGGGAATCGAACCCGCGACACGCAGCGCAGCAGTCAATCGCTTAACCATTGCGCCAACCGTGCCGTCAATTTGGCGGGCTACAACTGAGAATCCACTTGAAACAGCACTTACAATGTGAAAGCCGACTACAACTTGGTTAAGAAAATACAAAGCGGAAGATTTCCTTCAGCACAATCTCCCATAGCACGTGGCACTAAAACAATTTAAAAATCTTTTCATAATACCATAGAAACTTTATTAATATTATTCAAAATGTTAATGGTATACTAAAATATTATTAATATCTACAGTGAGCTTGCGAAACACAATTTATCAGACCCCTAGGGGATTTAAGGGATATTCTTCCGTAGAGTTTAGGGATGTGACGCTTTTTATCGAGTTGAAAATTTTGATATCAAGTTTAAAGATTTTTATTAAAATAACCTATAGTAAGTAAATTAGAAAAAAAAGTAGAAGCTAGAGTTATGTTACACCATTCTTCTTCTTTATGGGTTCTGGTTTCTGTACTTAGTCCTTCATATGGACCATTGTGCGTGGGCCAAGGCGGCCGTCGGTGGTTATTCCAACCAGCCCACCTCCCTCCAGAAGTTGATAATGTCTCCTGGTCTGCTGAGAGCACCTGTGTAGGATCTCGGTGCTCCGAAGGTATGTGTCCTAATCTGGGTGACGCCTGTGCATTCTGTAGTTTCTGCCTACTCCCATGGGAAGGAGGCCTGAGTTTATGTTTTTATTTTTTATTTTAAATTATAGTCAGTACATTAGAAAAAAAGTTCAAGCTTGAGTTATGTTTTGCGACACCTGATAAATACAGTTTGTATTGTTTGGATCACCTATAACCTGAACACGTATTTTCCTTATCAGTAAATATTAAAATGTTTGTTTACTAAAACTACATTATTTACCTTATCACATACATTTTATTGCTGATAAAAGCACGAGTTACATCACGAATCTTTACAAGTGAAGTTAACAATGGCGTATAAAATAAGTTGTTTCGACAAATAAATACACTGTTGTTGCATTGATACTTAATATCACGCAAAACTTAAATGGAATTTTGAGATGAAAACAAGAAAAGCAATTAAGTCCCTGTAAAAACATTGCTATACTTTTTCGTGACATGAGCTTATCCATAATTTTTTTTTTGCAACTCAAGAGAAAATGTCTTGAGTTGTATCGAAAATTGTATACCTCTTACAAGCTCTTTTCTTGAATGAGTTCACGCACCGGTTACTGCCCTGCTTCGGGGTAAAAGATGCTGATTACATTTTAATTTTGACAAAAAAAGCAAAATCATGAATGAAACAAAGAATGGAATAGAACACACACACACACACATTGTGCCATTTGGCATTCAAATATTTGTACTTGTAATTAATAGAATCCTACTTCCTATCCTACTAACATTATAAATTAAAAATGTGAAAGTTTGTGAGGATGGATGGATGTTTGTTACTCTTTCACGCAAAAACTACTAACGGATTTGGATGGAATTGAGAACTCAGATAGTTTATAGCCTGGATTAACACGTAGGATACTTTTTATCCCGGTAGTACGTTCCCGTGGGATAATTTCCGACCTCCACGCGGGCGAAGCCGCGGGCAAAAGCTAGTATCGAATAATGAAAAAAATGCCTGACTTAATGCTGGTCCTGCTCCACAACCGCAACTTATTGATGAACACTTGAAAATACTGTTTGAGCTGCTGAAGATGCTGGTTGCTGGGAAAGTGTAGCCCAGTGGTAATGGCAGCGACTTACGAGTTGTAGGTCGTAGGTTCGAATCCAGGCAGGCGCTTTACTTTATGTAAATTATTTCATCACCACTGCTCTCAAAACGGTGAACAAAAACATCGTGAAGAAACCGGCTTATCCTAGAACAAAAAATTCGAAGACATGTGACATCTACCAACCGGCACTGGGCCCGCGTGGTGGGTTATGGCCCTCTCTGTTCACCGAGAGGAGGCCTGGTATTATCTGTGTGTGCATTGTGTAAACTCAATCTCCTATGTATTATATAATTGCATAGCACAAGTGTAAGTACTATATACTGTAGAGCTATCATTTAACGGGTATTGTCTTTCATTGACTTGAATGTGCCCTGGCGGCTGATAGTATGTCATGCTCACTCAAATCTCTCGCTGACGGTGGCGCGTGTGTTCATTTAGCTCTCTTCAAAATGATTAAGCTGAATGGTGCTGATCCATGGTCTGACTGGACTAGTCCATCTCTTAGCTGCCACGGCATATATATACTTATTTTTTTTTTTGTTTGTTTCTATTTGCTGTACTCTGGACGCTTATAACGTGTATGTCTGTTTTACATCGTTCTCACATATAATATAAGACCAATATTAATGATGACGTAACTAATATTTTTGTAACAATGCAATTTAAAAGAGTGTCCTTCGAGTTTCTTGCCCGTTCTTCTCCATAGGTACCTACTACGCTTTGGAATGGGCAACTAGCTTCATATTTCTAACTAATCAAATCCTTGTCAGTTCAAAAGTGCCCGTAAATTTGAGTTTGAGTTAATTGGTGACTCTAATTCTACAGTTTGTGGTATAAAACTCTTCATTCTCCGTCAACTCTATATTCTAATAAATATAACTATCGATAAATACTTTCCCATCCCTAAAAAAGTAGAAGGTGCAAAATACTTATATAATACGTAGATTTTAAAAGTGCCGGGTATTTTCCGGACGGTTTTCCCCGTCAGGCTACGGTTAAGTCTTGTTACGCTCACGATCTCCTTTTAACGTTACGGTTTTTGTAATTTTTAAACGTTTAAGTTTTTAAAAGAAACTTCAGCAAGATATCTTCCCGGTATTTAGTCATTTTATCCTGGAAATTGTGGTTCTTAATCGCTAATTTAGCTGTTCTCTTTTTCCAGTTGGGTGGTAACTATTCCTTGGGTAGCACTTCTTTATTTGTCTTTCCAAGATAATATTTAAATAATATATTATACTAGCGACCCGCCCCGGCTTCACCCGGGTAGTATTAAATTTATATTTCAGTCTAAGTAACACGTGGCCGGCTATGCTAACACCAAAAACTTAAAAAGTAAGAACAATTACAATTACAAAATAAATTTAGGTTATACCTTAGCCTCAACAACACGTGGTGGCTATGCTATTAAATTGTAGCTTATATGAAACGTTTGTATTTTTAACATAGCACCATCTATTGAATACTTACTCAATCCAGTCAACAGATATCGCCATCTGTTAGAATCGCTTGGAGCTAACATATAATTATTGTGACTGTCAAATAATATACAAATAATTTGCAATAAAATAATAAATTGCGACTATAAATTGAGATGTAAGCTATCCTATCTTTCAAGTTGGATCAAATTGCAGACGGTGTGCAAATCAAATTTAAAATCCGTTCATTAGTTTAGGAGTCTATCGCGGACAAACAACGTGACACGTAATTTTTATATATATAAAGATAAGCTAACAGTCTTAATATTTATAATATGTGCAAGTGTATAAAAAAGGAGGGGAAAGAACCATAGGGCATCAAAAAATTCCTCCAAATCGCTGTCAACAGGAAAACTGCTCAAAAAGCTGGATGCTGCCAGCTTTTTGAGCAGTTTTCCTGCCACGTTGAATAGCAATGCTGATTCTTAGGCCAAAAAGTAGGCCAGCCTTCTGGTCACGTGAAGAGTCGAGCAACCGCTTGGCGATAGCTCGAAAAACTAAGAGGGTATTCGGACAAAGTCAAAGACATGCCCCGTGGGTAGTAATATCAAATTTAAGGCCGCGTTCACACCAAACGTATAGTTCAAGTCAATCGCCGACTGTGAAAATGTATGAAAAACAAAAGAAAGCTTTTTTTTTATAAGTATTTTATGGCCTGGTTGCTAAGACCTTTTAGCCAAGTCTTTAGTTTATTTAATTTCCTTCACTCACAAAGGACAGTCAATCGGTGGCAGGTTCTTTTTTCATTCATTTTGTACTGGACGCTCACAGTTGAGGGCCGACTACACGCGTCGGTATGAACGCGGCCATAGTTTACTATTGTTAAGTTTAAGTTATTCCACGATTTCTTATTGAATCATTTTAATGACAGCTTGTCCCTGTACATTCTTCTCGTACAGAACAAAAACGAACATTGATCATTACTCTTGCTTACTATCCTCACGAAGTATTCGTTCACTTTGTTACTTTATTTCACTGGTATCATCATAGTAGAAAATACATTTAGCTTAAACAAATGTGAAAATTTAAAAGTATTTTCCCTAAGTATTAGTCTAATTAAATTATGTTCTTCAATTCAATCTACCACAGTCCTCTGTTGTAAAATAGGCTCTTGAAAGTATGCAACTACACCCGTGAGGTGATTGCACACAATGGCAATTGATGGCAATGGCTTTAATTTTGACAGTTCAGTCACGTTCAATGCGTTAGTTTTGTTATGAGCAGACGAATTTTCCTACCTATGGGGCAATGAATAAGGAATTTTTCAAACCTATGGGGCAATGAATAAGGAATTTCCTTCGAAACCGTTTGTTTTTGGTTGGGAAATCATCAAATAACTTCTCCCGCTCTAGGCAGAGCAGGAGGGCGTGTCAGAATTTTACTGACTAAAACCCACCCGTGTTCCGTAAGTTGCCTGTGTGCCAGGGCCACGGTAACCGTTTCAGACAAACCCGTGACCCCGGCAGGCATCGGCCCTAACGGACCCCGTCAATATGTGCTAACATCTCTTTGAAGCGCGTGTGGGACATAATCCTCCTAAACCCTGGGCTTGTGACTCAAAATGTGTTACTCAATTAGGGTGTCGGTTCTCCGCCTCGCGCATGAAGTCAGTCGCAGCCGCCTTTCTAAGCACATCGGTCCATCCAACCGGGCGCCGTACCACAATACGTCTGCTAATTCGCGGTCTGCACACAAAAATTCATCTGCTCCAACAGCCATCCCCACTTCTGAAGAAAAAGAATAAGCAAAGTCAAATCTATTCATTTGTAAAAATGTTACATTACACTAAAATAGTAATGGGCTAGACCATGTAAAGTACAGGTAGACGAATAAATTCATAGACAGCCCATTGCGAGAAAACTACTAAGGGAACAATAATACTCACTTTTCAAATCACGCTCGTTTATTTCTCCTAATAATCACACTTGGCCTATTATTGATAAATTCTTAACAATAATCACTTAATCGTTATCCACAGATCAATTATTTACTTCAGCACTCGTAAGAAACACCCGAAAGCTTACGTCCGAACTCGACAAGAGCTCAAGTCAGAATGCCATTCACCATGGTATAATAATATACTTCGCCAGGTATAGCATTCCGAGACACAGTGGTCACGTGGGTGACACAAGCCTACGTCATCACCGCTGTGTTACCAGTAGTGTGTAATAATAACTCCCCAAACGCCTTTATTACCGCTGTGAATCCGATAAAACAATGAGGTTTTAACTAATAATTACGTTGGTATATGTTTAAATTGAATTGTTTCGTTTGATTAGAAAAACGAAACGACAATTTAAATGCTTTATATATATTTTTTAACAGAATGGTGACTGAAAATGTTTCCATAATTCGTTTTTTGTTGCAATACAGTGGCAACTGGATAGTGACGTAAGCATGTGTCACTCTCGGAGTGCCAGACCTTGTTTTTTTAGACCATGCCATTCACCGTTGCCGGAATAATGTCCCCACCCTTAATTCTAAAAAAATAATATTACGTCCGATCTAGGACATGTCCAAATGTTGCCATAAAAATAACTTTTAAAATCAAATTAATTCCTACAATTCTTAAAGAACCAAACTAAAATAATAAATATTTTGCGATGCAATTGAATCCTTTACTCTCAATTCCAGTTGGCAACTTAATACCCACATAATACAGCTAAGACCCTTTAAAATCAAGAACACGGTACAATAATATATTAAACTGTTTACGTTAATAAATAGGAACACAGACAAACCCGAGCTTTCCGGTACATTACGTCACCTGTAAAGGCTTCAATAACTCAAGTGGTAAAACGTTGTTTAAGCTTAGCGTATGGGGCTGACTGTCACACCGTACCTAGTGTGTTTATAATCAAATTTCATATTTTTTTAAGCTATTGCATAGCTTTAATCGCGGGCTTTGAGCGCGGCGACCGAATCAAAAAATTCCGTAATGAAAATAAAACCTAACACCCCCCTCTCCGCCTACCATGTAGCTCGGCCGAGTGTTCGCTAAACGTGTATATATATGGTACGACTGTACAAAGCTCGCACGGATCGAGACGAGCTGCTCCGAAATCGGACGAATACGTAAGCAGATTGCATAAGTTGATAAAAAATGCTATGCAATAGCTTTACCGCGGCAGTCCCCGAGTGCCACGTGTTTTTTTTTTTGTTAAATTTGCGTTTGTACTCTTACGAAATTTACCGATTTTAATAACAAGAATTTGAATCGATAGCCACCTCGACGTGTAATGAATGAATGAATGATTTATTTGCCAGAATATAGGTACATAGACATAGTATTAATAGCAAATGGTTTCACTATATTCGACTTTTCAGTCATGCACTGAACTCTTGAACTTGGAATCCGTTCGAGCAGTAATCTAGTTGGACAATTCTGTATCCAACATAATTATAACATCGGCCGCGTGAAATTTCTTGCTCCCCCGACCCACCCCGTCGCATCGCATCGCCCGACTGCCCTATTACTTCCTTTTCGCTTATCGTTCTTTCTGCCTTTTTTCCCTTTACTCGGCTCCTAAGGGTCGTAGCGAGATGTTAAATAGCCTAAGTATAATCTTTCTCGAGAATTGGACTATCAAATGCAAAAATATCTTCCAAATCCAGCTGGTAGTTTCAGAGATTAAAGCGTACAAAGAAATAAATAAATAAAAATCTTTAGCTTTTTATATTAATATAGATCTATATAAATAAGTATTCGGTCCAATTGTCAAGTTAATAGGTTAGTGGAATAAGATTTATTCAAATAGTGTCCTCCCCTTTCACCGCGACAGGGCTTGTTTTAAAAAAAAGGCGTTCGATACGTTTCCATTGTATGATTTAACATTATTTACACCAATTTTCGAGTTAATTGAAGCAAGCAGTAAAATAAAAACTTTATAACACTTTTCCATACCGTTAGGAGTTGATTTTTGAGAAACCCTGAATCACGTACTTTTTTTTTTGTTTTAGTACCGACTTTCGAGTTAATCCGACAGCGCCTTTACTTACTAACTTTGTCACCCTCTAAATCTTCTGTGAGGTGCTGTTTTAGAAAACATTTAAGTCTTTATTATTTACTAAGGAAAATATTGCCAAGTTTCAAGTATATTATTTTTATTATTAACCAAACGAATAAGATATTTTCATATAAATTGTATCCCCTTTCCCCCCCTCCCACACTGGGGCGAAATTTTGTAAAAATCGTTTAGAATGTTTCCGTAACCTAAACTACAGATTACTCGTATTCATACCAATTTTTGAGTTAATCAGGCCACGCATAATAATCCTCCTCTTAAAAATTCTGTAAGTTCAGGGGACGATTTTTAAATAACCCTGATACACGTTATTGTTTATTTTTGGTATTAAGTATTTATAAGTACTAAGTTTCGAGTTAATCGGAACGCACGTTAAAATTATTCCATACAAACTTTGACACCCCCTAATTCCCCTTTACGGGGTGGTTTAGAAAAATAATAAATCAAAAACTTTACAATTTATTTAGATATGTATTCGTGCAAAGTTTCAAGTTTATTAATTCAAGGAATAAGTTTTATTTTACAAACAAAATCCCCCTTTTTCACCCCTTTAAAGGTTGAATTTCATAAAACCCCGTCTTAATACTCCCCTACACTATAAAAGGAAGCCGTGTGCAAAATTTCACATTCCTAGTCCTAAAAGTTTCGTCGAATTGATACATCTATCTTATATAATTTCTCCATACAAATTTTGAACCCCCGTTACACCCGTTCAAGGGATGAATTTTCAAAAATTCGTTCTTGGCGGATGCCTACGTCATAATAACTATCTGTGTGGCAAATTTCAGCCCAATTAGTTCAGTGGTTTGAGCTACGTGTTGATAAATCAGTCGGATTATACTGGTCAATTAATCATAAAAGTGTCAGATGCAAGTTCTTAAAGGAAATACTTCGTAGACATGTACAAAGTGGACACCGAGAAGCCAACAGCACGGTTTATTGATGCATTATCAAACTTAGAAATACAGTTTTAACGTCTCATGCCTTCTTGTCACCCATGCTCTTCAAACTGGAATACAACAATACTGGTTAGCACCACAAACAGCACCGTAATTGCGTACCACGTTTGTCAATCAAAATCCGCAGGACTTTGGAGGACATTAGCAATCCATTGCTTCTTATGATCGAATAAATCATTTGCAACGAATGACAACATAAATAACCCAATTAAAATTATTGAATTGTAAAATGAATGGTTGCGAGTGGCTTACGGAATTACCCCGCTAATAATGCACTAGTACTTCTCCAGACTGCCATTTCTAACACTCACCAATTATGATAATGCAGGCCACTCCCACTTAAAACCAACAGCATAGTTCTTTCTGCGAGCGTACGAAGACTTGAAACTTTCCATACGTTACTGTGTAAAGGCGCCGCCCTACAGCAACCCACGGCTAAGCTACGCACGTGTACTTTGCTTTGTATGAAAATATAAGCAAGATCGTCCACATCGACCCAGGGTCGAACGCACGAATGCGTGTTTGGCAAACAAATGAACCGCACAGCAATGTGGTAAACCTCTCCGTGCACATCCTACGTAGCAGTGGATGGTCGACTTAATCTTCAAGTTTCAGAGGAACAAGTTTATGTGATGTAACTGCACACAAACTTGAGAAGTGTGTAACTTGTGTGTGACTAACTAGACAGTGCTCTTGAGATACTAAGAGTAGTTGTACCTAGAGGTACATACTTATAGAGTAAATAAAATCAGTAGAATGCTGGGTGCCTCTGTTTTACGTCAAAGACAAATTAACATAGCTGTTCTTTTGTAAGTAAGTAAAAAAATGTTTTTCAACCACAGATAACTTATTTCATAATTCCCGATACACACGCACGGATTGTGGCAAAAATATGCTACATTTATCCACCTTTCAAAAGAACCTAGAACGCAAGAGATGAGTCCACGCATAAAATTCTAAAAAATAAAACACTAAGAGGCGGGAACGCGCGGTCAGCTGTCATGTTGAAGTAACTTTCGTGCGTTCGGGCATTCTAGGGTTTTCCGAAGTGGTGAGTTTATAGTTTCGGACAGTTCAGTGGATATGAAGAAAACTAGCCTAGCTTTTCTATTTAGTTGGTCGATTATCAATATGAAACAAACATTATAAGGATTTCTTGCAGTGTTTATAAAATCTTGCAGAACATTTCTAATAATTATAATTTTTATTTTGGAAATTTTTATTTCAGGGAGTGTTAGTACAATCATCCATCGCTCAAACTGCCTTCCAATTTGAGAGCTGCGCTTTCAAAGACCCGTTTGCGGGTTTAAATCTTATCATTACAAAATGATATCAATGTAATTTTATCAATATCAATTTCTTTTAAAGTTTTATTAGGTACATATTGACTCTAATCTATGATGAAGAAAATATTGTGAAATCTCTATCACCAAAAAGCAAAAGAAACTCTCAATTCGGTGTAACAGACAGCCAATTAATCCAAGTTTTGGAGCTCGCGCTAATCCGCGGTTGGTATTTTACTGACGTCAGATTTATTAGCCAACCGAGGATGTACCGAATTATTCAATTAGACTCCCAACTATTAAAGTGCCGTCATTATGTTAGAGATAAAAGGAAGGGAGAGGGGGTTAAGAAGGGGGAGGAGGGAACGATTTATAACGCTTTTGTTTCCCGTTGCTCTTTTTATATTGCTTTCGTTTTCCTGTGGCGTTGAGAGGTTCAGTGCGAGCGAGGATATGGCTGAAAAAACTTGGGAATGTTTGACGAACTTTTTTTAAACATTTTGTCCTATTTTTTGTTTGAATACTTAAAAAGGTTTATTTTATTTTCAAACAAGATAATCTTTCATAATTTTAAAAGCTATGTACAAGTACATGTATGTAAAAAAGGAGGGAAAATAATTCTTAAAAAATTCGTCTGCATCGCTGTCTTCGCAAGGCTGCCAGTATTGCCACGTTGTATGCAATGCTGATTCTTTGGCCAAAAAATGGGCCAGCCCTCTGGTCACGTTAAGAGTCGACCAACCGCTTGGCGATGTCTCGAAAAACTAAGTGGGCACTCGGGCCTCATGTCCGATATACTGTTTCAACCCCAAACGGATCTATCATAATATGAATTGAATTTCTTTAGCTTTATTCATGATACTAAATAACATACACTTAAAAAGGAAGAAAATTTAATAGAAAATGTTTTCATTGGCACAAAACTTATAATATGGTACCTACAAAAGGTAGTAAAAAAAAATACTATCTTGCTAATGTCAGAATATTTCAGTTTACATCCTGTATCTGAGCGATTGGTATTAACTTTTCTATATCTTTTCTTAGATAAGACACGAGTATTGATCTCCACGCTTGCTTGCAATATTGTCATCGCTGTAAGTACCTAGAATAGTTTAGATAAAATACATACTAATTAATTGGAGAGACATTATATTAAGGCACAAAAAGCGACATTGGTGTCGATTGTCAACAAAATTCTCTAAACTAGACTAAAAATCACTAAAATTTAGTTTATTCCTATCAAACGAAGATTTCTCATTCTGGAATAGACTAAAGTGACCCAACTTTACTATATTTTAGTTTGACAGTACTAAGATGGCACTGAGTTATTGCTGGCTGGCAGGTTTGCACGATGCTCACTTCCTGTTAAAATCACGCTCTTTCGAGCCTACTGTACTGTTTTTTACACATGCAGCCTGTGGGTTAGATTTACGCAAAGATCGTACAGCGCTCTCCGCGTTCAATACAATGATGCGTTTAGGATACTGGTGGGGTTGCCCCGTTTCTGTAGTGCGTCAGGGATGTTTGCAGATGCGCATGTAGATTGCTTTTATGCAACAATGGGAAAGGTGCGCTTCCCTGGTGCGCAGGGTGCGGGGCAACTCCAGCAGTGTCTTAAGCATGGTTGCGAGTCGCCTGGACTGTGTTTACGTGGGTCACTGTTGTGCCGTCTTTTGTGGAATGTCGCTAGGGTGACCAATCGTTATTTCTTGTATTGTTTTTGTTTAGTGTCTCTGTTTACTAACTTAGTCGTAAATTTTACTAACAATCTTGTTGAGTCTTGGTTACTCGTTTAAAGAAAATTCAAATTAGTTTAGTGAAAATGGCAATTTTGCTATTCTGAATTTGACGTTTTTCACCAAATATTTTGGTTGTCTAACTAAATCTGGCTATTTTTAATCGCGATAAAAAGGTGTGGAATAAAATTAGTTTTCATGAACTAAAATTCACCATAACACCTCGACTTCAGGTGCAAAAACAGTACTGTATCTTTTTTTTTTTTATTTTGCTTATATCTCGAAAATGGTGTGTCCTATCGCAAAAATGATGAAATTTCCGACCCCCTTTATAAACCGTGAACCCCTGAAACTTTACATGTAGGAAATAATGTTTCATATTTTCCATACAAAATGTAAACATCCATAAAAAACACGTTGAGGCTGCCCCGATGGGCGCCTCCCGGCTCTAAAAAAAATTCACGGGGTAGGGCAAACAAGTACGACGTGGTGTCACGATTGAAAAAATTAAATTTTAGTTGCGTCAAAAATATTTTAAAATTTAGATATTTTTTTTGCAGAATAGCTTTAAGATTCTCATAGCCAAAAGTAAGGAATTTTAGTGATAGTTTAGTTAGTTTAGTTCGGTGTACAAGAGAATCGGCACCATTAGCAGGTTTTTTCTGAAAATGAAATAATATTCTGAATGGAATAATATTAGATATAATTAGGTATATTATAACATCCTGTTCCCCGAAAATTCTGTTTCGCAAAAGGAAAACCGTGTAAAAACGAACACATAAGTAGATATAATATATAGTAAATATAATATAAGGAAAAACGTCTCGCAACGCATATTTTCATCTATTTGAATATCATTGGCTCATAAAACTATGGGGTCGGTTTTCTATAATATTATTCTATAATAAATCTTGAATTCACAAAGGGGTAGGTAGAGAGGACCAGTACACCCAGATTTTGCCAGTCAGGTTAAGCCTATTGTCATTGACTGGGCAAAAAATATGCAGACTACAAAGCTATTGACAATTTCCTAACTTTAAAAACGATAATGTCATTTATTAACTTAAAATGCAATAAAAAACACGTGTGGCACTCGGGGACTGCCGCGGTAAAGCTATTGCATAGCATTTTTTATCAACTTATGCAATTATAATTATTTATTTATTTTTTATTTCTGCAGTATATTTTTTTCTTTGATATTAATTCAAGTACAGTCGTACCATATACATATACGTTAAGCGAACGCTCGGCCGAGCTACATGGTAGGCGGAGTGGGGGGTGTTAGGTTTTATTTTCGTTACGGAATTTCTTGATTCGGTCGCCGCGCTCAAAGCCTGCGATAAAAGCTATGCAATAGCTTAAAAATAAGAATTTTATTTGGTACTAGCTGCTATCCGCGGCTTCGCCCGCGTGGTTGTCGGAAATTATCCAACGGAACCGTGCTGCCGGTACAAAAAGTAGCCTATGTTACTCCTTATAATATCAGCTATATGCCAGTGAAAGGCCCGTCAAAATCGGTCCAGCCGTTTCGGAGATTACCCGGAACAAAAAGACAGACAGACAGTAAGTTCTTTTTTTTTAAATTGGTATTTTGTTATAAGTCCCGTATATACTTTCATATGCATTTAGTAAAATGCTGTTATTTTGACATTACAAACAGACACTTCAATTTTATTTATTTTTAAAGATGTTTACATTCAAATGGATTGAATTCCTAGATCTCACACTAGGATTCCCTGTGTAGTTAGATCCAGGCTCCTTCGTTCCGTCATAAGTTTTATACAATATAAGGTACATTTTTGAAACATAAAATGGGCATAAAAAGAGTGTATACGAGTAGGTACACGGTGGTGTGATTTGTGTCAGTTCTGTTGGTTTTTGTTTGAGAGTGTCTGCATACTATTGGTACATATGTAAGTGAGTGCATATGTATTTGTGAATTGTCAATGTTTGTGAGTTTTTACTTAAGGGGCCGTGCACAAAATCGACTGATTTTGATCAATTTTGTTCATTGTTTGTGAGAAAAGGAAAAAGAATTTAAACAAAATTATTTGTGATTTGAAAATTGGATTTCTTTGTTTTGTATGTGGCTGAAAGGGATTTTTCAAATAAGTTAATTAATCATGGAAACTCACTAACATACGCAGCAAAATTTCCGAAAAATTACGCGAGACTGGTGTTTGATCATCTTTTTACAAGAAACTACTTTTGATTTTGAACATTAAAGAATATCATCAATGTTATTATATGGTCTACTTGCACATGGATTAACCACTTTTTAAAATTTTCATACAAAATATAGCAGAAAAATAAAGTTCAAAGCGGCAATTTTTTTTTAAACCGTGTCCGGAATGTATTTTTTCCTATTACTTAGCAAACCATTTCAAGAAATTTAAAAATCACACATTAGTCTTCAGCTATCTTTGAAATAAAATCAAAATGTTATTTTATGATCATACAATATCTTTATTAAGAAATAAACTATATTTTCGCGAGCGCGACCGTGATGAAACTATTAACTGATGCTGTCACTAACACGAATGCTTCAGCGCCATGAAAACTGTATTTTTATTTCCATACAGACTTAATGTTTCAATTATTTCCAGCTTTCTAACAATTAGATTATAAAGTGACAAAAAAATTATTTTTTCATTCACGGAGCCAGAAACTTTCTATCATATCGTAGTCCAGTGTAAGAAGCCAATTTGTTACCATCACTCGGCATTTTGTTTGTGTTAGTTGTAGTATTTTGTGCCGACCATTCAGTTTCGTGTATATGTGTGGTCCCATAAAACCGTAAGAAAATAATAGGTAAACAATATCTAATTATCATCATCATCACCCTATATTCGTCCACTGCTGTGTCCCTGAAATGTCCTTTCTTTGGTATTGTTCGTCGAATCGTTGAGCTCCTTAATTTTTGAGTTGAGCTGCACGATTACTGTCAAATGCGTGCACTGGCTGGACAGGTCCACTCATTCTATGTTGTTTTTCCTCAAAAGACCATTTCAGACACAAATCTACATGGTCTTCACATGATCTGACCAAGATTATGTCTGGACTTTAAAAGAGACTGTGACCTTTGGGTTTGTTTCGGCCTTTCTTCTCAGAGTAATCAAATAGGAAACGCCGACCTCATCTAGTTTTAAAATATGATTGACGTGTAAAAATGTTTTTACAAACCTACTTACAGAAATAAAATCATTTATCATTTATCATTTGCTTGACGTAGGCCTCTCCTAGTGAAAGCCACTGAGCCCGTTCTTCGGCTCTCCTCATCCAGTCTCTGCCAGCCACCTTTCGCAAGTCGTCACTCCACCTGGCCGGCGTGCGTCCCACACTACGTTTACCTAAACGCGGTCTCCACTCTAGAATTCGTTTTCTCCAACGATTGTCGGTTCTGCGAGAGATGTGACCAGCCCATTGCCACTTCAGCTTGCTTAGTCTTTGTGCTATGTTGGTTACCTTGGTTCTCTGGCGGGTCACCTCGTTTCGGATTGATATCTAGTTATTATTTAGTAACTTGTGTAAATAGTTTGTAGTATAATAATGTACTATTGAGCACATTTAAACATTATCATGAAATGCTAAACTGGCAACACTGGTAGCCGGTCGTCAAAAAAACGGTCTCTAGGCTAATTAATTTATAAAATTATTAATAGTAGTTTATTTATGTTAAATTAGTGTAATATAGTCGTACCTAGTTATTAAGAAGTATATTTAGTGATTATACAGTGTTTTTTGTCGCGAGAACTACGCACAAAGGATATAAAACCGGCTGTCAACTCAACCAACTCAACGGTGACGGAATTCAAAATATCATCAATCCCGGGGAGTATTTTGTTTTATTTAAGTCATTTTACATAATATTTACTGACCATAGAACATCACAAAATACTGCTCAGGTCTCTGAGCTACGTCCATCACACACTGGCACGGTTTATGTCTCCTTTTGCTTGACAACTAGTGGAAGCAAAATCGACGACGAAAACATTCGCTCAGACAATAAACACTACATAATATACATAATTTACTACACAAAAATAGGCTCAATATAGCTTAATGATTATTTATTCATACTGTAAAACCTGTAATGAGTCATAAACTTGTTATTGTCAATCAAGTTTCTTGAGTGTCTTTTAATAAAAACAGTGTATTCCTTGTAACTTCTCTTCTGTTTAACATTCCCATCTAATTCCTTATTAACTTCACCTAATTGTAATATCTATTTGTTAACAATTCATTACTTATTTTTAACTTAATTTAATTTTTATTTTTGTTTTTCTCTTCTACCTCCTTCTAATCTAAATATTAGAACATTTTTTCTTACACTGTTATTTAGCTGCTTATCTTCACACATTCCAGGTCACTGACATTTCAAAGAAAATGATGACCCGCAGTGCTACAATCAGGGAGATGGAAGCAAAATTAAGAGCTACGTTGAAGGAACTCGAGGCTTCTAAAGCTATGTGCAAACAGCTGCTCCAGGAAAGGGAAGACAGCGAAGTGGAAGTGGAAAACATTAATTTAAAAAACACCTCCCTCAAGAATGAGCTGTCTCACCTACACATACAACACATGGACTTAGCCGATCAGCACAGTGAACTACAACATCTAGTGTCAACATTTCAGGAGTGCAGTGACACCCATGAACTGGCTTTGAATCGAATAACAGAACTGGAACAAAAATTGTGTGAAGCCCAACAGGCACTATCGCTCTCAGAGTGTATAAAAGTTACCAAGCAGGTTGCTAGAACCAGTAATCTATTTGATAAGTTAGTAGGTAGTGCGTCAAAATCAGTGTGTGAGCCAGCTGTAATGATAGATTTGACTGGTGATGATACCATACCATTATGTCCTATAGTTATGAGTCACAACAAATTGAAGAAATATATTAAAATCAATAAGTTAATTAAACGGTCACAGAGAGCAATTAAGAAACAAAATCTCTTAAAATTAAATCTTTCGCTTAGAAAGGAACGTGTTGTCCTATCAAAAAGTTTAAATATTTGTACTATTGAGTTAGATAAATGTAGGGAAAAGTATGACACTGATATCCAGCTCCTCTATAATGATATATTACACAAGGAGCATTTGCTGAAGGATATTTTTGAAAAATATGAGACTTCACAAAAACAACTAAGTGACCGCATGTTTGAGGCTGGGGAACTACTGGATTTGGTGAAGTGCAATGCTGAGAGGTATGAGTCTCTGACTAATAATCACTCATGCAGCTGTACCAACCAACCACAACCTCTTCAGCCTCAGCCGGACTTGCCCATTCCGGTGTTGGCTCTTCCAGCAGAGACTTATGTTAACACACAGAAAAATAAATCTATATTTTTTTGTGACGAATTAGGTTCTGGCTTTGGAAAAATTTTACTCAATTACCTTAGCCATAGTTTTACCAATCATACTTATCATAACATAAGTTTTAAACAAATGATTAAAAGAATTGCAAACTCAAACCTAGATAATTATTATAGCATGGTTTTGCTATTAGGTAATAGTACTGGTATTACCAGAAAGGACATAGTGGATGGTGTAAACACCTTATTAAAGTTAAATGTAGGAAAGCTGATGTTGTGTGCTTTTCCTTACTCTGATACTTTATCAGATGACGAAAATAATTATATTTATAAGTTGAATAATACAATTCATAAGCTGACATGTTGTCATAGTGACAAGTTATTGTATTTTGACACTAACAAGTTTGTTAGTGGTTTTAAGTTAACTCAGAGAACTCTATCTCTGTCTTGGGAATGTCGACATCTGATTGCTATGTTGATAGCATATAGTATTAATGAGGTTATAAATAATATAACAACTTTTAGTATTAGGGACGAGTCTGTGTTGCCTAGTCATACTAACAACATAGTGATTAATTACGAATCCTCATGCTGTACGAAGGAGGAGAATCCACCTATAATACCAACATCTTTGGAGGTCACCACCAGTCAGATAGGGTATTCTCTTCCTGCTGGAACTGGTACGGGCATTCTAGACACTTCATTTGTAGTTGTGGAGGTCACTCCGGATAATCATTTAAACTAGTCAGTAAGACAACAGAAGTTACCCCTTCAAGTAACCAATTATTATTATTATTAGAGAATAATAAAAAGGTATCTTCTGGCAATATAACTCATAATAATAAAATACCAAAGGGAGTGCAACATACTTTAAAATTATTTAATCAAAATATCCAAGGTTGCGCTTCCAAATTACTGGAAATAGAATTGTTTTTAGAAAATACTAAGTTTGATGTCATTTGTTTAACAGAACATTGGTTAAAAGATCATCAAGTAATGTCAATTAATTATGAAAATTATTGTGTAGTTAGCCATTTCAGCCGAAAACGTATGATACATGGCGGGTCATTAATATTAGTTAAAAATTCAATTAAATCGAAAGAACGAAAAGACGTCATCGGACTGTCTGTCGAGCACACCATTGAATTGTCCTGTGTTGAGCTTGATAAGCATGTTATAGTATGTGTATACAGACCTCCAAGTTACCAGAATCTATCTGTGTTTGATTCTGTAATTGAAGATGTGTTAAAGAAACTAAGTACTAGTAGTAAGTCAATAGTCATATGTGGAGATTTTAATATTAATTTATTAGAAAATAACTCGAATACTGTTAGATTATTAAATCTTTTCGGGTCATTTGATTTGTCAAATGTTTTTATTGAACCAACCCGAGTGACAGCTTCTTCTGCCACTTGTATAGATAATATTTTTTGTAATTGTGATTATTTACACAAACAAATTGTAAATAAGTTGCCATCTGATCACAGTGGCCAAACAGTAACATTTTGCTCCTACATGCCTTTACAAAAAATTCAAATAAGGTTTAGGCCAATTACATGTAAAAAATTAGAGCAATTAAATAATTCTTTAGCCAGTACATTATGTGATCAAAGTTTTAATAATGTAGGTGACCCAAATGAGTTCTACGCCGAGTTCTTTTCACTATTAAACACGCAATTTAATGACACTTTTCCACTAAAGACTAAAATTATTTACACAAAGTTTTTATTTAGTGATTGGGCGACTCCAGGTATTCGTAAAAGCAGGGAAAAGCTATTTGAACTTTATGGTCTAAAGCAACATATGAATAATACAAGATTTCATCAGTATGTTGCAAAATATTCAAAAACTTTTAAAAGTGTGTGCAAACTAGCAAAAGCACTTTATATTAGCAATAAAATAAAATCAGCTGATGATAAAATAAAAACTACCTGGCAAATAATAAATAATGAAACAGGCAGGAAAAAACAGCGTAATACAGAATTTAATTTAGAGACTGCACATGGCCTCATCAACTCTGATGTAGAAATAGCTCAGGAATTTGAAAACTTTTTTACTAATATTCCCCTTAAAACTACTGAAGCTTTAAATTCCTCACCCGCGCTTTCTGCTGCCTTACTTACAAAGAATGTCAAGGCATGCCCTTTGGAGTTTAGGTTTCAGCATACAAACCCCCAAGCTGTTATAAAAGCTTTTAAAGATCTTAAAATTAAATCAACAGAGGATCTCTGGGGAATGTCTGTAAAAGTCTGTAGATCTCTCATCGAAACCATTGCTCCCTATTTAGCTTTCATATTTAACACCAGTGTAGACCAAGGAGTTTTTCCGGATCTTTTGAAACACAGTAAAGTAGTTCCGTTGTTCAAATCCGGTGATAGTAAAGAACCCAACAATTATAGGCCTGTGTCAATTTTGCCAGTTCTCAGTAAGGTGTTTGAAAAGTTAATGCTTAATCAAATGTTACGTCACTTTAATAAAAATTCCATCTTTCATGAACAACAGTACGGTTTCACCAAAGGGCGCTGTACCACTGACGCTGGTGTCACCCTACTAAAGAACATTTTTAACGCCTGGGAAGGAGCACAGGATGCCATTGGAATCTTTTGCGACCTCTCTAAGGCGTTCGATTGCGTAAACCATGAGACACTTCTGCTGAAACTAGAGCACTATGGAATTAGGAATACAGCTCTTGATCTACTAAGGTCATACCTGAAAGATAGAAAGGTTAAAGTTCAAGTAAACGGCAAGAACTCATTAGGGTCTGAAATGACAATGGGCGTTCCTCAAGGTTCGATATTGGGTCCATTCCTCTTTTTAGTTTACATTAATGATTTACCCCAATTACTGCAGAATCAACCGAAGATGGTGTTATTTGCAGATGACACATCATTGATCTTTAAAGTAGACCGACGGTCACAAAATCTTGACGATGTAAATAACTCTATTCTTCAGGTCCAAGATTGGTTTATGGTAAATAATTTGGTACTTAATGAAAAAAAAACCAAATGCATTAGATTTAAATTACCTAATGTTAGAAGTTGCGAATGTGACATCATATTGAATGGAGAAAAACTAGAATTTATTAATCAGACGGTTTTCCTGGGAATCACGCTAGACGAGAAATTGCAATGGGGACCCCATATAACATCTCTTGCGGGGCGGTTAAGCTCGGCCGCTTATACTGTTAGGAAGATAAGACAGTTAACAGACGTAGAAACCGCGCGTTTGGTCTATTTTAGCTACTTCCACAGCATTATGTCATATGGCATTTTACTGTGGGGTCGGGCTGCTGACATTGAATCCATTTTCATTTTGCAAAAGAGAGCTGTCAGGGCCATTTACAATCTATGTCGTCGCGAATCTCTTAGGGAACTATTTAAAAAGATTAATATTATGACGGTACCTTGTCAATTCATTTATGAAAATATTATGTATGTAAGAAAAAATCGACATCTTTTTAATAAAATAAGTGATAGACATAGGTTTAATACTAGAAATAAAGATAAAATAGATCAACCATTTTTTAGATTATCTAAAGTACATACATCTTTTATGGGGTACTGTGTTAAATGTTACAACAAAATACCTTGTGACATATTGGAATTAAATGAAAGAAAATTTAAAACTCATATAAAAAGTACACTTTGTAAACAAGCATATTACAAATTAGAGGATTATATCCTAGATAAGAATGCTTGGAAACATGCTGGTCCTGCTCCATAGGACAATCTAGAGTCTAGACAAAATCAAACTGGTTGCTAATTTGATTGTATAATTTATAATTTTTATGACATTGATTGTTACATTATGTACTTAACTACTTAAACTCACACACTAAATTATTACTTGTTGAAATTTTGGAAACATCGTCTACTTTTCAATATTTGTAAATATGTGAGCACCATGTATCTATCACATAATTAATTTACCTGCCTTTGCATTATATTTAATTCTTTTTACCTATTGTGGTATAGTAATTTTATTCTAGGTGCATCGTCTTCACATATGATTACATAATTAATGTGAACTTACATAATATTGTAAAATATTTTAAAAGAGTAACGGTGGAGTTTCTTGCCCATTCTTCTCCATACGAAACTACCTTTTGGAAGGGGCAACTAGAATCAATTCTATTTTTTTGTAAATTTTGACGTTCAAAAGTGCCTTTTATGTGCCTATTTGAAATAAATGATTTGACTTTGACTTTGACATTATAAAAACAAAATATCATTTTCAACAACTCAGGGATCGAACCTAGGACTCTAAGCTCAATAGTATCACCTGCAATCACTATAGACCAGTGTTTCTCAAATGCTTATCGCCCCATGTACCCCTATTAAAGTTCCCAAAAGACTGCGAACCCCTGACCCTCCAAAGAAAATAATAAAAACTAGCTGTTTAACAAAATAAGGTTTTTTGTTGTAATAAAAGGTAATATAGTGACAAAACTAACCAAAGGGTACCGTATAACCCAGTAACTGGATTGTACTGGACAGGTAGGCAGTCGCTCCATGTAAAATACTGGTATTCAGCTGCAGCCGGTTAGACTGGAAGCTGACCCCAATACAGTTGGAAAAGGCTAGGCAAATGATCATGACAGTGACAAAACTAAATATGGTAGGTAGTCATATTAATGTGATGGCTGGGTTGGTTTCTTGTTACAAATTGGATCAATTCTAGGAGCGATTTTGGACAATTTAAATCTTAATTCTGACGCAACATCAAGTCGATTTCTGTATTTTATTTTTGTCATGACTAGGTGTGAAAACCCAAACCCAAACCAAAGGTCAGACGGTGGGAAATTCAACGTGTTGCGTGACAGTTCGGGATATTCTTCTTGCCTAGCAATTAAAGACATCTTTTTTCCTTTTTTACTAGTAAGGACTCCTGTTGCTTATTACTCAAGCAATCTTTTACGCTCTCGGTTGTGATCATAAATGGGTTGCGTATCCAGCCTTCAGCATTATCAGTATCTGGAAAATACCTTTTCATTTCGCTGGAGAGCTGAGAAAGATGAAGAACAATTTCCTTATTTCAGCATCCATGGTTAGGGCGTTTGTCGTAACAAACACGTGCAGAAAAAGAAAACATTCAACGCGTTTGCCATCTATCCAGCCGCCATGACGCAAATCTTGTCGCGAACACCCTACCATCAAATGGCGAACGCCTAAGAGTTCACGTACCCTACTTTGAGAAGCCCTGCACTAGACCAACGAGTAAACTATTGCATTGGTTATTTTTGTTATGTTTTTTTTTGTTGTTGTTGTGTTTTCTGGTTCTTTTAACTTTCAAATGATTAACTAAAAAAATTACCCCTAACCACACCCAAGCATCGAACTCACGACCATCACTTATTACGTTAAAACTTCCTAATCCCATAACAAGACAGTCGCTTACACAAAAGCGGTCTTAATGCACTACATTTCGAAGAAGAAGCATTTCCTTTGTGGAAACTTTCATTACAATACTACTCTTTTCTTTTGTAAAGTAACACCATTTTTCCTATACAATTCTTAAAAACCTTAATCCCTTGAAATAAAGACTATAATTGCTTGTGTGAAGCTATGTGATAAACTTGTCTGAGACTAAGATGAGTTGTCTGTACAAACTTATTTTTGCAGTCGTAAAAGTACGTATGTGGAATGGATAAAGATGTTTGAATGGTTTTCGGACCGCAAATTAATTTTGTTCATAGTGTGTTCTAGATAAGAACGATAATAGAGGTGTGCTAATTACTATGAGAGTATGTGACGTCACCAAATAAAGACGTCCAGACTGTTTAGTCACCAAAACAGCGAATAAATCTATAAATCTATACAAATAAATAAAATTGAAGTGTCTGTTTGTAATGTCAAAATAACAACTTTTTACTAAATGCATATGAAAGTATATACATGACTTATAACAAAATGCCAATTTTTTAATTTTTATCTGTCTGTCTGTCTGTCTGTTCCGGGTAATCTCTGAAACGGCTGGACCGATTTTGATGGGACTTTCACTGACATATAGCTGATGTTATAAGGAGTAACATAGGCTACTTTTTGTACCGACAGCACGGTCCCGTTGAATAATTCCCGACATCCACGCGGGCGAAGCCGCGGGCAGCAGCTAGTCATTAATATATCAGCGGTTGATATGGCACCTGAACACAGCGCACGGTCCTTTTGGAATAGGTCTCGAGACACAATAGGACTCAGTCACACGCGGCCCATGGTCTAAAGAGCATCACGTCGATACAGCTCATTAATGTCTTTTTTGTTTTGGATATAAATACACTTCAAAATGCCTTCATGTTTATAATATCGATACATATTACGTCTGCGGAGTTTCGCTAGCTAATTTAATTTGACCCTGTATATCAATGGAATAAAATATTATTAAAACTGTAGTTGCAATAATTGGTGATCTTATCATATTGTACTTATGTTGTTATCACCTGTCAGAACTTTACTTCTTAAGACCATCTGTGTAAAAAGACACATGTGCATAGGTTTATCATTCGGCCGGATTTGTCCGTTTTTTGACCACCCGTTCGGACTTTGTCCGGCCTTGTCATTTGTCCGGAGTTTTCGACTAAAGGAAATATTTCTGTTTTTTTGTAATGCCGTTTAATAACCGGTCTATTTTGCAAATTTCTGGCTTTTTATTAGGACTTTTCTTTCGAAATATTAACCTTCTATGCGCGAAAATACTCCCTGAAAATCATTGGCACAAATACACTTGCAAAAAAGGCCACGGTTAGGCTGGAATCCGACGCCAAGATAGTTAGGAAAATGCTAGGCATAAATGATGAGACATTTATTTATGTCGCAAAGTAGCGTTGCGTTGACGTTGTCATTAATTTTGTGTCATGGCGACGAGTCGGCAAATAAAAGTTAAAGTTTCATCCCAACAATTATAATAATCTATAATAATAAATTACATTTACATACTTACAAATAAATTTTACTCATAAAAATATGGATTGGCAAAAAGTTGATGCATAAACATACATATTATACTCAAGACAATTATAAGAGTTACTGAAAATTTTCTGAATAATTTATCATCATGTTTAACAGAAGCTTATGAATATTCATTTTGAGTATGTTGGATTACGGTCCACTCCCTCTTACAGAGAGGAGGCCTGTGTCCCAACAGTGGGCACGATATAGCTTATTATGATAGCTTAGCTTAGATTATGATATGCTTTGCATGCTATCACAGACACCCGCCGAAAATGATGTGCCTAAAATTCGGCGTACTGGGGACTTACGCGTCGCAAAGTTTGCATTGTTAAAGCCGAATTTCTCATCAACTTTTCGGCAGGAGTGTAGTTATGTTTATTTTGCCGTATTTGTGGCATACCAATTCGTCGTGTGCTCGATGGAAAATCTCTCATCGGCTGAAATGACGAACCTTCATCCTGTATTTAACCCTTTTAGGAAAAGAATTTTCAAAAATTCTTCCTTAGTGCTCACTTTCTTTATATGTAGAAGGAACTGGATTTTCATTGTCTGTCAGGAATTAAAAAAAAATATTATATAAGATGGCGGCCCGTACAACAATAACGTGTGGCACCTGTTTCCTGACATTTAACAGTCAATATTAACATACAAATGTCACAAGCCATCATACAGTGTAACTACTTCTACCCTCCTTTGGTTTTAACTCGCCCATTCTGGTTCTGGATTCCAATTGTTTTTGGCTCTTTAATGGGCTGTGTACTCTTTGACCTGAAAAGCCAAATAAGCAAATAAGGCACTGGATAATTTAAGAGTTTTTGTATAAAAAAGCGAATAGTTTCGGTGCATGTTGAAAATTGTTAGGGGTGTGAGGTTATGCTGCGATAAACATGGGCAGTTCTAGGATGGGTGACCACTCTGTATACAAGGTGACTTGTAATTTGACGTATTCCTTCCAGGACGTGATAATGGTACAAATTTGCAACAATTAAGCACCCCTTAAAGCCTATGTGAAAATTTATAGGATTCAAGACAACCTATTTTTTATGAATTCTTGTAAATCCATTCAAATTGAGAAAATAGAGAAAACTGATATTCCGTGACGAATTCTGGGAAATTTTCAAAAGTACATAAAAGTTGGGTTTCCTCGAATCCCGTGAATTTTTGCCTGGGCTTTATGGGGTCCTTGCTTAGTTGTTACAAACTAGAAGAAGAACAAGAAATAGAGGTGGTCATACTACACATGCAGGATGTGATAGTATTATCACATCCTGCATGTGTAGCATGACCACTTCTATTTCTTCTCTACGAAGAGAAGAAAAGTCACTTTCTTAACAAAAAGTCATTCTTTGCTTGAATTTTGACATCGTGCCGTAGGAATCTTTTTACAATCTGTCATTTTGACTTCCGTTTCTGTAGTGGCCATGCTGCGCATGTTGGAAGAAATACGTCAAACTACAAGTCACCCTGTATATCCAGACATCTTCATACTTCGGAAATTTCAATGAAATTTTCATATAACTAGGTATTGTAGCTATAATACGCAGCAGGAGTCAAATAAATATAAATTAATCAATTTCAGAACAAAAAGAAGAAATGGAATAGGTACTTACTTTCTAAACAGGAAATTGTTGCTTATGTTGATTAAGGGAGCTTCAACTAACAGCCACATGGCAAAGCTAAGTCCAAGCGCTGTGGTTAAGGTCCCAATACTGTCCAGAACCTGGAAGAAAAATATTAAACGTTGTAAGAAATTATAACTATAGGAAAGCAAATTATTTCAATACAGTAAGTGGCCACTGCACACATTCTTCTCCAGAATTAGGCAGTGTTTCCAAAAATAAAGTACAACATTACGAAAAAAAAAAATAAGTGACAAAAACGCTTAATTAAAGTATTGGACAGGAGTATATACTACAGCCGACTTAGTCTTTGAAAATATCACCATAAAAACTCAGGTGAGGTGAGCTTAAAGTGAGCTGTCAGTAGCGTTAATGATAAATGATAATGATTTTATTTCTGTAAGTAGGTAAACACTTTTACACGTCAATCATATTTTTGAAACTAGATGAGGTCGGCGTTTCCTATCTGACTAATCTGAGAAGAAAGGCCGAAACAAAGTCGGATGTCACATTCTCTTTTAAAGTCCGGACATAATCTTAGTCAGATCATGTGAAGACCATGTAGATTAGTGTCTGAAATGGTCTTTTGAAGAAAGAACAATACAGATTAAGTGGACCTGTCCAGTCAGCGCCCGCATTTGTCAATAATTGTGCAGCTCAATTCCTCCAAGCTCATTTTTCCTAAGTTTTCACGGTCAGATTTTACAGAATAGATCGGCTGGTGGAATCACAGCTCACTTGCAAGTTCAGTTCACTGAAGTTTTCACGGTAACGATCACGAGTTTTACACAATGGACCGGCTGGTATGTTCCTGTTCCAGCACTACTGGTCTAAAAAGTAAAGAGGCCTGTGAAACAGAATCATGGGCTTTGAATTTTTCTTCGGGCAACTGTCGATAGATAGGTTTTGCAGTTGTAATTGGGAGAGACAAAGATCACAGCTTATCTGCGAGGTAAGTACATCACTAAAATATAAAAATCCGACTCAAGTACAAGACAAACTAATACTCACAATGGAAAATATATCAAATTTCAAGGGCGATCGTAGTGCAAACTTGTTCCCTTGTATCAGGAGAGGATGGATCATGTAGATGCCGTACGAGAGGCGGCTTAGAGGCGTGAAGTAGGAGAAGCTTAGAATGTCAGTGACTATCGCTAAAAATATAATGAAAACCCAAAATTATAATAATAAACAACAAACAATAATAAACAATATTTATTTGTTCAAGACTTAAACCAATTTACAATTTTGTACGTTAAATTAGACTTTACTTAGTGGTAAGATCCAAGACATAAATCATACTGATGGTTTCAGTACCATCCTGCGAAAAAGGATTGCGTCCATAATGCGCAGAGTACGTGAGAGCGTCAACGACATCCTGAAGGTCATCAGTGATAAGCCGTGTTGCACCATTATGGCGCATTGGGTGCATGTACATGTGCATATATAGGTATTTAAATTAAGGGATTTAATTGCATTTGTTACTAACATAGCATAAGTACTGTGTATTACTAACATTATATGAATCAAGGTCCGAATTAAAGTTTTTTTATTTTTCTTATAAATGCAACTGTGCTTTAATTAGGAGGACTCCTGTGCTATAAGCACTAGTTACTTCCGTCGCCACCGTGATCGAGCTGCCATTACTGGTACAAGTGTGGTGAGGTGCAAATGTAAGTATTACAATATTATTTTATTGTTGTCAATATTGTTTATTTTTATTTTGTTAGTGTTTTATCTGTGTATGAATATATGTGAGTGTGGTGTGTTTGTGTATGTATGTGTGTGTGTATGTGTTTGCGTGTGTGAAAGGGCCTGAGTGGCTTTATTTTAAATTTAATTTTATTACTTTTAATATATTTACAGTATTTACATAATTTTGAGAGAGAAGGATCTATGGTAAGTATTAGTTTTTTTTATCGGTAAGCTATATAACTGTGTATTTTTAGTTATTTTATTATAAAGGTATGGACCCACGTAGCACGGTTGTCTCCTGAAGAAGTCTGAAGAAGTCTTTTACACGGTTTCAGGTCAAAAACCAGGTCCTTCCTTTGTTTTTTTTTAGCCTTTTCGGATCGTATGTGAAACCTGTATGGCTTATAAGCAGAACCCTCCTGATATAATGTTGTCGAACCGTTAAAACCATACAAGCCTTATATAGCTGCTCCGTTAGATACTGGAAGTTTTTTTTTTTGTGTATTACTTTAAGAACTGCTTGCTGGTCTCTTTCTAGGTTTAATATATGAGTTTTGTGTGTACTCCGCCAAATAGATATACAGTATACCAATACTGATTGACACAGGGATAGATAGATGGTTTTTAACAGTTTCGAATCGCACACCCTCCGTAACTTCTTAAAAACTGTTATTAACTTTCTAACCCTAGAGCTTAGTGTTCTTACGTGGTAGTTGAAGTTTAATTGGTCGTCCACTTGTATTCCGAGATATTTTATACTGTTTATTTTATCAATAGGGACACACCTGCATTCACTGATATTGCTTTTATTACAGGTGTGTGCTCGGACTTGAAACCAATTCATTAGCAGATTGTGGAGCCTTCTTTATCGAGAACAAGAGGTATTTTGTTTTTTCTACGTTAAGGGTAAGTTTAGGTTAAGGTTTCCAAGAACTGTTCTCAGCCCGGTGTTTGTAAGAGCGGCAACCTCTGACCATGTATTTCCATGGAAGAGGATTGCTGTGTCGTCTGCATAAGTTATTATTTCACCATTTTGTAGATTTAAATTATATATCTCATTTATATAAATTAGGGATAAGGTAGGACTGAGTATACTTCCCTGTGATACACCAAAATCTATATGTGCACTATTACTTATGTACTTGTCAATTTTAACTCTCTGAGTTCTATTAGTAACTTAGTCCGTAAATAATTTAAGAGGGGTTCCTCGATTCCCCATATTCTCCATTTACTCCACCGGCCTGGGGACAGAGACGGTGTCAAACGCTTTTGCTAGATCTCAAAGTCAAAAGTCAAAACGTTTATTGCGAACTAAGTGTTACAATGTTGGTGTTATGTTATGTTAGTACTTATGACTTAGCAGCCTTTTGCAAGCCTTTTTTGCCATTTTCTAGAAATACTTCTATGCATTTATTTTTGCTGTCTAGTTTACCTGCAATATGATCTGTTAGTTTTATTATCGCGTTCTCTATATATTTCCTTGATACGAAGCCGTATAGGTTTGGAGTTGCCGTATTTTATTAGTCCGCTATTCATAAGTTTTTCTATTATTTTGAAAAGTATTGGGAGCACAGAAATTGGCATGTAGTTGCTGACACCGGCCCTGTCACTAGACTTGTAGATTGGATGGACTCCTGAGAGTTTAAATAGTGTGGGGAATATTCCCGAGTCAAAGCTTAAGTTGGCAATATGAAAAAGAACGGGGACCAGTACATCTCTAGCTAATTTAATTATCTTGACAGGTTTATTGTCCCAATCTCTAGCGCAGTCTTCTCTTAGGTTAAAAATCATTTGCACAACTTCCTGCTCATCTGTTTCAAGCAAAACTGATGAGTTATACACTTGTGGGTGATTACTGTTTGTTGAGATGTCGTTGGGTGTATTTATGTTGCTTGATAGGGTTTCACCTACTTTAACAAAATAGTTGTTTACACTATTTTGCAACCTCCTCCGAGGTTTCTTCAAGTTTGAGTAAGTCTAAGTTAGGTTCACGTGTTGAATTAATGTTTGCGATTTCTTTGACTAGCTTCCAGGTTTTCTTTGGGTTTTCTGTATGTTTCCTTAATTCAGATTTTTCATGAGTATCTCTAACTTTGTTCAGAATGTCGTTGCAGAAGTTACGGTATCTAAAGTAGGTAGTTTTCAGGATGCTATTATTAGGGTATTTTTTATAAACTATCGATATTTTGAATCGAAGAAGATCTATATATTACTATTATGGCTACTTTAGTTCCGAGTTTTATGATTACGCAGTTCGCACCTGTAAATTTTGGTTCGTATACTTCATGCTGCAATGTTGAATGTATGTAGGTTACGAAACCCTCGTTTTGAGTCGCATAGCTGGTGTAGTCACGCAGGGGTGGTGATACAACATTTTTATACGTCCAACATTGTGTCATAATAATTATGTCAAATTCCAAACCGATATTTGCAAGAAAAACTGAACTGTGACGAATTTCGACCTATACTTTGAATGTTTTGTGAAATCTTAGTAAAGTTTTTATCTGATTTATTTATATATCGAGCGGCACTGCTTGTTTTATACGTTATGGAGTTGGACAGTCCGTAGCTATCTGCTGTGCAGGTACACGCCAGTTTTGTGTGGTTATAATAATTTTATTAAAGTTTTATTAATTAGTGGCATGAAATATAACGCAAGGTTAAATATTATTTCTATTATTTCTAGAGTACTTTTATTATGATGTAAACCAACTTTAATACAATTAGCTATAGCATCCATGCACCAGACTGTGCGGGCCAGATATTATTATTTTTAGAATATGCATGTTTGGAATTACTGTACGTCTATTTTGTGATTTGTATGTGGGTAGTTGTAATTAAGTATTTGTGTGGTTTGTTATGTTTATGTTCATTATAGATGTTGTAATGATATCAAGACACAGAGCAGACAAATAGTTGATATTACTTACGTATATGATAATGTTGTAATTTTTTTTTTGTATTTCATTATATGTATGTATGTATGTATTAGTACTTATGTATTAATATTTATTCTTGTATTTTATAGTTATTTCCGAGCTATATATCCCGTATATTGCACTGGCCATGTTTAATCTCTGCATCACCCTAAGGTTGACTGGTAGAAAATGCCTCAGGCATTAGTCCGCCTTTATACAGTATTTTTTTATTTATTTATTTTATTATTTATGTACACACAGTAAAATAGATACAGATACGGCATATTAGTATTAAGTACAAAGGTACTGCTTATTTCTTAAGAAATTTCTTCCAGCAGACCTGCGAAAGGAGAAATGAAAAAGAAATGTAGACAATAGTGTGTGAGAACAAGAAGAGAAGAATTTGATTTGTGACGTCTTAAACTAGAATATTAAATATACTTACATATAATGCAAAATAAAAATAACATATACTCAAATAAATACATAATGCTAAAATAAATAAACTTATATATATAAATATATAAAATTCTCACAGTTAAAAGGAAGTTGTGCATGAAGTTTGAATAAATAAATAAAACAAAGAAAAAGAAAATAAAGAGACCCATTGAGAGTAGAACGGGTTTTACAGACCTTACTTAAATGTAGACACCATCCAGTATACAGTCATTGGATTGCAAGTTAATATTAATTACTGTTTAAAATTAATCAAGAATATTTATGACTGCAACTTGCTGAGCAACTTGCTTTCTCAGCTATTGCTCAGCTGGTTTTATTAGTATTTGCTTACTACCAACTGCCTTTCTTAAATACATTTCCATTTTTCCATTTGTTGCCCAACAGAATTCATATTCGTTAGACTTCGCAGTCTCTCGCTAGAAAATGCAACCTCCTGGATTTAGGTGTTAAGTTGTCTGATACACAATATTACATTATTATGTACAATATTATTATATTATATTGACTGTGGGTCATTGATGAATCCCAACCATTTGGCATTTAGTTGATTTTGCTTGTTTGATAATACTTACCTAATTAAACGTTACATGTCGATATTAAATGTTTGACAATTTTCTCCCAATAAGTCAAAGTTGAAATGACAACGCTTGTTAGATATTTCATGTTAAATATTGATTATAGAGGCTCGTGGCTAAGTAATAACAGCCGCACGGTTCGATCGAACAGGTTAAGCAACGCTTGCCGCGGTCGGTCCGTGGATGGGTGACCAACTTTATATTCCAAGACCCTTCGTGTCTTTGAAAGCACGTATAAGAAAAAAATTGTATACTTACGCACAGTCCCATATTCACACAACCCAATGATGACGCAGATAGCCACAGCCCATGCGATCCTATTGGTGGACGCGATCACGGCAGCTTCTATGGGGTTGTACTCCCGGTACATAAAGTACGTTCCCAATGATAAGACGTACAGCATTGTAGCTATAGATATTGCTGTACCGACGATGGACCAGGTCTGGAGTGAAGAAGAAAAGGATTATGAATCAGTAGTGTCTTTTAATAGGCTCGTCACCGACATGCGACTTAAGGTCTTAAACATAACTGTCGAAATGTGGGTGTACCGGGATGTACTATACGATAGGGTCACCTTTGCCTAACTCTTTGGAGAAAGCAGGTGTGATTATGTATGTAATTACTGCGGTTGGTCTTTCCCTTTAGCTGATAGTAAGAACAGGTAAACGTGGTCAATTATACACAGTTTCATAAAGGAGCCTATTTAAAATTATTTGCCAGAATTCATACGAAATTGCTATATGTTGAACATTTCCCACTAATATTTCTTATGCTAGTCTTGGTACTATGAAAAAATCATTTTAGGATCTATCAGCATCAGATTCTCGTATATCATCCACATTCAGTTAGCGGCCAGTTATAATTTTAATTCATTGAGTTTCAGAAACATATGAACATTTTCGTCGTCTCCTAAACCTTGATGTACCATATCCTTAGAGTAAATACGTGTAGTGGTGAAAGACAGACGGACATACAGATATCACAAAATTCTGAGGGTTCCATTTTTGCCATTTGGCTACTGAACCCTAAAAATGCCAATATTTCAGGCTGACTGCTGACAGTATCCGCATGAGGTATTTAAGTATGAACACTTTTAAAGACTCTTATATCTAAATACACAATACATTTTATATTGGAAACTTATAAACTTACTTTAGAAACGGTCTTCCTATATTCAGAAGGTTTATACAGAGTCATGAGGTAGCCCATAGCGACGCCGACGAGGTACGCGCCGGCGCGACTGAAGCTCGGCATGTACGTGTAGCTGATCTCCCAGTAGTCGCGGATCTTCTGGATTTTGCTGGAATTGGAAAGTTTTGGATTATGAATCAGAAGCGTACTTTACTTCTTGATCAATAAACTCTACTGAGATATAGTCTAGGCTTTAGGTAGTGAATGAGTCACGAACGTACAAGTAGTTTCGTGACTGATTTACTGAATAACGCACTAGGGTCTAAATTTTTGGCCAAGTGGGTAATCTACCAAAAGATCAAAGCTTTTTTTTTTGTAATGGATTGGAAATCCTCATGGATTTCCTCCGCCCTGAGGCGGACGGAGGGGTCTGTCAGACTTCTACTGACTAAAACCACCCTGTGTTATCGCACACTTGTACCGGGGGCTACGCGGGCACTTAAGCACTCTTCAACGCAGCCCCCGACTGGTGCCGACCCGCATCTGCGGGCTCCGTCTGGTCAAGCAGGGTGTGAGGTGTTTGACTCACCCCACGACGTCTAAGAGGGACGCGCGTGGAACATTACGTGACACTACCTCGGGTCTTATATGATAGGGGCGGCGGACGTCCACCAGTCCACTATCTCTACACCCATTTAGGGGGGCCGGAAGATGGCATTTTCTGCCCTTTGCCGACGCCCGGTGCGCCTGCTGCGGGCCGGGAGAGCACTCGAAACCTCCCGCTCCCTCTACGCTGCCTCTTTCTACGACATGACTTTTTCGCAGAGGGAGATCACAGCATCCCATGACCGCGACGCTGCGCAGCCGACCATAGAATGAATCATAGCCGGCAGCGACAAGTCGCTTTCTACTCCCGAAACGAGGGCACGGTGTGGCTCCTCCCAAGCTGCACACTCTGCAAGCGTATGCCACGCCGTGTCCTCCTGACAATCGACGCAGTGATGACACCGAGCGTCTAGCTCCCTACCCATGCGATGCAGGTACTTCCCGAAGCAGCCGTGTCCCAAGAGCACCTACGTCACCCTAAATGATAGGGAGCCGTGCCTCCTCCCGAGTCAGTTGTCGTGCACCGGCCGCATCGCCCCGATGGTGACGAGGCCGGCGTTAGGGTGCAGAAGCCTATCCCGCCATTACGTCATCAAGACCTGACGGAGCTCAGACCGGTGCAGCGTGCTTTGCCGCTGCACCAGTACCACGCCCTGCGTCCGCGCCTCCTCATGCCACTGATGCAGTGACGCAAGGGCTCTCGATTCCAGGTCCCGCGACGAGAATCTGGCCAGTGCGCAACCCGCCTCGTAGGAAATCGCGCGATACCCTCTGATAACTCTGACGGCCATTGCCCTCTGCGGTATTCGCAACACAGCGATACTGCGGGTCATCAGTTACGCTGCACTCATCGGGGCCCCATACAAGGCCACAGATCACACGATCCCCACATACAACCGCCTACAGGCGGGGCTCGGGCCCCGGAATTCGGAAGCAGCATTGATAGCGCACCCGTCGCGCCTACCAACTTGGGTACCAGCCGCCGAAAGTGGAGACCGAAGGCCCAACGACTGTCGAGCACCAATCCCAGGTACTTCATGGTGGAATCGAGAGCGATTCGGGCGCCCCCAACCACCATGTATGATCCCGGCAGCAGCACCCGTTGGTGGTCATGGAAAGTGATGGCCTCCTTCTTGTTGAGGGCCACCTTCAGGTCCAGGCGCCGGATGCGGTTCACCACCTGTGAGACCGCCGCCGTAGCCAGCAACGCTGCCTCCCTGTACGAGCTCCCCTGAGCCGTGACCAGGGTGTCGTCCGCGTAACACGTCAGGTTCAGCCTCGGCTGGAGTTCGGCCCTCAATCATAATTGTAACTAGACGTAATCTAGTAAGAGGAGTCCCCTCAACAATCCTTAGTCAGTGTTAGCACATTTCCAGTCACTATCAAGCCAAATTTGCTCTATCCCAAAGAATGAAAGGTGGTCACATTCCCATCAAACTAAGCTGACCTAACGATAGGATTTTCTAACATTTTAGTGACAAGCAACCGAAGCGAGCCCACCTTCTCCATGAGTGTGTGGAGCTAGTTTCAAACTAGTTTAGAAAGTGAGCTCGCTTTGTTCCCTCGTCGTTCAAGTAGGCTTTCTAAACTCGCTTTACTTGTAATGTGGGTCGCTTAGCTCGCTCTTCACATGTGAAAACGTGCTCCACCCACTGGTGGGACAGTTGAGCTCGCTCATTTTATTAGTGCGCTTGCACCACGTGCTGGTATTGTGAAAGGCTCGCTTCGCTCACTCATTGCTTGAGTTAGCGCGCTCTACTCCGCCATGGCGTCATTGAGGTCGTTGCGCTCACTCTTGTCCAGTGCAATGGCGCTCGGCTCACTCCGCTCGCTTCCGCTCGCGTGTTACTTATATAAGCGCAATCGCTCGTTCATGGCTTTATAGGGCTCACTTCGCTCACTCAGCAAGGAATTTTGCTAGCTACATTCACTTTTCTTGTGAGAGTGCTCGCTTTGCTCGCTCTTGTCATGTGTAAGCGCACTCGGCTCACTTATGTAGAAGATAGGGTCGCTTCGCTCACTGGTCTTTAGTGCTTGCTCATTTTGTGAGTAAGCGCGCTCTGCTATGTGTCAAGAGGGGGCTGGCTTCGCTCACCGTATGATAAGAGCGCTCACTTCACCCGCTCATCTATTGGGTAAGCACGATTTACTTGCTCGGCTCGTAACAAGTATTCACAGTTCTAACCTAACCGGCCTTACCGAGGAAAGTATAACCGAGCTGTAATAGTCCCTGGCTAATTGGTGCCTTTTATTACTAACTGTCGTGGTATGGTCGCTTCGCTCATTCAGATCGAACGTAGATGACGTTACAGTTCCAATTATGGTATTATGGTGTTGCTTGATTTTTCACGCGCGTTTGACTGTATTAACGTTCCTCTATTACTATCAAAGATGGTTTTTTATGGATTTGACGAGGACACAATAAAATGGTTTGATAGCTATCTTGGCGATCGTACGCAATTCGTTGAAATACGTCGGGCGGACGGCTCAACAGTTGTCTCAAGACAGCGCTCAGTAGAAAGGGGGGGTTCCACAGGGCTCGATTCTTGGGCCAGTATTGTTTATTTTGTATTGTGCCGATATAGTTAAAAATATGAATAAATGCAAATACCATATTTATGCCGATGATACACAAGTTTATATATCATTTAAGCCAGAAGACTATGAACAAGCATTAAACTATCTTAATACAGATCTTGAAAACATAGTGCAATGGTCCAATGCCAACACGCTTGCCTTGAATCCTACAAAATCCAAGTATATGCTTTTTGGAACCGAAAACCAGTTAGGTAAAATTAAACCCTGTGCCGGCTGTGTGACTATTAACGGAGAGCCTATTGAACGGGTCCACGAAGCACGTAATCTAGGTCTTATCATGGACACGAAACTTCGTTTTCACAAACACGTGTCTGAGTCTATCCGTAACTGCTATTATAGACTTAAGATTTTATACAAAGCCCGTCCCTATCTTAGTGAAGAATTGCGAGTCTTGCTTGTGGAGTCTTTGGTTTTATCTAAGTTAAATTATGCGGACACGGTATATGGCCAACGACTACTGTCAAAAACTGAAAGAATGATCCAAAGACTTCAAAACGCCTGTGCACGGTTCTGTTTTAAAGTTCCCTATAGGGGACATGTTACACCTTTCTTCAATGAGCACAATATTTTGAAAATGAAAGCTAGACGTAAGCTCCACTTGGCAAGCCTACTCTTTGGTGTTATTAAGTCTCACTCCCCTTCTTATTTATATGAGAGACTATCGTGGACAAGAAAACATAGAATTGGTGAGGGACGAAAATGTTCTCAACAGCTTTCCATACCACAGCACAAGTCGGCGGCTTTTAGAGGCAATTTTCGCTACGCAGCTACTAAATGCTGGAACAATATCCCTCCTCCCATAAGGTATAGTAAAAGTTGCTCAACTTTCAAATTAAAATTAAAAGTGTTTTTATTAAACCATCAAAAACATTTTGAAAATGTTCCAGCCGACATTTCTGCCTTATGAAAAAATTTATTTAATAATTTTTTGTTTTGTCAATTTTACCTATTTTATCGATTTCATTATTATTATTTTATTTTTTCAATTTTAACTTCAATTTGCTATCATTTTTTATTAGTCAATTATTATAGTTTGTACCATAAACGGAAATGAAAACCGCATGAAAATCCGTTTCGTAGTTAAGAAGAACAACGCAGTCACACGATTTTGTCTTTTAGATCTAGGGACTTTAGACTTATTAGTTTAATGTACGCAGGTATTAGGTATTTATTTTAGTTTTTCATTAATCACAACACAACACACCCACACACCCATGTCACAAAACTTTTAATTTATTAGAACGGACACACACTTCCCTATTCTTTGTATTATTCTAGCGTATGGCACTCGTGGGTTGCAGCTGAAACTCAGCGTCAGGTGGTACACCTTGTGTTGTCATCTGACATTATGCTGTGCTGAGGCCCCATTGGCATTATAATCATTGTTCCGTATTTTTTAGTTTTAAGGTGTATTTTTGTTGCTGCAATGCCAATAAACGCATTTTTCTTTCTTTCAATTAAACCCTCACCTATATAGAGAGGCCCCTAACTTAGTCCTACTGCCTTTGAAACCTCCTAATGTCCTCGTAATGCTCACGTATAATTACTTGCACGTTGACAAGGAGCCACCGAAAGATAACAAGCCGATTTATGACGTTTTTTTAAAAAAAAACCGGTGCTAACCTGGCTACTTTTTAGGCTTATTGTGTATGTACTTTATTTTGTAAACTTTCATTGATTGTTGTTTTTACAATTACGAGTAGATTTAGAGTCGATTCGAGGAGAAATATGTTTTTGTATAGGTATAAAAACAAATTTTCTTACAAATTTTCCTACGGTTACGATACTGCCGTAGCCAATTACTCGACATTAGACGTAGTCGGTTCGTTGACTCGGTGTACTGCCAGCAGTACACCGAGTCAAAAGACGTTTTTACGTCAAAAAACCATAATTCTCTGTGTGTCAATTTGAAACTTGGAATAAAACAGAGGAAGATATCATAAAATTTAAGAAATTGCAAGATAAACGAGAAAACATAAATTCGTCCTTTTTTTTCTGTTTCTATTCTTCAAAGCTAAAGATATTCCCAGTGTTCGGCATCAAATCTGTCCACCACTAGCTTCGATCTAGCAATATTAATCGAAGACCATTAGCAAAAATTTGTCAGTGCTCTAATTACGACACCATGATCTTACCTCAAGTCCAGATAGTGAACAGCCGGCAACTGGTACCAATACGTCAGAACCCCTGGTATGATCAGGGATAAGACTGCAGTAGTACCGAAGGCGGCAAACCCAACTCTTCGATTTTTCTGATAGAAGTAGAAGAGGACAGTTCCCAGGATCGCGAGCTGATAGTCACATGGTACGTACCAAGTGACTATGTGGCACTGAAAATCAACATTTGCTTGGTAATGGATTTATACCAGCATCGTGTTTTTACCAAGGGTTATCGTGTTACCCAGTATCTGGGTTGTGGAGGTCACCTAGTCAGTCGCTTCTTGTAAAATACTGGTATCCAGCTGCATCCGGCTAGACTGGAAGCCGAGGCCAACATAGTTGGGGAAAGGCAGGCAGATGGTGATGGTGGGTTATGAATTTGTCATTATAATATTCATTATATTTTAGCATATTTAGAAGTCTGTGTTCAAGTCAAATCAAATCAAATATATTTGTATGTATTATGTTACGTTATATGTACAGTACAACTATTTTCTTAATGTCCCTCGGGAATCAACGCATTTCCGAATACAAACGGATGCTAATTTCCATGTCCATCAATTATTAGATTTATCGTGTTTAATCATTTGAATTCAGAACTAATTACTTTAAATCAAAACAAAACAACAATAAAGTATTTAGTTCTGAATTCAAATTATTACAAATGATAAATCTAATAATTGATGGACATGGAAATTAGCATTCGTTTGTATTCGGAAATGCGATGATTCCCGAGGGACATACATTAAGAAAATAGTTGTACTGTACTCGTATGTTGTTTAGTGTCATATTAAATGTATTATGTTAGTTCACATTATTTCGTTTAGATGCATAATCTCTAGAAACCTAGAGTAAAAAATACTGTTGTGTCTTATTTAAGAAAAGGCACAAGCTTTACAAGAATATTCCATTTTTACATCTTGATTATTTTCTGTTCTACTCACAATACATTTCGGGTCAGTGTTAAGCATTAGCAAGCTCAGTCTCCAAGTCTTGAGGCACACTTCCGATTCGAGCTCGTTGCCGAATATCCATAGCGGACCAGAACCAATGTACTTTGATACCGATGTCAGGTAGAAAATTATAAACGCGAAGGGTCCGATTAGCCTGAAACGAAACGTAAAAAAAAGAACATTTAGGTTATTTTTCTGTCGTATCGGCACGCACTTCATGAGGAAAGATCTTGCCGATGCCAGGGTACCTGCCCCGTTGCTCTCATGACGTGCAAGCATGACTGCTGAGCGTGGGGCCTGGGTTCGATTACCATTTCGGCCAAAGCGTTATTGGATTTTTCCATTAGGAATTTCTCAGTAGTAGCCCGGAGTTTGGAAGTTTGGCGGTGTGATAGCCCCGTGCCGTCAGTGCGACATGGCGCCGTTGGTCCTGCGCCTAATTTTTCTCTGGTTGTGTCGGATTGCCGCCCACCCGGACTATGAGAGATTTTGAGAATTTTCATTGAATTTGAAAATTTCCATGGGAATTTTCAAAATCCGCCCACAGTTTATGAAAATAATATAAACTGATACAGGTGAAGATAGAACCCTATTGCTCCTTTTTTGAAGTAGGTTAAAAATAAGTTCTTACCTCAGATATCGTTTCCATAGAACACTGAACAGATTCTGATGTCTATTGGCGTTGCCCAAAAGACCCTTAAGGTGGAGAAGACCAGACATCGCGAAGAATGTGTCGACCACCACATCCAGGTGAAGGAAAATACCTCCTCGTCCTTCAATAAACTGCAAAACGATAATTTATTTAAGAAAGGAATTGCAAACGAGCAGATAGAATCACACCTCTATTCTCTCATGGGGCAGATTAGTGTAGAAACCCACATTTTGTAGCATTTTCATGGCTAAAACATTATTCATTCAAAAGCCCTCTCTGTGCCTCCAGGACCCAGTTACATAGTAGACATATTATTACTTTTCTTATGTATGACTAGCTTCTGCCAGCGACTTCGTCCACCTAAGTTTTCTTGTCTAAAAATAAAATATATCCTATAGCTGTGTCCTGTTACTTCGTTTTCGCTTAGAGTTCTTGCTGACCTTTTTATTTTTGTTCTGTTCAGGATGTTAGCTTGATGTAAAATAGCCTTAACTATTCTCAAGAATTGGGCTATCACATAAAAAAGATTGTTTTAAATCCGGTTGTTGATTAGCGTGTTCAAACATAAAACTAACATTTTTTTCAGCTTTATCATATTAGTATTGATAAGCTCTTAACGCTTATCCAGGAAAAGTTGGTAAACCAGACTCCTACTGATTCCTGGAGAAACTATGTAAATTCCCCAAACGTTATTGCTCCCACGCAATAATTTCCACCAACCTTGCAGGAACCTCATCTCTTCAGCCGAAAGACGTCCACATCTGGACATAGGCCTCCCCCAGGTACCGCCACTTCGAGCGGTTCTGTGCTTCTCGCATAGAGCGGATTCCTATGGACTTCAGAAGTTCATCGGCCCAGCTTATTAGGGAGTCCAGCAGGGACCTACCTTATCATAATCCCTGAAATTGACAACTGCAATCATAGCCATATAGAAAAATTCATGTATAGCGATGACTAATACTGCTGTGAGGAACCTCATGCCATTCATCACTCTGATCTCTTCCTTGTTATCCTTCACCAAGTCTTGGTGGTTCTTGATGATGCAGAATGATTTTGTTATTATTGTTTCTGGAAAAGAAAGATATCACCTATGTCTCCGTTTGTTTTACGAGTAACTTTTGCTTCCCATTAAGTACATGTTTTTTATCGGACTTCAAATGTAAAGATGTAAATTATAGAAAGAGTTTGTTATGTGGTGATAAGATTAGTTAGTCAGCAAGTTATGAAGATTCAAAAAGATATAAAAACTGTATCTTACTTAAGCTATCTGGTGGTTGATCATCACTGGCTACATGAAGTCGATAGTAAGTTGAAGCCGCAGCCATAACTATCAGCGATACTATCAAGGCTCTGAAAATAACAAACCAAATCACTTGTTTTCATTATCCATTTCACCCGCAGTTTCTAAAAGCCAAGAGCCGTGTTACAGCAACATCCTCTGCATCGTAGTATTTTTTGTTAGGACTGATTTATCAATCGTCAGATTAACGTTTATCTGAAGAATAAATAATGTGACAGCTTGACATATCCTTACTAGTCCTAACTAATATTGTAAATGCGGAAGTGAGTTTGTTTATTTAATACTCAATTGTGCAAAAACGGCTGGACGTATTTGGATGAAATTTGACGCACGGATAGACCATGACCTGGGTAAGGACATAGGCAATTTTTCATCCTACGGGGTAATTGCGTAACACACTAACAGTAGGAATGGCTTTCATTTTGACAGTTAACAACATTCATTGCGTTATTTACGTTGTTGAGCAGATACATTTTTCGAACATATGAAGCATTGGATTAGCAATAGGCTTCAAAGTGATTCAGATTGTGATTGATAGTGTGTTATGCAATTAGGGCGCTGGACCGCAGACGAAGTCGCGGGCAACAGCTAGTCTTCTATACAAAAGTTGTTATATCGTAATATTTATTCCTCAAGTAAAAATTAATCTGACCATTGATATATCAGCCCATAGTCAACTATGGGCTGATTTTACCAAAGTTTATCCATGGAATAAATTGACTTCTGTCAGTTTTGTATGGAAAAACGGTCAAAAAATCTAAATTTATTCACAGGGCAAGACTTCACACTCTTTGCTCGCCTCTTTCTTTACACATAGGTCCCCATCTCCACTGACACCAAATTCTGTAGAAACTGTATGAAGCAATCTCCAGAATAGAATCCTCCAGAGAATTTTATGGCACGGTGAGACTGTTGCTCGATTCTCTCGCCCGTGTCGATAGCGCCATAACATGCATTGTCACAAGTATTTTTTTTGCAATATACCCCCGACTGTTTATTTAACCAAAAATCAAGCGATAAGTACATAATATATATGTGATAGTTTGTCGCCTTATCGTCTCCGTATCGTCTAGGACAATTAAACAGACCATTAGAGTCAACAGGACCAACCTTTAGACCCTCAGATAGCGCAAGATTATAATTTACTGATAATTAAAGTAATTTTCCGTTCATTGCTTAGTCACCTAATGAACCTAAAAACCATCCTCATATCCCTAGAAATTTTCAATTCCCACGTAATACCGAAATTAATCGAGTAAAAATCCAGACTCCGAGTTGGTATGACAGAATTCCTGATGGAAAAACCCAATTGATAATACTTTTTCCCGAATGGGAGTGGAACCCAGGAGCACAGGACCATAAGACCAACGAGGCAGTACTTATGGTCTATTCCAAAGTTATCTGACATGTAAACATGTTTGTTTGTTTTGTATGTTGGTGCGTGTGTTGGATCACTCGGTTCCCTACAAAATGGTTGAGCTAGATGGTGCTAATCCGCGCGTCATGTTCGTAAACTGACGCCTTCGGTTGAGACTGGTCATCTCTTAACTGGCCAGTACCCAGGATATTGTAATATCTTGATTTAAAAGCGTGTCCTTGGAGTTTCTTGTCCGTTCTTCTCCATAGAGATCTACGTTTTGAAATGGACAACTAGCCACAACTTTCTGACTGACTGATCGACTCTTTGCTAATGCAAAAATGCCTGTAAATGGTTTAATTGACATAAATCCTTTCAGTTTTGAGATTTAGATAGGTTTTCCAGAACATAGAAAGCATCTGCCAATATGACTTTCATGGCATTTTTTACTTTGTTAATATATACACCACTGACTGACAGAGAAGCAGCGTATGATACAGTGCAGGTATCTGACGTAAACTAGGAAACTATATTTGACATGGATTAACCAGGTATAGAACAGAAAACTGGGTTAGAATCGTAGCATTATGCTGAGGGATGGCCGTTTTGCGTGAATGTGACGCATATTTTCCCCTAACTTGTTTTTTTTTGTTTTTGTTCTTTCTCTGCGTCATGTTTACCGCAAATAAATGTATTTCCTTTCTTACTTTCGTTCTTGGTGCTTAAGAAACTGGTCCTCATAGACGAATATGTAACTTCTGCTACAAACTTTAGAAACATTATAACGCTATAAACGTCGCGGGAATACAACTTCAGTTATCACGACGTCTATCTAAGTCACGTATAAAAAAATGATACGGTTGCTGTAGCCGAAAGAGGCTTTAATAATATAGCTGTATAGCTTTTAGAGTAAGCAAGCTGAAGTGGCAGTGGGCTGGCCATGTTTGTCGAAGGACTGATGGCTGGTAAAGCGAACAAGTCCGGGAGTGGAGACCGCGTATTGGTAAGCGTAGTATGGGACGCCCCCCAGCGAGATTGCCAGATGACCTTATATAGGTGGGACAGACTGGATGCGGAGACCGGAGGACAGCGTATTATATGCCGCAGTTTGGGACAGTGGACTGCGGTAGGCTGAATGATTGATTGTTTGTAATCAAGTATTAAAATTATTAGTACTCACATAAACAAATAAAACTCAACTTCATACTGCAGCTTGTCACCAGCGACTTGACAATGGTCCACCGTGATGTTAGGAGCCTGGGTCCCGAAGGTGGTCAGGTCATACATGGACCTGGTGATCTTGACAATGGCAGGTGGATGGCAGGCTGCGGGGACACACATGCCCCATAGGAGGTAGTTTACGGGCAGCCCTGATGTTGTTGGTGACTAAAAATAGTAAAAAGCGATGCGGATGAATTTTTCTATGTCATATTTTAGTTTTTTACCTAATCAATCAAAATGTTTTATTTCACATAAACCTACATGGGCACTTATGAAACGTCAGAAGCTAGGTGCATGGTTCCAATTGGTTGTTTCCTATGGAGAAGAGTCGGCAAGAAACTCCACGGTTACTCTTTTAACAATAAAGGGCTTTTACAATGTTTCAAATTACAGTGTTGACAAATGAAATGACATTTGACGTTGTCGAACATGATTTGACAAATATTTTTTCAATGAAAGATTTGGGAGAGTTAAAATATTTTCTTGGATCATAAAAGAGAAGATGGTGAAGTAAACGTAACTCAAATCCTTAGGGGTTACACGGATGCCTCATCAGACATGGCTGTTTCAGGAGGTTCCTGTTTCGGATAAGGCAGGAGGAAACACCCGGGTGTTATCATTGTGTGGATTGACCGGAGGATACGGTGGAGGTCTGCCCGGCTTGGGCGGAGCACCGCCGTGTCCTCGTGGCGGCGACCGGCGGCGGCGACCTCTCGCGTCCGGCCCTGGTTCAGGCCATGGTACGAAGCGAGAGGGAATGGGAAGCCGCCACCTCCTTCTGCGAAGCAGTAATGCTCGCGAAGGAGGAGGCGGAGCGCGAGAGGGAGAGGCAATCGCTGCGCCCTCGTGCCTATATTCGCCGCAGGAGGAGACACCTTGGGCGTCGGGAGTCGTTTGCCGACTCCCGGCCACCGTAGGCGCGGGCTTGCGGATGGCGAGCAATGGGTAGCTCGCCGTCCGATAAGGACCAGGCCCGGGTCGACGGCGCGTCGTTTTCCACGCGCGCCTCAAAGAGGTATCAGCACCAATGACGGGGTCCGATAGGGCCGATGCCTGCCGAGGTCGCGGATTGTTCGAAGGAGTTACCGTGGCCCTGGCGCACTGGCAACTGAAGGAACACGGGTGGGTTTTAGTCAGTCAGAGTCTGACACGCCCTTCCGCTCCGCTCAGAGCGGGAGAGGTCATTTGTAGACAACACACGCAAAAAAAAAAAAGGGCTTACACGGATGCAGATTGAAATAACTGTAGCATAGAGAGAAAATCATATACTGGCTACTATTTTAAATTGGCTGGAGGTCCTGTAACGTGGAAAGCTAAAAAGCAGCAAACGATTGCTCTATCATCTACTGAGGCCGAGTTCATGGCTTTAACAGCTGCGGCTAAGAAGGTGTGCTACTTAAAACGATTCATTTCTGAAATAATCGGTAAGTCCCGATACTGTTACTTTTATAGAGGTATGAGGAACAGGGTGCAAAGTTCACTCAAACCTCCATAGAAAAGGGAGGATCCTCCGACCAGACGGGTGTTGTGTCTGGTAGGCAACTGCCCAACGGTTGATGTCGGGATGTTGTATATATGCTAGTTGCGCGGTAAACTCTGCTTGCGCGATGCAGGATTTTGCGTGACGTCAGTATGACGCGTAGCTCGCATGTGGCGTTTGTAGATGCCGCTACACTTTGTTTAACGAAAGTCAAAGTGCACATAGTAAAAGTGCACAACCCTGCTTATACAAATAATTTTTTTGGTGTTTAATAAAATTCCATCATAACATTAATTACGTAATGCGCCATGTTTTATAATATTTATTACTTAATCAATAAGTCAAAATGTCAAACCTATAGCTTTATGACAGCTGCACGCACAGATTATTAAAGCCCGGCGGCGCATGAGTTGTTGCCCGGAATGTGACCACTTTATAAATATTATGTTTATATACATTTAGAACTAGGTATAGTGTATTTATTTTATTTCTTATTCTTTTGTTTATTTTTAATTTTCGTATGCTGCCCTGGTTGACGTCATCACGTCAGCTCTGGCTAACGCTGAAAACCAGCGCTGAGGCTCTGTCTCGCATAGGGTTGTAGCATTATGCTAAGCGATTGCCGTTTTGCGTGAATGTGTCGCATATTTTCCCCCAACTCGTTATTTTTTGTGTTTGTGTTTTTTCTCAGCGTCATGTGTACCGCAAATAAATGTATTTTCTTTTCTCCTTCTGTCCATCACGAGCGAACGAAGCACATACATATCTACAAGATATCACTTTATACGTGAAAAGGTATCTGTCGGCATTATAGATATTAAAATTGTCAGGTCAGATTAGAATTTTGCTGATTTGTTTACAAAACCGTTAGGGCGTATTACACATAAGAGATGTGTAGTTGGTTTCGATTTAGTATAGGTCATGATATTGTTTTTTGAGTTTTAATTGAGGGCGGATGTTGTAATGTACACTATTTTAAGAGATCGCTATAAAACTCACCAGATATAAATTTTCTCAGGAAGATTACTGATTTAAATTATGATGTTCGCTTATTTGTCACTCAAAATAAAATTTTCACATGTACAAGTCTATTTTTTTCTAAGAAATTACAACATTAACATTTATTTAGACAACATCCGTCGAGCAGTAGCCCACCAGACACACCCCTTTCTAAGGAGGATGAGGAAGTTTCTTCTCTGTTCCTCATAACTCTAAAGTAAAACAGCCCATTTTGAAGTTTAGGGTAAACGAAAACGTAAAGTGTTGTCAACTTTCTACTCACATTAAGATATTCTTCCGTAGACCCATACGGATCATAATCAGCTTTCTTCTTTGGATTATCAGACAGCATTAGTTTTGCCATGCAGTACTTGGTTCTAAATTGTGGATGGGTTTCCAGCCATGGTGGTTTCATGCATTGGTCGAAATTGCCAAAATTAGCCCAGGAACCGTAGAGATTTCCCGTAGGAACAGTATTGGCATTCCATACTGCAATAAAATTAAAAAGAAGGAGATTACTAAGTGCTTGACTGACTATGAGCTTCTAGGTTCGACTACCAGGTTGAGCAAAGTGTTCCACCAGGAATTTCCCGGTAGCAGCCCGGAATCTGAATTTGTGCCCGGTTGATGGCCGTATTGCCATCAACCGGGCCAGCTATCACTCCCTATTACATGGGATTTATACATCACTCGCGAAATGTGTGGGTACAATAGGTAGGACTCTAACTGCCTCAGCCTTTAGGGAAACAATGCGTAATGTTATGTTATGTTTGGAAGGAGATTATAGGACGACGCAATAAAAAGGATCCAGGCTGAATCTTGTTGTGGTGTCCAAAAGGCAGACTAGAATACCAAAACTAATCATAGGGTCATTAGTTTCCAGGATATAAAAAAAATAATTGCGAAGCTATTATTGTAATGCATTATTAATGTGTGAGTTAATTAAAGTAATCACAGAATGTAATTCAATGTCATAAAAATAATAGGTAATAATATTTATGCCTTTAGGGGGCTAGCCTATTGCCATGAACTGACCACATTTTTGACACAACTTTTTCACTAACCCTGGACAACTTTAAGTACGTGTTGCCTAGTATGGGTAGAGGCCCTAGCACGAACGCTCAATGTAAACGTAACGTAAATTCAACGATTTCTTCATCTGAAAACTTTTTTACATAAAAAAGCAACCGATTTGCACAAAAACACTACAGAGAGAAAATAACTTGTAACTTCGGAAGTCATTGGCAAAGAACGATTATCTCTTTTTAGTTGTCTTACCTACCCCACACAAATTCGTAAACCACTACTTGCTAAGTAAACAACAGTGGCAGGAAGTTTGATAACATTTAACGAGTATTTGCAATTTGAAAATCGTACGAATTTACGTTAGTGATCATACACACGAGCGGCACGCGTCAACAGCATAGGCAAGTGCAACCGCCGACGAGTATCGACGGCCGCCGTCGACAACTTGCCGCTCGTGTATTTGAGCAACGTGATTTACTTTAACATTACGTTTACTTCGCGAGTTCGTGCTAGACCCACAGTTGTTTTATTAGAAAAGTTGTAAGAATAATAAAAATGTGTTAGTAACTGAACTGTTTAAAATAAATAAAAGACTGATCAATAATTATTATACACTATTAAACTCACCCCAAGTAGCCCATAGCGTGAAGTTCTTCACATTCTCCAATAGTGTTAGGGTTTTCTCCAAACATGGTGCTTCTTCCTTCTCCCAATTTTCAAGCTTTAATCTTCGTATGAGTGCATCTATGGCTGTGTGGTGTTGTCTATGGGACACATTGTTTGTGGAGACTGTGGCTGTAATAAAACACTATTTTTTAAACAAGCTCGGGTCGATCTTCAAGGTGAAGCAACGCTTTCCAATGTTCTTCCGTGGATGGATGACCATCCATAACATACCGAGACCCTACGTGTCTCGGAAACCACGTTAAGCAGTTGGTCGTGGCTGTAATTTGTAGATCTTTGACAGAAGATAAAACGAGCAGAAGAAACTCGAATATGTGACAACCAGTCTTGCCAAGGGGTATCGTGTAACCTGGGTTGTGGAGGTCAGATAAGGAGTCTCTCCATGTAAAATACTGGTATTCAGCTACATCTGGTTAGACTGGAAGCTGACCCCAACATAGTTGGGAAAAGTTTAGGCAGGTGATGAATTTAAGCAGAAATTATAAAAAAGGGTACACCCACACACATACATACATTAATACATACACATACATACATACATACTTACATACACACACATATACATACTCTCACGTACACATCGAGAGCTGCTATATTAATATTTTTATTTCATTATCCTCACCATTGTTAAGCTACCACTTAAGAGGGCCCTTCCCGGTCCAGAAGCAAGAGTGAGAACGCGATAACATCGAACGAAAATTGGCGCGCAAAGATTTCACAAAACTTGTTCCAGGAAATACGTGTTTTTGAAAGACAACCTTACAAGTTTTTGGAGAAAAATATTTGTTTTTTGGAATTTCATTACATGTGCTAGGTTTCTATGAAGATGTTTTCTTTACTTTTACAATTTATGAGTACATTATGAACGGCCAAAGTTTAGGTAAAATTTGTGCAAAAAAGCAGATTTTTGGAGGCTTATACTGAATATGTTTCTCCAAATTTTGATTTTTGACTTGCATAGAAACCTAGATAAAGTGCATAAGATACATATTAGTGGAAACATTTCAATGAAAGATGTGTTACAACGCCATAATCACGTACGAGCTTGTGTATGAAAAGTATGACGGATTGGCTGCTCTTAAGGGAAGAGCGACACAGCTCCGACACAAGTACTTTTGTAACTTACTGGGGCTGCCTCAAATTATGTATGACACAATGTTTTAAGTTGAAATAAATATTTTTGTATTTTTATTGTATTTTTTTATTTTTTTATTAGCCCATCGGCATCGGTCCGAGAGTTCGTAAGTACGAATTATTATTCTGCTCGTAGCACTATGTTTACTTACTTACTCTTCGCAATGCTATAATACATAATTATGAACCTAAGCTTTGTTGAAGGGGTAGGAATACAAGTAAATAATATTAGATCGTTGATATTTTTAGGTTAAGGTAAATTTTTCAAAACTGCAACAACTGCCTTTTTTTTTTTTCTATGGGAAATCATCAAATGACCTCTCCCGCTCTGGGCGGAGCGGAAGGGCGTGTCAGACTCTTCCTGACTAAAACCCACCCGTGTTCCTTCAGTTGTCTGTGCGCCAGGGCCACGGTAACTCTTTCGAACAATCCGCGACCCCGGCAGGCATCGGTCCTATCGGACCCCGTCAATGGTGCTGACATCTTTTTGAGGCGCGCGTGGACCACGACGCGCCGTCGACCCGGGCCTGGTCCTTACCGGACGGCGAGCTGCCCATTGCTCGCCGTCCGCAAGCCCGCGCCTACGGTGGCCGGGAGTCAGCAATCGACTCCCGACGCCCAGGGTGTCTCCTCCTCCTGCGGCAGCTAGGGGCGCAAGGGCGCAGAGATTGCCTCTCCCTTTCACGCTCCGCCTCCTCCTACGCGAGCATTACTGCTTCCTAGAAGGAGGTGACGGCTTCCCATTCCCTCTCGCTCCGTACCATGGCCTGAACCAGGGCCGGACGCGAGAGGTCGCCGCCGCCGATCGCCGCCACGAGGACACGGCGGTGCCCCGCCCAAGCCGGTCAGACTTCCACCGTATGCTCCACCGTGTCCTCCGGTCGATCCACATAATGATAACACCCGGGCGTTTCCTCCCGCCTTATCCGAAACAGGAACCTCCCGAAACAGCCATGTCCGGTGAGCACCTACGTCAGGCGGAAGGTGAGGACGCCAACTGTAACAACTGCCTGCATACTGATTTACTAAATATGGAAACTTGAAAAACGGTTTGTTAATTACTCTACTTTAACTTACTGGATTGTAAGTTTGCGGCACTTACATTTTTAATAATTTTAATTTTATTTAAAAATTCATTTACCTAGATTAATATGAAACACATTTTTTTTTTGTTACTAAAATTTCATTCGCCGACACAAACAAAAACTAATAATAAATATTGCTACTAAAGGCTTGGCGCATCACGATTGTCACTATAACATAGCTAACAATATGACCTGCATAGCTAACAATATGACCTTAAATGCGCGAAAATGTTTCTTTATACGTTTCTCAAAACAAAAGTCATCCTTTTCTACTACCTACACACTGTGCAACACCACTTTGTCTAAGGTATGTGAAATACGGGATCTAGGAGTTCTGGTCGACGATGGACTAAGTTTCAAGCCACACATCAACGACACTGTTAAGAAGTCGGCACAGATGCTGGGTTTTGTAAAAAGGAACACGCGGGGCTTCCAACTGACTAAGACCAGAATAGTGTTGTTCAATACCCTGGTGCGAAGTCGGTTGGAATACGCCAGTGTTGCCTGGAATCCGTTCTATGCAGTTCATTCGCTAAGAGTAGAGAGAATACAAAGAGCATTTACTAAACATCTAGCCTTTATATCCAGAAAAATTAGCCATCGCTGTCCGTATGAGCAGCGCTTAAACTTTTTCGATATAAAGACCCTGCGAGACCGTCGCCGTTCGCGTGATTTAATTTTCCTCTACAAAGTTGCAAACGGATTTGTAAAATGTAGCGATCTTGTTGAGCGTATCCAATATTCCGTCCCTTCAAAACCTCCCAGACATCCCATTACCAGGCTGTTTCATATCCCTTTCCGCAAATCCAATCTTGGTCTCAACGCTCCCTTGCTCCGAATGTGCAGAAATTTCAACAGTTTTTGTAAATCATCAGAAGCCGACTTACACGGTGTGTCACTTAATAAGTTTAGAAGATCAGTCTGTGAGGTACGGGAGTGCATACGATGAATATTCTTAGATACCACTCACACTCATACCCTTTCACCTTCCACCTCTTGTGGTGGCATTTTGTATGTCACTCATTTTTAATTTTAATTTCTAATTGCAATTTATGTTTTTATAAGTTTTATATATTTTTTTCCGTTTAGTTAATTACGATGTTGTTCTGTGGTGAATGCTGTGTATACCTATAATAGGCTTACATACCAGTACTTTAATTATGTTATTGTTCTGTTTTATTTTTTTGTATGTACTGCTGTTGGTGTACCAAATAAATAAATAAATAAATAACAAATACTGAGAGGATGAAAGCACTAATTAATATACGTCTATGGAGGTTATTCATAGTACTTGTTTATTTAAATTACTACGAGTAACGCGCTCTGACGCTGCGTTCATTATCATCATCATCAGCCTATATTCATCCACTGCTGCACGTAGGCCTCTCCTAGTGAACGCCACTGAGCCCGATCTTCAGCTCTCCTCATCCAGTCTCTGCCAGCCGCCTTTCACAAGTCGTCATTCCACCTGGCCGGAGGGCATCCCACCCTACGTTTGCCTACACGCGATCTCCACTCTAGAACTCGTTTTCCCCAACGATTGTCGGTTCTGCAAGAGATGTGACCAGCTCATTGCCACTTCAGCTTGCATAGTCTTTGGGCTATGTCGGTTACCTTGGTTCTCTGGCGGATCACCACGTTACTGATTTTATCTTTCCATAGCTCACTGAGCGACTTTAAACTTATGGAGCAGTCTCACCGTGGCTATCCACGTTTGGGCTCCGTAAGTCATAACTGGTAGGACGCACGCGTTAAAGACTTTTGTCTGTATGCACTGTGGTATGGACGACGAGAAGATCTGACGAAGTTTACCAAAATGCTCCCAGCTGAATCCTCCTACCACCTTCCCTCTCAAAATTGTTCCTACCCAATTGCATATTCTGCCCGAGATAAACTTATTCCTGAACAACTTCAAGGGGGACACCGTCAATAACAATTGGTCTCGGGGTAATAAGGTCGTTAAACATAATCTTGGTTTTGTCCATGTTCGTCCCATGCTCGATACGTCGGGAAGCGAAAGCTAGATCAGTCAGCATTTGATCAAGATCCTGCGGTGACTCTGCCATAAGGACAATATCATCGGCGAATCGTTGGTGTGAGATGTACTCGCCATTTATGTTTATACTCGTTCCTTTCCAGTCCAGCATCTGACTATCTAATATCTGAATATCTTCCAGGGCGCCAGTGACCAGTTTCAGGGATATGACATCCCCCTGTTGTAACCCGACAGGTGGAGTTGTACAGAATTGGTTAGGAGACTGGATGTTGATTGTCTCCTTCGGAGTTGTACTTACTCACCACCGTGCTAAAGTAAATTTGTAGGGTATAATAAGCTGCTAGGGAAAGATTCAATTAAACAAGTACCTTCTTATACAATGCCATATTTATTACAATAACTCGCAATTGAAGGTTCACAATATTGAATGTGGCTGGCCACATACCTTCCCCCATACACCTGGGCTTCCACACCAGTACAACCAGTCTCGGGTCTAGTTGTATTGGTGTGTTGACCTGCAATGAGACTATTACAATATACTCAGAGTCGCTATAGCGAGTCCGTGAGATGAACCACTTAATAGATACTAGCTCAATCATACAAGTACCTACCTATCAAGGTTGTGCTAACAACGGCAACATAAGATTATGCTAAGCAATCCGCGACACAACACTTTATGGCAACTGGTCTCATCACCCAGTCCATACAATAGGCCTAACTCTCTCAGACTAAATCGCTACCTTACCGATTATTCTCAGTGATCTCTCAGTACTAATCCCTTCACTTGACAAGACTACGACCCTTGGCATCAAACACAGGATACCCCTGTGTTCGCACGTTACGTGGCCTACGGGTATTATAATGACGCTTCGTTACCTGGAGCGGCGAACTTCCCTCATCACCGATATCGGCTAAGTAAAGCCTTCCTGTCACACGGATGACCAACCCTCAAAGGTTGCCTGCACCCGGATCCATTCCAATCATCAGACCACGGGGCTACTCCAAAGCATCACGTGTCAATATTTATTAGAGATACACGAGAAAAAAGAGGCTAGCATAAACAGCCAGACCTGTAACAATACACCCGTGTCAGAAATCACATGTACGGGCCACGCCATCCCACATGAACAAAGAATACGGTTGAACACTCACCGGATTCAGCTTCGAATGGGACTTACTGGAAACCCATCGGGTTATTTGGACACAGTCTGTTCCTCCAGAACTAAGTCCCTCTTCCAAATCCTATTCGTATCGTGTCACACACGTTGCGGGTCTTCCCCATGCCGGATCAATGTCAAAAACCTTCGGGAAGCTTCCGCTACCATAGACTAAATAGAATTCTTGTCTATTGGTTATTTTCCATTTCTTAGGCATTGTTTTAAATAAAATGTGGGAAATTATGTCTGTATGTTTATTTATTTAAATTAACTAATACTCTTGTATATAATTTACATGACATAATTTCTCTAGTGTTACAGAGAACACGATGACAGCCATGCCAATGCCTGACACAAGATGTCGCTACTTGTTGCGTTATTTATTGATTTTGCAACGTCACACTATCTCACTCCCCTGCGCAGCTGGATTTGTTTAATCTGCCGATTCCGTACTCGAACGGACATATTCGCGGCGTCATACAGTCCACTTGGCATCACTGCAGGGACTCAAGGACAGCCCAGGTCTCGACAGAGTCAAAGGCTTTCTCATAGTCCACAAAAGCTAGACACAGGGGCTGATTATACTCTTCGGTCTTCTGTGGTTCTGCTACACCCAAAAGGCAAACGATGCTCTGCGGATCCAGTATAACAACGCATTTAGAGTACTGTTGCGTCAGCCTCAGTTCTGTAGCGCGTCATCTATGTTCGCTGAGGAACGTAAAGACGGCTTCAATGCTATACGGCGTAAGAGAGCGGCCTCGCTGCTAAACAGACTCCGTGGCAGCCCCAACAGCATTCTGCGCGCTATAACCAGGAGATATGTCAGCCCGTTGGTGAGGTCACTTGTTATAGCGGTTTAGAAAAACTATCCAATCTTAACACCATTCCTGAATTTGATGCGGAACGCAAACAAAAGACGATTGATATGTCGATGCATAAGTCAACGAATCTGCTTTAAAATATAATTGGTCAGACCAACAAACTGCTCATTTTGCTCCCCAGAAATTAAAGGGAATGGCCCAAAAATGGTATGAAGATTTGATGGCTAAGAATTTGATGATGATAAGTGGTTAGTGATTGATTACACATCTCTGCGCTGCTCTCGGACTGCGGTGCGAATATAAGTTCCTGCGTCACTCGGCTACTTTTTTATTATGGCGTCAAAGCATCGACCAAAGCACGCGCGTTGCTTGGTTGCCAGCGCGCGAAGTGAGGCGTTGCCGCTCTGAGTAGAACGTAAGTAGCTTCATGAATTAATCTGTATACAGAGTGATTCCAATTTTGGTTATTTTTTTATAATTTAGTTAGTTTGAAAATTTAAAATTTTCAATTTACGATTTATTTTTTCTTATTATATTTTTTATTGTTACTGGTCACTAGCCCTAGCCATCACAAATGGTTAGCAAAAAAAAAATATCACGTCTTTTACCTGTTGAATCCAAAGTCTTGGCCAGCAAGGTTCCAGCCTCCAGCCTCCTGAAGGACGACACATTAGCCCTTAATAATGCAGCATTCCAGGGCCAGTCTCCAGACTGGGTCGGGTGTCCCTGGACGATCAGCTCAGTATGCACCAGTTTACGTTTACCGCAAGATTCATCTACTAGGCTGGTTTCTGCAGCTCTCTCATCAGGTTTTTTTATTTCATCGTCGAAATACCCCTGAAAGGAAACAAAGAATGAAATATTGTGTTTCTGTTCAAATAAGATACATTATAAAAACAGAGATTTTTTTCTATTGGAGCAGTAAAACTGCGGTGGATCAATGTCGACCAGTCAATATTGATTGTCGCAAAACATATTCGATATCACGTCGAGCCATGATCGACCGAGCCTCGATCGAACGATCGACGAATATTCGATCAATGAACGACTGACTCACAATCGTTGCTGCTTGTAACACTGCACCTTCCAGTTCGTAGGCATCACTACAGAACCTTACGTCCTCGTCTGTAATTCATTCTGCGAGCGATGTACCCTACCCACCGCCTCTTAAGTTTGCTAATTTTTCGGGCTATTTCGGGTACCTTGGTTCCTCTCACGGATCTTTTAATTTTCTGATCACGCAGGGCAACTCCAAGCGTAGTCCTCTTCATTGCTCTTTGGGAGACTATGACAATCATTATTGACTACTTGCAAAATATCTCTAATAGAAGAAAGAGAAAGAGAATCATCATCATCATTTGCCTTTTCTCAATTACGTTGAGGTTGGCTTCCAGTCTGACCGGATGCAGCTGAATACCAGTATTTTCCTCCACACTCCAGTCACTGTCAAAGATCTACAAATGACAGCCGGGACCAACGGTTTAACATGCTTTCCGAGGCACGGAGAGGTTTCGATATGTAATGGAGATGGTCACCCATCCATGGACCAACCTTGGCAAGCGTAGCTTAACCTTCGGTCGATCCGTGCTGCTTTTATTGTACAGCCACGAGCCCCTAAAGAAGGAAAGAGAATATTTGGTGTTACTTACAATTTTCGGTTCTGTACAAAGCTTCACATCGTTCAGGATAACGCTTAGGACGTAAGGTATATTGTATCCAGAAGCAGGACCAAAGACTTGAATGCCAAGATAAGAAGTTTTGTCAGTAAACGTTACAATGAACTGATTACTACGTTGGCTAGGTCCCGGGAACGTCGAGATTTGAGCGTCCGTTGGTTCTATCTAAACTCAAAATAATAATATCATTAAATAATTATTGTAATAATGGAGTAAATTACGATTCATGATAAAATACTAACTTACCAACTCGAGTGAAACTTCCGAATCAAACCTCAAAATCATCCGTGAAGAATAATGTATTTCTCCGTAAACCCTTAATGTATACTGGTTTTGAGGCTCTACTGGTCTTTCAAAATAAGCTTTAATATCTCCATTATCAGCACAAATGGGTAAAGTATAGTGCGAGTGAACGAGGCGAGTTACGTTTAGCTGTCCATCAGCTGGTGTTAAAAGGATTAGCAGCAGCCAAATCATTGCTTATGTCGTGGTGCTACACTGAAAATAAATTGGAGAACGGTTAGTAAAGGATTCTATTCAACGGAACTTGAAAATGTTGCGTCTAATGTTGAGCAGTAATCTATATCTATATCTACATAATAAATAAATCAAATTAATTCCTATTTCCCTTGGTCACGCTATAACTTTTTATCGATTTCATCCATCTTTTTTAAAAGATTTCTTATACTTTGTAGAACGCTCTTACGAGAAAAAAATTTGAAATTTGCAATGCGACGGGGTGGGTCGAGAGAACTAGAAATTTCACGCAGACGAAGTCGCGGGCAGAAGCTAGTTGTATATAAAACATTGGTCAGGCAGGGGCTATAGTCTTTCCATAGTTCCAGGTAACCAGTCCACTTTAGTTGCGCAAACCCACAGTTGAATATCTTAATTTTTCCATCCCCTGGTCTTACACTAAACGGGGGTTGTCCTTGGGTACACTTGCATAATGCATACAGGGATAATCGTCGATTGTCGTTGATTATCGTTGATTATCCAATTAAATACGTTAGAATCGTTGTGCACTTAATGTAGATCAAAATTGCCATTTACAGCATATCAGCATATAAGCGGGGTGAGTCCCTAATAATAATAATAATCAATGGCAACACCACCGTGTCAACGAAACGTCTCATTTTCAGTTTTTTATTTAATTATAACAGTGAACGCAATTTTGACCCATTTTTACCATAGTTTTTCCAGAAAAATCAAAACTTAATCATCAAAGTCATTGGTACACCAAAACGAAAGCCATATTATACACAAATGAAATAAAATAGACCAAAAACTACAGATTCGGAGGTGACATGACAGTTGTCACCTCCGATAAAACAATCAAAATAACAAAATAGAAAAATGAAGACGATGATATGTTGACAAGATCGGCCGCACTACGAGCACGCCCACCACCTCCGGACTCTTCGCTCAGCTCCGCCTCGCCGCCGCCGGTACCCAGCCTCACTGTGAGCGCTGTGACGACACCGGCTGCGGTAGTTGCGTCGAGCTCGAGCGACGAGTATTTCTCCCCGCCCACGACGCCACCACCTGTTCGTCGACGTGGAGGACACCGGCCGCCGGACGGCTTAGGACCTCGAGGCCCACTGGCCTCTGATAGGGTCCCAGCTCCCGGCGGAAGTGTGCAGCGCATGAGATGGACACGATCCATCAATGAAAACGTCATGCGCTCATACTATGGGGCTACAGAGGGGGGAAAAAATCTGACCGCGTACCGTGTCCGGATGCTCTCTCTTTTTCAGGTGCTTGAGCCAGCTGTCAACGTTTCGGCACAACGACTATCGGATCAGGTGCGGGTCATCCAACGTAACCATATGTTGGACGACACTGTACTTGATCGCCTGCGAAATGAAATGCAGAGTAGTCATGTCATCGCCCCCCCGTCTCAGACCGTTGTAGTTCTACCACAGTCTAACATAAGTCAAGAAGACGAGGAGAGTGATGACAGGACTACAAACGTAAGTACCCAGTGCAATGAGGAATTGAGGAGTGCTTTGGAGGATGCGATTCGACAATATCGGTTCATATCGCCCGAACTTAGACCACGCTTACCTCGTTTACCCATGCATAACAAAAATAGGGCGCTGGTGGCAGTCCTGGATGCGCAGTTGTCAAATTATTTTGATGACTGCGTAGACCTCGCCGATACTCATTCGATTCTGTACTGCGCGGCTGTAGCGGTGTGTCGTGTAGCTCACGTCAAATTTGCTATTGATTCTAGAGCTACACGACCGAAACCAGCCGTACCAGCTTGGCAGTGCAGAATTGAACGCCGTATTGGTGGGGCCAGAACGCTCATCGGCAAACTAATCTGCTTCAGGGAGGGCAATACTCGCCCTAGAGTGATGCGCTTTGTGAGACGTGCGTTCGCAGGGACTGATATCAGCCCTCAGGACTATATGTCCTGTGTCACAGAGCGCATCGACTTCCTGAAGCAGAAAGTGTATGCATGGGCGAACCGTATTCGTAGGTATAAGCGGCGAGTGGAGCGATACACTCAGAATCGCACCTTCCAACGCGATCAAAGGTGGGTTTATAGGGGTTGGGAGCGACCGGTTCAAGATGTGGCTGACACGTGCCTACCAGATGATGATGTCATGTGTTCTTTCTGGCGCAATATCTGGTCGGTGCCTGTCAGTCACACCGAAGGCGATTGGACTCGGAAAGTCGAGCGAGCCTGCGATCCAATACCAGAAATGGGGGCTATTACCATCTGCCCCCAAGATGTAACCCGTGCAGTCCATCCGCTGCCTAACTGGAAGTCTCCAGGGCCGGACGGACTGCAAAACTTTTGGATTAAATGGTTCGTAAGGTCGCACGCTCGCTTGGCGGCTCAGTACCAGATTGCTTTGGAGTCTGGTTCGCTACCCCAGTTCCTAACAACAGGAGTTACCCACCTGCTCCATAAATCAGGTAGCACTACGGAACCCAAAAATTATAGACCGATCACGTGTTTACCGACGGTCTATAAAGTTCTTACATCCATTTTGAGAGCTAAAATTAACAAACATATAGACACAAACTCTATCATGTCTCCTTCTCAAAATGGGTGTAGGAAAGGGTCCCGTGGTACTAAGGAGCTACTCCTCATTGATATGGCCATTAGCCAACAAGTTCGTCGTTCCCGAAAGGATCTGTCGACATGTTGGATAGATTACAAGAAGGCCTATGACTCGGTGCCACATACATGGCTTATGAGGGTGCTGGAGTTGTATAAAGTAGATGCAACTCTGCGCACCTTCCTGATGTCATGTATGGGGCAATGGAGAACGGTCCTTCACTATCCAGGATGTCGAAATGTCCAGAGGAATAGCGAACCGATAAGGATCGAGCGAGGCATATTTCAGGGTGATAGTTTGAGTCCGCTTTGGTTTTGCTTAGCCTTGAATCCTCTAAGCACACTGCTGGAAGATTCAGGTCTAGGCTATCGGCTGAGGAGAGGTGGTCAGGTTATATCTCACCTCCTTTACATGGATGACCTAAAACTCTTTGCCCCCAACAATTTGCAACTGACGGAGCTACTGAAAGTAACTGAAATTTTCAGTAGTGCCATCAGAATGGAATTTGGTGTGGACAAATGTGCGGTCATGCATGTAAAGCGAGGGGAGATTGTGGAATCCGTTGGAACCCAACTCTCGGATTCCATAAACCTTAGAACCCTCTCTGCATCCGAAACCTATAAGTATTTGGGTATGTCGGAAGCATTGGGCATCAATGGTACTGACATGAAGCAATCGTTAAGGGAACGCTTCTTTGGCCGCCTGAAAAAAGTATTTAATAGTCTTCTATCAGGCGGAAACAAGGTACGCGCCTTTAACGGTTGGGTCATGCCGGTTTTGATGTACTCTTTTGGCATACTCAAATGGACTCAGACCGAACTCGACGCCCTGGATAGGAAGGTCCGTACACTGCTGACTGCAAATCGAATGCATCACCCACGTTCATCGGTAATGAGGCTGTATATCCCGCGAAAATGTGGAGGTCGAGGCTTTTTAAATGCTAAGACCCTCCACAATCGCGAGATATGCAGTCTCAGGGAATATTTCTTAGAGGCCGACGTGGGGATGCATCGAGATGTGGTCAAAGTGGACAAGGGCCTCACCCCGCTCTCCTTGGCTAAAGAGAACTGGCGCAAGCCAGTAGTGCTTGACACTAATGATCGCATGGAAGTATGGCAGAGTAAGGAGCTTCACGGACGCTTTTTTCGGGCCCTACATGGACCCGATGTAGATCAACTAGCGTCCGTAGCCTGGCTGCGTTTCGGTGATCTCTTTGGAGAAACCGACGGTTTTGTCTGTGCAATTATGGACGAAGTTATGATGACAAACAACTACCGGAGATTTATTGTGAAAGACGGCACGGTTGACATTTGTCGGGCATGCCACCGTCCGGGTGAATCAATCAGACACATTATCTCCGGATGTTCTAGTCTAGACTAGACTAACGAAGAATACTTGCATAGACACAACCTTGAGCCAGGATTATCCATCAGCAACTTGCTCTCAAATACACCCTTGTAGAATCGGAAGTGCCGTACTACAGGTATGTGCCCGACCCAGTTCTCGAAAATGGAAATATCACATTGTACTGGGACCGATCCATCATCACTGACAGGACTATTGTTGCCAATAAGCCTGATATAGTGGTGGTGGATCGATTAGAGCGGCGCGCAATGATTGTTGACATAACGGTCCCGCATGACGGGAACCTCGTGAAAGCCGAGAAAGATAAACAAATCAAGTATCTTGACTTGGCTCGCGAGGTTGTCGACATGTGGGATGTGGACTCAGCGATCATTGTACCGATAGTCGTAACAGTCAATGGCTTAATAGCCAAGAGCCTCGACCAACACCTGAGGAGGCTCTCGTTGGGCAGCTGGATCAAGGGTTTGATTCAGAGGGCGGTACTTCTAGACACGGCCCGCATTGTTAGGAGGTTCCTCTCTCTGGAGCCCTGACCGCCGGTAGCTTGGACCCTGTTCCCGATACCGGTGGGCCACTATTTTTTATATTTTTAAATGTTTTTATATTTTTTCATATTTTAATATTTAAAAATATAATTTATATGTACAATAATGAAATAAAGGATAATAATAATCAAAAATAATCATACTCTGAAATACAGCCTCATAGAATCAGAAATGCCGTATTACAAGTATGTGCCCGACCCAGTTCTCAAAAATGACCATATCACATTGTACTGGGATCGGTCTTTCATTACTGACAAGACTATTGTCGCCAATAAGCCTGATATAGTGGTGATAGATCGATTAGCGCGTCGCACAGTGACTATCGATATTACCATTCCGCATGACGAGAACCTCGTGAAAGCTGAGAAACAGAAATATATTAAATATCTCGACTTAGCACACGAGGTTGTTAACATGTGGAATGTCGGCCAATGGTTTAAAAATATTTAAAAATGTAGGTATCTTATATATGTATCTAAATAAATAAACGAAGTAATAATATTATTAATCACTCCACACTGACACCACATTAGTATCTACATTGCAACCGTGCGAAGCCGGGGCGGGTCGCTAGTTTTTAACTAGATATATCCCAACGGCAAAAATGAGAAACTTGCATCCCCCTCTGAAATGAAAGATTGTATGGGAAACTAAGCATTTTTTAAGTTAGGTTTATGAAAATTTAAATTTATGGTTTTGGTAAGAAACAAAAAATTATGTGTTTCAGCGTTTTTGGAAAATAATCCCCTAAGGGGGTAAAACAGGGAATGATTTAAAAATTCGCATATTTATTGAGAAAAATTGTACCTCTTTTTAACACATTTGAAGAATTGGAAATATAATCAAAGCCTGTATCTTGAGGTATCATTTATTTTAGTATTTACTTAATTAAAATCGGTCCACCAGCTTATAAGCTATAACGTTTAACTTCAAATTGCTCATTTGAAGTTAGACGTTAAAGCTTTGCCAATGACCACGTATTACCTACATACTAGCTAAGTTATTATACAGGTGGACTTTTGAGATGGGCCAGCAAGGACAGCTACCTTAACCGTTGTAGCTACAGGAAAATGGTCTGAGGAAACTTTCCGTAACTGTTTAAAAAAAATTGATTTGCATTCACAGATTTAAAAAAAATGTAGCGTCAGCAGGAAAATGGAAAATTTTCACAAACATTGTTGATGTTGTTGATTGTTTATGCCTTGCTTAAGCCAGATAGTAATTTACACTCATTAAGTGAGCACAACTTCCTTATCTTTGTTTTTCATTTATGAATTAATTATTATTATGTTCCGTAAGAAAAAATATCCCAAGAAAAAACACTGTCCGTTAAAAATAATTAGTAAACTATTAAATACAACATCCGTATATTGGACGAGTGCGCGTAAATATCTACATTTTATATGACACAAGAATTGAAGGAAGAACTGCAATAAAAGAAAACTATTGCTCCTGTATAGATGGACAAAGAACATTAGGATGTTGTGCTCACGTAATGAGCTCTGCGTAATGAGATCTGGCTTGAGCAAGGCATCAACAGAAGGATTTTAACCACCCGGCTACAGGCTTAGATGATGCATTCTTAGACATAGAAAATATTTCATCTTTTTTAAACTACAAAAAAAAAACACATTTACGGTTTAAGACATTTATTTCTCAAAAGATTACATTTATCACTTACAGAGAAAATACAATAAAAGTAAACAAAATAGCCGATTAGCGTTTTTAGTAGGGTAGATGTTAAAAATGTTAGTGGAGATTGTGTATAGTTAGTGTGCGCATACGCTGTTTGCAAAGCTTGTTTGTTAAGGGCCATGGCACAGTGCATTTGAATAAGCGATAATTGAACAGATACATTGTTTTAGGATTTCACAAATAAAATGGTGCTTTTCGTAGGGTAAGTGTAAGTATGCGGGTGTAGGTTATTTACGAGTAGTTGAAGGTTAGTTTTCGTAGTGTTAGTAAAATTTACAAATCTATCCATAACGTTCCATTAATGAAAGATCCTTCAAAATTTTGAAACACTCACAAACACTCACAGACATTTGAAAACAACAATAATCTTTTCTTATCACCCCGCAAAATTCCTAGGTATAGGTTTAGAGCGTTGACCACTTGAACTATACAGCAATTAATTACGATTATGTCTAAAATTCAGTTTTTGATTTGAACGCCTGCAAAACTTCTTAGAGCAAAATTTCCACTTTAGCCACCTGATTTAGAGTTTATATTTTTTTTGAGAAAATATTTTTGTCTGTCAAAGGCACGACAGATACAAAAAACGTGGGTTTGACAAATTTATTCTTAAAATTGTGTTTTTTGAGTCGACTATTTGGAATTTACAGGGCAACACAGGTCTCAGGTCGGCCAATATTGTGCTCCCGTAAAAAATATTCCTAAAAATATTAAAAGTGCTCAAGATACTGCAAACAGGACTTAAAAGTGAAAAAGGACACCAAAATAAACCGTATCAGTGCTATCAGCGACTTTCGTAGAGTGCAAACTATAAAAAGTGATATAAAACTGATGAACAAATACTAGCGAATCAGTACTAATAAACAGTGATATGAGATGTGAGAAGTCTCCAAACCAGTGTGATAAAAGAAAAGTGAAGTGAACTCGAAGTAAACAAACGTAATAATCATGCAAAATCTTTCAAAATCAAATTGCAACAGCAAGATTCGTTTTTTATTTGAAATCAAGTTATAATAACGCCATCTCGTGGCCAATTTGCAAACTGTCATGTCATCGACCACATCAAATGATACCACATTACAAAAAGTGTTGCAATTGTAAAAAATATATTATACTAACCGTTTACATTGCAAGTAGCGACATCTATTGTCTAAGAAATAAGACTATTACAATCAACAGAACTTGATCTGCTTATTTGAACGCCTCATTAACTTAATAGATAGTCAGTTGACTGACACGGCAGACTTTGACTCAATGAGCTCTGGTTCGAATCTCAGCACACGAAATTATTTTTGAAAGGTTATAATATTTAATTACACCGAAAATGAATTTTCTGGAGAATATTACGTTCCGTCGCACGCGCACCCGCTCGGAACCAGAAGACGATAGTAATATTTCTCAAAATGAAACCGTCAACAGTATGCCTGACATATCTGAGGACGAAGATTTTGCAAGACACTTTGCAAGAACTTAACCACACAAACATAATTATTTGTATGCCAACATATAATTTTTTTAATAATTATTATCTTTATAATTCTAGGGTAGAGACATTTAATAACTTGCTGTATCTTGATGTCCTTACACACGAACATGCTTACTTCCTAGATAGTAATCTCAATTTGAATTACGATAGCACTATGTTCGATAGACGCACCGGTATCTTAAAAACGCTGGATTCCAAATAATATTTCAGAATATAAAAGACATGATGATCTCCATACAATCCACAATAAATAGCTACATCGAGGATACATTGACCTATCCATCTGTTGACTCTAACTATCAAATGACCCAAAGTTACCCTATACTTCTGACAAATTCTAATGACGTGGGTGAAGTTATTGACAATAGCAGCAATATGACATTTCGTAAATAAAATAAATATTCTTTATCAAAATATACAAAGTATAAAAAACAAACGACATTTAATAGAATCATTAAAATACGACAGTTATGATATAGAAGCATTTTGTTTGTCAGAAACATGGATATCAGAAACAAAAAGAGATTTACTACAACTTGAGGGATATAACCTGGCTACCGATTTCTGCCGTAACCAATATGTGGGCGGAGGCGTATGTATATTCCTTAAAGAAAATTTAGATTTCAATAAAAGGCAAGATATTAAGGACTTGACAGTTGAATTCATATTTGAAACGTGTGCAGTTGAAATACCTCAATTAAACACTTTATTAATTTTAATATATTGGCCACAATGTAATAGGAAAACCGAAACATTCTTTAGTTGTCTGGAGAAACTCTTAAAAAATAATAATTTAAAAGACAGTAAAAAACAAATAATAATTGGTGGAGATTTTAACACAAACATTTTAGTAAAGAAACCAATCTCATTTACATTACTGAATACAATGAATAGGTACAACTTCCGCCAACGTGTAACTAAACCTACAAGAGTAACTGCTACCAGTTCAACATGTATAGTTCTTATATTCACCAACTTTGATAATCAAATTAACATAGATGTTAAAGAGCTGGGACTGTCAGACCATAAAGGAGTCCTAATTACTCTACCAAACAACATAATACAATTGGAACGAACAAAACTACGTTATACGAAAAAGAGACTGTACAATTCCCATAATATATCACTATTCAAATCAGAACTCGGCAAAGTAGATTGGAATCAAATCATCAAAAATAACCAAAATATAAATGAAAATTACGCATCCTTCCATAAAACCATACAGAAACTATTAAATTCATGTGTACCAAAAAAGTTGTTAAAAGTCAAAAACAAGAAAACAAAATCATGGTTAACTACTGGCCTAAAAACAGCTTGTAAACATAAACGTGAACTAAAACTATTAATCAATAGTACTAATAATCATATACTTCGAAGATATTACAAACAATATGAGAAAATCCTCAAAAGGGCAGTCTTTACATCTAAAAAACTAAATTATATAAACCTTATGAAAAAATCGAGTAATAAAATAAGATCAATGTGGCACATCATAAAAAGTCGTACTAACAAACTGACTAAAAAAACTAGAAAAAGTATAAAACTTGACGTAAATAATATTCTTGTTGATGATCCGAGATTGGTCGCAAACGCCTTTAATGACTATTTTATATCGGTAGGAAAAACAAATGCTACGAGATCTGACGAGAACCCACCTGGTCGACATGTTGTTACTCCCTGCGAAAATTCCATATATTTGCAAACAGTTGATCCAAGTGAAGTAAAACTTATCATTAAAAACTTAAAAAATAAGCAAAGTTTTGGTCATGACGAAATACCACCATTGCTTGTTAAATCATGTATAGACGAATTAACAATGCCGTTGACTTTTCTAATCAATCAATCATTCATGGAGGGTGTTGTTCCAGATATACTAAAAATATCTATAGTAAAGTCAATATATCAAAAGGGCAAAAAAACTGACCCAGGAAATTATCGCCCCATTGCATTATTGTCGACATTTTCAAAAATATTTGAAACTGCAATGTCTAAACGGATAAATAATTTTTGCGAGAAGTATAAGATCTTTAGCACCAGCCAAAATGGATTTAGGAAAAATAAGTCTACAACATTAGCAGTATTTAATTACGTCCAAGAAGTATTAAAAATAATAAATAATAAGAAATATGCAGTTGGGGTACTACTGGATATGAGTAAAGCCTATGATCGAGTATCATACAAAGTACTACTAAATAAACTGTACCAAATAGGTGTGAGAGGTATCGCGCATGAGTGGTTTTGCTCGTACTTAAAAAATCGCACACAGTACGTTGAAGTGGAATTTTTTCACCCGGTTACTGGCATAGTGACCCACGTGAGATCACAAATGGAGCACGTAAATATGTCTATACCACAAGGCAGTGTCTTAGGGTGCATTTTATTCCTAATCTATATCAACGATTTGCCGAGAGAAATAAATGTCCGGAGTATCCTTTTTGCTGACGACATCTCAATAGTGTTTCCATGTGACGACGGTACCAAATTAAATTTAATACTGGACGATATACTTACAAAAAAAGGTAAATTGGCTAAAGGACCACAATTTGGAAATAAATTTCTCTAAAACAAAACTTATGCAATACAGACCTTATCAAAAACGTCCATTGAATATTACCTACTCGTTCAATGACATATCGCTCCAGTGTGTCGATGAATTTAGTCTCTTGGGTCTGACAGTTGACACTAATATAAATTGGAAGGCACATATTAATGTTGTGTCAAACAAACTTGCGAGTTTCGCGTATGCTTTAAATGAGTTGAAAAGATCAGCTGACTTCAAAACAGCGATTACAGCATACTACGCCTACGCCTACTCATGGTTAACCTATGGCATTACAGTGTGGGGAAATTGCGTTGACGTAGAAAAACTCTTTATTTTACAAAAAAGATGTGTGAGAATTCTTGCGAATATAGACCAAATGCAGAGCTGTAAACCTTATTTTATTAAATATAAAATGCTCACCCTAACAAGCATTTACATTATGGAAGTAAGCAAGTTTGTTAGAAAACATGCGTCGTTATTCCCTGTAGCTAAAAATCTAAGACCGCTGCAACGCTCCTTAAGAATAAAAAATGAATTAGCATTGCCGAATTCAAAACTAGCTATGTTTAACTCAGGACCTCTTGTGATGTGCATAAAAATTTATAATAAATTACCCAATGAGATCAAGGACATAGAATTTGACAATCAATTTGTAAACGCACTTAAAATGCACCTAATTCAGAAGTGTTATTATAGCCTTAATGAGTTCCTAACAAATTGACACTGTAATATCAATATTGTAGATTATTTGAAGATTGACGCAATGTAATAATGTAGAAATGTAAAATAGACATCCAATAATAAATTAATTAATAATGAAAGGATGACAATAATAATGTAATAATATATTTTAAAATAACTTCTAAATAACAATGCATGCAATAATAATTTAATTTAAAATTAAGAAACATAATGTTGCTGTGCCCTAGCAGGGTTCATGTACGAAACTTATATTTGTAACAAGACCTTGTAAACGACATGAATGCAATAAATAATTAAATAAATAAATAAATTAAATTTAATCTGTGCCGAACGCATAATTTTAACTCTATTTCGTTTCGCATTTAATCACCTGCTAACTAGCATTTATAAATAAAGAAAAGTTAATCATTGATTAAGAGCTAACCAATTAGTTAGCTAGTCAGTGGCTAATCAGTAATTAGCGAGATTTTTATAAATAAAGCTGTTATTGTTTACTGATTTTTGACTTATTTTTTACACTTATACAGACAGTTACCACGTGTTAAATGAAATAAAAACAATAATTAAAGTATGTGATTTTTATTTTTTTATGTTACAGCTTTAAAACAAAACAAAACAAAAAAAAAACATTTACGTTAACTATCAATAATCAACATGATAAAGGAAGGACCTCATTAGTTAGTTATAATTGTGCTTACAATCAGTGTCAACAAAGGTTACTATAATTAGTTTGTACCACAATTAAGTACCGTTTTATTTTACATAGAATAGAATAGAATAATTTTATTTTTGCAAATATGGGTAGATGATACATCAATACATGTTAGTACAGTACAAAGATCAGCCATATTTTGCCATTCAGCATGCAAATATTTACGTCACGTACGTACGTCGTCGTCGTACGTCGTTATTTACATCAAATTATTATATATTATTTACATCACATTATTTTCTAACATTAGATCAATTATTATTAAATTATATACCATTAAACTAATTATTATTCAATTAAATTAGAGTTCCTTATATATAACGAATACTAGAAAAGTCAACTAATCTTCTTCTCAGCTAGGAACTCAGTCACACTGTTATACGTTTTATCTATCAAAAGTTTACGTAGTCTATTCTTCAACAGCAAAACATTTAAATCTTTCCAATCTCTTGGTAATTTATTATAAATAATTGGGCCCATGCAATAAACACTCTTGCGCATCAAAGCGGTTTGACACCTCAATTGACATAACCTACTGTTGTCACGCCTATTGCTTGGAGCTACATCAGCCATACGTTCAAAACGACTTTGATTGTGCTTTACGAACATAGCTACTTCCAAAATATAAATACAAGGCAGTGTCAGAATATTGTACTGCTTAAAATATGGCTCGCAGCTGTAGGTGGTTTTAAGTTTAAACATTGCTCTTAGACATCTTTTTTGAGTTTTAAATGCTGTGTCTTTGTCAGTTGAGTTCGCCCAAAAAATTACACCGTAGCGCTATTGAGACTCAACTATATCGTGATATGCCGTAAGGAGTGTGCATGTCTCTACTATGGATGATCATTTATATAAAACACTTGCGACCCGCCCCGGCTTCGCCCGGGTAGCAAAGCATAATATAATATAACCTGTTACCCGGAGATAATGTAGCTTCCCAACAGTGAAAGAATTTTTGAAATCGGTTCAGTAGTTTCGGAGCCTATTCAATACAAACAAACAATCATATCTTTTTTCTTTATTAAACTGTAGCTTATATGAAACGTTTATATTTTTAACCTAGTGCCATCTATTGAATACTTACTCAATTCAGTCAACAGATATCGCCATCTGTTAGAATCGTTTGGAACTAACAGATAATTGTGACTGTCAAATAATAGACAAATAATTTGCAATAAAATAATATTGCGACTATAAATTGAGATGTAAGCTATCCTATCTTTCAAGTTGAATCAAATTGCACACGATGTGCAAATCAAATTTAAAATCGGTTCATTAGTTTAGGAGTCCATAGCGGACAAACAATGTGACACGTAATTTTTATATATATAAAGATAGGAAGATGAACTTAATTTTTTACACAGTAAATCTATATGCGCTTTCCAATTTAAGCTTTAATCTATTTGAAGTCCTAAAAATCTATCACCTACTTCGTCAATATCGTCATTTTTATAATGTATGTGGAGGTTCGGCACACCAGGTGTTCGTTGTCTAAAGTGCATTACCTTTGTTTTACTCAAATTGATAATCAAATTATTTTTATCTAGCCATTTAATTATAGAGTCAAGAGAATTATTTATGTTCTTTCCATATGTAATTGGGTTTTCACAAGGGATCGTTATGGTGCTATCATCAGCAAACATAGTCAATGTTCAATGTAAAGGGGCATGTCATTAACATATAGTATAAATATAAAAGGGCCCATAATACTTCCCTGTGGTACACCGAATGCAATTTTACGTTCTCGTGACCGAGATATTTCTTCTTGTTTATTAACTACATTAATGCGACTAACTTCAGTTATTTGTGTTCTCTTTTCTAAATATGATTTTATCAGGTCAAGTACGTTACCAATACATACAATAATTTTCATCATTCATAAATCCGAGTGAATAACTCAAAGGAAAGAATTTAAATGCTTAATAAATGCCAATAAAATATGTGAGTCAGAAGTAATAACATAAACAAACACTTACCTAATCACTATGCTTGAGAAATAACAAATAAACTCACTTTATTATCACGCCGGACCGGGCGGCGAACTCAGCTGATGATGGCGGGTGACACAACAGACACACGCGAACTCACCCGAATTCAGCCGAACGACTCGCGATAATTTACGAACGCAGAGTTTCTGTGCGGCCAGAGATTCGGCAGATTTTCTGCCGAAACAGAAACTGACGCCGAAACTTGCCGAAAATGAAACCGAACCTTCGGTTGGTCAGTACTCCGAATCTGAATTGGAGTTATGTTTTCTATTTTGTTCACTGTCATAGCTGGTCACTCCTAACTCAAAAAAGTGCGGCTGATTTGGTGATGATGATTATACTGTACGAACTACCATCTAGCAATACTAATTAAAATAATAACGAACATACGAACCCGGAAATACAACAAAAACCTTTTCATGAGCAAAATTGCGGCAGAAAATTTGATTATTCCAAAGATGTTTTTCAAACGACGAATAAGCTATATTCTACTAACAAACAATACAGCAAAATGGTTTAAAAGTATGTGTTCTTACCTGCTTGATCCAAATCCATAAAAATATTAACTGTTAACCAAAATGTTTACTTTATAACGGAGTCACAATTAGAAAACCGAGAAAGATACGTACACTTACAGCAATGGTCAAAACCCGACTGATACAAGGGCGTGGGTGCAGCAAATGAGAGACGGGGATGAGTTGCCTATTGTTCTCCAGTCGAATTTCAACAATAATAATAACTAGTTTTTTTGTACCTGGGTCAAGTTTTTGAAAATTTATTAATGAGCGGCTAAATTAGCTAAATACCCGTATATGCGTCGGTCTATTTTAAAGATTAATGGTGTGTCATCTGCAAATAACACCATCTTTGGTTGAATTTGAAGTAATTGGGGTAAATTATTTATGTAAACTTAAAAGAGGAATGGACACAATATCGAACCTTGAGGAACACCCATTGCCATTTCAGACCCTTTTTATTTTTTTTTGGTTGGGATATCATCAAATAACTTCTCCCGCTCTCTGCGGAGTGGGAGGGCGTGTCAGACTTTTACTGACTAAAACCCACCCGTGTTCCTTGAGTTACCTGTGTGCCAGGGCCACGGTAACTCTTTCAAACAATCCGCGACCCTGGCAGGTATCGGCCCTAGCGGACCCAGTTAATTGGTGCTGACATCTCTTTGAGGCGCGCGTGGAAGACAACGCACCGTCGACTCGGGCCTGGTCCTTACCGGACAGCGAGCTACCGATTGCTCGCCGTCCGCAAGCCCGCGCCTATGGTGGCCGGGAATCGGTTATCGACTCCTGCGGTGACTAGGGGTGTGAGGGCACAACGATTGCCTCACTTTCACGCGCTCCGCCTCCTCCTTCGCGAGCATTAGTGCTTCGCAGAAGGAGGTGACGGCTTCCCATGCCCTCTCGCTCGGTACCATGGCCTGGACCAGGGCTGGATGCGAGAGATCGCCGCTGCCGAACGCCGCCACACCAATACGGCGGTGCTCTGCCCAAGCCAAGCAGACTTCAACCGTATGCTCCACCGTGTCCTCCGGGCGATCCACACAATGGTAACACCCGGGCGTTTCGTCCCGCCTTATCTGGAATAGGAACAGCCATGTTCGGTGAGAACCTGCGTCAGGAGGAAGGTGAGGACGTCGTGGCGCTTCTCAATCTACTCCTCAAAGAGGAGACTTACCACCACAGTTCTGGCGGTAAGTCTCCTCATCATCATCAACATCATCCTCAACATCATCTAAGCCTGTAGCCCGGTGGTTAAAATCATTCTGTTGATGCCTTGCTCAAGCCAGATAGTATATTACGCTCATTACGTGAGCACAACATCCTAATGTTCTTTTTCCATCTATACATGAGCAATAATTTTCTTTTATTGCAGTTCTTCCTTCAATTCTTGTGTCATTATAAAATGTAGATATTTACGCGCACTCATCCAATATACGAATGTTGTATTAAATATTTTACTAATTATCTTTAACGGACAGTGTGTTTTCTTGGGATATTTTCTCTAACGGAACATAATAATAATTCATCCATATATAAAAAAAAGATGAGGAAGTTGTGCTCACTTAATGGAGTGCCGATCCAGAGCGTTTGAGGAGTGTGCAATTCTCTCGCAAAAATTACTATAAAACTACAAAGAACTATGACCTATAACCTTCAGTGATAAAAACTATTGTGGAGTGCAGTGTAAACAAATAAAAAAATGAATTCATAATAATCCGATACCACACGTGCGCCGAGGTAAGCTCTTCTCCCCCTCGCGGAAAAGAGACGGGACGCGAAATTAAAATAATTCGTCCTTGTCGCACCCGCGTAACTCGAAGGACGGGAATCGCCGACCGCCGAAATCAAGGACACGATCCTCCCGAGCTTGCCCGACGACAGCGAACACAACGTCACAAACACAACAAACACATGCAATAACAAGTTTACGATAGCGTATCACTGGGATTTTTGACTCTATTTGCACATTTAAAAATGGTAAACAGTTGCGTTACGTATGTTAAGCCGATAAGAGCCAACCAATACATCAAATGTTTTGAATGCGACAGTTATTATCACCTATTATGCGCTAAAGTAACCGACTTCTGGAAATTATCTGAGGCTACGAAGCCAACTTGGTTATGCACGAGTTGTCGCAGTAAAAAGCTCAACTCGAGCAACTCTGACACTTCGGAACGAAATGGACACGTCGACTACAAATATGACACCAGCAACAGCTCATTACTGAACACCCCAGCTCCTGCATCGGGCTCCGGTAGCTTGTCCGTACTTACGTCTGAAATAAAATTATTACGCGGAGATGTAGGCGATCTCAAACAACACCTCAAAATGCTCACTGAACACTTAACACAGTGTAACCAACGACTTGTAGTGTCTGAGGCTAGCTTGGCCTGCGCAGAGGCAAAAATTCAAGCGCTTGAGGAACGGGTACGTGAAATCCCCTACTTAAAGTCACAACGCACAGTCACACGCACAAGCTAACCTGAAAAACCAAGTCGAAATACTAGGCGTAAATGAAACTGCCAACGAAAACCCCGTTCATATCATTCTTACAGCGGCAGTAAAAATTGGCATACATCTCGAAGACAGTGATCTGGAATACGTTATTAGAGCTGGACCACGCCACAGCGGCAACACTGAGAACGCTCCTAGTGCCCCGGTAGAAAAACACCCTCGACCACTGGTAGTTAAGTTTCTGCGTCGCAACAAACGGAACGAATTTCTACGTGCAGGGAAAACTAGACGCAACCTCTCTAGTGAAGATCTAGATATACCCGGTGCCCGCAGGACCTTATATTTCAACGAGCGTTTGACAAACGGTAACCGGCTGTTATTTCGGGCAGCTAAGCCAAGTGCCAAGGAATGCGGCTATAAGTACTGTTGGATCAAAAATGGAACTATCAATATTCGCTAAAAAGAAAGAAACCCTGCCATCGCCATTAGGAACCAGCATGACTTACTGCGCCATTGCCCCATCTTAACTGACCAAACAGAGGTCTAACGAACGAGATCCTACAAAAGTAGGTAACATTTTCCTATGTAAGCACCTGTTACGTTTTTCTTTTAATTTTACATTTTCAAAGTATTTTTTTTGTTTGCTTATTATGCAAATTTCTCTCAAATACCTAGAATGGCTTGTAATCAAGCACCTGTTTTGTTTCCCAATGAAAACAATTTTTAAATATTTTTATTTTTTGCTTAAACTGCCCAAATGCATTCCGTGTCTGGTCTGGCCGGAACTTAAGCAACTATGTTTATTTTTTAAATTTAAATTTTCAACTTTGTTTAAATATTTTTATTTGGCCATTATGTAAAGTTTACGCAAATACTTACAAGGGCTAGTTCTCAAGTACCTGTTATGTTTATCTTTATTTTTTATAGAATCAATTATTTTTGTTGTCTGTTTATTACGCTAAATTTGCTCGAATACTTACAAGGGCTTACACTCAACTACACACACTCTAACTTGCCAATAACACTACTCTCATCAACGCACACACACCTACTTAGGTACACACACAGTTACACACTACATTATTTGTCATATGGAAGCATCTTCTGTCACATTCACATTCTACATAAAACATATTTATTGAGTTTCTGTTTTTATCTTCATACTATGACGGCATATAAATATGGCTTTACTTAGTATTTCCAATGACCTTGATGAAACCTTTAACATAGAATGTCACACAGTAGAATCTATTGAAACTTGCAAGAGTATCCTTAATGCTTCCAGAGACAATATTAAGGTGCTTACATACAACATCAGAAGTTATCAAAAAAACTTTGACGACTTTATAATTCTGCCCCCGATAAAAATAAAGACACATCTAACATTCTTTCCAGATTTGAGTTATATACATTGCAGGAATCAGAAAAAAAAGGTGCATCTGCCTGTATTTTTAATATTTTTGTAACTATCTTCAGTGCGGTTTAAGCACAACAAAATAGGGCGCTTCTGTTAATTTTTTTACACCCGATTGAACATGAAAAGACAAATTTATGTGAAACTTAATTAAAAAGTCGCATTTATGTCCCTATTTCTAAGAGGAAGTTAATAAGACGCAAATAAGCATTTGCGTCTAACGCGCTAATAAAAAACTGCTTTCACATGAGGAAAAAAGACCACATCTGACCACAAGCGCCCTATTTACTTCGTAAAATTGTTTTAGCATAGGCGCATTTGCCATAAGCGTCTTAATACGTTACGTTGAATAAAAAAATACAATATGATAATTAAACTTTAACTACTTTTTAATATAAAAAAGGCGCATGTGTGTAGAAACGTCCTTTTTCCTAGAATTGTGAATCAAGCGAAGATTGCGCGGGTTATGTTTAGTATGGCGCCTGACCAGTTTCTATGTCAGTTGCGCCCGCAGAGTACTTTATACTATACTGAAAGTTGCGCCCGAGTAGGTTGTAGGAATACGACGTATCGCGGTCGCGCAATTTTTCGCAGCGTGATTCGTCGTAACAAAGTAAGTATTTTTTATTTGAAAAGTTTGTTTGTTGTTTGTGTGTGCAATTTTATTTAACCGTAGTGTGCCAAATAATAATACGAAAATTGTTAAAGACTTGTTTTGATAGAAAAAAAAAATAATATCAATGTCTTACCACTACCTAAGTTATGCACCTATTGTACCTATATATAGTAAAATTCATAAATTGAAGTAAGTACTTCATTCGGATGTAGGTGTATGAAAATGATTTCATTCATAAACATTTTTATTAGGTATTCTATCATTTCTTTGAATAAGATTTATAATACATTAGTGATACTTAACTGAAGTAAGCTTTTATTGAGTTATTTATTCTTATTGAATTGTGTGTTTTTTGTGATCATATTTAATTTTCGTTTAATAAAAGTAAAGTTTGATGTGCGTTATATCGCTTGCAAACACTCAACATGCTTTATAACGCTTTTTCTAGTGCATTTTAACACTATTAACTGTTGTTACAGCTAAAACTAACATGAAAAAAGGTCGATGCTTTGAGTTACTTACTAAAGCTTTAGCTTCCGCAAGTACGGAAAGTACAAATAGTACTGCAGTAGAAAATACAGAGCGAATTTCACTGAAATATGATACCAAGAGTATATCTGAGTAACATGTACGAAGTCACTTTTCGAAGGGGAATTAATACAATAGCATTCAGAACTGATTTTGATGGCATAGAAAGAGAACTGGACTTCCTGAGAGTGAAAAATATTAAAATTGGCATTCCAAGACCAGTAATAAAAACTCAATTCAGAGGAGTTAATGAAAAGCGAAAATCCGATATAATCAATCAGTTACTTTCTCTTATGCCAGAGAACCGAAGGGCGTTTTGGCGAAATTTGCCAGTTAATGATAACTCTGTCGATTTGATTACCGAATATGAGGAAGATGTTAACAAATAGGTACCTACACAAAGCAACAGCAGCTCTTTTTCTTTGGTAGCAGTGAAACTACATGTACTTCGCTGGTAAATGCTATCTGTTTAGATTTTTTAGGTTAGACAATATTTTTCCAAAAAAGTATTTTATGTACTTATTTTTAAGATTTGTCCATGGATTGATAATTGTCAGTGATCTTACGTTAAAGTTAGATTTTAAGAGAATCTAGAGGCAGATAAGACTGATATTTTTTTAATTTTTTAATATTGATTTTATATTGTTTTTACTTTGATTTACCTAGTATTTTGCTGTAAGAAGTACCTAATAAGTCACATTATTATCATAATATTGTTTGTAAACTACTTTTGAAAACTACTTATAGTAATGGGATTATTAGCCTAAGAATGTTATTTTTTTAAGACGTGTTCGGTATTCTAAAGTTATAAGAGATAATTACAATATTATAGATCTGTATCTGTTTAAGACTGATTAAGCTAAATTTGCTCAACTTCAATACATAGTTCTGATTTTCATTATAAGTTACTGTGCCATGGATAGCATTTTTGTTTAGTTTGCAAAGAGTTTACAATAAATATTTGACTATATCAATTGTGTTTTATTTACAAATAATAAATTAGGCTATGGCTTACACGATAACCACGAACCTACTGTACTATTTCAGATATATTACCTTAGATAAAAGGATTATTAAATAATTTTATAAACATTTAATCTAAGCCAAGGGTTATCTACATACTTTCTAATTCTTAAGAAAAAAGGCGGAAATACCTATATGCGTCCATTTCTGTTAAAATCATATACTAGATAGATAAACTAAATACTTAGAAGAAAAGTACAGTCAAAGCATTTGAAATTTAAAGGACACATCTAGCCATTTACGCCTATTTAATCAAGTATGTAATATTTTTCTTAATTTTTTATGCTAAGATGAAACTGTTTTTCATTATTTTTATTATAATAATTTAATAAATTCATATTATTTATTAAACCAAATTAAAGCCTATTATAGTGGGCATTATTTTCATCTTTTAGTATGTAAATATTTTAATTTACTCGAAGACAGCAAACGATTTCCCGTTTCATGCATTAAAACATTTATTTTTCCGTTTTTACTTTTTGTTAATACGTCTTTTTTTTATCGGGGCAGAATTGCTCTAAATCGGTTAGATTCCAATATCGACGTTATCGTGCTTACCGAGTGCTGGCTGTCTGAAGGTTCGGAGGATCTACAGGGATATAGAGCATACAGAACAACAAACCAAGTAAACAAAAACGGAGGTATTGTTGTATACACAAGAACAGCCCGGAGTTGCAGTATTACTATCGCCGAAACTAACCTTATTGACGCTGACAGTATTCTAATAAAAACTAACAACCACTTAGGCCTGTTAGCCATTTATCGATCACCCTCTTTCACAAACGCAGAGCGATTCCTTAACTCCCTTGACACCACCCTTTTTGATTTAAAAAACCAAAAAACATTAATTGTGGCCGGCGACATCAATCTAAATTTAAACGATTCAAGTAATAGCCAAGTAGCTAACTACGCTTGCCTCATGGCGTCACATGGTTTATCCCCCGCCATAAGTCTCCCAACAAGATACGGAGCTTGTATTGATCACATATTCATAAAATCACCTGCAATACTTTTTGGTCTCGTATGTAGCTTATCTATTACTGATCACGACCTAGCCCTATGCAGTGTCCCCACTAAACCGAAAAGGCCCAATAATGCTAAACGCTGGAGAGTCAGAACCGACTGGGCCGCCGTAGCTGCTGAGATCAATCTAACCAACTGGGATCCAGTTACTGGTTCATCTTGTATTAATACGGCATTAAACTACTTCAACGGCACTATCTCACGTGCCACTAAAAACCACACACGAAATGTTAAAATAAGTCGTAGAATGGTTAACATTCAACCCTGGGTTACTCCTGGTTTAATGAGGTGTATGAGACAACGCGACAAACTTCATCTTGACTGCAAAGCCAACTCTGACGACCACACAAAACAATTAATCTACACTAGGTACCGGAACTTCATTTACACACTCCTTCGTAATCTGAGAACATTGCATAACAGACAGGAAATTGAAACTAACAAGAACAACCCTAAAAAACTATGGACAGTAATAAAATACATATGCAAAACTAATATTTCTCTAAATACACCAACGCATTTAATTGCATCCAGTGTCTCTCCGACAACATCGCTTGATAACTGCAATCAGCATTTTGTCTCTGTGGGGGACAAACACGCTGCTAAGATCCTTGACAAACTTGCTACCACTCACCACTCACTAATAGAATCACACACAACACCAAGCTCTATCTCACAATATTTTTATCTGTACCCGACTGATGAAGAGGAAGTCTCTAACATAATAAACAACATGAAAATATATAGCGCAACGGGGCCAGATCAACTAACAGTTCCACTACTTATAAACTGCCGAAAAAGTCTAATCAAACCACTTACGCACATATTTAATTTGAGTCTAGAATCAGGTGTCTTTCCTGACGCCTGAAAAATTGCTGCAGTGACCTCTATCTACAAAAGTGGTCCAAAAGAAATGCCCGAAAACTACAGGCCAATCGCTCTGTTGTGTATAGTCTCCAAAATTCTGGAGAAAATAGTCAACAAGAGACTGGTAAATTTTCTAGAAAAAAACAACATTGTCTCGGACAGACAATTTGGATTCCGCCGAGGAAGGTCCACTGAAGACGCAGTGTCCCTCTTGACTAATCAAGTCTCCTACTACATTGAAAATGGAGAATGCTGTGTCGGTGTTTTTCTTGATTTAGCAAAAGCATTCGACACTGTTTCACCCGGGATTCTTCTAAAGAAAATAGAGGCATCAGGTATAAGGGGCATACCTCTAGAATGATTCCGAAGCTATTTGACATCGCGACACCAATATTCGAAAATAGGTAGTCTTCAAAGCAGCTTGCTTCCTATCACGTTTGGTGTTCTACAGGACAGTACTCTCGGCCCAACGCTGTTCACGCTGTACATAAACGACGTAGTAAGTCTCCCTATAAGTAACGCTGAAGTGATCTCCTACGCCGACGACACAGCTATAGTTTTTCATGACAAGACTTGGGACCGCGTGTACCGTCTGGCGGAACAAGGCCTCTCTCAGATAGCGCACATTCTAGACACAAACTTACTGACATTAAATGTCAGCAAAAGCAAATATATTGCCTTTTCCAAAACCAGTGCATCCAGCCCCTCTCAAACTATGTCCCTAAAAATACACACTTGCTCACAGGTACACAATAACGCCCCTCACCACACCTGCGCATGTAAAATTCTTGAACGTACTGACACAATCAAATATCTCGGATTAACAATAGACAACCATTTAACGTATAAAACCCATATTTATGCCCTATCCGCCAGAGTGCGAAAATTAATACACGTCTTGAAAAAACTCCGGGATTGCACCCCTATTGACATCTTGCGTACAGTCTATTTCGCTCTCTGCCAGTCAATCATACAATATTGTATCTGCATGTGGGGATGCGCTGGTAAAACCACATTTATTACGTTAGAGAGGGCGCAACGAGCTCAGATCAAGGTTGCACTAAAAAAACCGTTCAGGTTCCCTACAGACCTACTTTACCAGGAGTTTCAAGTCCTCAGGGTATGACAAATATTCATTCTCCAAGCAAACGCTTAAATACCACGCAGCAATAAAAAAACGACCTGATTACAGAGAAATAATAAACAAGCGTGTCTTCAGAGTACCCATACCAAATGCCAAATCCGAACTAGCTAGACGCTGTACCTATTTTATCCATCCCAACACTTACAATAAAGTTAGCAAAATTTGTGACCTAAGGGACTGCTTAACCACCAACTGTAAAAAATCCCTAACTTCAGCTCTTTTAAAATTATCGTACGACGACACCGAAGCCTTGGTATAGCGCCTACAGTACACACAAACAAACACACTATGACACCCACTCACATACACACCATCGCACCCACTGACACACACACCATCTCATCCACTCACACACATAATCACACCCACTCACACACAATAACACAAGCCCAACGTAAACAAATGTTTTTAATTTTAATTTTGTATTTTAGAATCTCAGAATGTTTTATTTTATTTTATTTTATTTAAACACTTGTCTATAATAATCTCACATCCTCAAACTGTAAGGTAACTATTATAATTTTGTTAAATTCGCACTCCTGAGCCACAAGATACAAGCGACGCTTAGTTTGTGGCTCACCGAACATGCACATATTGTATTCTTACTTTTTGATAAATAAACGTTATTATTATGTCATTAATTTATTTACATCCTTATTAAATACATTTTTAAATATTTTTATAAAAACATAAAAACATATAAAAAATAGTGGTCCGCCGGTATCGGGAGCAGGGTCCAAGCTACCGGTGGTTAGGATTCCAGAGACAGGAACCTCCTCACAATGCGAGCCGTATCGAGGAGTACTGCCTTCTGGATCAGGCCCTTGATCCAACCGCCTAACGAGAGCCTCGAGAGATGCTGGTCGAGGCTTTCGGCCATCAGGCCATTGGCCGATACGACAATCGGCACAATGATAGCCGAGCTCACATTCCACATGCCAATAACCTCGTGTGCTAAGTCGAGATATTTAATTTGTTTTTTTTTTTTATTATTCTTATTATTATAATGAGTGTAATATACTATCTGACTTGAGCAAGGCATCAATAATCAACAACATCGACAATGTTTCTGAAAATTTTCCATTTTCCTGCTGACAGTACTTTTTTTTTAAATCTGTGAATGCAAATCAAAATTTCTTAAACTGATAAGGAAAGTTTCCTCAGACCGTTTTCCTGTAGCTACAACGGTTAAGGTAGCTGCCCTTGCTGCCCCATCTCAAAAATCCACCCTGTATAATAACTTAGCTAGTATGTAGGTAATACGTGGTCGATGGCAATGCTTTAACGTCTAACTTCAAATTGCTCAATAGCTTATAAGCTGATGGACCGATTTTAATTAAGTAAATACTAAAATAAATGATACCTCAAGATACAGGTTTTGACTATATTTCCAATTTCTCAAATGTGTTAAAAAGAGGCACAATTTTTCTTAATAAATATGTGCATTTTAAAATCATTCCCTGTTTTACCCCCTTAGGGGATTATTTTACAAAAACGCTAAAACACATAATTTGTTTTTCTTACCAAAACCATAAATTTAAATTTTCATAAACCTAACTTAAAAAATGCTTAGTTTCCCATACAATCTTTCACCCCAGAGGGGGATGAAAGTTTGTAATTTTTGCCGTTGGGATGGTAGTTAACGACTAGCGACCCGCCCCGGCTTCGCACTGTTGCAATGTAGATACTAATGTGGTGTCAGTGTGGAGTGATTAATAATATTATTATTTAGTTTTTTTATTTCGATATATATAAGAATTTATTTAAATATATTTATTAAAAAAATTAAAAAACATTTAAAAATATAAAAAATAGTGTTCCGCCGGTATCGGGAGCAGGGTCCAAGATACCGGTGGTTAGGACTCCAGAGACAGGAACCTCCTCACGATGCGAGCAGTGTCGAGGAGTACTGCCTTCTGGATCAGGCCCTTGATCCAACCGCCTAACGAGAGCCTCGAGAGATGCTGATCGAGGCTTTCGGCCATCAGGCCATTGGCCGATACGACAATCGGCACAATGACAGCCGAGTTCACATTCCACATGTCAACAACCTCGTGTGCTAAGTCGAGATATTTAATTTATTTCTCTTTCTCAGCTTTCACGAGGTTCTCGTCATGCGGAATGGTAATATCGATAATCATTGTGCGACGCGCTAATCGATCTATAACCACTATATCAGGCTTATTGGCGACAATAGTCTTGTCAGTAATGAAAGACCGATCCCAGTACAACGTGATATGGTCATTTTAGAGAACTGGGTCGGGCACGTACTTGTAAGATATACAATTCCGTAGTACATTATTGTGATCCATCTCGTTTGCAAGGTAAGCGCACAAAAATATGAAATTAAAATTCTCGGGTTGTCATGCATGTATTATACATGACGGCACGTGATTATTTAGTCAATTTATTGTAACATTTTTTAAAAGCTGTTATCGATTATTTTTATTCTGTGGTTTATAATTTATTTCTTTAGTGGTATTTTTAACTTAGAGCGGGTAACACCGAATGGGGTTGTGAGTATCATGGCGGCGATGGCGAGCACTTTGTGATGCGATCGTCACGCGGTGCCACAGACAACTTAGCCCCGTAGACACCGCATAGGAGGGCAACCGCGCTCGCCAAGCATTAGCTCTACGGCCTCATATGTGATGGCCACGCCCCCAACTCGTCTAGGAAGCGCCAGTCAGTCCGTTACTGAATGTTGACGTGTTTTAGTTATTGTTCTGAGGTTTTAAAAATCGAAAAGAATATTCAAAATGCCGTATTGTGCAGTGAAATGGTGCGGAAAATGTAGCAAAACTTCGAGGTTACACAAAGACGGCATTACATTTCACCGATAAGTTATTTAAAAGCCTAAAATAATTACAAAATTTAATTTAACGACATATTTGAATACGAAACAGATGCAAAGGAGCAGTAGCGCTCGTTGATGTCTTTCGAAAAATCTCTTTCTTTCACGTTTTAATTTATATATTACTATCTCGCTCTATCATCGGTAACAGTTTACTAGTGATGATGAATCGATAACAAATCTACAAATAAAATATCGATATGTTACCACAAACATAAAATAAATAAATAATCATTATTTTGTTTTAAAGGTTTCCAAAATGCCTAGAATTAAAGAAAATTTGTATAAGCGCTACAAAACGAGAAGAAAATTGGTGTCCCACTACAAATAGTGTTATATGTTCCCGTCATTTTACTACGCATTGCTTTGAACTCAAAAAGAAACGACGAATTTTATTTATTACTGCTGTACCAACTTTGGTGGGTCACTTTTCAATATTGTCAGATATTATCGACTTAGTTACCTAATTCCCGAAATATTTTGGCACTAATTAATACACTCAGTGCATGGAATTTGGCGCAAACGTGGCACGTGCTTCTCCAAAACTATTTTCTGTTTGATGCAAAAAATATTTCCTGAATTAAGTATACCTAGAATATAAATAATAGGTACAACGAATTATTATACGTAGTATCTCTGTGCTATAATGTGAGATTTTATTTGATCGGCGTACCTTTTTCAATAGATAAATAAATCTAGGTCTTACAAATGTTGCTTATCGATAAAAATATCGAGTCTCATACCAACCCTAAGCCGTCCTATGAGTCATTTGACGTATGACATGTGACATTGAAATAGCCAATCACAGCTCTCTTTGCACCTCGGCCCCCCCTGACTTTTAGCGATAGTATATTCGAACAAAATGTTCTTAATGAGGTGTCTACGGGGCTGAGTTGTCTGTGCGCGGTGCACACGCACAAATCCATTGGCTCTAAATGCAAGTTTAACAATTGTTGTGATTAGACTTAATCAGTGATAATAATTGTAATCATAAAATTTTATAGTTAAGTCTCGTTGCGATATTTGAAAGTAAATTAACTGGGTTATTTTGCGAGTATTATTTTCCAAACACCTGCACGTACACGCCCATGATGAAGGACCAGCAGATGACGCATCAACAACGACACGTGGTGTCTCAGCCGCTCGAACATCCCGTCATACATATAAACCTTCCTCTGGAATCATTCTGTCTGTTGATGAAAACTGCATTAAAATGAAAACCGCTGCGTAGTTTAAAAGATCTAAGCGTACAGACACGAAAAGCGACTTTGTTTTATACTATGTAGAGATTATTATTATTTTTAAAATATCTTTGACTTAACTTGTCAGTGGCTGTGTGCTGTGCAGGCCTGGAACGACAAGCAACCCCAAAAGTTTAGAAAAGTGGCAGGCTGGAACAAACACGTTCGGGGCGCTTATGGGGAGGCTAGGACTAAGTATCAAGCTTGGCTGTTCTACAATAAGCCAAAATCTGGTAGAATTTGGGAAGAGATGCGACGGAGTCAGAGAATCTTTAGGGGTAGGCTTAAATGGTGCCAAAATCACCAGGATCAGATTAGGATGGACATATTAGCGTCGCACCTAGTGTCTAAAAAATTTTCTGAGTTCTGGAAGTCGACCAATAAGCTGAGGGTTGGACCGGGCCACCCTGTTAGTGTGGGGGATTGTGGCTCGCCGGAGGACATAGCCCGCATGTTTAAAAATCGATTTATGGTATCATCTCCACTTGGGCCGGCTCGGGGGTGATCGATGGGGAGACTACTTGTGATTATGAACCGATCCGTTTCTCTGCCAAGCATGTAGCTGAGTTAATCAATAAAATGGCTAAGGGGAGGTCTCCAGGTCACGACGGTTTCAGCATCGAGCACCTCAGATATGCCGGGTTCCATCTGCTTACTTAGAGTGTTGGCGCTGTTTTTCACGCTTTGCATTAGCCATTCATACCTTCCATCTGATATGTTGAAAGCAATAGTGGTACCAATCGTGAAAAATAAAACTGGGGATGTGTCGGACAAGGCGAATTACAAACCTATATCCCTGGCCACTGTAATTGCCAAGGTGCTGGACGGTCTGCTTGACAAGGAACTTGATAAATGGATAACTTTACATGACGCACAGTTTGGGTTTCGGCCTGGACTTTCCACTGAGAGTGCTATCCTATGTCTAAAGCAGACGGTCCAATACAATAAAAGGGTAGAAGTACTCCGGTGTATGCCTGCTTCCTTGATCTCTCAAAGGCATTTGACCTTGTGTCATATGATGTCCTGTGGGGGAAGCTTGGACGAGCGAGTGTACCACCTGAGTTGACGGGTTTGACCAGTACTGGTACTCTAACCAGTTAAACCAAGTTCGTTGGGGAGACGTTCTGTCTGAAGCGTACAGGTTGGAGTGTGGGGTGAAACAGGAGGGTTAACCTCACCTAAGCTCTTCAACATGTATGTGAATGAGTTGATCGTTGAACTCAGCAGCAGACCAGTTGGGTGCAAAATAGATGGCGCTAGCATCAATAATTAAAAGTGAATACCTGATCTTTGCTGCTCCTGGGAAACATTTAAATTATGATTCCTCAATATCCCTCAAGGGATGCGCACTTAAAAGGGTCACCCAATTTAAATACTTGGGACACTATGTCACTAAGGACCTCAAAAATCAGGGAGATATTGATCGTGAGCGCAGGGCACTAGCAGCCAGATGCAACATGTTGGCTCATAGATTCGCTCGTTGTAGTAACGAGGTCAAAATAACTCTTTTTAAAGCTTATTGTCAAGCGTTCTACACGGGCAGTTTGTGGGTCAACTGCACGCGGAGGGCTCTAGATGCTCTGCGTGTGCAATATAATAATGGCTTCAGAGTGCTGTTGAGGTTGTCCCGGTTCTGCAGCGCGTCTAGCATGTTTGCTGTAGCATGAACTGACGACTTTTATGCTATTATGAGGAAAAAGACCGCATCCTTAATAAGCAGAATGAGGGCTAGCAGCAACAGTATTTTAAAAACCCTAGCCGAACAACATGATCCACCAATATTGGAAAGCTTTGTCCGGTCGCACGTGTGGCAGTGGTGAATAATATTTTGTGTAATTAATAAGTACTAACTCTTAGTTGATAAGTTTCTTACTAACCAATGGACCAATATTGTCAAATTAAATAAATATATCATTATTATTACTTCTTTTATGTCATATACTCGTATATATATACATATAAATTATATTTTTAAATATGAGAATATAAAAACATTTAAAAATATAAAAAATAGTGGCCCACCGGTATCGGGAACAGGGTCCAAGCTACCGGCGGTCAGGGCTCCAGAGAGAGAAACCTATTAACAATGCGGGCCGTGTCCAGAAGTACCGCCTTCTGAATCAAGCCCTTGATCCAGCTGCCCAACGAGAGCCTCCTCAGGTGTTGGTCGAGGCTCTTGGCTATTAATCCATTGGCTGTCACGACTATCGGTACAATGATCGCTGAGTCCACATCCCGACATGTCAACAACCTCGCGAGCCAAGTCAAGATATTTGATTTGTTTATCTTTCTCGACTTTCACGAGGTTCCCGTCATGTGGGACCGTTATGTCAACAATCATTGCGCGCCGCTCTAATCGATCCACCACCACTATATCAGGCTTATTGGCAACAATAGTCCTGTCAGTGATGATGGATCGATCCCAGTACAATGTGATATTAATTCCATTTTCGAGAACTGGGTCGGGCACATACCTGTAGTACGGCACTTTCGATTGTACAAGGCTGTATTTGAGAGCAAGTGGCTGATGGAAAATCCTGGCTACTAGGTTGTGTCTATGCAAGTATTCTTCGTTAGCTAGACTAGAACATCCGGAGATAATGTGTCTGATTGATTCACCCGGACGGTGGCATGTTCGACAAATGTCAACCGTGCCGTCTTTCACAATAAATCACCGGTAGTTGTTTGTCATCATAACTTCGTCCATAATTGCACAGACAAAATCTTCGGTTTCTCCAAAGAGGTCACCGAAACGCAGCCAGGCAACGGACGCTAGTTGATCTATGTCAGGTCCATGTAGGGCCTGAAAAAGGCGTCCATGAAGCTCCTTACTCTGCCATACTTCCATGCGATCATTAGTGTCAAGCACTACTGGCTTGCGCCAGTTCTCTTTAGCCAAGGAGAGCGGGGTGAGGCCCTTGTCCACTTTGACCACATCTCGATGCATCGCCACGTCGGCCTTTAAGAAATATTCCCTGAGACTGCATATCTCGCGATTGTGGAGGGTCTTAGCATTTAAAAAGCCTCGACCTCCACATTTTCGCGGGATATACAGCCTCATTACCGATGACCGTGGGTGATGCATTCGATTTGCAGTCAGCAGTGTAAGGACCTTCCTATCCAGGGCGTCGAGTTCGGTCTGAGTCCATTTGAGTATTCCAAAAGAGTACATCAAAACCGACATGACCCAACCGTTAAAGGCGCGTACCTTGTTCCGCCTGATAGAAGACTTTTAAATACTTTTTTCAGGCGGCCAAAGAAGCGATCCTTTAACGATTGCTTCATGTCAGTACCACTGATGCCCAATGCTTTCGACATACCCAAATACTTATAGGTTTCGGATGCAGAGAGGGTTCTAAGGTTTATGGAATCCGAGAGTTGGGATCCGACGGATTCCACAATCTCCCCTCGCTTTACATGCATGACCGCACATTTGTCCACACCAAATTCCATTCTGATGGCACTACTGAAAGTTTCAGTTACTTTCAGTAGCTCCATCAGTTGCAAATTGTTGGGGGCAAAGAGTTTTAGGTCATCCATGTAAAGGAGGTGAGATATAACCTGACCACCTCTCCTCAGCCTGAAACTTCCAGCAGTGTGCTTAGAGGATTCAAGGCTAAGCAGAACCAAAGCGGACTCAAACTATCACCCTGAAATATGCCTCGCTCGATCCTTATCGGTTCGCTATTCCTCTGGACATTTCGACATCCTAGTTAGTGAAGGACCGTTCTCCACTGCCCCATACATGACATCAGGAAGGTGCGCAGAGTTGCATCTACTTTATACAACTCCAGCACCCTCATAAGCCATGTATGTGGCACCGAGTCACAGGCCTTCTTGTAATCTATCCAACATGTCGACAGATCCTTTCGGGAACGATGAACTTGTTGGCTAATGGCCATATCAATGAGGAGTAGCTCCTTAGTACCACGGGACCCGTTCCTACATCCATTTTGAGAAGGAGACATGATAGAGTTGGTGTCTATATGTTTGTTAATTTTAGCTCTCAACAGATGTAAGAACTTTATAGACCGTCGGTAAACACGTGATCGATCTATAATTTTTGGGTTCCGCAGTGCTACCTGATTTATGGAGCAGGTGGGTAACTCCTGTTGTTAGAAACTGGGGTAGCGAACCAGACTCCGAAGCAGTCTGGTTGAGCCGCCAAGCGAGCGTGCGACCCAACGAACCATTTGATCCAAAAGTTTCGCGGTCCGTCCGGTCCTGGAGACCTCCAGTTAGGCAGCGGACGGACTGCATGAGTTACATCTTGGGGACAGATGGTAATAGCCCCTATTTCTGGTATTGGATCGCAGGCTCGCCCGACTCTCTGTGCCCAATCGCCTTCGGTGTGACTGACAGGCACCGACCAGATATTGCGCCAGAAAGAACACATGGCGTCATCATCTGGTAGGCACGTGTCAGCCACATCTTGATCCGGTCGCTCCCAACCCCTATAAACCCACCTTTGATCGCGTTGGAAGGTGCGATTCTGAGTGTATTGCTCCATTCGCCGCTTATTCCTACGAATACGGTTCGCCCATGCATACACTTTCTGCTTCAGGAAGTCGATGCGCTCTGTGACACAGGACATTTAATCCTGAGGGTTGATATCAGTTCCTGCGAACGCACGTCTCACAAAGCGCATCACTCTAGGGCGAGTATTGCCCTCCCTGAAGCAGATTAGTTTGCCGATGAGCGCTCTGGCCCCACCAATACGGCGTTCAATTCTGCACTGCCAAGCTGGTACGGCTGGTTTCGGTCGTGTAGCTCTAGCATCAATAGTAAATTTGACGTGAGCTACACGACATGCCGCTACAGCCACGCAGTACGGAATCGAATGAGTATTGGTGAGGTCTACGCAGTCATCAAACTAATTTGATAACTACGCATCCAGGACCGCCACCAGCGCCCTATTTTTATTATGCATGGGCAAACGAGGTAAGCGTGGTCTAAGTTCAGGCGATATGAACCGATATTCTCGAATCGCATCCTCCAAAGCACTCCTCAATTCCTCATTGCACTGGGTACTCACGTTTGTAGCCCTATCATCACTCTCCTCGTCTACTTGAGTTGTGTTAGACTGTGGTAGTACTATAACAGTCTGAGACGGGGGGGCGATGACATGACTACTCTGCATTTCATTTCGCAGGCGATCAAGTACAGTGTCATCCAACATATGATTACGTTGGATGACCCGCACCTGATCCGACAGTCGTTGTGCCGAAACGTTGATAGCTGGCTCAAGCACCTGAAAAAGAGAAAGCATCCGGACACGGTACGCGGTCAGATTGTTTCCCCCCTCTGTAGCCCCGTAGTATGAGCGCATGACGTTTTCATTGATGGATCGTGTCCTTCTCATGCGCTGCACACTTCCGCCGGGAGCTGGGACCCTGTCAGAGGCCAATGGGCCTCGAGGTCCTAAGCCGTCCGGCGGCCGGTGTCCTCCACGTCGACGAACAGGTGGTGGCGTCGTGGGCGGGGAGAAATACTCGTCGCTCGAGCTCGACGCAATTACCGCAGCCGGTGTCGTCACAGCGCTCACAGTGAGGCTGGGTACCGGCGGCGGCGAGGCGGAGCTGAGCGAAGAGTCCGGAGGTGGTGGGCGTGCTCGTAGTGCGGCCGATCTTGTCAACATATCTTCATTTTTCTATTTTGTTCTTGTGATTGTTTTATCGGAGGTGACAACTGTCATGTCACCTCCGATTCGGTAGTTTTTGATCAAATCTATTTCATTATGGTGTATATTATACTCTTTTTTAATTTAAAATTGATTTTTAGGTTTTATATTTGGTTCAAAATGGAAAACTATTGCAAGAATGGGTCAAAATTATTTTCACTATTGATATTTACTATTATTATTATTAACTCGGGTCGCGGACCTCTGGAAGGGGTACGAGGGGCCGAAGCCAACTCGGAGAGGCCCCTATGACAATTTTAAATGATAACTGTATGCACTATGCAAGTGTACCCAAGGACAACCCCCGGTTAGTGTAAGACCACTGCAGGGGATGGAAAAATGAAGATATTGAACTGTGGGTTTGCGCAACTAAAGTGGACTGGTTACCTAGAACTATGGAAAGACTATAGCCCCTACCTGACCAGTTTTGTATACAACTAGCTTCTGCCCGCGACTTCGTCCGCGTGAAATTTGTTGCTCTCCCGACCCACCCCGTCGCATCGCAAATTTCTTATTTTTTTTTCTCGTAAGAGCGTTCTACAAAGTATAAGAAATCTTTAAAAAAAGATGGATGAAATCGATAAAAAGTTATAGCGTGACCAAGGGAAATAGGAATTCATTTTTATTTAATTATTATGTAGATATAGATTATATATAGATATAGATTACTGCTCAACATTAGACGCAAAGTTTTCAAGTTCCGTTGAATAGAATCCTTTACTAACCGGTCTCCAATTTATTTTCAGTGAAGCACCACCACATGAACAATGATTTGGTTGCTGCTAATCCTTTTAACACCAGCTGATGGACAGCTAAACGTAATTCGCCTCGTTCACTCGCACTATACTTTACCCATTTGTGCTGATAATGGAGATATTAAAGCTTATTTTGAAAGACCAGTAGAGCCTCAAAACCAGTATACATTAAAGGTTTACAGAGAAATAAATTATTCTTCACGGATGATTCTGAGGCAAACCTCAGAATCATCCATGAAGAATAATTTATTTCCATTTTTTACCAACTCGAGTGAAACTTCCGAATCAAAATTCGGAAGTTTCACTCTAGTTGGTACGTTAGTATTTTATCATGAATTGTAATGTACTCCATTATTACAATAATTATTGAATGAGATTATTATTTTGGATTTAGATAGAACCAACGGACGCTCAAATCTCGACGTTCCCGGGACCTAGCCACCGCAGTAATCAGTTCATTGTAACGTTTACTGACAAAACTTCTTATCTTGGCATTCAAGTCTTTGGTCCTGTTTCTGGATACAATGTACCTTACGTGCTAAGCATTATCCTGAACGATGTGAAGCTTTGTGCAGAACCGAAAATTGTAAGTATACTTTTGTATTGTTAAAACAACATTGTCTCTCTTTATAACACCAAATGTTTTCGGTCTTTCTTTAGAGGCTCGTGGCTGAACAATAAAAGCTGCACAGATCAACCGAAGGTTAAGCTACGCTTGCCGAGGTTGGTCCGTAGATGGGTGACCATCTCTATTACATATCGAGACCCCTGCGTGCCTCGGAAAGCATGTTAAAACGTTGGTCCCGGCTGTCATTTGTAGTTCTTTGACAGTGACTGGAGTGTGGAGGAAAATACTGGTATTCAGCTGCATCCGGTCAGACTGGAAGCCAACCTCAACGTAGTTGAGAAAAGACAAATGATGATGATGATTCTCTTTCTCTTTCTTCTATTAGAGATATTCTACAAGTAGCCAATAATGATTATCACAGTCTCCCAAAGAGCAATGGAGAGGACTATGCTTGGAGTGGCCCTGCGTGATCAGAAATTAAAAGATCCGTGGGAGAACCAAGGTACCCGACATAGCCCGAAAAATTAGGAAACTTAAGTGGCGGTGGGCAGGGTACATTGCTCGCAGAATGAATTACAGACGAGGACGAAAGGTTCTATAGTGATGCCTACGAACTTTAAGGAGCAGTATTACATGCAGCAACGGTTGTTAGTCAGTCGATCGTTCGATCGAGGCTCGGTCGATCATGGCTCGACGTGATATCGAATATGTTTTGCGACAGTCAATATTGACTGGTCGACATTGATCCACCGCAGTCTTATTGCTCCAATAGAAAACATCTCCATTTTTATAATGTATCTTATTTGAACAGAAAAACAATATTTCATTCTTTCTTTCATTTCAGGGATATGTCGACGATGAATTGAAAAAACCCAACGAGAAAGCTGCAGAAACCAGCCTTATAGATAAATCTTGCGGTAAACGTAAACTGGTGCATACTGAGCTGATGGTCCAGGGACATCCGACCCAGCCTGGAGACTGGCCCTGGAATGCTGCATTATTAAGGGCTAATGTGTCGTCCTTTAGGAGACTGGAGGCTGGAGGAGGAACCTTGCTGCCCAAGACTTTGGATTTAACAGGTAAAAGACGTGATATTTTCTTTTTTTTGCTAACCAGTCGTGATGGCTATAATGATTTAATATTATGTTTCAACCAAATAACCTTGATTCAAGCGAAAGATCATTGAATAATTCGCCTTTTTATACAGCGTGGCGCTACAATGGTGACATTAATTTAACACATGGGTAGGACTAGTGGCCAGTAACAATAAAAAATATAATAAGAAAAAATAAATCGTAAATTGAAAATTTTAAATTTTCAAACTAACTAAATTATAAAAAAATAACCAAAATTGGTATCACTCTGTATACAGATTCATTCATGAAGCTACTTACGTTCTACTCAGAGCGGCAACGCCTCACTTCACGCGCTGGCAACCAAGCAACGCGCGTGCTTTGTTCGATGCTTTGACGCCATAATATAAAAGTAACCGAGTGACGCAGGAACTTACATTCGCACCGCAGTCCTAGAGAAGCGCAGAGATGTGTAATCAATCACTAACCACTTATCATCATCAAATCCTCAGCCATCAAATCCTCATGCCATTTTTGGGCCATTCCCTTTAATTTTTGGGGAGCAAAATGAGCAGTTTGTTGGTCTGACAAATTATATTTTAAAGCAGATTCGTTGACTTATGCATCCACATATCAATCGTCTGTTGCTTGCGTTCCGCATCAAATTCAGGAATGGTGTTAAGATTGGATAGTTTTTCTAAACCGCTATAACAAGTGACCTCACCAACGGGCTGACATATCTCCCGGCTATAGCGCGCAGAATTCTGTTGGGGCTGCCACGGAGTCTGTTTAGCAGCGAGGCCGCTCTCTTACGCCGTACAGCATTGAAGCCGTCGGTACGTGCCTCAGCGGACATAGATGACGCGCTACAGAACTGAGGCTGACGCAACAGTACTCTAAATGCGTTGTTATACTGGATCCGCAGAGCATTGTAGGCCTTTTGGGTGTAGCTGAACCACAGTAGACCGAAGAGTATAACCAGCCCCTGTATCTTGTTTTTGTGGACTATGAGAAAGCATTTGACTCTGTCGAGACCTGGGCTGTTCTTGAGTCCCTGCAGTGATGCCAAGTGGACTGTATGACGCCGCGAATATGTCCGTTCAAGTACAGAACCGGCAGATTAAACAAATCCAGCTGCGCAGGGGAGTGAGACAGGGGGATGTCATATCCCTGAAACTGTTCACTGGCTCCCTGGAAGATATTTTTAAAATGCTGGACTGAAAAGGAACGGGCATAAACATAAATGGCGAGTACATCTCACACCTACGATTCGCCGATGATATTGTCCTTATGGCAGAGTCACCGCAGGATCTTGATCGAATGCTGACTGATCTAGCTTTCGCTTCCCGACGTATCGATCATGGGACGAAGATAGACAAAACCTAGATTATGTTTAACGACCTTATTACCCCGAGACCAATTGTTATTGACGGTACCCCCTTGAAGTTGTTCAGGAATAAGTTTACCTCGGGCAGAATATGCAGTTGGGTAGGAATAATTTTGAGAGGGAAGGTGGTAGGAGGATTCAGCTGGGAGCATTTTGGTAAACTTAGTCAGGTCTTCTCGTCGTCCCTACCACAGTGCTTACAGACAAAAGTCTTCAACGCGTGCGTCCTACCAGTTATGACTTACGGAGCTCAAACGTGGATAGCCACGGTGAGACTGGTCCCTAAGTTTAAAGTCGCTCAGTAAGCTATGGAAAGAGCTATGCTTGAAGTTTCTTTGAAGGATAAAATCCGTAACGAGGTGATCCGCCAGAGAACCAAGGTAATCGACATAGCCCAAAGACTATAATAAAATAAAAAATAAAAATAAAAATATTTTATTTCAGACAAAAAAGTCCATAGGCAAGGCAAAGTTGTTAGTAACAAGAATTTAGCTTATAACTAATGTTAGTAATTAAAAAAAAAAAAAAAAAAAAGAAGAGACTAGACATACCGTCTACTCCTGCACGATAGGCTCATCGGTCTCGCACCACATGGAGTTCAATGAACCTACTGAGCAGAACAGTGTCGGTTCTCTCGCCAATCATCCTCAGGACGATATTCAGGCTGCCCCGTACTCGTCGCACCATCGATGCAACATTTTTTTCTGCATAATTGCGTAGAAGTCATCTACGCTGGCGGCAGTAAACATGCCGGATGCACTACAATATCGAGGGAGCCGAAACAGAGCCCTGACCACATTATTATATTGGACGCGCAAGGCATTGTAGGCTTTTTGTGTAAAATTTGCCCACAGGCCGCTCGTGTAGAACGTCTGGCAGAATGCCTTGAACATTGTTATTTTAACAGGAGCAGTACACCGAGTGAACCTGCGTGCCAACATATTACCGCGCACCGACAATGCCCTGCGCTCCCTCTCAATGTCTAATTCGTCACTCAAATTCTCTGTTACGATGTGTCCCAGATATTTAAACTGTGCAAGACGACTTAGAGGTACACCATTAAGTAATATAGGTGGTATAAAGATATTGTTTTTGTTTTTACACTTAAATAACATGAACTCACTTTTACTTTCGTTGTACCTCAGGCCATGTTCCACAGCATAAACTTCACACACCTTTAACAGCTGTCTGAGACCCCCATTTGAGGGGCTCAGCAGCACCATATCATCGGCATAACTCAAATTATTGACACATATGTCATCAATATGGCATCCAATATGCATGCTGCTGAGCTCCTCAATCAGATGGTTAACATATATATTAAAGAGCCGTGGCGAAGTCAGCCCACCCTGCCTGACGCCACACTCTAAAGAATATTCCTCTGAGTATACATTTCCCCACCTTACTATATTAAGCTGCTCACTGTACCAGTAGGCGAGGATATTCACGAGATCAGCTGGGACACCAGCAATTCTTAATTTTGTCCAAAGCTTGTTATATGACACCAGATCAAAAGCTTTGGACAAATCCAAGAAGCATGCATATACTGGAGTTTGCCTTTTTACATAATAGTCAACAGTTGTTTCAGAGACAGTATTGCACTTTCAGTTGACAACCCCTCTCTGAAACCGAACTGTGTATCCTGTAATGTTACAAAACGATCAAGTTTTCTATCTAATAACCCATCAAACACTTTTGCGATTATAGTAGCTCAAAGAAATCGGCCTATAATTGCATCTATCAGTGATGTCAGCAGTGACATTTTTCACTATTGGCACAACCACAGTTCTCATAAGATTAGATGGTAAATATGAGTGCCGTATGCAAAAAGTGTAATACATCGCTAACACCCTATACAAGTGTACTCCCCCATGCTGCAAGTGCTCAACACTGAGTCCCTCATGACCTGGTGACTTCCCTCTTTTCATGTTTTTAATAATGTCAGCCACATCCTTACTTGAAAATCCAATAGGCTGTTGTACTGGGCAACGTTCAGTATCAGACACCGAGAGCAAGGAAGATCTCACCTGGAAATGATCCTTAAATGAATTTGCAATCATTTTAGCATCACTAATGCCATCAACGCACACGGACAGGCTAGCCTTACCATTTAAACGTTTAGTGCCCTTCCAGAATTTATTAAATTTCTTAGCAGAATGTTGTGAGGCAAGTATATCCATTTTTATCTGCTCCTGGTTGTTCTGACAGTACTTTAAGCGTGACTTGAAAACTCGTCGACTTTCACACATTTTATCATATAAAGAACCACTAACTGGTTTACCCCCTAAGACATACAATTGATGGTCCAGCCTAGCCTGCCCGTGGGCGTCTTTGACATGCTTGTTCCAACCATGGACACACTTAACATTAGTCGGCTTCCTAGGTAAGAGATTGCGACTGTTTGCCGAAGCCTGACTTAATACATTAACAATATTGTTATATAAGTTGTCAATTACAGATCGGTGTTGTATTTTCTGACACATACTGTCAGCACATTCATGAAGTTCAACAGGAAACATAATTTTTCTGAAGTCATTGTTACAAATTTCATGATATTTCTGAATTTCCTCTAATTCTCTTACCCCCCATACAATATTATTACGTAGATAATTGTGAACTTCTACTTTAGCTTTAATTACATCTAAATTACAAGTCACCTGTAAAGGGAAATGGTCTGACCAATATACATCATTTAGAACCATAATATTCACCACAGACTGTCATGCTGACTTGGTTACCACGCAGTGGTCTAGCCATCGCTTACACCCATGTGCTTTTGTGAACTAATAGGTATTTCGTGCACTTTATCTAGGTTTCTATGCAAGTCAAAAATCAAAATTTGGAGAAACAAATTCAGCATAAGCCTCCAAAAATCTGCTTTTTTGCAAAAATTTTACCTAAACTTTGGCCATTTATAATGTACTCATAAATTGTAAAAGTAAAGAAAACATCTTCATAGAAACAAAAAATAATGTAATGTAAGAATAATAATAGTAGTAGTAATGTGTAGTAGTAATGAAGATTCCAAAAAAACAAATATTTTTTCCAAAAACTTGTAAGGCTCTTTAAAAACACGTATTTCCTGGAACAAGTTTTGTGAAATCTTTGCGCGCCAATTTTCGTTCGATGTAATCGCGTTCTCACTCTTGCTTCTGGACCGGGAAGGGCCCTCTTAAGTGGTAGCTTAACAATGGTGAGGCTAATAGTTATTATGTAAGTTGTAACGTTGTAACGTTCCCTTTTTTAAAATTAATTATATATTACATAGTAACGATTAAAACCGTTAAATTAGGCTTCTTTTAAGCATTTGTTTACCTTTAATAAAACCAAATTGCCTACATCTATGTTCATCGCAATGCGCGTGACCTTGGGATCGCCGCAGGAGATCGTGTTTAGATAGCGGTCCCCTGTTCCCTCTCCCCGTCACCGCCCCGGCAGACCTGACAGGCCCGGCCGTCAATTGTACGCGCCGAGTCGTCAGACCGTCATATGCTGGCTTCGGGGGCACGCGTTCGCGTCGCTCATTCTCAGCGGCGCGGCGCGACCTTCATACGTGTGCCCTCCGAAACAGCCACGGTGGTCGCCGTTTGTTTTTTTAATAAAATTGTGAGTCTACTAAACTCAGTTTAAACCCCATATTGGGTAAGTGTTGAACAATGTCGCTTTTATATTTTGTATACCTACCTACTTAACTAGGTCATCATATGGCATTGCCTTTTTGCTCATATCCTATTTTGTTATTAATTAGTATGCCTTCAGCTTAAATATTTGCTTAACAACCTATTTGCCTATAACGCTGTGCATTTTATGGAATGTTCCATACCTTTAAAATGTGCAAGTCATCGTGTGCTTCTCACCTATATCCTATAATTGTAAACTCCGTACTGATTGTGACAACCACACATCACCTTCATTAGCGCATAGTACATCTCGCTTTGCTTATGCCTTGGTGTCACAATCAGCGGAGATGAACCATTGGCCATCTTTGTGACACGCTGGACGTTGAATTCCAGGGTCCAAAGTTCCGGCTACCAACGCAACTTCATCCGGACTAATCGGAGGAATCCGGGCGCGAAGCGCCGGGCCACCACCTTCCGGCGTACCTACGCAGGAACGAGCTCCGCGCCGGGTACATATTTACCCGCGTGGCCGCGTCGAGCAAGTTCCGAGGGTCTGGCAAGACCAACTGCCGACCGTCACCTTCCCTGGCGTCTGCAGCGTGCACACCGCTGCGGGTTGCACCACACCAGGCTGAGCCAGGAGAGTACTGCGCTACTCCCAAGGGAACTTAGGAAAAACCTTGTGACCATAAACCTACCTACCCCCTTTTCTCAATTATTTTATTAATATACTTTTATGTTGACAAGGTACGTGGTTTCATTTAATATAGACCACGTAAACCCCTTCCGTCACAAAGTAAGTAAATAGAGGGTTTAAAGAAGTAAAAAGTAAAAAGATAATGAAATAAAAATATTAATACAGCAGCTCTCGATGTGTACGTGTGAGTATGTGTATGTGTGTGTATGTAAGTATGTATGTATGTATGTGTATGTATTAATGTATGTATGTGTGTGGGTGCACCCTCTTTTTTAATTTCCGCTTAAATTCATCACCTGCCTAACCTTTTCCTAACTATGTTGGGGTCAGCTTCCAGTCTAACCAGATGTAGCTGAATACCAGTATTTTACTATTGTGAATTGTTTACTATTGTGTATTATTTTAATATCGTGAATGTGAAGACTATGTGGATCATTGTTTCTTTTTTTTTTCTCCTCAGTTAATTTTAATCATGGTCTGGCAGTTTGAGTAATTATTGTGGCCTACCCAAATGTCTTTTCTTTGGTATTGTTCGTCGAATCGTTGAGCTTCTCAAGTTCTGAGTTGAGCTGCACGACTACTGACAAATGCGTGCACTGACTGGACAGGTCCACTCAATCTGTGTGGTTTTTCCTCAAAAGACCATTTCAGACACAACTCAAACCTTCATCAAGAATTTAACCCTTTTAGGAGAAGAATTTTCAAAAATTCTTCCTTAGTGCCCACTTTCGGTATATGTATAAGGAACTGGCTTTTCATTGTCTGTCAGGAATTTAATTTTATTAATTAATTTAATTTTTAATTTTATTTTATTATACAAGATGGCGGCCCGTTCAACAATAACGTTTGGCACCAGTTTCCTGACATTTAGCAGTCAATTTTAACATGCAAACGTCACAAGCCATCATACAGTGCCACCATTGTAACTACTTCTACGCTCCTTTGGTTTTAACTCGTCCATTCTGGTTCTGGATTCCAATTTTCTTTGGCTCTTTAATTGGCTGTGTACTCTTTGACCTGATAACAAAAATAAGCAAATAAGACACTGGATAATTTAAGAGTTTTTGTATAAAAAAGCGAATAGTTTCGGGGCATAATGAAATTTGTTAGTTGTGTGAGGTTATGCTGCGATAAACATGGGCAGTTCTAGGATGGGTGACGACTCTGTATACAGGGTGACTTGTAATTTGACGTATTCCTTCCAGGACGTGATAATGTGACCCATTTGTAACAATTAAGCACCCCTTAAAGCTTATATGAAAATGTATAGGATTCAAGAAACCCATTTTTTATGAATATTTGAAAATTCATTCAAATTGAGACGTTAAAGAAAACTGATATTCAGTGACAAATTCTGTTAATTTTTGAAAAATACATAAAAGTTGGGTTTCCTCGAATCCCATGAATTTTGGCCTGAGCTTTATGGGGTGCTTAATTGTTGCAAACTGGTCACACTATCACATCCTGCATGCGTAGCAAGACCACTTCTACGAGTATCTCTTCTCTACGAAGAGAAGACAAGTCACTTTCTTAACAAAAAGTCATTATTTGCTTGAATTTTGACATCGTACCGTAGGAATCTTTTTACAATCTGTCACTTTGTCTTCCGTTTCTGTAGTGGCCATGCTACGCATGCTGCAAAAAATACGTCAAACTAAAAGTCACCCTGTATATCCAGACATCTTCATACTTCGGAAATTTCAATGAAATTTTCATATAACTAGGTATTGTAGTTGTAATACGCAGCAGGGGTTAAATAAATATAAATGAAATAATTTCAGAATGAAAAGAAGAAGCAGAATAGGTACTTACTTTCTAAACAGGAAATGGCTGCTTATGTTGATTAAGGGAGCTTCAACTAACAGCCACATCGCAAAGCTAAGTCCAAGCGCTGTGGTCAAGGTCCCAATACTGTCCAGAACCTGGAAAAAAAAGTGTAAAACGTTGTATGAAAACAAATTATTTCAATACAATTTTTTCCACCATTTTTTTTTTCACACAACAGAATATTTCACCACTTTTTTTTCTTTCTTGGTTGAGAAATCATCAAATAACTTCTCCCGCTCTGGGCGAAGCGGGAGAGCGTGTCAGACTTTTACTGACTAAAAGTCATCCGTGTTTCTTCAACCTGTGCGCCAGGGCCACGGTAACTCTTTCAAACAATCCGCGACCCCGGCAGGCATCGGTCCTATCGGACTCCATCAATTTAGTGCTGACATCTCTTTGAGGCGCGCGTGGAACACAACGCGCCGTCAACCCGGGCCTGGTCCTTACCGGACGGTGAGCTACCCATTGCTCGCCATCCGCAAGCCCGCACCTACGGTGGCCGGGAATCGGCTATCGACTCCCGACGCCCAGGGTGTCTACTCCTGCGGCGACTAAGAGCGCAACGATTGCCTCTTCCTCACGCGCTTCGCTTCCTCCTTTGCGAGCATTACTGCTTCGCATCGCAAAAGGTGGGGACGGCTTCCCATGCCCTCTCGCTCCATACCATGACCTAGACCAGGACCGGACGCGAGAGATCGCCGCCACCAATCACCCCCGCGAGGACACGGCGGTGCTCCACCCAAGTCGGGCAGGCCTCCACCGTATGCTCCACCGTGTCCTCCGGGCGATCCACACAATGGTAACACCCGGGGGTTCTCTTCCGCCTTATCTGGAACCGAAACCTCCCGAAACAGCCATGTCCGGTGAGGACTTGAGTCAGGCGGAAGGTGAGAACGCTGTGGCGCCTCTCAATCCACTCCTTAAAGAGGGGACTTACCGTCGCAATTGTGGCAATAAGTGGCCACTGCACACATCCTTCTCCAGAATTAGGCAGTGTTTCCAATTAAAGTACCACCTAAATAAAAAAAGAATAAGTGACAAAATATATATATATAATATATATTATTTGTATACTAGTGACAGTATTGGAGTGGAGTATCTACTACTGCCGATTCAGTCTGTGAAAATCTCACTATGAAAACTCACGTGAAGTGAGCTTAAAGTGAGTAGGGTGAGGGGTAGGGTAGGGTCAATCCCTCCAACCTCTCTTCCTCTAAGTTTTCACGTTTAGATTTTTGCAGTATAGATAGGCTGGTGGAATGACAGCTCAGTTCTCTGAAGTTCTCACGGTAACGATCACGAATTTTACACGATAGACCGGCTGGTATGGACCTGTTTCAGCACTGCTGGTTTAAAAGGTAAAGAGGCCTGTGAAACCGAATCATGGGCTTTGAATTTTTTTCCGGGCAACTATCGATGGATATGTTTTCCATTTGTAATTGGGAGGGACAAAACTCACAGCTTATCTGCGAGGTAAGTTTATCACTAAAACAAAAAATCCGACTCAAGTACGAGACAAACTAATACTCACAATGGAAAACGTATCAAACTTCAATGGCGATCGCAGTGTCAACTTGTTTCGGTGTATGAGGAGAGGATGGATCATGTAGATGCCGTACGAGAGACGGCTCAGAGGCGTGAAGTAGGAGCAGCTTAGAATGTCGGTGACTACCGCTGAAAATAAAATGAAAACCCGAAATTATAATACCTAATTAAACGTTACATGTCGATATTAAATGTTAAATAAGTTTCGCACAATAAGTAAAAGTTGAAATTACAACATTTCGCACCTTTAAAGACAAACCGTGACCAAACGAAAATATCAAATTTTATGCAGGAGCTTACATAAAAAAAATACACGGCTTTTTTGCAATAGAACTTAGGATTATGTGCTTTGAGCCATCTTTTGAGGTCATAATGATGGGTATTTATTTACACTATAACATAAGTTCTATTGCGAAAAAGTCGTGTTTTTTTTTATTTGATGTCCTGTGTAAAATTTTATATTTTCGTTTAGTAACGGTTTGTCTTTAAAGGTGCGATTTGGTAGATATTTCATGTTAAATATTGATTATAGGACTCGTGGCTAAGTAATAATAGCCGCACGGGTCAATCGATCAGGTTAAGCAATGCTTGCCGCGGTCGGTCCGCGGATCGGCAACCATCTTTACATTACCGAGACCCTACGTGCCTTTGAATACTTACGCACAGTCCCATATTCACATAACGCAATGATGACGCAGACAGCCACAGCCCACGCGATCCTATTGGTGGACGTGATCACGGCAGCTTCTATGGGGTTGTACTCCCGGTACATATAATACGTTCCCAATGACAAGACGTACAGCATTGTAGCTAAAAATATTGCTGTACCGACGATGGACCAGGTCTGGAGTGAAGAAGAAAAGGATTATGAATCAGTTGTGTCTTTTAATAGGCTCGTCACCTATTACATGGGACTTAAGGTCTTAAATATAACTGATGAAATGTGCGTGTACCGGGATGTACTATACGATAGGGTCACCTCCGCATAACCCTTCGGGGAAAATAGGTGGGATTATGTATGTAATTACTATACAAATATTTTCTTAATATTCCTCGAGAATCATAGCATTTCCGAATACAAACGAATGCTAATTTCCATGTCCATTAATTATTAGATTTATCTTGTATAATAATTTGACTTCAGAACAATTTATTTATTCAGAATTGAAATTATATGTACATAAATAACAAGTTACATCTAATTAATCAACCTAAATTAATTAATTACTTCAGAACTAAGTACTTTTTTGTTGTTTTGTTTTGATTTCCGTCACAAAAAAAAACAAAAATAAAGTACTTAGTTCTGAATTCAAATTATTATACACAATAAATATAATAATTGATGGGCATGGAAATTAGCATTCGTTTATATTCGGTAATGCGATGATTCCCGAGGGCCATTTAGAAAACAGTTGTACTGTACTGCGGTTGGTCTTTCTCTTTAGCTGATAGTAAGAACAGGTAGCTGTGGTAAATTATAAACAGTTTCATAATTAAGAGCCTATTTAAAAATATTTGCCAGAATTTAAACGAAATTCCTATGTTTTGAACGTTTCCCACTAATATTACTGATACAACTGCTAGTCTTAGTACAATGAAAAGGTCATTTTAGGATCAATCAGCATCAAATTCTCGTATATCATCCACATTCAGTAAGCGGCATAATAATTATGATTAACTGAGTTTCAGAAAAAGTTGAGCATTGTTCGTCATGTCTTCTTAAGTATCCTTCTAAACCTCGCATATGTACATATAACCTGGTACCTTGCATAAAACCTGGTACAAGTACAGAGTGTAAAAAGTAGTAAAAGTAGTAAAAAGTAGTAAAGTAGTCTGTTTTTCACCTATAGTGGTGAAAACCAGACGGACATATAGATATCACAAAATTATAAGGGTTCCATTTTTGCCATTTGGCTACTGAACCCTAAAAATGGCAATCTCTCTGGCTGACTGCCGCACAGTATTGCTTTTGCTTCAAAAAACGGACATCCCCATTTTATTAGCTTATTCGATAAAACAGGTCATTTTAAAAGCAAGACTAGAACACCCGAGTGACAATTTTGCCCCAATCTGGAGATATAACTTTTTTCATTTTTTTTTATGGTTTCCATAAAAACCATAGAAATCGCAATAACTTTAGATCCAATCGGTTTTTGTTATATCTTTGATTGCAATTACTTGATGCTTTATATTAAGTAAATTATCAAGCAAACTCTAAATTTTTATCGTTAACCGGAAGTGAGTAACATCAAATTTTACATATTATCGATTTTATTTTTTTATGGGCTTATTTCATGGAATTTGGATTCAATATCAAGACAAGCTGTTGCTTTGGCACTAAGAAGTACCTATTTAAAATATCATATCCAAATCTTATGGTATCTAGAATTTACAGGATTCTGAAATTTTGGCGCTAGGGTTGACACAAGTCGTATTTAAAAAAATGTTTTATTATTGAAAAAAAAAACAACATGATAATGGGGCCCTGTTCTCGATACCGATGGGCTACTTTTTTTTTATATTTTAAATTGTTTATATGTATTTATTTTTAAGAAATGTTTAAAAATGTAAAATAATATGTTTAAAAATAAATAAAGGACATAATAACATGGTTATCTGAAAGATGTTACAATATCGTTGATTTTCACATTGTTAATGATAAATCCACCTATTTTTATATTATTTTATAAATAATTAAAAACAAATTAAATTAAAATTAATAAACAGAATTATAATGCTAGTAATCCTACTAGTTTTATAAATGTACAATTTTTTTAGCCTTTTAGATATTTGTTTGGATATTTATTAGTTTACTAATGGTGCCGATTCTCTTGTCACAAAATTCTCTAAACTAGACTAAAAATCACTAAAATTTTGTTCATTCCTGTCAAACGACGATTTCCCATTCTGAAGTAGACTAAAGTGACACAACTTAACTATAAGTTTGACATCACTAAGATGGCACTGAGTTAGTAATTTAGTGAAAGTGGCAATTTTGCTATTCTGAATTTGACATTTTTCACCTATAATTTTGGTTACCTAACTAAATCTGACTATTTTTAATCGCGAACAAAAAGGTGTGGAATAAAATTAGTTGTCATGAACTAAAACTCACCACAACACCTCGACTTCAGCACGTGTAGCATGACCATTCTAGAAACGGGTTTTGTCGACGGCAGCAAAGTAGAAAGAGTCAACTGCACTTTTTACGAAATTCAGTATTTTATTCACGTTTTTCTTTTATTTTGCTTATATCTCGAAAATGGTGTGTCCGATCGCAAAAATAATGAAAATTTCGACCCCCTGTATGATACCCTTAAATCCCTAAATCTAAACATGTAGGTAATACTTTTTCACATTTTCCATACAAAAAGTGAAAAATTCCATTTTTCCATTCCATTTTTATACTTTGCGGCCGTCGAGTAAAAAGTGTTCTACTGTCTTTAGCATGGCGATTACAAAATCAAATTGTCTTCACTACCTTAGACAACTGACAGTTGTCAGTGTGATTTTGACGTTTGGGATAGAAAACTTTCTTCTGAAATATTCTACATATAAAAAGACCTAGACAACGATCGGGAAAACAAAAGACAAAATGACGGATTTTAGAAGGATTTTTTCGGTGCGATGTCACAAATAGAGAAACGAAATGTCACTTTGTATGGAAATAGCTGTCTTGTCTTCCAAGAAATAGAAAGCGTCATGCTACGCCTGCAGGTCCAAAAACAGTAATGTATCTTTTTTTTCTTATATTTTGCTTATATCTCGAAAATAGTGTGTCCTATCGCAAAACTGATGAAAGTTTCGAACGAAACAAATAAACCCCTAAAACTTTACATGTAGGTTATTATTTTCCATATTTTCCATACAAAAAGTGGAAAATTCCATATAAAACACGTCGAGGCTGCCCCAATGCTCGCCTCCGGCATTAAAAAAAATTCACGGGGTAGGGCAAACAAGTACCACGTGGAGTCGCGATTGTCAAATTAAATTTTAGTTGCGTCAAAATTATTTTTAAATTTAGAGATATTTTCGTAGGTCTAATAGATTTAGGTGGTGGAAAGTAGCTCGAAATAGTTCGTGTAAGGTGTGCTTCACCCTGTTCATCTCTGAACTTGGCTTGACATGCAATAAAGCAGGAAAAAAGATTAGTATAAATAATTACTTTACTTTAGTTGTATGTTTAGTTCGATGTAAAAAGAATAAAAAAATATAAGAACATTATTTGTAAAATTTATGAGAGTGGGTGGTAATATGTATACGTAGATAAGTATTATTCTATGATAAATTGAATCCAACATAAAATTTTAACCTATAAACAAAAATTGTTATTTTTTGTGAAGTGATGTGATGACCCTAAAATCAAAATTATCAGAAAAATCTTTAGAAGTGAATTACTCCTAGATACCGCGAGATATGGATGTTTTTTTTTTAGTGATTGGTTGGGATCTGAGTATGATTTACAATAAATATTGAATCCAACTAAGCAAAGATACAACCATGAAAAATCAAAATCTAAAAACACAAAAAAAGCATATTTCTTCGCATCTGTACTAGTTAGTACTCTTTTGTATTATTTTTTAAATAGCTTTTATATAGTTTTATTACACATAATAAAGAAAAGGGTAAAATAATGCGTATTGTTTAGGTAATTAATTAATTTAGAAAAGTTTAAAAATAAATTAAACATTTTTTTACTCGTGTTTGGTGTAAAATTGGCACACGGGTATTTTACTCTTACTCTTAAAATAACCTGCTCTATCGGATAAGTTGATAAAAAGAGGATGTCTGTTTTTCGAGGCAAAAATAACACTGTGCGCCGACGGTGCGCGCATGAGGTATTTAAGTATGAACACTTTTAAAGACTCTTATATCTAACTAAAAAATACATTTTATATTGGAAACTTATAAACTTACTTTAGAAACAGTCTTCCTATATTCAGAAGGTTTATACAGAGTCATGAGGTAGCCCATAGCGACGCCCACGAGGTACGCGCCGGCGCGACTGAAGCTCGGCGTGTACGTGTAGTTCATTTCCCAGTAGTCGCGGATCTCCTGGACTTTTCTGGAATTGGAAAGTTTGGGATTATGAATCAAGTGCATACATTACTTCTTGATCAACAAACTCTACTTAAATATAGTCTAGACCTTAGGCAGTGAATTAGTCACGAACGTACAAGTACTTTCGTGACTGATTCACTGGATATCGCACAGCCTAGGGCCAGCATTTTGGGCCAAGTAGGTAATCTACCAAAAGAATGAAAGAGCTACTAGCTAGCTAACGAAAAGCTTTCTCTATCCCAACGAATGAAAGGAGGTCACATTCCCATCAAGCAAAGTTAACTTAACGATGGGATTCTCTAACTCAGCCTAATGTTGCGGGCACCTTTTGTGACGAGCGAGTGAAGTGAGCCCACAGACAACACGCCTTAGCAGAGCGCGCCTATTCAAGCAATGAGTGAGCAAAGCGAGCCCCTAACAAAACAAGCAAGTTCAACACACAAGCACATTCTTAAATCGAGCATTTTAAGTAAGCCCACATGCGCCACACCTCAGCATTCACACGAGAAAAGCGGGCGGAGCGAGTGGTGGAAGAATACTCTCGAGACGAGCGAGCGCAGCGGGCCAAGCTTTTCCATGAGTGGAGCTAGCTTCAAACTAGTTTAGAAAGTGTGCTCGCTTTGTTCCCTCGTCGTTAAAGTAGGCTTGCTAAACTCGCTTTGCTAAACTCACTTTGCTAAACTCGCTTTTCACTTGTGAAATCGTGCTCCGCCCACTCGTGGGGCAGTTGACCTCGCTTGTTTTATTAGTGGGCTTGCACCACGTGCTGGTATTATGATAGACTGGCGTCACTCGCTCATTGGTTGATTTAGCGCGCTCTACTCAGTCTTGGCGTCACTGGGCTCACTTCACTCGCTCTTGCCCCGTACAATCGCGCCCGGCTCACTCTGCTCGCTACGCTTGCGCATTGCTTGAATAATCGCACTCTGCTCGTTCGTAGCGTTATAGGGCTTACTTCGCTTGCTCGGCAAAGAATTGTGCTACCTACATTCACTTTCTTGTTTAACAGCTTGTTTTGTTTGCTCTTGTCAAGTATAAGCACACTCGGCTCACTCGTGTAGAAGATTCGCTCGCTAGTCTTAAGTGGTTGCTCATTTGTGAATAAGCGCGCTCTGCTCATTCGTGTCGAGAAGGGGCTGGCTTCGCTCGCCGTATAGTAAGAGCGCTCCCTTCACTCACTTTTCTATTGGGTAAGCGCAATCCACTTGCTCGGCTCGTAACAAGTATTCACAGTTCTAACCTAACCTGCCTTACAACCGGAAAAAAGGAAGGTATAACCGAGCTGTAATAATCCATGGTTAATCGGTGCCCTTCACCACTAACTGCCGGTTCCAATTAAACCCTAACCTATATAGAAAGGCACCTAACTTAGTCTAATGCCTTTGAAACCTCCTAATGTTCTAGTAATGCTCACGCATAATTACTTGCACGACGACAAGGCGCCACCAATTGATAACGTCATAATTTTTGATGATTTTTTTAAAGTTTCCCGATGCTACCCTGGCTACTTTTTAGGCTTATTGTATATTGTATTGTATATATAGTATTTTTATACTTTATGTTGTAAATTTCTTCGATTGCCGTTTTTTACACGAGCTGATTTACAGCCGACATGAGGTGAAATATGTTTTCGTAAAAACAAATTTTGTAATCATTTGCTCGAAACTAGACTTATTAGGCTCATCGCATTATTTATGTAGTAAGGTTTCACCGATTATGATATTTTTCATTTCTGAGCAGATTTACGGTCGATATAAGACGACATTTGAAATTATTTTGCTATTGTTAACTTCATATTCATGTTTAACTCAATGTTGTCCAATATTTCTGTCGTTTCTGTTTAGATACTGATAGTGCTTTGACAACTCTTGACAATTATTCTAAAATCACCGTTTTAGCTGAACAAGATTTTGCGGTATACGAATTGGAATTTCAACACATAGTTTAAAAAAAGAAGACATCATAAAATTAAAGAAATTGCAAGATAAACTAGAAGAAATAAATTTATAGAGGTTTCTATTCAGACATGTCAGCCGTCACTATCCCGTCGGGGTCGCCAGTATAGAGGTATGAGGAACAGGGTGTAAAGTTCACTCATATCTCCATAGAAAAGGGAGGATCCTCCGACCAGACGGGTATTGTGTCTGGTGGGCAACTGCCCAACGATTGACTTCGGGACGTTGTATATATGATAGTTGCGCGGTAAACTCTGCTTGCGCGATGCAGGATTTTGTGTGACGTCAGTGTAACGCGTAGCTTGCATGTGGCGTTGTAGATGCCGCTACAAATTCATCATGTTTTCTGTTTCTTTTCTGCAAGGCTAAAGATAGTTCTGCTGTCCTGCATCAAATCTGTTCACCACTAGATTCGATCTAGCAATATTGATCCAAGAACATTAGGTAAAATTTTTCCCTTGCACTGAGTAAGCCACCATGATCTTACCTCAAGTCCAAAAAGTGAACAGCCGGCAGTTGGTACCAATACGTCAGAGCCCCTGGTATGATCAGGGACAAGACTGCAGTAGTACCGAAGGCAGCAAACCCAACTCTTCGATCTTTCTGATAGAAGTAGAAGAGGACAGTTCCCAGGATCGCCAGCTGGTAGTCACATGGTACGTACCAAGTGACTATGTGGCACTGAAAAACAACATTTGCTGGGTTATGAATTTATACCAGCAACCAGACTGAACAAGGGTTATAGTGTTACCCAGTAACTGGGTGGTGGAGGTCACCTAGCCAGTCGCTTCTTGTAAAATAATGGTATTCAACTGCATCTGGTTAGACTGGAAGCCAGGCCCAACTTAGTTCTGAAAAAACTTATTTACAAAAAAAATCAACTGACTTGCAAAAAAAACACAAAAAAGGTGAAAAGTAACTTTAATTTTGGAAGTCGGTGTCTTTGGTTTTGTATTTTCGTTTTTTGCCAACGACTTCCAAAATTAAAGTTATTTTTCATTTTTTTGTGTTTTTTGGAGGTCAGTTGTTTTTTTGTTGGAAAAATGTTTTTATTTTCACTTTGTAGTTATGGTACCTATGCCACACAAATTCGTATACCACTACTTGATATGTAAATAACAGTGATAGGAAATTATTACAACATCATCAATATAAACCAACTGGAAAAAATACGTAGTATTAAGGATAACTCAAAAACTCCTGGTCAGAACTTGATCAGGGACCACATGAGAAGCACCAGCTTTCAAATAAAAAAGAATCATCCAAATTGATTCAGTTTCCAAAGTGTCCAAAGTGTCCAAAGGTTCCAATGTTCTGAGATAACACACATTAAAAAAAAAACAGTCGAATTGAGAACCTCCTCCTTTTTTTGAAGAAGTCGGTTAAAAAGGCACTAGTTGATGATGGCGGGTAATGAATTTGTCATTATAATATTCGCTATATTTTTGCATGTATAAGCCTTTTTTTTTTTTTTTTTTCGGGTGGAAACCTTCAAAAGGCACCCGACCTCTGGGGATGGAGGTCGGGGAGTGTGGGATTTTTACCTCACTAAAACCACCCCGGTGATCACCATCAGCACATAGAGGGGGTCCTGGTTCCTCTTAAAAGACCAATTCCGGAACCCCCCCTGTGCAACGCCTGGAAAGCACATCCCTGGGGAGACTGTAAAGGGGCCTCCCCTGAGCCTCGCTATGCGCGGCAGCACGTGACCACTGTGCCGCCGTCTTCCCTGGGGTCATTCAGTGGGCGGACAGAGTCCCCACTCTGTGCGCCTGCGACCCCAAAGGTCCACCTACATTGCTTTGTAAGTGGGTTTCGGCGTATTAGGCGCCAAGGCGCTTGCCTCCCCGACGCCTTCTCCGCATGTATAAGCCTGTGTTTAAAGTCAAAAAAAGTCAAATCATTTATTTCAAATAGGCACATAAAAGGCACTTTTGAACGTCAAAATTTACAAAAAAATAGAATTGATTCTAGTTGCCCCTTCCAAAAGGTAGTTTCGTATGGAGAAGAATGGGCAAGAAACTCCACCGTTACTCTTTTAAAATATTTTACAATATTATGTAAGTTCACATTAATTATGTAATCATATGTGAAGACGATGCACCTAGAATAAAATTACTATACCACAATAGGTAAAAAGAATTAAATATAATGCAAAGGCAGGTAAATTAATTATGTGATAGATACATGGTGCTCACATATTTACAAATATTGAAAAGTAGATGATGTTTCCAAAATTTCAACAAGTAATAATTTAGTGTGTGAGTTTAAGTAGTTAAGTACATAATGTAACAATCAATGTCATAAAAATTATAAATTATACAATCAAATTAGCAACCAGTTTGATTTTGTCTAGACTCTAGATTGTCCTATGGAGCAGGACCAGCATGTTTCCAAGCATTCTTATCTAGGATATAATCCTCTAATTTGTAATATGCTTGTTTACAAAGTGTACTTTTTATATGAGTTTTAAATTTTCTTTCATTTAATTGCAATATGTCACAAGGTATTTTGTTGTAACATTTAACACAGTACCCCATAAAAGATGTATGTACTTTAGATAATCTAAAAAATGGTTGATCAATTTTATCTTTATTTCTAGTATTAAAATTATGTCTATCACTTATTTTATTAAAAAGATGTCGATTTTTTCTTACATACATAATATTTTCATAAATGAATTGACAAGGTACCGTCATAATATTAATCTTTTTAAATAGTTCCCTAAGAGATTCGCGACGACATAGATTGTAAATGGCCCTGACAGCTCTCTTTTGCAAAATGAAAATGGATTCAATGTCAGCAGCCCGACCCCACAGTAAAATGCCATATGACATAATGCTGTGGAAGTAGCTAAAATAGACCAAACGCGCGGTTTCTACATCTGTTAACTGTCTTATCTTCCTAACAGCATAAGCGGCCGAGCTTAACCGCCCCGCAAGAGATGTTATATGGGGTCCCCATTGCAATTTCTCGTCTAGCGTGATTCCCAGGAAAACTGTCTGATTAATAAATTCTAGTTTTTCTCCATTCAATATGATGTCACATTCGCAACTTCTAACATTAGGTAATTTAAATCTAATGCATTTGGTTTTTTTTTCATTAAGTACCAAATTATTTACCATAAACCAATCTTGGACCTGAAGAATAGAGTTATTTACATCGTCAAGATTTTGTGACCGTCGGTCTACTTTAAAGATCAATGATGTGTCATCTGCAAATAACACCATCTTCGGTTGATTCTGCAGTAATTGGGGCAAATCATTAATGTAAACTAAAAAGAGGAATGGACCCAATATCGAACCTTGAGGAACGCCCATTGTCATTTCAGACCCTAATGAGTTCTTGCCGTTTACTTGAACTTTAACCTTTCTATCTTTGAGGTATGACCTTAGTAGATCAAGAGCTGTATTCCTAATTCCATAGTGCTCTAGTTTCAGCAGAAGTGTCTCATGGTTTACGCAATCGAACGCCTTAGAGAGGTCGCAAAAGATTCCAATGGCATCCTGTGCTCCTTCCCAGGCGTTAAACATGTTCTTTAGTAGGGTGACACCAGCGTCAGTGGTACAGCGCCCTTTGGTGAAACCGTACTGTTGTTCATGAAAGATGGAATTTTTATTAAAGTGACGTAACATTTGATTAAGCATTAACTTTTCAAACACCTTACTGAGAACTGGCAAAATTGACACAGGCCTATAATTGTTGGGTTCTTTACTATCACCGGATTTGAACAACGGAACTACTTTACTGTGTTTCAAAAGATCCGGAAAAACTCCTTGGTCTACACTGGTGTTAAATATGAAAGCTAAATAGGGAGCAATGGTTTCGATGAGAGATCTACAGACTTTTACAGACATTCCCCAGAGATCCTCTGTTGATTTAATTTTAAGATCTTTAAAAGCTTTTATAACAGCTTGGGGGTTTGTATGCTGAAACCTAAACTCCAAAGGGCATGCCTTGACATTCTTTGTAAGTAAGGCAGCAGAAAGCGCGGGTGAGGAATTTAAAGCTTCAGTAGTTTTAAGGGGAATATTAGTAAAAAAGTTTTCAAATTCCTGAGCTATTTCTACATCAGAGTTGATGAGGCCATGTGCAGTCTCTAAATTAAATTCTGTATTACGCTGTTTTTTCCTGCCTGTTTCATTATTTATTATTTGCCAGGTAGTTTTTATTTTATCATCAGCTGATTTTATTTTATTGCTAATATAAAGTGCTTTTGCTAGTTTGCACACACTTTTAAAAGTTTTTGAATATTTTGCAACATACTGATGAAATCTTGTATTATTCATATGTTGCTTTAGACCATAAAGTTCAAATAGCTTTTCCCTGCTTTTACGAATACCTGGAGTCGCCCAATCACTAAATAAAAACTTTGTGTAAATAATTTTAGTCTTTAGTGGAAAAGTGTCATTAAATTGCGTGTTTAATAGTGAAAAGAACTCGGCGTAGAACTCATTTGGGTCACCTACATTATTAAAACTTTGATCACATAATGTACTGGCTAAAGAATTATTTAATTGCTCTAATTTTTTACATGTAATTGGCCTAAACCTTATTTGAATTTTTTGTAAAGGCATGTAGGAGCAAAATGTTACTGTTTGGCCACTGTGATCAGATGGCAACTTATTTACAATTTGTTTGTGTAAATAATCACAATTACAAAAAATATTATCTATACAAGTGGCAGAAGAAGCTGTCACTCGGGTTGGTTCAATAAAAACATTTGACAAATCAAATGACCCGAAAAGATTTAATAATCTAACAGTATTCGAGTTATTTTCTAATAAATTAATATTAAAATCTCCACATATGACTATTGACTTACTACTAGTACTTAGTTTCTTTAACACATCTTCAATTACAGAATCAAACACAGATAGATTCTGGTAACTTGGAGGTCTGTATACACATACTATAACATGCTTATCAAGCTCAACACAGGACAATTCAATGGTGTGCTCGACAGACAGTCCGATGACGTCTTTTCGTTCTTTCGATTTAATTGAATTTTTAACTAATATTAATGACCCGCCATGTATCATACGTTTTCGGCTGAAATGGCTAACTACACAATAATTTTCATAATTAATTGACATTACTTGATGATCTTTTAACCAATGTTCTGTTAAACAAATGACATCAAACTTAGTATTTTCTAAAAACAATTCTATTTCCAGTAATTTGGAAGCGCAACCTTGGATATTTTGATTAAATAATTTTAAAGTATGTTGCACTCCCTTTGGTATTTTATTATTATGAGTTATATTGCCAGAAGATTCCTTTTTATTATTCTCTAATAATAATAATAATTGGTTACTTGAAGGGGTAACTTCTGTTGTCTTACTGACTAGTTTAAATGATTATCCGGAGTGACCTCCACAACTACAAATGAAGTGTCTAGAATGCCCGTACCAGTTCCAGCAGGAAGAGAATACCCTATCTGACTGGTGGTGACCTCCAAAGATGTTGGTATTATAGGTGGATTCTCCTCCTTCGTACAGCATGAGGATTCATAATTAATCACTATGTTGTTAGTATGACTAGGCAACACAGACTCGTCCCTAATACTAAAAGTTGTTATATTATTTATAACCTCATTAATACTATATGCTATCAACATAGCAATCAGATGTCGACATTCCCAAGACAGAGATAGAGTTCTCTGAGTTAACTTAAAACCACTAACAAACTTGTTAGTGTCAAAATACAATAACTTGTCACTATGACAACATGTCAGCTTATGAATTGTACTATTCAACTTATAAATATAATTATTTTCGTCATCTGATAAAGTATCAGAGTAAGGAAAAGCACACAACATCAGCTTTCCTACATTTAACTTTAATAAGGTGTTTACACCATCCACTATGTCCTTTCTGGTAATACCAGTACTATTACCTAATAGCAAAACCATGCTATAATAATTATCTAGGTTTGAGTTTGCAATTCTTTTAATCATTTGTTTAAAACTTATGTTATGATAAGTATGATTGGTAAAACTATGGCTAAGGTAATTGAGTAAAATTTTTCCAAAGCCAGAACCTAATTCGTCACAAAAAAATATAGATTTATTTTTCTGTGTGTTAACATAAGTCTCTGCTGGAAGAGCCAACACCGGAATGGGCAAGTCCGGCTGAGGCTGAAGAGGTTGTGGTTGGTTGGTACAGCTGCATGAGTGATTATTAGTCAGAGACTCATACCTCTCAGCATTGCACTTCACCAAATCCAGTAGTTCCCCAGCCTCAAACATGCGGTCACTTAATTGTTTTTGTGAAGTCTCATATTTTTCAAAAATATCCTTCAGCAAATGCTCCTTGTGTAATATATCATTATAGAGGAGCTGGATATCAGTGTCATACTTTTCCCTACATTTATCTAACTCAATAGTACAAATATTTAAACTTTTTGATAGGACAACACGTTCCTTTCTAAGCGAAAGATTTAATTTTAAGAGATTTTGTTTCTTAATTGCTCTCTGTGACCGTTTAATTAACTTATTGATTTTAATATATTTCTTCAATTTGTTGTGACTCATAACAATAGGACATAATGGTATGGTATCATCACCAGTCAAATCTATCATTACAGCTGGCTCACACACTGATTTTGACACACTACCTACTAACTTATCAAATAAATTACTGGTTCTAGCAACCTGCTTGGTAACCTTTATACACTCTGAGAGCGATAGTGCCTGTTGGGCTTCACACAATTTTTGTTCCAGTTCTGTTATTCGATTCAAAGCCAGTTCATGGGTGTCACTGCACTCCTGAAATGTTGACACTAGATGTTGTAGTTCACTGTGCTGATCGGCTAAGTCCATGTGTTGTATGTGTAGGTGAGACAGCTCATTCTTGAGGGAGGTGTTTTTTAAATTAATGTTTTCCACTTCCACTTCGCTGTCTTCCCTTTCCTGGAGCAGCTGTTTGCACATAGCTTTAGAAGCCTCGAGTTCCTTCAACGTAGCTCTTAATTTTGCTTCCATCTCCCTGATTGTCGCACTGCGGGTCATCATTTTCTTTGAAATGTCAGTGACCTGGAATGTGTGAAGATAAGCAGCTAAATAACAGTGTAAGAAAAAATGTTCTAATATTTAGATTAGAAGGAGGTAGAAGAGAAAAACAAAAATAAAAATTAAATTAAGTTAAAAATAAGTAATGAATTGTTAACAAATAGATATTACAAATAGGTGAAGTTAATAAGGAATTAGATGGGAATGTTAAACAGAAGAGAAGTTACAAGGAATACACTGTTTTTATTAAAAGACACTAAGAAACTTGATTGACAATAACAAGTTTATGACTCATTACAGGTTTTACAGTATGAATAAATAATCATTAAGCTATATTGAGCCTATTTTTGTGTAGTAAATTATGTATAATATTATGTAGTGTTTATTGTCTGAGCGAATGTTTTCGTCGTCGATTTTGCTTCCACTAGTTGTCAAGCAAAAGGAGACATAATCCGTGCCAGTGTGTGATGGACGTAGCTCAGAGACCTGAGCAGTATTTTGTGATGTTCTATGGTCAGTAAATATTATGTAAAATAACTTAAATAAAACAAAATACTCCCCGGGATTGATGATATTTTGAATTCCGTCACCGTTGAGTTGGTTGAGTTGACAGCCGGTTTTATATCCTTTGTGCGTAGTTCTCGCGACAAAAAACACTGTATAATAACTAAATATACTTCTTAATAACTAGGTACGACTATATTACACTAATTTAACATAAATAAACTCGTGGCTTGCTGAAGACGTCTGGCAATAGTGAAACTACAAGTAAGTAAGCCAAATCAGCGTTCAAGTCAAATCAGCTCAAATATGTTTATGTTTGTGTGTGTTATGTTACGTTATATGTATGTTGTTTAGTGTCATATTAAATGTATTTACAACTATATTATGTAACCGCCCCGTTGGTCTCATGGTTGCAAGTGCAACTGTTGAGCGTGGGGTCCTGGGTTCGATTCCCAGTTCGGGCAAATTGTTAATGGGTTTTTCCATTAGGAATTTCTTAGTAACAGCCAGGAGTTTGGTAGTTGGCGGTGTGATACACCCGTGCCTTGGAAAGCACGTTAAGCCGTTACTTCTGCGCCTGATCTCTCACCGGTAGTCTCGGATTGCCGTCCCATCGGACTATGAAAATAAGGGAAGAGAGAATGCACACAGGTCTGCGCACACACTTGTGCACTATAATATCTCGTTATTTTCAGTTGAAATTGGCCGCCATGGCTGAAATACGGTCTGGAGGAGTATATATATATATATATATATATTATATATATTTACTAGCGACCCGCCCCGGCTTTGCCCGGGTAGCAAAGCATAATATAATATAGCCTAGGTCACCCGGAGATAGTGTAGCTTCCCAACAGTGAAAGAATTTTTAGAAATCGGTTCAGTAAATCGCAGCCTATTCAATAAAAACAAACAATCTTATCTTTTCTCTTTGTAATATTATTTCACTGTATTTCGTTTATTACTAAATAAATTTACGTTATACCTTAGCCTCAGCAACACGTGGTGGTTATGCTATTAAATTGTAGCTTATATGAAACGTTTGTATTTTTAACATAGCGCCATCTATTGAATACTTATTCAATCCAGTCAACAGATATCGCCATCTGTTAGAATCGTTTGGCGCTAACAGATAATTGTGACTGTCAAATAATAGACAAATAATTTGCAATAAAATAATATTGCGACTATAAATTGAGATGTAAGCTATCCTATCTTTCAAGTTGGATCAAATTGCACAAGGTGTGCAAATCAAATTTAAAATCGGTTCAGTAGTTTAGGAGTCCATCGCGGACAAACAACGTGACACGAAATTTTTATATATATAAAGATATACATGTATTATGTTAGTTCACAATATTTCGATTAGGGGCATGATATCCAGAAATTTCGAGAAAAAAAAAATACTGTCCTATGTCTCTTTTAAGAAAAGGCACAAGCTGTACGAGAATATTCCATTTTTACATCTTGATTATTTACTGTTCTACTCACAATGTATCTCACATCAGTGTTAAGCATTAGCAAGCTCAGTCTCCAAGTCTTGAGGCACACTTCCGATTCGAGCTCGTTGCCGAAGATCCATAGCGGACCAGAACCAATGTACTTTGATACCGATGTCAGGTAGAAAATTATAAACGCAAAGGGTCCAATTAGCCTGAAATTAAACGTGTAAAATCAACATTTAGGTCTTTTTTCTGTCGTATCGGCACGCACTTCATGAGAAAAGATCTTGCCGATTCCATGGTGCCAGCTCCGTTGGTCTCATGGTCGCAAGCGCAACTGCTGAGCGTGGGGTCCTGAGTTCGATTACCATTTCGCCCAAAGTGTTATTGGGTTTTTCCATTATAAATTTCTCAGTAGTAGCCCGGAGTTTGGAAATTTGGCGGTGTGATACCCCCGTGCCGTCAGTGCGACATGGCGTCGTTGATCCTGCGCCTAATTTTTCTCTGGTTGTGTCAGATTGCCGCCCACCCGGACTATGAGAGGTTTTGAGAATTTTCATTGAATTTGAGAAATTTCATGACAATTTCCAAAATCCGTCCACAATTGATGAAAATAATATAAACTCATACAGGCGAAGATATAACCCTCTTGGTCCTTTTTTGAAGTCGGTAAAAAATAAGCTCTTACCTCAGATATCGTTTCCATAGAACACTGAACAGATTCTGATGTCTATTGGCGTTGCCCAAAAGACCCTTAATGTGGAGAAGACCAGACATCGCGAAGAATGTGTCGACAACCACACTGTGGTGGAGAAACATACCTCCTAGTCCTTCAATAAACTGGAAAACGATAATTTATTTTAGTTTAGATAGGAATTTAAAACGAGCAGATAGAATCACACCTGTATTCTCTGATGCGGCAGATTTGTATAGAAACCCATATTTTGTAGCATTTTCATGGCTAAAACATTCTCTAGTTAAAAGACCTCTCCATGCCTCAAGGAGCCTGTTACATAAAAGACACATTATTGCCTTTCTTATGTATAACTAGCTTCTGCTGGTGACTTCGACGGCGTAAAATTTCTTGGTTAAACATAAATATATATCCTATAACTCTGTCCCGTTACTTCGTTTTAGTTTAGAGTTCTTTCTGACTTTTTTATTTTTGCTCGTTCGTCGTTTTGGTCTTAGCGTGATGTTAAATAGCCTATAACCGGCACGACACGGTTGGCGCAGTGGTTAAGCGATTGACTGCTGCGCTGCGTGTCGCGGGTTCGATTCCCGCACGGAACAAATATTTGTATGACCTAAAATAGTTGTTCCGGGTCTGGCTGTTTGTGTATGTGAGTTTGAATGTTTGTAAATGCACCCACAATACAGGAGAAATTCCTAGTGCGGGACAACTTTAAAAAAAAAAGCAACCTTCCTCAAGAATTGGGCTATCAAATGCAAAATAATTTGTAAAATCCGATTGTAGTTCCAAAGATTAGCGCGTTCAAAGATAGAACAAACAAACTCTTCAGCTTTAATTAGTATAGATAATAAACTCTTAACGCTTAGCTAGAAAAAGGTGTCAAAGCGGAGTCTTAATGATTCCTGGAGTTACTATGTAAATTCCCTAAACATTATTGGTCCCAACAAAAAATTGCCACCAATCTTGCAGGAACCTCATCATTTCAGCCGAAAGACGTCCACAGCTGGACATAAGCGTCCCCCAGGCACTGTCACTTACACAAGTTCCCATGAGCCCCGGTGCAAGTGTGGGAAGGGAACAGCGGGGTGGTTTTTAGTCAGTAAGAGTCTGACAGACCCCTCCACCCCCCCAGGACGGAGGACATCCATGAGGATATTCCACAAGGGAACAAAAAAAAAAAAGCACTGTCGCTTCGACCGGCTCTGTGCTTCTCGCATCCATCAGATTCCTTCGGCTTTCACAAGTTCATCGGTCCACCTTATCAGGCAGGCCGGTAGGGACCTACCTTATCATAATCCCTAGAGTTGACAACTCCAGACATAGCCATATAGAACATTTCATGTACAAAGATGACAGATACTGCTGTGAGGAACCTCATGCCATTCATCACTCTGATCTCTTCCTTGTTATCCTTCACCAAGTCTTGGCGGTTCTTGATCACGCAGAATGATTTTGTTATTATTGTTTCTGGAAAATAAGGTTTTTCATTATATTTACAGGTATATATAACCTATTTCAACGTTTGTTTTAATTTTTGCTTCTCATCAAATATATATTTTTATCAGACTTCAAACATAAAGAAGTAAATTATTAGAAGGAGCTTATAATGTGGTGATAAGACTAGGTAGTCAGCACGTTATGAAGATTCAAAAAGTAATGATATAAAAACTGTATCTTACTTAAGCTATCTGGTGGTTGATCAGCACTGGCTACATGAAGCCGATAGTAAGTGGAAGCCGCAGCCATAACTATCAACGATACTATCAAGGCTCTGAAAATAACAAACCAAATTATTTGATTTCATCATTCATTTCATCTGCAAAGTCTCTAAAAGCTAAGAACCGTGTTGCAGCAACATTATCTGTATCCTTGTATTCCTTAGTTAGGGCTGATTTATCAATAGTCAGATTAACGTTTATCTGAAGAATAAATAAAGAAAGTAAGAAAGAAAATCATTTTATTTGGGACACGTACAGGAAATACAAAGATAAAAAGTAATAATAAAAAAGGAGCATTTAAACGAACATAACTAAAAATTAAAAAAAACAACAATATACAAGTAAAAAACCTGTGCGAGGCCAAAAAGGCTATCCTATCTCAGCCTAATGCTGCGATATTTAAAAAAATAAGTACCGCAGCGCTGGTATTCTGATAGGGCCCGCTGTGATGCCACGGACACACCTACGGACATCTTTATATTCCACTAGGGGATAATTAATAAATTAATAAAAAATAAAAAGAATACGACTGCTTTACATATCCTAACTAGTCCTAACTAATATTATAAACTAGCTGTTACCCGCGACTTCTTCTGCGATCCAAGATGAAAAGTAGCCTTACCTAGGTCATGGTCTATCTGTGAGCCAAATTTCATCAAAACAGTTCAGCCGTTTTGGAGTGAAAGCGTAACAAACAAAACAAATTACTTTCGCATTTCTAAATGAGTTTGTTTGTGTGTTTGTACTCAATCACGCAAAAACGGCTGGACATATTTGGATGGAATTTTGCGCACGGTTAGACCATGACCTGGGTAAGGATACAGACAATTTTTCATCCCTGGACCGCAGAAGAAGTCGCGAGCAACAGCCAGTTTTCTATACAAAAGCTGTTATACCGTAATATTTATTCCTCAAATAAAAGTTAATCTGATCATTAATAGATCATACCAAAGTTTATACATGGAATAAATGGACGTCTGTCAGTTTTGTATGTCAAAAAATTACAAAACATCAAAATTTTAATCACAGGGCAAGACATAAACTAGGTATAAACGTTTGGTCGAATTATCTCTACGGCAACAAATAAATTCTATGAGATTTCATACTTTTTGCTTGCCTTTTTCCTTACACGTAGGCCCCCATCTCCAGAGACATCAAATTCTACAGAAACTGTATGAAGCAATCTCCTCACGGCGATACCATCGCTGCGAGAATTTGATGGCACGGTGAAACTGTTGCGCTATTCTCTCGCCCGTGTCGATGGCGCCTTAAGATGCATTGTCAAAAGTATTTTTTTTTAATATATCCCCGACTGTTTATTTCACCGTAACGCGAGCGATAAGTACGTAATGTAAGTCATAGTTCGTCGCCTTATCGTCTCCGTATCGTCTAGGACCATTAGTCAGACGATTAGAGTCAATAGCACCAACCCTTGGACCTTCAGTTTGGGCGAGATTATAATTGACTAATAATTTTAAGTATTTTTCGTTTCATTGCTTGATGACCTATAGTATTATAATGGTATGAGGAAAAGGGTGGAGAGTACACCCTCATATCGACAGTAATTTTCAAATCCCACGTAATACCGACATTAATCGAGTAAAAATCCAAACTCCGGGCTGCTATGAGAAGTTCCTGATTGAAAAACCTAGTTGGTAATACTTTTTTCCGACGGAACCCAGGAGCTCAGCGGTTACGCTTGTGAACACTATACCAACGAAGCAGTACATATGGTCTATTCCAAAAGTGTCTGATTAAAATGTAAACAAATAGATCAGAAAACGTACGTTTTCTAATACATTTGTTTACCTGTACTTGTGGAGCCAATTTGTTCTCCACTTAAAAATGAGTGCTGTGCTGCTTTGTGTGCTGATTTGATTATTAGACCACATAAGCCCCAAATTCTAATTTTAAGATGTTTTTCATCTGACTTTGAGGTAAATTGTATAACCAATTATTAAACCAATTATAAGCACTTTTGAATTGTCAAGGGATCGGCAGTCAGAAAAATGAAACTAGTTGCCCATTCCAAAGCGTAGTAGGTACCTATGCAGAAGAACGGGCATGAAACTCCATGGACACTCTTTTAAATCAACATAACGTTACAAAAAAAAAATTGTTACATAATTCATGTTGAAATTAAAATATTTCGCCATAGTAGACAATAGCCGTATCGTATGAGAAGATTTTCCCGCCACCATTTCGTAGGTTACAGAGTTTGTTAATATTAACGAACTCTGTAACATACGAAACGGTGGCGGGAAAATCATCAGAAACAGTGGCGGGCTGAGTACGGAGCCCTGCGGAACACCTATAACAACTTTTTCTAATTACTATACGATTTGCCTGTTTTAATCTGTTGTTTCCAACCCCGGAGATAACTGGCAATAATTCTTTCTTTTTTGTAAAAAAGATTTACCTTTTCACTTTTTAGTTGTGGTACTCACCCCACACAAGTTCGTATACCACTACTTGATATGTAAATAACAGCGACAGGAAATTATTAAAATATCATCAATATAAACTAAGTGGAAAAAAGACGCAATATTAAGGATAACTCAAAAACTACTGGTCGGAATTCGATCAAATTTATATAGGACCATATGAGAAGCACCAGCTTTCAAATAAAAAGGAATCATCCAAATCGGTTCACCTAAAAAAATCTGAGCTAACACACACAAAAAAAAACAGTCGAATTGAGAACCCCCTCCTTTTTTGAAGTCGGTTAAAAAGAGAAAGAGCCTTGCTTCTAACCCCTATAGCCTCAAGTCTCTGCACAAACATGGAAACAGAAACGGTGTCAAAAGCTTTTTTCAGGTCTAGAAACACCTTTACACATTTATATACCTTCTCTACCTTATCTGTAATTTCAGGTTACAACTGTATAGCTTTTAGAGTAAGCAAACTGAAGTGGCAGTGGGGTGGCCATGTTTGTCGAAGGACCGATGGCTGGTGAAGCAAACGAGTGCTGGAGTGGAGACCGCGTATTGGCAAGCGTAGTGTGGGACTCCCCCCAGCTAGATGATCAGACAACCTTAAAAAGGTAGGATAGAGTGCATGCGGAAGCCGGAGGACAGCGTGTTGTGGCGCAGCTTGGGACAGTGGACTGCGAAAGGCCGAGGGATTGATTGATTTATAGTCAAGTATTAAAATTTTAAGTACTCACATAAACAAATAAAACTCAACTCCATACTGCAGCTTGTCACCAGCGACCTGACAATGGTCCACCGTGATGTTAGGAGCCTGGGTCCCGAAGGTGGTCAGGTCATACATGGACCTGGCGATCTTGACGATGGAAGGTGTATGACAGGCTGCGGGAACACACATGCCCCACATGAAGTAGTTGACGGGCATCCCTGAGGTTGTTGGTGACTAAAAAGCGTAAAAAAGCGATGCGGATGACTTTTGCGACGTCATATTTTAGTTTATTACCTAATAGTCTTAGTTAATTTAGGATATTTTATTATTATTTTTATTAATTAATGAGGTAAGTATATAAGTCGTTATTTATTTATGTATATTTCATTTTAACTGTGAATAAATACCTCTTTAGAGTTCAACTAACAAAGTACCTACATATCCTCTGTAGTCACGTCTATAATAAGGCTAATAAAATTTTAAATATGTACCCTATGTGCAGATCAAAATGTAAAAGAACTATTACTAAATGGCTACTTGATTTGGATTATGCAGAGACTGAAAATATACTAAATATACTAAAATAATTTCGCCTACTGGAAATATTCACCTACTCAAATTAATCTTAGATCGCGTTTCACCTTGTTTACCACACACAGACACACACACACTCTCGGGCAAGTAGGTGCTAACGCCCAATGCCCTTCGTGGACGCCGCGCGTGAGGACTTATTGCACTCACGGACACACAACACTCTCCAAAGACACACATAGAAAATCTCCTTTTGTTTTAATAGTAATACTCTTCCTCTCAGTACTTGGAGCTTTTATAATGTTGTAGTACGTAAGTGCAATTTAATATTGTAATTTTAAGGGTGTGAGCCTGGAGATCTGTCATACAGGTCCCGAACCCAGTATAGACTCCAGCTCTCACAAAGGTTTGAATCTGTCTGTAACTTATATACTATGTACCAAAATTGTGCCTTTTTGAGAGAATTAAATTACTATTATTATTATTATATACCATAGACACACATAAGCTTTTTTGAGATTTCAACCTGCAACCATAGCGTAGAAACCAATTGCTCAGCCATTATGCCAGCAGCTTTCGCCGTATTTTAACATAATCTCTGTTAATTTATAATTTTTATATTTATATATATTTTACAATATTTAACACAACTAACTATTTACACTAGATACTAAATTAAATGACTAACTGACTAATGATACCAATAAATACAAAAACAAAAGGAGCATGCACGGCATGTACAAGAAGCGCAAAAGGATGTTTTTGGACGCAGTTTTAGGGTTAATCTGATAGTAGAAGTTGTATAATGAATAATTTAGTGGCGGCATCAACAACGCCACATGTGAACTACGCATCATACCTGACGTCATGCAAATCCTGCATCGCGCAAGAAGAGTTATCCGCGCGATTAACATTTACATATACAACACGTCGGGCAGTAGCCCACCAGACACACCACTCGTCTGGTCGGAAGAGCCTCCTTTTTCTAAGGAGGATGAAGAGCTTTCTACCTCTTTGCTCATACCTCTAAATTATAACGACCCCTTGTGCAGTTCAGGGTAAATGAAAACTAAAGTGATATGAAGTTTTTACTCACATTAAGATATTCTTCCGTAGACCCATACGGATCATAATCAGCTTTCTTCTTTGGATTATCTGACAGCACCAGTTTTGCCATGCAGTACTTGGTTCTAAATTGTGGATGAGTTTCCAGCCATGGTGGTTTCATGCATTGGTCGAAATTGCCAAAGTTAGCCCAGGAACCGTAGAGATTTCCCATAGGAACTGTGTTGGCATTCCATACTGCAATAAATTTAAAATAAAGAAGGAAATTACTGATTGCTCGACTGCTGATCATGAGGTCATAGGTTCAATTCCTAGGTTGGGCAAAGTATTATTGGGTTTTTTTATCAGGAATTTCTCGGTAGCAGCCCGGAGTCTGGATTTGTGCTCGGTTGATGGCAATAGGAACACTCCCTCATGGGATTTATTAATCACTAGCGAAATGTGGTAGGGCACCTCCTGCCTAACCCTTTAGTGAAACCAGGCATAATGTTATGTTATGTTTAGAAGGAGATCATAGGATGACGTAATAAAAAAGAATCCAGGCTGAATCTTGTTGTGGTGTCCGAAAGGAAGACTAGAATATCAAAACTAATCATAGCGTAGAGACAATGGTGGGAAGGTGGAGGGAGGGGTAATGAGACAATAATATATAAATAATTTCTGATGGCATAAACAGCATCAAACCTTTCATTATTTTCCCGAATACACTACTGCTTACCCCCTTAGTAAGAAGAGGTGAATAGTATCTACCTTCACCTATTGTTTGTCAGTTATGTTAGTCCCAAATTAAAGTCACAGTCAAAGCATTTATTTCAAAGTAGCTTCTGCCCGCAACTTCGTTCGCGTGGAGACCACAATTTACTAAAATAACAGCCATATTTTTATAAAACTTTCCTGTATACTACGTTTGTAGGTTTGGTCTCAGCAGCCAAAATATGAGGAGAGTCAGGACTGGTGACGCGAGAGCAAGTGACGTACAGTTGTCCGTGTGAGAAGTAGCACGTTCTAAAGTCGACACCCGCAGTCTTCAGTACGTTCAAACAGGGTGAATAGAGATGCAGGGGTGAATCGAGACGAAATTTTGAAACAATACAGTTTGTTGCCAAAAAGGACTCTTAATGTGTTTACTGTATTATAATTAACGATTAAGTGCCCTTGTTGGCAACGAACTATATCATTTCATTGTTAAAATCCCTTTTAAAGTTTCATCTCGATTCACCCCTGTATCCCTATTCACCCGGTTTGACGGTAGTAATTTCCAATTGCTAGCGAAGTTTTTCGTTTTAAGTGAATAAAGGAACGCCTGCGTTCCTGTATATACTACCTAATGGCACAATACTGATACACTGACTGATACTTTCTTACAGGTTATTCCTGACGAACAGCTATCACTAAAATAATTTAACAATACATTGTAAGCACACGTGTTTTCTCATTAACAGCCACCTAACCATAGACATTTATTTTTATTATAACCAAAGATGACAGAAGAGGCCTAAACTTTATGTTGTTATGTGTACGTCCTACGAACTATCATAATACAGGGTTATTGGTAATACTTTAGCAATCCATTAAATAAATGTAGGGGAGGTCATTTGCAACCAAGGGACCCCTAATGACCTCTATGCAACTGTCAACCATTTTCGAGTAATTTAACATTTTATATTTTTTATAAGACATTTCGTATCTTATTTTATCTCATTGGCTAGCTGAGAAGTTGTACATGTTATTGGAATGCTCTGCTGATAAAGTCTACCATATTGTTTTGCAGAAATCGATTATAATAGTCAAATATCCTGCTCAAAATGGTGAAAATTGTAGCTCTGATTTAAAAACTATTAAAGTAAACTGTCAGTTTATGATTAATTATTATGTATTGAAGTAGAAGCAGATAATAATATATTTTAAAAGCCATGCATTGTATGTTTTTAATAAATTTTCGAAGTTATGTACCGCCAAAAAAATATAAAATGTCAAATTACTTGAAAATGGTTGACATTTGCATAGAGGTCATTAGGGGTAATTTGGTTGCAAATGACCTCCCCTACAACCCCTTAATAGATTGCCGACGTATTACCAATAACCCTGTATCAAAATGTAAAAAAGGAAGCACAAAAAATTTCAATTGTTAAGAATCGAACATAGGTTTGCAAAGCAGTCGTCGATACTTTAAGCTTAGCTTTGTTGAAAGTTAGCCAAAATTGGCGTTCTTGTATTATGTCACGATTGACTGCTTAGCTCCGTAATGGTAAAGCGGGATGATAATAACTTAAAATGTTAAATCTGTAACTATCTGATATATTCGTTCCCTATTCAGCCCAGTGAAGTAGTGAAGTAATTCGATTGTTGTCATACACCAGTATATTGTGTTCTCTTTCATTTCAGTCTTATTTCCTACGAAATTATGTTCTGGTACTCAAACCTCAGTTGGTCCTATAGTTTTTTGATCCATATAAGAAACAGGATAGATTGGCCGATAGAAAATCCACCCTGTATATGCCATGATTGACTGCTTAGCATCATAAAGGTCGCATAAATCATCGCATTTCCGAATACAAACGAATGAAAATTTCCATGTCCATCAATTATTAGATTTAACTTGTATAATAATTTGAATTCAGAACTAAGTACTTTATTGCTGTTACGTCAAAACAAAAAAAAAAACAACAATAAAGTACTTGATTCTGAATTCAAATCATTATACACGATAAATCCAATAATTGATGGACGTGGAAATTTTCACTCGTTTGTATTCGGAAATGCGATAATTCCCGAGGGACATTAAGAAAATAGTTGTACTGTAAACAACAGTGACAGGAAATTTTATAACATCATGAACATACACAAAGTGGATTAAATACGTATTATACACTATTAAACTTACCCCAAGTAGCCCATAGCGTGAAGTTCTTCACATTCTCCAATAGTGTTAGGGTTTTCTCCAAACATGGTGTTTCTTCCTTCTCCCAATTTTCAAGCTTTAATCTTCGTATAAGTGCATCGATGGCTGTGTGGTGTTGTCTATGGGACACATTGTTTGTGGAGACTGTGGCTGTAATAAAAAAAAATGTTTTTTAACAAGCTCGGGTCGATCTTCAAGGTTAAGCAACGCTTGCCGAGATCGGTCCGTGGATGGGTGACCATCCATAACATACTAAAACCTCTCCGTGCCTCGGAAAGCACGTTAAGCAGTTGGTCCCGGCTGTCATTCGTAGATCTTTGAGTCCTTACGGGTTCTCAGAAGCCCAACAGTCTTAGTAAGGGATATCGTATTATACATATAATTATATAAATAACCCTTCGCCCGAACATGTTTGCAGTACTTATATATTTTTAATAATCTTAATCTTATTTCAAAATTAATTTACTTAGATTAATGTATATAAATCCCAATTTTTTATATGTAACAACAATTTCACTCGTCGACACAAATAAAAACTAAAAATAAATACCGCATATTGCTACTAAAGGCTTACGGCGCATTACGACTTTCACTATAATACATACTGGAGGATGACAGAACTAATTAAAACATGCCTATGGAAATTATTCATATTATTTGTTTAATTAAATTACTAAGAGCAGCGCGCCCTGACTCTGGGTTAAGTTGAGGCCTCATTAGTGCGTTGCGTTGCGTCGTCGCAACGGATGAACGCATTGTATGCCACACCTGCGTTGCGATGACGCACGGCGTCGCAACGCAAGAGCGCAGCATCACAACGTGGATTTCAATCTTCTGTCTGTCGTCCCACCAGAGCTCCGACAGCGCAGCGCATCACCCTCCCCCGCTTCGTCTCTCCTCCGTCAATGCGTTGAAACGTCGCGTGCAACGACGCAACGCATAATGTGGCACGTCACTTAAATATATATGTAAAACAACGCAGCGTTGACGCTACGATGACGCAACGCACTAATGAAGCCTCAGCCTTACGCCACCAAATTATCCGAACAGAGTCAAAGAATCTAAGTATCTGGTTAGAAACCAATATGAGTTAAGGATTTATCACTTATTTGGGGTTTTGAATCCCATTTTGTTTTTTGTGAATACTTCTTTAGGTGCGTTAAGCGAATTTTAGTATGAGAAAATCTTATGGGGTCGCGTACCGACATGTGATTGTTTTATTTAAGTCAATATTTTGTGAGATATGAGATGTTTTCGGTTACAACCGCAGAAAGTTTTTTCGAGCAATATTATGAAATACAAACTTATCTTTGCGGTCGTTAAAATCAATACTGTGCTTGTGTAAATCATCCTTACTACAAAACCCTTCACTATTCGTGGTCCGACGCGCACTAGGCTGATTATTCCTTTTTTGTGTGAGATGCAGAAAAATGAAAAATAAAAATGTCATGAAATATTTGAACGAAATGAGGACAATAAATTATGATTTCCTTTTTTGGTTTTCTTTTGCAAACAGTATTTGTTTATGCAGCTTCCAGGAGTGACGCTTTTAATGTAGTTACGTATGGACCCTCGTCATTCAGCCCCAACCTTATTGACTGACTTACAGATACACAGACAGATTTTTATGGTGAGGTGAGGTAGAGACTCTTCTCTTTAGGGGTTTTTATTTAAAGAGGGAAATAGGACGCTGTTATTAAGCCTATGTATGTTCGTCGGTCCATCTGTCACAGGGCGTAATAGTTAGTATTAGTATTTTTACTAGTATTTTTAGTACCAGTATTTTTTTCATAGAATATATATGAGTGGAACGAAACCTTCCGTGCGCGAGTCCGAATCGCACTTGGTCGGTTTTTAAACGTGAGATCAGAAATAACTATCCAATTTTATTTTGCTTGTGTTCATATCAACACGATAGAACAAACACAAGCTTTCGACACTGATGGATGTATTAAAACTCTCAAAGTAAATTAAACGTTTATAAAAACTTATTTACAAAAAAAAAAAAAAACAAATGACTTCCAAAAAAAACACTAATAAGTGAAAAATACCTTTAATTTCGGAAGTCGGTGTCTTTGGTTTTGTATTTTTGTTTTTTACCATCGACGTCCGAAATTAAAGTAATGTTTCACTTTTTAGAGTTATTTTTTTAGAAGACCGTTGTTTTCATTTGTAATTTTTTTTTTTTTTTTTCACTTTTTAGCTGTGGTATCTACCGCACACAAATTCGTATACCACTACTTGATATGTAAAAAACAGTGACAAGAAACTATTAAAACATCATCAATATAAACTAAGTAAAAAAAAAACGCATTATTAAGGAAAACACAAAAACTGCTAGTCAGATCTTGACCTTATTTATATGAGACTACAAGAAAAGCACCAGCTTTCAAATAAAAAAAGAATCATCAAAATCGGTTAACTTAGAAAAAAGTTCAGACGTAACACACATTAAAAAAAATACAGTCGAATTGAGAACCTCCTCCTTTTTTTGAAGTCGGTTAAAAATACACAGATTGTTACCACTTCTTGACGCGAAAGTTATCATCAGAAACTGTCGCGCGTGAAATTACTACTGATTCTAAGTTAAACGGAGCTTGTAAACCACTGGAAACAGCAGATTAAAGATTAAATAACCTGTTTTGTGGTATTTTGTTGGAGTCAGCCTAAATATAATCTCACGGTTATTTGCTTCGAAGGGTAGAGATAAGGCCACCTTTCATCAATTATAAAGAAAGAAAGAAAGAAAAATATTTTATTTGGGACACGCACAGGAAATACAAAGAGTAAAAAATAAAAAAGGAGGATTTAAAACTAACAAAATTAACAATAAAAAAGAAAAAAAAAAAAAACAACAATAAACAAGTAAAAAACCTGTGCGAGGCCAAAAAGGCTCCTATCTCAGCATAATGCTACGATATTATTATATTATTATTATTATATTATAATGTCCCTACCTCTCTTAGTTTTATGTAAAAGAGCCTATTGATATTATAATACACACATAAAGTCACGCCTGGATACACAGAAAGGGTAGGCAGGGATGGATACTGGATTACTACTATCCAGTATCCACCCTCATATTATGTCAGTTATGTTACAAGCTATAGAGATATAAAGAACAGGGTGTAAAGTTCACTCATACTCTATGGAAAAGGGAGGATCCTCCGAACAGACGAGTGCTGTATCTGGCGCGCAACTGCCCGTCGTTTGATGTCGGGACGTTGTATATATGCTAGTTGCGCGGTAAACTCTGCTTGCGCGATGCAGGATTTTGCGTGACGTCAGTGTGACGTGTAGCTCGCATGTGGCGACGTAGATACCGCTACAAAGCCATGTAACATAACTGATGAACCGCCATGCAAATGAAATTGTTTATTCTGTAAATAGAATATCGGAATGACTTTAACGCCCGTACGCCAAATACGCGCTTTGACGTGGAGTTTCTGACACCATCCCGTATTACCTATCACTTGTACACGTCAGATTAAAAATAAATAAGCTAGACAGATTCGAAATTTCTTATATCAGCATAGCACAGTGGGCAGCTGAAAGATTAAAACGAAAATAGTTCGCAAACTAAGGACCACTTGCCGATTATATCGATAACTACATTTACCGCTACACGTATCTAAAACGATGTTTCTGTTAATTGTTTGAAGATGACAGAGACAGAATGATGTTTTAAATACGCTTAGCACTAAACGCATTTAGTAATTTGTAGTACAAGCGGGCCTAAGTCCTGCTTTGAAGGCCATATATGGCCTCCGCAGGCGCGACTCTCTAAGGGAACGGTTTAAAGATATTAACATCATGACGGTACCTTGTCAATATATTTATGAAAACATCATGTACGTAAGGAAAAATCTACATAGTTTTAGTAAAAGAGGTGAAAGACACAATTATATCACTAGAAATAGGGACCAATTAGTTCAATCAGGTTTCAGGCTGGCTAAAGTAGACTCTTCTTTCATGGGGTACTGTTTAAAATGTTACAACAAAATACCTCCCCATATACTTCAATTGAATGAAACGAAATTTAAATCCTGTATAAAACGCACACTATGCAGTCAAGCATATTATAAGTTGGGGGATTACATCGCTGATAAAAATGCTTGGCTCAACGCTGGTCCTGCTCCACAAGGGCGCATTAACTAGTTGATTAGCATTTGGAACTACTGAAGATTGTAAAAACTGTCTTTACATTGTATAAATTCAATCTTTTAGTATTGTATAATTGCATAGCACATGTGTGAGTACTATGTACCTACTATAAAGCTACCATTTTCTAGGTTTGTCTTTCATTGACTTGAATGTGCCCTGGCGGCTGAGAGTATGTCATGCTCACTCAAATGTCTCGCTGGTGGTGGCGTGTGTGTTGGATCATTAAGTTCCCTTCAAAATGGTTGAGCTAAATGGTGCTGATCCAGACGTCATGTTCGTGAACGGGCGCCGTCAGTGGGGACTGGTCATCTCTTGGCTGCCACGGCTTATTTTAATTTAATATTGGAATTGTTGTCGTCTCTTTATTACGGACGCTTTTAACGTTCTGCATCGTTCTCACATGCATAATTTCAACATGAATGATGTAACCAATAATTTGTAACCATATTTTGATTTAAAAGAGTGTCCATGGAGTTTCTTGCCCGTTCTTCTCCATAGGTACCTACTACGGTTTGGAATGGGCAACTAGCTTCATCTTTCTGACTGACCGACCCCTTGACAATTCAAAAGTGCCTGTAATTGGTTTATTTGAAATAAATGCTTTGAGTTTGAGTTTGAGTTTGAATTTGAAGAACAGCTCGCAAAAAAAAAAGAAGAAATGTGGCCGCGTGCCTCAGGAATTGACGTAGGTATCTATATAAAAAGTCGATTAATTCAATGACCTTTTCTTTAAATCAAGCTTCAGAAATTTGGTTGAACGATATAATATCATTACTGGTTAGCAAAAAAAATATCACGCCTTTTACCTGTTAAATCCAAAGTCTTGGGCAGCAAGGTTCCTCCTCCAGCCTCCAGTGTCCTGAAGGACGACACATTAGCCCTTAATATGGTAGCATTCCAAGGCCAGTCTCCAGACTGGGTCGGTTGTCCCTTGACTATCAGCTCAGTATGCACCTCTTTGCGTCTACCGTAAGATTCATCTATAAGGCTGGTTACTGCAGCTCTCTCATCGGGTTTTTTCATTTCATCATCGAAATACCCCTGATATGAAAGAAAAATTGATTTTCGAATAAGCCACATTATATAAATGGATAAGTTTTCTATTGGTGCAGCAAGACTGCGGTCGATCAATGTCGACCAGTCGATATTGGCTGTCGCAAAACAAATTCGATATCGCGCCGAGCCATGATCGACTGAGCCTCGACCGAACGATCGACGATTATTCGCTCAATGAACGACGAATGCTTGTAACGCTGCAGCTTCAAATACGTAGGCACCACTACAAAACCTTTCGTCCTTGTCTGTAATCCATTCTGCGAGCGATGTACCTTGCCTACTGCCACTTAAGTTTGACAATTTTTCGGACTATGACGGCTACCTTAGTTCTCCCACGGATCTCTAAATTTTTGATCACGCAGGGCAACTCCAAGCATAGTCCTCTCCATTGCTCTTTCGGAGACTGTGACAGTTATTATTGGCTGATTGTAAAATATTTCTAATAGAAGAAAGAGAAAGAGAATCATCATCATTATTTGCTTAGCCTTTTCTCAACTACACATGTTGAGGTCGGCTTCCAGTCTAACCGGATGCAGCTGAATACCAGTATTTTATTCGGAGCGACTGCCTATCCGACCTCCACACCCCAGTCACTGTCAAAGATCTAAAAATGACAGCCGGGACCAACGGTTTAACGAGCTTTCCGAGGCACGGAGGGGTCTCGATATGTAATGGATGGTCACCCATCCACGGACCAACCTCGGCAAGCGTAGCTTAACCTGCGGTCGATCCGTGCTGCTTTTATTGTTCAGCCATGAGCCCCTAAAGAAGGAAAGAGAATATTTGGTGTTACTTACAATTTTCGGTTCTGTACAAAGCTTCACATCGTTCAAGATAACGCTTAGGACGTAAGGTATATTGTATCCAGAAGCAGGACCAAAGACTTGAATGCCAAGATAAGAAGTTTTTTCAGTAAACGTTACAATGAACTGATGACTGCGGTGGCTAGGTCCTGGGAACGTCGAGATTTGAGCGTCCGGTGGTTCTATCTAAATAAAATAAAAAGTCACATTCATTTATTATTGTAGTACTGGAGCAAATTACGATTTATTATAGAAGTAAACTTACCAACTCTACTGAAACTTCCGAATCGAACCTCAAAATCATCTGTGAAGAATAATGTATTTCTCCGTAAACCTTTAATGTATACTGGTTTTGAGGCTCTACTGGTCTTTCAAAATAAGCTTTAATATCTCCATTATCAGCACAAATGGGTAAAGTATAGTGCGAGTGAACGAGGCGAATTACGTTTAGCTGTCCATCAGCTGGTGTTAAAAGGATTAGCAGCAGCCAAATCATTGCTTATGTGGTGGTGTTACACTGAAAATAAATTGGAAACTGGTTAGTAAAGGATTCTATTCAACGGAACTTGGAAATGACGCGTCCGATGTTGAGCAGTAATCTCTAACTAGATATCCCAAAGGCAAAAATGACAAACTTTCATCCCCCTTTTTTTGGTTTTGGGTAAGAAATCATCAAATAACCTCTCCTGCTCTGGGCGGGGCGGAAGGGCGTGTCAGACTCTTACTGACTAAAACCCACCCGTGTTCCTTCAGTTGCCTGTGCGCCAGGGCCACGGTAACTCTATCTAACAATCCGCGACGACACGATGCACCGTCGACCCGGGCCTGGTCCTTACCGGACGGCGAGCTGCCCATTGCTCGCTGTGTCCGCAAGCCCGCGCCTACGGTGGCCGGGAGTCGGCAATCGACTCCCGACGCCCAGGGTGTCTCCTCCTGCGGCGACTAGGGGCGTGAGGGCGCAACGATTGCCTCTCCCTCACGCGCTCCGCCTCCTCCTTCGCGAGCATTACTGCTTCGCAGAAGGAGGTGACGGCTTCCCATTCCCTCTCGCTCCATACCATGGCCTGAACAAGGGCCGGACGCGAGAGATTGCCGCCGCCAATCGCCCCCGCGAGGACACGGCGCGCGACGGTGCCTCGCCCAAGCCGGGTGACCTCCACCGTATACTCCACCGTGTCCTCCAGTCGATCTACGCAATAGTAACACCCAGGTGTTTCCTCCCGCCTTATCCGAAACAGGAATCCTCCGAAACAGTCATGTCCGGTGAGGACCTGCGTCAGGCGGAAGGTGAGGACGCCGTGGTGCCTCTCAAGCCACTTCCCTAACAGGGGACTTCCCGCCGCAATGTTGCTCTCTTTCTCTCTATCTATTTTAAAGTACATTACGATTAGTAATACTTTCTTGTCTGTAAATTTTATAACATGACTTTTAATTTTAATCGTATTGTATCTGGTTTCCATAAAGTTTTTTTTTTAATTGACGAAAACGTCAGTTAGTGAAAACTATGTTTGAAATTTTTTATAATTTGTATTTATTTTTATATGAGTTCATGAATATATTGTCTGCTGATATAGTACCGAATTTACACTTACTACAACCTCGAAGAATATAAATAAAAAAATAAGTTATCAGCGGTACCCAATAACGTCAATTTAATTTGACATTACTAACAATAACCCAGTTTAGCAACTTAACTCGCCCACACCGGTGGGTTTAATATTTAAAAGTTTAACTATAGGTTTACCTCTAACTCTTGGTTTCGCAAGATGAATTAATTGATTAATTTATCCGAGTTAGCTGTTACCTCCGAATTATTTAGGATAACCCATGAACGCTTACTTACAGAAATTACCTCTTCAAATAACCAATTATTACTAGGCCCACTTACGCCTAATAATAATTGATTATTTAAAGGGGTAACTTCTGTAACCAATTACTTTAAAGAGTTATCCGGAGTGACCTCCACGACTACAACTGGAGTGTCTAGAATGCCCGTATGAGTTCCATCAGGAAGAGAATACCCAATCCGACTGATAATGGCCTTCAAGGATGTTGGTATTATTGGAGGATCCTCCTTCGTACAACATGATGATTTATAATTAATCACTATGTTGCTAGTATAACTAGAAAACACAGACTCGTCACTAATACTACAATTTGTTATATTAGCTATAACCTCATTAATATTGCATGCTATTAACATAGCAATCATTTGTTTATGATAATATTTTAATAGATAAATTTCTATAAGTTAAAACCACTAACAAATTTGTTAGTGTCAAAAAACAGTAATTTGTCACTATTACATGTCAGCTTGTAAATAGTATTATAGTATTATATTCTGTGAGTTGCGGACACCAGCCATACCTATTAACTATTACCTAAGCCCAAACACGATGCAACTGTTGTAAACTGTTGAGGAGCTCTCTCAACTGTCTCCCGTCCTCATCATTAGATCAACTCCAAGTCTCTATTTGGTTGAAGCGTCATCTGAACTACATACGTGTGCCAAATTTCAACACAATCAGTTCACAAGTGAAAATTCAGTAGGTGGTAAATTAATCAACCCCTATTTTTCTACACTTAGGGGTGGATTTTGCTTTTCAAATTGAAATGGGACCAACTTCGAAGTATTTTCCCTTTCCAATAAAAAATATTTTATCAAAATGGAACTATTCTGGAAAAAGATACGCGTGGTCAAAATAAAAAATAAAAAAATATTATACGCGTTGACTTGAGAACCTCCTCCTTTTTTTTTTGTCGGTTAAAAATTAAGACTCTTGTATCTTTACGAATAATGAATCAAAGACCTGAAGCTTTGCATAGTAGATACTCCCCTAAGGAAGTAGGTAAAATTAGCTCACAAAGGAGATGTTCCAAAAATGTATGGAGCCTGGGCTAGGGCTATATATTGCTACAATAAAGTAACCATTTTTAACGTAAATTTTCTGTCATTTTACTTAATTTCAATGTAAATTCCAATTAACATGGTCAAGGAGAGCAACACGACATAAATATGGTAGATCAGCAATATGCGAAATGTCATTTTGACAATGACATTTGATTGATATGTCTATGTAATATCTGCGATAAAAAAAGCAAACAATCAATGTCCGTGGTAGTAAACTGGGTCGCAAAACAAAAATAATCACTAAAAACTCGGAAACATCTAATTCAACACGCGCCAACACAACGATTTAAAGACAACTAACAAAGTCAAAGAAAGACGTCATTTCACGAAACTTAAAACTGTCAAAGTCGTCAAAGGTCATGTCAATCACAGCTTTCATGGCTGGCCTAATAATAGGGCTATCGTATTAAAAAAAAAACCCAAATGGTCATTTTTGTACGCCTGTACCCTTCTTCAAATTAATTTGCTTGTATTATTATGAAATTCCTCTATTTTTTGCCTATTTATCCATGTAGTGTACATAGTGGTAGCCCAACATCAAACATCTCCAAAATGCCCAGTTTGCCAATAAAAAACGCTACCATTGGTGAGCAAAACGATTCGTTTTTGTTTATAGGAACCGCGCATTAGGCCTACACCATAGTGCAGACCAAAAACAAGAAATAAACAACAAACAGGCAACATTGTCAAACTTTTAACGTTTTAAGTACGAGGCTTTTGGCTACTTTTTATTAGTGTATGTATTTTGTCTGCAATAGTTTTTTGTATTGTGCGTGTTGTATGTGCAGAATAAACCATTTCTCTGTCTTTCTAAATGAAAATAGACAGTATTTTTCGAGTTATTTGTTTATTCGGTAAACCCGTAAAGATCTTTTAGTATGTAGTTTCTAAAAAAAATCTGTTAAATGTTAAACGAATTGATTTTTCACGCTTTAACGTCTGAATGGGTTTCGATGACAGGATAATTTTTTCCCGGTAGCACGTTCCCGTGCGATAATTTCCGACATACACGCGAGCGAAGCCGCGGGCTGAAGCTAGTACATATATAAACGAAATTTTGATTTAAAAGAATGTCCGTGGAGTTTCTTGCCCGTTCTTCTCCATAGGTACCTGCTAACCTTTGGAATGGGCAACTAGCTTCATCTTTCTGACTGACCCTTTGACAATTCAAAAGTCCCTCTAATTGGTTAATTTGAAAAAAATGCTTTGTGTTTGACTCACGCCTCCTTACCAGGGGGGTAGGCAGAAATACAGAACGCCACCTGGTACGCTCCTTACATACTCCTTCTTTATTAGTGATGTTCTTCAGAAAGGTCAGGTGCGTAGTACCTACTTGCAACTAACGTGCGTGTATGAAGTCAAACGAAGCTAGTAAATATAATACATAAAATATATAAATAGATTACTAAATTATTGGTAGATCATAATCATGTTATTTATGGTTGGTTGGCACCATGATTATGTATGGTTTTTATAATTAATTAATTTTACCTTGAAAACAGGTTATAATTGGCTAATTAAATTTCAATTTATTGTAAATATATGGAACCGAGTAATTAGTCGAAGGTCAAGGGGAAGTTTTATAAAAATGTGACTGTTATTTTAGTATATCGTGGTGTCTTACGACTTTCACGCGAACGAAGTCGCGGGTGGAAGCTAGTCTATAATATGTATAGATAATTTATTACAACTTTAAACTAATAAATGTACCTATTATGGTATAACTAGCCTGTAATGTTCCCACTACTCGGACACAGGCCTTCCTCTTCGAGAGGGAGTCGGCTGTAATCTACCACACGGGCCCAGTGCGGGTTGGTAGATGTCACATATCTACGAATTTTTGGTTCTAGGATATACCGGTTTCTTCACAATGTTTTCCTTCACCGTTTTGAGAGCAGTGGTGATGAAATGATTAACACATAGTAAAGCGCTTGCTGGATTCGAACCCACGACCTAAAACTCGTAAGTTGGGGCCTTTACCACTGGGCCACCAATGCTTTTACTAAACTAATATTCTATAGGGATATAAATTTTTTTTTTTTTTTCATTCAAAATCTGTATCAAATATATTAATTATTATAATTATTATCAATTATATAATTTGTTACTTTGTTAGAGTTAATCTTGGAAACACTGGTACAAAATGAAAATTCTTTCGCTGATAATAAGGCATACTCCTGCTTAGGGCTAAAGAATTATGGTTATTGGTATTGTTGACTTCCACGCGGACGAATACCGGATCCGATACCACCCCATTAAAGATAAGTATTATTATGTACAGGTCCGATCATATTTAACTAAATACCCGCTGTAATAAAAAATGAGACATTTCCAATTTTCAAAAAGATATTGACAGATCTATTAATTGACAAATGTTATTACTCAATTGGCGAATTTTTTACCGATAAGAATTTAAAGTGATAATATCTATGACATATCTGTACTCCTGACTTGTACTAAATCATTTATATTTTAATTGAACTGTATTGACCTCGAACTTGACGAATTTACAATCCCATTTTATTAAACAATGTCAAATTGTATTGCCTATTTCAAATTATTTACTGAATTTCAACTTGACACGGTAAACTTGTATTGATTTGATTTAATGTGTTAATAATATATATTAAGTAAGTCTTTGTTATTATAGCTTAAACTGTTTGCATGCCTTAGTTAAGGCACATAACACGCCTGGAAACCTTCTGGTTTCCAGGCGTAGTCCAGTACAAAAATAAACATAATAACGTGAAGAACAAGCAAGTCTCGGCTTCGTTAAGGGTATTTTTACACCCTGTAATATTGCTTATAATTAAAAACGAGTGAATAATAAAAACCATTATGATGTTATAAAGTCTAAACGTTTTGACATCAAAATAACAAAACATAATCAAATCACTCACCGTTGCAAAACCTATAAAGCACACGACTGTTGCGTCCCTAGTTCCTTTTTCTTTGAACTTTACTTGAGACGCTTCCGCGTGTCTAGATTCTAGTTATTTGTAACGAGCCACAAAACTTTTTTTAATAAAATAATTATTATAACACTGATTCATTGATATTAAAGATTGTATTAAGCATTATAATCATAGACAACATCATTAGGTACTCGTACATCACACTTCTAAGTCAATTTAACACTGACACGGTATAGTAAAATAGCAGTATTCGGGCTCGACATCAGTTACTCGAGGTCATCCTTGAAATAATTACCTACGGCCCATCGGTAAATAAACACGCACTTGGGTTGCCCAGTGACTGTGTCTCTTAGGTGACGTAGATATTTGATAATGCTATATTAAGTTGCCATATTATAATAGCACGCCACAATTTCGGCGGTAAGTCCCCTCTTTGAGGAGTGGCTTGAGAGGCACCACGGCGTCCTCACCTTCCGCCTGACTCAGGTCCTCACCGGACATGTCTGTTTCGGGAGGTTCCTGTTTCAAGTAAGGTGGGAGGAAACGCCCGGGTGTTACCATTGTGTGGATCGACCGGAGGACACGGTAGAGGTCTGCCCAGCTTGGGCGGAGCACCACCGTGTCGTCGTGTTGGCAATCGGTGGCGGCGATCTCTCGCGTCCGGCTCTGGTCCAGGCCATGGTACGGAGCGAGAAGGAATGGGAAGCCGTCACCTCATTCTGCGAAGCAGTAATCTTCGCGAAGGAGGAGGCGGAGAGCATGAGGGTGAGGTAATCGTTGCGCCCTCACACCCCTAGTTGCCGCAGGAGGAGACACCCTTGGCGTTGGGAGTCTATAGCCGATTCCCGGCCACCGTAGGCGTGGCATGCGGACTGCGGGCACTAGGCAGTGCAACGTCCGGTAAGGACCAGGCCCGGGTCGACAGCGCATCATGTTCCACGCGCGCCTCAAAGAGATGTCAGCACCATTGACGGGGTCCGATAGGGCCGGTACCTGCCGGGGTCGGGGATTGTTCGAAAGAGTTACCGTGGCCCTGCCGCACAGGCAACTGAAGGTACACGGGTGGATTTGTTGCTTGGGGGTACATTGAAGTAGCTTAATTAATCCCAAGCCTTTTTATCATCAATGATTTAAATTGATTGAGGCTCAGCTCTTTAACACGGCTTGAGAGTTTGTTATAAAAACGTATACTTTACCACTTAACGAATTAAAATTTTTGTGGAGCCTAGTAGCGGGCACAATAAGTAAATCTTTGTTTCTAGTATTTATGTTATGAATGTCGCTGTTTAGAATATAGATTAATATCCTTTTTTATACAATTATCAGGTCCTCATATACATATTGAGATGCTTATTTCTTTTAATTTATCCCTCAGTGAATGCCTATAACTAAGGTTCTAAATTACTCGAATGGCTCGTTTCTGCAGCACAAATATAGCCTGAATATCGGCTGCGTTTCCCCACGGCAAAATACACATACACACACACACACACTATAGAAACAACTAAAATATACTAATCGAGCTGATTCGACATCAGTCAAATGACGGATTTTATAGACCGCATAGGTTGCAGAGCTTAGCCGCTTCAACAATTTGGTTATATGTGGACCCCACTGTAGCTTCGAGTCCAAAGTAATACCTAAGAATCCACAGATCACACAAGATCCAATTCCGCCCTATTTACCACATTATTATTTTATTACATTGTTTTTCAGCTGGTTAACGTTAGGTGTCAGAAATCTAATACATTTAGTATTTTTTTCGTTTAAAAGTAAATGATTAATACGCTAAAATAGTGCATTGGTTTACCAATGCACTATTTTAGCGATAGCATTATTTATATCTTCAGTAACTGGCTATTGTCATTTAAGCTTAAATAAAAGTGATGTGTCATCTCCAAATAAAAATATTTCATGACTGTTCTTTACAAGGCAAGGTAGGTCATTAATATAAATATAAAAATAAATAATCAAAATAAAATAAATACGAGAAATAAAAAGGGCCAAGAATTGAGCCCTGCGGAACTTCCATAGTGACAATAGAACCCGGGGATCGCTCGCCGTTAACGTCCACTCGTTGGATCCTATTTTCCAAAGAAGAAGATCTAAGGCAGTGTTTCTAACACCACAGTGATGCAATTTCCTGACCAATGTATCATGAGAAACAAAATCGAAAGCCTTAGACAAGTCACAAAAATACCCAGGGCATCATGCAATTTCTCCCAGGCCTCAAAAATATGTGCAAGAAGCTCAACGCCAGCGTCGGTAGTAGAGCGACCCCTTGTAAAACCGAATTGCTTACTGTTTAATAATTTTATGTTTATTAAAATGTCTGCATCAATTTTTCAAATATTTTACTTAAGGTGGGTAGCACAGAAATTGGTCTAAAGTTCCTGAATTCTGATGCGCTGCCCTATTCAAACAAAGGTATTATTTTACTACTATTCATTAAGTTAGGAATTACACCACAGTCAATACATTTATTAAAAATAATTGCCAATTCAGGCGCTACAGTGTTGATTACACATTTTGCAACCTCTACGGAATTTCCCCATAGACCAGCAGTTTTTTAACATTAAGTGTATTTAAAGTTTTAATAATATCTCGAGCACTAACATAGTCGAAATTAAATACATGACTACAAGCATTGAGTTAAATACATCGTAATGGGAGATATCTTATGCTGTTTTCTACGAGTTTTCATTGTCATGGAATCAGTACCCTAATTACGTAACACACTATCTATCACAATCTGAATCATTTTGAACCCTATTGCTAATCCATTGCTTCCTATGTTCGAAAAATTTGTCTGCTCAACAACGTAAATAACGCAATGAATTTTGTTGGACTGTCAAAATGAAACCCATTCCTGCTGTTAGTGTGCTACGTAATTACCCCGCAGGTTGTCAGGGAAGAGCCTTGTGTAGGTGAAAGTAACACGCACCAGAAAGATGGAAAATTGTATTTTATAGGCTTAAACTCTTACATGAATTAACACACTAAGTTTTAGTTACGTCTAAATGCGAGAAGAGGCGTTCACAAATACACTGGGCTCAGAACATCGGGCAATACATCCGTGTGAGCTAATAGTTCGTCTAGCAACCGTATGGTTCACTTGCCAAAAATAGAATGTCCAAAATCCAAACCCTTTGCCTTTGAGCTTGGGGCCTTACTTCCCGCCCCTCGCTCCGTGACCACGTTCAGCAGCAAAAAATGCATGCCCGTCCCTGCACGTCTACCTAAGTATTTCTAAAAACTACAGTTTACAAAAACAATATGAGTGGTAATAAAGATGTTAGATTTATGCCTAGTTTATGAAGTGCTGTGGGAAAGGAACAAATTATCGTTGGACCATTTTAACTAATTGACAAAACTTAACCAAGATAACGTTATGAGATTTATGATGACATTTTTACTCTTAATCTAACATTGGTAAATTTTACAAATTAAATAGCAGGTGAATAATAATTTTGCTTCAAATATGTACTGCAGGCGTTGTTTCGGTGGTTCCCGCCCTGGCCTGGCGCTGGCATACACTAGAGAAGCAAACCTCATTAAAATGTATAAAAAAAAGTGTAACCACTATTTAAACGCGACGACGTAGCTTTGAAACCACTAAATATTTTAAAGTAAACATATATCTGTCTCACTTACACATATAACATAAACACATATAAAGTGTGTATAAGTAAGTATAAGTTACTTACGAGTATACACTGAACTGACGTTAGCTATACACATGGCTGTGACCGTATGTCCAGTGGCAACGCCTTGGCGTGGTAATTACTAATCTAGTGTAAGAAATATACCAATGGTTACAAGTATCAACATTTTCTTTCAATAGGGACTCGGCAACAGTGGGTGCAGAATTGAATTATTTTTTTAAAAGTAATTTATACGCCTGCGTGGCAAAAAACGAAAATCTTCGCAAGCAGTGAGAAATTACTACTGCTGGCTTAGCATGACTCTTTATATTTCTACGAAGAATAGACAGAGCCCTTTCTATACAAAGTGACATTTTGTTTCTTCATTTTTGACATCGCACCGTAGAATCCTTTCTACAATCTGTCATTTTGTCTTTCGTTTTTAACGATCTTTGTCTAGGTCCTTTTTCATGTAGACTATTTCAGAAGAAAGTTTTCTATACCAAAATGTCAAAATCACACTGACAACTGACAGTTGTCTAAGGTAGTGAAGACAATTTTATTTTGTAATCATCATGCTGAAGACAGTAAAAAAACATCTACTCGACAGCCACAAAGTATAAACGGTTATCTAAAAAATATGTTGACAGCTGTCGAAATAAACAAAGAAATGGATTAGAAGCACTCCATTGCAAATGTACAATTAGCTTTGAATAGCACAATAAACCGCATAACTAAAGCGAGTCCTTTAGAAATGTTAGTTGACAAAGTGCCTTCTAGTGCCATCTATTGTCTTTAATTGCTTTGAGTCATCATCACGAAACTGTTGTTCATATTGAGAACTTTAAGGAATAAGTATCAAAGTCTTTGAATAAAAGTGCAACTTACGAACAAAAACGGTTCAATAGCACAAAAGCGAAAGTTGAGAACTTTTCTGTGGGTGATTTTGTTTTAATTGAAAATCACGAACGTAATCAAATAAAATTGAATCCTAAGTTCCGTCGTCCATTTGAAGATACAAACTCGCTATCTGCTGATCGATATGAATTCAATCTTTTGATTCCAAGAGGAAGTTTAAGTATGCACATAATCGGTTGCGTGCAAAGCCTAGTTCTTACGCGTACGTTCCCAGTGAACTTGATTTTCTAAGCAAAAATGAGACCTAGATTAAATAGGTAGATAAAGATAAGCGAGTATCGGCGCATATGTACAATGAGAGAGTAATAGATTGGACCGTGTTAATAATTATGATTGGTAAAGTGTAAAAATTACTGACTGAATTAGTACCTTTTGACTAGCTACCTGTTCGGATTAATAGCCGCAAGTACTCCTCACACACACATCCGGTAAGCGACCCTTTACCTGACAAGGTACTCCGTGACGGCGCGATGTAACATCTGGCAAGTAGATTGACACGACTGACTTGTGATTCTTACCGTTTTTGGTCTGATCTTGCAGGTACGAATTGACAAGACGGACATGCGAGTCCTACTGTTTTTGGCCTAAGCCTACAAGTATGAAGGCCCAATGGTGGGTCACATGACTGACATATGTGGTCTCGTGGAAGGACATGCGAGTCTTACTGTTTTGGTTTGAGCTTGCAGGTATGAAAACCCTATGGTGAGTCACATGACTGACATGTGTGTGGTCTCGTGGAAGGACATGCGAGTCTTACTGTTTTGGTTTGAGTTTGCAGGTATGAAAACCCTATGGTGGGTCACATGACTGACATGTGTGTGATCTCGTGGAAGGGCATGCGAGTCTTACTGTTTTGATTTGAGCTTGCAGGTATGAAATCCCTATGGTGGGTCACATAGCTGACATGTGTGTGGTCTCGTGGAAGGACATGCGAGTCTTACTGTTTTGGTTTGAGCTTCCAGGTATGAAAACCCTATGGTGAGTCACATGACTGACATATGTGTGGTCTCGTGGAAGCACATGCGAGTCTTACTGTTTTGATTTGAGCTTGCAGGTATGAAAACCCTATGGTGAGTCACATGACTGACATGTGTGTGGTCTCGTAAAAGGACATGTGAGTCATACTGTTTTGATTTGAGCTTGCAGGTATGAAAACCCTATACTGAGTCACATGACTGACATGTGTGTGGTCTCGCAGAGAGACATGTATAGCCGCGCTAACGGAACATCCCGTTGAGGGATGGTGTATAGTTTTCCTGAAAGACCATGTTGAAAGCCCCGTATCAAAGGAAAATCCCATCTAGGGATTATGACGATTTATATAAAATCACTTGAATTCCATGTTGTCGTAAACCTCAGTCTAATACACTCTCACTCAGTCTCCTTTGAGTTTTATTTACCCTTGATCATTTGTCGATCATCTGGCATCATTATGTCACACTTTTGGTAAGATAGCCAAACGTATAAACTCTTTGAAGTTGTTCTTCGACAGATGCAGGGTGAGGCACATCGTTGCACGCGAGGACGCGTGATAGCCAGGATTGGCCGTGTCGGCGCCAAGCCAGGGTGCGAACCACCGTATCCTAAACAAAGCCTGCAGTACATTTTTTATTACTCACATGAAGTTTAAAAAGCAACAGTGATATGTTCCTTCATTATACTCAACGCTCGAACAATTTGTTCAAAAGTGAACTCTTGTAAGAGATTTTCTTGTATTGTAAGCTCGTGCCATACGTTCTGCTCGAGATGTGCATGACACACGCGATTGTTTTCGCATAACAGAGCTAGTAAGCTGTACCGAATAACCACTCGCAGAAGAACATCTTCGGGTATTCTATTTCTAGAAGTATTAAAACGTATTAAGAATGTGTAATGTATATTATTACATGATTTGTGTCCCCGTCATCTGATTTTGTATCGAATATTAAAAACTCTTGTGAATATTAAATATTTATTTTATTTTATTCTCGACTTTGTTTTATTTCTGAAAATGAAGTGGATATGGGTACCTATATAAAATATAAATGCACTGTGATATTATGATGACATTGGTGGAAGTCATATCTTAAGTTGAACTTCACCAATACCCTGTCGTTTCTTACTTTTGTGATGTTTACATTTATTATTCATACTTGTACATGACAAAAACTTGATTTTAGAAATAAATATGCAAAAAAGGTAGTTTTAGTAACACTCGCAGAGGTTTGTTGTCTTAGCAGTTAATACGTGATCAAGGTCATCTTTCATTTATTTTCGACAATCGGTAGTTTTATACTTTATTAAAATGTATAAAACTAGATTGTAGATATCCGGCGCAATAGTAAAAAAATTATAAGGAGGACTTTCCCGACCTAGGGTAAAAAATACATATTTTCGCTGGCTAAAAAAATGTGCTTTTGCTTTTCTTAACTCTGTATGAAACCTGTATACCGCTACTTGCTATGTAAATAACAGTGACAGGAAGTTATTATAACATCATTAATATGCACTAGGTGGAAACAATACGTATTATTGTCCGCACAACCTTTTTTAACTAGTCTATTTCTGACCGTATCACCCAACGCAACATCCGTAACAGAAGTAGAAACGGGCACAAAGACACGGTTTGGGAGCTCAGCAGGTAGATGATGTAGCCTGTTCGACTGAGGAGTGTATATCCGACACATTCATCTCGGAAGTACTCTAATCGTCCCTACCATACCATATCATATAATACCATATAATTCATAACGTCGTTTTCTACTTTTATATATACCAATGGTGGCCCAGTCACAGAAGGAAGCGTTACTATTAACCGAGAATGTCTTTGGAATGAATGTGTTAAGAAATTGTGTACAATAATCTTTATATATATATAAAAATTACGTGTCACGTTGTTTGTCCGCGATGGACTCCTAAACTACTGAACCGATTTTAAATTTGATTTGCACACCGTGTGCAATTTGATCCAACTTGAAAGATAGGATAGCTTACATCTCAATTTATAGTCGCAATATTATTTTATTGCAAATTATCTGTCTATTATTTCACAGTCACAATTATCTGTTAGCTCCAAACGATTCTAACAGATGGCGATATCTGTTGATTGGATTGAGTAAGTATTCAATAGATGGCGCTATGTTAAAAATACAAACGTTTCTATATTATATTATGATTTGCTACCCAGGCGAAGCCGGTGCGGGTCGCTAGTATGAAAAATAAAACATTATACTGTTCATTAGGGTCATCATTAGTCGACAAAAGTGATATATTACTCAAAAGTTTTGTTTTAAATGTTTCCAAGCGATTAATCGTTTTTGGGTTAACAGTTATATCTTTTTTTGTAACTTTTTTGTTGAGATTTGGAATAGTGATCAATTTTCCGACATGATCTCAGTCAAAAATAATTAAAATAATTGAATAATTTATTTGTGGGTTGGTATAACATCTGTATCTGTATTATCTAGGCATCTGGCACTAGTGGGAGTTATTCTAGTGGGCTCAAAAAATTCGTTAGCAAGATTGTATGACTGAAACAAACTTATAATTTTAGTACTTAAAACAGAATTTTCTATTAAATTAACATTACAATCGGCTTGTGTTTAAATGCCTACCAGAAAAGTACCTATTTTACTACCAATAAATTCGAAATACTCACCAAATTGTGTTTCATAAAGTACTGTAGAAATTAACCTATTTTACTTTTTTATTTATAAGGCGTAGTCGACGGAGCCCCGCTTAGCGGGACTCCAACTTCTGGGTGGTTTAAAAAAAAATAACCACGAAGGCGATCCCCTTCTAACCTAACCTGTCCGATCCTGGGTTCCCCAAGTCCCGAGCTCGCTTCGCTCGCTTCTCTCGCTCTTGCATCCTATCCCACCCTTGCATTTTGAAGCAAACATATTTTTGGGGAGCAACTTATACAAGATTTGGTGAGCACTTATCCATTTTGGCACGCAAAAAGAATATAAATACAACATGTACAATTATTCTGATGAGTGTATAATTATTTTGGAATTTAAAACGTTGTTCTTTAGGCACCTCGGTACAGAGTGTGTTTATTTTATGTGAAGTTAACATATTTTACTAGGTACTTAGTCTTAGGGTCTAAAAATTATTTTGGTGAGAATTTAAATTGTAGCCATTAAAATCACCACAAGTGATGACCGACTTGTTTGAATCACAAAATTTGTGCAACACTTCATCCATAACTTTTTCAAAACAATCGCACAATCCTGAAGGAGTTCTGTACACACTTAATATAATGAACTTCTCCAATTCTTTATAGGCTATTTCAATTGTCCGCTCAACAGACAGGCTCATAATATCCTTGCGTTCTTTATATTCAAGCTGGTTATTTACTAGAATTAATAAGTTACGATGTACAGCATTTACTCTGCTGAACGATCTACCAACCCGCGGGGTAATTACGTAACACACTAACAGTAGGAATGGGTTTCATTTTGACAGTTCAACAACATTCATTGCGTTATTTACGTTGTTGAACAGACAAATTTTTCGAACATATGAAGCAATGGATTAGCAATAGGCTTTAAATTGATTCAGATTGTGATAAATAGTGTGTTAGGTAATTAGGGTGCCGGTGATTACGAAAATTGAACATGAACTGGTGGCTTTTAATCCAATGTTCTGTCATCCAAACAATATCTATACTGCTATAATTCAGGAATAATTCTACTTCTAAACTTCTAATCTTTGTTCAAAAACCCTTGAATGTTTTGATGCAGAAAACGAATACTATATTTTTTTTTACACTTTCATTTGATTTATTATTTGCCTTAGCTACATTTTTGCAAAAGGTTGCCTCAACTGTCCTAATTTATAATTTAAATGATAATCAAAGTCAACAATTTTGTCCAAATTATTGGCAGAATGGCTTAAAAATCTCAATTAATAGAAGCAATTTGTTTAGCCAAATTTTCGGCTGAAAAAGAAGTTTGGTTATAAAAGTATAATTTACAAACAATTAACAAAATAAATATCATCAATCATCGTTTTCCGGGACCCGTTTTAAGATTTTTAGCTTTTTTATCAGAAACAGGATAAATGAGGTCTACCATTTTCATTCTAGAGAAAAATAATTTCTGTGAGACAAAATCTATTTAGACCTAAGTCCGGTCCTATGAGAAAAAGGAGGCGTAAATATAATTGAATCTGAGGACTTACAAAGGGATTATTGTCATGTCTAGATTTCATTACTTTGGTACTATGATTTCCTGAAGGGTACGCTGGGAGCATTCGTTAGATAGAAATCTAAAATGAACATTCTCGTGATTGTGAAAATTCCAATGCGAGCAAATATAAAATCAAACTTCTCAAGGCTAATAAATTGCGCAATTTTTTTTTACAATCCATTTAAGGTCATAATCATAATCATTTATTTATCAGAACATGGTCGGTATGTAAATTACATGGTCTTTAGTTTAACATAGATTGTCTCATCACGTTCTACCACATGTGCGTACAAATGTTAAGTAGATTAAATTAATGATAAAATTATTAATGTCAATAATAACAATATGTTTAATACTTATAGTTTAAATTCAAAAAGGGATGTCAGTTAGAAATAAAATAATATAAACAATAACTGAATTAAATTAATATGTCAAAGTGTCATTTAAGTAGTCATTCAAATTATAGTAGCATTTATTACACACAAATTCTTTAAATTGCTTCTTAAAACCAGCCAAATCTAACTCCCTTATTGATTTTATTATAAATTTGCGGGGCTCTGCAGAATATACTTTTCCGCATGAGAGCTGTCTTGGCTCTGCGTCCGCGTAGCATGTCATTTCGTTTGTTACGTTGTACGGTATCAGAGAGGTAAGAAAACAAATTTGGATTTAATCTCACAAATAAGGCATTTTCATATATATACAAAGCTGGTACGAGGTCAGAATTTTATGCTTTCTGAAATAAGGCATAACTGTCCGTCATCTGAAGCCCAAACATAGACCTTATGCAGCGCTAAGGTCTATGTTATGCCCTTTAAACGCGGCTTCCCTATTTGTAGAGTTACCCCCAAAATATGATGCCGTATCTTAAACACACATGCAACAAGACCATGATAGGCTGTAAGTAGTGCATCCGTGTTAATGGTTGGAACAAGTTTATATAGGGCATAGGATGAGCCACTTATTTTCTTACATAATTTTTCGACATGATTCATCTAGTTAAGCTGTCTATCTATTATAAGACTTAGGAATTTAACACTGTCCACATCATTAATTTAATTGTTTTGGTATTTTACGTCTATTTTTGTCATTGCGTTATTCTTGGCAATTAATATGACAAGTCATAATTTATTATTAAATGATGGTACGTCATTTTATCGTCTTGGCAACACCAACAAATTACGGCAATGCCAAGAATGAACCTGAACACCTTAGAACCTTAACATTAGGCTTTTGTTTTCTTCAATACACTCTGTCATAATAATATTTAGAGACAAACAACTCAGAATAAAAATAACACGTACATTAAAAATTACCGCAACCGATTCAAAAGTCTAGTTTGAATAAAATACTTTCAGAAGCAGAACTTGCGTATTTTCTGTTACACATGTTTAGAACCCAACCATCATACTGTTACACACACATACCCTCGTCCCTTTAATATATCCAGTAAATAAATAGCTTTTCGTTTACAGGTTATTATGAAACCGCACACTTCGGGGTGCCAACGTAAAATATGGCTGTTTCTAACAGTTTTCTAATATTTGCCCGACTTCTTACTAAAAGGGAAGCACCGTGACAAGCTATATTTTAAACATCATTCTCACGAGTCCTTGAAATTAAATTGAATAACGAGCCAATTAGTTCAACGACGTTTCGTATATTCAACATAGGTTATAGTATTAATGACATAACAACAGCATCCCAAATTACGTTACACACTTTCAGTCACAACCCGAAGGTGTTGAAGGAAATTCCTAATCCATTGCTTCATAGGTTTGCAGAATTCTTCTGCTCAACAAGGTAAACAATGCAATGAGCGTGACTGAATTGTCAAAATGAAAGGAATTGCGATCAATTGTCATGTTATGCGTGTTACACAACTACCCCGCAGAAGTATTATTGATCGTCCTGCTTTACCAGTTTTGACAACAATTCCCAGTAAATTGAAACTTCACTAAGATTTAAACTACTGTATTTTAATCTCACGAAGCGTCGCGCGCTTTACTTGTGGTTGCCAAGTGTACAAACACGCTGTGAATGTGCGTGTAAGCGCAGGAGCTCTCGGTACCGTCCGAGACAATGGCGTAGTCGGAAGTGTGTGTGTGTGTGTGTTATGTGTTGACGCTACTCGTCTTCACGCACACATTCACAGCGTGATTTTACACTGTGTTGCCACAAGTAAAGCGCGCGTTGCTTCGTGAGATAAAATACTGTATCTCACTGTCACATAGACAAATAGACCTTGTCGATTTAAGACGTGGAAGTGGCATTCAACCTTGGGATGATACAGCAGTTACGAGGTCGACTGCACGTTAGCATCCGCCGGTGACTTTTCTACTGTAAGGCAAAGGCGTCTCCTCATTTAGAGAAGGAATGGCTATTGATAATTACGCTAGCTCCCTGAGTGTGGATTAAAGATCATTATTTCCAGTTTTGCTCAAGTCTGTGAAGTTTACTTAATTCTGATTCAGAAAAAAACAGGGTTGCAGGGACATTGACACACAACCTGCTACCATGGATTTAGTACATGATTCTGGACCTCACTGCGTTGGAATTTTTCGTAGGCTATCTTAAAAAAATCTGCTGTTTCCTACAAAAGTGCAATACCTACGCGGTCAAAATGTATGGAACAGCAATTTTTTTTTCATTAACCGACGAAACATTTCAACGCAGTGGGTATAAAATTATGTACTAAATTCAGGCCACCCTCTATAGTTTCCAATCACATGACATTCATAAAGTAATTCAAAACAGATAAGTATTCTGCTACTAACTACAACATCTACTTTTTTAAACTCATTTTGATTGAATACCGAATTAAATCTTCAACATTGTTTGTCTGTGCCTTAAACATTTATTCAGAAGTTATTATAAGGCAAGCAATTACAATGAATATTATCTTTAGATAACTTGAAATATTATTTCTTGTTTATATACCAAACACTGTTATTGATAGTCTCCCTAACTGTATAACACACTATCTACCACAATCTGAATAATTTTGAAGCCGATTGCTAATCCATTGCTTCATATGATCGAAAAAGTTGTCTGCTCAACAACGTAAATAACGTAATGAATGTTGTTGAACTGTCAAAATGAAAGCTATTCCTACTGTTAGTGTGTTCGCAATTATCCTGGTTTGGTTCAACTACTTACAGTCAGCAACAATAGTCGATTACCACCAACGTTTTTAAAATCTGAATTAAGGAGAAAAATGTTTAATTAAAATTGGTACAGTAGTAAAAGGAATATAACTCCTATCTACATAAAATTCAAAGTCCTGGCTGATATATCAACCGCTGGTCCTAGACACAGAACATTTGGAGGGTGTGTTCTTTATGAAGAGAAGTCTCCACTAAGAGAGAGATTGTTTTTCGAAATTCCGCCCCTAAGAGGGTGAAATGGGGGTTGAATTTTCTGTAAAACTTTTGATTCTCTGTATCGATTGACTCGAAAATTAGTACACATATTCTTCAATTAAAATTATGAGACAGCTGTATCACAGTTTTTCCAAAATAATGCCCCAACAGAGTCAAGTAGGATTTTTCTGAGGTAGAGGTGTATTTGTAATATGTAACATCCCGATTTTCGCGTTGGCTCGTGTAATGCGACATTGATATTACCAGTATACTTAAATCTATAAATAGATTTAATGAATCATTGTGGTCACCGGTGTCCAATTTCAACCAAGGTATCAAGATGTATTAAATACGTAACTGATATTACTATGAACTAATATTTCCATTTATAAGTAAGTAGCGGTCGTAAGCGCTACTGCTGCTGAGCATGAGGTCCTGGATTCAATTCCCAGGTTGGGCAAATTATTATTAGATTTTTCCAACAGGAATTTCTCAGTAGCAGCCCGGAGTCTGGAATTGTGCCCGGTTGATAGCAATAGGCTTGCCCCCTATTACATGGGACTTAAAACATAAATGGCAAAAGGTGGGTATACTACAGGTATACCTCTGCCCCCTACCTCTTTCTCTTCGGAGAAACAAGGCGTGATATTATGTTATATTATAATTAAGTACATGTGAGGAGCTGGTGGCTAAATAATATATAACAGCCGCGCGGGTCGATCCATCAGGTTAAGCTACGCTTGGCCAGGGTTGGTCTGTGGACCATCTTTATATACCAAGACTCCTCCGTGCCTCCGAAACGTTAAGCCGTTGGTCTTGACTGTCATTTGTGGATCTTTGGAAGACGTTACGGGTCGTCAGTAGCCCGAAAGTCTGACTGTCTTATCAAGGGGGATCGTATTACCCAGTTACTGGTTTGTGGAGGTCAGATAGGCAGTGGCCCCATGCAAAATATTTGTATTCAGCTGCTTCCGGTTAGCCTGGAAGTGACCACAAAATAGTTGGTAAAAGGTTAAGCAGATGATGCTCAAAGTTCAGTAATGATTATATTGTTTACATTTAAACGTCACTTAACTCAATGGTTTCAAAACCTCAACTGCGCAAACATTTGCACCAACATAACATAAATACTAGTTTAAACCCAAACCCTCAGGAATTCTTCCGCACATTTGAAAAGAGCATGACACGCATCCCTCGAGATGAAGATTAACGACGCATCTTCACAAATATAAACTAAGTTGGAGTGTTACATCTTAATATGCGTGTTACTTCGCAAACTTGGCGAGGTTCAAAGCTCTTTTCTGAGAAAGGCATAGTTTGAGTCTGGGAGAATTTTGGGTAAACATTTCAGACGGAATAGTTGTACCTGTGTACTGAATAACAAATTATTAAGATGATATTCACCAAAGCTATATTTAGAGGTGTAAACCTATATTGCAAAATATGTTTAAGTCTCATACAGAGTGGAAACCACATATTATCTATATATATAAAAGAAAGTCGTGTTAGTGACACTATTTATAACTCAAGAACGGCTGAACCGATTTGGCTGAAAATTAGTAGGGAGGTAGCTAAGAACTAGGAGAAGGACATAGGATACTTTTTATACCGTTCCCGTGGTTCCCATGGGACGTGACATAAAACGTGGTATAACAAAACGCAACTGACATGGAATAACAAAACAACTCAGTTAAAATATAAGTCAGCAGTTCATTTGTTAAAAATGGTATAACAAAACGCAATTGACAGTTGAACATATTTAAAAAAAAATGAACGCTTGATGCATTTGTTTAAATTACTAGCTTTTGCCCGCGGCTTCGCTCGCGTTAATTTAGACTTTGACTATCAATTCGGGTTATAATTCAATCATGATTCGAAAGACACGTGGCGCCATCTATTACCATAAGAATGTTATTGTTGTTTTCCTCGGGAACAGTACGTTTTTGCGGGATGAAAGGTACTCTTTGTCCGTTTCTGTACTCCTGACAACGTATATGCAAAATTTCATGATGATCGGTTCAGTGGTTTAGGCGTGAAAAGGTAACAAACAAACAAACAAACTTACTTTCGCATTTATAATATTACTAGCTGACCCGGCGAACTTTGTTCCGCCCTATAGGCAACAAATGATCACATTTTTTACTTTTTAAATTAGGATAATTGTAAATAAAATAAAATAAACTATTAATTCAGTGATTCTTTATTTGCCATTTATTTTTTTGCATGGGTTGCACTTTTCAGTGTAGCACCTTGTGATAAACGACATTTTTCGTTTTTTTATCAGGCGCGAAAACAAATAACGCAGAAGGTCTTCCGACCCGTGAACATGCCACATATAATTGACCATGGGAAAAACATGGATGTTCTAGATTAAGACCACAAACTTTCAAGGATTGGCCTTGTGATTTATTTACAGTCATGGCGAATGCAAGACGGATCGGAAATTGAAGTCGTTTAAACTCAAATGGCATGTCGGTTGGGATCATCGGGATCCTCGGAATAAGAACTTCCTCACCTTTGAATTTTCCTTTAAGTATTATGGCGTAAATCAAATTGTTCATTAATTTATTTACCACCAAACGTGTTCCGTTGCACAGTTTTGGTTGGTTTAAGTTTCGAAGCATGATTACTACGGAACCAATCTTTAGTCGTAAATTGTACGGTGGTAAGCCAGGCACATCCAAGGAGTTTAAAAATTCAATTGGATAGTTGGTGGCATCATCTTCATTTGTTACACAGTCAATAGATTTGAAAGAATGCAGTGTACCAATGATCTCATTCTGAATTATGTAGTTTAAGTCATCTACATCTTTATTCTTAGCCGCCAAAATTGCTCGCTCACTCAACCATTCAATATTTTTGTGGTTAGTAATAATGTTTGGGAATACTTTGTTGATGAGTTCGTCTTTCGATGAGACAAAGTTACAAAAATTCGGAGGAAATGTAATCAATCCACTCGATTCGTTGACAGGTACTCGACCATTACCAATAGTCAGCAATTGCTCAGAGAAATCTTCAGCAGATGTATCGTTCAGCAATGCAACTCTCATGTTTGTTGTCAGCTGAAGTTTCTTAACATAGCGCCATAGATTCGATGATTTGAGGCAAGCGTTTATTTCGTCGGCAGCAGTAGATCTGGGAATTACTGGCAATGTTTGGCGGAAATCGCCAGATAGTAAAATCATTGCGCCTCCAAAACATCTCGAGTCATTACGTAGATCTTGCAATGTTCGGTTAAGTGCTTCCAATGCACGTTTATGCGCCATTGTGCATTCGTCCCAGATGATGATCTTCGATTCGGATAAAACTTTGGCCATTGCGGAGCGCTTTGTAATGTTGCATGTTGGTTCTTCAATAGATTGAAGATTTAACGGCAATTTTAATGTGGAATGTGCCGTACGGCATCCTTCTAGCAATGTGGCTGCTATTCCAGAAGAAGCAACTGCAACCGCAATGTTGGATCTTGCACGAACAGTGGCTAAAACTACTGACATGAGGAATGTCTTACCAGTTCCACCAGGGGCATCCAGGAAATATAAACCACCGTTTCCATCATCAATTGCCTTCATTAATGTATCATAAACTTCCTTTTGTTGGTGATTCATCAGGGGTACATTTGTTTGAACTACTAAATCTAATTCCTGGTGATCATATTCACGTTCCCGTTCCAATTCTCGATTAAATGCGTCATTCATTTCACGATTTGGCGCTGGCATTCCTAACCTGACTAATAAACTACCGCACATGAGATAACACATGTCTTCGATCAAGAGCAAGGCCCGATTATGTATCTCCTCATTCATTTCAAGATCGGGATTTCTTGAACTGACACGAATTTGATGTAAAATATCTTCTGCCATATTATCCTTGTATTTGTGCCACAGGTTAGATGGGTTCGATGGAAAGCATGTCGAAATGATGATAGCAAATAATGTACGTATCTGACTTGGAGATGCAGAGATAATTGCTTCAACGATTGTCGTATCCCAATGGGTATCGTTTTCTAGTAACTTGAGTTCTTCACATGCAGCACGATATGTTGGAAATATTGTACCATTAACAGTCCGTAGTGACTCAAATGACGTTGGCCCACGCACATTTACCAACAACAATCGCAAATAGAAGCATTCATCATTCTTTGGATGAACTGTATACATACGACCAAGAGCATCAGTAGAACGCACATCCGGATAACCAGGAACCGCATCGCCTTGCTTCCGTCGTTGAAAATTCTTCGATGAAGCATTCCAAGTGTAATAACGTGGCATCTCCGAGTAAAGCAAAGTTCGTGCAAACGGATCGCTCTGGCAGGTCGCAAAGAAACTGGTCAATGTTGTCGCTGGAGGTGTTTCAGCACGTTGAACAACATTCGAAGCCGTGAAATATACTCGTTGACCATTCTCCAGATGCACCGCCAAATGCACAACAGTAGGATGACGTTCGTGAATAGGGAATGAGAATATACGCCAAATCGCTTCATTGCAGTTCACATACCGACCAACTTGATAGCGCGCAATTTCATCGTTCGTATTGGAGGCTTGGACGCCAAAAACCGCCATATCGCTGCCTTTCGTGACATATTTGCAGATGTATTTTATTGACTTTACTGAATTGCAATACTCAACGTTACAATGTGTCTTGAACGTTTTGGAAATAAGTGGAGAATATGGAACAATCCAACTGTTGTCGACCACGAAATCCATTCTTTTAACTTTTGTTGTAATAGTTCGACCGTTATCATCCGGTGATCGACGCCGATATAGTGGATAACCATCGTTGCCAGTGACGGTCTCCGCCGTTAATTTCCGTGGATATCGTTTGGAACACTTGCCGTCGATCATGCAAGGTGATTGGGGATTGATGGCGCCACATGGTCCATGAATCATATTTGTGATTACAACATCATGTAGGTCTGGATCGGCTTCGTGATCGGGAATCTCGGCACATATGATATCATCTATTTGGTCTGGTTGAATTCTTTCCACTAACCAAATAAGAATGTGTGCGTGAGGCAGGCCTCGTTTTTGCCATTCGATTGAATACATCCAGCATCGAGTTTCTCCAAAGACGCGTTGTTTAACAATAAAGTTCATTAGGGACCGAATTTTTTGCCTGAATACACGTGCTGTGATGTCGTGTCGATCACTTGGTGTTTGTCCGGGAAACAGCAATTGAACAATTTCTATCCATTTTGGATTACAGGTAAAAGTAATAAAGAGATCTGGCCGACCGTAATGACGAACATATGTCATTGCATCTTGCGCATATTCATGCATATGACGCGGACTACCTATGTACGTCGCCGGCAGAATAGTTAATCGACCAATATTATCTGTATTTGATTCACTACTAATTGCATCACGTAGATGGATATACTCATCAGAACGCAGTTTGGCTTGGTTTAACCGAATGAAAGTTAAGCGCTCCGTTTCTATTTTGACGTACATGTCCACGCAATACTGTTGAAGCAGTCGACGAAACCGCAGCAAATAGTTGTCAGAATTTTGTCGAATCATCAAACGATATGCGTAATAATTCATCGAGCTAACCTTCTTGGTAGTTTCTTCACCTGAAATTAAAATAGTGAATTAGTATTTTGTGTGTAAAACTTACATATTTTTAGCATAATTATTATAAAATATTATAAAACGGTGATGAAAAATGTTTTTCTCTAAACAAACAACCCCTAATCTTTAACTCTGTTCTTACGATTTCTATTTCCTGGTAGTAAGCAGTGTGTTATATTGGAAACCAAAACCAAACACTGTAAAACATCTGTCATTTGAAATCAAAACTGTTATATTGATACTCACCATTCAATGGATTTATCATTTTGATATTAAAATAATATCCATCTTCTCCTTTCCAAAACATCAGCGGGTATTGTAATGTGTCATATGAACGATGTGTTTCAGATATTTGTTGCAGTTGCCCACTATCACGACGTTTAAGCACAATATCTCGTGATTCCAAATTTTCACCAACAATTAGAATGGCAACTTCATCTATTGTTGGAGCGTTATATGTTCGTTCGTGTGTTCCAGATGGTCGTTTATCAGCTCTGATCACGACTTTGTAGTCATCATTTGGCATGCGCTCCAATGCACTCTTGAACAGCCTGACCAACGCATGATGTTCATGAAGCAGTTGCTGCAGATCTTGAAGAATTGCTCTTTTCGTTGCTGCATTGATCTCTTGACGTCGATCAAGCTGTTCCTCCGTGTTGCCCATGAAGTATATTTGTAAAAATTTATGTTGTCCATCATCGAGAGGTTGCAATGATCCAATTCGATGGTGAATCTGTCCTTGTATCTACAAAATCAAAAGCAAAGTCATTATTACTGATTTACAAACACTTCAGGAATAAATATAGTATGTTATTATTCTACTGTATTGTGTGTAAGCACAAAAATAAATAAATACCTTGAATGTCGGATTAAATCCTCGTTCTTCGATAATGTCTACCCCAAATGAGGTCATTTGGAAACAACTATTGTATTTTTGAATGTTTGCTAGAAAATGTCGTGATTCGGGTGTTTCGCCACGAAGCAATGAATGCAATGGCTCAGGTGGCGGAGTTAATAACGGCAATTTCACTTTGCCACTAAGACAGCACAATCCTGGCGGTTCTCCGGAAAAATTTAATGCACCACAATACTTGCAAACAACGTCCATTAGCCCAATGCGAACGCTAGTATGCAAGCAGTAATCAGTGCTGCAATCGTATCGAAATGCTGCCCGATTCAAATCAGTATTTGATGAATTTCTTCTTGTGCTTCGTAAATTATCTTGTTGTTGATCTCTGAGGTTTGCTCGACGATTTCGCATTGCCAACCGAGCCGTTTCACGGGCTGCCTCCCTTTGCTCTTGTGAGTGAGAAGCACGAAGTCGAGCCATACTAACGCGGCGCTCTTCACGTGCAATTTCTTGCTCTTCTTCAGTCCTTTCATTCGCAATATTTCGAAGCACTCTTGCATTACGGCTTTGTCGAGAAAGATTTGATCGTCTTGTTCGCGGCATGGTGTTGTTATTAATGATAATATCGGAACAGCAACATAATAATTTAAACAAATGCATCAAGCGTTCATTTTTTTTTAAATATGTTCAACTGTCAATTGCGTTTTGTTATACCATTTTTAACAAATGAACTGCTGACTTATATTTTAACTGAGTTGTTTTGTTATTCCATGTCAGTTGCGTTTTGTTATACCACGTTTTATGTCACGTCCCATGGGAACCACGGGAACGGTATAAAAAGTATCCTATGTCCTTCTCCTAGTTCTTAGCTACCTCCCTACTAATTTTCAGCCAAATCGGTTCAGCCGTTCTTGAGTTATAAATAGTGTCACTAACACGACTTTCTTTTATATATATAGACTAGCTGACCCGGCGAACTTTGTTCCGCCCTATAGGCAACAAATGATCACATTTTTTACTTTTTAAATTAGGATAATTGTAAATAAAATAAAATAAACTATTAATTCAGTGATTCTTTATTTGCCATTTATTTTTTTGCATGGGTTGCACTTTTCAGTGTAGCACCTTGTGATAAACGACATTTTTCGTTTTTTTATCAGGCGCGAAAACAAATAACGCAGAAGGTCTTCCGACCCGTGAACATGCCACATATAATTGACCATGGGAAAAACATGGATGTTCTAGATTAAGACCACAAACTTTCAAGGATTGGCCTTGTGATTTATTTACAGTCATGGCGAATGCAAGACGGATCGGAAATTGAAGTCGTTTAAACTCAAATGGCATGTCGGTTGGGATCATCGGGATCCTCGGAATAAGAACTTCCTCACCTTTGAATTTTCCTTTAAGTATTATGGCGTAAATCAAATTGTTCATTAATTTATTTACCACCAAACGTGTTCCGTTGCACAGTTTTGGTTGGTTTAAGTTTCGAAGCATGATTACTACGGAACCAATCTTTAGTCGTAAATTGTACGGTGGTAAGCCAGGCACATCCAAGGAGTTTAAAAATTCAATTGGATAGTTGGTGGCATCATCTTCATTTGTTACACAGTCAATAGATTTGAAAGAATGCAGTGTACCAATGATCTCATTCTGAATTATGTAGTTTAAGTCATCTACATCTTTATTCTTAGCCGCCAAAATTGCTCGCTCACTCAACCATTCAATATTTTTGTGGTTAGTAATAATGTTTGGGAATACTTTGTTGATGAGTTCGTCTTTCGATGAGACAAAGTTACAAAAATTCGGAGGAAATGTAATCAATCCACTCGATTCGTTGACAGGTACTCGACCATTACCAATAGTCAGCAATTGCTCAGAGAAATCTTCAGCAGATGTATCGTTCAGCAATGCAACTCTCATGTTTGTTGTCAGCTGAAGTTTCTTAACATAGCGCCATAGATTCGATGATTTGAGGCAAGCGTTTATTTCGTCGGCAGCAGTAGATCTGGGAATTACTGGCAATGTTTGGCGGAAATCGCCAGATAGTAAAATCATTGCGCCTCCAAAACATCTCGAGTCATTACGTAGATCTTGCAATGTTCGGTTAAGTGCTTCCAATGCACGTTTATGCGCCATTGTGCATTCGTCCCAGATGATGATCTTCGATTCGGATAAAACTTTGGCCATTGCGGAGCGCTTTGTAATGTTGCATGTTGGTTCTTCAATAGATTGAAGATTTAACGGCAATTTTAATGCGGAATGTGCCGTACGGCATCCTTCTAGCAATGTGGCTGCTATTCCAGAAGAAGCAACTGCAACCGCAATGTTGGATCTTGCACGAACAGTGGCTAAAACTACTGACATGAGGAATGTCTTACCAGTTCCACCAGGGGCATCCAGGAAATATAAACCACCGTTTCCATCATCAATTGCCTTCATTAATGTATCATAAACTTCCTTTTGTTGGTGATTCATCAGGGTTACATTTGTTTGAACTACTAAATCTAATTCCTGGTGATCATATTCACGTTCCCGTTCCAATTCCCGATTAAATGCGTCATTCATTTCACGATTTGGCGCTGGCATTCCTAACCTGACTAATAAACTACCGCACATGAGATAACACATGTCTTCGATCAAGAGCAAGGCCCGATTATGTATCTCCTCATTCATTTCAAGATCGGGATTTCTTGAACTGACACGAATTTGATGTAAAATATCTTCTGCCATATTATCCTTGTATTTGTGCCACAGGTTAGATGGGTTCGATGGAAAGCATGTCGAAATGATGATAGCAAATAATGTACGTATCTGACTTGGAGATGCAGAGATAATTGCTTCAACGATTGTCGTATCCCAATGGGTATCGTTTTCTAGTAACTTGAGTTCTTCACATGCAGCACGATATGTTGGAAATATTGTACCATTAACAGTCCGTAGTGACTCAAATGACGTTGGCCCACGCACATTTACCAACAACAATCGCAAATAGAAGCATTCATCATTCTTTGGATGAACTGTATACATACGACCAAGAGCATCAGTAGAACGCACATCCGGATAACCAGGAACCGCATCGCCTTGCTTCCGTCGTTGAAAATTCTTCGATGAAGCATTCCAAGTGTAATAACGTGGCATCTCCGAGTAAAGCAAAGTTCGTGCAAACGGATCGCTCTGGCAGGTCGCAAAGAAACTGGTCAATGTTGTCGCTGGAGGTGTTTCAGCACGTTGAACAACATTCGAAGCCGTGAAATATACTCGTTGACCATTCTCCAGATGCACCGCCAAATGCACAACAGTAGGATGACGTTCGTGAATAGGGAATGAGAATATACGCCAAATCGCTTCATTGCAGTTCACATACCGACCAACTTGATAGCGCGCAATTTCATCGTTCGTATTGGAGGCTTGGACGCCAAAAACCGCCATATCGCTGCCTTTCGTGACATATTTGCAGATGTATTTTATTGACTTTACTGAATTGCAATACTCAACGTTACAATGTGTCTTGAACGTTTTGGAAATAAGTGGAGAATATGGAACAATCCAACTGTTGTCGACCACGAAATCCATTCTTTTAACTTTTGTTGTAATAGTTCGACCGTTATCATCCGGTGATCGACGCCGATATAGTGGATAACCATCGTTGCCAGTGACGGTCTCCGCCGTTAATTTCCGTGGATATCGTTTGGAACACTTGCCGTCGATCATGCAAGGTGATTGGGGATTGATGGCGCCACATGGTCCATGAATCATATTTGTGATTACAACATCATGTAGGTCTGGATCGGCTTCGTGATCGGGAATCTCGGCACATATGATATCATCTATTTGGTCTGGTTGAATTCTTTCCACTAACCAAATAAGAATGTGTGCGTGAGGCAGGCCTCGTTTTTGCCATTCGATTGAATACATCCAGCATCGAGTTTCTCCAAAGACGCGTTGTTTAACAATAAAGTTCATTAGGGACCGAATTTTTTGCCTGAATACACGTGCTGTGATGTCGTGTCGATCACTTGGTGTTTGTCCGGGAAACAGCAATTGAACAATTTCTATCCATTTTGGATTACAGGTAAAAGTAATAAAGAGATCTGGCCGACCGTAATGACGAACATATGTCATTGCATCTTGCGCATATTCATGCATATGACGCGGACTACCTATGTACGTCGCCGGCAGAATAGTTAATCGACCAATATTATCTGTATTTGATTCACTACTAATTGCATCACGTAGATGGATATACTCATCAGAACGCAGTTTGGCTTGGTTTAACCGAATGAAAGTTAAGCGCTCCGTTTCTATTTTGACGTACATGTCCACGCAATACTGTTGAAGCAGTCGACGAAACCGCAGCAAATAGTTGTCAGAATTTTGTCGAATCATCAAACGATATGCGTAATAATTCATCGAGCTAACCTTCTTGGTAGTTTCTTCACCTGAAATTAAAATAGTGAATTAGTATTTTGTGTGTAAAACTTACATATTTTTAGCATAATTATTATAAAATATTATAAAACGGTGATGAAAAATGTTTTTCTCTAAACAAACAACCCCTAATCTTTAACTCTGTTCTTACGATTTCTATTTCCTGGTAGTAAGCAGTGTGTTATATTGGAAACCAAAACCAAACACTGTAAAACATCTGTCATTTGAAATCAAAACTGTTATATTGATACTCACCATTCAATGGATTTATCATTTTGATATTAAAATAATATCCATCTTCTCCTTTCCAAAACATCAGCGGGTATTGTAATGTGTCATATGAACGATGTGTTTCAGATATTTGTTGCAGTTGCCCACTATCACGACGTTTAAGCACAATATCTCGTGATTCCAAATTTTCACCAACAATTAGAATGGCAACTTCATCTATTGTTGGAGCGTTATATGTTCGTTCGTGTGTTCCAGATGGTCGTTTATCAGCTCTGATCACGACTTTGTAGTCATCATTTGGCATGCGCTCCAATGCACTCTTGAACAGCCTGACCAACGCATGATGTTCATGAAGCAGTTGCTGCAGATCTTGAAGAATTGCTCTTTTCGTTGCTGCATTGATCTCTTGACGTCGATCAAGCTGTTCCTCCGTGTTGCCCATGAAGTATATTTGTAAAAATTTATGTTGTCCATCATCGAGAGGTTGCAATGATCCAATTCGATGGTGAATCTGTCCTTGTATCTACAAAATCAAAAGCAAAGTCATTATTACTGATTTACAAACACTTCAGGAATAAATATAGTATGTTATTATTCTACTGTATTGTGTGTAAGCACAAAAATAAATAAATACCTTGAATGTCGGATTAAATCCTCGTTCTTCGATAATGTCTACCCCAAATGAGGTCATTTGGAAACAACTATTGTATTTTTGAATGTTTGCTAGAAAATGTCGTGATTCGGGTGTTTCGCCACGAAGCAATGAATGCAATGGCTCAGGTGGCGGAGTTAATAACGGCAATTTCACTTTGCCACTAAGACAGCACAATCCTGGCGGTTCTCCGGAAAAATTTAATGCACCACAATACTTGCAAACAACGTCCATTAGCCCAATGCGAACGCTAGTATGCAAGCAGTAATCAGTGCTGCAATCGTATCGAAATGCTGCCCGATTCAAATCAGTATTTGATGAATTTCTTCTTGTGCTTCGTAAATTATCTTGTTGTTGATCTCTGAGGTTTGCTCGACGATTTCGCATTGCCAACCGAGCCGTTTCACGGGCTGCCTCCCTTTGCTCTTGTGAGTGAGAAGCACGAAGTCGAGCCATACTAACGCGGCGCTCTTCACGTGCAATTTCTTGCTCTTCTTCAGTCCTTTCATTCGCAATATTTCGAAGCACTCTTGCATTACGGCTTTGTCGAGAAAGATTTGATCGTCTTGTTCGCGGCATGGTGTTGTTATTAATGATAATATCGGAACAGCAACATAATAATTTAAACAAATGCATCAAGCGTTCATTTTTTTTTAAATATGTTCAACTGTCAATTGCGTTTTGTTATACCATTTTTAACAAATGAACTGCTGACTTATATTTTAACTGAGTTGTTTTGTTATTCCATGTCAGTTGCGTTTTGTTATACCACGTTTTATGTCACGTCCCATGGGAACCACGGGAACGGTATAAAAAGTATCCTATGTCCTTCTCCTAGTTCTTAGCTACCTCCCTACTAATTTTCAGCCAAATCGGTTCAGCCGTTCTTGAGTTATAAATAGTGTCACTAACACGACTTTCTTTTATATATATAGACTAGCTGACCCGGCGAACTTTGTTCCGCCCTATAGGCAACAAATGATCACATTTTTTACTTTTTAAATTAGGATAATTGTAAATAAAATAAAATAAACTATTAATTCAGTGATTCTTTATTTGCCATTTATTTTTTTGCATGGGTTGCACTTTTCAGTGTAGCACCTTGTGATAAACGACATTTTTCGTTTTTTTATCAGGCGCGAAAACAAATAACGCAGAAGGTCTTCCGACCCGTGAACATGCCACATATAATTGACCATGGGAAAAACATGGATGTTCTAGATTAAGACCACAAACTTTCAAGGATTGGCCTTGTGATTTATTTACAGTCATGGCGAATGCAAGACGGATCGGAAATTGAAGTCGTTTAAACTCAAATGGCATGTCGGTTGGGATCATCGGGATCCTCGGAATAAGAACTTCCTCACCTTTGAATTTTCCTTTAAGTATTATGGCGTAAATCAAATTGTTCATTAATTTATTTACCACCAAACGTGTTCCGTTGCACAGTTTTGGTTGGTTTAAGTTTCGAAGCATGATTACTACGGAACCAATCTTTAGTCGTAAATTGTACGGTGGTAAGCCAGGCACATCCAAGGAGTTTAAAAATTCAATTGGATAGTTGGTGGCATCATCTTCATTTGTTACACAGTCAATAGATTTGAAAGAATGCAGTGTACCAATGATCTCATTCTGAATTATGTAGTTTAAGTCATCTACATCTTTATTCTTAGCCGCCAAAATTGCTCGCTCACTCAACCATTCAATATTTTTGTGGTTAGTAATAATGTTTGGGAATACTTTGTTGATGAGTTCGTCTTTCGATGAGACAAAGTTACAAAAATTCGGAGGAAATGTAATCAATCCACTCGATTCGTTGACAGGTACTCGACCATTACCAATAGTCAGCAATTGCTCAGAGAAATCTTCAGCAGATGTATCGTTCAGCAATGCAACTCTCATGTTTGTTGTCAGCTGAAGTTTCTTAACATAGCGCCATAGATTCGATGATTTGAGGCAAGCGTTTATTTCGTCGGCAGCAGTAGATCTGGGAATTACTGGCAATGTTTGGCGGAAATCGCCAGATAGTAAAATCATTGCGCCTCCAAAACATCTCGAGTCATTACGTAGATCTTGCAATGTTCGGTTAAGTGCTTCCAATGCACGTTTATGCGCCATTGTGCATTCGTCCCAGATGATGATCTTCGATTCGGATAAAACTTTGGCCATTGCGGAGCGCTTTGTAATGTTGCATGTTGGTTCTTCAATAGATTGAAGATTTAACGGCAATTTTAATGCGGAATGTGCCGTACGGCATCCTTCTAGCAATGTGGCTGCTATTCCAGAAGAAGCAACTGCAACCGCAATGTTGGATCTTGCACGAACAGTGGCTAAAACTACTGACATGAGGAATGTCTTACCAGTTCCACCAGGGGCATCCAGGAAATATAAACCACCGTTTCCATCATCAATTGCCTTCATTAATGTATCATAAACTTCCTTTTGTTGGTGATTCATCAGGGTTACATTTGTTTGAACTACTAAATCTAATTCCTGGTGATCATATTCACGTTCCCGTTCCAATTCCCGATTAAATGCGTCATTCATTTCACGATTTGGCGCTGGCATTCCTAACCTGACTAATAAACTACCGCACATGAGATAACACATGTCTTCGATCAAGAGCAAGGCCCGATTATGTATCTCCTCATTCATTTCAAGATCGGGATTTCTTGAACTGACACGAATTTGATGTAAAATATCTTCTGCCATATTATCCTTGTATTTGTGCCACAGGTTAGATGGGTTCGATGGAAAGCATGTCGAAATGATGATAGCAAATAATGTACGTATCTGACTTGGAGATGCAGAGATAATTGCTTCAACGATTGTCGTATCCCAATGGGTATCGTTTTCTAGTAACTTGAGTTCTTCACATGCAGCACGATATGTTGGAAATATTGTACCATTAACAGTCCGTAGTGACTCAAATGACGTTGGCCCACGCACATTTACCAACAACAATCGCAAATAGAAGCATTTATCATTCTTTGGATGAACTGTATACATACGACCAAGAGCATCAGTAGAACGCACATCCGGATAACCAGGAACCGCATCGCCTTGCTTCCGTCGTTGAAAATTCTTCGATGAAGCATTCCAAGTGTAATAACGTGGCATCTCCGAGTAAAGCAAAGTTCGTGCAAACGGATCGCTCTGGCAGGTCGCAAAGAAACTGGTCAATGTTGTCGCTGGAGGTGTTTCAGCACGTTGAACAACATTCGAAGCCGTGAAATATACTCGTTGACCATTCTCCAGATGCACCGCCAAATGCACAACAGTAGGATGACGTTCGTGAATAGGGAATGAGAATATACGCCAAATCGCTTCATTGCAGTTCACATACCGACCAACTTGATAGCGCGCAATTTCATCGTTCGTATTGGAGGCTTGGACGCCAAAAACCGCCATATCGCTGCCTTTCGTGACATATTTGCAGATGTATTTTATTGACTTTACTGAATTGCAATACTCAACGTTACAATGTGTCTTGAACGTTTTGGAAATAAGTGGAGAATATGGAACAATCCAACTGTTGTCGACCACGAAATCCATTCTTTTAACTTTTGTTGTAATAGGTCGACCGTTATCATCCGGTGATCGACGCCGATATAGTGGATAACCATCGTTGCCAGTGACGGTCTCCGCCGTTAATTTCCGTGGATATCGTTTGGAACACTTGCCGTCGATCATGCAAGGTGATTGGGGATTGATGGCGCCACATGGTCCATGAATCATATTTGTGATTACAACATCATGTAGGTCTGGATCGGCTTCGTGATCGGGAATCTCGGCACATATGATATCATCTATTTGGTCTGGTTGAATTCTTTCCACTAACCAAATAAGAATGTGTGCGTGAGGCAGGCCTCGTTTTTGCCATTCGATTGAATACATCCAGCATCGAGTTTCTCCAAAGACGCGTTGTTTAACAATAAAGTTCATTAGGGACCGAATTTTTTGCCTGAATACACGTGCTGTGATGTCGTGTCGATCACTTGGTGTTTGTCCGGGAAACAGCAATTGAACAATTTCTATCCATTTTGGATTACAGGTAAAAGTAATAAAGAGATCTGGCCGACCGTAATGACGAACATATGTCATTGCATCTTGCGCATATTCATGCATATGACGCGGACTACCTATGTACGTCGCCGGCAGAATAGTTAATCGACCAATATTATCTGTATTTGATTCACTACTAATTGCATCACGTAGATGGATATACTCATCAGAACGCAGTTTGGCTTGGTTTAACCGAATGAAAGTTAAGCGCTCCGTTTCTATTTTGACGTACATGTCCACGCAATACTGTTGAAGCAGTCGACGAAACCGCAGCAAATAGTTGTCAGAATTTTGCCGAATAATCAAACGATATGCGTAATAATTCATCGAGCTAACCTTCTTGGTAGTTTCTTCACCTGAAATTAAAATAGTGAATTAGTATTTTGTGTGTAAAACTTACATATTTTTAGCATAATTATTATAAAATATTATAAAACGGTGATGAAAAATGTTTTTCTCTAAACAAACAACCCCTAATCTTTAACTCTGTTCTTACGATTTCTATTTCCTGGTAGTAAGCAGTGTGTTATATTGGAAACCAAAACCAAACACTGTAAAACATCTGTCATTTGAAATCAAAACTGTTATATTGATACTCACCATTCAATGGATTTATCATTTTGATATTAAAATAATATCCATCTTCTCCTTTCCAAAACATCAGCGGGTATTGTAATGTGTCATATGAACGATGTGTTTCAGATATTTGTTGCAGTTGCCCACTATCACGACGTTTAAGCACAATATCTCGTGATTCCAAATTTTCACCAACAATTAGAATGGCAACTTCATCTATTGTTGGAGCGTTATATGTTCGTTCGTGTGTTCCAGATGGTCGTTTATCAGCTCTGATCACGACTTTGTAGTCATCATTTGGCATGCGCTCCAATGCACTCTTGAACAGCCTGACCAACGCATGATGTTCATGAAGCAGTTGCTGCAGATCTTGAAGAATTGCTCTTTTCGTTGCTGCATTGATCTCTTGACGTCGATCAAGCTGTTCCTCCGTGTTGCCCATGAAGTATATTTGTAAAAATTTATGTTGTCCATCATCGAGAGGTTGCAATGATCCAATTCGATGGTGAATCTGTCCTTGTATCTACAAAATCAAAAGCAAAGTCATTATTACTGATTTACAAACACTTCAGGAATAAATATAGTATGTTATTATTCTACTGTATTGTGTGTAAGCACAAAAATAAATAAATACCTTGAATGTCGGATTAAATCCTCGTTCTTCGATAATGTCTACCCCAAATGAGGTCATTTGGAAACAACTATTGTATTTTTGAATGTTTGCTAGAAAATGTCGTGATTCGGGTGTTTCGCCACGAAGCAATGAATGCAATGGCTCAGGTGGCGGAGTTAATAACGGCAATTTCACTTTGCCACTAAGACAGCACAATCCTGGCGGTTCTCCGGAAAAATTTAATGCGCCACAATACTTGCAAACAACGTCCATTAGCCCAATGCGAACGCTAGTATGCAAGCAGTAATCAGTGCTGCAATCGTATCGAAATGCTGCCCGATTCAAATCAGTATTTGATGAATTTCTTCTTGTGCTTCGTAAATTATCTTGTTGTTGATCTCTGAGGTTTGCTCGACGATTTCGCATTGCCAACCGAGCCGTTTCACGGGCTGCCTCCCTTTGCTCTTGTGAGTGAGAAGCACGAAGTCGAGCCATACTAACGCGGCGCTCTTCACGTGCAATTTCTTGCTCTTCTTCAGTCCTTTCATTCGCAATATTTCGAAGCACTCTTGCATTACGGCTTTGTCGAGAAAGATTTGATCGTCTTGTTCGCGGCATGGTGTTGTTATTAATGATAATATCGGAACAGCAACATAATAATTTAAACAAATGCATCAAGCGTTCATTTTTTTTTAAATATGTTCAACTGTCAATTGCGTTTTGTTATACCATTTTTAACAAATGAACTGCTGACTTATATTTTAACTGAGTTGTTTTGTTATTCCATGTCAGTTGCGTTTTGTTATACCACGTTTTATGTCACGTCCCATGGGAACCACGGGAACGGTATAAAAAGTATCCTATGTCCTTCTCCTAGTTCTTAGCTACCTCCCTACTAATTTTCAGCCAAATCGGTTCAGCCGTTCTTGAGTTATAAATAGTGTCACTAACACGACTTTCTTTTATATATATAGATTTGCTGACGATGTACAAAAAATAAAACAAAATCGGTCCATTAGGGATGATGACTAATATTCGAAATGTTCGAACAAATTATGTAACTTCAAAGAAGGCATAGTAAAATGAGATAATCGAGAAAATCTGTAATATCGATGGAAATATGGAGAAGATACACGCTCTAAAAGTTTTTGGAAGGGATTATTCCCATCCTTGTCGCGCGGTACGGACGATGTATGGCGCTAGTATGAAGTACTCAGTAGTGACGTCACTTTTGTGATAGTGCCGTCTTTGTCTAACAGTTATTTAAAAACTTTTATAACTTGGTATTTTTTTAAGTTTATACACTTTTAATTACATTGTTGGCAATATTTGCAAACAATATTTCATAGAGTATAAAATAGAATAAAATGTCACCATTCCTATTAGGGCAAAAAGTAGAGTTTTAATTTTGAGAAAATTTGAACACTCTGTAGATTGAATCACTAGGTCAATGATTCAAAGAACTTAAATCCTTGAACATTGAAAAGCGACGCAGTGTTCGCGATTGTAATATTACGAGCGCGTTTAGGTAAAAAATCCATGTCAAAAGAATAGATCATTTTAGGTCCTCTGAATCCCACAGTGAACATCAGGCCAGTTCATTGAAATTAAACTGCTAATTACCTTAGTAAACCCTTTTTTTTTTTTTTTTTTTTGGGTGGGAAATCATCAAATGACGTCTCCCGCTCTGGGCGGAGCGGAAGGGCGTGTCAGACTCTTACTGACTAAAACCCACCCGTGTTCCTTCAGTTGCCTGTGCGCCAGGGCCACGGTAACTCTTTCGAACAATCCGCAGCCCCGGCAGGCATCGGTCCTATCGGACCCCGTCAAATTTGCTGACATCTCTTTGAGGCGCGCGTGGAACACGACGCGCCGTCGACCCGGGCCTGGTCCTTACCGGACGGCGAGCTGCCCATTGCTCGCCGTCCGCAAGCCCGCGCCTACGGTGGCCGGGAGTCGGCAATCGACTCCCGACGCCCAGGGTGTCTCCTCCTCCTGCGGTGGCTAGGTGCGCGAGGGCGCAGTGATTGCCTCTCCCTCTCGCGCTCCGCCTCCTCCTTCGCGAGCATTACTGCTTCGCAGAAGGAGGTGACGGCTTCCCATTCCCTCTCGCTCCGTACCATGGCCTGAACCAGGGCCGGACGCGAGAGGTCGCCGCCGCCGATCGCCGCCACGAGGACACGGCGGTGCTCCGCCCAAGCCGGGCAGACCTCCACCGTATGCTCCACCGTGTCCTCCGGTCGATCCACACAATGGTAACACCCGGGCGTTTCCTCCCGCCTTATCCGAAACAGGAACCTCCCGAAACAGCCATGTCCGGTGAGGACCTGCGTCAGGCGGAAGGTGAGGACGCCGTGGCGCCTCTCAAGCCACTCCTCAAAGAGGGGTCTTACCACCGCAATTGTGGCGTGCCCTGCGCTGGGTTGCGACAGTCGCACACTCCATGCCGCCATGAGATCCCGCCGGAGCTCTGTCCGCTGTGCCGTGATTACTCGCGGCAGCGGAGTTACGCCCCGGCGTTTCGCCTCCTCGCGCCACTCCCAAACGTGCGCGAGGACCTTTGCCTCCAGATCCCACGGCGGCAATCCGGCAAGGAGGCTCGCCGCCTCGCAGGAGACCGTGCGGTATCCCCGTACCATCCGGATGGCCATGACCCTTTGGGACGCTTTCAACCGGCGGGCTGGCCGGAGCCTTAGCGAAAGCGCCCACACCGGTGCCCCGTAAAGGGCCATGGACCGCACGACCCCCGCGTAGAGCCTCCGGCAGGAGGCGTTTGGCCCCCCCAGATTGGGCAAGAGCCGCTTCAAAGCAGCCCCGGCCCGCTGCAGTCTGGGAGCCAAACGTCGGAAGTGCTCGACGAAGTTCCACCGGCTGTCGAGGACGAGTCCCAGGTACTTCATCGTCGACTCGACGCCGATGTGAACCCCTCCTACCGTTATTTGGGAACCCGACAGTGGCGCGTTCCGAGGACCATGAAAACACATGGCCTCGGACTTGTGCAAGGCCACCTCGAGTCCCAACTGCCGGATCCTCTCAACGACTGTCGCAACCCCGCGTGTCATTAGTTCGGCCGCCGCCTGGTGCGACCTCCCCTGCGCCAGGACCAGCGTGTCGTCAGCGTAGCACACTACGCTGACGCCGCTAGGGAGGTCGGCGCGCAGCACCCAGTCGTAACCGATGTCCCACAGATGCGGCCCCAGGACCGATCCCTGTGGGACACCGCACGACATCTCTCGCCGGTTCCATTCTCCTTGGTGACCGGGGTAGATCACCGCCCTATCCGTCAAATAGGCCTCGACTACACGACAGAGGTAGGTCGGCATCCGGTGATACCGGAGTGCCTCCCTGATGCAACTCCAGGGCAGGGTATTGAAGGCGTTGGCGATGTCTAGAGACACCGCCAAGACGACCCCACCCCGGGCCACAGCATCCCCCGTCGTGAGGGCTCGCACGCGCATGATGGCGTCCACCGTGGAGCGCCCCCTGCGGAAACCAAACTGGCTCTCCGCCAAATCCGGCCCCACCCGCACCAGCTGCCCGACGAGGCGGTCTGCAATGACTCTTTCAAAGAGCTTGCCCACCTCGTCGAGCAGCACGATGGGCCGGTAAGCGGACGGAGAGTCCGCCGGGCGCCCCGGTTTCTTAATGAGGACCAGTTTCCCCGTCTTCCAACGAAGTGGGAACTGGCCCTCCTCCAAGCATGCGCTTAGGAGCCCCCTTAGTCGAGGCCCGAGAGCCTCCAAGGCCAGGACCCAGGCTTTTCCAGGTAAGCCGTCGGGTCCTGGGGCGGTATTCTTGGCACTCAGCCTACGTACCGCCACTCTCAACTCTACCTCGGTCACCTCAGGAGCAACGTCGTCATCGTCGGGTCTGTGGTCCGCAGTTGGCACCGCAGGAGGCGGAGCCATGGGCGGGGGAGTATGCTCCCCCCGCGAGGGGAACAGAGCGCTCACCACGCCCTCCACGAGCTGGGGCCGGAGACTCTGCGTCAGCGGGGGAGCCCATGGGCGGAGTTTCTCCCGCACCACCTTATATGGGCGCCCCCACGGGTCCCTGTTCAGAGTCCCCAGCGACTCCTCACGGGCCAGTCCCCTGGCCCGCAGGATCTCCGCTCGGAGGGCGATCTTCGCCACTCTGTAACCCTCGTACAGCTCCGCCTGAATGGCTTCCGTATCCGGAGGGCGGATACGGAGCCTGCGGTGCCTGGTGTACAGGCGCCGCGCGGCAACGCACGCCTCGCGCAGAGACGTTAGTTCCGGCGACCACCAGTACACCTGGCGCCAGGCGCGTCCGGGCTGGACCCGGGGCATTGCCATGTCACACACTTCTGACATGGCCTCCCGGAACCACTCTGCCTCGTCGTTGATGTCAGCAGGCCTGTCCGGTGATGACACCCAGGCCTGCACGATCGAGGCTTCCAGGAGGAGCTCCCGGTCCAGCTTCTTCAGCGCCCACCGCGGACCACTCGGGGCCTGTCGGACCAGCGCGCTCGAGGTCTGGGCGGAGACGTCAAACCGGATGTACCGGTGGTCGGAGTACGTCTCCACCCCCTCCATGACGCGCCAGTCAATGACACGCGGTGACAGAGCGGGGCTGGCGAACGAGATGTCCACCACTGACTCGCCCCGCATCCGCACACACGTGGGGACAGAACCCCGGTTTAGGACGACCAGGCCTGTCTCCAGAGCCCAGTCCTCCACCATCCCGCCCCGTGTATCCGTGTACCGGGAACCCCAAGCCGTGCTCTTGGCATTGAAGTCCCCGAGTACGATCACAGGGAGGATACGGTACCCGACGACGACGACTTTCAACTCCGCAAGGGAGTTGTGGAACTCGGCGAGAGTTCGGTTCGGGGAGAAGTATACCCCTACCACGACAATCTCCCCGAACCGTGCTGCCACGCAACCCCGTCCCCTCTTGACTGCCTCAAGCGACGGGGTACCGGCGGCGGCCGACGAAATGAGGGTCACTGAGCCGCTCAGGTCCTCCACCCAGTCATCCCTGGGCGGGACAAAGTACGGCTCAGCGACCACGGCGATGTTGATCGACCACTGCGCCATGCTCTGGAGTAAGAGATCCTGAGCGGCGGCGCAGTGGTTGATATTCGCCTGGAGGAGGCGTAATGGGGCCATTATTGGCACTCCATGTCAGCCCCCTCCCGAGCCCCCTGTGAGGGCCCTGCCGCGATGTTTGCGGCAGCTACGATGGCGGGTGCGGCAGCGGCGGCGGCAGTGGCGGCGGGTGCGGCGGTGACGGCAGTGGCGGAGGGCTTGCCCCTGCCCCTGGCTTTGGCGGGTGGAGCGCAGGCCTTACTCCCAGCCCGGTGATCGGCCGGCTTGCCAGCTGCCGCACATAAAAAGCAGTGCGGCGTGGCGTTGCACGAGCCGGCCTTGTGACCGGGCTGACCGCAGCGGAAGCAATGATCGCTGCGGTCCACCTCCGAGGTGCATTGCACTCCCACGTGGTTGCCCACTTGGCAGCGGAAGCACCTCAGAGGTCTGGGTTCCAGCAGTTTCACCTGCGCGGAAACCCAGCCCACCAGGAGCCTTTGGCCCTCCCCGGCGACTTTCCTGGCCGCCGCCACGGGGCAGCTCACCGTAACGGCTCGCAGCCCCTTGTGGTCAGGACGGATGGAGCCCGCTCTCACCTGTTCGGCAGAGCAACCCCCAGTCCTGACGACGGCGGCCACCACTTCAGCCTCCGTCACACAGTCGTCCAGGCCCAGAATGCGCATGTCGATGCACTTGGTGGGCCTGGACACTCGGGCCTCGTCCGCATTTAGGGACGCCCTGAGCCTTTCGGCCAGAGCGTCAGCGGTCGGGCCGCTCGCCGCACCGGGCACCTCTAGCATCCGGGCCCCGGTCGCAGTGACTCTTACCCGGATGCCATTGGTGACGCCCAGCTCCTGCAGGTTCACCGCCGCCCTCGCCTTCGTGAGCACGTCGCGGTAGGACACGCCCTTCTTCTCCGCTTCCGGCTGTAGCGTGATCACTACAGCTGCGGACTTCGGGGCGCGGAGCCTAGCCGCGACGCTTCGCTCTTTGCGCCGCTGCCGCCTCTCTTTCCTTTTGGCCGCCCTTGAGACCTTACCCGCCTTCCTCTTCTCTCCGGCCACTTGCCATTCGGCGTCGGCCAGAGGAGTATTAGGAGGCGGGGGGGGCGGCCGTCTCGCCGCCGGGGCTGGGGCCCTCGCCGCCTGCGTAGCCACCCCACCCTTCTTGGGCTTGGGCGGTGCCGACTTAGCCGGGGGCGGCCCCGCGGGTTTCGGCACGGGCTGGCCTTTAGACCGCCCTGCCGTTCCTGGCTTGGCCGCAGCGGCGGCAAACGACACCTGCCGGCTCGCCGCTAGCGGGGGGCGCAGGACAACGGCCTCCAGAGCGGAAAATCGGCTCTGGAAGGCAGCCAGCTCCCGCCGCACCAGGGCCAAAACCCGGTCCTCCGCAGGCACCGGCACCGGCCGGTCTTTCCCATGCTGCGCGCCCTCCTGTGGAACTTCCCGGTGGCCGGCTACTCGGAGGCCGGCCAGGTCCGCTCGGAGCTCCTCGTTCTCCTTTCGGAGGAGCTCCATAGTGGCTGTCAAGCGAGTAATCTCCGCCCGCATCTCGGCCATCCCGTCCGATTGAGGCCCGAATTTGATGGCCTTCACTGCCTCCATAATGGAAGCCGCGGCAGCGGGTATGGCCTTGTCTTTAGAGGACTGAATCCTCTTCAAGGCCACACCCTTTAGCGCAGCTACCACGGCCGCCTCCAGCCTGGCCAGTCGCTCTGACTTCGAGCCGCCAGCGGCGTCCGGCTCACCGCCTGACGACTCGGACAGTTCCGCCCTGCGACTGGCCCCTCCAGGGTCGTACCCCTCCGTGACGAGCCTCTCGACTGGCTGGGCCGGCTCAGCTGGGCTGACTCGGCTCGGCTCACTATCCTCCTCGGTGGAGCGCCCTTTGCCGGTACTTCGCTCTTGTACTCCACCTCGCCGAGTAACTTTTCTGCGGGTTACACCCTTCCCGCCATCAGAGGACGACCCCTGGCCATCCCCTGGTTTGGGGCGCTTCTGGAAGAGCCTTCGGCTCTTCTCGGCATCTCCCACCACTACGCGCTCCGGGCTCTTGAAAGAACCCTTCGCGCCAGATGCAGCGTCGGACTCCGACCCCGCATCGCTCCCCTCCTCTCCACTACTTCTTTCTGTTGGTTTTGTTTTTCTTGAAATTTTATCCATACTTAATCCCACGAGTATGGGGGATATAAAATGTCATTCCCAGGTTCACCCCCTGTCCCTAGGTAAGTGTACATTTTTAACCCAACCAGAGGGTCCACTGGTACTCTGGCTGGGGGTGCGCTAGCGACTGATGCGCCACCTACAACTGGAAAGTTGTAGATGACACTACTCCTCAGCCATTCATACCCTCGCCGCGCACCAGAACTTGATATTAGAGGAATTTTTTATAGAGGTTATCTTCCTCGCGGTCCGGGCGGTTAAGCCAAGACCCTCGACCCCCGTCAAAAGTCAGAGACATGACGTTGACGATCTTCGGGGCTACGAGACTAACGGTGGCAGAAGGAGCAGACTCCTTCCTGCCTGCCCGGCGGCAGGGTTAGTGCACACCGAGCCCGCTCTTACTCCGCCGCTGTGCGTCTCTGCTGAACAGAGAGACACACGTTGGAGCGTTCCTCCGACAGGATATTAGCGTACGGGCAACAAGACCCCTTAGGCACAGAGTACCTAATGGAGAGTTATTGCCCGCACCCCAGGGTGCACCGTCCCGGAGACTGGCCTTTCCCCCAGACGCATCCAAGGGAAACTCCAGCCCACGGACACATGGGGAGGTTTCCTGTCCTAGCACCCCACCTTAGTAAACCCTGGCGATAACAAAACCTATTTAGTTGCAATGTTTTAGCGCAAACTGCCGCATGTGTTTAGGCACTGTTTTACAAGTACTCCCGCTAATTATCAATTAAAATTGTTGTGCACCATGGCTTCCACTTCTTTAGGTAAGAGTTTAACATATTTTTCTTATTATTTGCATTTTAGTTTGTTGTAAAATATACAATATATAAATGCACAAAAATTTTAAGTTTTATCCTTAAGGCGGAACCTTCAGGGTAGCCCGCGAAATTCAAATTTTCTTACGTTTTCGCAATTTGCAGGTCACTGTCAGGTTGTATTTTGATTAAAATATGATTCGCGATCGTAACAAATATGGCTTTACAGAATTATAATCATTAGAATCAGCAATACATCTCTCTAAGTTCATATTAATGTATTGAATGACTATTTCATGAAATCATGACATTTGACGCCAATTCTAACTTAAAGAAGATTTCATTATCATCAGATATTGAAATAGTTAAGGGGACTACAGGACCTAAACGCAAGTTTTATAATAATGCCTAAAAGTATATGATCTACTGCAGGTAACAAAATCGGAATAATATATGATATTCTTCAGGATATATGCTAGATAAATAGTGTATTGAAAACATAATACAACTAATTTGATATGACAGAAAAAAATCACGAAAATACCTCTAAAAATTTATTTTATCGATTAAAAACCATACTAATATACATGCAATCAATCAGATTTTTTGTCAGATTATTCTACAAGCAACATATTAACGGAATAGTGTTTTAATTTTTTAGTCCAATCAATCGTAAATATATAATAATTTGCTTCATATTTTGCAATAAATTACCAGCGTTGTGTCATCGCGCTTCTCTTTCTTTTCAATGCAGTCCGACAGTGACCGCGCTTTAGCTGTTGTCAGCCTCTTATTTCTAAATCGTGAGTTTATTTTAGATGCACAAAAACCAAAACCCGTCTCTACTAATGATGATAAATTATATTTATTTCTATAAATTGATAAAACAAATGCTTTTACGTGTCAGAAATAAACTACGTTTTAAAACTAAAATAATTCGGTATTTGCTAAATGATAAATGATTTTATTTCTGTAAGTAGGTTTGTATAAACACTTTTACACGTCAATCATATTTTAAAAACTTATACGAGGTCGGTGTTTCCTATCAGGGCCCCAATTCTGTATGGTAATTATTGTTCCCCGCGTAATCTTAACACGTCAATATCGTGTCTTGTAGAAACGGTTTCGTTTATTGTATCATAGAGAATACGTTATTAGCAGATGTCGTGGTTCGATAAGGAATTGACGTGGTTTCGAAGTAAGGAATCGTTAAGTGGTCATAGTGAAGGCCCTGACTACTCTGAGGAGAAAGGCCCAAACAAACTCAGCAGGCGTAGCATTACGCTTTCTATTTCTTGGAAGACAAGACATAGCTATTTCTATACAAAGTGACATTTCGTTTCTCCATTTTTGACATCGCACCGTAAAAATCCTTCTACAAACCGTCATTTTGTCTTTCGTTTCTACCGATCGTTGTCTAGGCCCTTTTACATGTAGACTATTTCAGAAGAAAGTTTTCTATCCCAAGGTAGTTGTCTAAGGTAGTGAAGACAATTTGATTTTGTAATCGCCATGCTAAAGACAGTAGAAAACTTTTTACTCGACGGCCACAAAGTATAAAAATGGATTAGAAAAATTGGATGTTTCACTTTTTGTATGGAAAATGTGAACAATTATTACCTATATGTTTAGTTTTAGGCGTTTAAAGGTGTCATAAAGGGGGTCGAAATTTTCACTATTTTTGCGATAGGACACACCAAATAAAACAAAAACGTGAATAAACTACTGAATTTCTTAAAAAGTGCAGTTGACTCTTTCTACTTTGCTGTCGTCGTACTGTCATCACGGAACGTCATTTTTGTCTATTCTTCCGTCGACAAAACGGTGCTCGTGCTAAGCCTGCAGAGGTCACAGTTTCATTCATACAAATAATTATAGCTGTTTTGATATGACTGTATACCCTGATCTGCCTGCTACATCAACATAATTAATTTGTTTATCAACACTAGTGTGTCCGTTGTTACCGGCATGTTTTTCGCTAGGTAAATAAATCAAAGGGCCTTTGTGACGTCGGTGATATATCGAGGGATGCGCTTCTTGTAACGTACAGGATATTGTCGATAATTAATTGTTCTTAGTCCACTGTGGGTATACAAAAGTAAGGGTGGATATGTTGGAGGTGTGAGATTGATAGTAGAGTAAAAATAAGTAATAGAGAGAGAGTAGTTCTAGTATTAAAAAACATTAAGTCCAAAAAAAAATAGGTACTGCTGAATATTATGAATTTTTGTACTAAGAATAATAATTGAAATAAAACAAGAGAAGAAAGAAATGAAAATGTTATTATGTTTTTCATATTCAAATATTGTAAAATATAATTTGTGTGTAGACATATAACGAAATAAAGGAAATAATAATTGGTAATAATTTCAATGTATAAGTTATTCAATTTTACAATTAATTTATTTCTAACACTTGTCTTAACACTTATCTAATATTTATTAAAATTTTAATTGGATTCATGTTTGAAATTAATTTTAAGTTAATATATTAATTGTGATATTAATATTTAGTAAACAATAATTTATGATTTTATTTTAATTGAATTAGAATGTATTATTTATGTATTATAAGGAATCAATAAAAGCTTCTTTTTTTATTAATAATCCGGTCTTGTTAAAATAAATTTTACACACACCCTTTCAATTTGTCAGTACATTTGAATTATTTAAAAAACCTTTTCTGTTCGTAAATGCTGAGAAGCTTCTTGGTTTGTCACTCTTTTTCCATCACGTTTTATCAAATGGTTTTATTACCCATTTTTTTAGAGAAAATATCTGAATTTGTGCCCGGTTGAAATAAAATGAAATTGATTTGCAAAAATTGTAGTGCATACAGATGGGCGGGTTTTTTTTTCACAATTTCTAGAACAATTCGCTAGAACTAGCATGCAACATTATTGTTACATTAATTAAATGAAACTAATAAAATTTGTACTTAAATTTAAAATGTCAAGTATTTGTCAATTTATAATAATAAAATGTCAGTGTGAATCTTTGAAGTCTAAATACTCATTGACAGAATAGAATGATTTTTCTTTAAGCCACTTGAATAACGCCGCTTTAAATCGATTGCTTAGCAGTTCTCTATGTGATTTTGGTAGTTTATTAAATATCCTTATAACCAATGGAAAGCATTTTCTGTGATATAAATGACTTTTCATTCGAGGAATAATTAATCTATCAGAATATCTTGTCTTAAACGTATCAGTGTCTCGAAGACATTGAAATAAGAAGTGCATTTTAACAAATTGATAGCATTCACATACGTACATACCGGGAACAGTTAATGTTTTTAAATCTTTAAAAAGAAAGACGGCAAAAGGCTGGCCCCCTGTTACATGAAACTTAAAATGGATTGGCAAAATGTGGGTGTACTATAGGTACACCTCTGCCTAACCCTTAGGGAATACAGGGCGTGAGGCGTTTATTCTTGAAATCCTTATTATATTAATGAGCGAACAGCAACTCAATAACCTTAAGGGGACTACAGGACCTAAATGTAAGTTTTATAATGCCTAAAAGTATATGATCCACTGCACTAAACAAAATCAGAAAAATATATGTTATTCTTCAGGATATTTGCTAATTAGATAGTGTGTGGAAAACGTAATACAACTAATTTGACACGATAGAAAAAAATCACGAAGATACCTCTAAAAATTTCTTATAACGATTAAAAACCATACTACTATGCTTAAAATCATTCTGATTTTTTCTCAGATTATTCTACAAGCAACATACTAACGTAATAGTGTTTTAATTTTTTAATCCAATCAATAGATTTTTGTAAATAGATAATTGCTTCATATTTTGCAATAAGTTACCAGCGTTGTGTCACCGCGCTTCTCTTTCTTTTCTATGCAGTCCGACAGTGACCGCGCTTTAGCTGTTGTAAGCCTCTTAAGTGAACACCAAATTTGCCCACATTTCCCGTTGTGTTAAAAACCTAATATTTCAACCAGTGATAAGGCTAGTTATTCACAGGCTTACACTCAATTTTTGAGGTGAAAGGTAATATAAATGAGCGAGCTTACTTGACAGAATGGAGACTGTAGGTAACCGTTATTTAACGTCTTGGAACTTTGAGCTTTCAAAGGCTGAGTGGAGAATAAAGTTGTGATATTTGATCATAATTGAGGTATTAACAATAATGTTATTGTATTTTGACATGAGGTAGGCAGAGATAAGTAGCATTTCACAAGGTAGGTATGTTGTAAGTCTCATGTCATAAGTGGCGGATCTGTTATTGTTTTAAATATTTGCAGTAGTCTTAAGTAAACAGGGTGTACCAGAAAGGTGTGGTCAAATTTAAGGGTGTAGTAGAGACGATCAATCTGAACAACTTTTTCCATAGGACTAATATTGTAATCGCGCGTACTGTCGTGCGAAGTAATCATAAATAATGATTTTTTATTTATCTCGACATCATATGACAGGCGCTGGTTAATAAAATACACAATCTTAAATAGAGAAAGGTGTCTGAGGTAGAACGGTTGTTGTAGGAATAATGCTTACTATATTAATTATACTTACACATACGACATAGCTTGCAGAGTAAGCAAATACTTCTTACGAGCCGAGCGAGTGGAGCGCGCTTACCCAATAGAAGAGCGAACGAAGCGAGCGCTCTCACGTACAGCAAGCAAAGCGAGCCCACTCTTGACATGAGTGAGACAAACAGGTTTACTCACAGGATGACCAAGGTCAGAGGTAAAACAACCGTGACAGGACTGTAGTATTAAGCGAAGCACCTAGCTTATAGCGGTACAAAGTTATTTTGGAGCGTGGTTAAAATCCGAACTAACGCCGCCATCTTGTTTTTTGAATACATTTCAAGGGACGTTTCGAATGTTTACCAACAGCGCCCCGCTGTTAACGTCATTCGAGCGCGAAAAGATATTTGTAGCAGTGTAGCTCATCTAAATTACCTATCTGAAACTCCTTTGATGGCCGTCAACATAATTTCCTATTCAATCTTGTCATCAAAATTTCACACACGTTACATCACAAACCTCCACAGTATGTACTACAAGAAAATTGTATCCAACCAAGTTTATCAGATGCCTCCGAAATTCCATGCTTATGTATCGAGGCCGACCGGCCCAATTTGGGCTAAAATTGCATTCACCAAGCCGGGCTAGAAGCGTATGATCTTGATAAATGGGGCTACTAACTAGGGAAGAGGTGGGTTTAGACTGATGTAGTGCAGATTGGTGGGTAGTGGACTTTGAGTTTGAATTTAGAACGGATGTTTTTAAAGACCGTTTGCAACACAAATGACAAAATGCATTTGGCGGTAAACTAAATGTAGGTTTTTGTTGTATTTTGTAGGTACGAAAACCTGAGTTTAGACGTATCTAGTGTAGATTTTTGAATAGTGTATTTTTGGGCAGATTTTTGCAATGCTTGTTATTCACTTTTAGGGTGACTTTAGGATACCAATAATTTAGATAAGTACCTAATTTGGTCTAACGTAACTGTTAATTTATTTTTTACCAAAAATCCTTCTAAAACCTTTTGATCTTCACGATCGATCTTAGATATTTTTGTCAACCTTATGTAGTTTTGAGATAAATATTTAGTAGCAAACAGTTTGCAGATCATAAATCTTTTCTATTTCTTTTGTTGTACTGAGACCCTTTATTTTATTATAACTAATTAATTGTTAGTCACTGAATTATAGCTAGTCACAAGTATTTTTAAATGAAATCAAAAGTCTCGTGCAATTGGTCCACAAAAATATCAAAAAATCAAAATCAAAATATTTTATTTCAAATAAACCTGCAAAGGCACCTATGAAACGTCAGAAGCTAGGTGTACGGTTCCAATTGGTCGTTTCCTATGGACAAGAGCCGACAAGAAACTCCACGGTTACTCATTCAAAAATAAATGGCTTTTAAAAACAGTGAATGTTTTCAAATTACAGTGTTAATAGGTATGGGAGGTCAGTGTAAGCCTGTCAACAAGTAACAGGTACTCAACAAATTAGAAAAAGGTCTACAAGTCAATTTAAACTAGTATAGTCAGAACCTACACTTATCCAAACTCGTCCCATCTGAACCCGTCATACATGCAAGGAAATGTTACCCCGTGTGTGTGAACACGAGCCTCTGAAGGCGATTGCACAGTGTTGGTTGTCATGGCAACGATCGCCAATAACGAGACTAATACGCAAAGTTTTTGTGTGGCCCATGGTCTAAAAAACAAGGTCTGGCATTCCGGGAGTGACACATGCTTAAGTCACTATCCAGTTGCCACTTTATTGCAACAAAACACGAATTATGGAAACATTTCAATCACCATTCTGTTAAAAAACATATTTATAGCATTTAAATTGTCGTTTCGTTTTTCTAATCAAATGAAACAATTCAATTTAAACATATACCAACGTAATTGTTAGTTAATACCTCATTGTTATATCGGATTCGCACAGGTAATAAAAGCGGTTGGGGAGTTATTATTACACACTACTGGTAACACAGCGGTGATGACGTAGGCTTGTGTAACCCTGTGTCTTGGAATGCGATATCTGGCGAAGTATATTATTATACCATGGTGTGGCCTACATGACAGATGAAAAACTATAGAAAGATATATAAGCACCAGTGGCGAAGGTTCCATACAACTCGATTCCTACCGGCTTCCCTTTGAAAAATTGACCCTTCGTTACTGATGGGCACTCATTCTCTCTGCGCTTATAATAAGAAATCAGTGATCACCATATTTTCCATACGGATCAAGAAGAATGCAATACTGTGCACATAAATAATAATTCCGGATGTAAGGGACTTCGACGCGTAAACTGTTACCATGAATTTAACACATGATTCTTGACCACAAGAGCGGAAAATAAAAATAAAACCGGCCAAGTGCAAGTCGGACTCGCGAACGAAGAGTTCCGTAAGATTATCTATAAAAACGGTAAAAAAATCATGTCTTTTGTATGGGAGCCCCTTTAAATATTTAAGGCGGTAACAGAAATACATCATCTGTGAAAATTTCAACTGTCTAACTATCACGGTTCATGAGATACGGCCTGGTGACAGACGGACAGACAGACGGACGGACAGCGGAGTCTTAGTAATAGGGTCCCGTTTTACCCTTTGGGTACGGAACCCTAAAAAACAACTGTGGTGGGTCTGGAATTCATTTTAGTTTGTGCGTAGAAGTCCGTTACACAGCGTATATCATGGAGTTGGTGAAAGATGCCTCAAGCAACAGCTTGCGTAAAGACAAAGATTTCCAACTTAATCCTGTTTCTAGATCATCAATCAAAACGATACTGTTAAATGAAAATTATTTTCATGTAAGTCAATCAGGAAAAGCTGACGGTATGGATAAATTATTAAGAGGGCGCACACGGGTCCACTAGCGCCACTCCTTTAAAATAATATTATCTCGTGACTGAGAAGGAATTTTGGTACACCCTCAATATTTTCTAATACCTTTTTATGAGTCATCCGTTACCGATAGTATTTTTATTTCACGAAGCGACGCGTGCTATACTTGTGGTTACCAAGTGTACAAACACGCTGTGAATGTGTGTGTAAGCGCAGGAGCTCTCGGTACCGTCCGAGGCAATGGCGAAGTCAGAAGTGTGTGTGTGTGTGTGTGTGTTATGTGCTGACGCTACTCGTCTTCACGCACACTTTCACTGCGTGTTTGTATACATGGTTACCACAAGGAAAGCGCGCGTCGCTTCGTAAGATAAAAATACTACATAGATGATTGACAGAGACGAATCTCTACTTTTTGTAAAACTGCTGATTTAGAAAAAGTATCGAATCGAGGTGCAAGTTTTGTAGGTACTTAACAAAACTTGCATCTCGATTCGTGACACAGTCCTAGTAGTAGGTACCTACTACGCTTTGGAATGGGCAACTAGCTTCATCTTTCTGACTGACCGACCCCTTGACAATTCAAAAGTGCCTGTAATTGGTTTATTTGAAATAAATACTTTGAATGCTTTTTTTTAAACTTTAAGTCTTTGACCTGATGAATTTTAAAATAATATGAAGCATCATAATGTTTTAAAATTCATGTGTTCGACAAAATATTGCTGAATTGTCAAAATGAATGGCTTTGGGGTTGTGAATGTGTCACGTTACCCCAATGGACTAGAGATGAGAATATTGGTTGAAATTGTTTATTGGTTATTAGTTAATTGATAAAAAAAAGATCTATAAATTTATTGGTTGAAAATATTAGTTAATATTTTTATTCAAGTAGGTATCTGCAATATGGTTAATGGTTGAATATTCTACTAATACATGTTGTATTGTTAAGTTAAACTCAGTGAACTTTCATTCATACTTGAACAGGCTTAGGAGTGACTAGCATTTATTTTGGTTAGATGTTCACCTTTTTAAGAAAGGTACTTTTACAATACTTGCAAATTGCGACTTTTTCCACTCCCACGAGTCTATCGAAATGGTTCCAAGTACCATTATTTACCATATTATTGTCTCGGAATTTGTTAAAACAGCTTCACAATCTTCACATTAACCAAAAACAACAACAACCCGGCTTTGTTATCCGAGTAACAAAACATAACTAACCTAATCACTCAATCAACCAGTAACGTACCGTAATATTTGTTAAAAATATCACTTAGGTACGTTTTTTTAAAATAAAATATCCCCAACAGTAATGTGTTATAACCAGTGATAGGAATAGGTAGTGCCTATTTGCCTAAACTTCGAAGAACAGAGACAAGAAACGGAGACTTCCTTAGGACTAAATTTTTTCCGGGAAATCTGTCCCGAAATTCGGGACCACACTTTTAAATACATTAAAAAAATATGTTATTTGGAATAAGTAATTGGTCTATACGAGTATTTACCTAAAGTTTGCGACTAGACATAAATTACAAAAATCGAATTTGACTCTAACGGAATCCATTGAAATATTTGATCACGTGAGAATTGTGCTTAGCTGGTGTTCGTCAGAGCCTATAAAAAATAAACTCGTAAATGTCATGGACAGGAACCCCGATCTAGATAAAATTAGAGACATATGTGACGCGATAACAGCAGGAAGGGATGAGCGATCATACTATATGTACGCGCCTTTAACCTCAGTCGATGATGAAAGGTCGTTTTCAACTTATAAATGGATTCTTAAGATAAAACGAAATCGCCTGACAGTTGAAAATATAGAAAAAAATATGATTGTGTATTTTAACTTAGATAACTCATCTGACAAAGAAAATTTCGGTTCTGATACTGAACTTGACGAATCGAATCAAGATGATTAAATTAAAATCGTTCTTTATTTTTTATGGTATTTGTGACACAAATAAAGATTTTCAAATTCTTAGCAATTTTTAATGCGTCAAGATCTGTATCAAAACCGAACAGTTAGTAGTTCACTATTAAAACTGATTGTCCTAAATGTTATACTTCAAAGGTGAATTTGTACTTTGATTTGAGTTAAAATTGCATCACTCAACGTCAGTAAATTAAATATGACATAGATAGATAAACAGAAATTTGTAAATTAAGTTTTTTCCGTCTGTACATTTTGTTTCATGCTTTCCAATTGCGTCATATTTAAAAAATAATATAAATATACATATATTTGTTACAACAATATTCTGTGTTTTATTTTTCCTTTAGAGCCCATAGAGGATAAGTTATTATTATGGAGTTATAAATCATAAATGTTATGTCTAGTCGCAAACTTTAGGTAAATATAGACGAATTACTTATTCCAAATATCATATTTTTTTAATGTATTTAAAAGTGTTGTCCCGAATTTCGGGACTGATGTCCCGGAAAAAATGTAGTCCTAAGGAAGTCTCCGATTCTTGTCTCTGTTCTTCGAAGTTTAGGCAAATAGGCACTACCTATTCCTATCACTGGTTATAACGTAAGAGAGATAGAGCATACAATGGAAGTTTTTTTAACGCCTTTGTTTATCGAATATAATAGTTAATTTTAAATATTAATTAATTTTAATGGTTGATGGTTATATTCAACATCTCTACAATGGACAGTAAACAACACAGTCGATTGGATTTGACAATCTGTGGTTCTTTCCTCAAAAGACCATTTCAGATACCAATCTACATGGTCTTCACATGATCTGACCAAGATTATGTCTGGACTTTAAAAGAGACTGTGACCTCTGAGTTTGTTTCGGCCTTTCTTCTCAGAGTAGTCAGATAGGAAATGCCGACCTCATCTAGTTTTATAATATGATTGACGTGTAAAAGTGTTTGTACAAAACTACTTACCTAGGGATCTACATTTGTGATTTTTTATTCATATTTATTATTATTTTCTCTGGCTAGATTTTTTTGTAAATTATATAAATGTATGCAAGCAAAATATGCGCATTTCATTACATTCATGCTTGAGAATAGATCTAAAATACGGACCTACGAATTTGAGAGTGCCCTCAAGTTGCTCTAACACAAACTCATGCTCCTACTTTCAATGTAAATGTGTGCTGTCTCAAAAAACACAATACATAGTCATAGAACAGGAATGTATAGATGTGACTCTCCCACTCCAAATACATCCTAAAATCCATGATGAATGAGATGAGCTGTGTTAAATTAGATAAATTAATAAATAACATTGCATCTAATTTTAATTTTGAATGTACCGGAATAAAATTAACAATTAATCAAATCATCATTATTTGTATTTATAGGACACCAAATAGCAATCCAAAAGTCTTTCTAGAAAAATTGGAAAAATTACTAATTAGAGTCACAAAGAAATCAAAGATGGTGATTATTTGCGGTGATTGGAATTTAGATACAATAACACCAAATAAAAGTTGCAAGAACTCTTAGGGTTGTGAAAAATTTCAATATTGAATTGCATAAAGAACACCAACACGAAAACAGTCGTGTTTAGATTTATTTGCAAGCAATATGTATCAAACAAGCTAAAGGCGAAGTTCATCACCTGGCTCTATCCGATCATGAGACAGGGCAGGCCCTGACAGTGACGACTAAGAAACCTAAATCTATTTTAAGTTGGTTTGAGTACAAAAGGGACGATCAGGAAGAAAATATACAACAGTTCTGTGACTGTATTTCTGCGCTTTCTTTCTCTGACATGTACCTTATGGATAATTTGTAAGATGCATTTCAGATATTTCATGGGACATTACAACTCTTTTATAAACTATGTTTTCCCATACAAAAGATAAAAAGATCGAACGGAAAAATAATACTCTGCGGTTGACGACAGGTTTAAAACAGTCATGTATACGGAAACGTTATTTACATTTAAAAACTATTCATAATAAAACAAACAAAAATAGATTAACAAAAAAGTATAAAAAATATAGTGACATTCTTAAACGTTGTATTAACAAAGCTCAACAAATACACAACAAAAGATATTTACAGAATATGAAAAACAAGTGCAAGGCTACTTTGAATATTATAAACACAAAAATAAAAATTGGTGAAACACAAGAAAGTAATGACATAAAACAAATAGTATTAAAAACCAACAACATCACTGACCCTCAAAAAATTTGTGATATGTTTAACGAATACTATATCCAATTGACAAATAGTAATGAATTTACATATAATATTGACGCTATAAATAGAACTATGGACATTGATCACAATGATATAATATTCCTAAATCCTACTGATCCTATAGAAGTGTTCAGGGTAATCCAAAACCTAAAAAATACTGCATCTGTCGGTTATGACGAAATAAGTACCAAAATTATAAAAGCTTGTGCTAATCACTTATGCAAACCGTTGAACTACTTAATTAATATATCGTTCTCAGAAGGCATGTTCCCAAGTGCACTAAAGAACTCAATAGTCAAACCGATATTTAAGAATGGTGATAAATCTGACATGGCAAACTATAGACTTATAACCTTAATTCCTATAATATAAAAAATCGTTGAGAAGACCATATTAAAAAGGCTTTATGACTATGTGGACAAGTATAATTTGCTAAGGCAGGAGCAATTTGGATTCAGGAAATACAGCACCACCTCGTTAGCTTGTTTAAATTTGATAAAACTAATAACTGAGGCAATGAATTCTTAATTAAAACTGCAGAATTACTTTTATTTTGGTCAATCGCATCGCTGTTTTGAACCTTATTAAAATTTGTTGCCGCGATGCGCTATTGCATTTGCTTCATACCGCGCCATAAGGGGCCGTGCAGGAAATCGACCGATTTTGTTCAATTTTGTGCATTATTTTTGAGAAAGGGAAAAAGAATTTAAACAAATTTATTTGTGTTTTGATAAGTCGACTTCTTTGTTTTGCATGAGGCTGAAAGGGATTTTTCAAATAATTTAAGGATTCCTGGAAAATCACTAATATTCGGAACAAGTTTTCCAAAAAATGTCGCGATACTGACGTTTGATATTTTTTTTTTTACTTGAAACTATGTTCATCTATGAACATTAAAAAATATCATCAACATTACTACATGGTCTATTTGCACGTGGATGGACCACGTTTTTGAACTTCTATACAAAATATAGCAGAAAAATAATATTGAAAACGCCCATTTTTCGAAAAAAAATACCCACTCGGTAATGTATATTTTCCTATGATTCATAATTTTAATTAAATGAAATTAATAATTTTAAATCTCTTGAAACGGTTTGTTAAAATAAGAAATTAAAGTTTGTTTGTCTGTTTAAATTTCTTAATTTAAAAATCACACATTAATCTTCAGCTATTCTTAAAAGAAAATTTAATTTAATTTTATGATAATAAATAAGCTTCATTAAGAAAATCAACGGCAAAATAAATCATATTTTCGAGAGCGCAAACGTGATGAAACTATTAACAGGTGCTTTGACTAACACGAATGGTTTAGCGGCTCGAAAACTGTACTTTTATAGTCAAATAGACATGTTTCAATTATTTCAAGCTTTCTCACAATTAGATAACAAATTGACAAAAGAGGATTTTTTCGTGAAGAGACTTAAGAGGAAATACAGGCGATTGCAGGCGTGATATTATTTTATGTGTGTTAACATGAAAATTAGTATCCAACGTAGAAGTCGCTTAATTAACTGAAGGACTGTCACCCTGCCTCATAGTCGAACTAATATAGGTAAATTTTTACCCATTATCCGCATGCTTTTTCTTGCCAACTCCGTTCGTGGTGAAATCTTTTTTATAATAATTTTTTCTTTCCCAAACCCTTTTCATTATCTACAGAAAAATTCACATTTTGTAAGCTTTGTTTAACTTTTTTTTATAGTAAATGTCATGAATCATGATAGAATCACATCTATTAGATATCAGTCAGAAATATTATCTTGTAACTGTTTCATTGCATTTGTGATCATATATCACTTTTATGAATTATACTAAAAAAAGAAAACCAATTGGAAACAAGAATTTGATTAGACTTTACAGCATAGTTTACTTTACATGAGTTTCGTTTCTACACGATTTTCTTAATCTGTGCCACAGTTAACTTAGGCAATGACTTACTAGTTGTAGTACCAAGACATTGTAGTCTTGGGAGGTACGAGCCGTCTGTTTTGTTGCATTAAAGCAGATTCAACCCGGCACGTGGCAGTGGAACGAAGTCCATGTGTTTATATATTTACATTTAATTTTTACAACGTTAAATAAGAAAAAATCTTAGTAAAAGATTTTACTGGAGTATGCCTTTTACTAATATACTTGTGAAGGCAAGAATTGTCGGAGATTTTTCAGGCAGTTTTTAGGGTTCCGAACGTCCTTCTTTAGGGTGGTAAATCTTCTAATAACTTCTCCCGCTCTGGGCGGAGCAGGAGGGCATGTCAGACTTTTACCGATTAAAACCTACCAGCGTTCCTTCAGTTGCCTATGTTCCAGGGCCACGGTAACCCTTTTGGACAAACCCGCGACCCTGGCAGGCGTCGGCCCTAGCTGACCGCGTCAGTGTGCGCTGACATCTCTTTGAGGCGCGCGTGGAACACAACGCGCAGTCGACCCGGGCCTGGTCCTTACCGAACGGCGAGCTACCTATTGCTAGCCGTCCGTATGCCTGCGCCTACGGTGGCCGGGAATCGGCTATTGACTCCCGCCACCTAGGGCGTATCCTGCGGCTACTAGGGGCATGAGGTCGTAAAGATTGCCTCTCCCTCACGCGTTCCGCCTTCTCCTTCGCGAGCATTACTGCTTCGCAGAAGGAGGTGACAGCTTCCCATGCACTCTCGCTCCATACCATGGCCTGAACCAGGGCCGGACGCGAGAGATCGCCGCCGCCGATCGACTCCGTGAGGACACGGCGGTGCTCCACCCAAGCCAGGCAGAGTTCCACCGTGTGCTTCAGTCACTGTGTCCTGCGGGCGATCCACACAATGGTAACATCCGGGCGTTTCCTCCCGCCTTATGCGGAACAGGAACCTCCCGAAACCGGTGAGGACCTGCGTCAGGCGGAAGGTGAAAACGCCATGGCGCCACTCCTCAAAGAGGGGACTTATCGCCGCAATTGTGGCGTGCCCAGCGCTGGGTTGCGATAGTCGCGCTCTCCATGTCACCATGAGATCCCGCCGGAGCTCTGTCCGCTGTGGCGTGCTTTCTCGCGGCAGCGGAGTTACGCCCGGCGTTTCGCTTCCTCGCCCACCCACAGGCCTAGATACTTAAATTTACTGACATACTCTAGGTGTTAACAGACGCAGTTCACATTCCTCACGTGCATGCAGTCGTGCGTGTGGCCCACGATACCTATGTCCCTACTACCTACATTTTTTGCCACCAGGTTGTGCGGCGAGTGCACATGCATTACTTTTATCTTTGATACCGTTATCGTGCATCCACGGGGTTATATTATCGAAGTCCAATTGCAATACAGCCCTGACCTCCTGTATATTCTTAGAGGAGTACATAAGGCATATATCGTCCACATACATATAAACCCGACGCTTCCCAACTACTTTACTGAAGCTATTGACATGCATGACATAACCAACCGGTCCATATACGGAACCAGTCGGAACGCCAAGGTTTACCGTAGCTTCTTTACCAGCCACACCAGAAATGTAGGACTGTAAGGTTCTGCCACTCAAATTGTTCCGAAACCACCTGTGCGTGGGACGCCTCATCCCACACTCATCCATGGCCTGCAACAACATCTCGTAGTTCAAGGTGTCAAACACCTTTTTATAATCAATGAACCGCCCCAGGACCTGATGACCCTGTTCTTGACTGCTATTCACGTCGTCCGAAAACTATGAGAGAGCTGATATTATGATACGACCGCTCCTAAAACCGTGTTGTGCATCTGCTAGTATACAATTCTGCTCTACGAATTTAGAAACACCAACTACATTTATTATTTACAATAGATAGCACATTTCATTTTACACTTGCATTCGAATTTATTAATCCAATTTAATATATTGTCTATTATGCTGCATACAGCAACAACATAATCAGCGTATAATGTTCCCACTGCTGGGACACAGGCCTGCTCTCTGTGAGAGGGAATGTGCCACAATCCTCCACGCGGGCCCAGTGTGGGTTGGTGGATGTCACATGTCTTCGAACTTTTGGTTCTAAAACATGCCGGTTTCCTTATGATGTTTTCCTTCACGGTTTTGAGAGCAGTGAGTGCTGCTTAATAAGTAAGATTATAAATACATACATGGTACTTAATTAACATTTTTTTTTCACTTTTATTAGTTTTAATAATAAGTTAATTAACTAACAAACTATGAAAATAAAAATATAATATCCTAACTAAAACTATTAAAAAACTAAAATATAGCGTCGAAAAATTCCTCCGCATCGCTGTCGACTGGTTATGTACCCAAGAGACTGGCGGCATTGCCACGTTGTATGGCAATGCTTAGCCTCTGGCCTAGGAAAAAGCCAGCCCTTGGGTCACGGGAAGTGTCAAACAGGCGTTTGGAGATTTCAAATGAATAAAGATTTCTAAATCGAATTAAATTTTTATTTGTTAGATACATTTTATTTTATTTAGATAGATAAAATTTTTAGCAAATTCAATGTTGACAAAGAATGACAATAGTCGAAGTACAATAAGGTACAAGTAAAAGTTAAGTTAAGGACCTTAAAGTGCTTAACATATTTATTCCTTCACTGTACCTTTAGGTATACCGAAGTCAAAGTCAAAGTCAAATCATTTATTTCAAATAGGCACATAAAAGGCACTTTTGAACGTCAAAATTTACAAGAAAATAGAATTGATTCTATTTGCCCCTTTCAAAAGGTAGTTTCGTATGGAGAAGAGTACCAACCAATTAATTTAGAAGATAAAGTATAATCCGCGGGATAATTACGTAACACACTAACAGTAGGAATGGCTTTCATTTTGACAGTTCAACAACATTCATTGCATTGTTTACGTTGTTGAGCTGACAACTTTTTCGACCATATAGAATAGAATAGAATACTCTTTATTATGTACACCATCAAAATTACAGATATAAATGTAAGTAGACATTTTACACAGGGTGACACAATGGGCGGTCTTATCGCTAAAAGCGATCTTTTACAGACAACCTTTGGATGGATTCAAGGGAGAAGGAGAGACAATAATGCAGGTAGTCAGTGGTGTACCATTTACATATACAAAAAATACATACATACATACATAAAACAGATACTTATCTACATATAATATATACAATAATAATCATGAAACAAGAGCAAGGAAACTAAATGTAATGATGATGTTTAAGGAGAGAGGAAGTGTTTTTAACCATAATTTTAAAAGTGGACAAAGATTGCGCACGCCTTATCGACTCGGGCAAGGCATTCCATAACCGCACTGCTTGAACTGTAAAAGACTTGTCATAAAAACTGGTGCAATGTAATGGATATCCTTCAAAATGATTCAGGTTCTAATTAATAGTCTGTTACGCAATTATTAGGTTGCTGATTCATCTCGTTCATTATTATTATTTTGAAGCCACGCTGCGAATATAATATTATATAATTTTATGTAACCTCCTTTGTTATTGAAAAAGTTAGAACGAAATAATAAATCAGCGATCCCAATTTATTTCAATTTGATTGAATACGTAAATACCAATTTCTATTCATTCCACGTTTGAGCGATAAAAATATTTCAAAAAGTCTAGAATCAAAGTTCAATGGATCATTTGGAACCGAACTAATTGAAAACTTTTGGTGAATTATTCACAAAAAAATAACTTAAGTACTCCTTAGTTAAAGTAAGTAACTAGTAAAGAAAGTACCTAGGTACTTACTTTATGTTATTTTTTGATTTTTATGAAGACGTCTAACGGTGTGGTCAGACTAGCGCGATTTGGAACGTTCAAAATAATGAAACGCATAGTTTAACCGTTCTTTTTCCCTTTAAACTGAAATAAACAAATTCCTTCGCAAAGAACTCTACTACTACATAATTTTATGCTCACGAAGCGACGCGCGCTTTACTTGTGGTTACCAAGTGTACAAACACGCTGAGAATGTGTGTGTAAGCGCAGGAGCTCTCGGTACCATCCGAAACAATGGTGAAGTCGGAAGTGCGGTTGTGTATGTGTGTGTGTGTTAAGTACTAACGCTACTCGTCTTCACGCACACATTCAGTGTGTTTGTACACTTGGTTACCACAAGTAAAAAATAAATAAAAATAAAATACATTTATTTCAGGTTCTCCCATATTACAATCAAAAGTTACGAAACACGAGATAAATACAAATCACAATATAAAAATAAATACAATATCATCAAATCATAAATACAATGTCAAATAAATATTTAAATTTAAAAATTTATCGGAAATCCTAACTTCCTAATCCTAACTATCCTAACTTCCTAACTATCCTAACTATCCTAACTTCCTAACTAATATTATAAATGCGAAAGTAAGTTTGTTTGTTTGTTTGTTACCTTTTCACGCCTAAACCACTGAACCGATCATCCAAAAATTTTGCATATACGTTGTCAGGGGTACAGAAACGGACATAGGGTACCTTTCATCCCGCAAAAAAGTACTGTTCCCAAGGAAAACAGCAATAACGTCCTTATGATAATAGATGGCGCCACGTGTCTTTCGAATCATGATTGAATTATAACTCGAATTGATATTCAAAGTCTAAATTAACGCGAGGGAAGCCGCGGGCAAAAGCTAGTTAATAATATAAAACACAAATAAAAATAAAAGCGTAAAGCGCGCGTCGCTTTGTGAGATAAAAATCGGTAATAGTACGTAGGTAGATACTAAATTAAATTACTATCACAGCATCATAATTTCGGAGAGTCACGTCACTTTACACTTGTATTCAGCGGATATCAGAAAGATGTGGTCATATTTAAGTTTTGTATGGGCCAGCAGATATTTCTTTTGCGATAACGATGTTGATCCCACGTAGAAAGTTATTCAATTTGATGACCTGTACCACATCTTTAAATATGACCAAACATTTCTAATTCACGCTGTGTACCCACCTTTATGTTTGAACTTGAAAAAAATATTAAGCAAATCTGTTATTTCTTACGATTACTTTACATGCTCGGCCATACATACATAATTTATTTTCAATAATTTTTCAATGCCCTTTGTTCGCACACGATCCAAAGAATATTAGCTACGTTCAATTTTTGTGCTTACTTTTAAGTTTTAAGAGTTTTTGGTACTTGGTAATTAGGTAAAATTATGACTATATGGAGCAGTGGTGGCCCAGTGGTAATAGCCACGACTTACGAGTTGCAGGTCGTGGGTTCGAACCTAGGCAGGCGCTTTACTTTGTGGAAATCATTTCATCACCACTGCTCTCAAAACGGTGAAGGAAAACATCGTGAGGAAACCGACAAGTCCTAGAACCAAAAATTCGAAGACATGTGACATCTACCAACCCGCACTGGGCTCGCGTGGTGGACTAAAGCCCACTCCCCCTTGAAGAGAGGAGGCCTCTGTCCCAGCAGTGGGAACATTAAAGGCTGATTATGCATGACTGCATGACTCCTATAGACCGAATTTAAGTAATGACATAACTTATCATTAACCCTACCTAAAATAGTAACAAAAAAATCTGCCTAGCATTTATCCAACTATTTTAGGGTCAGCTTCCTCTCTAACCTAATACAGCTGAATACCAGTATTTTTCATAGAGCGATTGCTGTCTGACCTCCACAACCCATTTACTGGGTAACACGACACCCCTTGGTAAGACTGGTTGTCAGACTTTTGGGCTTCGGTCCCAACGAAGCACGTCAGCAGTTATAACCTCTAGACAAATTACTTCCAACTCACGGTTAGTTAGTCAAAAGTTAGTTAAAATAAAAACTCTTTCTGTTCTTATTTTATTGTTAAATTCTAATAATATTTCATATTAATTTTAATAGTTTGAATTTTGTTTTATAAATGTTTTGTTCAATTTTATCCTGTTGCTGTGCCCTAACAGGGTCATTGATTTGTACATAGCTATGAAACTTTTATTCAATGTGAAGTTCTCAATAATTTGATGTCAAATAAATATCAAATATCTACTCGTCAATAATAGAACTTGTGCTATTTTTTCTCAAAATGTTTATTCATACGTCTCAAATCGTAGATGTAAGAGAGGTCGGCGCTGGACCAAATGTTCACTTAAAGCTGCCAGAATACTTGTAGGGATGGGAGCAGTCACTTGTCGATAGATATTATTTTTAATCTTAAAAATATGAGAGAACTCTAGATATCATTACCTAATTAAAAGTGAGTGGAACAAAAAAATGTTCTAACAAATAAATATTCATGAGTATAATAATGTTGTAAATAATGATTAAACTATTAAGTAACTTGGTACTACCGTACTACATATATATTTTGTACAGGTAGGTACTCAAATCAGCTTGCAAAAAATTATAAATCTAGGTAGAAAAATAATTTGAATTAGAAAACGTATGCACTCACATACGACAGCATATTTATCCTGACATCTATTTCATGTAACTTGAAAACACATTTTTTACCGCTAATTTCAAAATGTATTATCATGATCTTAAGGACAGTATATAGGTAAATGTACGTTGTGGAGGAAAACCTCTCGCAACGAATGTTTGCAAAACAAAATCGCGAAGCGAATGCTCGCAGTGAGTAACATTCCATGGTTTTCGGTCACGCCCATTCAAAGACCAAAATTCTATACCCGAAACAGCAAAACATCGACACACGATCCCAACACTAGTGCTCACCAGAGCGCGTAATCAGGTGACTGCGCCGCCCGACGCGAATAACGAACGCAGCTCAATTGTTCCTCTTTTGCCCACAAGTGGAGCCCCACTCCCGGCGACTAAGCACCTTTGATGCATCAGGCGTAACGAAGCTGTGGTGGAACTAGATTGCAGATGGAGGTTGGGTCGGTTTTCGTATTTGTGTCACAAATCTTATAAAAGTGGCGTTTAAAACAGTTTTTAGTACATGGCAACAAAGACCTAGCAGACCAAATTAAACCACTTCTATGGCTCCGTTCACGGCCTCGAGCGATGTGACTTGCGACACGACTTACGTCTAGCGACATGCGCGCGCGTAATTTTTTTCCGTCCGTCGCTCCGCAAGTCGCATCACGGTGACTCGTGGGATGCTATAACAGCTTCTTTCATTTGTTTTCTCCGTAGTCGCTGTCACAAGACGCGTGTCGCTTGAGCGTGTAAAGGCTCCCACAGACAGGCACGACGGGACAGCGCTACACAAAGGCGCCGCTCGTCGCGCGCCACGCGGTGCCTTTGTGTCGGGCGTCGCGTCGCGCCGGTGTCAACGAGCCTTAATTCGAATTATGGTCAGCCGCGGCTATGATTGCGATACGCCAGTATTTTGACCAGCACCCTAATTGCGTATCACACTATCAATCAGCATCTTAATCATTGTGAAGGATATTGCTAATCTATTGCTTCTTATGTTCGAAAAATTTGTCTGCTCAGCAACGTAAACAACGCAATGAATATTGATGAACTGTCAAAATGAAAGCCATTCCTACTGCTAGTGTGTTACGAAATTACCCCGCAATTACTCTCTTTATACAATTTTTTTTTTACTGTGCCTTGCCGAATAATGATCGCACCTCAAGGGGGGCTATTGTTTTTGTGCTCACTAGTTGGCGCCACTGTCGAGTAAGGTCAGACAGGTCAGGTTGCAGTACTTTTATTTGATTTTTTGGATATGTTTAAGTACCCATATATTCATAGTATGTTTATTTTATTACATTTTAAAACTTCAAATGAATATTTAGCTTATAATGTTCTTAAAATTGGCAAGCATGATGCAGACAAATCTTATTCTTCCTTCAAGTGCTACCGAATTAGATCCTAACTTTTTACTTAAAATCTTAAGCCATATTGAATCAAGAATGGCACAGCTATTATGAATCGTTCGATAAAATCCGTGATAAAAATCCCGCGAACAATGAACGTTCAGTACATATTTTGACATCTAGAGACCTTACTCTACACTAGCGCCTCTAGCGGCGAACTCAAGCGCGATAGCCCTCATTGGTACTCTTTTGCCCACAAGTGGGGGTGTAGCGGCATCTACAAACGCCACATGCAAGGTACACGTCACACTGACGTCACGCAAAATCCTGCATCGCGCAAGCAGAGTTTACCGCGCAACTAGCATATATACAACGTCCTGACATCAATCGTCGGGCAGTTGCCCACCAGACACTACACCCGTCTGGTCGGTGGATCCTCCCTTTTCTATGGAGGTGTGAGTGAACTTTACACACTGTCCTCATACCTCTCTACTGGTGACCCCGACGTGACTTTCCACCCCCGCTACTACCAGTGCCCCACCCTATTATCCCTTTTTCCTGTCCCCTTTTTCGGTCGCCTCGCTCCACCGCTCCCAGCACAGATGGTCGACCTATCCCCCTAAGTCAAACGTCCCGACTTCTTTTTAAATCTTTTGGGATTTCAAATGTTCTAGTGCTCTATGATTTTGCTAAGTATCCTCCTTGAGACGAACTCGCGGTTGACTTTTGAAGAGTAATGGAATTCTGGGTTGCGTCTACATTAAGTTGAGTTAAAGGCTTGTATTTTTAAGGAATCCTACTTAGCGGCAGTAATATATGTATCAAAGGTGGGCATAGTTCAAGTTTTTTGAAACGAAGTTCCTTATTGCACGGTAAGGACTTGGCGGATGGGGTGGGGTCTAGGCGAAAAAAAGTTTAAGAATTTTCCGTCACGAGTTTCCGTCACGATCCTTTCTTTATTTGTTTGTTTGGTTGAACGCGCTAATCTCAGGAAACATCTTTTTGTGTTAGAGAAAGGCTTTAGGCTATATAACATCACGCTACAAACAAAAGGAGCGGATTATAAATGAAAAATTTTGCAAAAACGGGAAAAAAATATTCCTTTTGAGAGCTTCCGTTGCGTGCGCTGCGTAAACGGTTAAAGTTACGCAAAAATCATATATGACGGAATTTTTTCTCTATACAAGTTCAAACAAAAAGTCCACTACTGCATAATTATGTCTATCTTTTAAGGTTGACTCAATATAACCTTTTTTATAGTAATCAAATTTGTTCTATGGATGTTCTAAATACTACGAAAGGAACTTCGTTCCCACGTTCCATTTTTTTATTTAGAGCATTTACAGCTTTTCACAATGCATTTTGCAATTTGTGTCGATTAATCGATTGCTTTCAAAATCCACCGGAAGTCTTCCAGGAGTTTGTATTCGCTAATTATTTGACAAAAAGTAAGTCTTGCAATATTTCACAAAAAGTGAAATATCATGCGGAGTGCCAAGCGATTTTGAATCATATGCGAAGCTACCATCAACTTTTACCTTGACATGCACTGCAAATGATTAGATAAAATGGTCCAAGTCATTTATAAGAAGCAAGTCTTAGTCCAATTTACATCTCACTATTCAGCACCCTAATTGCGTAACACACTATGAGTTACAATCTGAATATTTTTTTCATTGCTAATCCATTGCTTCATATGTTCGAAAAATTTGTCTGCTCAACAACGTATATAACGCAATGAATGTTGTTGAACTGTCAAAATGAAAGCCATTCCTAATGTTAATGTGTTACGCAATTACACTGCAATATTTTCTTTACTATACAGCCGACCTCGTAATTGTTTTACCACTTTTGAAACAAAACTCAAATTCAAAACACTTAAATCAATTAAACCATTTGCAGGCATTTTTGATTAGTCAAGGTGTATGTCATTCAGAAAGATGAAGCTAGTTGCTCATACCAGAGTAGGTAGTATGTTAGGTAGGAAATTATAAGTACATATATGATATGATATATAGGAAACTGTCGGAGTCACTGGAAAAAACGGTAAGAGACCTACAATTTAAGTCTCGGTCATCAAGTATTGAGATCCGCAATGTCCCCAGTCAAGATAAAGAGTCAAGCGCTGACCTCATGAAGATTATGACTGCTATTGGGAATACAGTGGACCTGCCGATTGCACCGGGCAACATCCGAGACATATATCGCATCCCAGGGTCCTCAGCCACCAAACCGATCGTCGCTGAGTTTGCAAGTGTACATTTTAAGTCTGATCTCATATCACATGCTCGAGGCTTCAACAATAAGCAACCAAATAAGGACAATAAACTGAATACAGAGCTGTTGGGAATAGCTGGCCAAAAACGTGCCGTGTATATTGACGAACACTTGACTAATTCCACGAAAAGATTATTTTATTTAGCGAGAGAATACGCAAAAAAGCACGAATTTAAGTTTTGCTGGGCCGCAAACGGTAATATCTTTTTGCGTAAGCAACCAGGACTCCAACAGATACTCGTCAAATCTGAGGCTACCCTTATGGAGCTAGAAGAGAAAAAATGACTACTCAAAATCTCCGCATCACTAAGTCATTATTCCCGCTGGAAGTCACGTAATTTACTTCGATTAATGTGCATGAACCCTAAATTGTTAATTTTTAGCCTTAGTAGTATTATGTTTTTTACTTTTCTTAATTTGCCTTATAAACACATCCTCAATCAACACTTACAAATTTTTAGTCTAAGAACACAAATAACCACACTTACACTTATACATCATATCTCTAACAAAATACAAAAAGTTAAATGTTATTATACAATTCGTACAGTAACTAATTTTTGTAGTGTTGCATTTACTGTACGCCTTCTCGGCTATACTAAACTCTCTCTTTATCCCTGTGGGCTTCCATTTAGTTTGTGTTCTCTGTTACTCAAATGGCCAATTTAGTAGATAATATCGTATCGGATTTGGACGATATTTCAGTTGCAAATTCTCAATACTGTTCTCCGGAAGAGTGTACAAAATTCTTGAAGACATCAAATACCTCCACTACGATTTTACATATTAACATACGCAGCATAGGGAAGAACTTTGACCAACTCTTAGCATTGCTATCCTTAATCGAGGTTGATTGTGATATTATTATACTGACTGAGTGTTGGTTGAGTAAAATCGGAAACCTTCCTGGGTTAGATGGCTACAACTCTCACTTAACATACAACAATACGAATCAGAATGAAGGAGTAGTAATGTACATAAAAAGCCATATTCAGTGTACCGTTGAGGAGCCCGTTTTCACTAGTGGTAACTGCCTAACTTGTCAAATCAATAACGAGTTAGCAATCATTGCCGTTTACCGTTCGCCGTCTTTTAACTCTAAAGAAAATTTTGAAAATTTCCTAGACAGTCTGGACGGTGTTCTTAGAACACTTAATAAGTGTAATAGTACATACCTCATCGGAGATGCTAATATCGATATTAAGCCGTCTAATACAGATGACCGAAGTGCTAATTACCTGACCCTCAACGCCACCCATGGTCTTTTACCTGGACATTACCTCCCCACTAGAATTAATAATTGTATTGATCACGTTCTCCTAAAATCCGATAAATCTACTAGTATTCTTGTCTTGGAGTCCCACATCACGGATCATCTTCCGTTACTAATATGTATGGATGGACCAGGTTCAGTGAAACAGACGACTCCTGCTTACAAGATCCCAAAAATAGATTATACTAATGTTTTAGAAGATATGGAAAGTCAGGATTTTACTCAAGTCACTAACACGGACGACCCTGATGTGGCTGCCTCTTGTCTGGTAAACATAGTTCAATCAATTCAAAAAAAACACACTCGTATAATTAATGTTCCTAAAAAAGCAAGAAATCTAAAGCCCTGGATTACTCCGGGTTTATTACGTTGCATTCGACATCGTGATAAACTCCATAAAAAAGCCCGAAACTCACCCAATAGTGATATCGTTCAAATCTCATACAAACGATACCGGAATTATTGTAATAATCTTCTCAAGAAGCTTAAAACTGCATATGAAATATCAGAATTAGAAAAAGCTAAACGTAACCCTAGAACACTCTGGAATAAAATAAAAGAGATAACACATACCAAAAAAAGATGTGATCCTCCTTTAGAGCTTTTAAAAACATGTACGGACCCATATAGTGCAGCCAATCAAGTTTCTAAGTTCTTTGCCAACATAGGTACAGATCTAGCCTCTAAAATTGTAGCCCCCTCACAGACATTTTCTCCATCAAAAGCTTCATCGCCTAATTCTTTTGTCATCCTTGACGTTGACTATTCTGAGGTTGAGTCAACCATCATGAATTTAAGACATGATTGTGCCGCTGGATGGGACGGAATATCTTCTATTCTCCTAAAAATGTGTCGCAAACCTCTTGTACCCGTTATCACACATATAATTAATATATCAATAGCCAAAGGAATTTTCCCAGAACCCTTTAAGAGGGCCTTAGTCCATCCAGTATTTAAGGGTGGGAGTAGGGACTGTGTGAATAATTACAGACCGATCTCGGTTCTTTCAGCAATGTCGAAGGTTATGGAAAGGTTGATAAATGGTCGTCTACTCAACTTTCTATACAAACATCATGTCATTGCGCGAAATCAATATGGCTTTAAAAAAGGTGTTTCTACTGAAGATGCAATTGCCGACCTAACGGAAACTGTTGCTAAGAATCTAGATGATAATCGTAAATGCCTTTCGATATTCCTGGACCTACAGAAAGCCTTTGACACAGTCTCTATTCCTACTCTTCTGTCAAAGTTGGAAGCCATAGGCATTCGGGGAACAGCGCATGACCTTTTCAAGAGCTACCTCCAAAACAGGAAACTCCGTGTCAAGATTGATTCATACTCTAGTGATGAAGAAATCATCACATACGGAGTTCCGCAAGGCAGTGTGATGGGGCCAACGCTCTTCCTAATATACATAAATGACCTTTGCACATTGGCTCTCCCCAACACCAAGATTTTCACTTATGCAGATGATACTGCGATCGTAGTTTGTGGAGATACATGGACTGACGTGAAATATTATGCAGAACAATCCCTACAAACAGTCATGAGGTGGCTGCAATATAACCTTCTATCACTTAATTTGTCAAAAACCAACTACATTCCTTTCTCTATTAGTCACAGGACCAAAGCCCCATCTGATTTGAAGATTTTTGCTCATTCCTGCCTGGGCTCCACCTCATGTTCATGTACGCCACTATCTCGTGTCAGTCAAACCAAATACCTGGGTGTAGTGATTGATGGCGGACTAAAGTGGTATTCCCACGTTGAAAGCCTAACGGCAAGGGTGAGGAAACTTATTTATATCTTCAAGTCTCTAAGACACTGCGCTGACCCCAAAACACTAAAAATGGTTTATCTTGCACTTTGCCAGTCTGTCGTCAGTTATTGCATTCCGGTCTGGGGAGGCACCGCGAAGACTAAACTCCTTGGGTTGGAGAGATCCCAGAGGGCTGTGCTTAAGGTGATGCTCGGCAAGCCGTATAGATTTCCCACAAGTGAATTGTATGCGAAGTGCAGAGTACTCACTGTGCGACAGCTCTTTGTGCTTAACGCCACCCTCAGAAAGCATAGTCAGGTTCCTCTGTTAGATTCAACCACTCGTAAAGCCAAATCTTCATGTCCATCTGTCCCTCACAGAACAGCCTTCGCTGGCCGCCAGCTTTATGTAATAAGCTCGCTCATTTACAGAAGGGTGAATAAGCATATCCAAATAAACAATTTAAACAAGCACGAACTTAAAACCAAACTACAGAACTGGCTGTATGATCAGGACTATTCTCGTACAGAAGATCTTGTTCATAACATAAAGTAGGCACGTAATAATAATCACTACTCTACAAAGCCGAATACAGAAACCCATGCAACACCACAAGATCAGAACATACCCCCACAAAACACAACCCCAAAACTCCCTTTCATACACCACACCACATCACACCACAACACAACAGAATATACCACAACACAACACACCACACCACAACATGACATACCACACCACACCTCACAACCACATCTCCCTCCGTTAACACACATACCTACACATTAATAGCCGTAGTTCATTATAGGATCATAATGCTATCACACATAGATTAAGGATTTTTGTACACGAAGTGACAGTAGAATACTGACTCCTAAGGCACAGGGTCCCCCCTAGTTTAGGAGGCAGGGTTTTCACTATTTAAGCAACCTTTGTTTCCCAAAGTTTAATGTTCCTATGTGTATTGTATGAGCTCTGTTTATTAAGGTTTTTGTGTTAATAAAGTTATTTATTAAAGTTATTTATTATTATTATATTATATAACAATTTCCAGTAAACTTAAACTTTATTAAGGCACTGCCCAAACGTAGGACATTGTAAAACAATTAGTTTTTTATCGCACAGTTACGCGTATTGGTACATATTACAAGCCAAAAATAAATTGAGGGTATTGTTCAAAGAAAAGGCTTATTTAAAATTATGATATTATAATATTTCATAAAAATAAAATAGTATCATGATAAAAAAATTGTAAAACAGAGTTCAAAAAATATTTTTCATCGCATAATTATCAAAATTTTTAGTGTTAAGTATCATAATTCTTTTATATAAGTAATGATAATAAAGGGAATTCAGTCCAATATATTCCACTGAGCAGGCATGAATTTTTTAATTTAATTAAAATTGCAAAATTTGGTGATCAATTGATTCAACTAACACCAAACGAATCGCTGTTTTGAACCTTATTTGTTTCCGCGATAAAGGGGGATCCTAAGTTGTAGCCCGCCAAATTAAATTTTTCTTTGGATTTTCGCAAATTGCAGCTCTGTTTTATGTCGTATGTTGATCAAAATGCGATTCGCGACTGTAGAAATGATATATTTACTGAATATTAATCATCAATTTAATATCAAACGTCAAACTTTCGAAATTTGTTCCACCTAAGAATTTAAAAAATTCATAATTAGAATTAGAATTTGGCGGGCTACAACTGAGGATTCACCTTAAGGGGGATGCGCTAAGGTAGCCCGCGAAATTCAAAAATACTTAAGTTTTTTGGAATTTGCAGGTCACTGCCAGGTTGTATGTTGATTAAAATATGATTCGCGGCCGTAACAAATATGGCTTTACATAATTATAATCATTAGAATCAGCCATACAACTCCTTAAATTAGAATTGGGTTCAAATGTCATGATTTCATGAAATAGTCATTCAAAAGGGTAATATGAACTTAGATAGATATGTTAATGATTTTTATGATTATAATTCTATAAATAAATATTTGATACGGCCGCGAATCTTATTTAGATCAACACACAACCTGATACTGACCTGCAAATTGCAAAAAACGTAAGAAAATTTTAATTTCGCGGGCAATCTTGACGCAACTCCTTAAGGCTAAAACTATTTAACTGTCACATAGACTTATCATTTTATAACGTACAAGTGACGTTCAACGTCAGGGTGGTAAAGCAATTATGAGGTCAACTAAATCACCTTCTTTGTTTCTGAGTACTTCAGTTACACATTTTATTTGCTCCCAGACTAGAAACAGTAGAAACAACAAAATAGCCAAGCAAAGTAATAAATACTGAAGATATAAAACAGCAGAGGATTTTTATTGGCCAGGCCATAACTTTAAACATGAGATCGCCACCGTTTGCGATAATTTATGGTTATTATCGTACACTTGAGGCAGACAGGCCTTAACCGGGTACTTGTAACAGAAAACAGTTTTCAAATACTGTATAGATTTTTTATGTTACTTTTTTTAATTTATCGGAGATTTTAAAAGAAGACTTAGAGAGTGTGTTTAGATGGTTTGGTCATGTTGAGAGGGTGAATGGAAGGCGACTAACAAAAGGTATTATACAAGGCAGATGTGAGTGGAAACGCCTGGAGGTGACGCCCTAGAAAGACATACTGAAGTATAGAGAATTTATTGGTGATGTTTTTCAGAAAAGTCAGGTGCGTAGTACTCGCAACCGGCGTGCGTGTATGACCAGATGTATGAACGTAAACGAGGCGAAAGGAGTATGTAAGGATCGTAGCAGGTCGCGTTCTGTAGTTTCTGCCTACATTCATTGGAAGAAGGCGTGAGTTTATGTAGGTATGTGTAGATACTTGAGGTTTTGAGCCAACTTACAGAAGAAATTAATCAGTGCCAACTTAACATCGACTTCAAAAAGAGACCATGACCTCTGAGTTTATTTTGGCATTCCTTCTCAGGGATCAGTCAGCTAGGAAATGACGGCGCCATCTAGTTTTGCAATATCTAATAAACTTGCATGTAAAAAGATCTACTGAACATAATTTCATCATTAAGTACATTTTAAACAATCATCAACGTCAGCTTCCTAGCCTTTTCCCAACCATGTTGAAGTCAGCTTCCAGTCTAACCAGATGCAGCTGAATACCAGTATTTAACATGGAGTGACTGCCTATCTGATCTCCACGACCCAGTCACTTGGTACAACGATACCCTTTCGATTGGCAAGCGTAGTGTGGGACAGACTGGATGCCAAAGGCGGAGGACAGGGTATTGTAGCGCAGCCTGGAAGATGCCTATTGACTGCGATAGGTTTTGTTTTTTTGGTTGGGTAATCATCAAATGACCTCTCCCACTCTGGGCGGAGCGGAAGGGCGTGTCAGACTCTTCCTGACTAAAACCCACCCGTGTTCCTTCAATTGCCTGTGCGCCAGGGTCAAGATAACTCTTTCGAACAATCCGCGACCCTGGCAGGCATCGGCACTATCGGACCCCGTCAATTTTGCTGACATCTCTTTGAGGCGCGCGTGGAACACGATGCGCCGTCGACCCGGGATGGACTGCGATGTTGATGCTGAGTTGATAATCTTTTATAAGACTTGTTGCCTGAAGTTTGGGCTTCAGACTACCCGTTGCAACTGTATAATTTACACCAACTGTAAAAAAAGGAAGACCAGTTATTTGAAAATGTATCACAGTTTCCTTTGATCAAAATATTGTTTTCGACGAAGGACTTTTTTCGTAAAAGTGACAACCGAAAGGTTAGCGAAGACAGAATTTCGCGAAACTGGACCAAAACAAATAATACTTATTCCATAGTTTGCCTATATTTCTGTCTTTCATACCGGAACTGCATAAGCATGACATAATCAGCCTATAACGTTCCCACTGCTGGGACATAGGCCTCCTCTCTGTGAGAGGGAGTGGGCCGTAATCGACCACGTGGGCCCAGTGCGTGTTGGTGGATGTCACATGTGTTCGACTTTTGTTTCTAGGACATGCCGGATTCCTCACGATCTTTTCCTTCACTGTTTTGAAAGCAATGATGATGAAATAATTTACACAAAGTAAAGCGCCTGTCTGGGTTCGAACCTACCACCAACAACTCGTAAGCCGTGGCCGTTACCACTGGGCCACCACTGCTCCGGGCTACCGGAACTGACATATTATAAATCAAAATATTTCCCATTGTTATTTACAATGGAAACTATTATGATTGAAATTTCAATAAATTCAAGCCCAATTAATGTATTTACCTAAACAGTGTATTTGTTATAATACGGTTACAATTGGCACACAGGAAATTAGTTAAATTATGTGCATGATTATTATTGGCAGCCATTTTATTGTGTGGTACAACATAGAATAATACATAATAATATTATACAGAGCAAAAATAATAGAATCGATTAAGTATGCAGACCATAATGCAGACTAATATTGGCAGCCATTTTGTTAACAAAATAAAATAATATTAATTACATGGAGATAAAATAATAGATACGGCTGTAGCGGTATCCACATCGCCACATGCGAGCTACACGTCACACTGACGTCACGCAAAATCCTGCATCACGCAAGCAGAGTTTACCGCGCAATTAGCATATACATATACAATGTCCCGACATCAAACGTCGGGCAGTTGGCCGCCAGACACAACACCCGTCTGGTTGGAGGATCCTCCCTTTACTATGGAGGTATGAGTGAACTTTACACCCTGTTCCTCATTCCTCTATACTGGTGAACCCGAACATGAACGTCAGCGCAGCCTTCGTGCAAGTACATCAGCGTGACGTCATCATCACTCCCTTCAAGCTTTCGAGCGGTGAGTCACACAGCCAGCCAGCATCCACGGCTTTCACGGGTATCCTGACCACCAGCATGCAGCGACCGCGCATACCTGGACTTCACCCTCATCGAGCAACCTTGGCACAGCCCACTGCACTTTCGGTCGGTCAACAAGAAGAGCTCTTAATCCCTCTCCTGGTCGACGCCAGCAGTCAGCCTCAACCCGGCGCTGTACCACATCCGACGAGCATAACGCAGCGCCAGCCCGACATATATACAACGTCCCGACATCAAACGTCGGGCGCTAGCCCATCAGACACGACACTCATCTGGTCGGAGGATCCTCCCTTTTCTATAGAGTATGAGTGAACTTTACACCCTGTTCCTCATACCTCTATAAGGCAATTACTCATGGCTACATAGATGGGTCAGACTGGCCGAAGATCGGAGCTCGGTGGCGGTCGATGTGGCGACGCATGGGGGATGCCTATGTCCAGCTGTGGGCGTCTTTCGGCTGATCTGATGATGCAAGTAGAAAGTACCGGGGAATCCCGTCTATATTCGAATACAACCGGAGCCCAAAATTCCAAACTACTTTCACTCACACACAAAGTTTTTAATCGTTAAAATTATATAAAAATCATCTACTTTTCAATATTTGTAAATATGTGAGCACCATGTATGTATCACATAATTAATTTACCCGTCATTGCTTCATATTTAATTCTTTTTAACTATTGTGGTATAGTAATTTTATACTAGGTGCATCAGGTTCACATATAATTATATAATTAATGTATACAAAATATTGTAAAACATTTTAAAAGAGCAACGGTGGAGTTTCTTGCCCATTCTTCTCCATACGAAACTACCTTTTGGAAAGGGCAACTAGAATCAATTCTATTTTCTTGTAAATGTTGACGTTCAAAAGTGCCTTTTATGTGCCTATTTGAAATAAATAATTTGACATTGACTTTGCCTAAAAAACTGGTTCACTCGAACTCGCCGCAAAACCAAAAATTTCTTTCTCCCAACTAATACCGACTTTATGTATTTTAAGCCACTCACACACACAGCAAGCGGAACCCAACATCCACAGATAACCAAGTAATATTTACGGAGAAATTCGCGGCCGAACGAGCGCCATATTTATTAGAGAACCACTTCCGGTTCCGACGGCGGCCATGATTTAAACACGCATTTCCGGTGTATCACTTGACTGTTTTCCGTTGGGTAGGAGTAATATTACATTAATTTATTTGTTCATCGGATTTGAGGGTGGGAAAGGAAATGGGGAGGTTAAGTTATTAGTTAAGAAGATAGGAAAATTACTGGTATATTGAGTCTTGTTTTTGTGATGTATCCCGGTTTTGGTTCTTAAGTTCTGAGTTGAGCTGCACGTTTACTGACAAATGCGTGCACTGACCGGACAGGTCCACTCATTCTTTGTGGTTTTTCCTCAAAAGACCATTTCAGACACCAATCTACATGGTCTTTACATGATCTAACCAAGATTATGTCTGGACTTTAAAAGAGACTGTGACCTCTGAGTTTGTTTCAGCCTTTCTTCTCAGAGTAGTCAGATAGGAAACGCCGACCTCATCTAGTTTTTAAAATATGATTGACGTGTAAAAGCGTTTGTACAAACCTACTTAGAGTAATGAAATCCTACTATCCTACTTCCTACTAATATTATAAATGTCAAAGTGTGGATGTTTGGATGTTTGTTACTCAATCACGCGAAAACGGCTGAACGGATTTGGATGAAATTTGGCACATAGGTAGACCATGACTTGGTTTAAAACATAGGATACTTACTATCCCGATATTTCATCGGGATCGAGACTTATGCGGGTGAAACCGCGGGGCGCACCTAGTAATTTATAATTTATGGAAGACTATTTGAATTGAGACTTCTTTTGGAACCAACTAACAACCCGCCGCTGCTACGCACGGTTTTTTCGACTTGACAAAACATCACAATATGGATAGGGTTAGGGTGTACTTACGGGGTGTGGGATTGGAGACAGAAATAGGCCATCTTGTTTCCATCTTTTTATAAGGTTCACTTTTTACGCAGTCGGGCTTTTTCATCTTTACTTTTAACATCTCTTGCATGTCGACGGTTTATGTTGTACAAGCAGCTGCCCGCGGCTTCGCCCGCGGATCTCGGAAATTATCCAAAGGGACCGTGCTGCCGGTACAAAAAGTAACCTATTTTACTCCTTGTAACATCAGCTATATGCCAGTGAAAGTCCCGTCAAAATCGGGCTAGCCGTTGCGGAGATTACCCGGATCAAACAGACAGACAAAAATTTAAAAAATTGGTATCTTGTTATAAGTCCCGTATATAGGTACTTTCATATGCATTTAGGTAAAAAGCTGTTATTTTGAAATTACAAACAGACACTTCAATTTTATTTACTTGTATGTATAGATGTATTGTAGGTACTCATGTTTGAGCAAAAATAAGTTTATCTTATATTTTTAGGGTTCCGTACCCAAAGGGTAAAAACTGGATCCTATTACTAAGACTTCGCTGTCTATCCGTCCGTCTGTCTGTCACCAGGCTGTATCTCAAGAACCGCGATAGCTAGACAGTTGAAATTTTCACAAATTATGTATTTCTGTTGCCGCTATAACAACAAATACTAAAAACAAAATAAAATTAAAGGGGGCCTCCCATACAAAAAAAAACGCAATTTTTTGCCTATTTTTGCTCGATATCAATAAATTGTAACAGGTAGGCACCTAATTTTTGTACCTACTGTTGTTTACCTAGTCAATGGTACGGAGCCCTTCGTGCGCGAGTCCGACTTGCACTTGGCCGGTTTTTTTGTAAACATTTGCATCTTGTCCGGAAAAAGAAGAAATAAAACAACAGGCATTCGTATAGAAATAGCCCGGGGGAATAAAAACTGTTTGTAGCGAGTTGGAGCCGGGGTAAACGCTATTTATTAAAGTTTATATTGATGTTGAGCAATGTTGGACAATTTGCATGTGACTTGACTTGAAATGTTTTGTGTAGAAATACGAGTTGGTTATGAATGTAATAGAGGATGCGGAGATTCAGAGAGAGCAATTGTGGCCTAGTGCTAACGGCCCCGACGTACGATTTTGTGATTGATTACGTGAGTTCGAACCCAGGCAGGCGCTTCTCTTTGTATAATTTATTTCATCACCATAGCTCTCAAAAACGGCGAAGGAAATTATCGTGAGGAAACCTGCATGTCCTAAAACCAAAAATTCGAAAACATTGTGACATCTACCAACCCGCACTGGGCCTATGGTGGATTACGGCCCATTCCCTCTCACAGAGATGAGGCTTGTGTCCCAGCAGTGGGAACGTTATAGGCTGATTACTGATTATGTGATCGTCTAGTTTAAAACTGCACGGCCCTCCACTAAAATGTATACAGGATACATTTTTAACCAGTGCGCAAATTGTAACCATGAATTCAGCATATGATTCTATACCCCCTTGCGTAGAAATTTTTCGTCAGTTATAATTTTTTTAATTAGATATTCCATACATTTTGACCGCGTAAGTAGTAGCACTTTTCTATGAAACAGCAGATTTTTTTTTTTGATAAACGGCGAGTAATTTCTGCGGTAGAGGGTCTAGAATCATGTGCTGAATTCATGGTTACAGTTTGCGCACTAGTTAAAACGTTATCCTGTATACAATCATTTGAATTGCGTATTCAACAAGCAGTGGCGGGGTGTGCAATTTTAAATTAGACGATCTCTAAATGAATTAAAGTGATCATACATGATTAAATTGCAGATAAAATAAGAACTACCAGCAGCTTAATTGCGTAATACACTTACAATGGTAAAACCTTTAATTTTGGCAATTCAACAATATTCATTGCGTTATTTACGTTGTCCAGCTGATGAATTTATCAAACTTATGATGTAATTGATTAGGAATTTGCTTCAAAATCCTTCGGATAGTGTTGTTCTTATTTTATCTGCAATTTTTTTTATTTATTCAGTTCGTGTCCAGACAGAAGACAGACAGACAGACAGAAGACAGACAGACAGAAGTCCTTCACAAAGGTCCGAGAGGACCAGGACCTTTGTGTAGTTTGTCATAATATTTGTTTTACTACGGTTTTTTTCCAGACCTACTTGTAGACTTGCTGCGCGCGGCGGGCGTGGAGAGCGTTTATCATTGACTGCAACTTGGTTGTATTTTTAAACGACTTCAAAAAAAGGAGGAGGTTTTCAATTTGATTGTTTTTTTTTGTGTGTGTGTGTTAGCTCAGAACTTTTTTCTGGGTGAACCGATTTGGATAATTCTTTTTATTTGAAAGCTGGTGCTTCACATGTACTCGTAGTCCCATTTAAATTTGATCAAGTTCTGACCAGTAGTTTTTGAGTTATTTTTTCCACTTAGAATAATTTTCTCTCACGGTTATTTACATATCAAGTAGTGGTATAAGAATGTGTGAGGGATAGGTACTACAACTAAAAAGTGAGAAATAAAAACATTTAAAAAAAAAATACCGACTGAAAAAAAAAACACAAAAAAACGTGAAAAATAACTTTAATTTCGGAAGTCGGTTGTTTTTTTTTTAATGTTTTCTGACAACAAGACAATATCATCGGCAAATCTTAAATGACATATGTACTGATTTTTTATATTTAAGCCGACTTGTCCCAGTCTAGTTACCCAATGACACATTGTAATTGTTGAGAATCGACTTCATCACCTTGCGCGCTGTCTGCATGAGCAGGTGGCGTGCTCAACGCGTCCATCATCGGCAAGCTGAGTCGCGGCATGGCTGTGACACGGGTCGGACGATGATGTCGGTCGCCTAAACGGAATCCACCGCGACGGACGGATTTTTTGTCCGGGAAAGTTTACATTTGTTATTAAGAATGGCAATAAACTATTGCCCCTAAAATACAGTCCACTCTTTTAGTGCTCTCCGCGCTAACAGCAATACTGCAATAAAAATTGTTGGAGAAATAGGGTATCCCTGTCTAACTCCTCTTCTGATAAGTATAAAAGTTCCAGTCGTCTCCGTCCTAATCCTGCTGTTACAATTTTGATATAAGCGTTTTAGAACTGACCCCTGACCATAGTTTAACTTCCAAATAAATACATTTATCTACAAAAGAAATTCTTTATTTCTGCGTTATTTTGGACTTTAACCTGGACCTAATTTTGTAAAAAAATTGCCGCCACCTTTCGGCGTAGAATATGCATAAAGCTCCAAGTGCTGTTAAAGGTTTTCATAGGTAAATCGACTGTACCTTCATTCGCCTTCATCAAAATATCGCTGCCACACACTCGTCGAGTGGCATGGGAAGGGGCGAGGAAAGGAGGACGAGACGTAGTGTGGCTAAGTTACTCGTCATGCCGCAAGTCATGTTCCTCGTCATCGATTTTTTTCCGCGAGTCAAAGGTCCGGCAATATGAGTGCGAGTGACCGGCCACGTAATCACGCGGACGCAGTCCGACGATTGACGACGACGTCTTTTTATGACATTTAAATAATTTGCTATACTATCAATGCTTAGCGCGCACGCTACCACAGTTTCGACGTCCATTAATGTTGGAAAGGCGAGCGACGTAGTGCGGAGCGTCGCGATTAAAGGCTCCTACAAACAAGCACGACACGCGACGCGAATCGCGCGCGACTCAAAGGCAACGCTCGTCGCGCGACGAGCGGTGCCTTTGTGTAGTGCTGTCGCGTCGCGCCTTTCTGTGGGAGCCTTAATTTTTTTTTTTTTTTTTAAACTTTTATTTTATTTATTCCTGTTGTATTAGTGAAGACATAAAGAATATTGTAACTTCCTTGAAATAATCTATGCTGGCGACCCTAGTTTTAACAAACGCACAAAAAAGAAGGTACTTCTACAAGTCATTGGCCAAAAAGTATTGCTCAAAGAAAATATATCACAATTTTGGAAAACTATGGGTTACAAGCAAAAATATAGTTGCTTATATTTTTATATTGCAAGTTTAAATTATTAATCAATCAATCTGCCAAGCCTTGTCCCAACTATATCGGGGTCAGCTTCAAATCTAACCGAATGCAACTGAATATCAGTATTTTACATGGAGCTACTGCATATCTGACCTCCACAACCCAGTTACTGGGTACACGAGAACTTGTCTTACCAAGGCTTAAGACTGGTTGTCAGACGTTTGGGTTTTTGACGACCCATATTGGAAATATATATCCTATTTGTATCTAAATAATTCAATTTATTAATCGATAGTAGCAAAATTAACTGATTAAAACATTTTCGAAAACTTGCAATATCAAAAACTAAGCAGCACAATGAAAGATTACAAATGAGTGTTTACCTAATTTTATATAAATGCATTTATTGTTAATTAAAACATTCCATTCCTTTAGATTGTGATTTTAGTAATTACTAAATTACTTCTCTATCTTTGTTATTAATTTGTTTATAATTGATCTTTGTGAGCTCAGCTGATTTTCTGTTGATAATACATTTATTTTTACATGACTGTAATAAATTTTATTTCTCCTTGCACCATATTTCAGGCTGACATTTGTAAACGTCACGCACGTGTCAAAGTCAAATCATTTATTTCAAATAGGCACTTATAAGACACTTTTGAACGTAAAAATTTACAAAAAAAATAGAATTGATTCTAGTTGCCCCTTCCAAAGGGTAGTTTCGTACGGAGAAGAATGGGCAAGAAACTCCACCGTTACTCTTTTAAAATGTTTTACAATATTATGTAAGTTCACATTAATTATGTAATTATATAATAAAAAAAAATAAAAAAAAATAAAAATTATATTCAAAAATATAAGGTATAAGGTTAAATACAGTTTTTCTTAAATTTATGTCAAGTTCATCCATAATTTGTGCCTGAACTAGGTAATCCTGTGTTTCAGGCGATTGTAGGTAACATTAATTGATTAAATAATCACATATCATATTAGTCTTATTGGTAAATAAATGTAAAAGGTATATAAAATTATAGTATCTTAACTAACTAATTAAAAAGATAACAATAATACAAACAATATTTACTTTAGCACTAGTAATAACTTCTCTGTATCTTCATAGGACATTGTTTGAAGAGTTTCCTTAAGGATTTTCTTGCAGTTACTATAATTTAAAGAGTAGACGTTTCCTTTTTCATTTAGCCTGTTATAGAGTAGCGGTCCGAGGTACATATAAAATTTGGCCGTGAAAGCATGTTTTGTACTTTTTTGAGGGCAAACTATATCTTTCCGTCTCTTTTTAGTAAATTCAGTGCTGTATGGAAGTGCTGTGTGTTGTTTTAGTACAGTGCTCATTATAAATAACTGTCGAACTGTTAGTACTTCACAAGATTTATACAGGAGGTTAGTGGGGAATAGGAAAGGGCGGCAAGTAGCCACCTTAAGAATAGCTCTTTGAGCTCTTTCAATGGGCAATAACAAAGTTTTACTTGCCCCACCCCATGAAGTAATACAGTAAGTCAAAATTGACTGACAAAGGGCAAAGTATACTTGCCTAATTATTTTTGGATTTGCAATAAATCGTAGCTTTTTGAATACGTATATCAGCTTACGAATTCTATTATTTAGAGCTTCCATATGTGGTTTGAAGGAAAGGGTTTCATCTATTATTATACCTAGGTATTTTATTTTATCTGTCTTTTTAATATTGGGACACTTACACTGGCTATTTGCAGGGACTAGGCAACAATGAGCATGCAAAGCTAAAGGGTTCTTCGATATTTGCTTGCGCATCGAAAACTTAATGTAATGTGTCTTCTCTGCGTTTAGAGTTAGTGAGTTATTTTGAAGCCATTTATTTACAATATTGAATCCGTGTTGCGCAAGATTGTAGACTTCATTTTCTGAGTCAGCCGAAAAAAGTAGAGCAGTGTCGTCAGCGTACGTTATGATAGTGCCATGCTCTAGCTTAAGATTGCAAAGGTCATTTATGTAGATCAAAAAAAGGGTGGGCCCTAAAATACTTCCTTGAGGAACACCATAAAATGTGTTTTTTTGAACAGCGCTGAGAACATCGCCAATCTTTACGTACTGGGAACGATCTTCTAAATAACTTTTGAACATTTTCAGCTGGGTGCCTCTTACACCCATGATCTCAAGCTTGCGCAACAGAATTGGAATGGAAACTGTGTCAAAAGCTTTGGCGAGGTCCAGGAAAATTCCTACTGTGTGGTTACCCTTGTCAAGTTCTTGCGCTAGATAGTCAGTCAGATGGTGTACCGCATCGGCAGTGGAAACTTTAGGCCTAAATCCAAACTGCCGTTCAGACAGAATTGATTTATCTTCCAAATATTTCAACAACCTTTTGTTTATAATTTTTTCCAATATTTTTGACATAGAAGGCAGTAAAGAAATAGGTCTATAATTTGTCACTTGGTCTTTGTTGCCTGATTTATAGACAGGGACAATTATAGCTTTTTTGAGACACTTAGGAAAATGACCTGAAGATAAACAAATGCGGAAAATATAAGTCAGTGGTCGTACCAAAATGTCCTTGAATTTTTTTATAATTTTATTCGATATGTTATCCCAGCCAACTGCACAGTCTTCTTTCAAAGTCATAATTATACTTTCTACCTCAGTCTCGTCAGTATCTAGCAGCGTAAAGGATGTCAAAGCAGTGCTGCATGTTAAAGGAGTGCTCGTTGGGTTTTGGGATTGACCCAGATTTTTTTCTGCGAGACACTTTCCAACATTAACAAAGAAATTATTTGCTATGTTAGCGGATTCCAGCGGTGACGAGTGTGCTTGTAATAAACCTGAAGATGACTCATATTGTTTCGTGGTATACGTTGCGTCTTTAATATATTTCCAGATCTTTTTACTATTTGTTCCAGCCTTTTCCAATGCCACTTTGTCGTAGTTGCTTTTAATTTTTTTAAGGAGATCATTACAGAAATTTCGATATCTTTTGTACGAAAATTGCAATATTGAATTTTCTGGATTAGATTTAGCTTTCATATGCAGTTTATCCCTATGTTTCATACAGCGAATAAGACCTGATGTGATCCATGGTTTTAGATTTTGATTTTTGTTGCTCAACTTCGATACGACTGTGTTTTTTTGAATTGCATTTTGTAAGTTTTCAATTACATACAACATGCAAAACTGCGGGTCAGCGGAATTATAGACTGGATCAAAATTGATGACGCGTAAATCTTCTTCAAGTTTATTTATATTCAGTTTTGAAGTTAGGCGAGTGTCTTGTTTAGGTAATTTACAATTTAGGGTTAGTAGGGCAGCATTGTGATCGGTTATTGTTGAGTTAACAACAAGTGCAAGTGAATGGAAATTCGATTTTAGCATAATATGATCCAAACAGGAGCCACTGTGATGTGTAGGCAAGCTGTGTGCTGGGAGCAGGCCATGAAAGGCGCATAGGTTGAGGTAGTCCTGAGCAGGCGCATCAGTACTTCCTGGCAGTATATTGATATTAATATCTCCAATTAAAATCGTGTTTTTGATGGATGACAGGGTTTGCAAGGTCTCATTCAGAGAGTCAGTAAAAATGCTAGTATTTCTAAAAGAAGGAGGTCGATATAATGCTAATATCGCAAATTCTGATCCAATTTTAACTAACAATCTGTTACAGTCGAGCATATCAGGTTCCTGAACAGAGACATTGAGATGATCTCTTGCATAAACTATCACCCCATCATTTTGATTGTAATTTATAGTACTTCTATACATATTATATCCCGGGATTAGTGGTATGTTATATTGTTTAGCAAGCCAGCATTCGGTTAAAACAATAACGTCACAATTTATGTTTAACCGTTGCTGAAATGTACTAAAGTTATCAAAATTCTTAAAAACACTGCGAATATTTTGTGTTAATATGGTTAGCGGAGTTTTGTAGCCGGATAGATATTGTTTGCAGTTTTCAGTTTCACAAAATTTGGACTCGGATACAGAGAAATTATCTAAATCATTAATCAAACTATTTATCATAATGGTAGTTAAAATTAAAAATTTAAAGTAAAAAAGCTTAGCAGGTTTCGTCGAATCTTCGATACTCAGCTTAAGGTTCTGTAGCTGCTGCGCAAGATCGAGTTGATTTTCGAGAGTTTTGATTGTGAAGTGCGATTGGAGAGCTTTTGCTTTGACGGACTGGTACATGACGGCCATCTGCGAGGTCCCGTGACCAACCTTCCGGCATAGGCTATTGATGCGCGTTTTCTGCTCCACATTCAACTTTCCATCTGCGGCGATAGTGCACACCTCCTTCAGGCTCTGTTCGATAATCGCCATCCAGTTCTGAATTTCTGACGTCGAGACAACTTCAGGGGCATCGTTCCTTTGGATAGGCGCTTGAGGGGAAGAAGCGGGTACGTCCACGGGCACAGGTGTAGGAGGTGGGGAGCGAACACATCTACTACTCCGGTTGAATGGACTATCCTCCATCATGAAGCAGGTTATTTTGTTCCTGTTAAACACCGGGCATTTCTAATAATACACCTTACACAAATCTAATGTAACAGTATGTGTTACTACTGGCTATCGGTTAAACTAGGTCACAATTTCGCAACTGAATATTTGTTTATTGTAATAATTGTTCGATACGTCTGTTCACTACGCTCGGCAATATTGCCAAAAAATTGAGCGAGTAGTGCAGTGTGTGGGTAGAGAGGGCAACATCGCGGCAGCGCGAGGAGCAGCGCGAGGAGCATAGTGTGGCAGCGACATTACATTTATTTCACATCTCTAATTTCGTGCTACCTACCCATCTCTTTTTGTTGTACTTACCAGATAAAGACAGCAACACTTTTAGCTTACCGCAGTTCAGTACTCGAGTTTCCGCCAATGTACGTATATATTCCTACACTTACTCTGAAAGTAGCAACATGACAAGATAGAGTAGTCCCATTTCTAACAGGACTTTATACATGACCACTTGTCAGCTTATACTTGCAAATGATCTCTGCGAGTCACCAGAACTTGCAGCAAGTGGTAAAGTTTAGAAGGCAGTAGCCACCGTTATTAAAGTTGGACTATAAAAAACTAAGTTTGAGGATTATTTAAAGTAGACTAGAGTTAGTAGGGGGTTGAGTTAAAATACCAATATCTGTCTGAACGTTTCTTTTAAGTTTTCGGGATTAACTCAAACATATTCTAGGGTCAAAATCAATCTGCCTATCTGTTAACCGTGCGAAGCTATGTCTACCTAATTTAATATATATATTATTTGTATCCAATCATTTTCTTCTTGGCTCTTCATCTAACCTACCTACGATCGGTACATACGATGAGTCAGATACATACCTACGGAAACAATGGCGCATCTCCCAAAGACTCGCAGATTTGTTTTGGAAGCGTTGGATGAGGGAGGTACTACCAGATATGCGACCTAGAACCAAATGGCATCAGGAACAACCGCCCTTGAAAGTGGGTTACCTTGTGTTAATCGTCGATCCTGAATCTCCGCGCAATGTTTGGCCGCGCGGTCGCGTGCAGGCAGTAATGGCAGGCAGAGATGGACGCATAAGAGTCCTCCATATAAAAACGAAGAATGGTATGTTGCGTCGGTCAGCTGCACGCATCGCCCGAATCCCAACGGAAGATGAGTGCTGACACACTGGGGTGGGGGATGTTAACCGTGCGAACCTATGTCTACCTAATTTAATATATATATTATTTGTATCCATTTGTTTATAATAAACTTATAATGTACGTTCGAGGAGCCTTGTTAGCGTGCGGGGGGCTGAAGAAGGCGGGCGCGGGGCAGGGGAGCGCGGGCGCGCGACGCGAGCCAACCGAGTAGTCGTCGATGTTGTCAAGGCAGCGCGCACGTAAATCCTCCTCGTCCGTGACATTTTCAAATCTATCTTTATTCTTGGTTTCTTCATTACCTCCCCTACACTATCCTTTTCTCAAATATGTTGGGGTTGGCTTCGAGTCTAACCTGATGCAGCTGAATAAGCTAAAATTTTGAGTTGAGCTGCACGATTACTGACAAATGTATGCACTGACTGGACAGGTCCACTCATTTTGTGTGGTTTTCCTCAAAAGACCATTTTAGACACAAATCTACATGCTCTTCACATGATCTGACCAAGATTATGTCTGGACTTCAAAAGTGACTGTGACCTCTGAGTTTGTTTCGGCCGTTCTTCTCAGAGTAGTCAGATAGGAAACGCCGACCTCATCTAGTTTTAAAATATGATTGACGTGTAAAAGTGTTTGTACAAACCTACTTGACGAAATAAAATCCGAAACAAACTCAGGAAAAGAAAGGAGAGGAGAGGAGAAGAAAGGCCGAAACAAACTCAGAGATAACAGTCTCTTTCAAAGTCCAGACACAATCTTGGTCAGATCATGTGAAGACCATGTAGATTTGTGTCTGAAATGGTCTTTTTAGGAAAAACCACACAGAATGAGTGGACCTGTCCGGTTGCCGCGCTTCTGTAGTGCGTTGGGAATGTTCGAGGATGCACGTGTTCCGGATTTCGGCTCGCTGCTGCGTCTGCGAATCGCATCACTGATGCGTCGGGTGCGCGACAGCCCCAACAGCCTCGTGGCTACTGTAGTCGGCAGGGTGGATGGCCCAATAATATGTCACTGGATCGCGGCTCACAGACCGTCATTCGGATATGTGAAATAATAAGTTTATTTAAATGTGTTTTAGTTAGTAGGTGCCAATTTTCTTTTTTCGTTTATTATGGATCTCTGGTCTGAAAATAAAGATGTATTATTATTATTATTAAAACAACCTGCACCCGTTCAATCACAATCTGTATCATTTTGAAGGATATTTCTAATTTATTATTTTATATGACGAACGATTTTTTAGCAAGTACGATTTTTTTGCTCAGCAATATAAATAACGCGATGAATGTTGTTGAACTGTCAAAATGAAAGCCATTGCTACTGTTAGTGTGTTACGCAATTACCCCGCTGGGCCTTATACCACAAAAGTTTACTATTACAATTTACAAATTTGTAAATTTTACAAGTTCGTATACCTACTACAAAACTAAGGCACACAATTTAATTTTTTTAATATTATTTTGTTTATTTTTCCAACTTACATCTATAATTACAGGGTAACCTAATGCGATAGTGTAGTATCTATACTCTTATCCTAAATCGCAGTGACAAGTCTATAGGGTACATTATCCTCATGCTTTTTGTTACGCTTATAAAAATGCGAAAGAATTGTAGTTTGTAAATTGTAACTCATACATATTTACAATTTCTGTGTTATGCAATTTTTTCTACAATTTAATAAAGTAGCATTGTAGACTTTTAAAGTTTTGTAGTATAGGGCCAAGGTATATTTGTCCTTAGTGAAGTTTCAATTTACTAGAAATAGTTGTCAAAAGTGGCAATGCAATTACGAGGACGACTCTTTAATGCTGGCTTACATCAGGGGATCCACTCTCTAAGCACGAAAACCCTAATTTAGGCCGAAGTTACGGACATTTGCTACTCCGTGTCGCCTACGGAGTCCGTACGGACATAAGATTACTTTGAGGCCTGAACTAAGATTGAATGACAACACCATTTGACAGTTGTCCTTTACTCCCGATGTGTTTTTACCTGTCCGAAAAGGTCCATTAATCGGGAGCAAGGTTCATTCTGTAGTATCGAACTACTTTCGGACGGGTCCGTATCTTCGCTGACGGACTCACAGAGTAGGCAAGATTATTGTATTATTAAAGGTTGTCTGTAAAAGATCGCTATTAGCGATAAGACCGCCCATTGTGTCACCCTGTGTAAAATGTCTACATTTATATCTGTTATTTTTTATGGTGTACATAATAAAGAGTATTCTATTCTATTCTATTCTATTCTATTCTAATCTATTCTATTCTATTCTATTCTATTGTCTTCGAGGTTTGAGCTAGTCAGCAAGATTTTTTGCAGAAATAAAGTTATTTTCTAACTATTTTTTACCCGCGATTTCGCCCGCGTGAAATTTCTTGTCCTCCCGATCCATCCTGTCGCATCGCATCGCCCGCCCGCGCTGCTACTTCGTTTTCGCTTAGCGTTCTTTCTGCCTTTTTTCCCTTTGTTCTTAAGGGTTGTGCCGTGATGTTAAATAAATTACCTAGCCTATAACCTTTCTTAAGAATAGGGCTATCAAATGCAAAAAAAAAAAACAAATCCGACTGATAGTTCCAGAGATTAGCGCGTTCAAACAAACAAATAAACAAACTCTTCAGCTTTATTATTAGTATAGATAAAGATATATAATTATAGATACATAACGTCTAACAACAATAGATAGGAACGAGGTTGAACGAAATAACAAAGAACAAATTAATACGAAAATATTTTTTTTTAATTTTATATGAAAAAACCCTAGGTATGTATAAAAGGTACGTTTCTTAATAATAAAAGTACCTAACTTTCACAAAAGATTCTCAGTAAGTTAACTTAAATGGCCTTTCTAGACCAAATAAAAACTTTTCTACAAAAGCAACCGACTTCCAAAAAACAACACTAAAAAACGTGAAAAATAACTTTAATTTCGGAAGTCGGTGGCCAAAAACGAAAATACAAAACCAAAGACACCGACTTCTGAAATTAAAGTTATTTTTCACGTGTCTTAGTGTTTTTTTTTTTTTGGAAGTCGGTTATTTTTTAACCAACTTCAAAAAAAAAGAGGAGGTTCTCAATTCGACTGTATGTTTATTTTTTATGTCTATTTTATGTGTACCTACTGTATGTTTTTTTTTGGAAGTCAGTTGTTTTTTGTAAAAAAGTTTTTTTGAAGTCGGTTTGAAACGGTTTTGAAAACAGAAACTAATATCAACTTTCTATTAGAAATGAAGCATAAAAGCTTCTTCAAACAGGCGCGACACGCGACGCGAATCGCACACGACATAAAGGCATCGCTCGTTCCGCGACAGGCGGTGCCTTTGTGTCGCCTCGCGTGTCGAGCCTGTTTGAAGGAGCCTTTATTTTACAAACGTAATGCTAGAAGCCATTAAAATAAATAATAAATATAAATAATAGGCCTTATATTTCTCGCAACCTTAAGTAATTTACACACAAAAAATCTTGAACTAATTCTATTGTAGACCTAAGTAATGATACTATATCGATTCTGCAAGAACCCATCTACAGGTGAAGGCCGCCTCCATAGCCATAGTAAAAACAAAAGAAGATCCTGGTCTTTAACACTCACTTTAAAAAAAAAAAGAATATCACTTTAAAAACTTTATTTCTTCACACACACATACTTCGCAGCGTTAAAACGTTCCAGAATTATAAATGGCTACCTTTTCGAGGAATAAACTAGAAAAATAGAAAAGTTTACAGTAGCCCACTAAATGAATAGGTTCATAAATTCCGAAAAGGCTATTTAACTCCCTGGATTGTAGCTCCACTGGCCATTAAAACTGGCAACTTACAAAATAAAACAATTGTTATAAATGATGCGTGAGTCTAGTGGGGGGATAGAAAAGGAATCGTGGGACGAAAAGCCATAGGTTTAATATGGAATTCAGGAATTCGTTGTGCAGAATATACACTCGAGAGCAATGAATCCGGGTCACTTAAAGAATGTTAAAAATCTCGGAAACTAAAAATGATAGGTTAATGCAATAAATTGTATTTAATAGACAATGTAATACTCCTTAAATGAAAGTAAAAAAAATATGAGTCACCATACATTTTATTAACACAAAATTACATAAAGAAAAAAACTGCTGATCTCTCCTTAAAACAAAAATAGGAAACATGAAATTTTTGAACTTTATTACGATTTTCTTGAATTTTAATACTTCGTATTGCCTCCTCGTGCTTCCATTACTGCGTTTACGCGGTTTGGCATGCTGTACACCAAGTTCCTTATACGATTTTGGGGAATATTCTCCCATTCCTCTGTGAGAGCAATTTTGAGCTCACGAAGCGTGATTGGGGGAGGGTTTCGTTGTTTTACGCATCTGCCTAGCTCGTCCCAAGCATGCTCGATCGGGTTGATATCCGGGCTGCGCGCTGGCCACTCCATACGAGTAATGTTCATCTCTTGAAGGTAGTCATTCACAATCCTACCTGTATGAGGTCGGGCATTGTCATGCATAAATATAGCATCCTCACCTAAATTGACCATAAATGGACCAACGTGATCATTGAGGATTTCTTCCACATATCTTACGCTAGTTAAAGAGCCGTTTTCTATGATCACCAGCTCTGTGCGACTTTCAGAAGCAATTCCGGCCCACACAAGTACAGACCCACCACCGTAGGCTACTTTTTCTTCGATGCATGCTTGCTTGAATCTTTCCCCTGGTCTTCGATACACTCTGTGTCTTCCATCGTGCTTGTAGAGCATAAATTTTGATTCGTCGGAGAACATAACTTTTGACCAATCTTCAATACCCCAATTTACGTGGCTCTGGGCATATCTTAGTCTTGAAATACGATGCCCACGCTCCAGTTTAGGGCCGTTTGTAGGTCTAAGGGGTTTTAAGTTAGATTCAGCAAGCCGACGTCTTACTGTCCATGCACTTGGGTTACTTCCTCCGAGGCGTCGAAACTGATTTGTGAGTTCAGTTCCTGTGAGAAAGCGATTTCGAAGCATGGTGTTCACCAAGTATCGGTCTTCTCGTGCTGTGGTACACCTGGTTCTGCCCGTTCCTGGTCTGCGTAGGTTAGAACCAGTTTCTTCGTAACGTCGGAGAACTCTTTGTACTGTTGACAGCGACACACCGACAGTCCTGGCTGTATCGCGCTGACTCCGGCCGGTTTCCAGCATTGTAAGTATTCTGGTGCATTCTTCAGGCGTAAGCGACATAATTTCAGCTTGAATAATGAATATAGAGCACTATCAACATGGTTTATGTACCCACATAAATGACAGATTACAAACAAAAGCAAAACCAAATGCTGTAATTTCGTAGTTCCATCTTCGAAAGTGGCCCTTTTTCAAATTTGATTTTTTTATGATATAACTTTACAATAACTAAGAAGTTTTAATACCTTCATTTAAGGAGTATTACATTGTCTATTAAATACAATTTATTGCATTAACCTAGCATTTTTAGCTTCCGAGATTTTTAGGATTCTTTAAGTGACCCGGATTCATTGCTCTCGAGTGTATTATGAATGTTGACTATACCAGCGGGGTAATTGCATAAGAGTAGGAATGGCTCAACATTCATTGCGTTATTTACGTTTTTGAGCAGAATCCTTTTTCGAACATATGAAGCAATGGATTAGCAATAGGCTTCAAAATCATTCAGATTGTGAACTAAGAGTAGGAATGGCTTCCATTTTGACAGTTCAACAAAATTCATTGCGTTATTTACGTTCTTGAGCAGAATCCTTTTTCGAACATATGAAGCAATGGATTAGCAATAGGCTTCAAAATCATTCAGATTGTGATTGATAGTATGTTACACAATTAGGGTGCTGGTCCCGTAGCCAAAGTTGTTCTGATCCTTGAATACTGTGTTCAGTAAAAGTTTGACCAAGTATTCCGTTTGTACCATGTAAAAGTACCAATATTATGGATGCAAATCATCACCATCGTTACTACTCGCCTCACTTTTAATTTCATATGTTTGTCGAGACAAAACCAATCTTCTCTTTCTATTATCCCGCCCCGGTTTCTTACCATCACCCCTACATCTCTTCAAAAATGGTTGCAAAACTGACAATATTTTAATTTCAGCATCAATCCGTTCGTCTATTGGGATCATGTTTAGCATTGGAATTAATGATAATGCAAAATGTGTACTATCTGGATCATTTTTAATTGTAGTGTCTGGATTTAATGAGGATTCAGTATTATTTGGATTCGGTGACGTTTTGATATTGTCGGTATTGGCTGGCGATTTGGTTTTGTCAGAATTTGTTGGAGGTTTAGTTCTGTTTGTCACAGCCTTAGATTTCGGTACTGGCATAGCTTCTGGGATTGATATTTCGTCTATATTGGTGTCTACTATTACAGTAGTATTGTCGGCTTCATTATTTTCTGGAAGATCGATGTTGTGTGTGGCTGTGGCATCTTCCTCTGCGTTTTCACATTCATGTTTAAGAAATAACAGATCATTGTAATATAAGTATGGACGCCTTTTGTAGGAGACTCCGAAGATCCATTTTGGTTCTTTCTGACGTTTGACTTCCCTGGTGAAGCAAGCTCTAAGGTTTTTCCATCTTTTCAGTACTAGTTCCACTGAAAAAGAGCAAAAAATGGCTTAGTAACAATTTTCGTCTCATTAAAAAATTTGTTCTAAAAGTCAAAGCTTATAAAGTATATACCCTTACCGTTACAAGTATATAGCTAGTCCTTCGAGCCGGATTTGTATTTCGAATCTTATTCCGAGTTAAAGTTCTTAACACAAAATTGTCAACTTAGACTCCGGTTTAAGTCAGTTTTTGTAATTAGAACTTTAACACTGCCAGAATAAAGTCCGAAATTCAATAATGACTCATTGATTAAACTTTTGTCTAAAAATAAACAGTTTTTGTGATAAGGCTGTTTATGTTCATTTTTGCAGTACCATATCTCTGTTTTTAAGAATTCCTAATGAAAAACCCCAATAACATTATGCCCGACCTGAGAATCGAAACCAAGTCCCTACTCACGGCAATAGTGCTCGCGACCACTAAACGAACGAGGCAGTCAGTACCAGTAATACTATACCAAGTTTCCCTAGAGTGCGAAAGAGATGGAGCAAGTCCTATATAGCTCCATCTCTCTATCCTGGCGCCCTAAAGGCTACAATCCAACCAAAACTTTTATAATTTTTATAACATTATTTTTGCGCATGCTCTCTATGTCTATAATTATTAATTATGTCTCTAGAAATAAGGTCGACTGTCAACCTTATTTCTAGAGGCATAAGGGTGAAAAGTACGGCAAAGAGACGCGCCGCCGCGTCCGGCGCGTGCGGCGGTACCGTTACAAAAAATGCTTTAAGAAAAATAAATCACCACGCTTGGTCGATTAACACTAACAGATTTATGATCTTATGGTTGTTGCTATAAGTAATTCGTACCTTTTAAATACCGTCTAGAATTCTAGATAGCCTTATATGTAGCTTCTACGGAAACGAGACGGATACTAACGGCACTTTTTTACTTATACCGATAATTAGCATTTTTTTTCCGCATTATTTAGCTAAAAATACAGTTAAATCGAATAAACCTTTCAATCAATGTCACTCTGTGTAAGTCACAGGTCTTTGACATTGACACCTGTCACTTTCCTACAAATAACCATAAAAACATAAAACAGAAAAATAATAATAAACAAACCTTTATCAGCCTTTTCTTCGTCATTATATTTCGACCAAACATCTGCAAACATTGATTTCGTAATTTCTTCCCATTCAACTCTTTTATAGCCCACATCACCGTATCTCAAATGGTCTCTTACATACAAACACGGTCTTGACTTCACTGCTTGTATTAATAACATTGTATCGAGTAAACCATCGGGACAATCTGACGACATTGCTTATTACTTCACTTTGCTAAACTAATTATCTAATTAAATATCTATATAAAGAAATAAATTGTAACCCGTGATTGGGGTTTAGTAAACACTCGGTGACTAAAGGTACGCCAAAGCGTCGCAGCCTAAGCGACAAACCAGAAAAGGGGAAATACGGAAAGAGGGTGGTCAACCTGCCCTGACTGCGGTCCCTAGCTCCGTGCCAAAAACGACACAAGTTGATGAGGAGGGCTTCACTAAAGTAGAAAGGAAGAAGAAGAAGCCCTGTTCTCGTAACTTGTGCGGTACCGCACCGAGTGGACCCAACATGCTGCTGCGTCCTGCTGTGCCTACGACGCAGCTGTACATTTCACGTCTGCATCACTCCACTACAACTGAAGAAGTGGTGCAGTATTTGAAAGTGAAGACCAACTGGACTCTGAGGGTCGAAAGGTTGGAATCGCGCCATAACATCAACTTTAAATCTTTTGTGGTACGAGTTCCAACCCAACATCTGCAGACCTGCATGAAGGAGGACTTTTGGCCGAAGGGTGTCGTATATCGACGTTTCCGAGGACGGTTACGCGACACCTCGCAGCGAAACACGACGCCGACAACATTACGTGTATAGTTTTAGTTTTAAATGGTTTTAAATTATGTATTAGTTTATTGTTATTTGATGTTATTTTGTGTATTTTATCTATGGGCCTTAGTAGCCTGATAATAAAATTATTATTATTATTATTATTATTATTAAAGCACTCGATCGCTCACCGCCTAGTTGCCGGTTCGCAAAATGGCGGCGCAAATCATGCCTTCTCGCTTGCACATTCGATACAGAATAGTGAGTGAGTGAGAGGACATGATTGGCGCCGCGATTTCCAATTTGGTTCTATACATTCTGAGCGACTAACAGTCACGCGGTCGCAGAATCGAATTATTATCAAAAGTATTGTGATTGTTTTTCATTTGGCACCGTTTGAACGATTGATGACAACTCGGCAGCCGGGACGAACAAAAATGTATCAAATTCATCGCTGTGCCGACTGTTATATTTTGTTTGATAAGAAGTTTGTAATCTTAGTTAAACATAACTAGTTCTCTTTAGGAGGGTTCATGTTCATATTATTTCATAAGGGAATCATTTCTTATTTTATTTAGTTTGACCCTGTGGTTTAACCACATAATTATGCAGCAAATTAGCCAGCCTAAAAACCTTAAAAACCCCATTGCATTCATCAAATTATTTTATTTAACAGTTATAAACAGACATTTGCATCATATTTTGTTGTCATGGTAACTTATCTAATGGCGTTGTATTCTTGTTGTTTCTGCACCGAGTTATTTTCGCACTGCTGCTATCCCAAATCTTGATTTTTGATTAAATTAAGGACAAAAGTTTCAAACGCCTAAGAAAAACTTGCTGGCAACAAGTTGCACAACAAGATAATATTGCATTGTATAAAAGATCGTTAGTAAGATGAATGAATTATTTACATTCTATTTACATAATATTATGTACCAATAGATAAGTACCCTGGCGCCTGAAAGTATGTCATGCTCACTCAAATGTCTCACTGATGATGGTGCGTGTGATGGATCATTTAGCTCCCTTCAAAATAGTTGAGCTGAATGGTGCTGATCCATACGTCATGTTCGTGAACCGGACGCCGTCAGTTGGGATTGTTCATCTTTTACCTGCTATGGCTTATCTAAATTATTTTATATTTTAATAATTTTTTTATTACTTTTGCTGTACTCTGGACGCTTTTACAGTGTACGTCTTTTTTACATCGTTCTCACCTGTAACTAAAATTTTGTAACAATAGGTATAATTTAAAAGAGTGTCCATGGAGTTTCCAACCCGTTCTTCTCTCCATACGTACCTACTACGCTTTGAAATGGGCAATAACTTCATATTTCTGACTGACCGACCCCTTGACAATTCAAAAGTGCCTGTAAATGGTTTAATTGAAATAAATGATTTGAGTTTGAGTTAGTAATATTTGATTTTAACACTTTCAGGGTTACAAAACTCCTATAGGCGTCGTAATAACAATAAAACTTATAATGGTGCCGATTCTCTTGTCACAAAATTCTCTAAGCTAGACTAAACATCACCAAGTTTATTCCTGTCAAACGACGTTTCCCATTCTGAAATTGATTTTAGTGACACAACTTAACCATACTATAGTTTGACAGCACTAATGTCATTTAGTTATTCAATTTAGTGAAAATGGCGCTTGTGGCGTTGATGATTTTAATCCGCCCCAATAATATAAAGTTATGATTTCTTTCCCCAAATATTCTGTCTATTGTGGATGTGGTATAAGTATATTTAATGTCCTAACAATTATAATCTATAATATGTAATTTTATCTTTTTGTTTGTTTCAGTCCAGCACTAACCCCACAAGATCTACATCAACTTCAACTGTATCATCGTAGTTTATCGATTTTATTTTTTAATTTATAATAATGAACATTTGCTTTTCCAGTTCACTTTAGACATTGGCAGAATAGTCGATATCGGCTTTGCTTGCCATAGTAAAAAATAGAATAGAATAGTGAAAATGGCAATTTTACTATTCTCAATTTGCCGTATTTTACCTAAAGTTTTGATTGTCTAACTAAAGTATTGATTATCAGACTATTTTTAATCGCGGTCGATCGTGTTTTTTTTTTTAAGTGGGGAGTAATTTAGTTGTCAAGAACAAAAATTTACAAAGCACATTTCTCTACTAGTTCCTAAAAGTTTGGATACTTATGAGGTTGGAAATCATCATGGAAGGTTATGTGATTGCAGCTGTTGTCGATTCATGACATAACAAACAGACAGACTCAGACAAATTCAAGATGTCCTTGATAGGGCTTTCCTACGGCGACGAGAATACCGGAGATTTTCAACTTACTTTTTTTATTTTTTCATTATTATTTTAAAAACGTTGCCCCACACTAGGAATTTCTCCTGTATTGTGGGGGTGTTTACAAACATTTAAACTCACATACACAAACAGCCAGACCCGAAACAACTACTTGTAGGTCATACAAATATTTGTTCCGCGCGGGAATCGAACCCGCGACACGAAGCGCAGCAGTCAATCGCTTAACCAGTGCGCCAACCGTGCCGTCGTATCAGTAAATAAGCTTAATTTCGCTGAAATAAATAGCTAAATAATCATGCTACAGTTTGGCAAAAAAGAGTATGATGCGATGACAGTCGAAAGTCGACAGTCGTCGAGCGCTAAACTCGTTTAGCGCTAGACGTGTTTAGTGATTAGCGTTGCAAGTGGGCCTAAATCGTTTTAGGTGAACAACCCAAGCAGGATCACATTGGTCACTAAAAACAAATACAGGTTATTGCATTTTAATTTATTAAAATATAAACATTAATATGGTGTTACGCCGTCATTATGCTCCCTGTATTTCACTTAAATACTTATTAATAAACAATTAAAGCTAATTAATTGATCTTACTTAGGTTTTTTTGCATTTCAGATCATTTCGTTCACTTTCGTTCACTCTTTATTTTAATTTTCGACAAATCTTGGTCTATGGTCTACTCAACTTAGCGATTGTCAAACTCGATTTTAGTTGTGTCAAAATTGTTTTTAAATTTAAAAAATCTCGTTTGCAGAATAGCTTTTAAGATCATCTTAACCAACAATAAGAAATTTTTGTGATAGTTTAGTTCAGCCCTGTGTACAAGAAAATTGGCACCATTGTGTCTCGTTCAATGTCTTTCAACCGATTAAATATGTATGGGGCATGTTTGCATAAAAGTGCCTTTTATATGCCTATTTGAAATAAATGATTTGACTTTGAAGCGCGCACCGACTGTTTTCACACCACAATGCGAAAGCGGTGCGCGTCCTTGGTGCGCAGGGTGCGGGTCAGCTCCAATGCTGTTCTAGGGATGATTGCTGGACGATTGGACTGCCCTTATATTGGGAAATGTTGCAGTAGGCATATAGCCAGGGCATGTTAATGACTGACGTTAGATTTGCTGTTTTTATTAATATATGTTATTATTTTTATCTAAAAATTTGCCCTAAACTTTTATTTTTATTTGTATTTTATATTATTAAGTTCCGGTGAATTTTTTATTTTTTATCATTTTTAATTTTTATTTTATTTGACATTGAGTTGCTTATTTTTATTTGACATTGTATTTATTTTTATATTGTGATTTGTATTTATCTCGTGTTTGTAATTGTAATACTTGTGATTGTAATATGGAAATAAATGGATTTGATTTTTTTATTTATTATTAAATAGAATCAATTGCCGTATTCCCATTTTCTAAGGTTTCTAAAATAACATTGTACGGCAAGTTATACAAACATAAGCAGCTGTTTGCCAATGTTTACCTATCGTACGTACCCTTGAACTCTCTCGATCGTTTTTAAACGAGGTTGAACTGTTTCAAGGTCGCATCTTATTGACAATTCTATCTTTAGCAAGCTTACTGTAGTAGATTACAATAAAACCCTTAAGTAAATTATGCTTAGGCATCAGAATAAGTACCTATGTAGTTAAAAGGTATGCAAGATACATACATATCTACACAAAACATGACAAATTTTGTGTGATTGATTAATAAACATACAAACACTCACAACATACTCCTAACTAATATTATAAGGAATATTATTAATTGCACATCAAATAAATAATCACCCATCAATTTATTTCCATCATTTAAATACTGACTGCACAGCAAATTAATCAGAGCATATATACATAATACCTCACATTCGAGATCGGTATAAAATGCAATATTACTGTACTAGGAGAATTTAGGGTAAGAGCGAGCGGAGCGAGCTCAGGACTTTGGGCACCCCGACTCGGACAGGTTAGGTTAGAAGGGGATGGCGGTTCGTGGTTATTTTCTCTTAAATCACCCAGAAGTAGAGCTTCGCTCCGTCGAATACGCCTTATTATTATTACCATTCAGAAATAGGAGGCCTCGCCTAGTAGATAGCGGTGCGCCACGAATATAAATTGTTGCTAATTTAGTTATATTTTGAGTTGATAATTTGCTGTGCAATCAGTAATTTTGATTGGAATTCGGATTATTTATGAATACAAAAAGGTTTCTTTTTTCATTTGCGTTTACATACTACTCGTACCCATATTATAAATGCGATTGTGAGTTTGTTTGTTACGCTTTCACGACTAAACGGCTAAACCGATTTTGATGAAATTTTGTATGAGGATACTTTAAGCCCTGGGAAAGAACATAGGCTACTTTTTATTGACATACCACGCGGGCAAAGCCGCAGGCAGATGCTAGTTTATAATTATAATATTAGTAAGATAACGTAAAACAGTGCTGCAATTTGCAAACAATGTAAGATCTTTAGAACTTCGCGGGATGTATCCCCCTTATCGCATCTGCTATTTCGGCCAGACGGCATACCTTCTGCCTAACACTTCAGGGATAACAGGGGGCATAATAGCAAGTTATAACTTACCAAAGTTTCATCACAATCGGTCGAGCCATCTTCGAGTTTTTGCGTGACTATGTTCGGTAATTGATGTTTATAAACACTGATGAGTAATATAAAAAAGCTACTTGAAAAGTGCCTAAAGAAATCTATATACCGTCAAACATGGTGAATAGAGATGCAGGGGTGAATCGAGACGAAACTTTAAAAGGGATTTTAACATTAAAATAATACAGTTTGTTGCCAAAAAGGACTGTAATGTGTTTACTGTATTATAATTAGCGATTAAGTGCCCTTGTTGGCAACAAACTATATTATTTCAATGTTAAAATCCCTTTTAAAGTTTCGCCTCGGTTCACCCCTGCATCCCTATCCACCCCGTTTGACGATATCTCCAAAACCACACAAATTAGTTTCATGAAGTAAACAAAATTTACTGTAAAATACATAATTTAAGTTGCGGGTACTTACATAATTCCACTCCGCGCATAACACTTTGTTAGAACACCAATTTATCTCGTCTGCTTGACGTCCGTACGTCACTGCAGGGATCCAGCAGAAAATCAGCGTCAGGTACATTTGCCTGACACATGCCGAGCTGGACTTGGTGCAACCATGATACACTATACCTTGTATATTCGTTATTTATTTTGAAGTATTTCATGGTGTCACCATATTTCTTTTCTAAGGATGTTGTCTTTTGTATTTTTTTTTGGGTGGGATATCATCATATGACCACTCCCGCTCTGGGCGGAGAGAAAGGGCGTGTCAGACTCTTGCTGACTAAAACCTACCCGTGTTCCTTCAGTTGCCTATGCGCCAGGGCCACGGTAAATCTTTTGAACAATCCGCGACCCCGGCAGGCATCGGCCCTATCGGACCCCGTCAGTTATGCTGACATCTGTTTGAGGCGCGCGTGGAAAACGACGCGCCGTCGACCCGGGCCTGGTCCTTAGCGAACGGCGAGCTGCCCATTGCTCGCCGTCCACAAGCCCGCGCCTACGGTGGCCGAGAGTTGGCAATCGACTCTTGACGCCGAGGGTGCCTCCTAGGGGCGTGAGGGCGCAACGATTGCCTGTCCCTCTCGCGCTCCGCCTCCTCCTTTGCGAGCATTACTGCTTCGCAGAAGGAGGTAACGGCTTCCCATTCCCTCTCGCTCCGTACCATGGCCTGGACCAGGGCTGGACAACGCCGATCGGCACCGCCGATCGCCGCCACGAGGACATGGCGGTGCTCCACCCAAGCCGGGCAGACCTCCAGTATATCGCCACCTTGATTTTATATTTATATTCATGTAATTTGCTATCATTTAAATGTGCTTTTGTGTGTTGTTCTATGTCTTTTGTGTGCACTGAATAAATGATTTATATATCTATCTACCTATTATGTTAGAAGAAGGCAGAAGTCAGCGAAGTACAGCAAGAACAATAGGCATGCCACTTGCTACAGTGCAGCGAGTCGTCCAATGTTTCCGAGAAACGGGGCAGAACTTGAAAAGACCAGGAATCGGCAGACCGAGATGTACTACGGCTCGAGAGGATCGATTTAATATAACGACTATGCTCTGAAATCGGCACCTCACGGCAGTTGAAGTAACAAATCAACTTCGGGTGACCCGTAGACATGACGTCAGCGAGCGGACTGTAAGGCGGCGGCTCCTTGAAGGTAATTTGAGGGACATAGACCCGCAAATGGTCCAAAACTTGAAAGTGTACATCGGGTAGCAAGATCACATTACGCCAGCGAACATTCACAATGGGGAGACGAAGAATGGGCAAGACTTTTCTGACGAATCCAGATTAATGCTGTATGCACATGATGGGCGGCGAAGAGTCTACCGACGGCCAGGGGAACGTTTGATTCCAGCTTGTTTCGAGGATAAAGAGCCGTTCAGCCGTGGATCTGTTATGGTTTGAGCTGGAATCTCTTCAGAGAGTCGCACGGCGTTAGTGCTGATAAAAAATGCTACGCTAACTAGTGCAAGATATGTGGGGGAAATTCTTAACGAACATGTCGGCCCATGTTTAATTAATAAGGGTGTCGATTCAATATTAATGCATGACAACGCCAAGCCACATACAGCTCAAATTATAAATTAGTATTTTCAGGACGTTAGCATCAATCGCACGGACTGGCCCGCGAGAAGCCCGGACCTGAATACAATTGAACACGCTTGGGACGAACTTGGGAGGTGTGTAATAAATCGAAACCCCACCCCAGCTACACTTCGAGACATGAAACATGCGTTAGTGGAAGGAGGGACCAATATCCCGCAACATCGCTTAAAAAACTTAATAACCAGCCCAATCGCCTGGCAGCTGTGAGAAGAGCCCATAGAAGCAATACAAAGTATTAATTTTGTTTTAAAGTTCGTTTTTGTGTTTAATATGAGGTATAAATCATTATTTTTTCAACATAATAATTATTGATAATTTTATGTAATTTTGACAATTATACTACTTATGTTACCAACATTTTGTGTTGTTTTATTAACCGGTAAGTTATCTACAACATATAGTTTCATTCACGCCGATGCCGCTTTTTAAGAGTAATTTTAGTTTTTCGTACTGAATCGTATTCTTTGTCCGCGAGTGTAGGTTAGGTGACTGTTAAAGAGAAATCCCGTGTGTTTGCTGATAGCCGAAATACAGGCTATGCCTAGTTCGGCTACAGACGCTAATTTCTTTACCCTAACTGAATTTGTTGCCACATTGCCATTGTAAAGTAGTACTAAGTTTTTGGAAAATAAACTATTATTATTATTATTATTATTATTATTATTACAATCTACTGTTATAGGATTTTTTGTGATAGCTGTTCGTCAGGAATATTCTGTAAGAATGCATCAGTCAGTGTATCAGTTTTGTGCCCTTAGGTAGTATACGCAGGCTTGAGAGGCGCCACGGCGTCCTCACCTTCCTCCTGACGCAGGTCCTCACCGGACATGGCTGTTTCGGGAGGTTCCTGTTTCGGATAAGGCGGGAGGAAACGCCCGGGTGTTATCATTGTGTGGATCGACCGGAGGACACGGTGGAGCATACGGTGGAGGTCTGCCCGGCTTGGGCGGAGCACCGCCGTGTCCTCGTGGCGGCGATCGGCGGCGGCGACCTCTCGCGTCTGGCCCTGGTTCAGGCCATGGTACGGAGCGAGAGGGAATGGGAAGCCGTCACCTCCTTCTGCGAAGCAGTAATGCTCGCGAAGGAGGAGGCGGAGCGCGAGAGGGAGAGGCAATCACTGCTCCCTCGCGCCCCTAGTCGCCGCAGGAGGAGACACCCTGGGCGTCGGGAGTCGATTGCCGACTCCCGGCCACCGTAGGCGCGGGCTTGCGGACGGCGAGCAATGGGCAGCTCGCCGTCCGGTAAGGACCAGGCCCGGGTCGACGGCGCGTCGTGTTCCACGCGCACCTCAAAGAGATGTCAGCAAAATTGACGGGGTCCGATAGGACCGATGCCTGCCGGGGCTGCGGATTGTTCGAAAGAGTTACCGTGGCCCTGGCGCACAGGCAACTGAAGGAACACGGGTGGGTTTTAGTCAGTAAGAGTCTGACACGCCCTTCCGCTCCGCCCAGAGCGGGAGAAAAAAAAAAAAAAAAAAAAAAGTTAGTATACGCAGGCGTTCTTAATTTAATAAAAACGAAAAACTTCGCAAGCAATGGGAACTTACTACTGAAGGCTGCGGGTGTCGACCTCAAGACGAGCTGCTTCTCACACGGACGGCACTTGCTCTCGCGTCACCAGTCTCGCTTCATATTTTGGCTGCTGAGACCAAAACTACAAACGTACGAGTAGCATATAGGAAAGTTTATAAAAAAGTGGCTTTTATTTTAGTACTATATATTGCTCGCCACTTCATCTGCAATTCAAGATGAAAAGTAGCCTATGTCCTTACCCAGGTCATGGTCTATCTGTGTGCCAAATTTCATCCAAATTCGTTGAGCTGTTTTGGCGTGAAAGCGTAACAAACATCCATCCATCCTCACAAACTTTCACATTTATAATATTTGTAGGAAGTAGGATATTGTGGTGTCTTACGATTTCCACGCGAACAAAGTCGCGGGCGGAAGCAAGTTAACAATAATTATGCATCTATTTCTTAGTCACGTTCCGTGACCATGGTTGATGGAAATGGATTAGAATTCTTGACACCGCACTATAAGGGAGATAGAGGGGGATGGAAGCTATTTTTAATCTAAATGCTAAAACCATCCTGCCTTTGAATTGCTAACGGTAGTCTCGAGTAGTGGGGGATGATGTGGTTCTAAATATAGGAGATTCTAAAGAGTAACAACGGTTGCAGATTTAAAATTGTGTCGGCGAGTTTGGTCCGACGGAGGTCCGTACCTTATTAAATGTAGCCGCGAAAGTTGAGATAGGTAGATGTACTTCCACATATTTTGTGTAGCCCCCAGTAAAAATTTTAACTGAAATAAAAAACAGTGAAGATTCTCACCGGGATTACCTTTAATAAAGGCATTTAAATTACTATGTAAAAAGTCAAATGCGATAAAATCTGTGCAAAAAAGATCAAAAGCCAAAAAAAAATAGAAAAATCAAAAGTCTCAAAAATCAGTTTTTTTGCAAATATTTCCTAAAGTATTTGTTTTACGACAATTTATGTTAATTACAAGTTTCATCCTTATTTAATTCTGCATAACAATGTCCTACACAGGAGTCACTTAGAATGATTAATTCTAGACATTTAAGACGATAAAATATTCGAGAAAAGCGTAAACTACTGTAATAAAATTGTTACCACACAATAACTACAAAAGCACATTTAAAACCATAGGTTTTACATTCACACTAAGGAACCCTAAAATAGACTAGTTTTCCAGTGCTTCAGTGCACAATAGGAGCCTTTTAAGAGCTAAATGGATCTCTTCGGGGATGTGGGAACCAAGCGAGTTTTTTTACCGACTGTTCGCATTTGAGGTCAACGAAGAAATAGTAATGAGTTTGTGTGGGTAGTTTGGTATAGTATAAGGAAATGGAGTATTTGGAGTCGAAAGAAGTATGTAGCCTTAAGTTCATTTTTCATTAAATACTAGTTTTTGTCCGCAACTTTGCCCGCGTTATAAGTAGTCTACTATGGCCATAAAACATACCCTATGATACTCGGTAATAATGTAACTTCCTCCAAGTGAAAGAATTTTCAAAATCGGATCAGTAGTTCCAGAGATTACCTCCTAAAACATTTACATCCAAACTTACAAACTTTACAATAACATTTCTTTAGAAAACAGCACCCTAATTACGTAACACACGATCTATCACAATCTGAATCATTTTGAAGCCTATTGCTAAACCATTGCTTCATATGTTCGAAATGTGTCTGCTCAACGACGTAAATAACGCAATGAATGTTGTTGGAGCGCCTGCACAATTGTTATAGCTATAAATAATTCATCCGTGCGAAACCATCACCTATAGTTAAGTGTAATTAGAATACTTGTCACTGTACTCATTAAAGATCAAACTTCATACACGTAACTTGTGCACTCCGCATTTTTATTCTAAACCCAGCTAGTTTTCCGTACATATTGGTCCATCGAACCGGATAGAATAAACTAGCGTGGAGCTGCCACTTCATACACTATATTTGGAAGAACAAGAAATACCTAAACAGTGGATTTACAGAAAAACCAAACCTCGTCCTTAACTTTGAGGTTAATAACCGGCAGTGTGGTATGTGCATATTAAGCGGTGTTAAGTTCAATTATTTTATAATATCGTCACCCAACACTCAATCAGGTAGTATATAACGCCAATTAAGGAGTTATAAGGTTAGTCCTATTTATTACCGATTTTTATGTGTACCTAGTTAGTTGTTCGAAAATGTACCAGACCGTTTGCATTGTGATACATGGACATGGCAGTCAGTAGCTACAATATTTTATTGTTAAGTTAGCAGCAGTTAAGTTAAAAACATACTTATTAAAGTATAGTAATGTTGATTTATTATATTACATTACTTCAATTAATCGTCTTTGCCAAAGGTCATTTCAAGGATTCATATGTAGATGCACAGGTACGTATTTCTATTTAGTAACGACATAATTTTAAGAGTGTCAGATATTGATAATTGTTTACTGTTATTACAGTTAATTAGTTAATTACCGTGTTATTATGTTACTGTGTTGACCTTAAGTTTGTAAGTCATCTGAGTTTGTATTTGAAAACGAGTTGTTAAATTTTAGATAGGTACATAGTTATTGTCAGTGGTCTTTGAATCATTCAAATCAGCATAGTTATCTGTACATCAGTAAAGATTAATACAGAGTACGCAGATACTTCGTTATTATTGTTTGTTTTATATATTGTGTAAATTACAGATTTACACCCGTCCCCAGAAATGGCCGAGGAAAAGGAGTTAATAAAGAAGCGAGGTAGCTTCAAAGGCCGATTAACCGTCTTTGTCAATTATTTAGACGCACTGGATGTAAAAACAATGTCTAGCTCCGATATAACGGAACTACAGCTGCGCGTAGCCAAGATGGAATTGTTATACCAACAATATGATGAGGTACAGTTGCGTATGGAATGTATTGTGGATGATATCAAGGCACAGTATACTGAGCGTTCCGTTTTTGAGTCCCTGTATTTTAAAGCACTGGCAAAGGTTCAGGAATTTTTAAACAGTCATAATAATAAAGATAATGAATCTGTTTGTAGCAATAAAAGTAATTGTGGTAGTAGTTATAAGCCAGTTAAGTTACCCACAATTCAATTACCAAAGTTTAGTGGATCTTACAATAACTGGTTGGAATTTCATGACACTTTTACGAGTCTCATTCATTGCAATGATGCTATAGACGAAATCAACAAATTCCACTACCTACGAACGTCTCTGGAGGGTGCCGCTGCCGTGGTGATTCAGTCGATCGAGTTTTCTGCTAATAATTACTCTGTGGCATGGAACGTACTATGCGAACGATTCGATAATAAGAGATTACTAATCCACAATCATGTTTCAGCCATTTTTAACATGGAGACCATTACAAAGGAATCCTCTGTCACTTTAAAGAATTTAGTTGACCAAATAAACAAACACTTACGAGCATTAGACACATTAGGGGAACCCGTTAAGTATTGGGATACTCTTTTAATTTACATTTTTACTCGCAAGTTAGACAGTAGAACGTTCCGAGAGTGGGAGGAGTGCAAAGGTCGCGTGGACAAAGACAGCAAGATTAGCTTCGATGCATTCCTTAAATTCATACGTGAGCGCGCCGAGCTAGTTGAAACTTTAGAGTTGTCTCGTAATAATCAGCCACAATCTAATAATAAATCAGGAGCTAAGCTGAAGTCTATGGTTACCGTTCAAAGTGGTGGTAATTCTAATTTAGAGTCAGGTACAAAAGTCTGTCCCAAATGCAAAGGTGACCATCATTTAGGTGAGTGTGCGCAGTTTCTCGCACTAAGCAACGAAGCACGTATTAAATTACTACCAAGTTTCAAGGTTTGTTATAACTGCTTTCGTTCGGGTCATTTCGCGAACCATTGTAAAAGGCCAGGTTGTAAGCTTTGTAAACGCAGACATAATACTGTAATTCATGTCACTGATTTTAAACCTACTGCACATAGTAATAATAATATAAATAATAACTCGTCTGATAACTTGTCGCCACAGTCGGCTTCGGCGTCTTCGGTGACTGAGACAAATAATGTTGCGTTGTCGGCTAACGTCACGTCTGGACACAGAAGTGTGAGTCATGATGTGTTATTGTCAACCGCTTTAATTAAATTACATGACCGTAATGGTCGGGAACATGTTGTTCGTGCAGTTCTTGACAGCGGTAGTACATCGTGCTTCGTGACGGAAAGATTATGTCGACAGTTAAATTTACAGACTAGGCAGGTAGATAGATCGATATTTGGCATTAATAACGTGACTTCTCACGTAGGTAAAACGTGTCGCATTAACGTGACGTCATTACACAATAGTTTTAGTACTGAACTTTTGTGTTTCGTTTTACCATCAATAACTAGTGATGTCCCATGCCGTGAGGTAAATATATCTTCACTGAACCTTCCCTCTGATATCTGTTTAGCAGATCCTACTTTTTACAAGCCCGCTGATGTCGATATTTTAATCGGTGCTGATGTCTTCTGGGACTTGTTAGGTTCACAAAGAATAAAGTTAGGCAATGATAAGCCAATTTTGTGTGAAACCAGGTTAGGCTGGATTATCTCCGGTCCGATTAGTCGTAATTACGTTGCATTGTTATCTAGTAACATTAGGTGCAATTTTACCAAAATCAATCATTGTTCTTCCGACGATGGTTTCGATAAAATTCGAAATGATTTAACTCACTTCTGGCAGCTTGAGGAAGTAAATAAGACATATTCTTATTATTCGCCAGAAGAGAAATTGTGTGAGGAGCATTTTATAAAAAATACGACCCGTTTGGCCGACGGTCGCTTCTGTGTTCGTATACCCCTCAAACAAAATCCTTCTATTTTGGGAGATTCTATCAATAAAGCTGGTCATTGTTTAAAGTCTTTAGAACGTAGATTAAAACCTAAATCTGATTTTAGTAAAATGTATTACGATTTCATGTCTGAGTATGAGTTACTAGGCCATATGACTGAATGCAAACATTTCGATTTGAACTCGTCTGGTTATTTTATCCCGCATCACGGCGTATTACGTGAGAGTAGCACCACTACGAAACTTCGAGTGGTGTTCAATGCAAGTTGTCCATTTTCATCTGGCGTTTCGTTCAACGATTTACAGATGGTCGGCCCTACCGTTCAGGACGATCTATTGTCGATTCTTCTCCGTTTCAGACAGCACAAGTATGTCTTGTCAGCAGACGTCGAGAAGATGTATAGACAAATAGTCGTCCATCCGTCTGACAGATATCTACAACAAATATTGTGGCGTGGTAAGGTGTCCGACCCCGTTAAGTTTTATAAATTAAACACCGTTACTTACGGCACGGCTAGTGCGCCATTTTTAGCTTTTCGGTGCCTTCATCAATTAGGACTTGATTGTAAAAATCCCAAGGTTGCTGACATCATTAAACACGATTTTTATGCTGATGACTTATTATGTGGCGGTGATGATTTGGATGAAGTCAAACTCATTCGTCAGAAGGTCACTGATGTGCTTGAATCGGCTTGCATGTCATTGCGTAAGTGGAAGTCGAACGAACCTCGATTATTATCTGAAGTGGCTAAGTCTTTGCTTGATTTAAATATAGGTTCTAGTGAACCTGACAAGCTGCTCGGACTAGGTTGGTATGCAAGTTCAGATGAACTCGTTTTTCCAATTGGCTCAACTATACCATGTAATAGTAACACTAAACGTGATTTACTTTCTGTGATTGCAAGGATATTCGATCCTTTGGGGCTTTTGTCTCCATTTGTAATCACTTTGAAAATGTTACTACAGAGAATGTGGTTAGATAAATTGTCATGGGATGAGCCATTGCCGACTGAAATTAATTTACAATGGCAGACTATTATTAAAGGTCTGTCTCTTTTAAATGAAGTTCGTATTCCTCGAATTGTTGTGTGTCACTCATACCGGGAGTTGGAACTCCATATATTCACGGACGCATCTGAGCGCGCATCGGAGCGTACGTTTATGTACGCAGTATTAATGACGAAGGTGAATGCATTGTCCGGTTACTTTTGTCCAAAAGTCGAGTGGCGCCAATTAAACCTACCACAATTCCCAGGTTGGAGTTGTGTGGCGCGGTTGTGGGAGCTCGTCTGTATGAGAAGGTGTTGAACTCCCTTCGGCTTAAGTTCTCTCGCGTCTTTTGTTGGACTGACTCGACCATCGTGCTGGGATGGCTACAGATATTACCTTCAAGGCTTCAGCCATTTGTACGCAATCGCGTCGCTGAAATCTTAGATCAGGCAGGTCACTGTACTTGGAGGCACGTCCCAACCGATAAGAACCCAGCAGACCTAATATCTCGTGGTGTGGATATTAGTCATCTGCAGGGCTTGGACATGTGGTGGTCTGGTCCTGACTTTCTCCAACAAGACTCACGTAGTTGGCCTTCACAATTTAAATGTTTTGAATTAGGCTCACTCCCTGAAACTCGACCTGATGTATCATTAAGTGTTGTTCTTGACACTAACGATAAGGCATTACTTATTGACTTTAAACGTTTTTCTAAGTATTTTAGACTTTTACGTTCCATGGCTTATGTGTTGCGATTCATCAAATTATGTAAACGGCAATCACCCGCTAGTAAATATTTATCTGATGAAGAATTAAAAAAAGCGTTAAATATTATAATTTATCAAAGTCAAAAGGAATCATTCCCTGAGCATAAATTACTTTTAAATAAACAAAGTTTACCAATAAAGAGCGTCCTATTAAAATTTAATGTATACTTAGATGAAAACAATCTAATGCGTGTCGGAGGACGTCTCGATAATTCCGATTTTACTTATAATAAACGGCACCCTATAATTTTACAGTCCACTCATAATTTTACAAAATTATTATTTGATTTTGAACACAAAAGGTTAATGCACGCAGGCCCTCAGCTATTGTTAGCCTCGATTAGAGAATCCTATTGGCCTATAGGAGGTCGAAATGTATCTAAAGCCTGTTATCATAGATGCGTTCTATGCCGACGTATGCAGGGTAAGGTAGTTACTCCATTGATGGGCAACCTGCCGCGGCAGCGCCTTCTTCCAGGAGGGTATCCGTTCGAAGGCGCTGGCGTTGATTATGCAGGTCCTATTATGAGTGCTAGTCGTCAAGTTCGTGGATGTAGACTCGTCAAGGTGTATATTGCAATTTTTATCTGTTTCACCACAAAGGCTGTGCATTTGGAGCTAGTGGGTGACTTGACTAGTCATAGTTATTTATTAGCGTTATATAGGTTTATTTCGCGAAGGGGCAAACCCGTCCACATAATATATATTCCGATAACGGTACTTCATTTGTTGGTGCGTATAACGAGCTATCAAAGTTCTTAAAAACAAATTCCGAGTCTTTGAGCGGAAGTTGTGCTAATGATGGAATTAACTTCCACTTCATTCCCGCCTATACTCCACATTTTGGCGGTATCTGGGAGGCGGGTGTCAAATCAGTAAAATATCACTTACGGCGAGTGTTGGGACATTGTAAGTTAACTTTCGAGGAGCTTAACACCACATTAGCCCAAATTGAGGCAATATTAAATTCACGCCCACTAACGCCGCTGTCCTCAGACCCTGCCGATTGTACTCCACTGACGCCAGGTCACTTTCTCGTCGGCCGGCCACTCACTTCGTTGCCGCAGAAAAGCTACGTGGATCAATCTACAACCCATCTCAGTCGTTATCAACGCATTGAGCAGCTCCGCCAGCACTTTTGGACTAGATGGAGTAAGGAGTATGTTGCGGAGTTGCAGCAGCGGACGAAGTGGCGTTCATGTCAAGATGGCTGGAAGAAGGATTCCCTGGTGGTTGTTAAAGAGGACAATCTCCCACCCTTGAAATGGAGACTAGGAAGAATTATTGCTATACACCCAGGTTCTGACGGAATGGCCCGTGTGGCGGATATTCGGACCTCAAGTGGAGTCATCAGGAGGGCCTTCAACAGAATATGCCCTCTACCCGTAATTTCAGAATCGGAGTCTGGTTGAAAGCATGACTTTCAACGCCCGGGGGCATGTTGGAGCGCCTGCACAATTGTTATAGCTATAAATAATTCATCCGTGCGAAACCATCACCTATAGTTAAGTGTAATTAGAATACTTGTCACTGTACTCATTAAAGATCAAACTTCATACACGTAACTTGTGCACTCCGCATTTTTATTCTAAACCCAGCTAGTTTTCCGTACAAATGTTGTTGAACTGTCAAAATGAAACCCATTCCTACTGTTAGTGTGTTACGTAATTACCCCGCTGGGTGGCAGGAACCCTGCCGGGGTCGCGGATTGTTCGAAAGAGTTACCGTGGCCTTGGCGCACTGGCAACTGAAGGAACACGGGTGGGTTTTAGTCAGTAAGAGTCTGACACGCCCTTCCGCTCCGCCCAGAGCGGGAGATGTCATTTGATGATATCCGATCCAAAAAAAAAATGGTGGCAGGAACATCGACGCGTAAACTGAATTAGTTCTGCTGTAGAACTGTGGAATAGAACAAGTAGAACAAGTGGGTTACAGACTCCCATTAGTTTAACTATTTTGTAACATCTAATATCGTAGGACTATTGAGAAAAAAAAAAACCATTAGTCCTATCATAGAACTATTTAGTAGAACAAGTGGAAACAAACGCATGATCCTAGGACACATAGGGAAGAAATTTTCAACAAAAAGGAAACTAGTGTTTCATAGAGAACTGCAATACCTACGCAGTCAAAACGTATGGAACAGCAATTTTTTTTAATAACCGTCTAAAAATTTCAGCCCAGGGGAGTCCAGAATGTAGTGAATAAATGGTAACAGGTTGCGCGTCCAAGTCCCTACCACCCAAAGGTACTGAGTACTGAGTATGAAAGTGGATGGCTATAAGAAGAGGGGAAGAGACACGATGGATGGACTGTGTGAAAAATGATATGGCTAGAATGGAGACTAGATGACGACTAATTTAAAAGTACCGTCAAACGGGGTGAATAGAGATGCAGGGATGAATCGGAACGAAACTTTAAAAGGAATTTTAATTGTTCACGCGAGAACGCACCCGAACCAGCGCGCGGGAGGCGAGGCGCGCGGGACGGCAACGCTGCGCACCCGCGCCATGAGCCGCCGCGCCGCGCCGCCCGGCACGCGGCCGGCGGCCGAAGGAAAACAGTGACGTTCAAACCTCGCAAGCAAGCGGGGCTCATGTGCCATTTCGCCATTTTGTAACTAATGTAGTTTTTTTATCGTTGTCATCCTTCATTTCATTACGCCATCATCATCATATACAGTCCACTTTTATTAAAGAGCAATCCAAACAACATTGAAATAATATAGTTTGTTAGTATGCCCACAGTAGTTAAAATATGGCTGATAACAACGAGAGAGACGAACCTTCTTCGTCATACATATTATTAAATTGATTTAAAAAAAAATTGACACGATACAGTTTGCAAAACTATTTTTTATTGATTTAATCCCAAATTGCCCCCCCGCCCCATACCCAAAATCAATTAATTTAAGTTACTCTTCCGTGTTTGGGTCACAGGAATTCTTATACCTATGTGTACAAAACTCAAGGTGCAGTAGATTCGGCGCAAATTGGCTGTGATAGACGGATAGACAGACAGACGAGTAATCCTATGAGAATTCTGTTTTTTTCATTCAGATGTACGGAACCCTAAAAACAGATAAATTATTATCTAAAATGACTTTTAGACAAAGAGCGTTCTTCTCCAAGTAGAAAGAACAAGCACTTTATCCAAGTTTCTTCACGAAATTTTCCTTTATGTAAATAGTGTCCAAGAACTAACTAAGAAAATACATACCCACAGAGTGTAAAAAGACCCATCACATAGCCGTCAACTACGCATTCTTCACATCAAACTAAGTAACGTTGCACAAAAATAATTTCTGGGAAACGACTTTTATTTTTGGTGTGAAAATTTGCTGTTTGCGGTAGTGCGCAATATAACACACGCAAAACATTGTGCTTATGGGTGCATGCAACAGTACAGGGGTCGTGAGGGTATTTAAAGTTGTGTTATAATATTAAAAACTTGTTTCCGTAAAAAAAACGTCAGTGAAAGTTGGAATTTTGGCCTTTAATATCTCCGTAACCAGAAGGTTCCCAGGTATGGTCCAGTACAAAAAATATCACAATGACGGGGAAAACAAGTGACTCTCGGGTTCGTTAAGTTTCTTTTTACACCCGTAATACGATATCTGGAAAAAGACATGTGTTCGAACTCACAATCACATGCCTATAAATTAAAACCTTAAACCTAAGGCCTAGAGGCCTTCTCAACATAGAAAACCCCATCCTAACATACTATTGGAAGGTTTTATTAATAACTACACGGTTTTAAATCTACTAATCAAATCGATCTATGGTTTAAAAATTTTGAACTGGTCATTTACACATTTCCGCTGCCAGTGCAGCGGAAATGTGTATTTAAATCAAATCGGGAGATTGAATTGATTGCATTGGCAACACAGGTGGCGACAGTCGTGGTGCCTTGGCACAGATCAGGCAGTTTTTCGATGGGAGTTGGCAGCGAGCGGTCATAGCATTGTCATACCGTGGTGATTGATTTTTAAGAAATAAGTTTTGGTAAAATAAGTTGTGAAAATAATAAATAAGTTTTGTAGGTTAACTGTGGTTATTTCTGAGATATCTTATACTATCTTATTTAAATTCCATTTCCTCTATAACTGCCTGATGGAATTCACACAACACTACGCTAATTGCTCCACGATAGCCTCGAAGCATTAGTTTGACCTATATATATTAATCTAGTATTTATTGTTTGGCAAGCTGTGGCATACATGAACGTTAATGTGAATTTAATTAACTTGGTTGGGACGCCGAACATCTTAGTTTGAAGTTACTCAGTGTTCACGACTGTCAAGCAATAGATGTAGGGTTATAGGCACTGTTTTCTGTCCTCAATGTACAAAGATATTGTCTAGTACTTAGTTATAAATCAGAGCGGCTCGTAGGTAAATAAAAAGACGCGCGGGTCGATAGAATACAGGGAGCATAATAGTCGCCTCAGGAAAGGCACGGCGAGCAATGGGCAGCTCGCCGTCCGGTAAGGACCAGGCCCGGATCAACGAAGCGTCGTGTTCCACGCGCGCCTCAAGGAGATGTCAGCATCATTGACGGGGTCCGAAAGGGCCGATGCCTGCTTGGGTCGCGGATTGTTCGAAAGAGTTACCGTGGCCCTGGCGCACAGGCAACTGAAGGGACACGGGTGGGTTTTAGTCAGTCAGAGTTTGACACGCCCTTCCGTTCCGCCCAGAGCAGGAGAAGCCATTGGATGATTTCCCAGCCAAAAAAAAAGGGCTTGCTCATAAGGTTAGTCTGTGGATGGGGTAACCATCCATCATAATCGAGACCTGTCATTCATAGTTCTTTGACAGTCGGCACGGATAGTCAGAATCCCAAAATTCTGACAACCAGTCTTACTTCAGTCAGATAGGCAGTCGCTCCATGTAAATGTCAATGTCATGCTCACTCAAATGTCTCGCTGGTGGTGGCGTGTATGTTGGATCATTAAGTTCCCTTCAAAATGAATGGTGAATGGTGCTAATCTATGCGTCATGTTCGTGTACGGGGCCTTCAGTTGGGACTGGTCATCTCTTAGCTGCCACGGCTAATTTTAATTTAATCTTTTAATTGTTTTTCTCTTTTTATTACGGACGCTTTTAGCTTTCTGCATCGTTTTCACATGCATAATTTCAACATGAATGGTGTAACCAACATTTTGTTACCATATTTTGATTTAAAAGAGTGTCCGTGGAGTTCCTTGCCCGTTCTTCTCCATAGGGTACCTACTACGCTTTGGAATGGGCAACTAGCTTCATGTTTCTGACTAACCGACCCCTTAACAATTCAAAAGTGCCTGTAATTGGTTTATGGAAATGATGATATGAATTGGAGTTGTAAAATACTGGTATTCAGCTGCATCTGGTTAGACTGGAAGCTGACCCCGACATAACTAGTTGGAAAAAGGCAGGCAAATGATAATGATGTAGATATATTAAAGGTAACCATTTTTTGTTCACTATTGAAAAATATTCTATCTATGAAGTCGTGCATCAAGTTAAATGATAAATGATTTTATTTCTGTAAGTAGGTTTGTACAAACACTTTTACACGTCAATCATATTTAAAAAACTAGATGAGGTCGGCGTTTCCTATCTGACCACTCTGAGAAGAAAGGCCGAAACAAACTTTGAGGTCAGTCTCTTTTGAAGTCCAGAAATAATCTTGTTCAGATCATGAGAAGACCCTGTAAATGTGTGTCTGAAAAGAATTTTGAGGAAAAAGTGGACCTGTCTAGTCAGTGCACGATTACTGAGTAATGCGTTTGTCAGTAATCGTGCAGCGCAACTCAGAACTTAAGAAGCTCAACGATTACTTAGTACAATATCACTGATTACCAACTTATCGCATTTTTTAAAAAGAAGAGCTAACATTTGGAATCCAGCGGGGTAATTGCGTAACCCACATAAAATGGCAATCAATTACAATGCCTTTCATTTTGACATTTCAGCCGCGTTCATTGCGTTATTTACGTTGTTGAGCAGACGAATTTTTCAAAGAAGTATATCCTTCTAAACCCTCGGATTGAGATTGAAAGAGTGTTACACAAAACCTAAAATCTCAAAATCCGTAGCTTAGTTCTTTCTCCGAAAATAATAATGCGTTCGACTTAATCTTGAAACTGAAAATAACTAAATTCTAAAACCGAGAAAATAAACTCAAAGTCAAATACTTTATTTCAAATAGGCGCATAAAAAAGGCACTTTTGAAATAAATTGCTTTTGAACGTCAAAATTTACAAGAGAATGTAATTGATTCTAGTTACCTCTCCCAAAAAGTAGTTTCGTCTGGAGGAGAATGGGCAAGAAACTTCACCGTTATTCTTTTAAAATGTTTTACAACAGCATAATCAGCCTATAATGTTCCCACTGCTGGGACACAGGCCTCCTCTCTGTGAGAGGGAATGGGCCATAATCTACCACGCGGGCCCAGTGTGGGTTTGTAGATGTCAATATCTTCGAATTTTTTGGTTCTAGGACATGCCGGTTTCCCCACGATTAATTTCCTTCACCGTTTTGAAAGCAGTGGTGATACAATAAGTTGTGTTATTTTTTTTTTTTAATTTTATTACCATATTTGCGTTATATTATATGATTTGAAGTCTCCTTTTAAGCAAGGAAATGCTTGAGATAGGTGACTCCACCCTTCGACTTATCATTATCCAAAAGAAAAATAAATAATTGAAAACTTGTATTAATATGAGAACACTGATTTAAATAATAAACAAAAAGGCAAAGAGCGCGCTTGTAATGTAGTGAAAGGTATGTGTGTGTGTGTGTGTGTGTGTGTGTGTGTGTGTGAGTGTGTGTGAGTGTGTGTGTGTGTGTGTGTGTGTGTGTGTGTGTGTGTGTGTGTGTGTGATAGTGTGTGAGGATGAGTGACGGTGTGCCGTATTGCGTGTGAGTAATTTAGGTCTAGCGGTCGTATGCATTAATTTAAGACGATGTACCTTGAATAAAATTACGTTACTACAAAAGGTAAGCCAACTTTGCCATATCCATGTTGTTCTCGTATCTTCTTTCATTTTCATTTCAAAACTCGTGCTTCTTTGAAACTAAAAGCGCAATAAGCAATTTTCTGGGTCAAAAGTTACGTATCATAGCAATAGGAAGTGAATAAAAATTACTTTTCCTCAAAAAATATGGTACTTACGTTACTTGTTTAGTTAAAACTTTTTAAGCTAGTGCATAGCTTTTGTCGCGTGCTTTGAGCGCGGCGACCGAATCAAGAAATTCCGTAACGAAAATAAAACCCGCCACTTCGCCTACCATGTAGCTCGGCCGAGCGTTCGCTTAACGTGTATGTATATGGTACGACTGTACTTGAATTAATATCAAAGAAAAAAAAATACTGCATAAATACTGCATAAATAAAAAATTATAATTGCATAAGTTGATAAATAAATGCTATGCAACAGCTTTACCGCGGCAGTCCGCGAGTGCCACACGTGTTTTTTTTTAATTACTTTTTGTCTCACTGCTGGGCAAAGGTCTTCCTGCTCTCGTTCCCCCTCGCTCTAACCAGAGCTGCTAAGAACTATAGTTCTTATTAAAGGAATCAAGCTCATATCGTTATCTCAGTCTGGGCCTGCCGCGATGTCGTTTACATTAAGCAGAACCCACTCGGTCTTATTACAAAACAAGATTTTGCTTAAGACACGGTTTAAACCATCGAGCCTGTTTTTGAAACAAGAACCTAACAGAAATCGAAATACAGTTCCTTTTACAAAACTGAAAACTTAGTCCGGTCTTAGGTTGTCAATTTTGCATTAGGAACTTTACTAAAGTCGGCATAAAGTTCGGAATGCAAAAACTGGCTCGAAAGTTTAGGCTAGGGTTGAAGTTAAATCGTGTTTTGTAATAAGACGGACTGAAACTTAAGTTTGGCCCATTAATCGTCTGACATACGGCAGATGTGTCAAAATCCAATTCAATTTAAGCGTGGCAGCTTTCAGAGTGACATCAGTTTTCACTAATTTATCATGTATTTTTTTAGGAATTCATATTGTTGGAAAACAGGAAGATGATACCAAAAATCGGGCAAAATTTAAAAAATCCGATCTCTGTGTTTCACTAGTTAAGAACCGACCAATTTCCCACCTGATAGAAAATGGTTGCCAACTAAAGATACTCCCAAAAGAAAATTACTGTAAAGGAAGTAATTTCCTTTCAGAAACTAACCCTTTAAACTGAGAACTCAAACCCGCTAACAGGTGGCAGAAAAACAGTGGCTCGTACACAGACCTCCTCTCAATGAGAAGGAGATGTAAGAAATAGGTAGCAATAAGCCGGATTCTTTGAAGGATAAAATCAGAAATGAAAATATCTAGAAAGAACCGGAGTTACCCACATAGCTGGCAGAGTAAGCAAGCTGAAGTGGCAGTGGGCTGGCCTTGTTTGTCGAAGAACCGATGGCCTGTGGAGCAGCAGATGAGTCCTGAAGTAGAGGCCCCGTAGTGAGGGACGGCCTCCAACTAAATGGTCCGACGACCTTAATCCTCCTCCTCCCTCCCCTCCCCCTCCCCCCTCCCTCTCCTTATTCATCGTCCTTTATCCTTATATCTGTAATTTTTATGGTGTACATAATAAAGAGTATTCTATTCTATTCTATTCTTAAAAAGGCGATTGGGCTGACTGGATGCGGAAGGCGGAGGACAGGGTGTTGTGGCACAGCCTGGGAGAGGCCTATGTCCAGCATTGAACTGCGATAGGCTGAGTTGATTGAGGCTGCACACCAGTGATAAAAAAGCAGTATACGCTGTCCTCGCAGTTTATTGATATTCGGTACTACGCAAAGACCAGCTCAAGTTCAAAGTGTCACAGCTGACATGCCTACCCTACCTGTGGTTCCCAGACAAGGCCCATTACCAAAAACCGTATAACTACTAAAACTAAATCTGTAATTACCTTTTATAACCTCAATTTTTTCATTATTTATTATAAAACCTACCACATAAGCCTACAAATGTTCAGGATCTAAGAAACGTACCAATATTCCCCCGGGGGACTTTGCCAATCTTTCTCGGACCTCATTAAGTTCCGCCGGTGTTCCCCCAACGGTATACATATTGATTCTTATGTAATTTTAGTTTTTTTATGTTACATTTCTTTGTTTGTTGATTTATTTTTGTGGCTTCTTGTAAATGGGGTAAGATATTTTTGAGATTTGATTTAAAAAAAAAACTAAGTAATACCCGATACGCGATGCAATGCCTTTTATTTTTTTTAAACCACCTTTGTATTAGAAGAACAAAACAAAAATTAAAATCAAATTGTTTTTTAAACCGTTTTTTTTTAGTTTTAGAGAAACTAACGCACAACAATTGCTTTTTATTTATACAAGATTTAGTAGCAATGTACGATTTAAAGACGCACATTTTGTGCTCGATAACTACCAATTCGGCAGTTAAGTTCCTTTTTGACGCTCATGAAAACTGTTTCTTCTGACCAAAGGTTCAATACTCCCATAGGTACTTAACTGCCCTGGGCCCTGAAGAAACCACATTGAAATTATATTTCACTATCACATCTATTATCGACAACGTCGATTTCATCTCGCACTCTCCCTCTTAATGTTCATCAATTATAGTGCTAATTATCGCTCTACTAATGTTCGTCAATTATAGTGCTAATCATCGCTCTACTAATGTTCGTCAATTATAGTGCTAATCATCGCTCTACTAATGTTCGTCAATTATAGTACTAATTATCGCTCTACTAATGTTTATCAATTACAGTGCTTATCACTGCTATACTAATTTTCGTCAATTATAGTGCTAATCATCGCTCTACTAATGTTTATCAATAATAGTGCTAATCATCGCTCTATTAATGTTCGTCAATTATGGTGCTATACATCGCTCTACTAATGTTTATCAATTATAGTGCTAATCATCGCTCTACTAATGTTCGTCAATTAAAGTGCTAATTATCGCTCTATTAATGTTTATCAATTATAGTGCTAATCATCGCTCTATTAATGTTCGTCAATTATAGTGCTAATCATCGCTCTACTAATGTTTATCAATTATATTTAACAATCATTGCTATACAAATTTTCGTCAATTATAGTGCTAATTATCGCTCTACTAATGTTTATCAATTATAGTGGTAAGCATCGCTCTACTAATGTTTATCAATTATAGTGCTAATCATCGCAGTACTAATGTTTATCAATTATAGTGCTAATTATTGCTGTACTTTTCGTCAATTATAGTGCTAATCATTGCTATACTAATGTTCGTCAATTATAGTGCCAATCGTCGTTTCTTTTAACCATTAGTATTTGAAACCATTCACTAGTTAGGTAATCCTGGGTTCATAGAAGCGACAAAAATAATAGTAATTTGTAATTTTGATCAGTAAAGTGACCTCCTGTTTAATGTGAGTTGAGGTTGTACTTGTTATAAAACAAAATGAATTATAAACCAATCAATTTTATTTAATGTTGTAATAAGACTTATCAACACTTTATCGATAGAGAAACCTTCTCCGATCACACGTAGAAGCAATGCTTGTACAGTCCCTAATATTTCCCATAATTAACTATGGTGATGTCTATTACTATGACCTGAGCGTAAATCTCCTCAATAAACTTAACCGCCTTCTCAATAACTGCATTTGATTCGTTTTCAATCTTCGTAAGCATGACCATGTGTCCGCGCACAGACAGCTTTTAAAATTGTTACCCATTCGGCAACGTAGAGAGTTGAGGGCTCCGTCCACGTTGTTCTCTATTCTCGACAAACCCACTTCTCCTTCTTACCTGACCTCCCAAATTCAATATTTATGTTCTGCCAATAGTAAATATCTTCGTTTCACCAAAATAGTCTTCTATGATGTCCTTCTCACCGTTTTGGCTTCATTAATTCTTCTTTCTTTGTTCAGGCGGTCTTTCTTTAGAATGCGCTCCCTCTGAACATCAGGACGGCAACCAGGCGGTAACCTTTTAAAATGAGGGCATGTGAGCATATCCGTCAGAAGTTGGCCGAAACATCCCAGCGCTGATTTACTGGATTCGTTTTCTCCTCCACCAATCATTATTTCTCCTGATAAAGTATAATTTGTTTAATTATGTATGTGTCTGATTGTCTATGTAATTAGTATTTATTCTTGTATTTTATAGTTCTTTCCGAGCTATCTATCCCGCATGTTGCACCTGCCATTTTTATCTCTGCATCACCCTAAGGTTGACTGGTAGAAGTGCCTCAGGCATTAAGTCCGCCTTTGTACGGTATTTTTTTACTTATACATAAAGTTTTTATTAATTAATGAGCTTTCAACAAAACAACAAAATTTTATAGCAACAGAGTTTCTATCACACGTAATCCCACCGAAGATGTTTGCAGCTCAAAGCTTAAAAATTCAGAATCCATCAGAAGGCTAATTACTTCGTCGTACTCTCGTAAATCGGAACGTCTAGTAAAGTTTCGCTTCGTCTTGTAATTATTTAGGAGATAACTAGGAGTTATAAATAAGGTAAATAATCTATTCCTACATATTAATTATAAAAAAACTAAAAACTGTAACTGTAACTATTCAACAACTGACATTGAACATTCAACAACTGTAAGCTGTAACTATTCAATTATTTTTGTTTAAACAAGATTTGAATGTTCTGTGATTTAAAGTAAAGGAAGAAAGAAAAAATATAGACTCGCACAGGAAGATCAAAAACTAAACCAAACACTGACAACACAACAACTGGAGCATCCTTATTTTTGATTCGATTTTATTAAGTTCCTTTTACCTGACTTCGGAAAACCGAAAAGTGATGAGTTTAAGAATGTTTATGTATGCATGGATGTTCGATCGTAGCTCAAAAACTGCGGGGTAATTACGTAACACACTAACAGTAGGAATGGGTTTCATATTGACAGTTCAACAACATTCATTGCGTTATTTACGTTGTTGAGCAGACAAATTATTCGAACATATAAAGCAATGGATTAGCAATAGGCTTCAAAATTATTCAGATTGTGATAGATAGTGTGTTACGTAATTAGGGTGCTGCTCCTGATCCGATTTTAAGGGTAATGTACGACTCTTACTGATTATGGCCCTGTGGCATGCATTATGAGCAAAATCGTTTATTTTATAGTGAACTACTAAGATATTAAATTCTATGTCTAGAAAATATGTTGAAGATTTAAGCTAAGAGTGGCTGCACGTCAATAATACATCGGGTTGTCAACAAACCTATGACCTTTTCCTAGCCAGTCAGTTCCCGACTGCATAATCAGCCTATAATGTTCCCACTGCTGGGATACAGGCCTCCTCTCGGTGAGAGAGAGTGGGCCGTAATCCACTACGCGGGCCCAGTGCGGGTTGGTAGACGTCACATATCTTCGATTTTTTGGGTCTAGAACATGCCGGCTTCGTCACGATGTTTTCTTTCACCGTTTTGAGGGCAGTGGTGATGAAATAATTTACACAAAGTAAAGCGCCTGTCTGGGTTTGAACCTACGACCTACAACTCGTAAGTCCCGGCCGTTACCACTGGGCCACCACTGCTCCCGACTGACTGTTGGACTATTGCCATATGTATTTGGTTGACTTTTTTATTATAACCCTCCAATTACAGTGATTTGATAACAGCAGCCACGTAAGGCTTCCAGAAAACATACAGCAACAACAACAGTAATAATAATATTCAGATATATTATAATAATAATAATAATAATAATAATCTTTATTGAAATAAGGTAAGAGTTACAAAACCTATGAAGCCTCTGAAACCCAAACTAGGTAAAAACCTGTATGTCAGGTTTCAGCGCCTTCTCCCAATTCATTACAATATATTTTGATACCAATTAAGCTTTTTAATGACCATAATAATTTTGAGCATGCAGAAATTACAATAGTACTTTAGGGTACTTATTGAAAATGTAGTGTGAAAGTAATGTGTGGATGTGGAGTGTGGGTGTATGTGTGGGTGTGTGTGTATGTGTGGGTGTGTGTGTATGTGTGTGGGTGTGTTTACTTTACCGAAAAATATATTTTTCCGTTTCATCGTAGTTAAGAGTAAGAAGTCAGTTCTTAACTCTATTCTTGCATTCATGAAAAGAGAGCGGGTAAATGTTTAAGATTTTATTAACTTTATTGTAAATGTGCACAGAAAGAAAACGCCTCTGACGTCTGGCTAATGCAGTACGAGTTCTTACGGAGTCAAATACATTAGAAACAGTACGTTTGCTGCTTAATTTATCAGGATCATAATAAGTAGACACATGCAGTTTGATAATAACCTGATAAACAAAAAGCTGCCTCACAGTAAGAACCTGACACAGCTCATACAGCGTTCTAGTGGGGAATCTGTAGGGTTTAAACGTCATAGTTTTCAGCAAGGATCGCTGAGCTCTTTCCAATTGTATGATATGCGTTTTGCATGCACCTCCCCATACTCCAATGCAGTATCCGATGACAGATTGAACAAGGGCATAGTAAACAGTAAGGAGAAGTTCCAGGTTAGCTACATGCCTAAGATTTTTGAAAACCCATATCAATTTTCTAACACGTGACGAAATCATGTTCATATGTGGCTTCCAGGATATATTCTCGTCTAGAAGTACTCCAAGATACTTAACTGTCGGAGTTTTATTTAGATAAGGACAAGGAGATTGCTGATTTAATATCTCGCACGTGTGAAAACGAATCACTATGTTTTGCTGTTTCACGTGAGAATTCGTAAACTGAACCAATAGCGTTTTCGAAACGTTCAAAGTTAAAAGATTTTGCTTCAGCCACAAGTGCACCCTGCGCAATTCCGTTTCCGCAGTTTGTTGTACTTCATCCCAAGTTTCTCCCTTAAAAACTAGAGCGGTGTCATCGGCATATGTAAACATTTTTCCGTTTTGGAGTGACATTTGACAGAGATCGTTTATGTATATAATAAATAGATTGGGACCAAGAATACTGCCCTGTGGGACGCCGCAGGTGACAGATGCATCTGAGCTAGTATATTTATTTATTTTAACCTTTTGCTGACGACCCGAAAGAAAATCCTCGAAAATTCCAAGCACGTTCCCTCGTATACCGTATCTTTCTAACTTGTCCACAAGAATAGGAATCGAGACAGTATCAAAAGCCTTCGCGAGGTCAATAAACACTCCTAGACACTTTGTTTTATCATCAAGATTTTGTGTAACATATTCTACCAAAGAGCTGACAGCTCCGTCTGTACTTTTCCCTGATCTGAATCCGAACTGTGAATCGGAAAGAATATTATTATGCTCTAAAAAATTAATAAGTTGTTTATTCAAGACTTTTTCTAACACTTTAGATAATAGGACTAGGCGATCATTGTACCGATAGTCGTGACAGCCAATGGCTTAATAGCGACGAGCCTCGAACAACACCTGAGGAGTCTCTCGTTGGGCAGCTGGATCAAGGGCTTGATTGAGAAAGCGGTACTTCTAGACACAACTCTCATTCAAAGTCAAATCATTTATTTCAAATAGGCACATAAAAGGCACTTTGGAACGTCAAAATTTACAAAAAAATAGAATTGATTCTAGTTGCTCCTTCCAAAAGGTAGTTTCGTATGGAGAAGAATGGGCAAGAAACTCCACCGTTACTCTTTTAAAATGTTGTAGGTTCATATTAATTATGTAATTATATGTGAAGACGATGCACCTAGAATAAAATTACTATACCGCAATAGGTAAAAATAAATAAATATAATGCAAAGACAGATAAATTAATTATGTGATAGATACATGGTGCTCACATATGTATTTACAAATATTGAAAAGTAGATGATGTTTCCAAAATTTTAACAAGTATTCATTTAGTGTGTGAGTTAAAGTAGTTAAGTACATAATGTAACAATCAATGTCATAAAAATTATAAATTATACAATTCAATTAGCAACCAGTTTGATTTTGTCTACACTCTAGATTGTCCTATGGAGCAGGACCAGCATGTTTCCAAGTATTCTTATCTAGGATATAATCCTCTAATTTGTAATATGCTTGTTTACAAAGTGTACTTTATATATGAGTTTTAAATTTTCTTTCATTTAATTGCAATATATCACAAGGTATTTTGTTGTAACATTTAACACAGTACCCCATAAAAGATGTATGTACTTAAGATAATCAAAAAAATGGTTGATCTATTTTATCTTTATTTCTAGTATTAAAATTATGTCTATCACTTATTTTATTAAAAAGATGTAGATTTTTTTCTTACATACATAATATTTTCATTGGATTGGTTCCTCACTCTGGAGCTCTGACCGCCGGTAGCTTAGACCCTGTACTGGTGAGCTACTTCTTTTATATTTTTAAATGTTTTTAATTTTTTTTAATTCTAATATATAAAAATATAATTTGTATCTACATATATTACGTAATGAAATAAAGGAAATAATAATATTCTAGAAGGATATCTACTCCTTGCATAATATATTTTCCTTTACATGTCATCTTTTCCTCATTAAAACCATCGTCCCCAGAGATTACATAACTTCATCTGCTATCAATTCCTTGGGAGATGTCGTCAGCGCAGTTTAGCGGGTCATTAAGTAACCAATGGCGCGTTCAGAGGGCGCCACTAGACCGAAACTACCTACGGAATCCGTTTGATTGTACTAATTGTTTTCGGGAAGCTCTCCTGAATTCCTATGTCTGGATTTAGAGCGGAAGTTTAAGGTAGAATCCTTTAGTTTAATGTGTTTTTGGGGAAGTAAATACCTTTGTAGGTCTATTAAAATATTTTTGTGTAAATTGAGTTTTTCTCTTACAGAAAAAATGAGGGTTGAACGCTTCTTCGAAGGCTACGCCTGTCGCGCGACGAGCGGTGCAAAGGCACGCAATCGCACGCGACTCAAAGGAGTCGCGTGCGATTCGCGTCTCATGTTTCGCCTGTTTGAAGGTGCCTTGATGACTAGTCTAGCTCGTGCAGTATTGGCTATTTCAGTCTATGTAATCCACGATTCCTGATGATGTTTTTCACAAGTACTGTGTTCTTGGTACACGGTTCGGTGATTTGCGTTAAGATGAACACACAAGAACGCCTCATACAAATGTATTTTTTTTTAGTGTTTGTAAATTATTAGAAACAAAATTATTTCATAAGTTTTCATGACAAATGCTTCTTATTTTTACATTTTTTTTTATAATAAATTATCTCAATATTTATTGATAAAACGGTTAATGATAAAATAAGAGAAATAAAAATAGTAAATAATTGTTAAAATAACCTCCACGAGTGGCCTAACTTAAATGTAGACATTTAAGTTTTGGCTCTTGTGATACAGGAACTCCTAGTACAAGACCAGCCAACACCCGCAGGCTTAGCATGACGCTTTCTATTTCTTCGAAGAATAGTCACAGCTATTTCTATACAAAGTGACATTTCTTTTCTACATTTTTGATATCGCACCGTAAAAAACCTTCAACAATCTGTCATTTTGTCTTTCATTTTTACCGATCGTTGTCTAGGTCCTTTTTTATGTAGACTGTTTCAGAAGAAAGGATTCTATCCCAAACTGTCAAAATCACACTGACAACTGACAGTTGTCTAACGTAGTGAAGACAATTTGATTTTGTAATCGCCATGCTAAAGACAGTAGAAAACTTTTTACTCGACGGCCACAAAGTATAAAAATGGAATGAAAAAATTTAATTTTTCACTTGTTTAGTTTTAAGAGTTTCATAAAGGGGGTCGAAATTGTCATTATTTTTGCGATAGGATACACCATTTTCGAGATATAAGCATAATAAAAGAAAAACGTGAATAAACTAATGAATTTCGTAAAAAGTGCAGTCGACTCTTTCTACTTTGCTGCCGTCGTACTGTCTACACGGAACGTCATTTTTGTCTACTGTTCCGTCGACAAAACGGTACTCGTGCTAAGCCTGCTGGCTACGCTGATCTTCGTACCTTGAAGTGAATATATATAAATATTATCTATATCCACATATATGTATATAAATCTCGTGTCAAGATGTTTGTTTGTGGTCGTACTCCTCCGAAACGGCTCGACCGATTTTTATAATTAATTTTATGTATATTTGGTAGTTATTAAGATAAAGAAAGAAAGAAAAGAAAGAAAATACGTTTATTTAGCACAGACTACAAAGCACACAACACAACATATACCTAGTAAAAAATAAAAATAAAACAAATAAATAAAAAGTGTATAGAGCGTTGTGAGAAATTAGCAGGAAAGTGTGTGCCTCGCGTCTGCTCTAAATAGGTCCAGCACCCTAATTACGTAACACACTATCTATCACAATCTGAATCATTTTGAAGCCTATTGCTAATCCATTGCTTCATTTGTTCGAAAAATTTGCCTGCTCAACAACGTAGAAAACGCAACGAATGTTTTTGAACTGTCAAAATGAAACCCATTCCTACTGTTAGTGTGTTACGTAATTACCCCGCAGTTCAGCAAACACATCAGACAACTAGTGCCTGACGCTGGTTTGCAACTGAACCTGAAGTGTGAGGTGACGGATGTAAATCAGTTCTATACTGCAGTGTGCGTATGTATGTGTACTTATGTAAATAAAATAAATGTTTAAATAGGTCATAAAGTATATTTCATACCGCTATCTGATTAGGGTGTCGCTGTCCAGAAAAAAACATATGCCAGAACAACGTTTTCGGGGTCTGCTTGCTATATTATATTACGTTAGTAAGTAGTTAGCCGTGCTCCCATCTCGTTGACAGGCTAACATTTTTACCGCGGCATTCCCAAATATGTTATGCCAATAAGTTACCAAAAGAATCAGACTAGAGAACATTGCTGCTGACATCCTTTTGACATAAGTAATAGCCTTATAGAGTTGTGGCCTATTCGCTTTCGGAATTCGGACGGGGAAATATTTAAAATCGTAGAAAATTAAAATACCTAATCACCACGTTTGCTAAGCAATTTCTTATAAACAGACAAAAGAACACTTTTGCCTAATTACAGACAAACAACCATACAATTAACAACATGTTATTTCAAACTACTCAACATGAATTGAACGCATTTTGTACTTACCACACTTCCCTTTATGCTTTCAAACTGCTGCAAACACAAACGTCATTAAATGAGGGAACGAGTGAACTTAGTAGTAAGCCAGTGTGTGTACTTGTGTATTATTTGTGTACTCGTGCACCTACTTCTGTATTATTTGTGTAGTTGTGTACTGTGTGTACTTAATAGTGAGTAAAACGGGCTAGAATAATTACGTACAAAGTTGGCTTTTAATGGTAGTAGAATGGGTATGGTGCTGGCAACATTTGAATTCTAATTTTGAATGCGGATTGAAGTAACGAGGATTTTTTTTTTTAAATAATTGTCAAAGCCTAAACGCCTTTACAGATAAATACTAGTATCGTATAACAAATACGCTAAATGATAAGGTAGACGGTCGTGTGTCATGAAACAGATTCACTTAGAAAGTGAAAATAATTGTCGTTTTAATAACGTTTGCATTTACACGAGAAATACCGACTGTGAGATAATTAACACCTAATTAATAAAAACCAGGAAAGACATCGTGAGAATATTCAGTTACAAGCGCCATTTATAATAATTGTAAGTTTTTCCTCCTAATAATGAATTGTAGGGTGCTAACAACTGGTTATCACCAGTCAAGCCATTAACGAGATCTGAGGGGCACTGGGGGCCACACAGATGGCAATCGCTTTCATAGCATTACGTATTTCTGCAAAGACTTTCAACAGGACTGACATAAGCTCTTCGGTAGCTTATGTCAGACCCATAAATTTCTAATTTTCCATCATCGTTATCTATGACTAGCTTCTGCTGCGAATTCGTCCGCGTGTAATTTCTTGCTTTAACATAAAATACATTATATCACTTGACATTACTCTAGCTTCCCAATAGTGAAAGAATTTTCAGAATCGAATCAGCAGTTCCAAAGATATCCCTCTACATACAAACTCACAAATTGTACATTTTTATAATCTTAATAATATTATAAAAAAGTGACGGGTCACTGTGTTCGTACACGCTAATCTCCAAAACCACCCAACCAATTTCAGTGTAATTTTTGAATGTGTATGGTCGGTTCCAGCTTGAAAGATAGCATAGTTTTAGACCTGATAGATGGCGCTCCGAGCGAAGCAGGGGTGGGTTGCTAGTATTATATATATATATATATATATATATACACACACCCACATATTACACACATACATACATATTTTCTCCCAACTTGTTCTTTTTTGTGTGTGTGTGTGTGTGTGTGTGTTTTTCTCTGCGTCATGTTTACCGCAAATAAAGATATTATCTTTCTTGTCTTTATTAATATATATAGATTGAAACTCATAACCAGACAACTCAAGATTAATGAACCGACAAAGAAAAACATAAATGGTTCTAGACAAGTTCTAGATTTCTAGAACCAAGTTTGAATAGTAGATGCTAAAGTTTTAATTGGTCCAAAGTGCTAGTGTATCTATATTAAACAGTTGTAAGTGTCTTCAAGTAAAGTATCAAATTCATTCAAACTAAGCTAAAGTAAATCACCCAGGTTAAGTAGTGTCAAATTCATTCAAACTAAGTTTAAGTAAATCACCCAGGTTTAAAAGTTTAAATTATAACTTTTATTTGTTATTTATATTAATATTTAGAGTTTTTATTGAATTTTGGTGAACAATCATTTTGGTTGCTTCTACCATCGATATAAATTTTGTGAAAAGTCAAAATCCTATGAATTTTCTAGAGTGCTAGGCGTTGAATGGAAAATAGTCCCTTGGAAACTATAAAAAAAGCAAAAGATAGATCAAGCTGATAACTGACCATTTAACTACTTTATATAAAAAATATTAAATTTTATAGCCCTATTGGTATGCAAATGGTCTAATTTAAAGTATTTTTCATTTTCACGGACAAAAAGTATGTAAGCCCCGAACAGGGTACAAATTCCTGAAAGGCAATTCTCATACTTAAAAACGTCCAATTTCACATTTCAGCAAAATTCAATGTAAAAAAATAACAAAAATGTAAATTAATTAGAGATTTTCAGAACGGTGTCTTGTCATTTGACAAAAATAAATCACAAATTTTCATTTTCAGAATAACCTTAGGTAAAGGACATGGACAAAAAAGTACATTCCATGTACAAATACATAGTAAATAATAATGTATATTAAAAGTAGAAAATTGAATTAATACGTAGTTTTTAACCTCTCTGAACTCGTCAGTTTTTATTTCAAAATAATTAGTAATGCAAGATGAATTCAAAGTACCATTTGTCAGCGTCCGCCATAATGGACCATAGAGAAAGATAAATATAATAATGGGCGTTCCACACCACGCATACTACTTGTAGACATGTGATATGGACGTCAAAATGCTCTTATTAGGAACATTATATTCATACGAAACTGTCTTCATTGGGATTTGTTGCATTTAATAAAATTATCTTTTCATAATGTTGATGCGTAAGATAGTTTTTTCTTAAAAAAACTTGAAACGGAACGCGTTACTTGTTTGACAATGTGTCATTGTCTATGTCAAATGTCAATGTAATGTTATTGCAGATTCTTCCTTACGTACCTACTGTGTTTGTGTTTTTGCGATTATTTTCTAATATTAGGTCTTTACCTATGAAATTGCCGTTCTGCAGTACTGGCCATTTCAAATCAAAATAATTTTTGTTTGGCTATGAATTCTAATTTCAAATTAATTTTATTTTAAAAACATGGATTTTTTTTTCTAAAAGTAGTCATTTCTTTATTGATTAGTGTTACATTTTCATCGCATTTCAATCTTTTTCGTCATCATGGATACGTTAAAAATTCGAGTAATTATGGAATATGAGTACCGTCGTGGCAGCAACGCGGCACAAGCGGCACGCAACATCAACGACGTTTACGGAGCTAACTCTACAAACCAACGCACCACCTGTTATTGGTTTGCTCGCTTCCGTTCTGGAAATTTCGACCTGAAAAATGAACCTCGCGGTCGTCCGAAGACTTTGGTCGACAATGACGAATTAAAGGCGATTGTGGAAGCTGATGATACACAATCTACGGCTGAATTAGCAGCAGCTTTCGACGTTAGCGTCAAAACAATATTGGTCCATTTGCGTCAAATTGGCAAGGTAAAAAAGCTTGACAAATGGGTGCCCCACGAACTCAATGATCGCCAGCGCGAAGTACGCGTCGAGACGTGCCTTGCACTGCTCAACAGACACACAAATGAAGGAATTTTGAACCGCATTGTTACCTGCGATGAAAAATGGATTCTGTTTGATAACCGTAAGCGCTCAGCAAGTTGGTTGGATCCTGGTTCAGCACCTAAACAATGCCCTAAACGAAAACTTACCCCTAGAAAAGTGATGGTCACTGTTTGGTGGTCTAGCGCCGGTGTGATTCATCACAGCTTCTTACCAAACGGGGTGAGCATTACTGCAGATGTGTACTGTGAAGAACTGAACACAATGATGGAGAAGCTGGCGCATCTCCAACCAGCATTGGTCAATCGCTCGTCTCCGCTGCTCCTGCACGACAACGCGCGACCTCATACTGCACAGCAGACGGTCTCCAAGTTGCAAGAACTGGGGTTGGAAGCTCTCCGTCATCCGCCCTACTCACCAGACCTTGCGCCTACAGACTACTACTTTTTCCAGAATTTGGATAACTTCTTGGCGGGAAAAAAGTTTAATACCCGAGAGGCAGTACAAAATGCCTTTGAAGAATTTGTTGCCTCCCGTCCAGCTGATTTCTTTAAGAAGGGCATCAATAAACTGCCACTGCGATGGCAAAGATGCATTGATTGCATGGGTGATTACTTCGATTAATACAAATAAAAAATTCATGAAAAAAATTCGTTTAAATTTTTTCATACAAAACGGCAATTTCATAGGTAAAGACCTATTATTTTTGACCCCGCTTGTTTGCATTAGGCCCATATCAGGTGAAACAAGCGCGTTCATACTTCGGTGAACATGTTAGGGATAATGGTATCTATGTTGTTGAAGTGTGTCCGGAACTGGAACACTCCCAAGAAATGATAATACGGGTTGGTGGAAATAATTCTTATTTATTAAGGGGACGTATTAAGTCTCGTCATGTTTCCCAGAGAATTTACTTTTCCTATGTTTTGTTTGACACTGAACATGATAGTGATTCTGTCTTGGAAGCTATTTTAGGGTACTATTGTAATTGCCTTGTAGGGAACAGGACCGTTGGTTGTTGTTGTCACGTTATGACAATAATCTGGTACCTTGGTTGGGCATGACACCAAAATAATATCCAAGCTCCAGCAGGATTTTTAGACAACATATTATTAACAATTCAAGAATATTAAAATAATCTAACAAAAGGCTAATCTTTCTTGAAAACCATTATCGCTATTGTAAATAAATAATATATATATACTAGCTGCCCGCCCCGGCTTCGCACGGGTTGCGGTACTTATCTACGGCGTACCCTACCTACCTACCCTACCTACCTACCCTACCTACCTACCCTACCTACCTACCCTACCTACCTACCCTACCTACCCTACCTACCTACCCTACCTACCTACCCTACCTACCTACCTACCCTACCTACCTACCCTACCTACCTACCCTACCTACCTACCCTACCTACCTACCCTACCTACCCACCCTACCTACCTACCCTACCTACCTACCCTACCTACCTACCCTACCTACCTACCCTACCTACCTACCCTACCTACCTACCCTACCTACCTACCCTACCTACCTACCCTACCTACCTACCCTACCTACCTACCTAACCTACCTAACAAAAAAAAAAAAAAAAAAAAATAGATGTTGGCCGATTCTCATAGATACCGGATAAGCACAAAAAATTTCATCAAAATCGGTTAAGCCGTTTCGGAGGAGTATGGCAACGAAAACTGTGACACGAGAATTTTATATATTAGATATCTATGCTTGTATTTTTTTACAAGTATGGTTATGTTTAAAGTAGTTATTTATGTAATTACTGAAGCCCTATACTTACACTAAATCCAGGTTAGTGTATTTGTGAAATAAAAATGCTCTGTTTTATGCAAGCTGGTTGATTGACCTCCCTCGGTCTCTTTATTAACACTATCGCTGCATTGCTCTCATTTATGTTATCTAGGTAGGCATTTAGATATAATAATTATAATATAGCAAAATATTTTTATTTATTTTCTCTACTAAATAAATAAGTATTTTTACTCTTTTGTTTTATTTTGTGCTTACCTTGTTTATTATTAATTGAACTACTTATTTTAAAAAAATATAAGGGTTTTTTTTTTTTTTTTTGGGTGGGAAATCATCAAATGACGTCTCCCGCTCTGGGCGGAGCGGAAGGGCGTGTCAGACTCTTACTGACTAAAACCCACCCGTGTTCCTTCAGTTGCCTGTGCGCCAGGGCCACGGTAACTCTTTCGAACAATCCGCGAATAAAAACCAACCTGTAAAAATGTACTTTAAAGAAAAACATTAGTTTCGAATATACTTTGTTAATATTGTTATATTTGATATTATGACTGCCTCGATGGTCTAGTGGTCGCAAGCGCTACTGCTGAGCATGCGGTCCTGAGTTTGATTCCTAGGTCGAGCAAAGTGATATTGGGTTTATTCATCAGGAATTTCTCAGTAGCAGCCCGGAATCTAGATTTGTGTCTGGTTGATGGAAACAGACTCTCCCCCTATTACATGGTACTCAAAACAACTGGTGAAATGTGGGTGCACTATAGGTATACCTCTGCCCAACCCTTCGGGAAATACAGGCACGATGTTATGCTCATATTTGTTATTATTGTCACATTTTTTTTAACTATTACCCAGTTTAATAAATGTTAATAAATATGCAGTTTAAAATCCTTCATTTAGGTGGCCATTACTTTGTTTAAATGCTTAATAATACTAAAACCATATCAGTTATACGTAATAATTCACAACTGTTCGCTATTTTAAAGCGCCTTTAAGTATTTAATAGCGAAATTATAATCTATACACCTTATTGCTAGCGATCTGATTAAAAGGTTTAATGAAACTGTTTTTTGACTAGTCTGTTATAATGACAAGTTCTCTGAGTTTTATATTTATAGATATTTAATGAGCCAATATTCACGAGTATAAAACACCAAAAATCATTGGTGTACACTAAATTCGATAACTATGCCGACGTCCCTATAAAAATTGTCCATGTCCTTTATACTTGACAAAGTTATCACTTCACATTCACAAACTATTATTTCTCTATATAACTCATTTGACAAATAATTGAATGACAACGTTTCATTACATCAAAACATCATTTGACAAACTAATATTTTTATAATCATGCTAATTGGTAAAACAACGCAAAGCATAAATGACGTTTGACAAAATGCATTGCTTTAGTAGGGTAGGTCAATTGAACAAAAATACGGCGGTTAGGTTAGAATTGCGGCCAGAACCGAATTTTACCTATTTTATTTGGTTAGGGCAGCGTGTAATTTTTTTAATTGACTATCCATAATTATAATAATAATAATAATAATAATCATTTATTTGCAGACATTGAAGTCCATAGAATTACATCAGTAGGTAAATATTGACATCAAAACAAAATCATTAATTACAAATAATAGGCATAATAACATTATGCATTACCATTGCATTGCATTATGCATTTGGCATTATGGTATCATTAATTGTATGTAACAATCTATCTACCGTCATTTTGTAAAATCGCAAATTTGACGAACGAAGTACTTGGTCAAATGAATATTTTTGGAATGATATTTTAACATTTGAAATATTTGCAAAGTAAAACATTTGCGAAATCTGTATTTTGTCAAATTAAAGTAATAATTATGTTTGCGAAATGAAATGTTTGTTAAATGATTAGTTTTTATAATGCATTTTTAAAATGATCATTTGTCTTTCGTTTTTTGTCAAACATTATTGACAGATTCAGACACATTAGAAAGCGAAAGTTCTTAAAAATAATTGCTCCTGGAATTGCTCCTCTATTCTCATGCCACGCATTATTATTTTCCTAGCACATATCGCTTCAGAACACCCTTTCAATATCACGTTGTTATCCCTAATAACGTTGTGTACTTCCGTCGATGGGTTAACGACGCGGTTGTAATTATTATTACGTCACAACAATCATGCTTGGTATTGACAATGTCAGGGGTCTATTCTCTAAGCACGAAATCCGTAGCTTCGGCCTTCGTTACGAGCATTTCCTACTCCGTATCACCTACGGACTTACGATTAGTCCCGAACCCGAACTAAGAATGAATGACAACACGATTTGACAGGTGTCCCTACTCCCGATGTGTTTTTGCCCGTCCGACAAGTTGAATTTGACACTTTTATTGACGGATCGTTATGTCATTTGATACGACATCAAAATAGTTATCGTGTTGCCGACGAAAGTTAAAGTTTGGCAAAAATTCGAAACTATTGCTGCTTTTTTAATGCTCGAAAAAGCTCTACAGGAAGAGCGGAGGCGATGCCGATTATACTTACGCCAAAACTTTCGGTTGGCGTGTACGTATTCCTGACGTTGAGTTCATACGGAACTATAGGCTGGAATTATTTGAAGACTTGTATGAGAATCGAATACCTCTTTTGCCTCAACAAATACAACGAAATGGTGTTGATCCAAGAATTAAGGTACCTAATTGTTTGATACAAGAATGAAGGACTAAAGCTAAGGTTATACTCTGCAAATTATTGAGTTGTATTTACTGTTGTTTTTGTTTACTTTTAGATCCTTGTTGCTCTCAACTTTTATTCTGTTTACTAATATTTGGGCCACCGAAGATCTCCTGAAAGGGTTTATTGCTATCTCTTACTATCGCTTTTAATTCTCTTCGCAGCTTAGCTCAGAGAACCATTTACAGGCACTTTTGAATTGTCAAAGAATCGATCCGTTAGTCAGAAATTTGAGGCTAGTTGCCCATTCCAAAACGTAGCTTTCTATGGAGAAGAACGGGCAAGAAATTCCAAGGAAACTCTTTCAAATCAAGATATTACAAAATCCTGGCTACATTATTCTTGTTACTTCTATATGTGAGAAATACATGCCACACATACATGACATCACGCCTGTAATCTCCGAAGGGTTAGGCAGAGACGTACCTATACCCCCACATTATGCCAGTTATGTTTAAGTCCCTTATAATAGGGGGCGAATCTATTGCCATCAACCGGGCACAAGTCCAGAATTCGGGCTGGTACTGAGAAATATATAATTGATAAATGATAAATGATTTTATTTCTGTAAGTAGGTTTGTACAAATACTTTTACAGGTCAATCATTTTTTTAAACTAGATGAGGTCGGAGACTTTTCTGAGAAGAAAGGCCGAAACAAACTCAGAGGTCACAGTCTCTTTTAAATTCCAGACATAATCTTGGTCAGATCATGTGAAGACCATGTAGATTTGTGTCTGAAATGGTCTTTTGAGGAAAAACCACAGATTGAGTGGACCTGTCCAGTCAGTGCACGCATTAGTCATTAATCGTGCAGCTCAACTCAAAACTTAAGGAGCTCAACGATTCGACGAACAGTACCAAAGAATAGACATTTGGGTATTACTCAAACTGCCAGACGATGATTAAAATTAAATAGATTTATGTTTAGTGCCCTCAACCGCGTATGCTCATGTCAAGGGCTCACGACATGAGCACACGCTTATGCGATTTTATTCGTTTCTTATAAAAAACTCTAAACATCTAACAGATCCCAGGATACTAGATGTCTCAATAATTGGTATAGGATGTGTTTTTTCAATAAAATGCGAACGGATTGGAAAATCTTCGCAATTTTATTTTATTTTAAAGAAGAGACTTGTACAATTTTATTTGAACGGACTATCTACCAAATGACCACCACATTTGCATTTGCACTTGCATTTGCATTTTTGCAAATGCCGATTCTTTCGCCGAAGTTTTTCATTACATTTTCACACATTTCACGGCTTATTTCACCAATAACTAGGCGAATATTGTGTTTTAAGTCATCAATATTTTGTAAATCGTTGGCGTAGACCTTATCTTTGACGCAGCCCCAAAGAAATAAATCCAGTGGCGTCTGTTCGCAAGATCTTGGTGGCCAATTGACATCGCCTCTTCAAATCCTATACGTACATTTGGGACAGCCATTATAACTCTAAGAAAATTCATTCGTATATTCGCACAATGAGAAATTCCCTTTGCTATGCGGAGAAGACAGTTAGCAGTATATTAAATTCCTATGTAACGTCGCGTCACGCGTCGCTTGCGTCTGGCTTCTGTATACAAAATGAGTCACAGAGGATTTAATTGCTTTCCATTTTTGAACCCTAATGCGATTATTTTCCGTTTCCTAGTTTAATTTATCTTGCATGTATACTCGTACATACATATTACAACAAATAAAATTGAAGCGTTTTATTAAATGTTTAAGAAAGTGTATCCAAAATAACATTTTTTTTTTTATTGTTGTCTGTCTGTTTATTTCGGCTAATCTCCAAAACGGCTGGACTGATTTTGATTGGACTTTCACTGGCAGATAGCTAATGTTGTTAGAAGTAATGTAGGCTACTTTTTGTCCCGGTAGTTGTTTTTGTTCCCGTGTGATAATTTCCGACATCCACGCGGGCCAAGCCGCGGGCAGCAACTAGTTGCTTATAAAACGCAATGCTTCTCACTGTGTCTTTATTGTCGAGAATAGCTCATCTTATTGGTGTGATTTTAATATTAGTTGTTTTATAGAGGTATGAGGAACGGGGTGTAGAGTTCACTCATCCTCTATAGAAATGGGTGGATCCTCCGACCAGACGGGTGTCGTGTCTGGTGGGCAACTGCCCGACGATTGATATCGCGATGTTATATTATATGCTAGTTGCGCGGAAAACTCTGCTTGCGCGATGCAGGATTTTGCGTGACGTCAGTGTGACGCGTAGCTCGCATGTGGCGTTGTATATACCGCTATAGGTTCATACATTCTCTGGCCAGCACCCTAATTGCATAACACACTATTAGTCATAATCTGAATCATTTTGAAGTATATTGCTAATCCATTGCTTTATATGTTCGAAAAATTTGTCTACTCAACAACGTAAATAACGCAAAGAATGTTGTTGAACTGTCAAAATGAAAGCCATTCCTACTGTTAGTGTGTTACGCAATTATCCCGCACTTATTACACGGTAACCTTATTGTGATAAATACGATAGATCTATGTCATATTCTGTCATATCCCATCCACACTTTAATATACTAATTTTATTAGCAATTTTTCATTCACATAAATATTGAGCAGTAAATATTCATAGCTACAACCGTATAGATATTACACGAGGAACGACGGTTATTATTCAATAAAGTTCTCTTCCGTAATATTCCATTTAAACTATTTTATCTCGTTCTTTTATCTATATTCTATTTCTTATCATTATACTCTGTCCTGTCTGTCCGACCTATATTACAAAATGATTAAATTAAAAAAAAAAAATATATGATTAAAAACGAAAATACAAAACCAAAGAATACAAAAACACCGACTTCCGAAATTAAAATTATTTTTCACTTTGTAGTGTTTTTTTTTGTGTTTTTTTTTTATTTTTCACCTTTTAGTTGTGGTACCTACCCCACACAAATTCGTATACTTTCACTTGCTAGGTAAATGACAGTGATAGGAAGTTATTGTAACATCATCAACATACAATAAGTGAAATAAGTACGTATGAGTGACGCTTACTCAAAAGAACTTGACTAAATTTATATGGGGCTACTCTATAAGCACACCCTTTCAAATAAGAGAACCATTTTTCAAATCGGTTTATAAATGACGCAATTCTGAGGTAAAAAACATTTACAACCAAATTGATAACCTCCTCCTCCTTTTTTGAATTCAGTTAAAAAACCGGCCAAGTGCGAGTCGGACTCGCGCACGAAGGGTTCCGTACCATTATCCATAAAAACGGCAAAAAATCATGTCTTTTGTACGGGAGCCCCTTAAATATTTATTTTATTCTGTTTTTTTTGTATTTGTTGTTAAAGCGGCAACAGAAATACATCATCTGTGAAAATTTCAACTGTCTAGCTATCGCGGTTCTTGAGATACAGCCTGGTGACAGACAGACAAGCGGACGGACAGACAGCGAAGTCTTGGTAATAGGGTCCCGTTTTTATCCTTTGGTTGCGGAACCCTAAAAACTAGTATTTATGCCTTTTTTTGACAAAACAAAAAGTTACGGAAATATCTCTGTTTCTTGCCCTTACTTCCCATTTAAACAAAAAACTCAACATAATATCATGCAAAAATTATCATCCATTTCGCCCATTACTCGAAAATTCCGATAATAAATTCGTATAATTATAATCTGCTGTTATTATACCTTCGAAATAACGGTTGGAACATTTAATAAATAAACGTACATGAGTATTACATTATTATATCATTGGGATATTTTATCATTGTTTTACAGTAATTTCCGTGAGAATTTCCAAAGTGCAACTGCTGGGAAATAATAGTAATAGTAATGGTAATGGTAATTTATTTCTCTCAAAAAGGTACATATTTGGTACATAGTATCTAAGCTACAGTCAGATTCAAACCTTTGTCCGAGCTGGAGTCTATACAGGGTTCGGGATCTGTATGACATATCTCCAGACTCACACCCTTAAAATTAAAATATTGAATTGCACTTACGTACTACAAAGTTATAAAAGCTCCAAGTACTGAGAGGAAGAGTATTACTACACAAAACAACAGGAGATGTGCTATGTGTGTCTTTGGAGAGTGTTGTGTGTCCGTGAGTGCAATAAGTCCTCACGCCCAGCGCCCACGAAGGGCACTGGGCGTGAGCACCTACTTGCCCGAGAGTGTGTGTGTGTCTGTGTGTGGTAAACAAGGTGAAATGCGATCTATGATTCATTTGAGTAGGTGAATATTTCCAGTAGACGAAATTATATATATAATATCCAGAGAATGGCATCAGCGTATTTTGTGTGCTCAGGGACACGAGAGAAGCTGTAAGAGGGAGTGGGCCTTCATCACGCGGGCGCAGTAATACCAGTCAACTGATAAATGATTTTATTTCTGTAAGTAGGTTTGTACAAATACTTTTACACGTCAATCATATTTTTTAAACTAGAGGTCCGCGTTTCCCATCTGACTACTCTGAGAAGAAAGGGCGAAACAAACTCAGAGGTCACAGTCTCTTTTAAAGTCCAGACATAATCTTGGTCAGATCATGTGAAGACCATATAGATTGGTGTCTGAAATGGTCTTTTGAGGAAAGAACCACATAGATTGAGTGGACCTGTCCAGTCAGTGCACGCATTTGTCAGTAATCGTGCAGCTCAACCCAGACTCAAGGAGCTCAACAACTTATTATTATTGCCCCACTGCAGATCAAAGGCCTCTTCTCATACCGAGAAGGCACGAGCATTGCTCACCACGCTTGCTCAAGACGGGTTGGCGATTTCAGACTTATATTAACTATAAGTCCAGGATGTTTTTCCTTCAAGATGTTTTTCCTTCACCGATGACAGTAAAGTCCAAGATAAACTCGGAAAGTACATAAATTAATTGAAAAAGTCAAATTGGTACTTACCTGGATTTGAACCCACAACGCGGGCCCAGTGCGGGAAGGTAAATGTCACATGTCTTTGAATTTTTAGTTCTAGGACATACCGGTTACCTCACGATTCAGATCAAATAAATTACACACAGCAAAGTGCCTGCCTTGGTTCGAACCCACAAATGGAGCCATCACTACTATAATTTATATTTTTACCTAGACGTGAGAAATTCTATTAAATAAACAATTTATTCCGATACGACAAAAAAACATCAAGTGTTGATTTTAACTGTTTCCGTATATCACTACATATTATAAAACACAGTCCCCCGCCGCGTCTGTCTGTCTGTCTGTACGGGATAAGCTCAAAAACTAAGAAACGGATTTTCATACGGTTTTCACTAACAGAGTGATTCATTGTGAAGGTTTAGGTGTATACACCATTAAAGTTTGATGTAAATTGGCTGAAATATATCAATGATAATTGAAGAATTCGGAAGAAATCCGACGAGATAGTATACGTACAAAACGACTATCACACATAAGCTGTATTTTCCAACAATATTTTTAGGAATTTGAAATAACCAGTGGAATAATAATTCTATTGAGAACCCATCAATTGAAAATACATTTGATCGGAAGACATTTTAATCATACAGTTCGATGTGGCATCCTCCACATATCCGTAGGATGCGGCAACGCCTTTCTCCGGCATCGGCAGGGGAAATCGACTGGGGAATAGGACGTCCCCAATTATAATGTGGGAAGATGGCTAATGGTTTGCAAGATTTTAGATTGAATGCAGAGAAATTGTTTCCTGAGTTGCGCCATTATTGTGGTTCAGAAACAAGGATTCTTAAGACACGAAACAATTTAGTTAAAAGTAAAAGTAAAGTAAAATAGTTTTTTGACTTTATAAAAGAACAAACCTTACATACAAATCCCAACAATCCTGTGATTTGTGTCTACTAGTACAAAATAACAATAATTACATATGTCTAATTAAATACCTGTGTATATGCGATTGTTTGAGCTTAATTCACACCGACCTCCGTACTAGTGAAAACTGTATCACGGCAGGTCGGTCTTCCTCGTTCACAAACACTCACACACTTCCACACAATTAACGATGATTTGCATTAGACTGCTAAATAAAACACTGAATTATAAGTATGGCTATAAAAATACAGATACTAAGTGGGTATTTTTGAACATTCGATGACTTGATGACAATAATAACGAGGGTAAATATAAAAATATTAAAAGTATAGTTATAGTAAAGTTGCCCGATGAATGCAGTTACAAAAGCAACTGCAGCAATATTAAAAGTATTCAAAAACTATTAAGAGACTGCAACTTCTGTTATTTCTTCAACAAAAGAGGTTTTTATTCTTTTTCTTTTCACAGCAAAAGAGTGGAACTCGCTACCTGCGTCTGTGATTCCGAACGCATACAACCCAAATCTCTTCACAGTGAGAGTGAACAGGCTTCTTCTGGGTAAGCTCACTCCTTCGTCGACTTTGTCATCTCTGACCTAGACTAGAGTCAAGAGCAAACCCATCTCAAATAAAAATATAAAAAAATATATTTAATTCAACAGGCAATTAAATTGATCGGTGTTAATCCTAAGCTATTAGGCTCTATAAAAGAAGTTTAAAAAATTCTTCTTCATCTCTTATCGATGACTCATTCATACTTCCTATCCTACTAATATTATAAATGTGAAAGTTTGTGAGGATGAATGGGTATATGGATGTTTGTTACTCTTTCACGCAAAAACTACTGAACGGATTTGGATGGAATTTGGAACACAGATAGTTTATAGCCTAGATTAATACGTAGGATACTTTTTGTCTCGGTAGTACGTTCCCGTGGGATAATTTCCAACTTACACACGAGCGAAGCCGCGGGCAATAGCTAATGATATTATAAATTTGGAAGTAACTCTGTCTTCTGTGATCGTTATGAAAATTTTACAAATATAGGTAGCCTGGGACCTGAAGAAGGCCATAGGCTACTTTTCATTCTGGATCGCAGATGAAGTCGCGGACAACAGCTAGTCTAAACTATCCTAATCCTAACTAATATTATAAATGCGAAAGTACGTTTGCTTGTTACGCTTTCACGCCAAAACGTCTGAACGGAATTGGATTAAATTTGGCACATAGATAGACCAGGACCTGGGTAAGGACATAGGCTACTTTACATCCTGGATCACAGACGAAGTCGCGGGCAACAGCTAGTAATATTCTAAAGAGTATTTTTTTTTTTGTATGTTTGTTTGTTACGCTTTCACGCTAAAACGGCTGAACGGATTTGAATGAAATTTTGCATATGAGTAGACCATAACCTGAATTAAAACATAGAATACTTTTTATCCCAATATTCTTATGAGATCGAGACTTATGCGGGTAAAACCGTGGGGCGCAGATAGTATGTCATAAACTGATAGTTGGGCAATCAAACAGGCGGGCGGCGCATCTCATGGGAAGTGGGCACTACTGCCTACAGAGATATACCTATAGGGTCAAATTAAATTAGCTAGCGAAACTCCACAAACGTGATGGGTATCATGATCCAAGAACTAGCGATTTAGGCTGTGTTGTCTGTCAGTGAATTTAAGATTTTTATTAAGTAGATGAACAAAATAAATCAAAGCCAACTATGCCTAATTATGACCATCCAAGCGTTAAATTAAAACCAGTGTGCATTTGATTAAAATCACTATTTTGCCCAAACAAATGGTACAAATTAGTAGGACAAAGCGCTAGCCAATCAGTGGCTATAATTATGGGGTTAAAATAAATATCGTGTCAGTGGCGCACTCAAATTAATTACACTATAAATATTAATAGTTGAGGGGTGTAGTGCAAGGCGTGACCGACAAGCGGTTTATTATCCTAGAGCTTTCTTTTCTTTCCTGATATAAGGCAATTTGTGAGAAGACTTGACTAGACGACTTGAAGACTAGTTTCCATTTCTCGTTGTCTAGTTGATGGGTGGTCTTCTCATGAATTCGTCTTTGGTTTAAGTTACTAACAATAGAGTTTTATGTGCAAACCTGTTACTAACAATTTATGGATATTTTTAGATGTCCGTATTTTTTTATTTTTTTATTTGCTTGATTTCCTTCTCTCCTCATGGAACAAACTATAAAGTATTAAGCATTATCAGCCTATAATTTTCCACTGTTGGGCCACAGGCCTCCTCTCTGTAAGAGAGAGTGGGCCATAATTCACCACGCGGGCCCAGTGCGGGTTAGTGGATGTCACGAGTCTTCGAATTTTTGGTTCTATGACATACCGACTTTGTCACGGCATTTTGTTTTGATTTTGTATTGAATGGGTAATATCTTATTAAACCAATTAAAGTTACACTTGTGAAACATAATTAAACGTAGGTGTGTATGGCAATAATAAGTAATTTTAACCAATGAATTTATTTATTTATTTATTTTTGATGATTGCTGATCAATAAACGTTGTTATAATGATTAAAAGGCAACTTAAAAATAGATATTCACATTATTTCACCTGTAGAATTAGCTTGTGACTGCTCACTACCAACGCTTCTGTGGAGCCCAAAACTAGTCTTGGTTTTTTTTCTATGTATAGAGTAGGTAAAAATCTGTTTAAATTTCACTATACAACGTTAATCTTTAACCGCTTCAGCTCATCACTCAAATCACTTACAGTTCCCGAATATTGATGTAATACATAATAGGGTGAGCGGTTGTCGCGTCAAACGCGTGTTTCGTGGCCTCACGGTGCTGAGAGCAGCTTAATAGCGGTTATAAAGGGTGTTCGTTAAACAGCAGCTGATCGATTACTTTAGTTCTTTAGCTGCTTTTTTTATATAAATGGTGTTCTGATATTTTAATGGGGATATTAGTACAGGTAGCCATTAGACTCGTTGGTCTAGTGCCGTCTAAACAAAGATTTGTAATGATGTCATAAAAAACATATTTTTGGGCGCTTACATTGCTAACGCTGTCTTAACCTTACGAGATTGTATATCTTAAAAAGGTCTACAGAAAAGTCACGGAAGGTATATGTCTACCTCCTAAGGATAACCAACAGTAACAATTTTTATCTTTTACATATTACTAAAAAAATATGGGTTATTTACGAAGCAATTTTAAACAATTCAGCATTAATCCTTATCCAATTAAATATGTTACATACGTTGTGCATTTAATTGAGATCAAAATTGCCCTTTGCAGCATATAATTAAAATGAATATCTTCTATCTCCTCTCTTCTTCTTCTTCTGTCTTCTTATCTTCAGAAGATATCACTGATTTAAAAGTGTAACATCTAACAATGGGGGTCGATATAGACCACTTTGGGCTTCATTGAAGTTTAGTGGTAAACTCGACTGCTAATCGTGGAGTCCTTTTTTTTTTTTTTTTTTTGGGTTGGAAATCATCAAATGACGTCTCCCGCTCTGGGCGGAGCGGAAGGGCGTGTCAGACTCTTACTGACTAAAACCCACCCGTGTTCCTTCAGTTGCCTGTGCTAGGGGCCACGGTAACTCTTTCGAACAATCCGCGACCCCGGCAGGCATCGGTCCTATCGGACCCCGTCAATGGTGCTGACATCTCTTTGAGGCGCGCGTGGAACACGACGCGCCGTCGACCCGGGCCTGGTCCTTACCGGACGGCGAGCTGCCCATTGCTCGCCGTCCGCAAGCCCGCGCCTACGGTGGCCGGGAGTCGGCAATCGACTCCCGACGCCCAGGGTGTCTCCTCCTCCTGAATCGTGGAGTCCTAGATTCGATTACCAATTGGGGCAGTGTAAGTGGGATTTTTCCATATTTATAGAATTCTCAGTAGAAGCCGGGTGTCACCAGGTATTTGTGCCCACTTAATGACAATAGCCCTATTCCATGGTACTTGTAATGTACTGACAAATGGTAGGTATACTATCCATTAGTATACCATACATCTCTGACTACCCCTTCGGTGGACGCAGGCGTGACGTTATGCGTATGTTAAAATATCAACAGGCTTTTACGTGAGATTAAAGTAGGTACACTTTAACTGACGAAATTAGGCCTTATCTCTGCCTACCCCTTGAAGCATACAAGCGTGATAGTTTATTTAAACTGACTCCAACAGAATACCACAAAACAGGTTATTTAATCTTTAATCTGCTGTTTCCAGTGGTTTACAAGCTCCGTTTAATTTTGAATCAGTAGTAATTTCACGCGCGACAGCTTCTGATGGTAACTCTCGCGTCAAAAGTTGTTGCAATCTGGGTATTTTAAACGTTTAATTTACGTTGAGAGTTTAAATCTGTCTGTCAGTGTCGATAGCTTGTGTGTCTTCTGTCGTTATGGTAAGAGATGAAGCAAAATAAAATTGGATAGTTATTTCTGATCTTATGTTTAATAACCGGTATTAAGTGCCTACCTTCCTACATAAATCAATCAGCCTATCATTACTTCGCTTAGACGGAGACGTGTTTAAGTACCTTATATTGTTATATTAATTATTTAGACCTTTAGATAAGCAATTTAAAACTAGATTAATGTTATAAATTTATGTACAATTTCTTTATGCATGCGGAGTTTACCTGTAAGTGATTGTTGCACTGTTGCATGTAAATTTTGCATGTTACTTTTAGGATACTCGTATATCCAGTCTAAACAATCGTTGGTAAACCAATAAATAAATAAATAAAGTGTGATTTGGACTCGCGCACAGAAGGTTCCGTTACACTCGTACATATTCTATGAAAAAATGTACCGGCTAACTATTACGCCCTGTGACAGATGGACGGACGGACATAGGCCTAATAATAGGGTCCAATTTCACCCTTCATGTACAAACCCCTAAAGAGAAGAGTCTCTACCTCATCTCTCCATAAAAATCTGTCTGTGTGTCTGTAAGTCACCCAACAAAATTGGGGCTGATTGACCAGGGTCCACCGTACCTGCTCGGAGAAGGAGGCGTCGGGGAGGCAACCGCCTTGTCGCCTAATACGCCGAAACCCGCTTACCAATCAAGGTAGGTGGACCTTTGGGGTCGCAGGCGCACAGAGTGGGGACTCTGTCCGCCCACTGAGTGACCCCAGGGAAGTCGGCGGCACAGTGGTCACGTGCTGCCGCGCATAGCGAGGCTCAGGGGAGGCCCCCTTAACAGTCTCCCCAGGGATGTGCTTTACAGGCGTTGCACAGGGTTGGTTCCGGAATTGGTATTTTAAGAGGAACCAGGAGCCCCTCTATGTGCTGATGGTAATCACCGGGGTGGTTTTAGTGAGGTAAAATCCCACACTCCCCGACCTCCCTCTCCAGAGGTCGGGTGCCTTTTGAAGGTAACCCAACAAAAAAAAAAACAAATCGTCCACCGTACCTAACTACATTAAAAGCGACACTTCTGAAAGCTGCATAAACATGAAAAATTATATAATGAACACAGATCTGTTTTGCAAAAGCAAAACCAAAAAAATGAAAGCGTAATAATTACAATACCCTCATTTCGTTCACATATTTCATGAATTTGTTATATTCCATTTTCCTGCATCTCTCATGAAAAGGAAAAACCAGCCAAGTACGTGTCGGACCACGCATAGTGAAGGGTTCCGTGGTAAGGAAGATTTATACATGCACAGTATTGAATTTACCGACCGCACAAATAAGTTAGTATTTCATAATATTGCTCGAAAAAACATTGAAAAACAAAGTTATTGCTGCGGTTACAACCCAAACACCACTACACTATTATTTAACGGTACACAAATGACACCTTCTTTCCAATTTTCATCAACATAGTGCGAATAAGACAGACATGACAAAATTACAAGGGTTCCGTGGTTGGCATTTGGCTACGGAACCTTAAAAAGAATGTAATAAAGAAACTCAAACAGTCTATTTCATGCTCGAATTGGTGCAGATTTAATTGGAAATCGTATCATGTTTTTTATTATGTATTTCCAATTAACACTTGGAACGGAAATACAATATCTTCTGCATTTTGTTGGATATTTTCATTGGTTGATTGGCATGAGTATTGTAATACAGCTGTTAGGTGGAGTGACAATTTTATTTCGCAGGGTGGCTGGTAACTGCTGGATGAGAGTTGCCGAGAACTGAGATAAAAACGTGCAATTGGGGAAGCCTTTCTTCAGCAGTGACAGAAGATATTTGCTGGGGAGTTTGTAGAACGCTAAGTGATAACGAAGTAAGAGCGCGGGCAGGCGATGCGATGCGACGGGGTGGGTCGGGGAACCAGAAATTTCAAGCGGACGAAGTCGCTGGTAGAAGCTAGTTCTATTATCTAGCGTTATGTTCGTGAACGGGCGCCGTCAGTTGAGACTGGTCATCTCTTAACTGCCACGGCCTATTTTTATTATTAATCTTATATTTTGAATTGTTTCTTTATATATTTTTTTCATTGTTCTCGCATATAGAAGCAACAAGAATAATGTACCCAGGATTTTGTAATATCTTGATTTAAAAAGAGTGTCCTTGGAGTTTTTTGCCCGTTCTTCTCCACAGAGATCTACGTTTTGGAATGTGCAACTAGCTTCAACTTTCTGACTAACTGACCGACTCTTAGACAATTAAACATGCCTGTAAATGGTTTAATTGAAATAAATGCTTTGAGTTTGAATTTTTTGAGTTTTATTATATTCTCCTACGAAATAGTACTTTACTACCACCTAACCTATTTCTGTCGTTAAACCGTGTTGCTGAAATCCGGTTTGCCCATGGGGGCCGGTGTACCTAATTACAGGCACTTGAATTTCAGCTTTGTATTAGGCTTGGTGTGATACCAGAGATGTTTCTGGTATCCTGCTGGGGAGTTTTTTGCGTCACTTCTTCTCCCCAGCTAAAACACTAGGAAGTGGTGAAGAGCGGGCGTTTTGGGGGACTGTCTTTTGTAATTTTGAGGCTCCAAAAGTGCTGATTCTCACCCTAGTTTTTCCTTTGATTTTGATTTTGCAGTCAGCAAGACGTATACAGGCTTTGTCTTCTTTTCGTGTCGATGGTAAATATACATCAAGCACTCTGCCTACCCTTTTCTCAACTATATTGGGGTTGGCTTCCAGTCTAACCGGATGCAGCTGAGCACCAGTATTTGACATGAAACGACTGCCTATCTGACCTCCACAACCCAGTTACTCGGTCATACGATACCTCTTGGCAAGATTGGTTGTCAGACTTTCGGGCTTCTGATGACCCGTAACGACTGTCAAAGATCCACGAATGACAGCCGGAACCAACGGCTTAGCGTGCTGTCTGAGGCACGGAGGAATCTCGGTATGTAAAGGTGGTCATCCACGGACCGACCCCAGCAGGCGGAGCCTAACCTGGTCGTTCGACCTGTGCGGCTATTATTACTTAGCCACGAGCTCCTCCGATGGTAAATTAACATATGGTGTTAAAATGAGTGTGGCCCAGCAGGTGGCCACGTCAATCTCGGAATCAGTGGCGTTTTTAGGTTGATGCGTAGCTTGCATGTGGTGTTATAGATGCCGATCTACAACGCCACATGCAAGCTACGCGTCACTCTGACGTCACGCAAAATCCTGCATCGCGCAAGCAGAGTTTGCCGCGCAAATAGTAAATATACAACGTCCCGACATCAATCGTCTTTTATTACATATTATATATATATATATATATTCTTTTTGTGCAAAGTACGGAACTTGTTACTACAAGTCCCGTACTTTTTAAATAAGAGTCTACCGACTCTTTCTTTTTTTTCGCTGCAAAGTACTTATTTCTTGAACAATCTTACGAAGTTTCAGGTGTAGGTAATAAATACATTTTGAAATAAAAAATATCAAACTTTGATAAGATAACCTCAACTTTTGTACAATTTTATTGCTTTTGACGTAATTTTGAAAGAAGGTGTTGCCATTTTACAAAATTTTATTTTTATTTTTCGTTATTTTATTAGGGTTGAACAATGCAATGCAAAACTATGCATTTTCTAAAGTTCCCCCTTGCGCGGGGGATCGCCACTCCTTCCCACTCCTCCCCCCTCAAATATACATTATATAATATAAGTCAAAGGTGTAAAAAGACACATCACATACCTGTCAACTATGCATTCTGTGCACAACTAAGTTACATAGCACAAAAATAATTGCTGGGAAACGAATTTTATGTTTGGTGTTAATAATCGCTGTTTATGGTAGTGCGCAATGTAACGCACGCATATCATTGTGCTTATGAGTGCATGCAGCGGTACTGGGGTTGTGGGGGTATTTAAAGTTGTGTTATAACGATAAAAACTTGTTTTCGTAAAAAAACGTCAGAAAAATTTAGGATTTCGACCTTTAGTATCTCCGTAACCATCCCAAGTATGGTCCAGAGAAAAAAAAAGTCAATGACGGGGAATACAAGTCACTCTCAGCTTCGTTATGTGTCTTTTTGCACCCGTTATACCCTTATATAAAGTCCTTCCCAGAGGGCACGGTTTTTAATTCACATTTAAAATATTCCATTCTACGCTTTACGCTCGCGATGCCATTTTGCGCAGAATTTCGTGCGGAAGTCACGGGTGACACAGATTTAGAGCGGAAATGGAAGGTGCAGACGTTCGTATAAAACATTTCCGGGACTGAGTGATGATAGACAACGCATAAACTGAAGATACATATTTTAAGCCCCAATTACACTATCATATAAAATATGATCAGAGATGTACCTACGAGTCATTTTTATATGAAGCACATATGACGGTATAATAACTACCTATGATTCATATTGTCTATGACCATAGTTAAGAGATCCTATTTGACAGTAAGCGTACAAATATGATCATATCCGTCTAACCTCAAAAACAATCCAAGAATTTGAAAGCATCTATTAGGGAATTCTGGTTAGAAATTGTAAGCTGAAAAAAGATACTCCAATACCTAGATACTTCATCCATCCGGAGATATTATTTTGTAAGATTTTTTATTTTCCAATCTAAGTTCTTCGAGTAAGGTGTTATGGACTCCTCTGTCTGATAGCCTTGCTACCCATGCTCTAACTCAAATACGTCTTTTATTTGTTGTATTTTTCTTAACCGTTTTTATCTTCTTTTTAATTGCAATTATTAAAATTACACCAATAGAAAAAGCGGCTAAATCGTTATCCATCTTGATTAAGTATGACGTTTGTATGATAATAAGTGTAATATGTAAAAATGAAGAACAGAATCATTTAAATATGATCATAGAATTTGCCAGATATGAAATCATATTTATATGATAAATATTATGATAGTGTAATTGGGGCCTTAGAAACATAAACTAAATTATGTATACTCACAGGGCTGCGAAAATTGAAATGGATTTATCGGATATCAACGAAACAGGGATACTCTTATTCAATTTTATTTATTGCATTGCTCCAAAATTAGCATTTAGCATGTATGTGTGTGCATACTTAATTACATTATTATCGTAAATGAACATGTTATGCTAATGAACATGTTATGCTTATGAACATGTCAAGCAAATCATGTAAATAAAATATAAACAATAGCAACTAATGTCTAGACGTTTTAATATAGGTAATAAATTACATAAACAGCTGCATCATCGGTCCAGTACTCGCAAGAGCTACTGCTAAGCCTAAGGTTCTGAGTTTGTTTCCCAGGACGAGCAAAGTGCTATTGAGTTTTTCCATCAGGAAATTTGCAGTAGCAGCCCGGAGTCTGGATTTATGCGCAATTAATGGCAATAGGCTCGCCCCCTATTACATGGGACTTAAACATAACTGGCGAAATATAGGTGTGCTATAGGAACACCAGGTAGAGGTGGCGAGACGACCTAGACGCGTACCGCAAAGTTGGATCTAAGCGGCTCTGGAATACGTGGCGAGACGACCTACACGCGTACCGCAAGGGTTGGATCGAGGCGGCACTGGAATAGGTGGCGAGACGACTTAGACGCGTACCGCAAGGGTTGGATCGAGGCGGCACTGGAATAGGTGGCGAGACGAATTAGACGCGTACCGCAAGGGTTGGATCGAGGCGGCTCTGGAATAGGTGGCGAGACGACCTAGACGGGTACCGCAAGGGTTGGATCTAGGCGGCACTGGAATAGGTGGCGAGAAGACCTAGACGCGTACTGCAAAGTTGAATCGAAGCGGCTCTGGAATAGGTGGCGAGACGACTTAGATGGGTACCGCAAGGTTGGATCGAGGCGGCTCTGGAATAGGTGGCGAGACGACTTGGACACGTACTGCAAGGTTGGATTGACGTGGCTCTGGAATAGGATGTCTGAAGGGATTTGGAGATGGTCTTTGCTCCCCAGTGGGACAGTGTAGCCTTAGTAGACCGCTGTTTTCGGGCAAAAAAGGTGTGATGTTATGTTAAATTAGAAAACAATTATTTAATTATGAAAATAAAATTATAACACAATTCTTTATTTTCACAAGGAGCTCCCTTTCCAAAGGCTGAAAAACAGAACCGCCTTTAAGCGATAAATCATCAGATGGTTCTAGAAAAACGATAAATTGCTATGCATATTGAACTAACTGCACTTTTATGACTATTATAATAATCCTTATTGTTCGAGACCTAATATTTACTGCGGAACGTGTCAATAATTAACTCAGATATTTTAGTATGTATGTTATTAGGTATCTGTTGACATGTAAGTCTCTTTAACCGACTTAAAAAAGTGAGGTGGTTGTGCGTTCGACGATATTCCTTTTTTTTTTCTTGTATATACACCGCTTTCTCCGTCGACTTACGGGATTATTTTTTATTTGGTTGAGGTACCGCAGTAGTCCCATATCAATTTTATTAACTTTGCTTGTGTAGTTTTTCAGGTAGCTGCAATAATAGGTTTTCTATCCAGTTCGTCTATGTTGATGATTTTGCATCTTCACAGAGTAACATGTGTCAGCGATTATGATATGTTTTAGTTCTGAGCAGATTTACGGCCGATATGAGACGACATCTTAAACTTTTTGCTATTTGCACCAGATTTTCTTACGGTTTCTGACACTGTCGTAGCCAATGTATTTGCTTCGTACGAGATTTTTTAGACTCATTGCATTTCTTTTGATGCCAGCTTTATTCGATTTGGATATTTTTTTCATTTCTGACCAGATTTACGGCCGATATGGGACGACATCTGAAATTATTTTGCTATTGTCAACTTCATATAATTTTTTAACACATCTTTGGCCAATATTTCTATTGCTTTTCTTTAGGTCCTGGTAGTGCTTCGTCAACTCTTGACAACAATAGCAGAATCACTGTTCTAGGTATACACGTTTTTGCGCTATACGAATTATAATTTCGACACATAGTAAAAAATTGAAGGTCGTGCGCATGCACGTGCACTCGCAGGGTGACATCGTGGGTCATAGGTATCCTGCCTCAAACTTTATATAAATATAACCTGTGTTTTGAATGCTGAATCATTACTCTAGCACTAAAAGTCTCGTAATTATTAACGGTTGAAATCTTCCATGTTTTTGTCGGTCAGAAATATTTAACTTACCACCAGTACACCGAGCAAAAATATGTTGTTACGTCAAATAACAAAAATATGAGATATAAATTCCAAAATAAGTTGAAAAATCCTTGACTTATATTGAATTGTAATCAGATACTTATATTTCTTGACTAATTTTGAGCGACTCAACTTCTACTGCGTTACGCTTGTCTTTTCTGATAATTTGGCGGCGTAACTCAGGACATTAGGACACATTACATTAGGACGCGCTGCTCTTGGTAATTTCAATAAACAAGTACTATGAATAACTTACATAGACGTATATTAATTAGTTCTGTCATCCTCTCAGTGTTTATTATAGAGACAATCGTGATGTGATCAGGGCGCCGTAAGCCTTTCATAGCAATATGTGGTATTTATTTTTAGTTTTTATTTGTATCGGTAAGTGAAATTTTATTTATTTAATATAGCGAAATATATTAATCTAGGTAAATTAATTTTGATATAAAATTAAAATTATAAAACAAATATAAGTGCTGCAAACATGTTCGGGCGAGGTAACCCGAAGATTTTATTTAGCTTTACGAGATTTTTATTGAAATTTTTCCATAATGTGCCATTTTAAATATTATTTGAAAGTAAAAGAAAGAAAGAAAAGTATTTATATTTATTTTTTACTGATTTGAAATAGTGGTTTACTGGTTCAATAAAGTACTAAGTTTTGAGTTCAAATTATTATACAAGATAAATCTAATAATTGATGTAATTGCTGGACATAGAAATTTGCATTAGTTTGTGTTCGGAAATGCGATGATTCCCGAGGGACGTTAAGGAAGTAGTCGTACTGTACTCGTATGCCTGTAAACCCTTTCAACAAAGCTTAGGTTCATGATTATGTATTATGTCAGTGCGAAGAGTGAGTAAGTAAACATAGTGCTATGAGCAGCATTTGAACTTAGAAACTCTCGGACCGATAGCTATTGCCGCGTCAATTCATTATCTGCCTGCCTTGTCCCAACTAAGTTGGGGTCGGCTTCCAGTCTAACCAGATGCAGCTAAATACCAGTATTGTACATGGAGCGACTGCCAATCTGACCTACACAACCCAGTCACTGAGCAATACGATACCTCTTGGCAAGACTGGTTGTCAGACTTTCGGGCTTCTGACGACCCGTAACGACTGTCAAAGATCCATGAATGACAGCTGGGCCAACGGTTTAACGTGCTTTCCGAGGCACGGAGAGGTTTTGGTACGGTATGAACTCATCCACGGACTGACCTCGGCAAGCGTTGCTTAACCTTGAAGCTCGACCCGTGCGGGTGTTAATAGTAAGCCATGAACCCCTCTCATGAACAATATGATGACTGCATTAATTTTAATAAAAGCTTGTTTTAAAAAATACTGTTTTTGTTGCAGCCACAGTTGTCTCAAGCCGTGTGTCCCATAGACAACACCACACAGCCATAGACGCATTTGTACAAAGACTAAAGCTTGAAAATTGGGAGAAGGAAGAAGCACCATGTTTGGAGAAAACACTAACATTACTGGAGAATGTGAAGAACTTCACGCTATGGGCTACTTGGGGTAATTGAAATTGTGTGCGATCAGCACTTTTTTACGGTTCCAATAAACCAATACCAAAGCAATTAGGTTAAATAACTGAGAAATACCTACTCATATATATAATTATATACTCAAAAATAAATTTTAAAATATGGATAATTGAGTCGCATAATCAGCCTATAATGTTCCCACTGCTGGGACACAGGCCTCCTCTCTGTGAGAGGGAGTGGGCTATAATCCACCTCGCGGGCCCGGGTAATTTAGGAATTAACAGAACTGACAAAATATAAAAAAACCCTGTCCTCCCCCGCCCTCTCTCTGCTTACCCCGTCATTCGGGAACTACTTACAGGCTTGATGTATTTTTGAAATTACTCCGATAGTAATCATATTCCTGTCTCATTAGTGCGTCTTTAGTATACTTCAACGCCCTTGGGTTTGACCACTGCGTTGAGACCAAAAAATATAATTAGAAACGAGTTACTTAATTGTTTAATCTAGGAAAACAACTATTAACAAACATGGTTAGTTTAGGTCACGGTTATCTGCATAAGTAAGTAAATATTACAATAACTAGGTACCCATTATTGGTCTTGAAATAAATTAAAAAATAAATATTTTTTTGGTGCGTTACCTAGAACTCACAAGAATTGATTGTAAGAATTATCTGTGTTTTCTACTAAAATGTTAAAAATAAAAAAAATGAACTTTTCAAATAACCTTGAAATTAAATGTGAAAATTAGCCTTTGGTTACTTTTGGTCTTTTAGTCCAAACAGGACCAAAATATATAACCCCATTTGGAACTGGAAATCGAGCCCAGGACCTTAGGCTTAGCAGTCGAGCAATCAGTAATCTCCTTCCATTTAATTTTATTCCAGTTTGGAATGCCAACACTGTGCCTACGGGCAATCTCTACGGTTCCTGGGCTAACTTTGGCAATTTCGACCAATGCATAAAACCACCATGGCTGGAAACCCACCCACAATTTAGAACCAAGTACTGCATGGCAAAACTGGTGTTGTCAGATAATCCAAAGAAGAAAGCTGACTATGATCCTTATGGGTCTACGGAAGAATACCTTAATGTGAGTAGAAACTTGATATCACTTTAGTTTTCGTTTATACTTCAAAAGGATCCCTTTTGAAGTTTAAGGTAAACATTTCAAACTCGGCTTTATTACAAAATAAGGTTTAGCCCTAGATCAGGTTTAAACCATCGAGCCAGTTAACTTAATTCCGACCAAGATAAAGTCCTAAATACAAAATACTGACTCGAAGATGTAAGCTTGTACCAAAGTTAGCAATCGTTGTATAACGAATATGACACAGTTTTGGTCCTAGTGATCAAGTTGGCAGAAATAGATAGACCACAAGGACCAAATCATTATACTGCTCACGCATCGACGGCAGCAAAGATCAAAGATTTAGCTGCACTTTTTACTTAATTAACTTTGTTTTTACATATTTCGACTCAGTATTATTTGTTTTATCATAAACAGTTGACTCATTTAGTTCACTTTTTTCTACGAAGTAGATAAAGACATTACCTTATTTTGGAAAAAAATATACAGGGTGTCAGGGACACTAACGCGCAAACTGTAACCATGAATTCAGCACATGAGTAAAAACCCACAGAAATTTTTCGTCGGTTATCAAAAAAAGAATCAGCTGGTTCATAGAAAAGTGTAACACCTTCGCAGTCAACATGTATGCAACAGCAATTTTTTTTCTAAATAACCGACCATAAATTTCAACGCTAGGGGGTTCAGAATCACGTATTGAATCCATGGTTACAATTTGCGCGTCGATGTCCTTGCCACCCTGTATATCACAGTAATTGACCTAAACCATTTCCTTGGTAAAACCCTATTAGCTAAATGTTGAAAAATAGAAGAAGATAGCATTGTTCTTCTACTCTTCTTACAAAAAAAAAAAAAATCTTAATACAAAAAAAAAATATATATATATATATATATAATGGCGATTAGGTTATCACATTAAATTATACCACGAATACTACATGGTATACTTAGACGGTTTATAAAATTTTAATGAAATCCATTCACAACAAAATCAGCTATTCCTTACATTTTATTACAATGTATGGAACAGCAGATTTTTTTGTGAATGGATTTCATTCAAATTTTGTATATCGTCGCTTAGACGACATACACAATTTGAATGAAATGATTGAAGAGTGGCAATTAGGTTATCACATTAAATTATACCACGTATACTACATAGTATACTCCATCCATCCGTCCATTTTTTTTTTTTTGGCCTACTATGTTCTCATATTCACAAAATATAAAATAATCTATACTTAAGATAAATAAAATAAAAACCTATTTAAACCAAATGACATGATTGCCATAACAACTGTAACAAATCTGAATAAATATCCTGTCCACAAAATCGACAAATAAAGAGTTGAAATTAGAATTGTAGGTATGTAATGTCAAATAATGAGAAGTTTATGTCAAAAAAATATGTAAAAAATGAGATCCATTCAAAGATCACATCTTGCTGTGGAGGGGTTGCCATCGCTAGACTCACGCACCCAATATTTTTTTTGTTATTCTATTAATTATTAATAACTAATAATACAGTTTTGCGTTCAAAACGCTCTTCTGTGAAATCATGACTTTGTTGATAATCGTACGTTCTCTTTGCCGCCGTCGACATTAGACTAGTACACGTAGGTATCATTTAGTTTAATAGTTCCTCGTGAACTATGGGCTCTTTTGCCTTTGTTAACCTTTAATAATGGCAGTTATAAAGAAGTATCCTCGTTAGCATATAATTATTTTTATTTTTTATTCTATTTCTATAGAATAGAAATATAAAGGTGGTTGCTTGGTCACTAACTAATTGATTAACGTTTCCGTCACGCAACATTAATGAATTATCTATCATTATTTGCGTAGTAAAAAAGGAAGGCAATGTTTGTCATTAAAAGACGGAAAAAATATTAAAACATTTAATTTATCTTTAGAAAAATTGTTCTGTAACAAAAAAACCGGCTAAGTGCGAGTCCGACTCGCACACGAAGGGTTCCATACCACAGTACAATATTTAACACAATTTTTTTTAAACACGATTGTTTTATGGGGTCCCCTTTCAATTAATTTTTTACTTTACTGTATTTTTATTATTTGTTGCTATAGCGGCAATAGAAATACGCACTCTGTGAAAATTTCAACTGTCTACCTATTACGGTTCGTGAGATACAGCCCGCTGACAGACAGACGGACGGACAGCGGAGGCTTAGTAATAGATTTCTGTTGGCATTTCTTTGGGTACGAGATCCTAAATGTACTGGAATTTGTTGCTCAGAATGAAAAATCACAAACCATGTAGGCCAGACTACAAAGCTATGGTTTAAGTAGGTAAAGTACAATCAGACATTCCGACTGCTCGGACTGCAGGCCACCTTTCTGAGAGCGGGAGTGGGCCATAGTGGTTCCTTCATTGTTTTTAGAATAACGGAAACAAAAAACGTCGGTTTAACTCTTCCATTTAAAAGATACATCATCATCTAACTGCCCTTGTCCCAAGTTAGTTACTTGTCCCGTGGTCGGTGCAACACGTTTTCGTCTTCCTCACCTGTCAACTGTCACACTATCATTCACTCCCTTTACCTCTAAATCAATCCTCACACAACCCATCCATCTTTTCTTTGGCCATCCTCTCCTCTACATCCACCAAAATTTATATTCATCACGCTTTTAGACACATGAAAAAAAAACATACAAACACACTTTTCACTTTTTTTTTCTCCTTCTAGTCACCAACAACATCAGGTCTGCCCGTCAACTACCTGCTCTGGGGTGTGTGTGTCCCAGCAGCCTGCCATCCACCTTCCATCGTTAAGATCACCAGGTCCATGTATGACTTGACCACCTTCGGGATCCAGGCTCCTAACATCACGGTGGACCATTGTCAGGTCGCTGGTGACAAGCTGCAGTATGGCGTTGGGTTTTATTTGTTTATGTGAGTACAGGTCAAATATACTTCGGTAGTTTACCTCAGATAACTACATTGCATCATACGCTGCTTTTCTGACAGTCTGTGGTGTCCATATTAACAAAAAAGAAAATTTGTGCGGTCGGGGACCCCATCAGGAATGAAGTTCCTTCTCACGTATGATTTAAAAGAAAATCAAATAAGCTTAACGGAATCTCAACGCATTCAGTATTGAGGATAACCAAGCTTGTATAAACAAGCGGCCACGCACAATATGCGTCTGCTCAATTTCGATACTTGTACGCCCAAACATAGCATAAGCATAACCAGCCTATAATTTTCCCACTGCTGGGACACAGGCCTCCTATCTTCGAGAGGGAGTGGGCTGCAATCTACCACGCGGGTCCAGTGCGGGTTGGTAGATGTCACATGTCTTCGAATGTATGGGTCTAGGATATGCCGGTTTCCTCACGATGTCAAAATCAAAGTCAAATCATTTATTTCAAATAGGCACATAAAAGGCACTTTTGAACGTAAAAATTTACAAAAAAATAGAATTGATTCTAGTTGCCCCTTCCAAAAGGTAGTTCTGTATGCAGAAAAATGGACAAGAAACTCCACCATTACTTTTTTTAAATGTTTTACAATATTATGTAGGTTCACATAAATTATATAATTATATGTGAAGACGATGCACCACAATAGGTAAAAAGAATTAAATATAACGCAAAGACAGGTAAATTAATTATGTGATTGAAACATGGTGCTCACATATTTACAAATATTGAAAAGTAGATGATTTTTCCAAAATTTTAACAAGTAATAATTCAGTGTGTGAGTTAAAGTACATAATGTAAAAAATGCAATGTCATAAAAATTATAAATTATACAATTAAATTAGCAACCAGTTTGATTTTGTCTAGACTTTAGATTGTCCTATGGAGCAGGACCAGCATGTTTCCAAGCATTCTTATCTAGGATATAATCCTCTAATTTGTAATATGCTTGTTTATAAAGTGTACTTTTTATATGAGTTTTAAATTTTCTTTCATTTAATTGCAATATATCACAAGGTATTTTGTTGTAACATTTAACACAGTACCCCATAAAAGATGTATGTACTTTAGATGTTTTTCCTTCACCATTTTGAGAGCAGTTGTGATGAAATTATTTACATAAAGTAAATCGCCTGTAAAGTAATTTTTTTTTAATGGCAACTCGTAGTTGTGACCACTGAGGTCTTGGCTACTTAACCGAACTGCCCTGTGGGTGCCTTAAGATTTTACTCGAAAAGCCTCCAACCAGGAGCGAGATTTAATACTAATCTTATATTTAAATGACCGCACACTAAGGGCACCCCCCGTGGGGTACGGATCTCGGCTTAGGGTGTCACTGAGAGAGGGCAGCGAGTGTGGACAGGCTGGATATTATGATTATTATTAGGGGAATTTAAGGCTACATGCTCAGCTACGACGCGGGCTGGGGCCTCATCGGACAAGGGTCGGGGGGGACGGTTACGGGGGGGTCGTCGCGAGGGACCTCGTCGGCCAGGTCGGAACGATGGCGGTCTGTGATTAGACCATCACTGCTCCCACCGTTTATAAAAGAAAGACCCAGAGAAAGAGAAAGTCGCATGGAGGGGCATTACGCTATTTCCTTACGTGATGGTTTTTATTAGTCAATTCCTACCGAGAGCCGCGTTAAAGAACTTAGTTCCAAAAATATTATTGAATTCTGAAAATCATATTGTCAGATGCTTGCTATGTTCTGGGAAACCTATCATGTGGGTCAAAATCAAAATAATTGCTCATTTCATAAATGTTACTTTTATGTCACAATAACATAAAAATAACATAAAGGAAAACAAGGGCTGCATTCACAGTTGTAAACAAAAACAGTTTTTTTAGTCTTTTATATTTTAATAATTTATTAAACACATACACGTAGGTACATCTTAAACCTCAACTACAAGTTCGTAAGGTTTAAGCTGAGCTTTGCATTTGGATGAGTGTGCACATAGACATACGGTTAACACCGCCGCTCACCTTTATTTCTTTAAGCGTGAGTTGCAACATTTAACTATAACGATAACCAAACCATAACCAGCCGTGAAACGGCCGCCTATTGGTCAATTCGACGATTTGACAACTGTTAACGGCTTTGTTATCGTTAAAGTTAAATGGTGCAACTCACCCTAAGTCACACATCATGCTAAGCTCAGCTTAGGCCTCGCGAGCTGTATTGGACATAGTGAACATAAACATGACACATGCAAAATAATGACAATAACTTCTTAACCGTCAGGGTTATGTTTATTTGAAGATGGTTAATCTAATCATTACACACATTAAAAATAATTATATAATATAAAAATGCGAATTTTGAACATTATCTTTGTCACGATAATACTGCACGAGTAACTTCCTAATACTTAAATATAAGGTCTACCTATTCATACACGAAATATTTTAACAGTTTTCTTTAACTCGAAGCAATAGCACTGAAAAAAAAAATTAAGTGTTTTTGTTTTTACGAAATGATTACAATTTTTAATTATTTTTTTTGAGACATTTTGCATAAAAACTTTAATGAAAACTCTTTGAATGAAAATTGGTAAATATGTATAAACGTTCATTCAAAGTAATGGATGTTCAAAAAATATGAAACCAGTATTTATTTTGCAGGTCAAGTAATTTTAAACTATTTACTTTTATACTAGCTAAAAAAATAATATTAGAATAAAATAAAAATAAAAAAACCTTTGAAATTTTACCTCAACCGACCATCGTACCGTGCATCGTGGCCTTTTTTTTATGGTGGAAAAATCATTTAATGACAACCCCCGCTCTTGGACGGAGCGGGAGATAGTGTCAGACTTACTGACTAAAAACCCACCCCGTTCCTTCAAGCCTTCATACCGGGGCTCGAGCTTCTTTTGAAACTAACCGTGGCCCCATTAGGCTTCGACCCTGCTGGGCCCCTGCTGTTGCTGTCAACTCCTTGAGGCGCGCGGGAACAGTGCGCGCCGTTGACGACTTGGGCTTGGTCCGGACATTTACCAGACGGTCGGACAGCGAGCTACCCATTGCTCGCCACACGCAAGCCCGCACCTACGGTGGTCGGAAATCGGAATCGGAATCCCGGCGGCGGCGAGAGCGCCGTTGCCTGATGCGGTTGGCCTCCTCCTTTGCTAGCATTACTGCAGTACTGCTTCGCAGAAGTCGGCGACCGCCTGCCACTCCTCCTCGCTCCGGACCATGGCCTGAACCAAGGCCCGGCGCAAGAGGTCTCCGCCGCTGATCGCCCCCACAAGAGCACGGCGATGCTCCGCCCAAGCAGGGCACACCTCGACTGTGTGCTCCATCGTGTCCTCCGGGCGTTCAGCTCAGAGGTGACACCCGCACGTGCATCGTGGCCTGATGCGACGTCGTATCGTGTTTATGTGTACGAGCCGCAAGAAAGAAATCAAAAGTAAAGGCAACACAACATTAAAATGCAAATACGATATTTCGGCCAATATTTGCCATGGAGACTGGAATCCCAATATCATACGCCACATTCAGACGTACAATACAAAGTCATTTTACGTATTGATCCCAAACTGATATTAATCTCATATTAATATCAAACTGAAATACTTGTCTTTGCCAACGACACAAATCAATGAGGATTTTAAGTTTGTATCACTGAAAACACTGACTGCGACCGTAAAAAAAACAAGCTTATTTTTTATTACACTATTTTTTTAATATTTTAAAAGCATGCTGTGGACACGCCCTAATCCAATTTTACGTAACGTAACATAAAAAAATGTTACATAAGTGTGACATAAAGGAAGAAATAAGCATGTTTTTCTACAGACTAACCGCAATTCACAGAACATGATTAACTCGATCGTTGCAGCTAATTAGCGACAGAATAGCACTGACATTATGGTTTCCTAACAATAAGAAATAGTTTAAAGTTACTTACCTAACGTATTTTTTCAATTTACCAAAAATAAACCACTTTTTTGTTTTTTTTTCGACGCACACCATACACTCAACTTTTTTGCCAAGAACAAAATGGGTGCTGCCCTATGATTGGTCGCCTGAGGTTCGGACTGTGACAGCTAATGTTGCCAGTATTAAAGTTTTACAAACTCCCTTTTTCGCGACTAAATAATGCGTTACATAAATGAAATAACATCGATGAAGTAATGTTGAGACCAGTTTTATTTTTTATTTAAAACTATAATTTATATTTCAAATGAATTTTCAAGGATTCTACGCATATTTTACAGTGTTATTTGAGAGGATATCCAATTTTTTTAATAATAAATTATAATACTTTTAATATTTTTTCAAGTTTAAAATATCAGTGCTGGAAGTTGGACACACGTTTTTTGTAGGAAGACCAAAAGACACACCTTTAAGAATGCCGCAATATTAAAAAACCAGATATCAACTACCAACAATGACATTTATAATACAATATAGAGAAGGTCTTTTTTGTAATATTCAGTATTTTATTAATATTGCCCTGACAGTTTTTTAGTAGAAATTAAGGAAAGATGATGGACAAGAAAATTTTCTGAAATGAGCAATTATTTTGAATATGACCCCATCCATTCGCTTATAATTATTTTCAAACGCTCCATGGCTGAGAGTCGAGTTTATACAGCATTGACCTATCAATATCGATATCATGACTCCATCAACACTTACAAAAATTAATTACAATTACAGTTATCATATTCAGACTTGCATAATTTTAAATATATAATAGACTAGTGTGAACTAATATTTGTGCAAACGACAATAGCATTCTAGCTGTAGAGTTGAGTCGTGGACAAAACAATGGTCCTGTTTATAGTCTGTTCCAAAAGTATTTGATGAAGGTGTAAACAAACCTTGCTCAGGATACATTCTTAAGCAATCAGTCACTAAAGGGAATTAGGTACACATTCAACTGTATTAAGAAGATTTCTTATATCTCACCACTTTTACCAACATTATTATATTGTCAAAACTCAAACTCAAACTCAAAGCATTTCTTTCAAATAAACCAATTACAGGCACTTTTGAATTGTCAAGGGGTCGGTCAGTCAGAAAAATTAAGCTAGTTGCCCATTCCAAAAAATCGTCAACCGATCCATCGATCGATCAAATATTTAAAAGTCATCGACAAAAATTGAGGTTATATAAAATTTACCTCATTTGACAGATGATATTTGAGGTAAGGTATTCAAATAATCAAATCAAAGCACTCATTTGTTAGTGGCACTACAAACTGGGTCCACAGGTACGTTTACGGATCCATTTGTTTACATTTTTATCGGATAGTTTTGGAATAGACCATAGATACTGCCTCGTTGGTTTAGTAATCACAAGCATAACTGCTGAACTTCTGGGTTCCATTCGCAGTCGGGAAAAAGGGGTTTTCCATCAGGAATTTTCTCAAAGCAGCAGTCCGGAGTCTGGATTATTACTCGATTAATGTCGGTTCTTATGACGTGGGATTTGAAAATTACTGACGACATGAGAGTGTACTCTCCACCGTTTCTCTTAAAGTATTTCTATCTTACGAAGAAACGCGCGCAGGAGCTCTCAGCAACGTCCGAGACATGGGCGAAGTCGGAAGTGTGTGTGTGTGTGTGTGTGAGTGTGGGAGTATTATGTACTTACTCTACACTTGGTTACCACAAGTAAAGCGCGCGTCGCTTCGAGAGATAAAAATACTGAATCACTATAATACTATAGGTCATCAAGCAATGAAAGGAAAAATACTTAAAATTATCAGTCAATTATAATCTCACAAAAACATAAAGTTACACACACGGTTTTTCTGCGGCACGGTTTATACGCCGTACCGTAAAAAAACCGTGTCGTGTACAAAGGCCCTAACAAAAGAATAGAAAATATGTCAAGCAGTCATTTTATTTATTCTTCAGATAAAAATTAATCTATTGATAAATCAACCCTAACTAAGGAATACTAGGATGCAGATGATGTTGCTGCAATACGGTTCTTGGCTTTTAGAGACTTTGCGGTGAAATGGATGGTGTAATCAAATGATTTGGTCTATTATTTTCAGAGCCTTGATAGTATCGCTGATAGTTATGGCTGCGGCTTCAACTTACTATCGACTTCATGTAGCCAGTGATGATCAACCACCAGATAGCTTAAGTAAGATACAGTTTTTATATCATTACTTTTCAATCTTCATAACTTGTTGACTGGCAAATTTTTTCACCACATAATAACCTCTTTCTAATAATTTACCACTTTATGTTTTACTAGCTGCACCCCGCGGTTTCACCCGCATAAGTCTCGACTCCATAAGAATATCGGAATAACAAGTATCCTATGTCCAAATCCAGGTCATGGTCTATCGATGTGCCAAAGTTCATCCAAATCCATTTAGCCGTTTTAGCGTGAAAGCGTAACAAACAAACAAACAAAAAATCTAAAAAAACTCCTTATATTATAATTTTAGTTTAGAAGTCGGATAAAAACCTATTAGTTGATGGGAAGCAAAAATTAAAACAAACGGAGACATCGGTAATACTTGTAATTTAATAAAAAACCTTATTTTCCAGAAACAATAATAACAAAATCATTCTGCATCATCAAGAACCGCCAAGACCTGGTGAAAGATAACAAGGAAGAGATCAGAGTGATGAACGGCATAAGATTCCTCACAGCAACAACTGTCATTTCTGTACATGAAATTTTCTATATGGTTATGTCTGGAATTGTCAATTCCAGGGATTTAGATAAGGTAGGTCCCTGCCGGCCTGCCTGATAGGGGCCGATGAACTTGTGAAGGCCGCAGGAATCCGCTGAATGCGAGAAGCACAGAGCCGGTCGAAGTGGAAATGCTTGGGAGAGGCCTATGTCCAGCAGTGGACGTCTTTCGGCTGAAATGATGAGGACCCTGCAAGGGTAGTGATAATTATTACTTGGGCCCAATAATCTTCGGGGAATTTACTTAGTTTCTCCAAGAATAAGTATGACTCTGATCTACCATCTTTTCCTGGCTAAGCATTAAGAAATTAACATAAAATACGAAAGGTATATTTTTACTGTGTAACAGGCTCTTTGAAACAAGAAGAGGTATTTGGACTAGAGAATGTGATATAGGTATGAAATTGCTACAAAATGTGGGTTTGTGCACAAATATGCCATGGACGTGTGCTAGCTGACTTAAGGCAAAGATTTTTTTTAATTTTTGTTTTTCGTAACGTAATTTGCATACTATTGTATAGAATCAAGTTCTTTTAAGTGAACAGACAGCTGCGCTGCTGGGGAGTTTGTTGCCCCACTTCTTCTCCCCAGCTAAAGCACTAGGAAGTGGTGAAGGGCGGGCGTTTTGGGGGACTGTCTTATGTAATTTTGACGTTCGAAAAGTGCTGATTCTCAGTCTAATTTTAATAAATGACTTTAGATTTAGATTTTGTTTCCCATTGGAGAAAATCTCCTCGTTTACAATTACTTTCTAAACTTAAAATAATTATCGTTTTTCAGTCTATTGAAGGACCAGTAGGTATGTTTCTCCACTTCGATGTGATCGTGGACACATTCTTCGCGATGTCTGGTCTTCTCCATATGAAGGGTCTTCTGGGCAACGCTAATAGACAGCAGAATCTGTTCAGCGTTCTTTGGAAGCGATATATAAGGTAAGAGCTTCCTTTTCTTCATTATTTTTTTGTGTCGTTACAACATAAAATATATTATTACTTTTGAAGTATTTATACAAGGTGGAGACAACAACACGACGTTCTCAGACTGCATACAAAAAATCAACAAAATATATCCAATAGTTTAGTCACTATACCTTGTCAAAGATTGACAAGAAACATAGTCAGCCCATCACAGTTTTAAACAATCACTTTTTTTTATTTCGTTGTTAAAATTTACTTGATAGTTCCAAAATACTCTGACGCATTAGTATTGCCAGTATCTTCATTTCTTGTCGTCTCGGCATTGTATAGTGAGCTGTTATAAACTTGAAAACCATTCAAAATAAAATATCTAGTATTTTCCTTCCTACTGCAAGGCCTTTTCTCAGACAGAGAAAGCACAAGCATTGATAACTGCGCTTGCTCATTTGATAATTTCTCTGTATTATTTAATTAAAGACCTATTGCAGTGGCGATACTTAGTGTTAATACAGTGTGAGCCCCATCACCACCTTACCGGCTGGTTAATAGTCCTCCAGACCAAATTTTGGGCATGGCGGATCTGAGTGGAGACTAGCCATCGACGCGTGTTATAGTGCACAGGTGTGTGCGCAGACTCAGGTACACTCTCTCTTCGCTCACTCACATAGTCCAGTGGGATGGCAATCTGACACGACTGGAGCTATCAGGCGCAGAACCAACGGCACCGCCAACTTCCAAACTCCGGGCTGTTACTGAGAAATACTTTATGGAAAAACCCAATAACACGTGAGGGTGGGGTCCTAGGCTCGATTACCAGGTCGGTCACCTGGTAATCGAGTCTAAGACCGCACCCTCAGCAATCGCATTTGCGACCATCAGACTAACGGGGAGTTACCACGACATCAGCAAGATCTTTTCTCATGAAGTGCATGCCGATACGACAGAAAAAGACCTTCATGTTGAATGTATACGTTTAATTTCAGGCTAATCGGACCCTTCGCGTTAATTATTTTCTACCTGACGTCGGTATCAAAGTACATTGGTTCTGGTCCGCTATGGATATTCGGCAACGAGCTCGAATCGCAAGTGTGCCTCAAGACTTGGAGACTGAGCTTGCTAATGCTTAACACTGACCCGAAATATATTGTGAGTAGAACAGAAAATAATCAAGATGTAAAACTGGAATATTCTCGTACAGTTTGTGCCTTTTCTTAAAAGAGACACAGAAGAGTATTTTTTTTACTCGATTTCTCTATGAGGTCAAGCATATATATGACGGAGAAGGTAAGTCTCTCTCGTTATTATCAGCCATATTTTAACTACTGTGGGCGTACTATGGGTAGTGTTGGTTATTGCGCAATATAAAAACCATTTGCAGTTCAAATCCAATTATAATTTACGAACAAATTAATCACACACTGTAAGCACACGACACAAATATACCGAACGCGCGACAGTTTCTAAACGTGTTCACTGCTTGACCGCCAACAACAAACTCTTCTTTAACTCTGGTCAAGCGTTATGTTATAGACTCTGTCGAGCGCCACCTGGTGGCGCTGGCGTCCCGATTAGTCAAAGTCAAACGATTGATTTAACGTATTTCCGACATATATATATAAGATCATTAATGATCATCATATTTCCTAACCTAAATATTGTGAACTTACAGAATACATTTAATATGACACTAAACAACATGCATACATATAACGTCACACACACAAACATACCCACACACTAACATGTTTGACAAAAAACACAGACTACGCTTTGAAATAGGCAACTAGCTTCATCTTTCTGACTGACCGACCCCTTGACAATTCAAAAGTGCCTGTAATTGGTTTATTTGAAATAAACGCTTTGAGTTTGAGTTTGAGCTAAAATATAGCGAATATTATAATGACAAATTCATTACCCACCATCATTATCTGCCTGCCTTTCCCTAACTATGTTGGGGTCGGCTTCCAGTCTAACCGGGTGCAGCTGAATACCAGTATTTTACAAGAAGCGAACAGGGTAACACGATACCCCTAGACCGGTTTCTGGTTCAAACTCAAACTCAAAGCATTTAATTCAAATAAACCAATTACAGGCACGTTTGAATTGTCAAGGGGTCGGTCAGTCAAAATGATGAAGCTAGTTGCCCATTCCAAAGCGTAGTAGGTACCTATGGAGAAGAATGAGCAAGAAACCCCACGGACACTCTTTTAAATCAAAATATGGTTACAAAATATTGGTTACATCATTCATGTTGAAATTATGCATGTGAGAACGATGCAGAACGTTAAAAGCGTCCGTAATAAAGAGACAAAAACAATTCAAATATTAAATTAAATTAAAATAAGCCGTGGCAGCTAAGACATGACCAGTCCCTACTGACAGCGCCCGCCCACGAACATAACACATGGATTATTAGCACCATTCAGCTCAACCATTTTGAAGGGAACTTAATGATCCAACACACACGCCACCACCAGCGAGACATTTGAGTGAGCATAACATACTCTCAGCTGCCAGGGCACATTCAATTCAATGAAAGACGGACCTAGTAAATAGTAGCTTTATAGTAGGTACATAGTGCTCACACATGTGCTATGCAATTATACAATAATTTTGATTCATAACACACCAAATGTTGTGTTTCAGTGCCACGCAGTCACCTGGTACGTGCCATGTGACTATCAGCTCGCTATCCTGGGTACCGCCCTCTTTTACTTCTATCAGAAAGATCGAAGAGTCGGATTTGTTGCCTTTGGAACAGCTGCAGTTCTCTCCCTGATCATACCTGGAGTTCTGACGTATTGGCACCAGTTGCCGGCTGTTCATTTTCTGGATTTAAGGTAAAATTTAAGCAGAAGATCTTGTATTCAGATTTTGAGTTCTAAAAACATTGTGAATTTTTATTGACATTTTGGTCATTCAAATTGATCGACTTGTGGTTACTCTTTAGCATTTTTTTTTTTTGTTATCCAGCATGAAAATAACATTAAGCTACTCTGTAGTTTTTGCACAAACGAAATTATTTTTCCAAAAAGCACAGTATCTTCATGTATTCTGTTGAAATTGTGATTACTCTTACGCATAATTTTTCATGTATGTTCCAAGTCTCAATAAAATTTCATAAAAGGAAATAAAACCATTTTAAAGCGATTGCCAGCCACCCTTGATGATCTGAACAACGCCTCTGACATCGCAATAAACGTGGCGCCATAAAGCCTTTTATACTATTAAAGACTATATTGAGGACAAAAGGCTTGGGATTGCGCTGCTCCAATAAATGTACACAATGAATCTTGTTTTTTTGTTGGTATAATCAATAACATGAATATTTACTTTGTAAAGTATAACATTATTTTAATTATTGTGAAAATGACGACTATGCGGGTAATATATTTTTTTTTTCATTAAAATTTGCTGTTGGTTTGGCAGTTTGAGTAATTTATGCGGCCTACCCAAATGTTCTTTATGACGAACAATACCAAATTGTTCGTCGAATCGTTCAGCTCCTTAAGGTCTGAGTTGAGCAGCACGGTTACTGACAAATGCTTGCACTGACTGGACAGGCCCACTCAATCTGTGTGGTTCTTTCCTCAATGACCCTTTCAGACACCAATCTATATGTTCTTCACATGATCTGACCAAGATTATGTCTGGACTTTAAAAGAGAATGTGACCTCTGAGTTTGTTTCCGCCTTTCTTCTCAGAGAAGTCAGATACGAAACGCTGAGTTCATCTAGTTTTTATTAAAATATGATTGACGTGTTGTTTGTACAAACCTACTTACAGAAATAAAATCATTTATCATTTACCACCTACTGGCCCCAAACAGAATAATATAGAAGTACCGTTGATACGAAAAAAATAAGAAGAACTCACGAAACTGTTTCTATTCATGATCCAACAAAAATCCTTTTTCAGCAAGTTAATCCATGAGATCCGCAACTACTGGGAGATCAGCTACACGTACACGCCAAGCTACAGTCGCGCCGGCGCATACGTCGTCGGCGTTGCTATGGGCTATCTCATGAATTTGTACAAACCTTCTGATTACAGACAGACTGTGTCTATAGTAAGTTTATAAGGCTCCTTTATAAAATTATTGTTTGAGTTGGATGCAACGAAATAGTCTTTAAAAGTGTCGATACTTCAATACATCATGCGCACCCGCAGCCGCTGAGTGTAGTAGCTGTAGTTGTAGAATCGGTGGTTGTGTGAGTAACTACTCTGTATTCACATACGGAGTCTTTGCCTACAGAGCCATGGTCTTAGACTTAGTTTTAAATTATTAATTTTAATGTTTATTTAAACAAAGATTCGTGCAAAATCCACGAGAACCTACTGCCGACAAACTGCTCTGCAGTTTCGCAAGAGCAATTTGTAAATAAAAATCTGTAACATTATGGATTAAATTAAAAAAAATATATTAAAAAGTCAGCCATAGTGAATGCCGTTTTTTAACCAAATTCAAAAAAAGGACGAGGGCTTGGATACTTAGAGTTTTTTTCCTTGTATTTTCACACGTACACTCAGAACCTACTTGAGTTTTAATAATACATCGAACATCGAGTTTTAGAAGAGAAGAAGACCATGACAAACTTTTTATAAAACTGGAAGTACCAATATTATTACCGACCGCCATTGCCGACCACATACTGTTGAGGATGGTATGCGAGAACTTGATGCTGATAGATCGTAAAATTATTTTCCCACTAACAAGAGTTTGATTCTCTCAAGACTAGCATTTGCATTATTTATTTTAGTTGGAAACGTTCAAAACATAGCAATTAGTAGTTTTATTATAGTTATTCTTGCACACAATTTTAAATAGGCTTGCATTTTAACTGTTTATCATATGCACCACGACTAGCTGTTTTTACTGTCAGCTAAAGGGAAAGACCAACCCCAGCAATATTGGAAGACACAAATTATTCATCATCCTTTTCTTTTGTATTTCAGAACTGGTCTATCTTCGGTACAGCAATATCTCTAGCAACAATGCTGTACGTCATGTCATTGGGAACTTACTTTATGTACCGGGAGTACAACCCCATAGAAGCTGCCGTGATCGCGTCCACCAATAGGATCGCGTGGGCTCTGGCTATCTGCGTCATTATTGGGTTGTGTGAATATGGGACTGTGCGTAAGTATACCAGTTTTTTGTTGCATATACTGCTTTTTAAAGAAAATACCGGGAAGCGGCGAAGGACAGTTTTCAACGTTGAAAAATACTATTTTATTTTGGACTACTTCTTCGCCACTCAAGAACACGTCTACCCCAACTGGCATCGGTTCTACGACTAATATGGCCGGCCCATTGCCACTTCAGCTTGCTTATTCTATGAGCTGTGTCGACAACTTTGGTTCTCTGCCGGATCACCTCATTCCGGATTCTATCCCTCAGAGACACTCTAAGCATCGTAGCTCCTTCCATAGCTCGCTGAGCGACCTTGAATTTATGGACCAGCTATAATGTACGTTTCGGCATATAACATTTTTCATATAATAATAATGGGTTTTTAATCTGTTTTCAGCGGTCGTCACCGACATTCTAAGCTTCTCCTACTTCTCGCCTCTAAGCCGCCTCTCGTACGGCATCTACATGATCCATCCTCTCCTTATACAACGGAACAAGTTCACACTGCGATCGCCATTGAAGATTGATATGTTTTCCATTGTGAGTATTAGTTTGTCTTGTAGTGTACTTGAATTTGATTTTTTATTTTAGGGACGTGTGTATTTACACGCTGTGATTTTTATCTCTGCCTATTACAACTCCATCGACAGTGGTCTGGCGAAAAATTAAAGCCCATTATTCGGTTTCACAAGCCCTGTTTAGCTTTCAATGCTGACACAGGTCCATATCATAAGTTCACGTTGGTACTGACGTAAAAATTTCATGGCGGGATTTTTTTGTGCACTGGATCTTCTACGTACTGCTTAGCGCCGTGAGTTGAAAATCCAGTGCGAAATAAAATCCCGCAGCTATATTTTTACGTCCGTGCGAACGTGGTCTTAGTATAGCCGACCTCATAATTGCTTATAGACTTTTGACAACAATTCCCAGTAAAAAACCTCATTAAGGTTTTTAAAATTAACGAAATGTTACATAGACAAATAGAACTTGTCGTTTTATGGTGGCTAAGTATTAGAGGTCGACAATACCTACTCCGGCCCAATTTTTACGTGATAAATCACACAATGGATTTTCAGCACTCTGCTTGGCGCCAAGATTTGAAAATCCAACAGTGTGTTTTTTCGACGCGCTGGGATGCACTCTGTTGGATTCTCAACGCTCGGCTCAATACCGAGAATTGAAAATCTATTGTGCGATATTTTTACGTCCGTGCGTACGTGTGCTAAGCGTTTGTTATTCGCTTATTCTTTTTGCCTTAAAAGGCTGGGTAGTACTTTAATTTGAAACACTGCCTTTGCACTTATATTATGTCTGGGACAATTTGCTTCCCTATGATTTTTGACAACGTTTTTACACTTCTCTTCCAGGGGTTGGACACTATTGGGACCTTGACGACAGCGATTGGACTTAGCTTTGCGATGTGGTTGTTGGTTGAAGCTCCATTGATCAACATAAGCAACCATTTCCTGCTTGGAAAGTGAGTTCCTATTACGTTCTTTCTTTTATCCTGATGGCTCCTAGTTCAATTATTTTTATATCATTAGGTGGCAGTAACCTGACTGATAGTACCAAAATGAGAAAAGCTAAAAATCTAGTTAAATTAAACATGCTTTTGACCAGTAGTGGAATGCTGATGACGATGAGTTGACAGAACTGTTAAAAGGATCAGTAGTGATCTTCGTCTCCCAGATTTCAGGCCATAATTTCTGTCTATTGCAACTGCAATAACTCGTTAGCCTCGTCCATAAAAAACATAATCCGATGGTCTGTATTTTCCTTCAAAAATGGTCATGCAGATCAATACTGGCTGCTGTGAACGAAGTTTAACCACATTCATTACTGGACCCGCGTTATTTTTATTTATATATAATCTTATATCATAAATTAAATCTTATAAAGGGGGTCCGGTAAAGAATGGATATTTTTTGAAAAAAATTACAACTTTTCTTTACATTCTTCTTCACCACGACCACAAATGAATGAATTCCTACTGTTATTTTTTGTTATAATATTGTACGTTGACTATGCCGACAGAGCGGCAGTAAATAGTGTGACTAGAAATTGTACAGTATTTTTTTTGTTTTTTTAGGACGGCCATAATGTATATTATCTGATATTTTAAGGTTATCCCTTCTTTACCGGACAACCTGTATATTAAAGAGGTATAAGGAACAAGGTGTAATGCTAACTCATACATTATTTTTTTCTCCTTTTGATTCTCCTACCAGACGGGTGTCGTGTCTGGTGGGCAACTGCCCGACGTTGGATGTCGGGACGTTTTATTATATATGCTAGTTGCGCGGTAAACTCTGTTTGCGTGATGCAGGATTTCACGTGACGCGTAACTCGCATGTGGCGATGTAGATGCCGCTACAATATAGAAAAGATTGAATGATGTTTGTTTTCTTCTCAGGTCAAATAGTATACAGCCTATCAAAGAACCAGAGAAGAATGGAATCCAGCACCAGAATGGTGACGTTAAAACCAAAGTCGCGTAGAAGTAACTTTATAAGTAGTTAGTTAAGTACAAACTTCCATATCTTAAGCCTATGGTAGACTATATCTGCACAGCTGGATATCCATAATTTTACAGATACGCGAACCACCGTCGTTGGTGCGCGAACATCGTGGATGCTAAAGCTTTACTACAAATGCCCAGTTTTTTTCTTTTTTGGTTGGGAAGTCATCAAATGACTTTTCCCGCTCTAGTGGAGCGGAAGGGCGTGTCAGACTGTTACTGAGACTAAAACCCACCCGTGTTCCTTCAGTTGCCTGTGCGCCAGGGCCACGGTAACTCTTTCGAACAATCCACGACCCCGGCTGGTATCGGTCCTATCGAATCCCGTCAAAGGTGCTGACATCTCTTTAAGGCGCGCGTGGAACACGACGCGCCGTTGACCCGGGCCTGGGGGTATTTACGTAACACACTAACAGTAAGAATGGGTTTCATTTTGACAGTTCAACAACATTCGTTGCGTTATTTACGTTGTTGAGCAGACACATTTTTCGACCATATGAAGCAATAGATTAGCAATAGGCTTCAAAATGATTCAGATTATGATAAATAGTGTGTTACGTAATTAGGGTGCTGGTTCTTCCCGGACGGCGAGCTGCCCATTGCTCGCCGTCACAAATGTACAGCTGCAGCTGCATTTGAATACAAAGAAATTTTAATTAAAAAAATCTGGGAAATCTTAATTAACTCATCATATTCTTAAGTATAAATAATATCCTAACTAATACAGTAAATGCAAAAGTAAGTTTGTTTGTTTGTGTTTGTTAGTTTGTAAACGGCTGAACGGATATGGATGAAATTTGGCACATGGGTAGACCATGACCGGGAAAAGGGCATAGATTTCTTTTCATCCTGGATTGCTGTCGGGCAACAGTCCTATATTTTCTGTTCTTAGAAATTATTTGTATGTAAAATAATATATTAAGTATAAATAATGAAAATATTATAATTGTTGGTATGAAACTTTACTTTTATTTACCAACTCGACACCGAGAGATGGAGTATAATATCTCAGACACTTGGAATTCCCCAGCACCCCTTTAACTGGAACCTTCCAACGCTGCATAGTCACAAAAATTACTGTCTCATCATCTGCCTAGCGTTTTCCCAACTATGTTGGGGTCAGCTTCCAGTCTAACCGGATGCAGCTGAATACCAGCATTTTTTACGATACAACTACCTATCTCACCTGTATGTATCTCAATGTAAAAACTGTGTGGATCATTGTTTATTTATTTTTTCCTTCTCAATTAGTTTTAATCACGGTCTGGCAGTTTGTGTAATTTATGCGGCCTACCCAAATGTCCTTTCTTTGATATTGTTCGTCGAATCGTTGAGCTCCTTAAGTTTTAAGTTGAGCTGCACGATTACAGACAAATGCGTGCACTGACTGGACAGGTCCACTCATTCTGTGTGGTTTTTCCTCAGAAGACTATTTCAGACACAAATCTACATGCTCTTCACACGATCTGACCAAGATTGTGTCTGGACTTTAAAAGAGACTGTGACCTCTGAGTTTGTTTCGGCCTTTCTTCTCAGAGCAGTCAGATAGGAAACGCCGACCTCATCTAGTTTTAAAATATGATTGACGTGAAAAAGTGTTTGTACAAACCTACTTACAGAAATAAAATCATTTATCATTTACCTCCACAACCCAGTTACTGGTTAATACAATACCCCTTGGTAAGACTGGTAGTCAGACTTTCGGGCTTCTGACTACCCATAGCGACTGTCAAAGATCTACAAATGACAGCCGGGACCAATGGCTTAACGTGCTTTCCGAAGCACGGAGGGGTCTCGGTATGTAATTAATGAAAACCTATCTCCAGACCAACCTCGGCAGAATTAACTCGCTATAAAAGTTTAAAGAAATAATGCGTCAGGCTAGCTTGCTGCCAATACCAGCACTCGTTACCTGTGCTAACGTTCCAATTTGATCAGCTCTAGCGATACAGTTTCCATTTTTTTTATTATGCTACTTAACCGGCAACAGCAAACTCTTCTTTTACTCTGGTCAAGCGTTATGCCGTAGACTCTGCCGAGCGCCGTCTGGTGGCGCTGGCGTCCCGATATGTCAAAGTCAAACGATTGATCTAACGTATTTACGTCATATATATAGATATGTGATAAGCTCGGCAATAAACCATTGCGTAAAATACAGTCCACTCTTTTATTGCTCCCCACGCTGACAGATTTGTTGATATTGATTAAATTAAATCTGCGTTATTACGTCTAAATTACGCTACGGAGTACCGCATTGTCCTAATGGACGACAGCGGTACTGCTGAGAATGAGGTTCTGGGTTCGATTCGCGGGTTGGGCAGTGTTATTGGGTTTTTATTATTTATAATCTTTTTGAACTCAGTTTGATGTGAATCAAAAAATATAACAAAAGCTTCTTTGAACCAAAAGTATAGGAAACTGGTGTGAACTCCGGAACGGCTGAAAAAGTTTCTGTTTACGTCAAGTATTCTCCATAGCCCAGTTGGTATTTGGACTATGGAAACATGTAATTTCCCCATAGACTAATTGGTCTAATTTCAATTGGTCCATGGAGCACCGACGGGAATTTCTCAGTAGCAGCCCGGAGTCTGGATTTGTGCTCGGTTGATGGCAATAGCCTCGCCCCCTGGGAAATGAGACTTAAACACAACTGGCGAAATGTGGGTGTACTATAGGTACACCTCTGCCGAACCCTTCGGGAAGTACAGGCGTGATGTTATGTTAATTTGTGTTATTAGCGTTATTTCAAACTTTCTACATATATAACAGAATACCTACTCTTCATTATGTATGTACACCATAAAAATTACAGATATAAATGTAGAAATTTTACATAGGGCGACACAAGGGGCGGTCTTATCGCTACAAGCGATCTTTTACAAGTATAGGTTTTTAAGCGAAATGTGAAACAGCACTTATGCAGAAAAGTTTTTTTGGTATTGCCCCACGCATTTATAATAAAGTACATGATGTAATAAAAAATATGACTGTAATAAAATGTAAAAGGGGACTAAACCAAATATTAATTGAGAAAAGCTATAACACAATCGACGACTTCCTTATGATAAATCTCTGCACTGACTGATAAACTATTATTATGATTGACATGCAAATGTTCATACACTTTTTTTTCTGATTGACATACTATATTATTCTTGTTGACATTACTGTACATATTTTATTACTGTTTTTAGTCTGATTTTTGTTTATTTTTTTGTAATTCTATTGATTTGACATTTATATTTAGATTGGAATTTCTCTCTAAGTTTGGAATCAAAGACTATTTGCATGCCCATGAGACGGTAGAATATGGAGGTCTATATTTCATAAGAAACATCTAACTATGTACCAATTACCCATGTTTGCAATAATAAATTATTTGATTTGATTTGATTCGAACCTTTGGATGGATTAAAGGGAGAAGGAGAGACAATAATGCAGGTAGTCAGTATACAGGGTGTTAGTCAGACGGTTGAACATATGAAAATGTCGGATCCTTGGGGCCGTCTGCTACGTGTTTAGGTCCTATAACAAGAAAAAAGGCCCGGGCAGTAATAATTGAAGAATTAAAATATTTAAAAAATAAATGTGCATGTCGCATACCGTTAGAATGGGCATGAACCAAAGATGTTTTCCTAGAGTTAAAACTGCTCTATCATTCTTAGTGTTTTTTTAAACGCAGTCCAAAGTCGGACTTGCTGTAATTTTTTTAAATTTGTTCGCAGTTATAATTCGAGTCCTTATCGTATTTAACTTTTTAGTAACCATCTGCATCACATACGATTTTTATAAGATTCTACAATTATTCTAAATGAAAAGTAGAAAAATGTTTGCCAGTTTTGTTATTTTTAAAATAAATTATTGACGTTTGAAGTTTGAGCAACGACAAATTTCGAATAACATTAAAATAAATACAATCTAAAAAAATGCATGAGTCCTGGGTCTTGTTATTAGGCCTAAACACGTAGCAAACGGCCCCACGGATCCGCCATTTTCGTATGTTAAACCGTCTGCCTAACACCCTGTATATCTTCTTTGGTTCGAGGCACCGTTTCCTCATGCCGTTTTCCTTAACCGTTATTAGTTAGAGCTACTCTGTAAAATCTGAACATAATATTGTGTCTGCTGCCATATTGATACAGGAAACGGTACTCCTGTCCCAGCAAATATCGGGTAAAATTAAATTAGCTAGCGAAACTTCTCGAGACGTGATAGGAATCGATATCTAAACACGTAGTGTAGTTAGGTTCTTGAAATATCAGTTTAATAAAAAAACAGTTTTTATGTGTAAATTTTACACACGTGATGGGTATCAATATTAAATCCTGATAAAACAAAAACAATTGATTTTCTCCTCTCATCTGCGGTCGTATAATTCTCGCATAACTTTTACACTTACACTAACTACTAAATTAAATGACTAACTATAGGTACATATAAATACAAAAACAAAAGAACACAGGCGTCGAAGTACTCGTCCGCATCGCTGTCACCCGGAATGGTGACCAGAAGACTGGCAGCATTGCCACGTTGAATGGCAATGCTAATCCTGCGGTTAAAAAACAACCCAGCTCTCTGGTCACGTGAAGTGTCAATCAGGGCCCTAATTCACTATGACCACTTAACGATTCCTTACTTCGTAACCACGTCAATTCCTTATCGAACCACGACATTTGCTAATAACGTATTCTCTATGATACAATAAACGAAACCGTTTCTACAAGACACGATATTGACGTGGTAAGATTACACGGGGAATAATAATTACCATACAGAATTGGGGCCCTGTTGGTAAGAAATTTCCTTAAAAGGCGAAGCGCACTCCCGACTGCGCGTCTCCTTTTTAAGGAAATTTGGGGCCCGCCCCAAATTATCGATCATGGGGCCCGCCCCGTGATCGATATCTTGTTTAGATATTAATACCCATCACGTCTGTTGAATTTCGCCAGCTAATTTAATTTGACCCTGTATAGTTCAACTCAAAGGATTTGAAACCAACTGTTTAATACGAAAACAAAATGACACGGGCAAACCCGCTTGCAAAACCCAGTTAACAATAAGAAACCGTGAGATAGGCCCTTGAGATAAATCCTCAATACTCGAGATCTTCGTTGATTGAGACCGTCCTCGCCTCCCCCTATACCCCTCCTTCACAAAATAGATACAGTAACGGAACACGCTTCTGTACAGAATAGGTACAGTAGGCCAACTGCATCCAACGAGCGAAAACAGGCGCATGCACACCTAGACTGCCACACATAGAATGCCAGTCGTGAGTGCGCTTGCACTCGATGTACAGCTTTCCAAAAAAAAGTATGCGCTTTGGGAATCATCGTTTATCTTCGGAAATACAAACGCGCGATGATGAGGTCTAATAAAGAGCTGTTACAAAATTATAGATTAACAACTACGCAATTCCAAAACACCATTGATTGACAAATGACGATCAGAAACCGGAGTGTGTAACCCGACGGAAAGAAAGAAAGAAAGAAAATACGTTTATTTGTGGAAATTTCAATGATACGTGCACTACTACAAAGCGCGGTAGTACAAAATTTAAAAGCATTGTCTAGTCTGTGCCGCGTCGTTCGTGCTAATTCGGAAACACGAAGATTACCGAAGCGCATAACTTTTCTGGTTTACCTGTACGTCAAACGTATCTATTTGTGCTTACGTTTTCGCTCTTTGTATGGAGCCGACCTTCGGTACCTATCTATTCTGTGCCGTCTTCCTCTCAGCCTCATCTCTGTACCTAACTAACAATTTGTTTCCAATTATGTGGATGCGAAGACTTTAAACAATGTCTAAGGAAAATTGTTTATTGTTTAGTTCAAGGATTTTTGGTGAGCTTTGTTGTGGTAAGGTAAATATTTTGTTATAGAATTCTAGTTGCTAAGTGATTTGTATTAAGGTAAGGTAAAAAATGTCTACTTCCAATATATGTATAAAGATACTATTTCCAAAATATTTTGGAAGTAGGCATGTTTTAACGATTATACTTTTGATTGAGTAAGTCGATTATGTAAGTATTACAAAAAAAATAAAAAAACTAGAAGCAAGCGCAAATCTATAATATTGAAATGGTTACTTTTAATACAAACGGTAGCTCAAACTCTTCGGATCATTCCTTCGAAAATATACATAATCTCTATTGTCAGCTGAATTTATTTATTTATATATACACTTGCGTGCAAAAAAATCGGCCCACCCCGTGCTTTCAATTTGAGAGATGATATTTCAAAAATCTTAATGAATATAATTTATTAATTTATATTGTTTGAAGGTAGGTAAGGTACAGTCTATTTGCACATACTATATTTGGATAAAAGCAATATTCTTGACAAGATCGACTCAATTCTTAAAATGTCCTTATCGCTCACTTTTGCTCGGATAAAGTGCATGACTTTTTTTGTGCCAATAAAATTGACAAAAGAATAATTTTGTTTATTTCTGTTCGTTTATTGAAAATTTAACTTAATTTTTTAACGAACTTCAAAAAAGGAGGTTCTTTATTCAAATCCCCATGTTTGTAAGTTCGTGATTTTTTCATAAACTTATAAATCAGTTTTGATAATTCTTTAACTAACGTAATCTGCATACTTTCAGGAAGGTTTTAGTATACAATATATTAGGTTATTGTTAGTAAACCTTGTTGAATTATATTGTTTCAAATCGAAGAGCACAGGGTGGGTCGATGTTATTGCACGCCAGTGTACTTTATTATACACCAGAAAAATACATAACAAATAAATAGGTACTACAAAATATACAATGGGCAGCATTATCGCTTTCTGTGATCTCTTCCACGCAACCTTGGAATGGATAGTGATGGCGTGGACATAAGATGGGGTTGTCATTAGTACACATGGATACTTAAATAGATATATGTATACATAATGTTATACAGGCTGACAGGGACATCGACACACAACCTGTTACCATGAATTCATTACATGATCATGGATTCCCCTTATTTTATTTTTTTTGCGTGGGAATTCATCAAATGACCTCTCCCGCTCTGGGCGGAGCGGAAGGGCGTGTCAGACTCTTACTGACTAAAACCCACCCGTGTTCTTTCAGTTGCCTGTGCGCCAGGGCCACGGTAACTCTTTCGAACAATCTCGAACAATCTGCGACCCCGGCAGGCATCGGCCCTTTCGGACCCCGTCCATCATGGACCCCCCCTTTTTTTTTTTTGGTTTGGAAATCATCAAATGACCTCTCCCGCTCTGGGCGGAGCGGAAGGGCGTGTCAGACTCTTACTGACTAAAACCCACCCGTGTTCCTTCAGTTGCCTGTGCGCCAGGGCCACGGTAACTCTTTTGAACAATCCGCAGCCCCGGCAGGCATCGGTCCTATCGGACCCCGTCAATTTTACTGACATCTCTTTGAGGCGCGCGTGGAACACGACGCGCCGTCGACCCGGGCCTGGTCCTTACCGGACGGCGAGCTGCCCATTACTCGCCGTCCGCAGGCCCGCGCCTACGGTGGCCGGGAGTCGGCAATCGACTCCCGACGCGCAGGGTGTCTCCTTCTGCGGCGACTAGGGGCGCGAGGGCGCAGTGATTGCCTATCCCTCTCGCGCTCCGCCTCCTCCTTCGCGAGCATTACTGCTTCGCAGAAGGAGGTGACGGCTTCCCATTCCCTCTCGCTCCGTACCATGGCCTGAACCAGGGCCGGACGCGAGAGGTCGCCGCCGCCGATCGCCGCCACGAGGACACGGCGGTGCTCCTCCCAAGCCGGGCAGACCTCCACCGTATGCTCCACCGTGTCCTCCGGTCGATCCACACAATGGTAACACCCGGGCGTTTCCTCCCGCCTTATTCGAAACAGGAACCTCCCGAAACAGCCATGTCCTATGAGGACCTGCGTCAGGCGGATGGTGAGGACGCCGTGGCGCCTCTCAAGCCAGTCCTCAAAGAGGGGTCTTACCACCGCAATTGTGGCGTGCCCTGCGCTGGGTTGCGACAGTCGCACTCTCCATGCCGCCATGAGATCCCGCCGGAGCTCTGTCCGCTGTGCCGCGATTTCTCGCGGCAGCGGAGTTACGCCCCGGCGTTTCGCCTCCTCGCGCCAGATCCCACGGCGGTAATCCGGCAAGGAGGCTCGCCGCCTCGCAGGAGACCGTGCGGTATCCCCGTACCATCCGGATGGCCATGACATCATGGACCCCCCTGCGTTTAAATTTTAGTCGGCTATATTTTTTTATTTGCTGTTCCATACATTTTAACCGCGTAGGTATTGCAGTTTTGTAGGAAACAGCAGATTTTTATTAAATTACCGACGAAAAATGTTCAACGCTGGAGGGTTGAGAATCGTGTACCTACTGAATCCATGGTAAGTTGTACATCGATGACCCTGCCACTCTATATAGTAGACACAAAATACAACATTATGCCAAATATTCTCACAAGTAAGTTGGTAGTACCTATAGTAAAAGTTAAACAAACTATAATCCATTTGAAATAAGATTAGAAATTTAAATAAACCTTTTTTACAGTCCTGTCAACCGATTTTGACTTCTATTCCGTAGGTATAAGGATGGCATTAAAAGCAAAAACGTGGTTACAATACCAACTGCTTACTGCAGCTGCCATTTGTCATGTCACCAACGCAATAGAAGTCAAGATCAGTTGAACGGACTGTAAAAAAGGCTTATTTAAATTTCTAATCTTATTTCAAATGGAGTAGGTATAGATCTATTTTGTTTAGTTTTCTAAACAGCTAAGCTTCAGTGAATTATTACAACACTTCTAAAATGTTAATTTATCTTTGGCATTCTTTATTATAATTATAATAACTTAATCTAAAACAATGATACAAACTTTAGAAACAAAAACAGCAGAAAATTAAGCCTCCTTCTTAAAACCTAAAATACATATTATTTTAACAAGCAATATGAAACTTTATAATTAAAATAAGGCCACGTTAATTTATTTGGATACACACACAGTATCTACACAATGTAACTAGGTAAGTATCTATTTAAAATGATAAAATAACAAATATCATAATTATTATGTTTTCTCGAACATGGAAATCTTTTTTAATGCTACATAAACAGACATCGGATATTGGGATGCATATTTAATTTACCTAAAGATTTTTTTGTTGTGACAGTATGGAAACGGCTTCTTAAAAAATGGTGTTTGTAAAATCAAGAAACCCGGGCTTCTTAGATTGCCGAACTATTCAGATGCATATTGATTTAAAATTAATGTTTAATCCCCGATACAATTATGTGTATGTAGAGTGTAACAGGAGGGGTGATGCGCGATAGTTATAAAAAAAAAAATTTTTTTCGATGCCACGGCGCATTCCTTATTAGCCAACATGTCAAGTTTTGGTGAATATGTATCCGAATATCTGATCTCTATACATAAGGAAAATTACATAAATGCTAGCAATACTAAGAAGAATGAATAAAAACACAAAATATTTGGCATACAATAGACATTAGACCATTGGATTCTAAAACTCAGTTTGCAAGTCGGCATACGGGTACTTTCAACGATATCAGAATAGGTACAATACAATCATAAATCATCACCAAACAGGTAAAGAAACACTCACTGAATAATTAACATTTGATTCATGATCACAATGAGTCACATACAACCTTAATAGTATTGGAGTCTTTGAATACAATAAAAGGTTTTCATTGATTAATCTACACGTTCACAAATGGCTTATTGGTCGATTCGCACGAAATTACTCACCCGAAACGGGCGAATCGATACTTTTAAATGACATATTATTTTCTGTAGGTAGGCGATTCGCACGAAGTTTGTGCACGAATTTATTTGTGGGCGACTCGACGACTCCAAAAATACGTATTCGGCAATTGGCACATTTTAAATTTATGCAATAAAGATAAGAAAAAGAAGTAGTAGTAAGTAGTAGTAGAGTATTCTATTCTATTCTATTCTACCTACACTAGCGCACAGAAGTGATTGGAGTAAAATATTTTGAAATAATAAGTACTAATTGCCTAGTACGTAGTTCTGGAGTTGTCAATTCACCCGCAAATAAATTAATTTCGTGCGAATACAGAAAATAATATATTATTTAAAATAGTGTCGATTCGCCCGTTTCGGGCGAATAAATTCGTGCGAAAAGACCGATAAGCCTCACAAATCATCTATCAATAAATTCAACCTTTTGTAATCCACTACTTGGCATGGACCTCTGCGCGGTACGTTCAGCGTACCTACCCTAAGCTGTCAGCCCTGCTCAATAGTTATTAATTGATAAGGGATTCTTACAAGTCATCTGAATAAACACCATCACATTTAGATTTACAAGTAAAAAAATAGAATATTTAAAAAACATAATGTCATCAATATACTAAACAATAAGTCAAGCCTTCAAGCAGATAGATTAAAATAAAAAAATAAAAGATTCATAGAATTCTTATCTCTAATATTCTAATATCTTCTTGTCAGGGGTCGTGGCTAAGTTATAACACCAGCACGGGTCGATCGATCAGGTTCAGCTACGCTCACCGCGGTTGGTCCGTGGATGAATGACCATTTTTACATATCGAGACCCCTCCGTGCCTCGGAAAGCACATTAAGCCGTTGGTCCCAGCTGTCATTCATGGATCTTTGACAGTCGTTACGGGTCGTCAGAAGCCCGAGAGTCTGACAACCAGTACTTACCAAGCGGTATCGTGTTACTCAGCTATTGGGTTGCAGTTGTGGAGGTCAGATAGGCAGTCGCTCCATGTAAAATACTGGTATTCAGCTGCATCCAGTTAGACTAGAAGCCGACCGCAACATAGGAAAAGCCTAGGCTGATGATGATGATTCTAATTATCTTCATCATGGTATATGGTATTCTCGTATCTGTTTTTGTTTACAGTTAACATAACCAGCCTTTATTGTTCCCACTGTTGGGATACTCTCTATGAGAGGGAGTGGGCCAGAATCCACCACGCGGGTCCAGTGCGGGTTGGTGGATGTCACATATCTTCGAATTTTTGGTTCTAAGACATGCCGGTTTCCTCACGATGTTTTCCTTCACCTTTTTGAGAGCAGTGGTGATGTAATTAAATATACTAAGTAAAGTGCCTGCCTTTTTTTTTTTTTTTTTTGGTGGGAAATCATCAAATGACGTCTGCCGCTCTGGGCGGAGCAGAAGGGCGTGTCAGACTCTTACTGACTAAAACCCACCCGTGTTCCTTCAGTTGCCTGTGCGCCAGGGCCACGGTAACTCTTTCGAACAATCCGCAGCCCCGGCAGGCATTGGTTCTATCGGACCCCGTCAATTTTGCTGACATCTCTTTGAGGCGCGCGTGGAATACGACGCGCCGTCGACCCGGGCCTGGTCCTTACCGGACGGCGAGCTGCCCATTGCTCGCCGTCCGCAAGCCCGCGCCTACGGTGGCCGGGAGTCGGCAATCGACTCCCGACGCCCAGGGTGTCTCCTCCTCCTGCGGCGGCTAGGGGCGTGAGGGCGCAGTGATTGCCTCTCCCTCTCACGCTCCGCCTCCTCCTTCGCGAGCATTACTGCTTCGCAGAAGGAGGTGACGGCTTCCCATTCCCTCTCGCTCCGTACCATGGCCTGAACCAGGGCCGGACGCGCGAGGTCGCCGCCGCCGATCGCCGCCACGAGGACACGGCGGTGCTCCGCCCAAGCCGGGCAGACCTCCACCGTATGCTCCACCGTGTCCTCCGGTCGATCCACGCAATGATAACACCCGGGCGTTTCCTCCCGCCTTATACGAAACAGGAACCTCCCGAAACAGCCATGTCCGGTGAGGACCTGCGTCAGGCGGAAGGTGAGGACGCCGTGGCGCCTCTCAAGCCACTCCTCAAAGAGGGGTCTTACCGCCGCAATTGTGGCGTGCCCAAGTAAAGTGCCTGCCTGGGTTTGAAATCACGACTCGTAAGTCGGGGCCGATACCAGTAGGCCACCACTGCTTTTGTTTGTTTTATTCATTTGGGAATTACAGTATTACACAAAATTTGAGCTACAGAGTACATATATAATAAAATATATTATAAAAACAAGTTATAAAACTAATGCAATATGCGCTTCTTCTTCAGGATTTGGTTTCCGCACTTAGTCCTTCAAGTAAACCATTGTGCGTGCAAATATGGGCTTTTTCTTAACACTGATTCAGTCACATCTTCCAATAGCCTCTTAGTTAAGGGTCTCCGTTTCAATATTTTCAAGACAATTATATCAAAAGATAATCTCGAGGCTCTCAAAAATTAATGCTGCTTTGTCTGTCAAAAGGCTATGGCATCTTCTATAAATAACTATTGTCACACTTTTTAACTCTGTCTTTTAAAACCTCATCCATTACCGCAAGATTATTATAATTCCAAGTCCAACATCCTTCTAGTATTTTCCCCGTTATGGGATCGACTCACATTATTTCCTTTGTTCCATAAAATTATATACAACAATCACAATTTCTTGTTTTTCACGTTAACACTTCACATTGTCTTATTATCCTTCACTTAAGGTCACATTTTTCTCACTATTAGTCACATTATTACTATCGACAGTCACATTAGTTCTATCATTAATCAAATCAATATTTTCATCACTTTCAGTCGAATTCACTTCTCTGATTTCAACATAATCATTATCACTAAATATGCCATCACTTACAAGTCTTTCTCTAAGAAAATTATCGTCCAAATTGGCGAAAATCGTCTGATCATTTTCTATGTCTTCATTGCAGCATCTTCTAAAGAACACATTTATGACTGGTTTGCCATAAATGGTACTTAGTACTGCCACTAAGACAAGTGACACTAGTACGCAGAATGTGAGGAATCTGAGCCACATGGTACCGTTTGGTGACAAAGGTGTAAGTATACTGAGTGTCATTCTTATTTAAAATCGTAATACGCTGATTGTTCTGTTATTGAGTACTGGCTTTATAGACTTGCGACTTTTTTGTCGTGATATTTTTTTTTAGCGATTTTTTTTTGTTTTGGCAAGTTCCCTTGATCTTACTAATGATATAGATCAACCAACAACCAACAACCTTACTTTTGTATTTAAAAAAAACAAGATAAAGATATATTTATTGCATAACTGTGTACTGGGGGCCTAAAAAGGCCACATTAAGCAATTCCTCTAAAAGTGATTCATTTCATGAATTCCCGGCAGATCATTAGCAATTCCTCTAATTTTACGTAAAATGTTGACACATATTAGCTGAATCACACACAATTCAATTCATATCAGAATCATATAAGGCGTAAATATTGCCACATGAAAAAAATTAAGACCGTAATTTTACAGGTTAATTTTTATTTACAGTTCTTATTAATAAAATTGTTTTTTTAATCATTATTTCTACAGTTAAAATGTTATTTCTTTATAATATACTTATAAAACTGTTTAAAAAGACCGCAGATGAAGCCTGAAAAGGGAAACTAGAAACAACAAAAACTTTATAGGCTGGTAACGCGTACAAAGAAGTTTTTAGTTTATCCCTTGAGTTATGTCAACTATTGTCAACATCAAACATCTACAAGACGTGTATTATAAATTAATATTATACTATTTGATTTTAAAACTTGAGTATTCGTGCGAGTTGGATCGTTTTTAATACAAAGTAAGTGTGTGTATACTTATATATCTTAGATGAATATTTAATTTTATTACTTTGCAAAATTATTCAAATGTACGTAATATTTTCAAGAATGGGAAGGCGTGCAGCTAGAGTCTCTGGGGCACAATGGAACATATTTAACAATGGAACATACTTTGTACATTGAAAGTGGGAGCTCTACCGGTGTTGAGCGCCTTATTGAGATCACTGCAGCCCCAAAATCTGGCCAGACTCGTGTGTCAGCACCAAGCCCTACCCCGGCCGATGCTACAACAGCGCCCCTGCCTCATCGAACTCGGCAAGCATGATACCACAGTAAGTGGAATTTTCTAACCCTGAAGCTATTCATATTGCAGTTAAGACTTGAAAACGATTATGTAATTTACATTACGTATTTTAGGTCACCCACTGGCTCCACTACATGAGGCTCGGAGAGTTTTATCTCAGGTGGAGATACAACGTGCTGCAGCTGGTATGGCTACTGCTGGTGCGAACCATTTAATAGCGCGGTCTGAACCTTGGGAGGGTTGCTGATGCAGCCGAAAGATATTTATCGCATATTGGTGTATCATAGAGGTAAAGTATGATTTTTTTGTACATGCAAGAAGAAAATGAAGTATATTAACCCGTCGCGGGCGCAGTTTCAAACCTTAGGGGATAATTTAGGTTATCCTCTAAGGCCTGAAACTGCGCCCGCGGCTCAAATTAAATTAATAATAATTAGACTCAAATTAAACAATGATGTTTACAATTTCATTTTATTTAAAAGTTATGTTAATTATTGACTAATGATTTGACTTTTCGTTTTCAGCCTGATGGAGTTGTTCCAAGTGGATGGTGATTCATGGACAAGGAGCCATGATTTGCCCCTCTGTGGCTAGCATCGAAACTTTTAATATTCAAATGAGAGTCGCAAACCTTAAAAAAAAAACACTTATTCATTATTATGTTTCTGTTTCATTATTTGATTATTACTAGAGTTTTTTTAATAATATAGGCAGAAATTTGTTAATTTAGTAAAATATTTTTCTTATCACTATTGTTTTATTTTAGTAATAGGTATTATGCATGTCCTGCTTTATAGGCACCTACCTACTACCCAATAAAATTTAAGTAAAAGTAAAGTAAGATAACATAATATTACACCTACTTTAGATGGGTTAGGCAGAGGTATACCTTTAATACACACACATTTCGTCAGTTATGTTAAGTTCCATGCAATGAAGCCCATGTTCCATGTGGGAAGTAACATTAAATATATAATGTCAGCAAAGAAAATTGGTACAGGGTAGGTACTCACAATTTGAGCATTTATGGAGTTATTGGTTAAAAAATCTCTTCTCATTTTCTGCAAGCCTAACAATAGCAATGTGAGTGCCATCAATACAGCCCAAAACACCAGGCAATAAGCATTCTAAACTTCTGGTAAAACCTGAAACAAAACTGTTAATGATAGGTTCCCTTTGTTTATAATAGAGGTGTGCACGCACTTTTAGTTCTGCATGATAGGTTCCTTCTACAGTAAAACACCGGAGGAGTTGCATATTACAATAAGTATAAATGTTTTAATCAAGTATTCGTAATGTATCCTAGCTTTACAGCTCTCACACAGTTAGATACATTAACTTAGTGCATCTTATGGTGTGCACCAGCTCCTGTACACCTCTGGTATGAGCCAGATGCATAAAAATAAGTGTATCTACTCAGTACATAAAACGTGAATGGAAGATTGTATTACTTAACTTGTCATTTAGGTGTATCACCAAAGTTTTTATTTCATTAAGTATTGTAGACTTTTATCTTGTGGGGTACAGTGTAAACCTCGACAATACTAGATGATGGTGTCTATCTGGAACTACTTAATAAAACAGACTACTTTATCACAATGCCTTCTTGCCTTTTAGGTTTTATAGACCAACAAACTCGAGGTCCGGCATTTCAAATGCTATTTCCATTTTCCAAAGAGATACACATCGTCGGTGATATAAAATTGTCTCCATAACACGCGCGTGCTCAAGGAAATTTTCATAAAGGGCTAAATCTGCCATTATTTCGATATTTCTTTATAAAATCTTCAAAATGATTTGTAAGATGTTGCTCTTGACTAACTTCTTATGATTCTGCTAATTGACATTAAACTTCAATAAAGCAATTCATAATATGTGGACCATTTTACGAATCTCCATACAAAACTGTCAAACAAGTGAATTGCGTGATATGAATTGTACGCAGATAATATTATGAATTGTCAGTTTCTGACCATTTTACGATTTCTATTATGATTCATAATATTATCCTATTATGATTCTGCCAAAGCGGCCTTTTTAGACCCCCTGTTCTTATTTTAAACATAATATTTGAAGAAATCCATAACACATTACAAACATTTTATTTAAAACCTGCAAACCTTATACCAAACTGTATTTTTTTAAGCTTTGTAGAGGTACCTCCTTATTAACAGTAAATTAAAAACAAACATGTTTTTACGCCAGGAACGTAAACAGTGTTATAATTTTGGTGAATAATTAAAAGTATTTATCTACCTAAAGGCAATTATTACCTATGTATCTAACGGCGCAGGATTACCTTTACCGAAGCGGTCATCGTATTAGTGGTTCAGTAGCTTCAATATCACCAGGATTGTGCCGTAAAGTAGCAGTTCGTGGATGTGGTATGACAGCGGCTCCCCTGACATCATCTCCACAGAACATATATACTCTTAGGGAGATCATCTCTCATCAGAAGACAACCATCGATGCGACACTCTGCTAGAGTGACTGTCATCAGCAAGTGTCACTCTTATCCGACCTTTTCGGTGATTCCAGTAACTTCGTAACAAAACGAGGTGGCGCCACTTGCTGCGCCGTATATAACGGATGTAAAAAGACACTTAATGACGCCGAGAGTCACTTGTACTCCCCGTCATTGCTATATTTTTTTTGTACTGGACCATACCTGGGAACCTTCTGGTTACGGAGATATTGAAGGTCAAAATTCCAACTTTTACTGATGTTTATTTACGAAAACAAGTTTTTAATGTTATAACACAACTTGAAATATCCTCACGACTCCTGTACCGTCGCATGCACCCATAAGTACAATGTACAATGTGTCGCGTGCGTTACATTGCGCATTACCGTTAACAGCGATTTTTCATCCCAAAAATACATTTTGTTTCCCAGCAATTATTTTTGTGCTATGTTACTAAGTTTGATGTACAGAATGCGTAGTTGACGGCTATGTGATGGGTCTTTTTACACGCCGTATACAGGGTAAAATTGAATTCATGGGCATCTTTTTAAGGGGTCATTGTACTTATCATTATGAACAACTTTTATTATGGGTACAAACCTGATATCGCGAAAAAAAAATCAACTGTTCCCTACATTTATGTTCACATAACTCGTCAAAAGGTAGGGAACAGCAGTTTATTTTTTTTGTTGTTTCAGTTTTGGTCCTGTAGTAAAAGTTGTTCATAATAATGAGTACAATTTTATTACCCCTTAAAAGGATGCCCATGAATTCAATTTCACCCTATAGGTGTCAATCAATAAGTTGTAGTTACAACTACTTCATAAAAATACTCATTATTACTAATCTATCAGAATACCAGCGCTGCGGTACTTATTTTTTAAATATCGCAGCATTTTGCTGAGAGGAGCCTTTTTGGCCTCGCACAGGTTTTTACTTGTTTATTGTTGTTCTTTTTTTACTGTTAATTTTGTTAGTTTTAAATGCTCATTTTTTATTTTTACTTTTTGTTATTCCTGTGCATGTCGCAAATAAAATATTTTTCTTTCTTTCTTTAATACTAAAATAAGTCGACTATCTATTTTCTGCAAAGCTCTCAAAATAATCCCCTACGGGGAAAACCTGCAACAAAAACCATTAATAGGTAAGAAGAAAATCTCTTTAAGAGATATAATTGAATGATTCACTTATTTTCCTCAACCACTAGACTGACCTTTAGCCAGTAATAGCGGTGTTAAGCTGGATATTAATACCCCGCACAAAGGATACATGTTCCTTTTAAGAACTTCCCAAAATAAGAAACAGGATATTGTATTCCTTTATTAGATACAAATATCTATTACCTAGTAATAAAAAAAGCTATTAACGGGATTGCGTTGACAAGTGCGAAAATCATGCGTAATTTTGTATACACGTGAAATATAAAGGGGTATAAATGATAAAAGATTTTATTTCTGTAAGTAGATTTGTACAAACACTTTTACACGTCAATCATATTTTTTTAACTAGACGAGGTCGGCGTTTCCTATCTGACTACTCTGAGAAGAAAGGCCGAAACAAACTCAGAGGTCACAGTCTCTTTTAAAGTCCAGACAGAATCTTGGTCAGATCATGTGAAGACCATGTAGATTAGTGTCTGAAATGGTCTTTTGAAGAAACAACCACACAGATTGAGTGGACCTGTCCAGTCAGTGCACACATTTTGTCAGTAATCATGCAGCTCAACTCGGAACTTAAGGAGCTCAAAGATTCGACGAACAATACCAAAGAAAGGACATTTGGGTAGGCCGCATAAACTACTTAAACTGCCAGACCGTGATTGAAACTGAAACAATGAATTATTATTTTATTTAACATAAACGTAACATGTTTCAATTCCCCGAAGGGTTCCGCAGAGGTGTACCTATAGTACACGCACATTTCGCCAGTTATGTTTAAGTCCCATGTAATAGGGGGCGAGCCCGTTGCCAATAACCGGGCACAAATCCAGAGTCCGGGCCGCTACTGAAAAATTACAAATAGAATAACCCAATAACACTTTGCCCGACCCAGAAATCGAACCTAGGACCTCATGCTCGGCATTAGCGCTTGCGACCACTACATCAACGAGGCAGGAGAGGACGGGGGTAAGGAGGAAGGTATCTAAGGTTAAAGCAATGATCTTCATAAGATAGCCGGTAGCAGATGGATGGAAGCAGCAGCAGGTGGAGTTAAATGGCCTACGATTGGAGAGGCCTATGTCCAGACATGGACTGTTGTAGGCATGATGATGACGATCCATGTTTTTTCTCTCAATTTACCTGTTCTTTTTGTGTCTCGCTTACTTGGAAATAAACTTACTAAAGCAGCAAAGTTAATTAATAATAATATTTTCGTATTAGGACTCAAATATCAAATATTTAAATCGTTACATTTGCTGTCACCGTACTAAGGTCTCGCGAAAAAGTGTCCATACTGAGAAGATTGAGCTCACACATCCCGCATGAAATGATAGATACAATTTTTAGTATGAGTGAGGGAGACAGTACTATTCAAATGTCATTGTCAATGAAACAGAAACGTGACCATCTTTTGACACGGTCGGGCGAATCTAACGATTACTTTTTTTATGTTTGACGTCTAAGCATCCTGCTAAGCTGCCACTTACCCCGTGGCCACAAGGTACATGCTCAAGCCACACGCGTTATGCGACAGCGACTGTGGAGAAAACAAATGAAGAATCTGTTTAGAGCAGGGATTCCCAAACTATTTTGGGCAAGAGACCCCTTTACTTCACACCCCCATAGCCAAATTACTTTAGAGATCCTATCTCTAGTTTTTTTTCCTATTGATACAAAATACTTACCAATTTAAATACTTTACGGTGGGTTAAGTGAGTGAACTTGACATCATTTTCTCATCAAAATTTAACAAAATAGACATAAAATTCAGTAAATATCAAGTGTAATGAATAATTATTAATACAAATTACGTAAAAAATACTTAAGCAGGTAATTATTTTTTGAAGAAAAAATATATTTCGACCACTTTGGGAATCCCTGGTTTAGAGTATGTCACGAGTAACCGCGACGCGACTTGTGGAGCGACGGACGGAAACAGGTGAAGTTGCGTCGCATGAAATCGCAGCGACTAATAGCACTTTGCCGCTCGTCTGCCCAAACTATTGACGTCTTCAATATCGGGTTCGGAATAAATGAAGCATGGTTGTACCATTTGTATTCACTATGCGCCCGTCCGCCATATTTCAAACGTGTCTGCCTACACCTAATGCATATTAATGGCGTGATGATAAAAGTGTGAGCCTTTGTTTATACGGAAGGGGTAAGGATATGAGGAAGATATTTTTGTAGACTTTTCACAGTTCCGCGTGTTTAAATAAGTCTTCTTTTGTGTTCCTGTTTGATAATGATAAATGATAAATGATTTTATTTCTGTAAGTAGGTTTGTACAAACACTTTTACACGTCAATCATATTTTAAAACTAGATGAGGTCGGCGTTTCCTATCTGACTACTCTGAGAAGAAAGGCCGAAACAAACTCAGAGGTCACAGTCTCTTTTAAAGTCCAGACATAATCTTGGTCAGATCATGTGAAGACCATGTAGATTTGAGTCTGAAATGGTCTTTTGAGGAAAAAATACCACACAGAATGAGTGGACCTGTCCAGTCAGTGCACGCATTTGTCAGTAATCGTGCAGCTCAACTCAAAACTTAAGGAGCTCAACGATTCGACGAACAATACCAAAGAAAGGACATTTGGGTATAATAATAATATTCTTCATTCCAAGATTACCGATTTGCTGTGCAAAACGTTATCTTCTTCAGCAGATGGCAAATGGTGGCAATCTTTCCTGACGGGCATTGTTTGGCATGGTAGTTTTTTTGTAGTGAAAACTTCTTTACGCGCGTTGAGCGATTTTTGGTAGGGGCAAAACTTATGGGTTCGCGTCACCGACCTGCTAATGTGACGTATTGCGCCAGGCTGGCGACGCGCAGCGGCCTGAGGACATTCTGGTGTTTTAATTTCTGTCGACAGTCAGTGCAGTGGAGTTTCTTGCCCATTCTTCTCCATACGAAACTACCTTTTGGAAGGGGTAGGCAGAAACTGCAGAACTCCACCTGCTACGATCCTTACATACTCCTTTCGCTTCGTTTACGTTCATACATCTGGTCATACACGCACGCCGCGCCGGTTGCGAGTACTACGCACCTGACCTTTCTATTTTTTTTTTAGAGGTAACTAGAATCAATTAAATTTTTTTGTAAATTTTGTCGTTCAAAAGTGTCTTTTATGTGCCTATTTGAAATAAATTATTTGACTTTCACTTAGACTTTTGAATCTGTGGCTACTTTCATCCAATTCTGATGCGACATGCAGCAGAAGTGGCTTATCTACTTCCATTTTAATTTCAATAATCACATAATTATTATAATTTTGTTTCATGTGTGATTCGACTCCGAAACTTATTGTGCTATATTCAGAAACCAAACGGTCAGCCAGTCCCTAAGTAATCTTTCTACGAGACAAACACCACTTCGGCTTAATTTATTACAGGAGCATGTTTATTTTCAGCACACGAATAGAGATGTCAATTGAACACATGCTGCGCAGACCCCAAATAAATTGAGATGGGGACTGGAGGACAATGATGACCATTTTCAACTTGAACGTCTACATGTCATTTTGCACGTAGGTAACTAGTATCTACGTGGAAGCCCGTTCTTCTTCTTGCCAGTTCTTCGCCATAGGTACCTACTACGCTTTGGAATGGGCAACTAGCTTCATCTTTCTGGCTGACTGACCCCTTGACAATTCATTAGTGCCCGTAATTGGTTTATTTGAAATAAATGCTTTGAGTTTGAGTTTGAGTTTGAAGGTGGCAGGGTCATGACGTGCAAACTGTTACTGTGGATTCAGTGCATAATTCTGAACCCTCTTGCGTTGAAATTTATCGCTGGTTATTAAAAAAAAAAGATTTTGCTGTTCCATACATTTTGGCCGTGTAGGTAATGCACTTGTGTTGGATCATTAAGTTCCCTTCAAAATGGTTGAGCTAAATGGTGCTGATTCATACGTCATGTTCGTGAACGGGTGCCGTCAGTGGGGACTGGTCATGTCTTGGCTGCCACGGTTTATTTTAATTTAATATCGGAATTGTTTTTGTCTCTTTATTACGGACGCTTTTAACGTTCTGCATCGTTCTCCCAAGCATAATTTCTACATGACTAATGTTACCAATATTTTGTAACCATATTTTGATTTCAAAGAGCGTCCATGGAGTTTCTTGCCCGTTCTTCTCCATAGGTACCTACTACGCTTTGGAATGGGCAACTAGCTTCATCTTTCTGACTGACCGACTCATTGACAATTCAAAAGTGCCTGTAATTGGTTTATTTGAAACAAATGCTTTGAGTTTTTTTTTTGTCTTTTCTATGAAACAGCAGATTTTTTTTAATATATAACCGACGAAACATTTCTATACTAGGGGATCCAGAATCATTTGCTGAATTCATGGGTACAGTTGGCGCATCGATGTCCCTGCCACCCTGTATATTAATTAGTCTGTTATGTAGGTACACGTAGTACTGTGGTTACATTATCATAATCACAATTAACATTTCAATGGTAATTATTTCTTAGAATCATTACGAATGATTGATATAGGAAACTGTAGCAATTTATTGTCCTATTAGTAGTTTCTGTACGCTTTCAATTTAATAAAGAATAAACTGAGGATTGCATAGAATAATAAGCGATAGACTCTTTATAATTCCCTTAGAAATAAATTTATTTTCTTTCTTTCTTCTATTACTATAAATTGTTTGAGATCTCTTAAAAATCAAAATCAAAATATTTTATTTCACATAAACCTACATGGGCACTTATGACTCGTCAGAAGCTAGGTGCATGGTTCCAATCGGTCGTTTCTTATGGAGAAGAGCCGGCCAGAAACTCCACGGTTACTCTTTTAAAAATAATTTGCTTTTACAATATTTTCAAATTACAGTGTTAATAGGTGAGGGAGGACAGTGTAGGGCTGCCAACAAGTACCAGGTACTGAACGAAATAGAAAATTCTTAATTAATGATTTCTAAATTATATCTCTCTGCGGGATAGTTACGTAACACACTAACAGTAGGAATGGGTTTCATTTTGGCAGTTCAAAACATTCTTTGCGTTAATTACGTTGTTAAGCAGACAAATTAGCAACAGCAATAGGCTTCAAAATTATTCAGATTGTGAGAGATAGTGTGTTACCTAATCAAGATGCTGGTCTGCATTAATTCCTTCCACCCCGATGAGCTGCACACCAAGACATTGGTTTGCCAATTAATTGTTAATTGATTTAGCATCATCCTTCAGCTAAATACGTCCACTGTTGGACATAGGCCTCCTCTCAAGAATACCCCTCAACTACATGAAGAACAAACGTTTTATCAAAATAGGTTCGGTTCGTCGAAGCTAATCGTTCAATTCAATAATGTGGCAATGCTGCCAGCCTTGTGGACACTTTTCCTGTTGACAGCGATATGGACGAATTTTTTGATGCCCTATGATTATTTTCCTTCTTTTTTTTTATTTAGGTGTAAATACTAATAATATTATTTTAAGTATGTTAGTTTATATATGTATATACTATCTGAATAAAATGTCAACTATTAAATGCTAGCTTTTGCCCGCAGCTTCGCCCGCGTGGATATTGAAAAATATCCCACGGGAACGTACTACCGGGATTAAAAGTACCATAAGTGTTAATCCAGGTTATAAACTATCTGTTTCCTAAATTTGATCCAAATCCGTTCAGCCGTTTTTGCGCCAATGCGCAACATACATCCAGACAAATAGTGTATCCAGTATAGGTTTTAGTTATAAATTAACTATTCGCAGAAAAAAGTAAGAACATGGACATCCAAAATTCCTAATGCAAAAACACACATTTACATTGAAGTCAAACTTAGTGACATGCGGGTTCCGCAAACAGACAAAGCATACAACAAACGTTGACCGTCGTATTATGACCCTATGTCGTTAGTAGTTCGTACTATTTATTTAACATTTAGCAGCTTCTCATTTTCCGATTTTTATTTTGTGACCAGCATATTCAGGGTGTTTAACAACTATCTATCCTATTTTCCAACTATTTTGCGGTCAGTTTCCAGTCTAACTGTTCTAGATCCAGCTGAATACCAGTACCTATTTTAAATTGAGCGACTGCCTATCTAACCTCCACAACCCAGTTACTGGTAACACGATACCACGTGGTAAGACAGCATTCTCTAGTGTCCACTGTGAGCTACAGATTGCTGATCACAGTATGTTTATCTCGTGGCTAACTAAAGCCGTAAGGGTCGATCGATCAGGTTAAGCTACGCTTGCAGCGGTCGGTCCGTGGATGGGTGACCATCTTTACATACCGAGACCCCCGTGCCTCGGAAAGCACGTTAAGCCATTGGTCCCGGCTATCATTCATGGATCTTTGTAGTTACGGGTCATCAGTAGCCCGAAAGTCTGACAACCAATCTTACCAAGAGGTATCGTGTTACTGGGTAACTGGGTTGTGGAGGTCAGATAAGCAGTCGTTCCATGTAAAATACTGGTATTCAGCTGCAACCGGTTAGACTGGAAGTCGACCCCAACATAGTCGGAAAAAGGTTGACCAGATTGCAGTATGTTTACCTAGAGCGGTGATATTATGATATCATCGCTCTAGGTAAACATTCTGCAGAACATACTTAGTTTATAGAGGCACATACCTGCTAAACCATTATCGGAATTGATTACAGAGAAGCAAAACGTAGCAGGAAAACCCAAAGCCTGTTGAATGTCACCAGTCAGACATAACAAAACGATTATAAAGAAAAACAATTGATGAGCGAGTCACATTATCATAGTAATCGATTTTATACACAAATATATAACTACTTACATTCAAGTACGTGCAACATTCCTACGATGTAAACAACGTTGTTAGGTGTTTCTTCTTCTCCATAGAGATCTACGTTTTGAAATGGGCAACTAGCTTCAGCTTTCTGACTAACTGACCGACTCTTTGACAGTTCAAAAGTGCCTGTAAATGGTTTCATTGAAATAAATGCTTTGAGTTTGAGTTTATTCCATAGGGTTTCGTAGTTAGTAAATTTTTAGAGAGGTCAAGTTACGTTTACCGCGGTCAGTCCACAGATGGGTGGCCAATCTTCATAGTGAGCGTATATTCTTATTCATTTCGCATCGACATTACATCTATATTAAACTGTTTGGGCCTCGTAGGTGGCCACGTTCATTGCGGCGTCAGAAATGATAAATGATTTTATTTCTGTAAGTAGGTTTGTACAAACACTTTTACACGTCAATCATATTTTTTAAACTAGATGAGGTCGGTTTTTCCTATCTGACTACTCTGAGAAGAAAGGCCGAAACAAACTCAGAGGTCACAGTCTCTTTTAAAGTCAGGACATTATCTTGGTCAGATCATGTGAAGACCATGTAGATTGGTATCTGAAATGGTCTTTTGAGGAAAGAACCACACAGATTGAGTGCACCTGTCCAGTCAGGGTACGCATTTGTCAGGCGTTGTTCAGTTCACAAACGGAAATTTGGGGCATTCCAGCAGATGGAACATAGTCTGATCAGGAGCAACAGACTCGCTCTGGGTGTTAGATAAATCGATAATACCCCATTTCACCAGATGAGCGTATTGAGACCCTTAGAGGCAGAGTCAGATGAATATCTATTAATTATTAGTATTATAACAGACCAATAGGTACCACACAATATTGGACTTTCCGAGCCTAAGATTAGGTAACTAATTGGTCTAATATGAGAATACTATGTCGGTATTCCTCAATATTAGGTTGTGAACATGTCATGTTAATTTGTCCTATCCTATTTCATGTAAAATACTAATGATCAGACGCGTCGGAACCTGAGCCTAGACGTATTATATTTTGGACGAAGGCGCCTGGGCTTGCGTGGCGGTATGACTTGAAGGCACGGCGAACAATCTATGTTTCTAATGTAGCCATATTTTACCTGGGCACAACGTTGCTAAAGTCCAACCTTATGCCCTTAGTAATAAGGTTGATAAGTGTTCCACCGCCTGTGTCCGCAATGGTGCATTCACAGCTGCAGGCGTAGCATGAAGCTTTCTATTTCTTGGAAAACAAGACTTAGCTATTTCTATACAAAGTGACATTTCGTTTTTCCATTTTTGACATCGCACCGTAAAAATCCTTCTACAATCCGTCATTTTGTCTTTCGTCTCTACCGATCTTTGTCTAGGTCCTTTTATATGTAGACTATTTCAGAAGAAAGTTTTCCATCCCAAACGTCAAAATCACACTGACAACTGACAGTTGTCAAAGGTAGTGAAGACAATTATATTTTGTAATCGCCATGCTTTAGACAGTAGAAAACTTTTTACTCGACGGCCACAAAGTATAAAAATGGAATGGAAAAATGGAATTTATCACTTTTTGTATGGAAAATGTGAAAAATTATTAACTACATGTTTAGTTTTAGGGGTTTAAGGGTATCATAAAGGGGGTCGAAATTTTCATTATTGTTTGCGATAGGACACATCATTTTCGAGATATAAGCAAAATAAAAGAAAAATGTGAATAAACTACTGAATTTTGTAAAAAGTACAGTTGACTCATTCTACTTTGCTGCCGTCGGTCGTACTGTCTTCACGGAACGTAATTTTGTCTATTCTTGCCTCGACAATACCCGTTTCTATAATGGTCATGCTACGCGTGCTGCATTTAACGTCAAAGGAGTTAATTGAATATCTTCGGATGCGCAATCACGCAACCGATTTACTCCACCAATGCACTCCGACGCCCCCAAGTGATAATCGTACACAACACACGAGCATGTTTATTTCTCCTATTTCCTTTAATTCTGTACCATTTGGACCGAAATCTGACTATATCTGGACATCGGCCAACTCTAATGACTGACAACCATATCACATTGGCAGTTGGCAACTATTTAGTAACATTGCTACAATACGCGTCCAACTAACTGGATTGACTTACATATTGACCGAGCGACCGCGAAGCGCGAGCGAAGCGTCACCGTTTCAGCTTGGGCAAAAATGCTTTCGTATGTCCGGATTTCCGGCGGATGGCTGTCAGTACTCCTCTACAGGTCGCATTTGTCAACCGATTCTCGTGAAATTTTGTCAGCAGGTTCGATAATTATATGGTATTTTTATTTCCATTCGGATTTGGTAGATATGGGGGTGGAAACGTAAAAAACAACATATATCAGCCATTTCGCGCTCTTTGCGCGCGCTTTTGGTTTTAAGGGTTTTGTTTTAAGGTACAACACATGAACATTGGAACACAATGAACAACATGAATATTTATGAACATTTATTCAGTTTAAGCTATGCAAAGAGCGACTCGCGAGGTCTACAGCTCACAGAACCACTAGTAATAGTACAAATGCGCGACATAGACGTAACGCAAATCGAATGATTTTCTACTATACTAAAGAATGTTGGTTAAGATTTTTTCAGCACAATTAGTATCACCCATAGATATGTATAAAACCTGAAAACTAAGTAAATATTATTTGCATAGCTTAGCATACCACAATTAGCCTATAATGTTCCCACTGCTTGGACACAGACCTCGTCAATATTATAAACCATTATTTTCAATTTTGAAATCGTTCAAATTTACGTTACGTTTACTCCGCGCGTTCGTGGTAGACCCACAGAGCCGGCTTACATCACACTGACGGTTGCTAAACATCGCTCTGAATAGCAAACCAATCCAAGGAGATCTCTAAATGATCTTGTCTCTTAATAGATTGATTGCTCTGGTTGTATCCTCATCCTGGACAGTTAATCCACACTAATATTATAAATTCGAAAGTAACTCTGTCTGTATGTTACCTTTTCACGCCTAACTTTTCACGACTGAACGGATTTCAATAAAATTTGGCAGGAAGATGGATGGTATCCTGGGGAAGGACAGAGTCTTCTTTTGTTCCGGTAGAACGTTCCTGTGGCATAATTTCCGACATCCACGCGGGCGAAGCCGTGGGCAGAAACTGGTTTAATATAAGTTAAACTTATTGTGATTCCTTCTGACAGCGCCATCTGGCGGATTATAAATCTGATTGCTTCTAGATTATTGTCTGAATTAAATTGGGCTGCGGTTTTTTAGTGCCGTCAATTGTATAATACACTCCGTTTGAAACTCGATGCCAGAGTCTGTGTTTTCCAATATCTATAACCATATAACCTAGGAATGTTCAAAGCTCGAGTAATTACGTTCCTTTTATGCAAGTGTGTACCATCTTCGCCAACACCTTGATCTGTGATCTACCTGGCAAATGTCTTAGGGCTCTTTCGAGGACCAGGCCAAACAAAATTTGCTGTATCTCTTTGATTTACAAAACCCCGAGCCCATACAAAACACATGTCTCGAAAGTCTTCCATAACCACGTGTCAAAGCAGTCTTGTAGTGGCCTCTACAACGCCACGTGCGAGCTACGCGTCACACTGACGTCACGCAAAATCCTGCATCGCGCAAGCAGAGTTTACCGCACAACTAGCATAATTATATACAACGTCCCGACATCAATCGTCGGGCAGTTGCCCACCAGACACGACACCCGTCTGGTCGGAGGATCCTCCCTTTTCTATGGAAGTATTTGTGAACTTTACATTCTATTCCTCAAGCCTCTATAGTCTAATAGCACCCAGGTATAAACAACAAATAAAACACACATCTACAATATACCATTTTTAAACATTCCAACAGTATCATCGATCCATTTCAGATACTTTGTCAGCGAGGTATAGCGCACATCTTTGGTGAAACAAATGCCTCTGTTAGCTGGGTCACCGTAGAATATGCCAGTGAGACACCAGCGGTCAACCTGACGTGATGCGAAGATCCCGCCGTAGCTGGGACAGAGGGCGACATCTGGGAAAAAAAAATGGTTATACATGTGCGGATTTCGGAGCAGCAGTCCAGATTCTGGGTTTATGTCTGGTTAACAGCAATAAACTCTCCCCCTACATAGGACTCATAACATAGATACCAACAAAATGTGGGTTTACTACTAAACCCATGTTTACCCTTTCAGTGTTTTTCCAAGCACGATTTTATGGTGTGTCATATCTCCTTTTGTCCATTTTTAGCAATGGTCATAGATATAACCAGTGCTTGCTCCTTTCATGCACCTGTAGCGGTATCTACAACGCCACATGCAAGCTACGCGTCACACTGACGTCACACAAAATCCTGAATCGCGCAAGCAGAGTTTACCGCGCACCTAGCATATATTCAACGTCTCGACATCAATCGTCGGGCAGATGCCCACCAGACACGACTCCCGTCTGGTCGGAGGATCCTCCCTTGTCTATGAAGGTTTATGTGAACTTTACACCCTGTTAATTGTACCTCTACTGACCTATATGAAAAGGCATAGTCCTACAGTGGGGCAGTTACGGGCTGATACTAAAGCATTAACGTTCAATGAAAACACAAACTTACCATTTCCATATGTAACACAGAACACATCTTCGTCTTTGTCATAGCAAAATTCACCTTTTTCCCTGTTGAAGAATATTGGAACCAGAGCTCCGTCCAATCCCCATGCTGTAGTCTGTAAAGATAAAATTAAACTCAGTATTCATAATAAGAAGCTTCAGATAGGCAGTCGCTCCATGTAAAATACTCGTATTCAGCTGATCCCGGTTAGACTGGAAGCTGACCCCAAAATATTTGAGAAAAGGCTGGGCAGATTGATGATGAATAATAAATATAGCTTCAAAACAGTATTCGTGCATGTCGAATTTGTGTCTGTGGACGCAAACGAAATGCTGGGAAATGCATTTGTAGGGCACTATTTCTTTTCAAGGATAAGTTTTTTTAGTTAAGCATTTGTTTTCTCAATTCGAGTCTGGATTCGCCCGGTTTATGACAATAGACTCGCCCCCTGTTGACAGATGGCACACTTCTTCCCGACCTTCGATAAATATAATAATATGAAATAAATACGTGACTTTATAACGTTTTGTGGAAAATAAACATGGCATTAGCTAACAAAATCTGACGAAACCAAGACTTCATTTAACTACATTTCCACAAACGAATTACATCAGAGTTACCGTCACATAAACTAGATAAAAACTACTTTATTATATTTCCGACGCCACGAAATTTAAGCCATGGCATTTAAACTCGAAAGCGGTGGTCAAAATAATTAATTTTACCGCACGTGGCAATAATCTCAAGTGACTATCAAATACCATTTATACCAGGATATCAAAATGGCTGCCAGCCGAGTTTTATTGCGTTTTAATGGTTTACCGTATGTAGAGTGAAATGATATGGTTTATGTACTATTCTAAATATTTGATATGGATGTAGGTACGTTTATACTAAGGCTGAGAAGTTTGTTTGTTTGTATAAACGGTCTAATCTCTGGAACTACCAGTCGGATTTGAACATTTCTTTTTGCAATTGATAGCCTAACTCTTGCGGAACGTTATAGGCTATTAAACATCACGCTGCGAGCCTCAGGAGCCGAGCAAAAAGAAAAAAAGTCAGAAAGAACGGTCACCGAAACGAAGTATGTTACCTCAGAGCGCGGGCGGGAAGTGTGGCTGTTATTTTAATAGGTTGTTGTAGCGGCATCTGCACCGCCACATACGAACTACGCGTCACGCTGACGTCACGTAAAATCCTGCATCGCGCAAGCAGAGTTTACCGCGCAACTAGTCTAGTAACAACGTCCCGAAATCAAAACGTCGGGCACTTGCCCACCAGATACAACACTCGTCTGGTCGGAGGATCCTCTCTTTTCTATAGAGGATGAGTGAAATTCACACCCTGTTCCTCGTACCTCTTTAGTGTCTTCCGACTTCCACGCGGACAAAGTCGAGAGTAGACACTTGTATTTAATAAGAATGTGGGTATATTTGTGTGGACATCGATGGTCATGGTAGAGCATGTAATGCGGAGGAAAGAGGAACATTTCGTGAGAAAAGTTTTGAGTATGAATGGGCTATAAAAGTAGGGGAAGACCGATGTAACAATAGATGGAATGTGTAAAAGCTGATATGGCTCGAAAAGGGATAACTATTGAGATGAATAGAAAAGTATAGAAGATGAAAAGATGCTGCGCCCACCGACCCCAAATAAATAGGGATAAGAGTAAGAAAATGATGATGTAGGTATCTTTAGCAGAGGAGAGATCAGAGGGCCTAGACAAAGTAACATTCGATTAGCGATGAAGCTAGTAGAATAGCCAAAAAATGTATGGAGTAGACATAAGCTATCGAAATCTCACGTGATCATGGGTCAACGAATATAAATTAGCTAGACAATGTTAACGTCAATCCATTCTATGAAACGAATCGACAGCGTCGAACGATTACTTAAATAGAGATGCGTAGCCAAGTGGCACTTTTTGAGAAGCGTTATCGCTGGTTTTAGATTCGTATGATGGAAACATTCTAGTCAAAGCGATAACGATTGTAGAAATAGAATCGCTCCGAAGCGAATGCCATTTGTCTAGGCCCTCAGGAATCTTATGGATTGGTTTAACAGAACATGAAATGTAACACACATTGAAACAAATTAGACTAGTTTTTTTTGTGTTCAAATTGGTCGGCTCATTTGTGCATTTTATGTTACGTTTCAGCAATCTATACCCGGCATCAAAAAACTATCTGGAAAGCGGTAAAAAAGGAGAATTGGAACCACATTTCCGTGTTTTGCAAACGATTTGACAAACTTATATAACCAACTGTCGTCTGACTCATTGGCGTTGTTTAAGCAATTGCAACTATTGACTAAGAGGTGGGTTTCAATTTCGGGACAGTCAAATTGTTATTGTGCTTTACCATTAGGATTTTCTCCGTAGTAACCCAGGGTCTGGTTTCGTTCCCGTTACTGGCAATAGGCTTACCCTATTACATCAAATATAACACAACAGTCGAAAATATGTGTGTGTGTGTGTGTGTGTGTGTACAGTTCCCTATCCATTTGCATAAAACTTTAATACATAATATAACATTGGCATAAGGAAATTCAGTATAATGATCATTATGCATAATATTATTACGCATAAATGTTTTGCTATAATGTTCATTGCCATAAATTAACTCATCATTTTTTTTTTTTTGTTCCGTGGTGGAAAATCCTCATGGATGTCCCCCGCCCTAGGGGGGCGGAGGGGTCTGTCAGTCTCTTACTAACTAAAAACCACCCTGGTGTTCCGTCTCACACCTACGCCGGGGGTCGCGGGAACGTACAAATCTTCCGCAACCCCCGGCCGAAATTAACTTATACTTTTTTTTTTTTTTTTTTGTCGCTGAGAAATGCTTTATGCACTTCCGCTCGTCGGGGGACGAGACGGGGTATGTGGGACTCCTGTCCGAATGACAGTATACCCACTAAAACTCAGCGGTGTTCCCACATCGCCGTGGTGGGAGGGCCATGGGAAACCGGCTCAGCCTTTACATCCACAACCCTCCCGGCGCTTGCCCGCCTAGCTGGCGGGCCCGCATGCCCCCCAGCTTGGGGGGCTACGGGAATGGCCGGGAACACCTGGCCACTCCCGTCCGACACTGGTGGAGGCCTGTGCAATACAGGCAAGGGTGCCCCCGCACCCGTTGCCTGCTGGTCTCCACCCGGGAGGAGTCGGAGATGACTATCATACTGACGTCTTCTTCGACCCCTCCTCCGCCTTCGGAGCAGCGCCGCGTGAGGATCCTCCTCCTGCGCGCGCTCCGCCGCCTCCTTCTGGGACATGACGTGTTCGCAGAAGGAGGCGACTGCCGCCCAGGACCCCTCGTCCCCCAGCATGGCGTTAACCAAGCCAGGGAGTGAGAGGTCCGGTCCGATCACCGCGATGAGACTGCGGCGCGTCTCGGACCACGAGGGGCACACCTCGAGGGTGTGCTGCGCCGTGTCCTCCGCCGCGCCACAGTCGTGGCACGACGGCGTCTCCTCCCGTCCGATCCGGTGCAGGTACGATCCGAAGCAACCGTGTCCGGACAGCACCTGCACCAGACGGAACGAGAGGAACCCATGCGACCGCTCGAGCCAGTCTCGCAGGACAGGCCCAATCGCGTCGAGGGTTCTTCGGCCGAAGGCTGCGGTGGCGAGTTCCCCCGTCCAATGGACGACGATGGCGTCCCTCGCCTCCCGCCGGACGGCCTCCCGCTCTTCCGGGGCTGGGCGTTCTCCTCTCGCCCTCCGCCCCGCCGTCCATTCATATACTCTGGCGAGCACCCACGCCTCGAGTTCCCAAGGAGGGGTGCCGGCCAGAGCACATGCTGCCGCGAAGCCCACCGTGCGGTAGGCCCGCGCCACTCGCTGGGCTATGGCCCTTTGGGGTGCCCGCAATGCGGCGGCGTTCTCCCTCCTTCGGAGGGAGTCCTCCCAGATAGGAGCCCCGTAAAGGGCCATACTCCTCAAGATGCCGGCATAAAGTTGCCGGCATCGCGCGCTGGGCCTTCCCAGGTTGGGAAGCAGCCACGAGAGTGCGCCTGCGGCCTTCAGCAGGCGCGACGACAGCCCGCTAAGATGCGGACCGAAGCGCCACCTGCTGTCGAGTACAAGGCCCAGATATTTCATCTGGGCCTTCACCTCAATTCTGACGCCCTCCACGAAGATGTGGGCGTCAGGTGGGGGGCGCTGCCGAGCTCCGTGGAAGAACACGGCCTCGGTCTTGTGCCGCGCCACCGTTAAACCTAGGCGGCGGATCCACCCCGCGACCAAGGATCCGCCCGCCGAGGCCAGGTTGGCCGCCTCCCTGAAACTCCCCCCCCGGGCGGTGAGGAGAGTGTCATCCGCATAGCAGACGACACTCGTGCCCCGGAGGAGAGTTCCCCGCAAGAGCCAATCATAGGCGATGTTCCAGAGGAGAGGTCCTATGACTGACCCCTGCGGAACGCCAGCCTCGACGGCGTACCGCCGGACTTGGCCAGTCCTATTCGCCAGGACGATCGTCCGATGCTCTAGGTAGCTGGCCAGCAGACGACGCATGTATCGAGGCACTCCGTGGAATCGGAGCGCCTCTAGGATGGTGGAGTGGGGAACGGAGTTGAAGGCATTGGCTATGTCGAACGACACAGCCAACAATCCGTCCCGCGCCTCCATCGCCCCCTTCACCTGGCCCTTAAGGCGGGCCAGCGCGTCCACCGTGGAACGCTCAGCCCGAAAACCGAACTGAGCGTCCGACAAGTCCGGCCCGATACGCCGCAGATGACTTTTCAGGCGGGCAGCGATTATCCCCTCGAACATTTTTCCGACCTCATCGAGCAGCACGATGGGCCGGTATGCCGAGGGGGAATCTGCTGGGCGGCCCTCCTTGCGAAGGAGGCACAACTGCCCCTCCTTCCACGGTTTCGGGAACCTCCCACACGCAAGACATGCGCTGAAGAGGTCCCGAAACCTCTCCTCCATTTGAGTGGCAGCGATGGCCACCACTCTTGCCGGAACACCGTCGGGGCCCGGAGCCGTCTTCTTGGCGCGGATATGCAGAATCGCCGCGCCGAGTTCCGACTCCGTGACCGGAGGGGCCTCCTCTTCTTCTTCAGCTGACGGAGCTATCCTCAACGTGGCCCCCATCACTGGCGGGGCGAAGTTACTGTCCCTGCACGGGAACAGGGACTGAACCACCCCATCCAGAAATGAGGGCTCCAGGGTCTCGGCCACCGGGGGACCAAAGGGGCGCAATTTTTTGCGGGCCGTCTTGTATGGTCTCCCGTAGGGGTCATTGTCGAGACCCTCCAGCATCTCCGCTCTTGCCGAGTCTCTGGCGGCGGCGATGGACCTATCGAGGACCATTTTTGCCTCAATGTACAGCTCATAGAGGTGGTCCTCGTTGGCGTGGTCTCGTCGACGCCGCCTTCGGCTTCGCGTGTAGGCCCTCCTTGCCTCCACACACGCTGTTCGAAGCCCCGCCAGCTCCACCGACCACCAGTACACGGCGCGTTTGGGTGGTGGTCGGCTAGACCGAGGCATGCTAGAGTTGCATACCTCGGTCAGAGACTCCCTCAGGTGCCCCGCCACGGTGTCCACATCCAGGCCGGCGGAAGGCGCTGAAAACCAGTCCTGGATGAACGCCGCCACCACCGCTGCCTCCCTGTCCAGGCGGGTGAGAGCCCACCGCGGGAACGGTGATCGCACCGAGAGGGGCCGCGACTCTCCGGGGCCACCGGTGGAGATGTCGAATCGTACGTAGCGGTGGTCCGACATAGTCTCCACCAGGTCCACCCGCCAGTTCAACACGCGCGCGGCCAACGCAGGGGTGGCGAAAGTGACGTCCACTATTGAGCCACCCTGCCGCCGCACGCATGTCTGGACGCTTCCTCTGTTCAAGAGGGAGAGTCCAGAGGAGGCTGTCCACATTTCCACTGCCCTCCCGCGAGCGTCGGTGGCCGGGTTGCCCCAGTTCACCGACTTGGCATTCACGTCTCCCAGTACGGAGACCTGACGCGGCACCGCCCTGCCGACCACGGCGGCCAGGATTGCGAGATAATTCTCGAAATCCTGAAGAGGGCGGTTTGGGGAGAAATAGACGCCCACAAGGCCTAATTCTCCCCACGCGGCGGCCACGTATCCCGGTCCCCTCTCTAATAGCGAGAGGGGAGGGGAGTCTGTGGAAGACCGCGCCGCTAGTGCCACCAAGCTGTCTTCGTCACCCAGCCAGCTGCCGGGGACTGAGTAGGGCTCGGCGACCACCGCTACGTTCACCAACCACTCGGCCATAACCTGCACCACCAGGTCCTGGGCCGCCCTACAGTGGTTGGTGTTCGCCTGGAGGATGCGGTAGTTGGAAACCATTATTCCAACATCGCACATCCCTCCTCGGCTACCGCCGCTGGAGCTGCAGCGGCGACAACGACGGCGGTGGTGGCAGCAGCAGGGCGAACCTGCGCCGGCACTATGCCCTTCCTCGCGGGAGGCTTACAGTTCCTGCCCGTCATCCTGTGGTCCGCGGGGCGGCCACTGGCGGCACACGCCGCGCAGCGCAGCGTGGTAGCGCGGCAAGTGGCACCCTTGTGTCCCTCCTGCCCGCATCGGAAGCATGAGTCTCCCCAGTCGAACTTGGAGGGACACGTGACTCGGATGTGGCCGAACGCGAAGCACTTGAAGCAGCGCGTAGGTTGCTCTTCAAGCGGCCGGACCACAGCTGAACTGAGCCCCACAAGCAGCCGTCCCTTGGTCGCAGTAAGGACGGCCCCAGCCGCGGCGACCGGGCACTCGACGCGGATGGTGCCCATGCCGCGGCGGCCGAGCCTGATGGCTACACCTTTCACCGCGCCAGCGTCGCAGCCTCCAGCCGCCGCAACGGCCGCCACCACGTCCTCCTTAGTGACCGAATCATCTAGATCGGCCACCTCCAAGGCTGCGGTCTTTACAGGCCTGACGACCGTTGCCGCATCCGCGATGACCTCTTGCACCATTTTCGCGAAGAGATCCGCGTTTGCGCCGCGCTGCTCCCCCGAGAACTCGAAAATTCGAGCCCCGGCTAGGGTTCGGCGACACGTGATGTTGCCGATCCCCAGCCGGGAGGGATCCGCGTTGGTACGAGCCCGTCTTAGGACGGACTCATACGTCTCGCCCCGCTCCACGGCCTCCGGGGTGATGGTCGCCACGACGGCCGCGGTTTTGGGAGGAACCAGCTTCCTCTCGCCGGCTGGATCCTTTTTCGCTGCAGGAGCAGTCGCAGAGGGCTTGGGGGTCGACTTTTTCCCTTTTCCCCCCTTTACCACTTTCGTCCACGGCTGGTTGGACGGGGTGGTGGAGGGAAGAAGGGCGTCCTCTCCCTGCAAGTTCTGGGGGGCTGCTGGAGTTGCAGACGACCCAGACGCTCCCTCCGCGCTCGTGGTGGGCGTTTGAGCGGGCACCGTGGTCCCCTTGCCCTTGCCCTTGCCCTTGGAGGGCTTTGGGGCCCGGGGCTGCTCGCCCGATGCCAGGCCTCCCAGAGGCGCAGGTTCCGGCTCCGTCGGCGGTGGTCTCATATCCGCCGCTAGCGGCGGGCGGAGCCGCCTTTCCGGCAAGAGTCGGTCCTCGATGCCCGCGAAGCAGCCTCTGATGAAGGCCCTCTCCTCCATGACAACCCCACGGATAATTGCCTCAAGGCTGGCAGGGGAAGAGGAGCCCTCCACCACCGCACCTGGGGCAGATTGGGCAGGTCGGGCCGTGACCTCAGCCAGCTTCTGGTGCAGCTGGCTGACCTCCGCCTGCAAACGATCGACCTTCGCCTGCAGCTGTCGCGTCTCGTCCGTGGCCGTCCGCTTCACCAGCTCCATCACGATGCCGTGCATGCTGGCGGCCCGGCATTTGAGGGCCTTCTGGAAGGTCCCCTTCAAATTGGAGGACTTTGAGGCGACCTCCAGAACTTCCTCCTTGTCCTCCTTTGCCATGCGCTCCAATTCCGCCAGGGAGTGGTCAGCATATAGCACATTGGGTGCACCATAACCAGCCCTCGACCTGGCGGCTTGCGCCTGCCGCTCCTTGGCTGCGACCCTCTCCTCCAGGTCTTCCTGGAGTTGCGCCCTTTTCGCCAGGTTTAGCTGGCGCTCGGCGTCCACCAAGCCCACATCGTGAGCATAAGCCGAAGGAGAAGTTGAAGCCTTTTTAGACTTCGACTTCTTCTTCGCCCTAGATCCGACCGACTCCGAGGAGCCCTCGGATCCGAGCCTCATGCCGGCCCTCTTCCGCTTGGGGCGGTCGTTTTCGGCCGCCGACGTGTCCATATTGGACTCGTCGGCGTCCGACAAATCGTCCGGCCTGCTGAAAAAGCTGGCCGCAGATGGTGCGCGGTCAGCTTCCGACGCCGAAGCGCCGCCGGCGTGGCCCTGAGAAGGGCCGCTGGATTGGCCCTGAGAAGGGCCATTGGTTTGGCCCTGAGAAGGGCCGTCGGGTTGGCCCTGAGAAGGGCCGTTTGAATCACCCTGGGAGGAGCGATTCGAATTAAAACGCCCAGAGGCGGCACGGCTTGGTTTTTTCGGCATATCCGCAGACGACCTCGTTTTTGTCTGCGAATCACAGCGCACTTTAGCCGCCGGTCTGCCACTCCGTTACGGTGGTCAGACACGGCGTTGCCCGGGGGAAACTACGTGGAAGTATGCGCTGTGGGGGATCCCCCAAATTAACTTATCCTAACCTAACCTTTTTTTTGATAACGGTGTGGAAATCCTCATGGATGTCCTCCGCCCTGGGGCGGACGAACCTAACCATTGCATTATTCCAAAATATATTTATGCTACAGTATCATTATGCTAATAAAAGTTATGCGTAAACGTTATGCCAAACAATATTATACATTAAAATTTTATGCCAAGAGGCAGGTTCCCTGTGTGTACTCTAGACCGCACACGGGTGTTAACACTTTGACCTTGGCCTAGCGTGGTACAGAGTTAAGAAGTCAGCTTATACTGGTTTGGTTTACCACTGGCGTGTGGCTTACCGTACTATACTCCTGATTGGCCCTACGGAGAAGGCTTTTTTTTTTTTTGGTGGGACATCATCAAATGACCTCTCCCGCTCTGGGCGGAGCGGAAGGGCGTGTCAGACTCTTACTGACTAAAAACCACCCGTGTTCCTTCAGTTGCCTGTGCACCAGGGCCACGGTAACTCTTTCGAACAATCCGCAGCCCCGGCAGGGCCCTACGGGGAAGGCTGGAGCTATATTATGTTACAAAGATAATGTTAACTCACCGCAGCTTCTGCAATGCTGTTCTCCTGGTGAATACAAGCAGACTGTATGTTCTCCTTGAACTCCACGGCCTCCTCCAATACAAGGAGAGCCAGGTCATTTGTCACTCTCCCTCCCGGTAAGTTCGTGAAGTTCGGGTGGATTACTACTGAATATACCTGCAATTAAAGAAATATCATGTCATAGATGTTCCAGACTAGGGGCTGGGGAGGGGCTCGTGGCTAAGTAATAACACCCGCACGGGTCGATCATCGACGTTAAGCAACACTTGGCAAGGTCGGTCCGTGGATGGCTGACCATCCATTACATACCAGGGCCTCCCCGTGTCTCGGAAAGCACGTTAAGCCGTTGGACCCGGCTGTCATTCATAAGTCTTTGACAGTCGTTACGGGTAGTCAGAAGCACAAAAGTCTGTCAACCAGTTTTACCACGTGGTATCCAGTAACTGAGTTGTGGGGCTGTGCCCGACAGGGTCCATATTGATATTTTACCTTGTTAGACCATCTATGTAATACATATGGAATGCAGTAAAGAACTGAGTATTGAGTATTGAAATAGACACCTCGCTCCATGTAAAATATTTGTATTAAGCTGCATTTGGTAAGACTGGAAGCCGACCCCAACTTGGTTGCGGAAAATACTAAGCGGATGCGGTTTTACAGTCACGAGCATAAATACACAAAATTCAAAAGCGATTTTCTTCTCTTACGAACTAAAACTAATGATACATGCCTTTTCGACTTCGGTAACAACATAAACACGCGGAAAACACTATCACAATCTGAATCGTTTTGAAGCCTATTGCTAATCCATTGCTTCGTATGTTCGAAAAATTTATCTGCTCGTCAACGTAAATGACGCAATGAATGTTGTGGAACTGTCAAAATGAAAGCTATTCCTACTGTTAGTGTGTTATGCAATTACCTCGCTGGTTTAGCTCTAATTTACTTACCATAATGGCATCCAAAACATCGTACATGAAATTCTCAGATAAAAAATTTAAAAAATCTTTACCACCCAGTCTTACACATAAAAACACTAAAATCGTCAAAAGTAATTGTGAAAAATAGCACCTAGGTTAGACAACAAACTCACTTGGTAAGCACATATTGATTACTAAAAAACAAAAATAACATCGCCACTAGGATCAATGCGCAGTTACATTAATAACATTCTAAAAAAATCCGCTACAATATTTACAACTCACTAATTCGCTCACACATAAATTACCCAATCTAAATCTGGGGAAGCGCCACCGAATCTACGATTAAAATCTACAAATAGCACAAAACTAAATAATTAAACTTTTATTCAACTATCACACCAACATCCGAACTATACAAACACACTAAACTAATGAGCATTCATCAACTTTACACATTCAATCCCTGCATTCTCATTACAAAAATTCTTAACAAAACCATACACAATAATAATTATCCTTCACCATAAAAACATCCAAATACAGCCAAAGAAACCCCAACCAAATACAGACACACTCCCGCGAACGCAGTATGGCAGGAAAAGTATAAAATACGAAGGTGTACATCTTAATAATAATCTACCAGCAGATATCCTGCACCCTAATTACGTAACATCCCCTATCACAATCTGAATCATTTTGAAGCGTATTGCTAATCCATTGCTTCATATGTCAAAATAATTTGTCTGCTCAACAACGTAAATAACGCATTGAATGTTGTTAAACTGTCAAAATGAAACCCATTCCTACTGTTAGTGTGTTACGTAATTACCCTGCTGGACTACACTTACTCGTACCTGAGTTTTGTGTGACGGAAAAGGTACGTCTCTCTCCTTATCATCGGCCATATTTTAACTACTATGGGCGTACTATGGGAAGTGTTGGTTATTGCGGAATAGAAAAACCGTTTGCAGTTCAAATCAAGTCATAATTTACGATCAAACTAATCACACTAGCGAATCATACACTGTAGGTACACGACACAACTATACGGAACGTGCGACAGTTTCTAAACGTGTTCACTGCTTGACCGCCAACAACAAACTCTGCTTTTACTCTGGTCAAGCGTTACGTTATAGACTCTGCCGAGCGCCGCCTGGTGGCGCTGGCGTCCCGATTAGTCAAAGTCAAACGATTGATTTAACGTATTTCCAACATGTATTTATTCGCTAAGTGAACAATGTATGTTCTTTTAGAATAAATAAATAATCTTTAAACCCAACTTAGTATAATCAAAGCCAAAGTCAACGTTTTTATTTGTAATCTAAACCATGCAATCGTGAACAAGGTCTTTTCTCAAAGCAGTAATTTTTATTTCTCAAGAACGCTTTCTTCTTTCACGTAACTGTAAGGTATTTATGCTCAAGGCCGTACGTATGTAGGTAGATAAATGAAAGACTTACCTTATGTACTTTCTCGTTGCCTCCAAAAGTTTGCAGGTTCACCTTCCCGAGGAAGACCAACATGTTGTCCGGGTTTGAGGTCTTGTTGCCGACGATCATGCATCTGGCATCTGTAAAGAAATAATACATCATTTAATTAACATTGCACTCTAAAGCCTACTGGGTGAAACTCTTAAACTCGAAAAGAAGACCAGCACCCTAATTGCGCAACACACTATCAATCAAAATCTGAATCATTTTGAAAGATATTGCTAATCCAATGCTTCATAATATGTTCGAATTTGTCAGCTTAACAACGTAAATAACGCAATGAATGTTGTTGAACTGTCAAAATGATAGCCATTCCTACTGTTGTAGGTATGGGTTACGCAATTACCCCGCAGAGCTTATAGTTTTTTTTAAATAATTTCCCATAGTGAAAAGTTACATTTTGGTTCGTGTTGATTCAAGTTGTATGGGAAAAGATAATGTCGACATAAAAACCGTAAAAACCTTAATCAGTTAATAGTAATAGTTAGTCTTTAATAATAATAATCTTCCCACAAACACCGCCACTTCGACCGGTTCTGTGCTTCCCACATCCACCTTTCGCATCTTGATTTTATTATTAGCAGCAAATTAAAATTAGCGTTTAACGATCCCTTTGATCCGACTCTAAAAACATCAAAATACTATATCTATAAAAGCAAACCGCAGATAACTCAGTATGACATCATTATCTGTCTGCACTTTCTTAACTACGTTGGGGTCAGCTTCCAGTCTAATCGTGTGCAGCTGAATACCAATGTTTTTTAGTAAATGATAAATCATTTTATTTCTCTAAGTAGGTTTGTACAAACACTTTTACACGTCAATCATATTTTAAAAACTAAATGAGGTCCGCATTTCCTATCTGACTACTCTGAGAAGAAAGGCCGAAACAAACTCAGAGGTCACAGTCTCTTTTAATGTCCAGACATAATCTTGGTCAGTTCATGCGAAGACTATGTAGATTGGTAAGTGAAATGGTCTTTTTAGGAAAGAACCACACAGATAGAGTGGACCGGTCCAGTCAGTGCACGCATTTGTCAGTAATCGTGCAGCTCAACTCAGAACTAAAGGAGCTCAACGATTCGACGAACTATACCAAAGAAAGGACTAATAGTATTACCAGTATTTATACCCTAAAATTAACTGATGCACCCAATTTTAATCAGTTTAATTTAAAACGAAGCCATAGATTTATGCAAGAACTATACATTTTCTTTTTCTCTAAACCCGTAATACTGAAGAAAACGGAAACGTCATTAGAATGCAAACGCTACAAACGGAAGGAGGTCTGTAATCAAATTAGTGCCTCGCCTCGCCTTGTTCAATGCGATGGGAAAAATATAAAAAGGCAAGGCAGGGGGAAGTGAGGGTTGAAATTTAGAATTTTGGTCTTTCTTTGCGAAGTACGTTTGATGCATTTATTTATCAGCGATGTTTAAGTGTAAAGTAAAAAGACTTCTAAAGTTACTTATACAAAGAAAAGCTAATGGACTTGAATCTTTTTTGTACCGTGTTTTTTTTTCTAACAAAGCGAGTTCCGTAAAAATCACACAGTAATTCTATGGTGCAAATGCTTTACCTAATATGTAATATTACAACATTAATAGAATAGATACAGAATACACTAACTACTACTACAACTATTCATTTACTCAATTCAAGCTTATTTCATGGGTGTTCTACCCATGAAATAAGCAGAAATAGCTCATTAGTAAGGCAATTTGTAGTGATTTCGATTCCATCCCGTCGTATTACAAAACCACTTATTTAACAGCCGTACATTTCCCTCTTGAGGTTGGCGTTAATAGCTACGACAGTTTTGTAACTAATGTAGCTATTTACTTACGCAATCAATTTGTAAAATATTATTATTATACAGCGAAGATATTACACCCCCGGACTCCTAAAGCCAGCCACCCTGCATTTTTTGTATTTTGTAGGTATCTATGACTTTTTAAATCGTAGTGAATTTGGACCAATGATGACACCAAAACGGTCGCCAGATGTCTGCTTCAAAACTGCATTAACTTTTTTTTTTTTTTGAGTCATCATTATTTTGATATTCTGGCCTTGATACCTTATATGGAAATGCACGGTAGCTCAATTTAAGAGTGCGGGAGTGTATTGTGAGAGTTAACAGTTACCAGCAATGTGCACCCACATATTGTAAGCTTCTGTGCTTATAAATGAGGGCCTTTCTAGAACGATGTTCTACAGCGCATCTCGATTTAGAATTAGCTACTTGTCAGTCCATACTCTATGGTCACAAAAGTTACCAAATTAAAACTAGTCTCTGCAGTCCATGGTCACTATAGTATCCATTTTCAAATTTCGCAATACATTTCTCCTATTTGTCGTAGCTAACTAAGGCATGTTGAGTTTTAGAAATAGTTTAGCTTTGCAGAGCGTCATCTCGGTCAATAATTACCTGTGTAATGAGCTCTTTCTAAGGCTGATGTATCTTATTAACGCTCAGGTACTGTTCCTCCACTAATAGCGCTAAAAGGATCTTTTGGCGCCTGAATGACATTGACAGGGGGGCGCTGTTGGTAAATATTTGTAAAACTCTCAAAGAAATTGTACGGAAAAACAAGATGGCGGTGTTAGTTAAAATTTTGGCCACGCGCCAAACTATACTTGTACTTGTAGATTGAAATCTTACTCACCAGTAACAATAACCTTCTCAGTGAGCAGCACGCCATCGCAGAAGTAATTGAACTGGTTCTCCCCGTTGGGGTTTGTGACGAAGATGGACGCGATCCACGGGAACACTGTCTTCGTAAACTCTTGGCAGGACGTGTTACCGTGGCAGATAGGGTCCGGCTGTAAAAGATGAGCATAGGAAGGTATAAAGTAGGGAAGGAAAATGGAAGTTTACTCAACTCTTTATAGTCACGGAAATTAACCGTCTATCAAATTGACACACACCACTAAGTTGCCGTGTTATAGCCATTTCATACAACTGTCAAAGAATGACATTTGTGAATTGAATATACGGACAATTTAATTTGGCAGTCCATTTGTTAAACAAAAAAATTTCCTGACTTTAAATGGACTCTATAAATCTCTGAATAAAATATTTTGCGTATAATAAAGAATTAAAATAGGTGCACAGTTTACACACACATTTTAAGGTTTCTGGTTAGAATGCTAGTAGATACAGTTCGTGTTTCACTTTATCAAAGGTACCCAACTAATATTGAACTGAGAAAATAAATGTCGAATCGTTGAGCTCCTTAAGTCCTAAGTTGAGCTGCACGATTACTGACAAATGCGTGCACTGACTGGACAAGTCCACTCAATCTGTGTGGTTCTTTCCTCAAAAGACCATTTCAGATACCAACCTACATAGTTTTCACATGATCTTACTAAGATTATGTCTGGACTTTAAAAGAGACTGTGACCTCTGAGTTTGTTTCAGCCTTTCTTCTCAGAGAAGTCAGATAGGACACGCCGACCTCATCTAGTTTTACAAAATATGATTGACGTGTAAAACTGTTTGTACAAACCTACTTACAGAAATACAATCATTTACCGTGTCATTTATTAGTATTTGTATAAACGAATGTGTTGAAATGTTCACAGATGATGTATTTCTGTTGCCGCTATAACAACAAATACTAAAAAACAGAATAAAATAGATATTTAGGGGGCCCCCATACAACAGACATGATTTTTTTGGCGTTTTTATAGATAATTGTACGGAACCCTTCGTGCGCGAGTCCGACTGCACTTGGCCGGTTTTTTTCTAATATGGGTCTTATTCTATGGTATGAAACGCTTACTTTACTAACGAAAGTAAAGCCGAAGTGCGGTCTACGAATGTTATCAGACCTTATCAGATCGATACACTGTGTTAGAACCTAACCTCAACAATTAAAAGAATCATTAGTCAAATACCTTAACTCATTAACCCCAAAAATATTACCATATAATAAAAACAAGATTCACAGAAATAAATACCATTTTTTGCGAATCCCTTCCATAATTCAAAACGCGGTGAGCACTCAAATTAAAAATTAAAAATTCAAATTTCCTCAGCGGCCATTTAGGTATGGTGTTTATAGCGATAAATTATGTATAATGGTTTTGATTATCTAACGGGCGATAAAAAACAGACAAAGGAATGTCGGATTTTAAACTACGAATTCATTGGTTAAACTATTTTTTAAATACAGGAATTTTCGGATTATTTTTTATTAATACTCCTGCCGGTCGATTCTGTAAAAATCTCACCGTGAAAACTTAGATGAAGTCATGTTGAAGTTAGCTGTCATTGACAGCTAACTTCTACATCACTTCAATATATTTTTTTTTTTTACCTTTTTCAGAACAGATCAGCTGGTAAAATTTTCAACCAAGCTAAAATACAGGCTGATTTTTAATTCTTAAATAATATAAACAACATTTCCTATGGTATAACAACATAGGCGCCTATTTCTGCCGCCACGCCGCCCACCCTGCACCGTTTACAGTCAAGGTTTGCAAAAATCTACGTCAATTTGCCTTTTTATAATGATCTCATACAACCGTCAAAAAATTGTGATTGGAATATACGGACAATTAAAGTTGGTAATAAATTTGCCTAACAATGAATTACCCCTACTTTACATGTCTCGATTACTGGTAACATCACAAGCCATTGATGTTGCAATTATCTTGAGGTTACCACTTTCCATAAGGTGGATTTCTAGATTTTTGCAAACCTATCACATAGAAACATAACAAAACATCACGCCTGTATTCTCTAAAGGGATAGGGAGAATTGTAACTATAGTACACTCACATTTTGCTAATTTCGTTAAGTCGCATGTAATAGGGGCGAGCCATATTGCCATCAACCGGGCACAAATCTAGACTCCGAGCCGCTATTAAGAAATTCCTAATGGAAAATCCAATGACAGTTTGCCCGACCTGGAAATCGAACCCAGGACCTCATGCTCAACAGTAGCGATCACGACCACTAGATCAACGAGGCTTCACATAAAAATGCCGGATTATTTCACAGAGCGACATTTATTCTTAAAGCTTAATTACAAAAAAATATATAAAACAAAAAAATAATAAGTAAAGAAAAAGAAAGAATTATAATATAAAAAAAAAATCTCTTTAATAATATTAAAGAGTATTCTATTCTATTCTATATTTGGTGAAGCATACTAATTACACCATCTTCTGACTTCCCCAACTTTGCACAAAGCCATGAATTTCCCCAACTTTTTCGCGAAGATTGCACAAAAGATGACAACTACAAGGATTGCCACTTACAACTTTGTGCAAATGCTGCCAAAGGGTTCCACTTTCTACTGTTAACGTCGTGAAGTTTATATTCTTGTAAGGAAAGTAACTTAGGAAGCTGTTGCTTGAATTCCTTATTACTTTCAACTGTACTAAAGACCCGCGACAGCGTAGGAAAATTCAAAATTCTGATTACTTTATTGTCATTTTAACCGACTTCACTTAAGGAGGAGGTTCTATGTTCGTCTGCATGTATTTTTTTAATGTATGTTCATTGATATTTTCATCGACTGTGAAGCGATTTTGAAAATGCTTTTTTTCATTTGGTAGAGTAAGCTCGCGGGGTGGTCCCACATAATTTTTTATTAACTTTGAGTTAGCTTAAAAAAAACGTGTTCAATCCACTTAATGTATGTTGATGATGCTATATATTAGAAGTCAGTTAAAACCTCCTGTCACTGTTGTTTACATAGCAAGTGGTATAAGAATTTGTGTGGGGTTGGTACCACAGCTAAAAAGAAAAAAATAAAAAACGTTTCTATAAAAAAAAAACAACCAACTTTGAAAAAAATACTACAAAGTGATAAATAACATTGATTTGGGAAGTAGGTGGCAAAAAACGAAAATACAGAACCAAGAACACGTTTTTTCTATTCACCTCTGCATACGCCTTGTCCCCGTTATTAACAGCGTTGGGGTTGGCTTCCAGTCTAACCGGATACAGCTGAATACCAGTAGTTTACATGTAGCGACTGCCTATCTAACCTCTACAACCCAGTTACTGGGTAACACGAAAGCCCTTAGCAAGATTGTCTATCAGACTTTCGGGCTTCTGACTACCCGTAACGACTGTTAATGACAGCCGATACCAACGGCTTCAAGTGATTTCCGAGGCACGGAATACCTGCCTACTTAATATGCCTGCAAGGTGTAACCTTTCGTGATCCACTTGGAAGTCCCTGAACCGCCTCCGGAAACAAGTGGGAAGATGTAACTCCAACCTGGTAAAGTGGGGCGACCTCGACAGAACAGCTGCAGGGTATGGATGTGGAGCTATGTCGCAAACTATGCTCCACCTTCTGTCTTGCCCTCTGTGTCTCAAAACATGCAGTCAAAGTGACCTCTGCGCTGATACCAACGACGCCTTGGAAGTGGCGAAGTTTTGGGCCAACAAAATCTGAAGTACAGTCGTGCCAGCAACACGAAGAAAAAGAATATGCCTGAATACTTATTCTATCTTATTTGCTAACAATAGGTACATAAAGTCAAATTAAATGAACTGAACAAATCTCTCACCCACCTCATCAATCCTCTCAAATCTTCCCAACAGACTGACTTTAATAACAAAACAGAAGTCCTTAAATCTTCTCCCTTTATTAATAGTCACACATTTACACCCAGAATGAGGTCGTATGTTAGAATCAGACTTCGCGACAACGATGTGTTTTAAGAGTAAACATTCAGTTAATTATGGTGATTTAATTCTGACGCAGAAATTTGAGATCGGGGAGATACGTGTCAAGGTTACCCCTGAGGGTGTATGAAGGTTGGTAAGTAGAAGGTACTCGTACGCTCAGCAAATAAAATTTGTATGCAGATTACTAGGAGTAGGTAGGTAGGTACCTATATCTGTACAAGGATTTTTTGGAGCACGAATGACATTGACTAGGGGACGATGGTGGTAAACATTTTTTTTAGAGATGTATTGAAAAACAATATGGCGTCGTTAGTTCCGATTTTAGTCACGCGCCAAATAAAAACTTGTAGCCCTATACGCGAATAGCCTGCGATATGGATCGAGCAGTGGTGGCCCAGTGACAATCGCCGCGACTTACGAGTTATTGGTCGTGGGTTCAAACCCAAACAGGCACTTTGTACAAATTATTTCATCACTACTGCTCTCGAAACGGTGAAGGAAAACATCGTGAGGAAACCGGCATGTTCTAGAACTAAAAATTCGAAGACATGTGACATCCGCCAATCAGCACTGGGCCCGCGAGGTGGATTACGGCCCACTCCCTCTCACAGAGAGGAGGGCTGTATCCCAGCAGTGGGGACATTATCGGCTGATTATGCTATGATATGCTATGGAAGTCAGTATCATCGTATACCCTGTGCATTATTTTTATCATTACTATTAATTTGTTAATTTATATCTAGCTATGGGTGTTATTTACTTACCTGAAAATAAATGAATTTATTTATTATTATTATAAATGATCCGATAACTTTTAATGCCTGCACCATTCCAAACGCACCTAGATGCCTGATTAGCACATTAATACCAACGTAGACTAGTGACCCTGCCTCTGCTTCACACGGGTGCGATCAACTGATATAGCGACTTATCAAAACTTCACTTATTCTACATAAACCTTTCGGAATACATTCTCTAAATTATAGTGAAGGCCGCATCAAAATCCGTTCAGTGTTTAGAAGAATTAAGTGTGTGCACTGACAGCCATGAAAAACGACTGTTGATTGATTACTCAACTATTAAATGATAAATGATTTTATTTCTGTAAGTAGTTTTGTACAAACACTTTTACACGTCAATCATATTTTTTAAACTAGATGAGGTCGGCGTTTCCTATCTGATTACTCTGAGAAGAAAGGCCGAAGCAAACTCAGAGGTCACAGTCTCTTTTAAAGTCCAGACATAATCTTGGTCAGATCATGTGAAGACCATGTAGATTGGTGTCTGAAATGGTCTTTTGAGGAAAGAACCACACAGATTGAGTGGACCTGTACAGTCAGTGCACGCATTTGTCAGTAACCGTAAATTTTCCAAATACTTTTTTAAGCAACCATTGGGACAGTAGCTTTTACTGTTTTCTTGTCTATGTCATGGACTTTCGTCTTTGATTATATTATGACTCTCAATGGAATATTGTAAAATCTAAGTACATAGGTAATTTCCAGCCGAAAAAATCCACGGAACTAAAGCATAGGTTTACATGATAGCTGAAAACATTAACTATTCGTGTAAATATTATCATAGACCTTAATCTTAATACTGCCTCGTTGGTCCAGCGGTCGTAGGCGCTACTTCTGACCATGAGGTCATGGGTTCGATTCCCGGGTCGGTCAAAGTGGTATTAGGGTTTTCTATCAAGAATTTCTTAGTAGCAGCCCGGAGTCTGGATTTGTGCCCGGTTGATGGCAATAGACTCGCCCCCTATTATATGGGACTTAAACATAACTGGCGAAATGTTGGTGTCCTATAGGTACACCTCTGCCTAATCTTTAGGGGAACAGGGGAATGATGATATTGTGTTTTATTATCCTAGACTTTAACGTTAATAAGAAAATGCGACAGGAAAAAATAACTACTGTTATCTTTCGATTCTTTATCTAAACATTCTCAAACAAACTTTCCTACTCCTAACGAACAAGGAAACACATCCAAGAGCCTCTTCATTGACTCACTCACTCACTCTCTCGTTAATCGGGATCTAATTGCGGTAGATCAACCATGAGAGGAAAAACTTACTGTTCTTTCAAAACATAATTACAACCTTGAATGGCACTGAGTTACCTCTTGGTAATCAAGGAAGTTGGATGCGGTATTTGAATTATTATTTTTATGAATGGTTACAGTAGAAAAAATTGTGTGGAGTGCGCAAAAAATTGTGTTGTTTATTTTAAGGAGTCTTATTGTTACGTCTTTAAAATGTTTATATTGCTCCGTCACCTACATAAGTATGGATTTGTACGTTGGATTCATAGCTAGACAAAGTTTCAGTTAGCAGCTCTTACCTACATTAATGCTAAAGCCTTATGGTTACTTACGACTTAACCTATAGTTTGACCGAAACTGTTGTACCGCGCCTTAGGTATGTGCGCGGCGAGACGGGGGGCAGTGCAGGCCGCTCATTCGTCAACGCTCACGGCGTCACGCCCCCCGCCTCGCCGCGCTTTCTTAAGGCGAGGTACAGCGGTATCGATCAGACTATAGTGTTTCCAATTGACTACGAGAAATCATTATTTACGTGTTTACAATCAAATCTACGGGGTAATTGCGTAACCCACTTACAAGGGCAATGCCATTCATTTTGACAATTCGACAATATTCATTGTGTGATTTAGGAAGTCGAGCCGGCGAATTTTTCAAACAAAATGAAGAAATGGATTAGCAATTTCCTTCAAAATCCTTCGGATTGTAAAAGAAACTGTACTTGTGTAACTGTAACTTGGGTGCTAGTCTACTTAAAGTACCTAATGATTTGACTATCTGCATTATTACATCATCATTGTAATCATTCTTTTGTCCTTATACCATTACAATCAGTTCGATAGTATTCCGATTGTCAACAGACAGAGGCCCTGTCGCCTTTCAAATACACATAACAATATAAAATCTATTAATGAGAAATATCTTGAATATCTTTATCGGAAAACAGATACAGAGATGTAACTTTGCGATTTCAATACCGAAACTTGTTATACACAGGTGGATATAGGACTGCTTTGTTAAGGAAAAGTGTTTCTGGTATGACACCGGCTATTTTTAACCACATTCCTAATTCCATAAAAGAGGAACCAGTAACAACTTTCAAAAATAAACTAACTTTACTTCTATTGAATAAATGTTACTACTCTGTAGCGGATTTTCTAGCAGAGAAATTTTAGTTGTGTATCAATGTTTGTATGTTTGATGATGAACTGCATCAATGTTTGCATGTCAAAATGGTAGAATGTACAAGGGTTTTTTTAATATTATTATAACCACCTTATTGTAAATACCTACATTCTGAGCAAATAAATATTCTATTCTATTCTACCTACCTACCTTATTGAGTACTATTCCCACAACCAATGATCTCCTTAGAGAATGTTAATTTTTGATTTTAATTTTAATTATTTTAGATTTATATCATTTTTATTTGTTTAATGTTAATGTTTTAATCTTTTTGTTACATTATTTTGAATGAAATTTTTGTTATCATTATTGTTACGCGCAAATCACCAAAATGATTGAATAACTTTAATTGTAAATATCCTTTTTGAAACCATTTTAAGGTGCATGTTGTGTTAGTCTGTAAGTGATTGTTGCACTTATAAATGTATATACTATTATGGAAATTATTGTAAATGTATTGTGTAAACAATTGTTGGCTAACCTAAATAAATAAATAAAATACCTACACCGCATCAGAACATTCGAGCTCGGGGTAACGCAAGAACGCGCGTAGTCCATTGTGCGGGTGATTAATGACGCACATCGCGTGATACCGACTATCAGACTACCAGCTTCGTGTACACACGACTAAGCTACGTGGTACACAGGTGAAAATATTCATCTTTCAACTACACTGCCATGTGCTAGTATTCAATTTAAATGTGTGCGTTATTCGAGTTGTCTTCTTCTTCTTAGCGTGTCGATGGCAAAAAGAATAAGAGAAAATAATGAGTTAAGGCGCGAGAAGAAGCAAGCCCATCGCGGTAACGAATAAGGTTCAAAACAGCGATGCGTTTGATGTTAGCTGAATCAAATGAACCCAAAATTTTAAGTAATTTTGTAGATTTTATTAAATTTAAATATTAATTCACGGCTCAGTGAAAAAAATTTTAGGTATTTCTTTAGTTGACTGAATTCTACACAAATAACATAACACAAAATACTACACTCTCTCGCTTATTTAAAATATGGTAGTTTACGCTCAAGATTTTGTAAATTATGCGACGAAACATATTTTTTTGACCTCTGTTTTACGATTGTTTTATCATGATACAATTATATTTTTTAAATATTTTTGAATAAGCCTTTTGACCATTTGACAACACACTCAATTTCTTTCTGGCTAGTATAATATGTACCAATACACCTAACTGTGCGACAAAAATCTGAGCGTTTTACGGTATCCTACGCTTGGGCAGCGCCTTAACTGATCTTGTCCTCCCATACCTATTAACACTGTAATTTGAAAACATTGTTAAAACCACTTATTTTTAAAAGAGTAACCGTGGAGTTTCTTGCCGGCTCTTCTCCATAGGAAACGACCACTTGGAACCGTGTACCTAGCTTCTGATGTTTCATACTTTGCCTATGTAGGTTTATGTGAAATAAAATATGTTTGTTTGATTGATTGGTTTTTCTACGCACGTGTTTTCACAAGAAAAATTGGTTTATCACAACCAATTTTTTCTTTCTTTCTAACAACTTCTAAAGCTTTCAACTAGCTAACTAGCTTCATCTTTCCAAGTGATCGACTACTTTGACAATTCAAAAGTGGCTGTAAATGAATTAACTGCCATAAATGCTTTGAGTTAGAGTTTGAGGTTGAAGCTGGTATACATAAGATAAAACATTTTTTTTTCTTATTCTCATCTAAAACGGTAAAAGAGAAAAACGAATCTGAAAATAGCAATTAGGGTTAGGTAAAGTTCACGAAAACCTTATGAGCCCTCTGAACGTAGGCCCGAGAACGAAATCGCGTAGAGTACAGTAGAGTGAGAGTGAGAGAGTTCCCTCGGACACCTATATTATGCATACTGCGCAACCACTCGCGTGCAACTTCCGAGAACTCATAAAGTTTTGCGCGAAATGTACGTATCGCTTTAGTGATATCAAATAATTAACAAAATAGCACAATCAAAACAATAGTTTCGGAGTCTGGATTTGTGCCCAGTTGATGGCAATAGGCTCGCCCCCTGCTACATGGGACTTAAACATAACTGGCAGAATGTGGGTGTAATATAGACACACCTCTGCCTAACCCTCCGGGGAATACAGGCGTAATATTATGTTACGTTACAACATAGTTTTGAGTAGTAGTAACAAGATATCTGCCTGTATACCAGATACCTTGTTCGACTGTACTACGAGGAACTATGCTCAATATCCTTGTTGAGCACAGTTCCTTGTTAGAGCGTAGTATTGAGTAATCCTTTATTCAAAGGGAAAAGGGCTTGAACTTGAAGTTTAAAGGACGCACGTCGAGTGATGCCGATCTGCTCCGTCTACTATAGGAACTGTGCTCAACGTTGATTATATCACAGCTACTCACTTAGAGGTTGGGCCGGGGCTGCGGATTGTTCGAAAGAGTTACCGTGGCCCTGGCGCACAGGCAACTGAAGGAACACGGGTGGGTTTTAGTCAGTAAGAGTCTGACACGCTCTTCCGCTCCGCCCAGAGCGGGAGAGGTCATTTGATGATTTACCAGCCGAAAAAAAAAAAAAAAGAAGTGGTTGGGCTAGCACAATCAGCCTATAATGTTCCTACTGCTGGGACACAGGCCTCCTCTTTGTGAGAGGGAGTGGGCCGTAATCCACCACGCGGGCCCAGTGCGGGTTGGTGGATGTCACATGTCTTCGAATCTTTGGTTCTAGGACGTACCAGATTCTCACGATGTTTTTTTTCACCGGTTTGAGATCAATAATGAAGAAATAATTTTCATTTCCCCTTTCACTAGTGTTAATTAAGAACTCTTTCGCCATATACGGAAAGGAGAGAACAATTACTTTATAAGCAATTAATTCGCGTAATAATTGCCAGTTAAATACTATCTTTTATTGCTCAAAATTGGACCGTTCATATAATTTTAATACCCAGTAATTAATAGTTTAATTACTTACATAATTTTAACGATGACCGCCCCGTTTGTTCAAAATATAATGTTCTTCTTTAATGACAACTTTGTCGCCAACAACATTAAAAATCGTTGGAAAATTTTGGTTTCGTGATTATCGGAGCACGCAAGCGTCTAGAGAAGGCAGTACCTACATACTAATTAAATTTGTGGCACCAAAAGTGAAGTGATGGATTTGATGATATCATCCGCAAAAAATACGGTCTCACTCCTGAGCAGAATAAGAGGCAGTCGCAATAGCATTCTGAAAGTTGCGGCGGCAGACACTTCCTCCGCCATACTAAAGTAATTTGTGAGAAGACCCAAGTTTCCATTTCTCGTTGTGTCTAATTAATGGGTGGTCTTCTCATTAGTTCGTCTTTAGTTTAAGTTTTATTTTTATATATCTTTATTGTTTTAATCGGGGTTTTTATCCACATGGATACGTTAACCCCATCATGCCTTGTCCGATCTACTAAAAACTACTACTTAGATCTTAAAAATAAATGGAAATCTTAACCATTGAAGTACACTAACCAACTGAAGTATTCTTTTAGCAATATCAGAAGTTGTTTGTGCCAAAATGCTTTGAACTAGCCCTACCTGTCCTGACTTCCTGAGTCGAGCTGCACGATTACTGACAAATGCGTGCACTGACTGGACAGGTCCACTCAATCTGTGTGGTTCTTTCCTCAAAAGACCATTTCAGATACCAATCTACATGGTCTTCATATGATCAGACCAAGATTATGTCTTGACTTTAAAAGAGAGTGTGACCTCTGAGTTTGTTTCGGCCTTTCTTCTCAGAGTAGTCAGATAGGAAACGCCGACCTCATCTAGTTTAAAAAATATGATTGACGTATAAAAGTGTTTCAACAAACCTACTTACAGAAATAAAATCATTTATCATTATCAATGTCAAAAATAAAAGATCCATAAATTATTGTAAGTAACAGGTTTGCACTCAAAAACACATTTTTTTTGTAACAGCACAGTAACACAATCCATCAGCAAATGCACATTACTGTGCTGTTACAAAAAAAATGTGTTTTTGAGTGCAAACCTGTTACTAACAATAATTTATGGATCCTTTTTGTTGTCCGAAATAAAATAAAATAAAATTTATTTATTAAAAGTGCGTTGAGCGTTAAACTTCCGTCACGGACCGCGGCCATTCAAAACCAGCTGTTTCTATACATCATTTGTATCATAGTGCTCGGAAAGGAAACACGCTAGGTTTATATGGAAAGTGTGGACAACGCCGCCTTTAAGTCTTTAAAAATACTGACCCTTCCAGCATTATACATTTTGGAAACTGCGTTGTTTGCGCAAAGGAACACACAATTATTTGTAAAAAGTTCTTCCAGTAGAAAAATTCCATTACGTGCCCAATACGTAAATAAACTATGTTATCAAAAGTGTAAGACCGCATTGATGCGAAAAAGTTTTTTTGGTATGGCACCTAAAGTGTTCCATAAAATTCCTGATAACATAAAAAACATGACATTATATAAGTTTAAAAAAACCCTTACTAAATTATTAATTGACAGATGTTATTATACTGTAGACGAATTTTTGAATGACCAATTATTATAATAATGCATTTTTACCTTTTGATATAATAAGGACTATGACTATTTATTGATTTAATTGTATTTGATGTTTTTAATATTTTTTCTCTTTTCTGTTCGTGTATTTAATTAATTCAAATATTATTTTTCTAAGTCACATAATGTAATGACACCTAATGTGTCACTTATAAATATTTTGTACCTATGTCTTAATCATGACAAAACATAGCGCACCCCCTATTTATGTAAACACCTATTTTTCACAAATAAACAGATTGATTGATTGATTGATTGATTTAGCAGCGGCCGCCCAGGCGTCTCCGTGCTCCGTGGGATTTTCCTCATTGTCATCTGCCTAACCTCTTCCCAACTATATTGAGTTCGGCTTCCAATCTAATTGGATGCAGCTATTTACATGAAGCGACTGCCTATCTGACCTCCACAACCCAGTTACTGGATAATACAATACCCCTGGTAAGACTGGTTGTTCGATTTTCGGACTTCTGACGACCCGTAACGACTGCCAAAGAGCCACCAATGACAGCCGGGACCAACGGCTTAACGTGCTTTCCGAGGAACGTAGGGGTCTTGATATGTAAAGATGGTCACCCATCCACGGATCAACCGCGGCAAGCGTAACTTAACCTGATCGATCGACCCGTGTGGCTGTTATTACTTGGCCACAAGCCACTCCTCCTCTGTGGTATCTTCCTCTGACCTTAAAAAATGCCTGTACCTAATTCGATACCCATGTGACATCCGCAGAACCTTAAATACCTCCATAACATCCCTTGACTCAAACTCAAACTTTTACAGACACTTTTGAATTAAACCATTTACAGACACTTTTGAATTGTCAAAGAGTCGGTCAGTTAGTCAGAAAGTTGAAGCTAGTTGCCCATTCCAAAACGTAGATCTCTATGGAGAAGAACGGGCAAGAAACTCCAAGGACACTCTTTTTAAATCAAGATATTACAAAATCCTGGGTCCATTATTCTTGTTGCTTCTATGTGCGAGAACAATGAAAAAAAAATATAAAGAAACAATTCAAAATATAAGATTAATAATAAAAATAAGCCGTGGCAGTTAAGAGATGACCAGTCTCAACTGACGGCGCCCGTTCACGAACATGACGCGTGGATCAGCACCATCCAGCTCAACCATTTTGTAGGGAACCGAATGATCCAACACACGCGCCACCGACAGTGAGACATTTAAGTGAGCATGACATAGTATTGATATAAAAGATATAAAAGACAACCACAATGATCAAATGGCCGGCGAACACACAAAGAGACCGCAAACGGACAATGCCAACGAAAATGCGCCAAAAAGCTCACCAGCCAACTCCTATAAAGGCCAATGGAAAATTGTTTTTCACGCATTCAAAAAGCGCGTTTGTGTTCACCCGCCAGCTCGTATTTTCGCTACAGAATGATTGATTTGAACTGTTGTTGAACTGAACGCTTGAGATACACGGACGTTTCCTTTGGCAGCGTGATATTTTGTTGAACTATTAATTTTCTTTGGTTAGAGACCTGCACCCTAATTTTGTAACACACTTTCAATCATTTGTTCTTCAGGTAGTTGAGGGTTATTCTTGAGAGGAGGCCTATGTCCAACAGTGGATGTATTTAGCTGAAGGATGATGCTAAATCAATTAACAACTAATTGGCGAACCAATGTCTTGATGTGCAGCTCATCGGGGTGGAAGGAATCAATGCAGACCAGCACCCTGATTACGTTACACACTATCTCTCACAATCTGAATCATTTTGAAGGATATTGCTAAACCATTGGTTCATATGTTCGAAAAAAAAATCTGCAAGCTGCGCATCCTCCTCGCACAGCTACCTCGCGGCGGCACATCTTCATAGCACATCTTACTCGCTCCGTTACACAGCTTAGCATTAGTGGAAACGGTCAAATAGTTTCATAGCTTAGCTTTTACATACTCGCAGCATAGCTGCATAGCACATCTCTGGTGGATAAGCAGCCTTAGTGTGTAACGCAATTACCCCGCTGATGGAGACATGTTTAATAATCTACATATAGTAAGATTATGGCTACTCTGTGTGAAAAGAGGCCTTTGCCCAGCAGTGGGACCATAATAGGCTGGTATTATTATTTATTATTATACATTATGAGAAAAAAACTACTACCCATTGTATTTGTTCTTTCTAAAAAGCAAGCTAAAAGGTACATTCACATACATACATACACATACATAAACTCACGCCTTCTTCCCATGGGGGTAGGCAGAAACTACAGAACACCACCTACTACGATTCTTACATACTCCTTTTGCCTCGTTTATGTTCATACATCTGCGGGGTAATTACGTAACACACTAACAGTAGGAATGGGTTTCAGTTTGACAGTTCAACAACATTCATTGCGTTATTTACGTTGTTGAGCAGATTTTTTTTCGAACGTATGAAGCAATGGATTAACAATAGGCTTCAAAAGGATTCAGATTGTGTGTTACGTAATTAGGGTGCTGGTCATACACGCACGCCGGTTGCGAGTACTACGCACCTGAGCTTTCTGAAGAACATCACCAATAGAGTCACTATATACGCCACATGCAAATTTCAATACATTAAAGTTAATTGTTTGATGCATTGGTGCTCTATGATTCCTTGCCCCTCTTTTTGTAAACTCAAACTCAAACTCAAAGCATTTATTTCAAATAAACCAATTACAGGCACTTTTGAATTGTCAAGGGGTCGGTCAGTCAGAAAGATGAAGCTAGATGCCCATTCCAAAGCGTAGTAGGTACCTATGGAGAAGAACGGGCAAGAAACTCCATGGACACTCTTTTAAATCAAAATATGGTTACAAATTATTGGTTACATCATTCATGTTGAAATTATGCATGTGAGAACGATGCAGAACGTTAAAAGCGTCCGTAATAAAGAGACGACAACAATTCCATTATTAAATTAAAATAAGCCGTGGCAGCCAAGAGATGACCAGTCCCCACTGACGGCGCCCGTTCACGAACATGACGTATGGATCAGCACCATTTAGCTCAACCATTTTGAAGGGAACTTAATGATCCAACACACACGCCACCACCAGCGAGACATTTGAGTGAGCATGACATAAAACATTTCACGGTAAATTAATTTAACCACAAATAAAAAATCACCTTTAGGAAATAATGTAACTAAATCGGCCTAGCGTTAACATATTGCAACACCAAAAAAAACATTGTTACATAAAATAAACATAAAAAAACACGTGTGGCACTCGGGGACTGCCGCGGTAAAGCGATTGCATAGCATTTTTTATCAACTTATGCAATTATAATTACTTATTTATGCAGTATTTTTTGTTCTTTGATATTAATTCAAGTACAGTCGTACCATATACATACACGTTAAGCGAACACTCAGCCGAGCTACATGGTAGGCGGAGTGGGGGTGTTAGGTTTTATTTTCGTTACGGAATTTCTTGATTCGGTCGCCGCGCTCAAAGCCCGCGATAAAAGCTATGCAATACCTTAAAAACATACATCCATTTAGTCTTATTATAGACCTAAGTAGTGTCTGAAGTTATAATAAGTATTCCTATATAGAAAAAAGAAAAAAACCATGTTGAATAAAAAGGGACTTCCAATTTTCTGTTCTCCGTTTCTGCAAAATTTATGACATCCAGCAAATGAAAACACCACTAGCAAACAAACTTGAAAAACCACGGATACCATATTGTTTCTTATCAATGGCCAGTGTAACTCGCTATGGGTTTTCAATAACGAAGGATCGCTCTAGTCCATAGCTTTTTATATATAATTTGGAAACTAAATCGACTACTTGCATTGCCATATGGCCACGCTAGTCTCAACTGGGTTAACAGACAATATGCAATTGATGAATAGTTATTAAACCATACTTTTATTTTTTGTTGCTCGATTATGGTCAGAATGGAATAGAGAGAATCGTATTGGGCGTAAAGAGAAAAGATAAAATACAGTTAAAAAGGACCAAAGTAAAGACTAAGTTCGAAAAAGTCCAAACAGTATGCAGAAAATTGAAATGACGCTAGACGGGACATGATGTTGAGAAAAAAGAAAGAGAAATGGACAAAAATAATAACTCAGTGGTATCCTAGAGAAAGCAAAAGGCTTCTTTTCCCATCCAATACCAAGAGCTAATACCATTTGGTATTAGTTTATATCCGAATTTATTTTCTATTCCCAACGAGTACCACATTTTAAAACCAATACCAAAACAAGTTTGAAGAAATCAGATACTGTCAGGTTCAGTAAAATTAAAATGCTTTGAGTGATTTTAAGTAATGTTTAACCTACCTACCTACCAAATTAACTTCCAGCGATCGATCTCTGGTTGACTGTAATACTAACAGCTAAGCTGTGTTAAAATGAATTACCGAACTAAGTTTCCGAAAACATAATAAATGTTCCCGAAAATCCTAACCCTAGACGGTCGACGTCAGTGGCATCCCGAGGTTCGGTTGGTTAGGTTCCTTTAAACCCTTTAGACAGAAATAGGAGCCCCGCGAAGCGGGTCTCCGTCGACCAGCTTATTAACCCTAACCCTATATTTAGATTACCCTAGATTTCGGTAAAACGCAATTTAAATAAAACTTTGTGTAGCTGAGTGTACAAAAAGTCACGCTTTGGTACTCGTTAGTAATAGATTTTTTATTTTAAAAAATCTGGTACTCGTTGGGAATAGAAAATAAATTCGGAAATAAACTAATACCAAATGGTATTAGCTCTTGGTATTGGATGGGAATAGATCAGCAAAAGAAGTAGAGGAAGACAGTTAAAGCGATAGGGAAATGATTTTAAGAAATTAGCAGACCTAGAATGGTTACGTACAGCAAGGGACAATCTTAGAGGAGGCTTTAGTCGATAGACAAGCTGTTAAGAGGGGAGACCAACCGAATGCAGAGAATATGATTTAGTTTAAGTTAATTAGTTTTCTTACCTCTATTTTCAACTTATGTAAAATACTAATAGCATATAGGCTTATTTTATTTTATTATTAAACCATTGTCGCACCTACTCCTTTGTCCAACAAGTTCGCCAACCTTATAACCCGTGTGTCAAAGAGCCGCGAAGCTATTGTTAGCCGTTCGCTCATAAAACATTACGCGCTGCATTCATTTCTGAGAGGAAGCACTTTTTAATAAATATAGATGGTTCCTACTTTAATGTACTGCTGTTTGGCGCTTGACTTTTAAAATAATCTTATTTCAATCAAATATTTAACACAACTAACTATTCACACTAGGTACTAAATTAAATGACTAACTACTATACAAATAAATACAAAAACAAAAGGACACTTAGGCGTCGAATTACTCGTCCGCATCGCTCATCCGGAAATGTGCCCAAGGCCCGGCAGTCTCGACATAGATACCGACAAAAATCGGTCGTTAAGTCCAATCGATGTCAAATTTCTTTAATAGTTTTTCAACCTTATGCTTTGGAAATAAAGTTGAAAATCTATTAAAGGAATTTGACATCGATACTTCTTAGCGACAGATTGTTGTCGCTATCTAATGTCGCGACTGCCGACCCAGAATACTGGCAGCATTGCCACGTTGATGCTAATTCTTTGGCCAAAGAACAACACAGCCCTGGGTCACGTGACGGTCACTAGTCGGCGTGAAATTTCCTTAAAAATATACGTTACTAAATAAATACATTTTGGTGGCCCTGAGCATTATACCTAAACGAATTTCATGAAATTTTTACACAGGGTCAAATTAAAGTAGCTAGCGAAACTTCGCAGATGTAATAGGTATCGATCTATAGCAATATTATAAAGAGGTTAAATTTGTTTGTTTGTTTTTAAGTTTGTATGTAGAGGGTAATATCTGGAAGTACCGGTCGGATTTGAAAATATATTTCATATATTGCATTCCATAATGTGTACATAATAACAGTTGGTCTGTTAAAACATCGAATCAATTATGGACCCTGTCGGGCACAGCAAAGTTGAAGGCGCTTTCTGATAAGAAAAAGCCTTCCAGTTTCCCAAGAGACTGGCGGCATTGCCACGTTGTATGGCAACACTTAGCTTCTGGCCAAGGTAAAAGCCAGCCCTTGGGTCACGAGAAGTGACAACCAGCCCTTTAGAGATTTCGTTGAACAAACCGTGAGCACTCGGACCCCATGCCCGAGGGTTTCAACCTCAAACGGCTCGAAAATATAATTACCGATAAGTTTATTATACTTTCGCCGGTTGAGGATTTCCGAAGCCGCAGCAGTAGTACCAGCACAACACGCCGAGCCAGGAAGATGGGATGGCGTAAGAGTATGGACACACGTTGCGTCCCACATCTACCTAGATTGATGTGGGCTGCTAGAATTGGAAGCGCACACGTGTATTTGTCCGTGTTGTTGTTAACAAGCATATAATTGTGTAGCCTCTGTTGGCAATCTAATAAATAAACCATGTTATCAACCGACAAAAACCAGTCTCTCCCGTAAAAATCCCATATTACTGATAGAAATGAAACACACAATCTACCGGCTATACCAACACTATGAAATAGGCAGTTACTCTGTGTCAATAGAGAAGCTATTAGGAGTTCAATTTGGATCCGCAGATAATAGCATTTTTATATAAGCTGGTATTTGATCAATACCTCGAAGTAAAAGAATATGTGGGGATGTATCTGTCACTAGTTCGGAAAAAAAATCCGCTAGTTTCTGGATGAATGTTTGGATAGTGACAATGACAGGGGTTATGGCGTCGCCTCTCATACACGAGGTTGTGGGTTCAAATACAAGCAAGTATCAATATAACTTTTTCAATTCATATGTACATTCTAAGCTTACCTAGGACATCACTGACATCGGTGAAGAAAAACATCATGAGAAAACCTGTAGGGTAATTACGTAACACACTAACAGTAGGAATGGGTTTAATTTTGACAGTTCAACAACATTCATTGCGTTATTTACGTTGTTGAGCAGACAAATTTTTCGAACATAAGAAGCAATGGATTAGCAATCGGCTTCAAAATGATTCAGATTGTGATAGATAGTGTGTTACGTAATTAGGGTGCTGGACTAATAACCAATATTAGTTCGAAATCGCAATAGGCTCACCTCCTATTACATGGGGCTTAACACACATCTCGCGAAATGCAGATAAACTAGTATTTAACACCTTTGAGCCTACTTTACACCGCTGCCGACCCCTTAGGCGTGATTTTATGCTACGTTTTTATGGATCCTTTTTGTTTGTTTTTTTGTTTTCGGGGGGAAACCTTCAAAACGCACCCGACCTCTGGGGAGGGAGGTCGGGGAGTGTGGGATTTTTACCTCACCAAAATCACCCCGGTGATCACCATCAGCACATAGAGGGGGTCCCGGTTCCTCTTAAAATACCAATTCCGGAACCCCCCTGTGCAACGCCTGTAAGGCACATCCCTGGGGAGACTGAAAGGGGCGTCCCCTGAGCCTCGCTATGCACGGCAGCACGTGACCACTGTCCGTCTTCCCTGGAGATGTTTTTATGGATCTTAGACAAATTATAACGGCCTGAAACCTGTGCATATGGTAAAAACCTCTTATCAAGCCTGTATTACTAGAAGACACAGCACGCAAAGAACAACATACTACTGATAATATAATTAATTAATTAAGCGCGATTTTCAAGTGTTTATGTGTATATTGATATTCAAGTATATAATTAGTATCGTTTGTATAGACAGCACGTTTTTAAGCACATTATAATCAGCATTGTACCCTAATTAAAGTGGACATTGTGTTTATATGAAACAGACTTCCGTTATCAGGAAAAAAGTTATCCTAGTTTGAATATAATTCTCATTAGGTATGTTCTTCATCTGAAGATCCCTTTAAAGCCCCGTTCCTAATTAACGAAGGATCGTTACCGAGTGGTTAAAGACTAACGCAACATTCACCTCTTTTATCTTAAAACGAGGAGTGACATTTCCTATCCTATTAAAAGTTACCAGGTAAGTACTGGCATTTGGTGACACCTGAATAATACATGGTTTCTGAAAGCCTAAGCCATAAAAAGCCTAACTAAACTCTTGCTGTCATGGCATTTCACATCGGAATAATTTAAGCATAATAATTGTAATATAATTTAAGCATAATAATAATATAATTTAATTTATGCAGACTTATAAAGATCAACATGCGTGATGATCATTGCTGTTGAGTTGTTATTCACACTATGTTTTGAGTATTAATTAGATAAAATAAATATTCTATTACTTACATCACTCATAGGCTGAGGAATACTAATCTCCGTAAAATTTTGCTCAGACTCAGTAAATCCAGTAATATCGTCAACTGTTGGCGATACTGTAGTAGGAATGTAAAAATTTTCTTCATTGGTTGTATCTTTATATATATCCACATAATCTATGATAGGATAATCTGTAGAATTGTCTTCATTTAAATCGTAATAAGAAGTGTCGAATTCTTCCAGTCTAAAAAGGTCATTATTTTTTTCACTGCCAAGTTTAGCTATGAGTTTATTAATTTGTTCGGTTTTATTTTTAGTCTTTTCTATTTGATTATGTTTTAGATTTTTTGTAGTTTTAGGGATTGTCGGTGTTGTAGTTTTAGGACTTTTTGTAATTACTGTAGCTGTTATAGTCTTGTTTTCTTCATTTTTATTATTTTTATCTTGTTTTTTCTCGTTAGTTTCTTCAGTCAAATCGATATCAATTTTAGCGTTCCCTTTCTCAAAGTCCACGTTAAAATCGAAGCTTTTAACAAATATTTTAGTATTATTACTGACATGTTTAAAAACAAAATTGGTATCATTTAATCGGCTTTCAAACCAACTTGTTAAATGTAGTAGAATTTGATTCAAATCTTCGATTGGTACATTTTTTATATGTTTGAACTTAGGCACTTCTAATTTAATATCAATATTTTCAAGAACCGTTGTGTCTTTGAGAATATCACTAACAATTTCAGAAGCACATTTTGAATTATCACATTCACTATTAACACTATTAAAGAACAATGCACATAAAAATATTGATATTATTTTCTTCATATTTACTAAATATACGTGAACACACTACATGAGATATTATACAAATGCATACTATGAATTGTTTCGCCGTACGTAACAATATTGTTATTACGTTCTCTATCAACCTTATCTTCTTTATTTTAAGGTATATATTCGATTGTTTGTTTTGTTCTGGGAAAGATGTCTTCACCTTGAAGTTTCGTGCCTCCGTTGACTTTGATGGACGATCACAATAATTAGTGAGGATTGCGAGGACTTATTGATAGGAGAAGCGGAAAGCGGGTCACATATTGACACGCTACACTGACCTCCCTTGTGTGTGTAATCAAGTTTGTTAATACTGACTTATGTTTGCGGCTATTGTTCAAAAAGTAACAATATTGAAAGGATGATTTATAATAATTACATTAGAGCAATATTCTTCTTATTATTATAATTCGCCGAATTCGAGGGAGTGGCAACGGAATCCTACGGATGATTGCAGACTGACCAGTATCGGCAGCTATCGGAAGGCTCATCAAGCTCTATGTTACCTGATTCCTTTTATTTTAATTTAAATATTAGTTTATTTTTCATTATTTATTTCAAATTGATTTTAATTGGTTTCAATTTCCTTTTAATTTATTTCAATTTATTTTTAATTTATTTTCAATCATAATGTAATACTAACAAAATATGGATATTTAAATAGTCTGAATTAAACAAATTTTATTTTAATATTGTCTGGATATACTTACACAACTCAACTCAACACACAACACTGACTGATTTAGTTTTTCAAGAAAAATTATAGGTGTCTTATTTTTCATGAACAACAAAATCAGTCCGGAGTTCGCCCCGATGCACGGTGGATCGAAAATCGGCTGTAGAAGACATAGGATCTCGATTTCTTAAATGTAATTTTTTTTGCTGGAAATGACTTCTGCTGATCATTACTGTTCTATAAAATGTCATATGAAGTAAATGTGTGCACAAATGGAAGAGTTATAATTTTTATAAGAAAAAAATGTATGGAGCTAGTATGAAAAATCGAATTATCTCCTAAACGGCATGTTTAACCGTAATATCCTTGGAGGTGGTCATAGTGCTAATTATTTATAATTTTTTGGTTGCGGATTTGACGAAAAATTTCATGCCGTTTTTTTTTTAAAAATCGTCAAAATATTTTCATTTGTTTTTTCATATGAAACGATTCCTTTTAGTGTTTATGTTGAAGAACACGGACTTTTAACTACACGTAACATAAAATAGCATCACTCCTATATTTCCGAAGGAGTTGGCAGAGGTTTATAGTACACCCACACGTAGACAACTATGCTTGAGCTAGATATTTATCAACACATCATGAGTTTTAAAACTTTTCATACAACCAAATTACCAATTGTTTACTCTTCTATTGAGTCCGAAAAGAAGTGATTAAGTAACTACACTGATTAGGTCTTCTAATGAGTCTTTATAGGTGATTTAATGATTTTCAATATCTCACGACAATACCAACTATGGATTACATTCAACTTTTCCTGATAAGTAAGCTAATTTGTTAATTAGCAGTGCTATGAGTTCTAAGAATAGTTAGTGACAATTATAAATTTTCATTAGCTAATGAGAAGATAACTAATGAGGGTAGTTACCTAATTATTGGCGTTTTTCAATAAAAGGGCTAAAGTTTAGTTTTATAATTTAGTTTGTTCACAACTGTGTAACTGCTAACACTAAATCTGCGACTATAAAATCTTAGAATGGAAAGTTTAATCACGAATTTAGACTTGTTTGTTCTTCTACGAAGTGAGAGTACTTCATTTGATCATGAAGTATTGTTCAGTGCAGTTGTATCCCGCATAGGCGATTGCCTGTCTGACGAAGATCGTGTTGTTCTCAAAGAATTTTGTCGGAGATTTACGCGAGCCGCTTTACAAAGGTGGCAGAAATCCAACCGATTCCTTGATAATTTCAGGAGAAAGTACGAGAATTGGTTGGGAGCAAATATTGATTGGCCGAGTTTTGTGCAAACTTTAGTTAATCAAGAACCAAGTGTTGATGAGATACCAAGAGCGCCCTCAGTCTCTCCAGAACCGTCGACATCAACGTCCATTGGAACAATGACGAAAAGATCCCGTAAACCATTCGAAGATCTGGGAAGTAAACAAAAAAAGAGAAGATCTGATGAACACACAGGCGAAGATTCCAGTGAATTGGCATATGCAGCTGCAGCACGTTTAAAAGAAGAAGGGCATCGAGATATCGCCTCTGTCATCGAATACATGATGAAAAATCCTGAAGCAGCCGCTAAATTAAATGAAACGCTTAAGAAACCAGCGAAAACAATCATATTTACGTCAGAAAAGGCGCTTGGATTGCTTCTTTCGCTAAAACTCTCAAAGTGGCAATATATTACGTTGCGAGAGGCTGCCATTCGGGAAGGTGCTAAGGATATTTATCCATCTTACTATAAAGTGCAACAAACTAAGCTTGATTGCTACCCTCCGAAGCAATCAGTGACAGTTACTGATTCATCGGCTAGGATTACACTTCAAGCTTTACTTGATATCACACTTACAAGAATCCTTCAAAGCCTTTCTAAGGAAGAGCATAACAAGCAGTTGAAGCTGATATCCAAGTGGGGATTTGATGGTGCTTCTAACCAAAGCCGATACAAGCAGAAAATGGAGGGTGAGGAAGATGACTCGAGCATTTTCATGACCTCCTTGGTGCCACTTAAAATGACAGATGGAGCAACATCTTATGGACGAACCCAAAACCATGCTCAGTTTTGTATTGTCGTCCAGTTCAGTTTACTTTTGTAAAGGAGAGTGAAGCAGTTGTCCTTGAGCTGAAAAAACAAATGGATGAAGAAATTGAGGCCCTTATCCCCACAGAGTGCAATAATAATAATAGGGTGACTCATGAACTAATGATGACGATGATCGACGCTAAAGTTTGCACTTACCTTTCTGAAGCTAGATCAAATGCATCGTGCTACCTGTGCTTAGCAAAGCCTACAGAAATGAACCGCTTAGATGCTGTAACATCAAAAATTGTGTGTTCTGACCTGTATGAATTTGGCTTGTCATCCCTACACGCCCGTATAAATTGTATGGAATGTCTGTTACACATTGCATACAGGCTCGACTTCAAACGGTGGGCAGCGAGAAGTGATGAGCACAAAGAAATGCTACAGACAAGGAAGAAAATAATTCAAAATAAATTCAAAGATGAGCTCAATCTGTTGATTGATATAGTAAAACAAGGCTCGGGAACCACCAATGACGGGAATACTGCAAGAAAATTCTTTGAGTTTCCTAATAAAACCGCAGCTATAACCGGTTTGGATGAAGACCTCATCAAAAGATTTGCTGTAATTTTACAAGCAATTACATCTGGAGAGCAGGTCGATATAATAAAATTTAGAGATTATGCCCGCAAAACAGCAGAAAAGTACGTATTATTATACGACTGGTACTACATGTCGTCAACCGTTCATAAATTATTAATCCATGGGGCTGACATAATTGAGAAAAATAATATTGTGCCGATTGGGACTCTCTCGGAAGAAGCCTCAGAGTCTCGAAACAAAGATTTTAGGAGGTTTCGAGAACATCATTCGCGGAAAAGAAGCAGGCAGGATTCCAATCAAGACATTTTAAATATGCTTGTTGTTTCTTCGGATCCTTTGCTAAGTGCACAAAGGCCTAAGTTCAAGAAAAAGCAGAGCTTTTTTGCTGAAACTCTCGACTTAATTCAATTTCAGGAAACTGAGTTCGAGTTTTTGGATATATCCAATCTGGATGCTGACTCAGAATTGGAGTCTGACAACGAGAGTGATAAGGAAAATTTGTAAAAAAATTATATATGTACTTATTTGTAAATTTGTATTTGAGTCTGTTTGGGTTTTTTTTTGTTGTAATATTTAATGATATTTTGTCTTTTTTTTTATTTATTTTACTTTATTTTACAAATGCTTAGTATTAATTCCTTAAATTAAATTATTTTGTATATAATATAACTTTATATGTTACTTAAATAAGAGTTTGATAATCTTTTTTTATTTAAATTAATAAAAATGTGTCAAAAAACAGCAATTTTTTTATTTAATTTTTCTTGTTTTGTGTGTTCTTAATATTTGGGTTAATAACATATCGAACTTTTTAACTTGGACACTAAAAGGGATCGTTTTACATGTAAAAATAAATAAAAATATTTTGACGATTTTTTAAAAAAAACGGCATTAAATTTTTCGTCAAATCGGCAACCAAAAAATCATAAATAATTAGCACTATGACCACCTCCAAGGATATTACGGTTAAACATGCCGTTTAGGAGATAATTCGATTTTTCATACTAGCTTCATACAAATTTTTCGTAAAAAAAAAATATTTCCTTCGTTTTTGGGCAGAATTAACTCGGGTGTCATTTTTGTACATAGTAATGATCAGCAGAAGTCATTTCCAGCAAAAAAATATAACATTTAAGAAATCGAGATCCTATGTCTTCTACAGCCGATTTTCGATCCACCGTGCGATGGAGCAATTATTATTCTTTTACAATAAAAATTCATCACAGTGTGTTTTAGCTAATGTAAATCCTGGTTTCCTTGCTATTTTTTTGTATCTAATAGATAGTTAGGGTACCTAATTACTGTAAATTAAAAGCTTCATAACGTCTTAAACACCACGTGTAAAAAAAAATACGCTGTTGCTTTGAGGTAACTTAACCCTATAAAAATGTCCAATACAGAACTTATTTTAAATAAATAAAAATATTTACTTGTCTACTCTTCCACCTTAAATAATTATAAGTAAGCAAAACCACTACTCACGTAACACGCCTAAATTATTAAAATTACCTATAAATCTCTTATAACTTCGAGGCTTCATTGAGGCTGTGGCCTTAAAGATCAAAGCTTTGACAGACTGGTCACGATCACGAACTGTAAGATTTTAATTGGCCACGCTAATTACTTGTGATTACCGGCCATTATTGGGTATTGATGGTCGAAGAACTTTGTGTGTTAATACTGTTTATAACCTCTTTTAAGGGCTTGGTTTCTAATAGGGCCCATTTTAAGTACTATGGTTGATGTTACCCGCCAATGAAAACTGTTAAATAAGTCTGAAATCCAGACAAAAATTGGGATTCACTTTTTAAGGTAAGTGACTTGATAACTGAAGAGTCACCTTCTGGCAATTGGATATCCATAGTTGAAACAACTGCCTATCTTCTCAGCGTGTCGATGGCGATCAAAATGGACTCCGCCCTGAATTCGGCTCTTGTTTGGAGCCATCACTAGCGTCCATCAGTTCCTGTAACGTGCAGTTGACAGGATATGATGTTCAATGTCCATTCGTTTGTGGAACAGCACCGCATGTACACTCCAAGGCCCCGATCCGTCACCCAAAGCAAGGTAACGCAGTGTTTCCTGCTCCCGGCTTAAGCATCCTATCTATAAAGTGCTCAAAGGAGACTGTCTATTGTGTGTAAAGATCATGAAAAGGTGGTCTGCCTCATAGATTTTCACCCAACCCTTGAGCCTTTTCTGTGGAATCTTTCACGATCACCATGGTAGTTGTTGCAAACAGTGCCACTGTGAAACAGTTACCTTGTTATATTGTTCGAAGCTACAAATGCGTCGGTGGCCTAATTTCCATGTTTCGCATGGTGATCATTGAAGGTGTATTAGCAGATAAACACATTCATACATAGTATACCACACTACGTAAGTGTATTCGAGTTATCCTAATCCTAACTATCCTAACGTCCTAACTATTAATATTATAAATGCGAAAGTAAGTTTGTTTGTTTATTTGTTACCTTTTCACGCCTAAACCACTGAACCGATCATCCTGAAATTTTGCATATACGTCGTCAGGGGTACAGACACGGACATAAGATACCTATCTCCTTAAAAAAAAGTACTGTTCACGAGGAAAACAACAATAACGTTCTTATGATAATAGATGGCGCCACGTGTCTTTCGAATCATGATTGAATTATATTTTTGTAGAAAATTTTGTAGTGTGTTAAGAGTATTTTTAAATTTTTAATTTAAGTACATACTTAATACATTTTGTGAGTCTAGAGTATCGATAGACTGGTTTTCATCCTCCTTACTATAATTCCCTGAACAACCCGAGTTGATTGTCAAATTCTAAATCAACGCGATTATTAATAATGTTGACACAATATTACAAGAGAAACATAATGTATCATTTGTTTGTTATGCATCACAGTTTGTCGTTGTTACTGCACGTTCGTAAATGTTACATATATGTCATCCCTATTATCATATCTGCTACTGCTGATTATGGAGTTCTCAAAGACAAACTGTGCTTGCAAATTCCATTATCTTCGCCTTTACCCGGTGAATTGCAAACATATAAACATTTACACTAGGTATAATGTATTGGTCACGTGCTGCCGCGCATAGCGAGGCTCAGGGGAAGCCCCTTTACAGTCTCCCCAGGGATTCGGGATTCGGGTTCCGGAATTGGTATCTTAAGAGGAACCTGGAACCCCTCTATGTGCTGATGGTGATCACCGGGGTGGTTTTGGTGAGGTAAAAATCCCACACTCCCCGACCTCCCTCCCCGGAGGTCGGGTGCCTTTTGAGGGTTTCCACAGAAAACAAAAAAAAAGGTATTTTGTATTTGTTTTATTTCTTATTTTTTTGTTATTTTTAATTTTCGTATGCTGCACTGGTTGACGTCATCACGTCAACGCCGGCTGTGGCTTAAAACTAGCGCTGGAGCACTGTCTCGCATAGGGTCGTAGCATTATGCTCAGCGATTGCCGTTTTGCGTGGATGTGACGCATATTTTCCCCCAACTCGTTATTTTTTGTACATGTGTGTTTTTGTCTGCGTCATGTTTACCGCAAATAAACGTATTTTCTTTATTTCTTAGGAGAACGGTGGTCCCCTAATAACAGCCGTCATGAAAATATTGACACCGCGGTTAGACCATACCATGGTATAATAATATACTTCGCCAGGTATAGCATCCCGAGAGACAGGGTGACACAAGCCTACGTCATCACCGCTGTGTTACCAGTAGTGTGTAATAATAACTTCCCAATCGCCATTATTACCTGTGCGAATCTGATAAAACAATGAGGTTTTAACTAACAATTACGTTGGTATATGTTTAAATTAAATTGTTTCACTTGATTAGAAAAACGAAACGACAATTTAAATGCTATAAATATATTTTTTAACAGAATGGTGACTAAAACTGTTTCCATAATTCGTGTTTTGTTGCAATAAAGTGGTAACTGGATAGTGACGTAAGCATGTGTCACTCCCGGAATGCCAGACCTTTTTTTTTTTTAGACCATGGACCATAAGGTGTCAGAAAACGGTCTCTAGGAAAACACCAAGTTACTTTTATAAATAATATTTCAGTGACATCATTCGACGGTAAATTTCGGACGCTATGTGGCGGCCATCAGTCTTAGGGAACAGTAACATTCAACACTCAAAGGTGAGTTTTATAAGCTTTGAAAAGCAGAAGCAAGTAGCGCTTAATCTAGCGAATATGTTGTCTTAATTCTAGTTAAAAAATAGAATATGTCATGGTCAGTAACTTTGTTTAAAGTACGTAAGTCAATCAATCAATCAATAGTCTTTATTTGTAAACACAGGCTAACACAGTGGGCAAAATGTTACAATTGTTATATTAAAGTTCCTCCATGTTTTGCCATTTGGCGTACAGATATATAGAAAATACTAATTAAATAATCTTAAACAATACCGTCAAGAAAATAAAACGTAGATTATCTAACATAACATTACGCCGGTTTTCCCCAATGTGTTAGGCAGGGGTGTACCTATAGTAGGTACACCCACATTAGATAGAGAGACACACACACATACACACACACACATACGCCACACACACACACACGCCACACCATAGCGCGCGCGCGCGTCACATTACGCCAGTTGTGTTGGTTAAATTAGATTAATTTCCTCATAAAACTTCCCAAATGTCAATCGAAATCCCAAATACGAAACCATAATTACAAAAGAATTTTCTATGATGAAACCAACTTTATAAAATTCTACCAAGTCATGAGAATTTGGCCAGTTTCGTAACAATGCAGTCAGTGTACATAGTTGAGTCATTTGATTGAAGATAAGGCGTAATGGATGACGGAACATGCAATAATTAGTGATTAAGACCTGTTAGTCTCAATTTTTATTGGTGTTATAAGAATTAACTTGCTTATTAGTGCACAAAAACTATACTTATACAGCATGTAACAGAGAGGTATGGTCATATTTAAGCCTTTTTATTTTGGTGGGAAATCATCAAATGACCTCTCCCGCTCTGGGCGGAGCAGAAGGACGTGTCAGACTCTTACTGACTAAAACCCACCTGTGTTCCTTCAGTTGCCTGTGCGCCAGGGCAAGGTAACTCTTTCCAACAATCCGCGACCCCGGCAGGCCGATGCCTGCCGGGGTCGCGGATTGTTGGAAAGAGCCCTATCGGACCCCGTCAATGGTGCTGACATCTCTTTGAGGCGCGCGTGGAATACGACGCGTCGTCGACCCGGGCCTGGTCCTTACCGGACGGCGAGCTGCCCATTGCTCGCCGTCCGCAAGCCCGCGCCTACTGTGGCCGGGAGTCGGCAATCGACTCCCGACGCCCAGGGTGTCTCCTTCTGCGGCGGCTAGGGGCGCGAGGCCGCAGAGATTGCCTCTCCCTTTCGCGCTCCGCCTCCTCCTTCGCGAGCATTACTGCTTCGCAGAAGGAGGTGACGGCTTCCCATTCCCTCTCGCTCCGTACCATGGCCTGAACCAGGGCCGGACGCGAGAGGTCGCCACCGCCGATCGCCGCCACGAGGACACGGCGGTGCTCCGCCCAAGCCGGGCAGACCTCCACCGTATGCTCCACGGTGTCCTCCGGTCGATCCACACAGTGGTAACACCCGGGTGTTTCCTCCCGTCTTGCCTCCCGCCCCTTCCGAAACAGGAACCTCCCGAAACAGCCATGTCCGGTGAGGACCTGCGTCAGGCGGAAGATGAGGACTCCGTGGCGCCTCTCAAGCCATTCCTCAAAGAGGGGACTTAGCGCCGCAATTGTGGCGTGCCCTGTCATATTTAAGCCTATGATACAGACTGTCTCATACAAAAATTCAATATCTAAACGACCCAAATGTATGGGACGGCTGATTATTTTTTCGCCATCACGATGATGGTCCTGTGGACAAAGTTGTTTAGTTTGATGGATTGTACCACATCCTTATGTTTGACCACACCTTTCTGATACATGCTGTATATTCATGCATGATGGGTTATACCCTAGTTCCGCGTGAAAAATAACCGTTTTTCAACCATGATTTAAAACAAAGACCTGTGAGTTCAACATTGTTTTATTTATTCAAAATCTGTATTAACAATAACATAGATACATAAAATCTGATAGATAGATAGATAGATAGATAAAAACAATGGATTAAAAACATTGACATTTTACATTATAGGTGTGCTCATGTAACTTAATTATGCTCAGTAAACTATAATAAATATACCTACAGTTGAGAAAAATATCTTACATTTTACAAAAAAGGCATCTTCGCAAACGTGAAGTTTCTTAACATAGCTACGGTCGCAATGAGAGGTAGAGTGCGCGAAAGATAAGTCTGCGCGCGACTGTTGGCGTGCTTAATGTTGCAACCCTAACTAATATTTTTTCCTTCACTTAATCAAAAATTGTTTTCATTACTCAAGCTTAAAGTAATACTAGCTAAAGTAGTACTCGCTTGGAATAATTAATGTACCTACTAGGTTATTTTGATTAGCATATAATATAACACAAAATTAAAACTTCATGACAGCCTTGCAAATCTTTTATTGAATAACTACTTGGTAGTAATTTTAAATTTGGTATAACAATGATCCTGCAGTGGGTTAACGCCTTCCATTAGAACATCTTCATCAGAATCCATGCTAGTGTCTTCATCAGAAGAGTCGGATGTGCCGTCAGTAACATTAATTATTTTTTCCATTTCTATATCCAGTAGCCTGTCTGATACTGCTGCCGGTACATAATATGTATGTACCACCCAAAAACTAATACCGTTATCTAGGCACCGCTGATATGAATATATAGGGAAATTTTGTTGTTATGGCAACCCTAAAAATTACCTGTCAAATAAGCAACGCGGACTCTAGGTTTGGAAAACAGTACCGTAGGCGCATTATTATCTCGTTTTTCTTCACAAGCTCGTTTGACCTTCAAGATTATATCCCTGGCAGCACTTTTAACTACTTTCGGCATAAGGATGGCGATTATTTACTTTGGAAAACGCGGAAACAGCACACTCTTGAAACTTGACATAAACGTCAAGATGGCGGCAAACATTAGTTCCGATTTCGGTCGCGCGCAGACTTATTTTATTTGAAAGGTACACCAACGACCTATTCAATAGAAATATGAATATAATACAAAATAAAATAATATATGCATTGAGTTATGGTGAATTGTCACTTACAGGTGTACACAGCACTTACATAAAAAATAGCTTCTTATATATACGTTTTAACAAGATTTTTTACTCGTAGTGAGGATAGAAAAATTAATTAGAAACAAGAACAAAACATTAAGGGGTTTATTCATATACCATAAATTTTTGACGTTTAAACGTCATTTAACTTTAAGCAACGTTTATGAATAAACCACTTAGTAAAAAAAAAAACATAATCGAAATTAGAATCAAAAATAAAAATCAACATTATTATTAGAATCAAAATTAAAATTAAAACATTAAGATTAAAATTAAAAAATTAACCGTAAAATTAAAATTCAAAATTCAAAACGGTAGAACGCGATAACAAGTTCAATAAGAAATCATTCCAAAATTGTTGAAGTGGCAGGCTTAAGTGGCAAAAAACCAAAAAAATAATAGTAAAAAAGTAAAAGTAATTTTGCGCGCACTTTAATGTTCGATTCTATTCTATTTCTTATTATGGCGAGCAAAACCAATGTCTAAAGTGAATTGTTAAAGCAAATGAACATAATAAAAATTAAAAGAAAAAAAGGAAAAAAGTAGCCTCGGATTAAAAATTTCGATGGTACAGTTGAACTTAATGTGCTTGTGGGGTTAGTACGGGACTGAAACAAACAAAAAAATATAATTATTTACAGAACTCTTTAGAGCGACTTTTCATCTCGGTTTATTCAGAATTAAAATTAAATGTATTTAAATCAGAACTTATACCTAATTAATTAATAAAATGAACATATTGTAGTATATATATATTATATAATGTAGGTATATATTATAGTAAATATATATGTATGTGTATTATAAGTGTATAACCTATTTAGGTACTTGTATACCTATTTCATGTATAATTAATTATGTTATCTTTTTAATATTATATTTTTTTTTATTATTATTAACGCCTGTTAAGCAGAGCACCTGCCATCTTATCTCTACACCACCCTTGGTTGACTGGTAGAGAATGCCTAAGGCATTAAGTCCGCCTTTGTATGTTATTGTGTGCGAGAAGTTTAAATAAATAAATAATAAAAAATAAACATAATATAATAACCTAACAAAAACTATCAATAAATTAAAATATGGCGACGAAAAATTTCTCCGCATCGCTGTCGACTGGTTATGTACCGAAGAGACTCATTCCCATGTTGTATGGCAAATACCCTCAGGCCATGTGGTCCGAGTGTTCATGGTCTGTTCAACGAAATGTCCCAACGGCTGGTTCACCCTTGGTCAGAAGCTAAGCATTACCATGCAACGTGGCAATAATTATTTTAAGTTGGTCTTTGGATTAGACATACGATATCTGTTTTAGGGTAGCTCATAACGTTGGTACCATGGTATAATAATATTCTTCGCCAGGTAGATATAGCATTCCGAGACACAGTGGTCACGTGGGAGACACAAGCCTACGTCATCACAGCTGTGTTACCAGTAGTGTGTAATAATAACTCCTCAGCCGCCTTTATTACCTGTGCGAATCCGATAAAACAATGAGGTTTTAACTAACAATTACGTTGGTATATGTTTAAATTGAATTGTTTCGTTTGATTATAAAAACGAACGACAATTTAAAGGCTTTATATATATTATTTAACAGAATGGTGACTGAAAATGTTTCCATAATTCGTGTTTTGTTGCAATAAAGTGGCAACTGGATAGTGACGTAAGCATGTGTCACTCCCGGAGTGCCAGACCTTGTATTTTTAGACCATAGTTGGTACTAAGTATCTTCTAGTGCACGTACCAAAGTAGTTTGTTACTTTTGGAGCAGCAAACCTCTTCTTTTTAGATAAACGAGTTAGGTACTATGCTTACGGTCCAGTTTGTAGTATTGATTATGAAATTGTTCAGGGACTTACTTTTATTATGGAGCGGAAATACTTTAAAAACTAATTTTGAACAGTTCTTCATAATTTATATTTAAGCTTTTCTTAGTTTTTATTATCTACAAGGAGTTTTAGTATCCATATCTGTTAATTCATGTTATATACACGTACAGTCAATCTCATACATACGTCCAGTTGACTGCTGGCAATACTGGCAAGTTCAATGTTACTGTAGTCTTGTTACAGGGATCGGCTTTAAGTTTAACAGTGATTATGGACGCTCTGACGTCGGACATACAAGAAGAGGCAACTGCGAAGGGTAAATTTTTGTAAGAGGTAAGCCGGAGTACATACCTTTAATGTGATTATATATTATTTGTCTATAGAATATTGACTGTGCCATTTTTCAAAGGGAATCCGGTAGTAATCGAGTTGTATGAAACCTTCGCCACTGAGAGGCACCCTGGTGTATACTGTTTGCCGATAACATTGCTCTTATCGGTGAAGATGGATCTGAGATCCGGAGCAGATTAGAGAGGTGGCAATAGTAGAAGTCGGACAATGTTGGCTTGAAAATCTGCAGAACCAAAACTGTATACAGGGTGGCCGGAATATTGACGTCCAAAAATTAAATTTAGGTCCCTCGTATCGTGGGGTATCCGAATCACCCCCATGTATGTTCATCGACTTTTCATAGTTTTCGAGTTACGAATTTTTTTCTGATTTTTTGAGAAAATTAAAACAGTTGACTTCATGGTTCCTAAGTAGGCTTCAAGAATGAAAAATGAAAAAAAAATTTTTATTTAAAGTTGAAATGCTAAGCCATAATTTACCGAACGTAATTTTTTCACTTTAGACCAACTTTTTCATAACTTTTATCACAGTTACGAAGCTGATTATTTTATGCATAAAAGTACTACTCACGAAGATTCAGTTGCAAAAAAAAATCTCGACAAAGCCATATAGAGGTATGAGGAACAGGGTGTAAAGCTCACTCACACCTCCATAGAAAAGGGAGGATCCTCCGACCAGACGGGTCTTGTGTCTGGTGGGCAACTGACCAACGTTTGATGTCGGGATGTTGTATATATGCTAGTTGCGCGGTAAACTCTGATTGCGCGATTCAGGATTTTGCGTGACGTCAGTCTGACGCGTAGCTCGCATGTGGCGTTGTAGATGCCGCTACAGCCATGTACTTTTTTTTTTATTTTTTTTTAGATTGGTTAGGTCGATCATTCTCCAAAATCAGAAAAAAATTCGTAACTCGAAAACTATGAAAAGTCGCGGAACATACATGGGGGTGATTCGGATACCCCACGATACGAGGGACCTAAATTTTATTTTTGGACGTCAATGTTCCGGCCACCCTGTATATGTTCTGCGATTTTGGCAGTCTCTCCAGTTCTTGAGCCATAGCGCTCGATGGCGCGCTTCTTCCAGTCTGCTCCGACTTTCAGTATCTCGGTTCACTCGTGCAAAGCGATGGCGAAGTAGATCGGACGGTTAAGCACAGAATTAACACTGGATGGCTGAAATAGCGGCAGGTCACGGGAACAATCTGCCAGTCCCGCATTTTCCTTATACTTAAGGGGAAATGGATCAGAATGTTGGGCCACAAAAGGGATATATGAAACGCAATTGCATGTAGATGAGATGAGAATGCTAAGAGAAATGTGTGATGTTACACGAATGGATAAAATAAGAAATGAGTACATAAGAGGAAGTCTGAAAGTAGCACTGGTAACTGAAAAGTTGTGTGGAAATTGGCTGTCATGGTATGAGCATGTGATACGGAGGAGCGAGGAAAATGTCGTGAGGGTAGTTTTGAGTATGAATGTCGATGTCTTTAAGAGTAGGAAGAGACCAAAGAAACGATGAATGGACTGTGTGAATGATGATATAGTTAGAAAAGGGGGTGACTACCGAGATGACGTCTAATAGCGAACTATGGGAGAAAAAGACATGTTGCGTCGATCACAAATAAATTGGAATTAGGACAGAAGAATGATGATCTGCGCGCGTGTACGTCCAGATGTATGAACTTAAACGAAGCAAAAGGAGTATGTTAGGATCGTAGCAAGTGGCGTTCTGTAGTTTCTGCCTACCCCATGGGAAGAAGGCGTGAGTTTATGTTTATCCATATTACATAATCTGCCTATAACTTTCCCACTGCTGGGATACATGCCTCCTTTCTGTGAGAGGGAGTGGGCCGTAATCTACCATGCGGGCCCAGTGCGGGTTGGTAGATATCTCATGTCTTCGATTTTTTTTTGGTTCTAAGCCATTTCCTCACGATGTTTCCCTTCACGGTTTTGAGAGCAGTGGTGATGAAATTAAATACACAAAGTAAAGTGCCTGCCTTGGTTCGAACTCGCGGCCTACAACTCGTAAGTCGGGGCCGATCACACTGGGCCACCAAGCCCACCACTGCTCACCGGGGCACCACTACTCGAAATAAGAAGAAAATAAATTATCTTTTTAAAAATCAAAATGTTTTAAAAATTTATTTCCCCTCAGCCACGATCATTTTTGTAAAAGGTTTAAAACATATGGCAGTAGCGAGACACGAGTCCACTGAAGTAGAAAGGCTGAGAAACGAAAACTTCCTGAGGAAACCTAGACTTCTAATGATCAATTCACCGACTGCACTTTGGCTTTACTTTCGTAAGTAAAGTATAAGCATCTCATACCAACGTAAACTTTATTATTATACTCCTCTCACATCCTTTTTTTTTTTTGTGGGTAATCATCAAATGACCTCTCCCGCTCTGGGCGGAGCGGAAGGGCGTGTCAGACTCTTACTGACTAAAACCCACCCGTGTTCCTTCAGTTGCCTGTGCGCCAGGGCCACGGCAACTCTTTCGAACAATCCGCGACCCCGGCAGGCCTCTCATATCCAAGATGTTAATTTTATTTAAGTGTGTGAGACCATATCCACCCTAGCCATAATAATCAATAAATGAGTCAGCCCGTGCGTAATACAAAGTACCTTTAATATTAGCTTGCCTGAGTAGGTTTAACTGCTGTGCAACGTGTCTCAAGTTTGATACCTGCACGGAATATTAACTTGTATGGCCTATATAGAGATTTTTGTCTTAGCTATGGCAGATTGTGTTTGTTAACGAGTGTTCTATTCCAGAACGAAACTCCTTCGATACACGAAAAAAAAACTATGTGTTTTCTGCCTGCCCTCCATAGCAAAACAGCTTGATATATAATCAGACTTATGTACCTGTATTCACTGTCCCATTGGTCGCCGCATATTTAATTAATATTAGTAAAGACTAGCTACCCCGACAGTCGTTGTCCTGTCGCAATAATTGATTAAAAATCTCATTGAAAAAAGACGTCCAGCTTTTTTTCGAATTCAATTTTTTTTCCGGGAATTTTACCAATTTTATTTCCTCAAAAACCGAATTCGGACTATTATAATAGTCCGAATTCGATTTGTTTTTGTTCGAAAAAATTGCCAAATCAATCCAGCCCTTCTCAAGTGCGCTTACCAACGAATACACGATTATAACGATTTTTATTTATATCTATAGAAAAGATTATAAATAACTTACCATCGTCTGTAGTTTCCAAGGTCTCCCAGTCACCATTTCAACGTCTTCCGATCCTCTAGTACTTAGCTTGCTCACATCAACTGAATCCCTCATAAACGTTGTATCTTGTTCATCGTCAACCAATTCGATTTCGTTCGCTTTTGTCGTTAGTACCACTGGTTCTTCAGTAACATCGTCAACCTTCGAATTAGGATCGTCACCAACCAAATAACCTTCTTTAGTTGTACTGTGTTCAGGTATATACTCTTCTGTAACGATTTCTGTAATTTCGGTTACATCTAGTTCAGTTGTAATAGGTTCTTCGTCAACACATCTTTTAGATTTTGTTTTTGGAGGTTGCACTGTGTAATATTTTTTTGTTACCGCAGGTTCTTCACTGACTGTTGTTTTAGGTAGGTCGTCTTCTATCACTATTCCAGTAACTGAAGTCTTAAATATATTATCTTCTTTATCAACTTCTTTGGGTGCGCTTTTATCGCCTGCTATATGTTTTGGTAGATTCACATCTTCTTTTATTGGTTCCTCAAGAAATATATAGTCAACAAATACAGGTCTAGGAGGTAATTCGATATAGTCTTTTAATTCTTCGAGAACAATATGTCTTTTCACTTTCTTCTTGAAATCGATCTCGTCTTTCTTAAATTCGTCGATATTAAGACCGTCAACAGTTGATCCATCTAGGTAATCTAAATCAGTAGTACTATAAGTTTCTGTAGTAAAATCCACTTCTATCACAGTTAATTCTAATTCCGATATAGTAGGTATCCTTTTGATAGTTATGTTCGCGTTTATATAATTATACACATCAGGCCAGTATCTTACACTATACAGGAATGATGATATCATGAACATTATTACGAATAAGATCATTAGAATAAGTGTTTTTATGATTAACTTCATCGTTGACTGTGATATCTTCATCTTGAAGAGTTCGGTCTTCTAGTACTTTAAAATAACAACACAATTTCACAGGATTACCACTCAGTTTGAAGTTTACAACCATTTAGTCTATTCTGTCACTCACTTCAATGAAAAACCGACCAAATTTAAAAGTAACCACTTAAAACACTGGATAATTCACGCAAAGACCACCACAAGTGATTCTCAACCGAAGTTCAAATCTATACTAGCTCTAAATATAGCAATGTATAATATCAACATGGTATTTGTATAGGATAGTTATAGGTCACATATATGGCAGGTTATGCGCAGAATGAAACAATAGCCCATATAGTTGCCTTGTAGGTCAGGAAAACACTGATGATGCTACGACCTTAGTGTTAAGATCATCATTATGATTATTCAGTACGTCTGAGTCATTTAAAGTATGTCAGCTGTCATTGTTTTTTTTATACTGAAATGTTCTTTGAATTAGCAAAAGATTTTGTAGGTAGATTTTTAAAAAGGTACCCACACTTTCAGGTAATCCTTGGCTATTTGAATCATCCGAGTTTTTAGTAAATATATTAATGGTTAGGTACATACATACACATACTTACATTTATATATTGAACATAATAAAAAGTATTCTACTGTATTCTATTGCTTTATATTCTACAGTCAGCCTCAAAAAGATATATACATGGATAAGAATTAACTAGTTTGACAACAATCTTTGTTCAATAACATTGTATAAATAATGTAAAATGAGGAAAATGTCGTGAGGAAAGTTTTGAGTATGATTGTGGATGGCTATATGAGTAGGGGAAAACCAAAGAAACGATGAATGTACTGTGTGAAACAGATAAGGGCAAGACAATGGTGACGTTGTTGCCATAAAACATTTTGGGTACTTAACTGCAGCTACAATATATTAACAGTGATACATAATGGCAACGAATATTAACCTGCGGTTGCTCCGTGCTCGTGATACATCACTAACGCCTGTTAAAGTTTACTGAGCAGTACTACATAAAGTAGTATTGCCTTAAAAACTTTTATAGGCGCTAAAATTATATTTATCATAACATAACATCACGCCTGTATTACCTGAAGGGTAAGGCAGAGGTGCACCTGTAGTACACCCACATTTCTCCAATTATGTTTAAGTCCCATGTAACGCGGGGCAACCCTATTGCCATCAACCAGGCACAAATGCAGACTCCGAGCTGCTACTGAGAAATTACAGATGAAAAAACCATCCAACAGCCCGACCCGGGAATCAAACCCAGGACCTCATGCTTAGTAGTAGCGCTTGAGACCACTAGACCAAAGACAATTAAATAACCAAACAACGAACATTAAATATAGTACCTAGACACACACGCACATGCTACATTTGTTTTTCCTTTCCACCGTCGAAATGTTAGGCTGCAATTCGCAGGTAGGTAGAGGTTAGAAGCAGTCTTTTGTAATCGGAATTTTATAAATAATTTTAGTCCATTTTATAATAATATGTTTATTTATTTATATAAGATCTCCAACAAAAGATATACACAATACATTACACATAAATAATGTAATGTAATTTAAATTTTGTTTGGAAATTTGATTTTGATTGTAATTTAATTTCTGGTTTGGATTGTAATTATAATTTTTTTGTGATTTTAATGTTACTAACATATTTTTCTAAGTTTTTTTTTTAATACTAATTCAATATGGATGTTTATTTTTCCAATATAAATAAATTGAATTGAATTGAATTGAATAAATAAAGGGCAACATCAGGTATCAAGTAGGTGTACTCCTTCACTTATAGGAGACCACAGCATGCACAATAGAGTTAACAACAAAGCTAACAAAGCTAAAATATCAATAAGGATATAGGAGCCTTTTTGGCCTCGCACAGGTCTTTCACTTTTTTTAACTTGTTTATTATTGTTTTTATTATTAAGTTTGTCACTTTTAAATGCTCCTTTTTTTATTAATATTTTTTATTTTTACTTTTATTTAACTAAAATATTTTTCTTTCTTTAATAATAGTTACATTTGGAATAATTTAATCTTTTTTTAAAGGACACACACACACATGTGACATGACATGTTGGCGAGTTCACCTCTCTTTCACCTATATTTGGCAGGTTTTTCATACCTATTTTATTCTACCATAAAATATTTCATATATATGCATAATATAATAAAAATACTCGAGTCCGAACGAAAACGTTTTTTTTTCAGCTGGTAAATAACGAAATTCGGCCTGATATCCATTTTCGGCCGAAAACCGGAAACGAAAACGAACAAAATGTTGCTTTCAGTCTTTTAATCTTCGAATTAAACCGTTTAAAAGTCTTAAAATAATAATAATAGGTATGTATATATAAAAAAGGGAGGGGAAAGGATCATAGGGCATCAAAAAATTCGTCCGCTTCGCTGTCACCAGAAAAAGTGTCAAAAAGGCTTGCCAGCCAACGTGGCAATGCTGCTACATTGCCACGTTGTTTGGCAATGCTAATCATAGGGCCATAAAATAAGCCTGCCTTCTGGTCACATCAAGAGTCGAACAAAATCGTTGTCTCGAAAAATTCAGTGGGCACTTGGACCCCATAGCCCTATTGTTTCAAACCCAAACGACTCGAAAATACAAGTCCCAATAAGATTGGAGTATATTCGCCGTTTCAGGTTTTTCGCACCTGCAGAAGCAGCCCCAGCACAGCCCGCCGTGGCACGTGTTGCATCCCACTCCAAAAGCCGACCTTTTTCCAGGACATTATGGTAATTCCGTCTGGTCTCTTCCTATCGTCGCGCGCCGAGCCATTGGGTTCTAAAACAGCTGGTACCCCGGCGGTGACATGAGCACGACGGATTATGTCATTGATCCTGGGGTGCCGTGCTATCCGGCCTGCGCTCCTACTGCAGGATAGGCCATTGTGTCCGAGGCAGTCGACACCTTTACCGCATTAGCAGCGATGTAAAGATCCACGCAAGGAGTGCCCAGGCGCAGACAAGAAGCGAGCCGGAAGGTGGTGTCACCCACCATAATGTTGGATGACGGTAGCGTCTGAAGCCCACAGCGAGCAGGCGGGCACGCACAGCAGTATTGGTGGACGTATTAAGAAGAGTAAATACTCTTAAGTTAAGTTAAGTTTTAAGTTTTTACGAAATCGTAAAAACTTAAAACTTAACGCAGCACGAAAATTAACCAGGTACCCACCTAAGTATACACTTTTTTCATAGGCATAATTTATTAAGAAGGATCTGATACTCGTATTACATGAAAGAAAAGGCAATTTTTCGGAAATTATTGTACTTGTATTGGTTGTAACGACTTCTTTTTGAAAATAATAATTTTTAGTATTGTTTTTTTCGGCCACAGCAGATAAACATTGTTTTTCGGGTGCAAACGAAAATCGCAGAAAATTTATATGTCTGACGAAACTTACAGAAAACCGAAAACGAAATTCGGTAGGACTTCAAAAAATAGGCACGTTGGTATTGATTGCAATTTTACACCCTAATTGCGTAACACACTATCAATCACAATTTGAATCATTTTGAAGGCTAATTCCATTGCTTCATTTATTCGAAAAATTTGGCTGCTCAACAACGTAAATAACGCAATGAATGTTGTTGAACTGTCAAAATGAAAGCCATTCCTACTGTTAGTGTGTTACGCAATTACCCCACTGTTCTGACTGATCTAAAAAAAATATATTAGGCCGCGATTTCTAGGAATTTGAATTGCTGTACATCTAAACTAATATTATTTTTTTAAAAATATTAGACTTTTTGTATGTTTATTTGTTGCGCTTTCACGCTAAAACGGCTGAACGGATTTGGATGAAACTTGGCACACGGGTAGACCATGACCTGGACTAAGACAAAGGATATTTTTTATCCCGATATTCTCACGGGGTTAAGACTTATGCGGGTGAATCCGTGGGGTGCAGTAATTTATAATTGAAGGAATTTCTCATCAGAAGCCCGGAGTCTGGATTTGTGCCCGGTTGATGGCATAACTAACTACTACTACTAAACATGAATGAAGAAATATGGGGAAAAGCAGGCGTGATGGTATGCTATGAAATAATTAACTTATGAATGCTTGAAAATAGTTTGAAAATAGAAATCAAATAAAACATCACAAAAACTGTAAAAAAAACATCTTTAATACACCTTAGAACTAGATAACAACAATATTTACAACACACGCACACACAAACAACAACAAACAACAACAACATCAACATAACCACAGTTTAAAAACAACAATCAACAACAATTAAAATAAGGCGGTAGGGTTAACACATAAAAGTCATACATTTTATAGGTCACATTTTGTAAAAGTCTTAGCCTCAGATCGGCTTGGAAAAGCTTGAACAATATGTATTTGTAATAACACAATACGAGCTCTGGCCCTTCAATTCGTAAATCAGAGTTGCTAGCTATCTATAAGAAAAAGATTTGAGTTGCCCTTTTAAAAGGTGGAAAGAAGAAGCTAGGCAATCAAAAGGATATTAGTCAAAGAGATTTTTGAAATGTTCGATGTCTCATTGAAAATTTTGAATTTGCATATCTTGGAGATAAAGGAGTAAAGACCAATAGTTAAGACCTGGACACAAAGAACAAACATGTGAGACTTGAAACTAATGATAGAATTAGGCCCTTTGTACGCACACGTTTTTCTTGCCGTGAAAAACTACGGTTTATTCGCCGTGTGTAGGCACGGTCGACAGTGTTGTATGGATCACTATGGAAGCTTATTGACGGACACGTTTTTTCTACAGCACGGTATATACGCCGTACCGTAAAGAAACCCTGCCGTATAAAAGGGCCTTATTATTTTATAGACAAAAGAAAGCCAAAATATGTCCAGTAATATAACTTACATTGGGCAACATCTAAGGCCTGATTTTTCTATAGCAACTCCAACTCAAATGACATTTTTAATTTAAATCTTGTGGTGTCCCCCCTTCTTAGTATGAATAATAGTTTCGTAAACTGGTACTTTAAAAGGTACAGGTTTCTCTACGGGTACCAAAATATGCTTAATAACTTCAAAAGGTACCTCCTTGATCTTGGGTATATGCACGATCCTTTCTACAGGGTAGGGCACCGACTTTTCTACAGGAACCTCTACTTCTTTAATGATTGGAATAATAACAGCTTTCGGTACTGGTATCTGAATGGGAATCGGGTGTGGTACAGGGATGATTACGGGTTGATTGACTTTGAATTCTACGTTCTTGGGCAGAGGGACGATTATTTCTTTGTAGTGCTTGATAGGTTCAGGGTTCTCTTCTTCAACGTGTTGGTGGACGGGGTAAACGTGGGACTTTAGATCATGGCCGCCGTAGTCGCCACCACCGTAGTCTCCGCCTGAGCTTCCACCGCCGAAGTCGTGGGAGCCTCCATCATGTCCGCCAAAGTCGAAAGAACCGCCGGAAAAGTCACTGGCTTGAAACTGTGGAAGAAAGAGGAATATTTTAGTATGTGTGGTAGTTGTGTACAACATGGTGTCCAGAGCGATGTAACCAAATTAATACAGAATGATGTAAGTATACTGTTTACATATTAAAACGAAGCTCGAGAAAGGCTCTAAAATCGCTAGAACATTTTGTCAAGTTATGCAAACGTAACCGTATTTTTTCGCAATTTCTGTGTTTTTTCTATAGTAGTTAGTAATAATGAGAACTGTTGGGAAGCGAACCCAACATATTGCGCGCGGTCTGCATGAGTAGGCGGCGTGATCAACGCGTCATCGGTAAGCTGAGGCGCAGCGCGGCTGCGACACGACTCGTCCCGATGACCATTCGCTTCCTCGGACTCCACCGCGACGGACGATTCTCATCTCTAACTTAGCCGTTTAATTGTATTGTCCGGGACAGTTGTATTATTGTTATAAGCACAAGATTAAATCATTGCTTATTTCATACAGTCCACTTCTTTTATTTGCTCCCCGCGCTAACAAGTACTGTGAGCCCACAAGAGGTTTTCAGGTATTTCAATTACACATTATAGGTAGTCCAAACCTAAGCTTTTATAATTAAATCTAAACCCTTCTCTTTAAACTGAAATTCGACACAGTCTCCTTTCATTGATAGACAACGGCCGTTAAGTACGTGCCTGCCTAACGTTAGTTGTAACAGTTTTAGTTTTAATTTTACTTCGTGGTAAGTATTCAATTCAAACGGGCTACCTATTCCAAAATTAACTCGAAATTTAATGAATGGGCAGAATGTAGTTGGCAGCAATTTTAAAGCTAAGGGCTCCAGTTGCTATGATTGTATGAACCTCGCGTCTAGCGCGGCCATTTTGTAAATTTTCGCGCTCTTTTATTATGGTCACTTTTATAAGCTATTCAAATTGCAATATCGTTTTTAATGGCTCCTTCATAATGATAATTTGAGAAAGACGTCCACTGCTGGACAAAGGCCACTCCCAAGCATCGCCAGTTCGACCGGTTATGTGCTTCCTGCGTCCAGCGGCCTCCTGATGGACCCTTTATTTAGTCGGAAAACACTAGACTTCTCTCACAGCTCAATCCCAAAAATTAAAATGTCTCGTTAACATCAAACGACACACGTAAATAGAGACTTCAGTTAAAAGCGCTCACTTTTAGATAACAGCAAAATTCTCCGGAATCGGTTACTCGACAATTTAATAATAGGACAACGTTGACAAAAAATACGAATAAAAAAGCAAACGTTTCCGGCGCAACGACATGCCCGCTATTTAGTCTGTGGTTCGTTTTTTCTTTTTTTTTCACAGTCTGTGGTCCGTATTACTTTTTGCGTTGACGTTTTTATTTTCGTTCGGTAACGGTTATCCAATCAATTCGTTACGTCCGGAAATCGAGTTATTAGAGCAGAACCTTTAGTATAGTTAAGTGTTAGGTAATCGCTGTTACTGACTGACTGTCAATTTATTTTCAAATTATGAGAGGTGCAGATGTTAATTAAGCGTTTAAGTACTGTCCTACTTTGTATTTTTGTGTTCTAGTGAAAGTGTTGTACTTATAGAAAAAAATACACTATATTTTTGAAGCATTTTTTTTTTGTGCGTGGCCATTATCTATCTATCATTGCATTAAGCGTTAATTTTTATCTGAAAATACAAGAAGTCTAATCCATTATGATTGAAAATATCTAGGGAAAATATAAGGAAAATAATTATTATAAATTAATAATGTTGTTTGCTAAGGACGGCTTATCTTTTTATCCGTATACAAAATACCATAAGGAGCCAAGAACCATAAAAAGTAAAATTTACGGGACTTTTTTTCCAATAAAGGTCTATCAAGATACATCGACCAAGGTCTACAGCGCCTTGAGAACATAATAAAAAAAGAAATAAGGCAAGAAAAACATATAATATGCTTTTATGTCATTTTATATATTTCTGTTAAAGAAAATACACGTTACACTTTTAGTATTTAGGGTTCCTCATATTAAGTCAGAAGGAGGTAAACACTTTATTTTATGCTTTTGTATATGAGTAGGTGACGCAATTGACAGATGACCCCCTTGGTACCTCAATTTATTTATTTACTAGCTGTTGCTACGACTACATCTGCGATCCAGGGTGAAAGAAGCCTCTGTCCTTTTCCAGGTCATGGTCTACCCATGTGCAAAATTTCATCCAAATCCTTTCATCCGTTTTACCGGTTTAGCGTAATAAACAAACAAACTTACTTTCGCATTTATAATATTAGTTAGGTAGTTAGGATTTAATTATTGTAATATCTGTACGAGAAATTATAGATTGTATTAAACACGTTTCTTTGAACGTGCCCTACGTGTCAAAGTGTGCCTGGTATTTACCACTATAGAAATATATATTATTATGGTTTAACTTCCCCGGACGAACGAGTTCTTTTTCAATGAGGTTTATTAAAGACCGTACTTGATGGGTTAATTAGCTTTTTAAGAGTCAGGTCACAACACTAAAGACGGAGCCTTCAAATGCGAGTTGCTTACACAGACATTTCTGTCGCCTGACCAAACAGAAAATGATATTCGGCACGAAAATGTGCCTTAGGACCAAAATCTTAACAGGTATTTAATCTAGAACCAACGTGAACAAAGGAGAGGAAAACACAAAACTGACTGTGCGGAACCTCAAACAACCGAAAGGTTCTAACACACAACGTAGCTAGGAAATAAATAGGCCGCCCCAAATGTATTACCGTTGAATTTTTTAATATAAGTACGGTACGTACAAAGGGGATGTTTTTTATGTGGTAACATCAAAGACCGAAGTACAAGATTAATAATATCGCCCCTCATTTCCAAGAGAATGATAAAACTGAGGTTTTTGTGTATTAAGGTATTATTTGGTCCCAATTTTCAAGCACATGGAGGATTTTTTTCCGGTGTTAATATCAAGGATAAGCTGTATCTACTTGCTTACTAGACTATCCTGTTTTTACTTGCATAATCAGCCTAAAACGTTCCCCCTGCTGGGACACGGGCCTCCTCTCTGTGAGAGGGAGTGGGCTGTAATCCACCACGCGGGCCCAGTGCGGGTTGGTGAATGTCACATGTCTTCGAATTTTTGGTTCTAGGACATGCCGGTTTCCTCACGATGTTTTCCTTCACCGTTTTGAGAGCAGTGGTGATGAAATTAAATACACAAATTAAAGTGCCTGGGTTCGAACTCATGACCTACAACTCGTAAGTCGGGGCCGATACCACAGGGCCCAGCACTGCTGTTTTTACTTAAGCTGGAGCAAAAGGAATTTTAAGGGGAGAATTTTAAGGAGGAAAATTAAGGGGAGGATTTTTACTTTCCTAAATAAAAAGTTCCCGTCATAACTTTGCCCAGTAGTTGAGCAGACAACGTACAGTTTGGCAAAAAAGAGTATGATGCGGTGACAGTTGAAACTAAAAAATATATTTGCTATACCGACCGGTTATTATCGAAACAGCCATCGCTATATCGACTTGTGTTCTAAAAATAAAATATATCTAAAATAAAGACTTTGGATTCATAGTATTTCGTGCCTTAAACTACGTAAACGTGCTTTAGTGGCGCCCTCAGTTCTTCCACACTCTTTTTTGCCAAGCTGTACAGACCAGCGGGGTAATTACGTAACACTGTAACATTAGGAATGGCTTCATTTTGACAGTTCAACAACATTCATTGCGTTATTTACGTTGTTGAGCAGACAATTTTTTTAACATATGAAGCAATGGATTAGCAATATCCTTCAAAATGATTCAGATTCTGATTAATAGTGTGTTACGCAATTAGGGTGCTGGCCTAGACAACCCCTAAAATCATTAAATAATAGTAAATTTCTACATGAGAACCAATTTTCAGAGCTATTGCAGGGATTCTACCCTTTGGTACCTTAATAAATGTTTTCATATTTATGAGTACTAGTCCCTCCTTAAAATCATCATCTGCCTGCCTTATCTCAACTATGTTGGGGTCAGCTTCCAGTCTAACCGGATGCAGCTGAATTCCAGTACTTTACACGGAGCGACTGCCTATCAGACCTCCACAACCCAGTTACCGGGTAACACAATACCCCTTGACAAGATGGTTTTCCGACTTTCGGGTTTCTGTCTACCCGTAACGACAGTACAATTTAAAGCAACTTCAAGGAAAGAACAGTTTTATGATTTTTTTTACCACCTGAAAGGTTGTTTTTGCTGAAGTTACTGGGTAACACGGTACCCCTAAAAATATTTTATAATAGGTACTTATTATTGTTTGAAAACAAAATCAAAGTAAATATCTTTCATCTCCAGTTCTCTACGACAGAATCTTGTTTCACCTGTTGATCCTGCTGTGAAGCTGCCTGTTGGTGGGGCGATGAAGCCTGTTGGTACTGCTGCAATAGGTTATTGTATTGTGTCCACTGCATCTCTTCCGCCGCAGCCATGCTGGAGACCAGCACCGCGCTCACACACTGGAAGCAGAATGTTGGTTATAAATAATAATGCGGTATGTGGTTATGGAAGGCCTTGCCCGTGTCGATAATACGTGCTCAAACTTTGTCTACTTTATAAATTGTGGTTAATTGTGGTCTCTCTTTAAACATCATCATTACACTTAGTTTCCTTGCTCTTGTTTCATGTTTATTATTGTATATTTTATATATGTATGTTTTATGTTGTATTTTGTATTTTATAAGTGTATGGTGTTTGTATTGTTTATGTTGTATTTTATAAGTGTATGTTTTATGTGTGTTACGCAGTTAGTGTGCTGTTACAAACAACTAGTATTTGCCGACTGCGACTCATATGACATTACTCGAATGTTTGCACACTTGAGTAATGTCATATGAGTCGCAGTGTGTACACTGCTATGTTTTGGGTCTTGTTCTTATTGATTTACTAGCGACCCGCCCCTATCTCGCACGGTTTTTACGACTTGACAAAACATCGAGAATTCATTATTATATCTAGGTTTAATAGTAACGTATTAGACACAAAAACCTTCCAGAATAAATGCCCTAAATGGTGCTAAAAATTGCATCTAAATCCGTTGCGTAGTAAGAACAACGTGGTCACACAGACGGAGACAAAAAGCGACTTTTATTTTGAATTTATACAGGTATTCATATTTTTAAATAGAGATAGTTAGGCATACTGACTTAATTAAAACCAAGAAAGTTTGTATCGAGTTCCTGCCATGGTTTACGGGTTTTTACTTCTATGACCTGCACCCTATTTACGTAACACACTATCTATCACAATCGGAATCATTTTGAAGCTTATTGCTAATCCATTGCTTCATATATGTGCGAACAATTTGTCTCCTCAACAACGTAAATAACGCAATGAATGTTGTTGATCTGTCAAAATTAAAGCCATTCCTACTGTTAGTGTGTTACGTAATTACCCCTCTGCTCGTAGGTAGGAAAGCAATTTCTTTTTTTAATCTCTTAGGCGCAAGCCACTCAGAAGAGACATAGGACACGGACGGGATGCAAACGCGGCGGCCCTTTGACGTATCTTCATTAATCTACATACAAAATGTATTAACGCGATCTGGCACAAAACATACAGAAAGGACAAGACGCAGGCGCGTCGCTTTTCCATCTGCATACTATTTTCCGCGTCTGCGTACCGTCCTCGTCCCACGTATCTTCCTTGTGCCCCGCCCCCTATTCTTGGTAAGACCAGTTTTCATGGTACGTTCTGATGGAAAGTAGCAAGGAAAACCAGGTGTTTCTAAAATCGACAAACATTTTAAAAACACATCGGCTTCTTTCAATGGCATATCAAAATAGCGGGGTAACAGTAGGAATGGCTTTCATTTTGACAGTTCAACAACATTCATTGCGTTATTTACGTTGTCGAGCGGACAATTTTTTTGAACAAATGAAGCAATGGATCAGCAATAGGCTTCAAAATGATTCAGATTGTAATAGATAGTGTGTTACGCAATTAGGGTACAGAACTAAGTAAAGCTGCTTGGCTGCAGTACTTTCCTGAACATTTTAATACACATTCATAATTAGAAGATATTGAAGTTTATCAAGCTGACCATAGACTATAGAATCCACAAAGTCATATTTAAATTGATATAGATATAAGCTGCATCTATGAACAAACAGCTATACGCATTGCTGTCGTGCCTAGTGTTGGCAAGCCGAACAATAGACATGTCTTCATGATTAATGTATTTGTCTTGGCACTTGCGGCTTCCTGAACGAACCTGTCATATATAAATCCTGGACTGCATGACGTATGAACTATGTTAGAAGATAAAAAAAAGAAAGAAAAGGTATTTATTGGGACTCGCACAGGATTATTTATCACAAACTAAACTAAACACACTCATAAAAAAAAGTTGAAGGAAAGTAACAACAGAAAGTCCTGTACGAGGCCAGCAGGCCCCGATCCTATCAGTAATTTTTTTATTCTTATATAGAAAGTAACAATGAAATCTTTGATTTTTAGTTCCAAAAGCAAAGTCGGAATCACTCTGTACCTACCCCTAAATAACGCTATCCAGACCAATCCTTCCCAAAAGTATACAATACCTATATTAAAAAGTACTCTGTGGTATACAAACAGGATATACTCCGCGGACGCGATCCGTATCGAATCGACATCTAATGACGATAAAAAAAACTCATAATGTCATGTAGGTAACTAAAGCTCGGGGTCAACGGCCGCTGGTAGTGTAATTACTTGAAAGTTTTTTATCTACACCCATGCTATAAATCCTCTATAAAAGTTTCTGAAACAGTTAGCTTATTGCCAATATTAAAACAACCAGTATCCTAATAACCTTAATATTTTGATTATTTTTATAAGTATTTTTATGGCCTGGTTGCTAAGACCTTTTAGCCAAGTCTTTAGTTTATTTAATTTCCTTCACTAAATTTCTTCGAAAGTGTTTTTAATAACAACAATTCAATTCAGCTCGATAACAAGTCTTATTTTTTAATAATTCTGTCAAGCGGCGCGGCGGGAGGTATTATTTAGCACAACACTTTCACTACACAATTCACTTAATTCACTCGCTAAAATCAATCTTTGGTTTGGGCTTGATAATTTAGGTTTCCACTTTTCCAGGTACAAACTTGATACAAAGAACAAAGAATACTTAGCTAGGTACTTATTTTCCCTATGTCTTGACAACGATTTCCATTATTTTCAATTATTTTTTATTTTTGTTTTAGTTTCCTTCGTTTTATTCCCGCCATTTTCCCCACCTCTCTCATCCTAACCTTAATATAATCCAAACGAGTGTTATAATGTTGTACTAAATTTCATTATACAACTCCTTTTCAAAAAAAGAACATTGTCATGCATGCGCGTTTCACTACCACAGCGCCGTAATTAAAAAAACAAAAAAAACTTATAGGTTATTCGAATTCACGTCATATCCCGCCATTTTTGTTGATATTAGTGTTGCAAAAATGTATTACTTTGTTGTTTATAAAAATGAGTGATACAAGTTTTGATAACACACCGCCAGATTTTTCTAATGCAGGAAAGGACATTTCTAACCAATTATTGCCAGAAAAGTCGAGAAAACACTGTACAACACCCTATGGTTTTAGAACCTTTTATAGAGGATTCATATCATGTGTGTAGATAAAGTCTTGTATGCAGCTGTACATAATTAGGTATTATCCAATAATTTCATAAATAACTATTATCATCATTAGATATAAATTCCCATTACATTTGCGGAGTTTCGCAAGTTAATTTAATTAGACCATGTATGCATAATAAAAGTAATAAAGATCATCAAAGAGCATTTAAATAAACTTGATTGTTTGCAAAATATCTGTATTCGTTTTGTTTTTAACCTTAAAAAGTATGATCACGTTTCTAACATTCTCAAGATACTCAAGTGGCTCCCTATTCGACTTCGCAGGAACTGTTGGAATTGTGTATGCTATTTAACATACTTCACAACCCTAAAACGCCATCCTATCTGTGGGAACGGTTCTCCTACGCCCGTCCATGGTCTAAAAAAACAGGTCTGGCACTCCGGGAGTGACACATGCTTACGTCACTATCCAGTTGCCACTTTATTGCAACAAAACATGAATTATGGAAACATTTTCAGTCACCATTCTGTTGAAAAATATATATAAAGCATTTAAATTGTCGTTTCATTTTTCTAATCAAACGAAACAATTCAATTTAAACATATACCAACGTAATTGATAATTAAAACCTCATCGTTTTATCGGATTCGCACAGGTAATAAAGGCGGTTGGGGAGTTATTATTACACACTACAGGTAACACAGCGGTGATGACGTAGGCTTGTGTCACCCACGTGACCACTGTGTCTCGGAATGCTATACCTGGCGAAGTATATTATTATACCATGCGCCCGTCCTTTTCATGCGCCTTGCAGGTCGCATCTTAGAAATCTCCTCAAGTCCCCTCCCCACTCAACCGACTTCTACTCCTACTCTTTCACTGTGCACACGGTTCGGTTGTAGAATTCACTTCCGCCTGACATTAGGAACTGCCAAACTGTTGCAGTACTTAAAAGTAGAGTGAAAGAACACTATCTTCCCACTTTGTCATAATTGCATATGTATGTATTTATTATTTAAATTACATTATATTTTAGTGATTTTAGTTTAGAAGTATGTATGTATGTAAGTATATTCTTATATTGTATGTTTATATTTGAATCGGAGAATTGTTTTTGATTTTATGTATTTTGTTTTCCCTTCTACTCTTACACGCGTTGTCTACATCTCTTTCAATATACTCTCCTATCGCAAGTATGCTGGCTTTAGAAATAAGCATCACCTTTGTACGTATTTTTCTGTTCCTTTCTTCCTATTTGTTTAAATGGTTAAATAAATAAATTTAATAAATAAAAACGCGATCATTTCATAATCCTAAATCTTTCTTGTGCTTTTATAAAAGTAGCCACGAACCACGAAGGAACCGTTCAATAGTGCATATAAAGTGCAGCCGTGGACGTAAAGAGCCAATAAATTGTGAAATGTGTAGCGTTTTAAAGATAATCTGAAGTTATAAATCTTAACAGTGGAGTTTATTTGAAACGGCTAGAAAGTATGGGCAACACTTGGAAGAAGGATTGGTGATTGTAGGTAGTTTTACCAAACAGCAAGACGCTGCTGTCAAGTTCTTTGACATTTTCTAGCTAGTTAAAAAGTACAATTCAGTATTAAAATAGCGTTATAATAACTAAAGCTGACTATGAACGTAATGATTTTACGATACTCGTCCATATTTTCAGTATTTTTTGACCGAGCGAGCGCGAAGCGTGTCCGTTTCAGCTTGGGCAAAAATGCTTTCGTAGGTCCGGATGTCCGGCAGATGTCTGTTCTCCTCTACAGGTCGCATTTCTCAACCGATTCTCGTGAATTTTTGTGAGCAGATTCGATAATTGTATGGTTATTTTTTTTGTCAATTCAGTTTTTCGACATTTTTAAACTGACGTAGATATGGGGGTTGAAGACGTAAAAAAAGTCCTATTTCCGCCATTTCGCGCTCTGTGCGCGCGCTTTTTGTTTTAAGGTGCGCGGTGAACATTTATTCAGTTTTAAGCTATGCAAAGACAGACTCGCGAGGTCTACAGCTCACAGAGCCACTAGTTGTAGGTATGTTTGAATTAATAAAACGCAGCGCAAGTTAAAACAATTTAAAAAAGGTGGGAATCAAAAACAACATTATTCTTTATGCCGCTCTAAATTCAAATACCTGTCAGCACAACCTACATACCTGTACCAATCAGTCGATTTTTACTATTCTAAATTCAAAAGAAATTGTAGTCATTCGAGTGTTTTGAACTAGGCTTTGAACATCATGTTCTATAAATTCAAATAGAAAAATCAGCCCTTAATTTTTATTACAATGTTCTGTATTCTGAAATGTTTTTTAAGTAAGTTACACAGTATAAAAACAGATTTTGTTAACTGTTTTCATGTTTCCGAAAGACAATCACCTGATTCACAAATTCCTGAAATACTGTAAAGCGAGTGAAAATTGTGAATAATAGCTTCAGTAGTTATCTACTGACCATTTTTATTCGACATAATTTCATTACTTACATAAAATAGACTCAAAATTCCAATCAAGGTTGTTTCAGTCATAAGCTCATAGAACTTGACCACCTACATTCCAACATTTTTCAAAAAGAGAACTCCGGGATCTACAGAATCGTGAAATGTCTTTCGGAAACGATCGGGACTCTGTTTCATTGGCTCACAATACGATGTTCTAAAATCAAACCGATAACGTTTACGTGTGGGAGTAAAATATACGTTATGAACAGTGTGGCGATAGATCAGGTGTATCTAGCGCTGTGCGAAGCATGCGCCTGATATACTGGGGGTGAGAATATACGGGAGATTAACTTCTAGAGCGGGACTGCTACAGAGATACTGTATTGCTGAGGAGTTTGTTGCGCCATTTCTTCTTTCCAGAGACTAGGAAGCCTAGTGAAGGGGAGGACGTTTTGAAGAACTGTCTTATGTGATTTTAACTTTTTTATACTGCTGTTTCTTAGCCTAATTTAAATAAATGTTGTCTCTAAAAATGGTTAATTGAAGAAATAATTTGTGGATTTGAAATACTGGTTAGTAAAAAAACGTCGTGAGGAAAATTTTGAGTATGAATGTAGATGGCTATAAGAGTAGGGGAAGACCAAAGAAACCATGGATGGACTGTGTGAAAGATGATATGACTTGAAAGAGAGTAACTACCGGGAGGACGATTATGAAAGAAAAACACGTGTTGTGCTGACCACTAATAAATGCGATAAGAATAGGAGAATGATGACGATGAAATACTGGTTTGCAGGATATTCCGCAAAGTCACGTTTTAATGTGAAATTAATCATTGTAACATAGATTTTTTTATACGAAAAGAAACTCACTACCTATATGAATATTTCGAAGATGGTGAATTTAAAAAGTGATAGATTTTCATGGTCTAAAACAAAGGCGGTTTTGTATTCGTCTTTCTTCCAGACCACGGAATCTTTTTTTAGAGGCACTGCAATCCTTCCACCTGTACCGGTGGAAAGATTTCAATGTGCTTCTGAAACATGATTATAATTTTGTATGGTACTCTTACAGACGAACAAAAAGCTGCCAATTATTCATATGACGGTGTTTGACCCGCAAAATCTCATTATTATTACAGAACATTATTATAAATAAAAGTCTAGATTAAGAGAGTTTTCTTTTTAGCAACAGATCTTGATTGTGTTCGCAATACGAAACCTCGCAGCTTTTTAGTTACTGCTGCCAATGCCACTGACATAATACAGAAAATAAACCTCCTTTGACGTAGTTATATCAAAGAAATCACAGTATATTTTTTATTAACAAAGGCAATGTTCCAAACTACTGCCATCTTGCTAAAGCGCCTACAAAAATACGATAGCAAAGATACACATGCATGTGTTATGCTCATTTTTTTTTTTTATCGACGCATCTCTCAAGAGTGTTTTTAGTTTCCTTACACAAATCTCCCCCCTATGTTCCCACCCTGAGAAGCCAGTATAAAATGTGTCCAATGGCTTGCGATGATACACGGCCCCAGCAACAAGCGGGGGCCTGTTATTTATTACAGATAAAAGCAGTTTTTAGCTTTAATCTAACGATATGAGCAAATAACAATGGATGCTTTGTCACTGAGGCGCGCGAAGAAAAATTGCTGTGTGATATTAGCCGTTTATAAACTTTTGATATCAGCCATTATGGAAAAAATATCTTGTTTTTGTTAATTCGAGGTTTTGTATTAATAAAAAGGGGTTGACTAGCGAGATGATGACTAATAAAGAAGTATGGAAGAAAAATACATTTTGCGCCGCGACCCTCCGCCGAAGTAGGTCTACAGTCGACCTTTAAAATTTTTGGTCCTTCAGTACCAGCTGCTTTAGTTTATGACCCATGTAAAGAGGGCGAGTCTACTGTCATCCACCGGGGACAAAGCTAGACTCCAGGCTGCTAATGAGAATTTCCTAATGCAAAAAACCTTTGAACACTTTACTCGACCTAAGAATCGAACCCCTGGCATCGAATCGAAATCCTCAGTATATTTATCGCAAATTATTATAATTACAATAAATTAGAAAAAGAATTACACATTAGTAGATAGTACGCGGAGTAATTGCGCAAAACACTAATAGGAATAGCTTTCATTTTGACAGTTCAACAACATTCATTGCGTTAATTAAGTTGTTGAGCAGCCAAATTTTACGAACATATGAAGCAATCAGATTGTGATTGATAGCGTGATACGCAATTAGGGTGCAGATGTATGTTCTTAAGTATGTAACTAACGTAACCCCATATTTCTATAACCCATGGCTTAACCAAAGTCTGTTTTTAAAAATAAACAAAATTAATTCACTTTAAAAAATCCTGCACCATTTTAAACCCTGCAAAATTCGGCCAGCAGAGACTGCGGCATCAGATTTGACTTTTTTCAGTGATGCCCCGTGGCCCGTACTACGGCTTTTTCTTTCTTTATAGTTCAAAGACAAAATATCACATGCACAAGCATGCTGCATAGTCCGTGGTGTTATTAAATAAATAAATAAGTGGCTAAAATACTCGAACGCATTGAAATAAATCTTAGATCCATGAAAGGATAAACAGGAATGAAAAAATTGACAATGACAATAGGTTCGCTACTTATTACATAGGACTTAAACAAAACTGGCGAAATGTGGGTGTAATATAGGTACTCCTCTGCCTAACCCTTCGGGGAAACAGGTGATATAATGTTATGTAAACACGATAGGAACTATGGAAGTAGAAAAGTCTACATCATTTTACAATTTACTGGCTAAAACTGAATGCACTTTTCACTTATACAAAATACCCATTGATATTGGGTATAATATTAGTCGTAACAGGACTAAAATCCTGGAGATGACGATGATAAGGCCGAACCTATCTCCGTGCATCAAGCACAAATCCAAAATAACCGCCCTTTCAAGAAATTCTTGACAGGAATTCCGCCACCGTTAAAACAAAAACATATTCACTATTTCACTTATTAAAAAAAAATGTCACAAAATATGATCTAAAAGAACTCACATATAAAATTACTGTGCACATTTTGATGTGAGGCAGACCGTTGCACAAGTGTTTGTGATGTCACAATGAACCGAGGTGCAGTTTTATAGTCAGGTGACGGGCAGGCAGGCCGCTGTTATTAGTTTTGAGAAGCCTGCTGCTGTTTTTAGGGTTCCGTGGGCAGGAAATAAAAATTGGTCATTTTGTACGGTAATCGTTATTGTAGCTTATCACCTACTTGTCACATTGCGCTACTTAAATAAACCCGTGATGGGATGGTCCTTTTCGAAGAGGAAGGTTCTTGGATCTTTTTACTGTTTGACATCTGTAGGATTAAAATTAACACTTTTCAGGACACTTAACGCCCTTAGACGTAATAGCAAACTTCTATTGTCTCGTTCAATGTCCTTATTGAAGGACATTGAACGAGACAAACAACTTAAAATATTTTTAAACGATTGCGTTTAAAAATATTTGAAGGTGCTAATTTGAGTACCTACACACCTATCTAAATATTATTTTTATAGCAATTGTTACCTCTCCAGACACAAAAGCCTACTACAAAACAATTAATAAAAAAATATTTCAAGTCAAAGTAACGAAGTAACCTCGCGAATACAAAAACGGCAAAGCGCATTACAGAAAAACGTGGAATGTACCAAGCTTTTTCGTAATGTCACTCTGATAGAAAAGAATAGAGCCCACAACTATTTCTATTTAAACATTAATGGAGACTAGAAATAAAAACAAGATTCCTTTAAAACAAACGAACGAAAAACTAAAGAAGTATCAAGAAAAACTCTCATTACTACCACAGACATCATTAAAACATTTTTTGTACGGAACCACACCTGCTAATGACGTGTCTATGAGAAACAAAAATCTTTTATTTTGTTCTATATATTTAACCAACTTTACTTGAGTCTTGCATTGGAACAAAACGTAGGCACAGATAGGTCTACATAAATTGGATAGTTATATCATCGAATCTGCTGGTACTACAGAAAATAATAGATGACGAGTATTTAATTAAATGTAAAACACATTGCCCGCCTTGTTCGAACTACATTTTCATTGCTGCGTTCCTAAGCAGTAGTGGATTTAAAAATAATGGTGAAAGTCGATGTTTGGATTCAGTTCCGTTATACGATTTTTTGGTCTATTTTCAGTTCGATTCGGTATACTTAGTAATTGAATGAGAGTATTTCGAGAGCGTGGCTATTGTAAAGTACATAACCAAAATGGTGCTTTGGTACCTTCATTCAGTATGAAGGTAAAGTCAACACAACTTTTACGCTACGCGGGAAGTAAAAATTCGATATAGGTTTTGGGTGGTAGACAATGTGGTAACAGCATATAACGTTTCCACTGCTGGGGCACAGGCCTCCTATCTGTGAGAGGGAGACGGCCGTAATATCCACCACGCGGGCCCAGTTCGGGTTGGTGGATATTACATGTTATTGAATTTTTAACCGACTTCAAAAAAAGGAGGAGGTTCTCAATTCGACTGTCTTTTTTTTTGTGTGTTAGAGCAGAACTTTTTTCTGGGTGAACCGATTTGGTTGATTCTTTTTTTATTTTAAAGCTGGTGCTTCACATGTGGTCCCATTTAAATTTGATCAAGTTCTGACCAGTAGTTTTTGAGTTATCCTTAACACTGCGTAGTTTTTCCACTTAGTTTATATTGATGATGTTTTAATAATTTCCTGTCACGGTTATTTACATATCAAGTAGTGGTATAAGAATTTGTATGGGGTAGGTACCACAACTAAAAAATTAAAAATAAAACCTTTTTTATTTTTAACTTTTTACTTCCGGAATTAAAGTTATTTCTCACGTATTTTTGTGTTTTTTTTTTTGGAAGACAGGTTTTTTGTAAAAAAGTTTTTTTGTTTGAGGAAATACCGGTTTCCTCCAATGTGTATTCCTTCACCGTTTTTGAGAGCAGTGATGATGAAATAAATTACGAAGTACCTAAAATGCCTGTCTTGGTCTGAAACCACGGCCTACGACACGTAAGTAAGTCGGGGGTGTTACCAGTAGGCCTAGACAAAAACTTGTCTGATAGCGTTAACGCCAGACGCTAACGTCAAAATGTATGGCAATGACATTACCTGCGGAAAAGATACGTAATGTCACGTGGTAAGCAAATGTCAACTCCAGACAATTTGATTTTTCCGTTGGCATTAACGCTTACAGAAAAAGGATTTTGTCTAGGCCCCCTGTTGCCCACTTGCTTGTCAGTTGTCATAAGCCGTTCCTTAATTGGTGAGGACAGTCACCGCCATCTGTAGGCATCTGCACGCGTAGCATGACCACCATAGAAACGGGTTTTATCGAAGAATAGACAAAATGACAGAATGTAGAAAATTTCTGTAGAAATCTGTCAACAATCTGTTGTTTTGTTGACGGAAGAATAGACAACATGTCAGATTGTAGACAAATTTCTTCAGAAATCCGAATCTGTCATTTTGTCTATACTTTCGTCGCCAAAACCAGTTTCTACGATGGTCAAGCTACGCGTGCTGCGATATCAGAGGCATCGCAGATGTGTTGTCATTTCAGAGACCAAACTATACCGAAACCAGGTAGGTAACGACTTTTATTTTTACCTTTTAGCCTGTGTTATGCAAAGATGGAAATAAGACATTATGCAAACCAACATAACTTACTATCTCAGCTGCAAATTGAAATGAACAAGGAAGAGATGCTATCATGCGAAGATGGTTGCATTTAAAGCCTCGACGAATGATGAGACTTACGTACGTCCGGTGAGCAAAACCCCTATTACACGAACCTCCTTACTCATAAATGTTGTATAGCGTCTGTATAGTTACACAACGTTTTGTCTTCTTCTTTCGAACGCCAAATTACTGACGACTGAAAGAGAGGAATCAGTGTGTAACTATTACATATTTAGGGCCCGATATTTATGTGACGTGTTTTTTTAATAAGGACCCTTTCTCTGATTACACCGTCCCGATTTAAGGAAGGGGTCCCTGAATATCGTGTAGTGTACTAAGGCTTTAAGCACTTACGCAGTTAGTCCCGCTAGCAGCGGGGTAATTACGTAACACACTAACAGTAGGAATGGGTTTCATTTTGACAGTTCTACAACATTCATTGCGTTATTTACTTTGTTGAGCAGACAAATTTTTCGAACATATGAAGCAATGGTTTAGCAATAGGCTTCAAAATGATTAAGATTCTGTTAGATAGTGTGTTACGTAATTAGGTTGCAGGCTTGCTGATTTGCTAATCTTTTTAACACGGTTTAATTATTCTCATAGGTACCCACAGCTCATGCCAAAAGTAATGTTAGACACAATAGGTAACTATCACATTGCTACTTTGTAAGTACACACAGCTACATACCAAGCTATACGTTTCCAGTATGAGCTGACCTCTCATTGTACGGGAATCCTATACAATGCGAGGTCAGCTTATACTGGAAATGTATAGCTTGATATGTAGCCGTGTGTACCTACCTAATCAGGCACTTTCTATCATTATATTTTCGGCCCTTAATAATACACGGTGGCAGAAACACGCGCGACCTGCGGGGTAATTACGTAACACACTAACAGTAGGAATGGGTTTCATTTTGACAGTTCAACACCATTCATTGCGTTATTTACGTTGTTGAGCAGACAAATTTTTCGTACATATGAAGCAATGGTTTAGCAATAGGCTTCAGAATGATTCAGATTGTGATAGATAGTGTGTTACGTAATTAGGGTGCTGTTACCATGGATTCAGTACATAATTCTGAACCCCACTGCGTTGAATTTGTTCGTCTGTTATTATATTAACGTAGAAAATAGCCGTTCCATAGATTTTGACCACGTAGGTATTGCACTTTTCTATAAAACAGCAGATTTTTTTTGATAACTCAAACTCAAAGCATTTATTTCAATTAAACCATTTACAGGCACTTTTGAATTGTCAAAGAGTCGGTCAGTTAGTCAGAAAGTTGAAGCTAGTTGCCCTTTCCAAAACGTAGATCTCTATCGAGAAGAACCGACGTAAAATTTTTACCCTAGGGGTTCTAGAATCATGTGCTGAATTCCTGGTTACTGTTTGCACGTTGATGTCTATGCCTCCCTGTATTTTCACAGCTGAAAATGGGATTCGATATGATAATCAGAAATCGTCCTAAAAATAAAGCCGTGAAAGAAAAAAATAAATTTTTCCTAGCTACCCAACCAGAACTAAAACAAGACTTTTGAAAATGTATCTGGATAGCCAAGACTCCAGGCCGGATATTGAAATATTAATACCTAATTTAAGTTTGAAATTCCCTTTTTCTGCAGATTGGTATATTAACAAAAAAATCCGTATGATTCTTATTTCTGATTATTTAAATTCGAAACCACATAGACAACATACCTACATACTGACACAAAAATAATTCTGCTCATCCCGACATTAAACAAAGCGTAAAGATGCAACAAATATCTGATATTATAGCGTTGAAACACATTGCATGTCGTCTGCACATAACAAGCACTGTCTTATTATATCCTAGACTTTCACAGTCTAATTATTAAGTGCTAGTAATAAGAGTTAGATTTCAGGTCAACTAAATAACAGTGCAATTTAAAACTAGTTATGTTTTGATTCATAGTTAGTGACGTGGCTTGAGTCGAGTGGCGCAGTGGCTGAGCGCTTCGTCGGCTGCACGTAAGGTCGCAGGTTTAGTTACCGTACCTAAGGACTAAAAACTTTTGTACCTATGTGATACTGATTTGTGTACATAAACAGGGTGGCAGGGACACCGACTCGCAACCTCGTTACCATGGATTCAGTACAGTCAAACGGGGTGAATAGGGATGCAGGGGTGAATCGAGACGAAACTTTAAGAGAGATTTTAAAATTGAAATAATATAGTTTGTTGCCAAAAGGACTCTAATGTGTTTACTGTATTATTATTAACGATTAAGTGCCCTTGTTGGCAACAAACTATATTATTTCAATATTATAATTCCTTTTAAAATTACGTCCGCCACCTTAATTACGTAACACACACAACACAATCTGAATCATTTTGAAGCCTATTGCTAATCCATTGCTTCAAATGTTCGAAAAATTTGTCTGCTCAACAACATAAATATCGCAATGAATGTTGTTGAACTGTCAAAATGAAACCCATTCCTACTGTTAGTGTTTTACGTAATTACCCCGCTGTATATGCACAATTCAGGAGTAGTCACAGTATTGGACAAAGTGTTTTATTTTCAGTACAAAAATGTGGTATACCACATGATATGAGCCTATAGGGTTCCACTACATTATAATAGCATTTTCCCCGAAAAGTAATTGGCCTAATTTTAGGGTATTAGGGTAGATAACTGTACTGAGTTACCCTAATGACCCTATAATTTGGAAATAGGGTACAAAGGACATGAAATACGGGATTCCAATTGCGTTTCACCAGAGAATCATCCATGCATGGAGGATATCCCAGAGGATTAAGTACCTCAGGACTAAAAACTAGATGCATTGTGCAATCTTTGCAACCAAGTTTGCAAGAGCAAAAAGCAATTCGTACGTTCGAATTATAAGAGAACTCAATCCATTCATCCATTCACAGCACGCAAAAACTACAAAAAACAAAACAAAAGAACGGCCTGATAAAAATCTAACGACGACTTTCAAACTATCTTCAGACCAAATCGTACAGCAAAACGAAAAAAATCAACCGTTCTGTAGGTGAAAGCATAGGAGTTGATATACCTAATACATAATATAGAATAGGTATGATATTAACTTTAATTTCGGAAGTCGTTGTCTTTGGTTTTGTATTTTCGTTTTTTGCTACCGACTTCCGAAGTTACAAGTTATTTTTAACTTTGTAGATAGTGTTTTTTTTTTTTTTGGAAGCGGTTGTTTTTTTTTTTTGTAAAAAATATTTTATTTTTCACTTTTTTGATGTGGTAGGTACCCCACACAAATTCTTATTTACTAATTGCAATGTAAATAACAGTGACAGAAAGTCATAACATCATCAACTTAAAGACCCGCGGGCTAATTACGTAACAGACTAACAGTAAGAATGAATTTCATTTTGACAGTTCAACAACATTCATTGCGTTATTTACGTTGTTGAACAGATTTTTTTTTTCGAACATATGAAGCAATGGATTAGCAATAGGCTTCAACAAGATTCAGATTGTGATAGATAGTGTGTTACGTAATTAGGGTGCTGGATTAAAACGTATTATTGAAGCTGACTCATACAGTACTAAACTAAAATTCATATGGGACCACACGGGCTTCCTCTACCGAGAAAAAAATTAAAACAAAAACTCCCCTAATGCATAACCTCATCTTCATTTGAGGTCTGATTAAAAACAAAAAAAAAACAACCTATAGGTGAAAGCATAAGACTAATACATAATAAAGAATAAGTAGAATATAATAAAAATAAACAAAAACTGCAGTATGCAAGTTAGGTAATGCTCGCCTCTTACCGGAAACATTGGGTACAGTCGCAACTCGCATGTAATAGAAAGATAATGTAGGATTGCGAGGAAGTGTGTGCGCATATCTTACGGGGTATAATAACATCCTAAATAATATTATAAATGCGAATGTAAGTTTGTTTGTTTGTTACCTTTTCACGCCTAAACCACTGAACCGATCATCCTGAAATTTTGCATAAACGCTATCAGGTGTATAGAAACGGACATAGGGTACGTTTCATATCGAAAAAAAGTACTGTCTACGAGGAAAACAACAATGTTCTTATGATAATAGATGGCGCTACGTGTCTTTCGAATCATGATTGAATTATATTATTATAGAAACTTTAGTAGTGTGTTAAGAGTTTTTATTTTTTTTTATTTAAGTACCTAATACATTTTGTGAGTCGTAGAGTGTCGATAGACCGGTTTTTCATCCTCCTAACTATAATTAACCGAACAACCTGAATTGATTGTCAAATTCTAAATCAACGCGAGCGAAGCCGCGGGAAAAAGCTAGTGATTAATATAATGAACTTATTGTTATTAGATCAGACTAGTTGTTGAACGCGACTGCGTTTGCTTACAAACATCAGTTTTATACAGTGTTTTGATGTAGGTAATCTTAATTCTTGTCTTGATTCAACTCTGTACTGATTAAGTATAGATAAATAAGTATTGCACTAACAGTTTTTGGATCTTTTGGCGCTTGAATGACATTAACAGGGGGGCGCTGTTGAATGTCAGAAAAATTTCTGATGTTTTGGGAAATTGTATTGAAAAAACAAGATGTGGGCGTTAATTTCGATGTTGGTAACGCACCAAGAGATCCTTGTACAACTACCTATAGATCGATTATTTGGCAGATTGTCTCTTTTTATTATGTGGGTCAATTAAAACTTTTTACCACGCGTTAACACAAATTTTCCCCATGTATTCATGGCCTAACCGAAGTCAAGATCTAAGGTCATGGTCTACCCGTATGCCAAATTTCATACAAATTCGTTCAGCCGTGTTGGCGTGAAAAGGTAGCAGACAGACAAACTGACAGACAGTAGGTTACTTTTGCATTTATAATCTATAGTTACTTACTATAATATTATAAAGAGGTAAAATTTGTTTGTTTGTAAGTTCGTATGTAGGGGGTAATCTCTGGAACTACCGGTCGGATTTTTAAGACTGCTTCTTCAACCAATGCTGTGTTTTTCATAAGATGATAACTGCTTTTTTTGTGTTAAACAGCTCTATTATTAGTAATAATCTGTCTGTGAAGGATCTGTTTGTTTGTTTGAACGCGCTAATCTCAGGAACGACCGGTCGGATATAATTATTTTTATTTTGTTTTTGATAGCCCAATTCTTCAGGAAGGCCATAGGCTATTTTACATCACGCTATGACCCTTAGGAGCCGAGTACAGAGAAAAAAGTCAGAAAGAACGCTAAGCGAAAACAAAGTGGTAGTGCGGGCAGGTGATGCGATGCGCCGGAGTGGGTCGGGGTTACAAGAAATTTCAGAATGATAAATGATTTTATTTCTGTAAGTAGGTTTGAACAAACACTTTTACACGTCAATCATACTTTAAAAATTAGATGAGGTCGGCGTTTCCTATCTGGCTACTCTGAGAACAAAGGCCGAAACAAACTCAGAGGTCTCTTTTAAAGTCCAGACATAATCTTGGTCAGATCATGTGAAGACCATGTAGATTTGTGTCTGAAATTGTCTTTTGATGAAAAACCACACCGATTGAGTGGACCTGTCCAGTCAGTGCACGCATTTGTCAGTAATCGTGCAGCTCAATTCAGAACTTAAGGAGCTCAACGATTCGGCGAACAATACCAAAGAAAGGACATTTGAGTAGGTCACAAAAATTACTCAAACTGCCAGACCATGATTAAAATTAACTGAGGAGAAAAAAACAGCAACAATGACCCACATAGTCTTAACATTCACAATATTAAAATAATCATCATGTATTGAATGCAGCCTGCAGAAGCTAGTATATTTCAATATAATATTAGTATTAGTGTAGATTATGTAGATAAATTTACACGCAATACTTAAATATGGATTGATAAACCTCATAGTACACAAATTCTACCTAATTATCTCAGTTGAACGGAGAGTCAAAGTGAATGGGACGCGCATCTCTGCGCGTGCATTCGTAACGTAATCTGTGATTCAAAGATTACATCGTCACTTTTTAATTTGCCAATGGTGTACAATTGTATCTTAATTGACGATTTTATCATTGGTCTGTTATTATTTACAAGTGAACTGTGTTCTCATAGAAACATTTTTTTTTCTTTAGGTATACGTATGTAAACCTAAAGAAAAAAAAAATGTTTATCCACTATGATTTGCCTTCTATCCATATTCAGCGCAGCCCGACTGGTAGTTAATACTATTACTTTTATATTTTTTACATTTCTTGGTTTCAATTCTCTCACTGGGTTTATACGGTACCGTTTTTACCTACGTATTGATCACAGCTTGGATTGCCACAGTTACTATCCTATCACATACTAGCTATTGCCCGCGGCTTCGCCCGCGTGGATGTCGGAAATTATCTGACAGGAACGTACTACCGGGATTAAAAGTATGCTATGTGTTAATCCAGGTTATAAACTATCTGTGTGCTAAATTTCATCCATATCCGTTCAGCCGTTTTTACGTGAATGAGTAACAAACATCCAAACTTTCACATTTATAATATTAGTAGGATAGTAGGATTTTTAGATTATTTATGTATTTCCCGTTTCCATGTATCAAAGGACCAAGCAACACAAGTTTGCTTCCTAAAGGACCAAAATAAATAAAATAATCGAAATAATAAAAACATTACATATTACCAGTGACTGTACCTCCCCGGTACAGGTAATAGCTCTTTTGTTTTAGCTCCATTATATTTAAGACAATGACTTCAATCAGTACCCAGTGTCTAGTTGTTTCATTTCCGTATACTTACACTAGTTTTTATGATGTAATGTAATTCAAGTAGTTTTTTATTTATTTGTTACTAGCTGCGCCCCGCGGTTTCGCCCGCAGAAATCTCGATCCCGTGGGAATATCGGGATAAAAAGTATCCTATATCTTAATCCAGGTCATAGTCTACCCATGTGCCAAATTTTATCCAAATCCGTTCAGCCGTTTTAGCGTGATTGAGTAACAAACATCCAAACATCCACACTTTCACATTTATAATATGAGTAGGATAGTAGGATATAGTAGGATACTAGCTTTTGCCCGCGGCTTCGCTCGCGTTAATTTAGACTTTGACTATCAATTCGGGTTATAATTCAATCATGATTCGAAAGACACGTGGCGCCATCTATTATCATAAGAACGTTATTGTTGTTTTCCTCGGGAACAGTACTTTTTTGGGGGATGAAAGGTACCCTATGTCCGTTTCTGTACACCTGACAACGTATATGCAAAATTTCAGGATGATCGGTTCAGTTGTTTAGGCGTGAAAAGGTAACAAACAAACAAACAAACTTACTTTCGCAATTATAATATTAGTTAGGATAGGATTAGGATATTAGTTAGGAAGTTAGGATTATATTATATATTATAGTAGGATGGAATGTAATTCAAGTAGTTTTTTTTATTTATTTGTTATAATCTACCTTATTGGTCTAGTAGTCGCTAGCGCTACTGCTGAGCATGTGGTCCTGGGTTCAATTCCCAGGTCAGGTAGTGTTATTGGGTTTTTCCATCAGGAATAACTCAGTAGCGGCCCAGTCTGGATTTGTGCCCGGTTCATGGCAATAAGCTCGCCCCCTATCACATGGGACTTGAAACATAACTGGCGAAATGTAACGTGGGGGTACGTGTTTAACCCTTCGGGATAACCGGCGTGATGTTATGTTATGTGTAAATGCTGTGCTTTGCTAAGGTTATGATTGTCAGAAAGTTCATAATAGGGAAAATGGATGTATATTTTTTATCGCCTTAAAATAGGTAAAAAAATATTCAATCCCAAAAAAGCAATTGAAAGTACTTAAAAAGTAAAAAATTGCTATCCGACACGGGCACCTTAAACGCCCCCCATTTTGGCGCACTTGCAGTGACGTCATAGTCTATGATATTGTCAACGAACTGAATCGCAACACACCTAAAAAACACATTGACATTTATTATTTTCATAGACTTATAAGTCACATTTGCTCTGACCAATGGCGTCGCTTGTCAAATATACGAATTTCCCAGTTTTGTAGCACTTTAAAAAAAATCTTGCTCAATAAGAAATTATAATCAAAAATATTGGTGGAGACATAATTCTGAAGTAATACAGTTTATTAAAAAATATTTGGCCCTTATTTGAATCACATGCATATTATTGGACGTATTGAAATACTAGGTTTCTTAACGTAGTATTACTTACTTAGTAGAAATTGTGATTTAACGTTGAACATAAAATAACATTACAGTTATATCCCCCAAAGGGGGTAGGAAAGAAATGTGAGTGTGTAATAACGAGTACACATACTTTTGGCCAGTTATGTTATCCCTTGTAATAGAGGGGTGGGAGTGATGTCACTAGCCGGGCACTAACCTAGACCCATTCTTCAAAAAAATCATCAAATAACTTCTCCCGGTCTGGGCGGAGCGGGAGGGCGTGTCAGACTTTTACTGACTAAAACTCACCCGTGTTCCTTCAGTTGCCTATGTTAGGGGCCACGGTAACTCTTTCGAACAATCCGCGACCCCGGCAGGCATCGGTCCTATCGGACCCCGTCAATGGTGCTGACATCTCTTTGGGCGCGCGTGGAACACGACGCGCCGTCGACCCGGGCCTGGTCCTTACCGGACGGCGAGCTGCCCATTGCTCGCCGTCCGCAAGCCCGCGCCTACGGTGGCCGGGAATCGGCTTGGCATTCCCGACGCCCAGGGCGTCTCCTGCGGCAGTAATCTAGACCTTGGGCTGTTACTAAGAATTTAGCGACAGAAAAACTTAAAACACTACCCAACCTGGGATTCGAACCCCCGACCTCACGATTACAGCAAGCTCAGTAACAAACAAGTAGTAAGTAGAACAGTCTCTAGAAGGGAACATAGAAATACATAGGTACCTCGTTAACACACAGTTTAAAAACATTACCATCCTTATGAGTTTTGTCGCAGTCCGGTAAAAAAGTTATCAAACACAGAGCATGGAAACTCTTCGGCGGCCGCTGCTAGAAGCGGCATTGTAATTATTTCCATACAAACCAAACATGTCACCATTTACTCGCACTACGGCACTATGACGTACAGAAACTGACGGCTTTGTATGTCGGTCCGTGACAGAAATAGCGCGCTCAGCGTATTTTCGGCGCCACGAATTTTATTAGAAAGAAAAGGAAGAAAAATGCGTTTATTGGCATTGCAGCATCAAAAATACACCTTAAAACTAAAAAATACGGAAAATAATGATTATAATGCCAATGGGGCCTCAGCTCAGCATAATGTCAGATGACAACACAAGGTGTACCACCTGACGCTGATTTTCAGCTGCAACCCACGAGTGCCATACGCTAGAATAATAAAAAAAGAATAGGGAAGTGTGTGTCCGTTCTAATAAATTAAAATTGTTGTGACATGGGTGTGTGTGTGTTGTGTTGTGATTAATGAAAAACTAAAATAAATACCCAATACCTGCGTACATTAAACTAATAAGTCTAAAGTCCCTAGATCTAAAAGGCAAAATCGTGTGACTGCGTTGTTCTTTTTAACTACGAAACGGATTTTCATGCGGTTTTCATTTCCATTTATGGTACAAACAATAATAATTGACTACTAAAAAATGATAGCAATTTGAAATTAAAATTGATAAAAAATAATAAATAACTACTACTACTATATTAATACTTTAAGGAGTCCTCGTCCTTCTACTACTGGGTCGGATCAATGAAAGACTTGTATAGAATTAAACTTGTAATTATTCAAATAATAAAATTACATTCTATATTATTTTCATATTTGACAACGGTTGTCAGCTCTAATACATTTCTTCTGCCTTCTAAATTCGGAATAGCGTTTATCTCATAATTACTAGAAATCGTTGCATGCCGCAAACTACGCATGTCATAATCTCTACAGTACCGATGTGGATTCAGTGATCTGTGTTATGAAATAAAATCAAGGTCATACAAAACTCAAATACTTTTTTATTCCTCACAAAGTATGTACATCGTAAACTAGTCGTTTAATCGTAACATTATAACTAATTATAATATCTAAACTAGAAGTGAGCAGTCAGTCTGTCTATCTCGTATAAGTCAGACATTATTTCTTCCACCTTTGTGCCGATCTTTTTGGCGATCTGTAACAAAAGGAAAATTAATTAGTAAATATTATTTGGTTAAGTAAAATAATGTGTAGGTATAGTCGACCATAGAATTGCTTTACCACCCTTACGCTGTTTGTCAACCGTCACGTCAATGGGACGTCAACGAAAACGAGATGACGGCGCCGAAATAGCGACACCTACATTAACTATGGCCGCGTGTCCACAACACGCTGTCATCGGGCAGTCACACTCGGTTCGAATAATCTCGTTTCTCGTCGACGACCCGTTAACGGTGGCAGGTGGACAAAGCATCTAAAGCTGAATGTCACTTGCACGTCATAAAACGACAAGGTCTATTCGTCTATGTAACTGTTGCGTATAAAATGCTACATCGCTATGCAGGTATATTGGCGTTTGTGAAATTGCCACAGAAATTGGATTGAAAAATCAAGATGGTGGCGTTCGTTCCGACTTTGACCACGCGTCAAAAGATCCTTGTACGGTTGTACTCTCAACCTGAGTGAAGTTCCTATTTACTGGGAATTGTTGTCAAAAATTGTAAATCAATTACGAGGTCTACTAGACATGCATCAAATTCGTAAACAGGTACCCAGCAGCAGGCATTGGCTTAAAAAAAACTACACAAGCCATTTTAGCTTCCTCCACAATAGAATGAATGACTTCCTTAGACCATTTTTGTCTTCATAAACTTTCAGATTTTAGATCCATTATACTAACATTGATACTGCGTCAATGGTAGATCTCGTGTTACACACTTGTTCATTCATTCCCCGTGACACCACCGACGATTAGTGATGTCCAGCTAATATATTCATAACATAATATGATGAAGTTATACAGGTATGAGGAACAGGTTGTAAAGTTGACTCATACTCTATGGAAAGGAGAGGATCCACCAACCAGACGGGTGTCGTGTCTGGTGGGCAACTGCCCGACGATTGATGTCGGGACGTAATATTTATGCTAGTTGCGCGGTAAACTCTGCTGGCGCGATGCAGGATTTTGCGTGACGTCAGTGTGACGCGTCGCTCGCATGTGGCGTTGTAGATTCCGTTACAATGCGTACAGGGTAAACTTTTTTCTTACCGGTAATTACCTGTGTGAAGTTCTAAAATACAGGTCATAGAGAAAAACGCTGAACGGAACCATGGGCTAAATAGAAGTGACATGAAAATTTAGGTGTAGGTCATTTCGAAGACGTATATTCTTTTAAAAAAAAATTGCCTCTGGATCACATTACAAATTAAATCATGTATGGCAATCATAAGTCTTAAGTTAGTAGTTATCTTAAATATTAATTTAAACAACAAAGTCGACCCGAAGCAACTAATACATGTATTCGGATCGCGCTGATCGGTTAACTTCGGTTGCCGATCTGAATTGACTTGTTTGTGTTTCTTTTTACCGCCCGGTGCGCGGTGTGCCGATTAATGCCGTATAAGTCCACGCCTTTCACTGTCTAAGACGTTCATAAGTATAGTTAGTGCATTTCACGAGTGGACGTTCACACACCTACAATCTGTCTGTGAATGTGAGTAGCATTCAAGCTACATTGATTATCATTTTAATATTGTGAATATGAAGACTATGTGGGTCATTGTTGCTTTTTTTTCTCTCCTCAGTTAATTTGAATCATGGTCTGGCAGTTTGAGTAATTTTTGTGGCCTACCCAAATGTCTTTTCTTTGGTATTGTTCGTCGAATCGTTGAGCTCCTTAAGTTCTGAGTTGAGCTACACGATTACTGACAAATGCGTGCACTGGCTGGACAGGTCCACTCAATCTGTGTGGTTTTTCCTCAAAAGACCATCTCAGACACAAATCTACATGGTCTTCACATGATCTGACCAAGATTATGTCTGGACTTTAAAAGAGACTGTGACCTCTGAGTTTGTTTCGGCCTTTCTTCTCAGAGTAGTCAGATAGGAAACGCCGACCTCATCTAGTTTTTAAAATATGATTGACGTGTAAAAGTGTTTGTTCAAACCTACTTACAGAAATAAAATCATTTATCATTTATCATTTAATCGCAGTCTTTCATTTTGTTAGTTTAGCAAATCGCTCATTTGGAGAAACATCAACGTAACTGCTGCTTTTAAAATTATACAAGAGAGTGATTTAAAGTCGTTTTTTTTTGTAATCTATTACCGTCTCGTTCTGAAATGTTGATAAATCCCAAAACCATATTAAATATTTCACGCCTCTGCTCCTCTGAAATTTTTCGAGCACAATATACAGGGTGTTTGGTGCATCGTGTGCCAAATTAAAATGGTCGACTGAAGGGGTCATCCGCTAGCCTTTCAGACCCCTTAACACCCCTCATGCTCTGTGGATTTTTTTTTATCGACTTTTTATTGTTTTCCAAAAAAAAGACCCAAATTTTACATTCATATATAGATTTAAAAAAAAATATAAGGCGTAGACTCTGAATTTTAATTTTATTTCGATGTGTATTGTTTAAGAATACTTTTAAATACAAAATTAGTGATATTAGTCACCTAGTTTTTTTTTTTTAATTCACTCGCAAAGGTAAAACTTAAATTAAAGCTGTACATGTTACAGCTATTTATAAGGCTACAAAAAAAACCAAAAGCGACCGGGATCTTCCAACTCCCTCATTAATTCTCCAGTCTATCCTCTTTCTAATGATGTGCCACATGCCATAAAAGTATTTTAACAACTTTGTGAATTCGCTAGAATTGTGAATCAAGTCACATAAAACTACATTCCAAATTCTAATGAAAAAAATATTTATTGCAGAACTGTTACTTGAGAAAGAGGTAAAATTTGTTTTCTCACTCTTTCACAGTAAAATCTATCTTCTATCTCTTTCTTGCATACCTGAAATCGGTTTGAACAAATCGCGCCGCCCGACCCGCCATTTTTTTAGTCGAGACATGACTGCCTCTGCTACCTAACGTGTGTGCTAGTTCACCATACTCCGCGATTCTTTTATTACTTTGTTATCGTTAAGTTTTGCTGGTTCTTGTTACATTTGTTAAATTTTTGTTGTTATTGTTAAACTTTGAGTTTTTTGTTATTGCAAAGGCGACATTCTCTAACGAAGAATATGCGGACATCATGATGGCTTACGGAGCCGCTAATGGCGTCGCTCGTGCAGCGCAACGACTTTACCAGGAACGCTTTCCTGGTAGACGATTACCTGGCCGCAGAGTATTCCAAGACACATACCGACGCATACGCGAGACTGGCAGTGTTACTTTTAATGAACCAAGGGGCCATATTGTGCGACATAATGTTGAAGTAGACGAGAGAATACTGGTACTTTTTGAGGAAGACCCTACAAGAAGCATTAGAAATGTGGCATCACATCTTGATATTTCAATATGGAAAGTGTGGAAAGTACTTCGTCAAAACAAAAAGCATCCATTCCACTACACTCCGGTGCAAGGTACGTAATTTTAAACTAACTTTAAACCCGTGCAAGCTTTGTTTGACCTTGCCTTTGTTTAGCAGGTAATGGGTATGGTATGGCGTCACTTCCAGGTAGTGAATCTATTAGCACGAACAGCGGGTCCTTTCTTGTGCAATTACTTATTGCCCAAGAGAAATTTAAAAGAGTTTTTTGTTTGTTGCAGGTCTTGAGGGTGGCGACTTTGAGAGACGAGTGGCTTTTTGTCGGTTTCTTTTACACACGGATGTGGATGATCCTGATTTTTTAAAAAGAATACTGTGGACGGATGAATCCAAATTTACCAAGGATGGGATCCTCAATTTACACAATTTGCACCACTGGACAACGAAAACGCTAAACCCACGTGTTAAAAGACATAAATCTTCTCAAAGAAGGTTTAGTGTAAACGTTTGGGCAGGAGTGATTGGGAATCAGGTAATTGGACCGCATTACCTGCCCGATAATCTCAATGGCGAAGACTACCTGGAATTCCTACAAAATGACCTGCCCGAATTAGTGACCGATGTGCCCGTATTTAATGAACGTGTGCCCATTGTATTTCAAAATGACGGCTGTCCCGCGCATTGGCGATTGACTGTGAGGGAATATCTCGACAATGTGTTCCCCAATGCATGGATTGGACGCGATGGCCCTATTCCATGGCCGCCACGTTCCCCAGATCTAACTCCGTTAGACTTTTATGTCTGGGGACGTGCCAAAGAGTTGGTATATGCCACGGAGGTTCCAACTAGGGAGGTATTAGTCCAACGCATAGAAGCGGCATTCAATACTATTAAGGAGGAAATACGACTTCGTACAACAACTGTTGAAATACGAAACAGGTGTCGGGCCTGCATTCGCAACAGAGGCCAACAATTTGAGCAAGATTTGTAACAATGAATAAATAAATGTTAAAAATGCAATTTTGTTTTTTTATTTCAAGTAAATCCCAAGAAAGATACAGATATGAGACACGAATTTACCTAACCATAAGAATGAGATAGCAGATTTATAGGTTTGACAGGTATCATTTAAGAGATTTTTTTTTAAATCATAATTTTGAATATTAGCCTTAGGTGACTCGATTCACAATTCTAGCGAATTCACAAAGTTGTTAAAATACTTTTATGGCATGTGGCACATCATTAGAAAGAGGATAGACTGGAGAATTAATGAGGGAGTTGGAAGATCCCGGTCGGTTTTGTTTTTTTTTTTTATTGTAGCATTATAAACAGCTGTAACATGTACAGCTTTAATTTAAGTTTTACCTTTGCGAGTGAATTAAAAAAGAACTAGGTGACTAATATCACTAATTTTGTATTTAAAAGTATTCTTAAACAATACACATCGAAATAAAAATAAAATTCAGAGTCTACGCCTTATATTTTTTTTAAATCTGTATTTGAATGTAAAATTTGGGTCTTTTTTTTGGAAAACAATAAAAAGTCGATAAAAAAAAATCCACAGAGCATGAGGGGTGTTAAAGGGTCTAAAAGGCTAGCGGATGACTCCTTCAGTCGACCATTTCAATTTGGCACACGATGCACCAAACACCCTGTATATCGACAACAAATTTTTGGGAAAAATTACATTTACGTCGATGTTTCTCCAAATGAGCGAAATATCCATTGCGTTATTTACGCTGTTGAGCAGACAAATTTTTCAAACATATGAAGCTGAAGATTATGAATTTCCTTCGAAATCTTTTGAAATATGATTATTATTCTATTACGCAATTGTGGTGCTGGTTGTCAGACTTCTCTTCGACACGAGATATGTCTCTACTGCAAATGCAATAGAATAGAATAAAACAGGAAATATTAAATTTGCTTCTTTAAATACTTATTAACATTCTAATGATATTCGTTTTATATATATTCATGTATACTAACATTATAAAGAGGTAAAATTTGTTTCTTTGTAAGTTTGTATGTAGGGAGTAATCTCTGGAACTGCCGGTCGGATTTGAAAACATATTTTTGCATTTGATAGCCTAATTCTTGATGAAGCTAATCACGCTAGGACTCAGAAAAGAAAAAAAAGGAAAGCCGAGCAAAAAGAAAAAAGTCAGAAAGAACGCTAAACGACAATGAACTAGGTAATACCGCGGGCAGGCGATGCGATGCGACGGGATGGGTCTGGGGAACAAGAAATTTCACGCCGACGAAGTCGCGAGCAGAAGTTCGTTTCTTAATAAATATGCCTATTTTTTACTTTCTGTTCTGGTGATCAACCATGCGCGAGCTGAATGAGTGCTACATCTAAGTTAGTGCCAGTTAATTGGCTATTTAGTATTTTAAGACAACAACATGGGAGTTATTTGGGATTCGATGGTTGGAGTGTACGTAACGGGGCACTGAGGAAAAAAGACTTAGAAATTATTAGCTAAAAATGTTTTATTTTCACAAATCGTTTATTTTCTCGATTCTATCGTATAACACCTAAATATAAGGCTAAAGACGTCTTGGTATTTTTTGTCTCCGATCAGCCGTTTGTCGTAAAAATGATGTCGAAGGGAGATCGCACAGTATGATAAATGCCTCAAAAAACGGACATCGCTTTTTTATTCTTCTAATCTATAGTGTACATTGTTTTGAATGTTAGAGTAGAACTCCCAGAAACCAATTCAGCTTAGAACTGGAGCTATAATTTTTTTAATATTTTATTCTGGTTATCCATAGAAATCAAAAGAATTGCTTTACCTTATTTTGTATGCAACGTTTTTATGTTTTAATTATAGCATGCGATAAAGCCCCTTTGTCTGCTATTTTTAGAATCGGACAAAAAAAATTAGATGTAATTTAAAGCAAGTTACGTAATTTTTTCTGTAATCTTGAAATTATTTTTTTGCGCGGGCTTTATAGGGTAGTAGCATTTTATTTTCACACACATTATTGTTTTGTGTTATATTAACCTGCCTGTAAAATATCAGATGCATAACATGAAGGATATTAGATTTTCGAGTTTAGTTTTCTTTTTTGTTAGGGTTTGCACTAATCAAAAATCTGAAAACAAAAACATTTTTTTATTCTTAAATTGAAGTATGTATCATTAAGTATAAACAGTAAGTATAGAGGTACCCATAGGTAATTCAATGGGATAAAAAGCTTTCTTGACTTAAAATAATTTTGTGAAATTCACAAATTCCTTCTAGTGGCTGTTTGTAAGTAAAGTTCTAATTTTATTATGTTTAACGCGTATGTTTTTTTTTTGTTTATTGTATTCTAATATAAAACCGTTTAATTTAGAAACATTTTTTATACTACATATAATTTATATTTTTCTGATGAAGGGGTAAATGTGGTATAGGGAAGGGGTCCGCCCTCGTCAGGTTTAATAAAACTAAAACCCTATATCGAAACATATTCTCTGGAGGAACGGGGGTGAGGCTCCATGGAGCCGTCAATGACCCATGGTTGCACTTTGCCTCAGCATGACCTGACTCAGCGTGCTGAGGGATGTCTGTCCGGGCTCCGACCGGCTGACTTAATGTTAGGAGGGCAAGAGGGCGCCAACCTTCTTGTTAGTCCACGAGTGGCGATTGAAGAAGCTGTGGATAGCGCCATAGCCGGTGCTCTTCAACCTCCGAGAGTATCCGCAAGTACGAAAGGAGAAGTACCAACCCAATTTACGAGACTTCAAGCCTACAATATCTTAATTAATCTGGCTAAACAAAAAGGCAGGAATGTTCGGCCGTCTGATTTGCCTTTGGAGTATCGGACAGCTGCTTTATTAAAAGCTTTATCATTCAGCCAGGACTACAAAAATGAAATGGACATAAAAATATTTGTTACGAAATTCACGAATAAATTTGATACCTTATTAAAGCAAAGCAAGCGAAATTGGAAATATTTTACGAAAAAGCACTCGAAAATTCTAAGTACTGATTTCCAAAAGGAATTTTCAGATTTAATTAGTAAAACCATAGAAAGCCGTCTAGTATCAAGTCCCAGTTACATTTCTAATAAGCTCGAACCTGGCACCAGTTGCATTAGTGAACATGTGGGATCTGATCGGGTCCGCTCTTATAATGTATCTGACCATGCTGAACCTGGTCCCAGTTACATTTCTGATCAGCGGGAACCTGGCCTCATTTGTATTTATGAACATGTCGAATCTAATCCTAGATATGTATCTGACCATCTTGAACCTGGTCCCAGTTACATTCCTGATCAGCCCCAACCGGGCCCCAGTTGCATTCATGAATATGTCGAACCTTCAGTCACAACCAGTTACATGCCTGATCATCCTGGACCTGGTTCCGAATACATTTCCGACCAGATCGAACCTGGTCCAAGTAACACTGATTTTGTGGAAACTGATCCTGGTTCTATACATGATACTAGCCTTAATACAATCCTAGATTGCGAGCCTTCTCCTGATGAGTCTGAATCTAGGTTAGTCATTAGTGATGATTCTCAATGTAGTGGTTCATTATATAAAGACCACAGTAAGAGACATCAACTAAGAACTCGCAAACGACTATCATTGCTCTTAGAAAAGGAACCAGCTGAAAAAGTTATTAAAGTTTTCGGAGACACGGTAGAAATTAGAGGGCAAAAATTAGACAAAAGTTCAGCAAAAGACTTAGAGTACATAATCAGTTCATCCCTGTTAAGCCCTACAAGACCAACCAAAATAGCGACAAAACTCAAAACAAATCCAAAGCCTTATACTCCGGAAGAAGCGTTAGCGATCTATATAGATAGGAAATTCTCAGTCGATACATACAATTTTTTACAACAAGATCTCAAGGATAAAGGTTTCAACGCATTTCCACCATACTACCGTATTCGAAACGCAAAAAAACAATGTTACCCTATTACTCCAGTTCAAGTATCTGAAACAGAAGCTTTTGTTTCGTTATCGAGCTTACTTTCACACACTTTTAATAGAATTATTCAGTCGTATGACGAAGCCATTTCATTTTACTGTTTACAAAATAATATTACCACAGTGAACTGTGTATTTGAAGGATCTTGGGGCTTTGATGGCAGTACAGGCCAATCCTTATATAAACAAAGTTTCTCTCAAGGTCACGAAGACGAAAGTTGCCTTTTTGCTACTACATATATTCCTCTGCGAATTAAAACACAGTGTGGCCAGGTTTTGTGGTTCAATTCAGCTCCGCAATCTTACAGGTACTGCCGACCAATCCATATACAGTATCGTAGAGAAACAAAAGATCTGATACTTTCAGAAAAAAAATGGGTTGAGGACCAGATTAAGGACGTAGGCCTATGCTTAGCAGAAACATCTAAAGGCCATAAAGTAGTAGCAAAAAGTCAACTTTATCTCACAATCATTGATGGCAAAGTACTAAATATTATTACTGATACTTCATCACAGCTAAGGTGTCCATTCTGTAAGGCCACTTCAAAGGAATTTAATAAGTTAGATTTAGTTTATTCCCGACCAACAAATGAATTGCTCATGAAACATGGTTTAAGCCCCTTACACGCGTGGATTCGTGTACTGGAATTTTTGCTACATATTGCCTACAAAAATCCAGTGAAAAAGTGGAGGGTGCCTCAGAATTCTCCGGAAGCTTCAATCGTAAAGAGTACTAAAAACAAAATTCAGCAAGAAATAAGGGCTAAATTAGGACTTTTGGTGGATGTTGTTCGGCCCAATTCTGGCACCACAAATGACGGAAACACTGCTAGGACAGCTCTGTCTGACAAAAACCGTAATATATTTTCCAAAATATTAGGTCTTCCAGAGTGGTTGTTAGATGATCTACATACTATATTAGTAGTTTTATCCTGTGGATTGCCAGTAGATGGTGACAAATTTGGTATTTTCTCCAAATCTGTAGCGAGTAAATATGTTACGGAATATGAATGGTACCCAATGACAGTAACATTACACAAAATATTGGTTCACGGCAAGGAAATAATCACGAATTCAGTGCTGCCTGTGGGTGTTCTATCAGAGCAAGCCGGTGAATCACGCAATAAATTTTGGAGATACGACCGCGAACATCATAGTAGGAAATCTGCGCGCGAAAAGACCATGTTGGATTTATTTCACAGAGCACTAGAGTCTTCAGACCCATATATCTCCGATATCAGGCTTCAACAAAGATTAAAGAAGTTAAAGCGCCAATCTCTATCAATCACAGTTTTGAATTTGTTAAAATCCATGGATAATCTAGAAGAACCCCAAGCAGATGAATCTAATTTCAGCCAAATCACAAGCCTCGTAGAGTTTGAACACATTGACACACAAACTCTTGTAACAGAAAATGAGGACTAGTTTCTGCCCGCAACTTCGTCCGCGTGAAAGTCATATACTTATACCATAAAACATCATATGGTACTCGGAAATAGTGTAGCTGTGTAGCTTTCTATTAGTGCAATAATTTTTGAATTCGGATGAGTAATTTCGCAGATTACCCCTTACATGCAAATTTTCAAACTCACAAATTGTACCTGTTTACAAATAGTAAAGAAAAGATAAAGATTTAGATATAGATAGATAAGTACTGCACCCGGGCGCCGGGACCCGCGCAACGATAGAAAATTAATTGTCTCAACATAAATTATTAATTGCAATTTTTGTGTTCTGAGAGTGACAACCCTATAATCAGAGAAAAATTTGAAAACCATAGAATCATCATATCTTCGAAGTCCTGATAGATTTGCACCTGATTTTTTTTATAGTTAATAGTACAGTTGTAAAGAATATTTTAGGATAAATATTAGGTGCTACTAACAAAAGATGTCCGAGGGAAAAAATAAAAAGTAATAAAGATAAAATCGGGCATATTTATTTTTCTATCATAGTGAAATCGTTTCTGTTTCGGCTTAATAATACCTTGTATATAATGTCAAAAAACTTCAAAAACAAATGTTCAAATACTTTCATCACATCGTTTATATTTGAGATTTTCTGAAAATCCAAAAAAATCTAATAAAAATTATAGCTCTGTTTTAAAGTATATTTATGATCCGGGAGTTCTACTCTCGCATTCAAAAAAGTTCATACTTTCGATTAAAAGAATAAAAAAGTGATGTCCGTTTTTAGAGGCATTTATCATACTGTGGATCGGAACAAAATGCAATATTGCCAGGGGAATTTAGGATGCTAGAGCGAGCGAAGTGAGCTCGGGACTTGGGGCACCCCGACTCGGACAGGTTAGGTTAGAAGATGTTAACGGGTCTGGAAGACCCCGCCATCCCCTTCGCGGTTTTTTTTTTTAAATCACCCTGATGTAGGAGCCCCGCCAAGCGAGACTCATCGACTACGCCTTATTATTATTGCCATTCAGAAAAAGGAGGCCTCGCCTCGACTTGCTAGCGGCAGGATCGGACCCGCAATTGACAAGCATGGTCCGGCACGCCGAAATTTACCTCATTGAGAGCCGCATACAAGCTTTAGATTTAGCCAAATTTCGGACGACGCCGACGTGTTTTCTTTTTGTATGTATAATATGAAACATTTGAAATTTTTCGTAATTGATTATTACCTACATGTTGAGAATTACGCGGCAGTGAGTTATCAAGGGGGCAATTTTTTTCATTATTATTGCGATAGGGCACCGTTTTCGAGATATAAAACACTCCCAAGGTCACTTGAACATGACCTTCAAGGTCACTCGGCCTAGACCTCCAAGGTATCATGATCTCCAGGATCATTTGACCTTGACCTCAAAGTCACTAACCAGGAATATTGACCTGTTACTGCCCCTGAGAATCGCGGATCTTGACTTTTGGAATTTAGACCTCGACTTCAAGGTCAATGCCCTGACGTCAAGGTCAGAGACCTTCGGAGAATAGCAGAACTTGACTTTAGGAAACTTGACGTTGACCTCAAGCTCAATGAGCCTGAGTTCAAGGTCAATGCCCTTAAGGTGTCCCATGGCGTTCCCCAACCCTACTACTCCCACATCCCACCGGTACCCCAAGGCTTGATTAGGTGATGGTTTTTGGAGAAATTTTTGTCTTTTTTTTCATAGTGCTCTGTTTTTTATCCACATACCGATTTGATTAAATAGTGGCTTGCGGCTAAGTAATAACAGCCGTACGGGTCGATCGATCAGGTTAAGCTCCGCTTGCCGCGGTTGGTCCGTGGATGGGTGACCATCTTTACATACCAAGACCCTTCCGTGCTTCGGAAAGCATGTTAACCTGTTGGTCCCGGCTGTCATTCGTCAAACTTTGACAGTCGTTACTGGTCGTCAGAAACCTGAAAGTCTGACAACCAGTCTTAAACTCAAACTCAAAGCATTTATTTCAATTAAACCATTTACAGGCACTTTTGAATTGTCAAAGAGTCGGTCAGTTAGTCAGAAAGTTGAAGCTTGCTCATTCCAAAACGTAGATCCCTATGGAAAAGATCTTCTCAAGGGAAGATCTTCTCTTATCAAGGGGTATAGTAATACCCAATAACTGGGTTGTGGAGGTTAGATAGGCAGTCGCTCCATGTAAAATCCTGGTATACAACTGCACCCGGTTAGACTGGAAGCCGAGCCGAACATAGTTGAGAAAAGGCTCGGCAGATAATATGAAGTTATTAATATAAATATGAACAGCTATGTATACGCACGTCCAGCTTCTCCGCGTTGGGCATGGTGGTGTACAGCGTGACGAGGTCGCCGTCCAGCACGCCGCGCGCCGCGCCGCCGCCCACGCTGCGCCGCGCTGACTTGTACGTTCTGGGGAGACAGGAGGGTTTTCATCATCATTGTGTTGATTTAAAACTAAGGGCCAATTTGTTGCGCGAAAATTGCAACAAAATATTGTGACAAAATGTCAAGCGCGCGTAAACTGCTGCAATTAGTAGAATGATTTATCAACAGCCAATCGCAGGAATTTACGCGCGCTGCTCAATTTGTTTCTTTGAGTTTTTTGTGTGCGTAGTGGGTAGCATAATTGTTTTAAAATGTATTATTTAAGATATTATGACTGTTTCTTATTGTGCTGCTGTTTGTTTTTCTTTAAATAAATAAATAATTTTCGTTTCGAAATTGACCCTAAGTGTCAAACCGAATGAAATACTTTATGTTCAAATGAGAAATAATACAGGCCATAATTATAAGTTAGTGTAAATCTTGGTTTAGGTTAGGTTAGGTATGGACAATAAAACACTATTTCTAATATTAGTGCATGAGGCGTGCTGTCGCTACGGCTGTTTGGACAACACTGCGAGTGCGCCGCGCCGCCGCGCACTCGCTCGGCCGCGCAACTCCCACCACAGTACGCATAGCTTATTTATCAAACATCACAGTTAGCATATCTATTATGTTGTTGACTTAACAGTAGAAAAAAAGTAGGTAACCAGAAGGCGAATGGTGCTTTTTTGAGTTGTTGATAAGTATTTCATTTAACATAAAACTCCTAACCAATCATGTTTCTGGACACGTTGACCGGGGCTGTCGATGCCTAGGCGTATTCATAGATCTCGCAAAGGCATTCGACACAGTCTGGAGTTAGATACTATTTAAGAAACTGAAGTCGTTTGGTATAAGAGGAGTGGCCCTAAACTGATCCCGCAGCTACCTAATCGGTCGCCGACAATGTGTTAGAGTTGAAAATCAGATGATTGATGAATTAAGTATTTTTTGGTGTACCGCAGGGTACTCTACTGGGTCCGACTTTATTCACAATTGACATAGATGCCATTTTAAGAAATGAAATTCCTAACGCTGACTTAATTTGTTACGCTGACGATACAGTTATTATTTTCCACGATGTCGACTGGAAAGAAATGCATGAGAAAACCGAGACTGGAATAAATAAGTTAGCTAACTGGGCCAGTAGTCTCGACATTAGACAGTGACAAAAATCGGTCGCTAAGTCGTATCGTTGTCAAATTCCTTTAAATGATTTTCAACTTTATTTCGAGTGCATAAGGTTGAAAATCTATTAAAGAAATTTGACATCGATTAGACTTAACGACCGATTTTTGTCGTTATATTTGTCGAGACTGCAAGGCCTGGTTGGATTCAAATTTACTCACGCTTAACGTAAATAAAACTAAATATATTACATTCAGAAAAACGAATGCTACTAAACTGTCTATATGGAGGGTAAAAATCCACAGATGTAAGTGTTACGAGATTGCCGATAGGTTTATTTCCACATGTTCGTGTAACGAGATCGAAAGGGTTGATCACCTAAAATTCCTCGGAGTGACATTAGATCAGCATCTCTTTCAAACAAAACATTTCTGTTATCGCAAAACGAGTTCGTAGGTTAGTTCTCAAGCAACACATAAGCCAGATAACCGTATAAAAATGTACTAATAAGCAGTTTAAACCTAAATTACGAGGGTCATTCAATAAATACTTAGCCTACAAAAAGTAAACGAAAATTTTGGAAAAGTGGCAATTTATTTTTCAACATAGTCTCCTTTTAGTTCGATACACTTAGCCCAGCGATGCTCCAACTTTTTTAACCCGTCCGAAAAATAGTTTTTGTCAAACTCTGCAAAATAGGCCTCCGTGGCGGCGATGACCTCCTCATTCGATCCATATCTATTCCCGGCGAGTGATTTTTTCAGATTAGGAAACAGAAAGAAGTCACAAGGGGCCAAATCTGGAGAATACGGTGGATGGGGCAGCAATTCGTAGCGTAATTCGACCAATTTGGCCATGGCAACGGCAGACGTGTGAACCGGTGCGTTGTCGTGGTGAAACAGCACTTTTTTCTTCGCCAGATGGGGTCGTTTTTTCTTTAATTCGGCGTCGAATCGGCCTAATAAATCGGCATAGTAAAGCCCTGTAATTGTTTTACCCTTCTCGAGGTAATCGATGTAGATCACACCTTGTGAATCCCAGAAAACGGTGGCCATAACTTTTCCGGCCGATTTTACAGTTTTCGCCTTCTTTGGAGCACGTTCCCCGGTCTGGATCCATTGTTTTGATTGCTCCTTGGTCTCTGGTGTGTACCAGTGGATCCAGGTTTCATCGACGGTCACAAAACGACGCAAAAACTCCGCTGGATTCATCTTAAACAGCGCCAAACACGTCTCCGATGTGGTCTCACGGTTGCGCTTGTTTTCTGGTGTGAGTAAACGCGGCACCCATCGCGCCGACAGCTTTCTCATGCCGAGTTCCTCGTGAAGAATATGATGCACTGTTCCTTCTGAAATGCCTACAGTCTCAGCTAGCTCCCGAACCTTCAATCGGCGATCTGCCAATACGAGATCATGGATTTTTTTAATGTTTTCCTCCGTAGCAGCTGTTTTCGGTGCACCTGGACGTGGTTCATCAAAAACCGACGTACGGCCACGTGCAAACTCGTTGAACCAATTCTTGACGGTGGCCATCGATGGAGAAGAGTCACCGTACACAGCATCCAAGCGCTCTTTGATTTCGATGCGCGTTTTCCCTTCCAAAAATAGGAATCGAATCACCGAACGATATTGCTCTTTTTCCATTTTTGTAAAACCGATCGACACGTTCGCTTCCATAAGTTGTCAAATTAAAACAAATGAAGGGATTGGAATGAAAATTTGAAAAAAGAATTAAAAAAGAATGTGCTACACTGTGGTAAAACTCTTTTGAAACTACAGCGCCCTCTGGCGATGAGGCTAGGTACTTATTGAATGCACCTCGTACGTAGCTATTAAAGCTGTCGGTATAGTCAAATGCTGTATTGAATGGTTTTTGGGCTATTATTAGGCTTTAAGCTGAATAAATTATTTATAGCATTGATTTCCTTTTTTAAAGCTTAATATTGGTCATGAACAGAACTATTACAGATACGCAATTCAGTTTAAGGCATCCGAGACGGCTGAGAGCTGCATAATAGCTGAAGTGACAGCAATATCTGTGTAACTTTGGTATCAATTTTCATTATTCTGCTTGATGCTGAAAATCTATTTTCTGCTCTTTTCAAGCTGTATTGTACTTCAATCATAACCAGTTATTCAGTAGCTGAATATTTGAGCTTTTGTTAGCTTTTGTTAAGCAGAAGGCTGCATATTTGAAAATGAGTAAGCTATTTCAGCTAACTTTAACGTTTATTTACGGTTGAAGAGGGTTCCGTAAACTATGATTTGGTACCTTCATCAATAATTTTAGATGAAAATTACAATGAAAACTCTGAGAACAGCGATTCGAGTGCTAGTGATTTTGAAGAAATGGAAATATTAGTGATAACTTCAAAAAATGGGCAATGCACAAAATTATTTCGCAAGGAGCTTTAAAAGATTTACTAGGCATCCTTAATCAAAGACTGCGTGGAATAATATTATATATGCCAGTCATCTATGTCAGCTTGAAGTTTCCAGAAACGCTTTTATACAATAATTACTCAACCAATCTGTGTTGTTTGAGTATATGTTATGAAACTACGTGAATATGCTTCTACTGAAATTCGTAAATTAATTTACTTTGCCCTCAGTCAGTCTCTACTCCAGTACTGTATATCAGTTTGGGGTGGGGTCGCCAAAACTCATATGTTTGAGCTGGAGAGAGCGCAACGCGCCATTTTAAAAGTCATACTTCTTAAATCTTAGCGTTATTCAACTGACAAACTATATAAAGAGGCAGCACTTATCCTGTATATTTCGCTAATCTCTGGAACTACCGGTCGGATATGATAAATGCTTTTGCATTTGATAGCCCAATGCTTGGGGAAGACTGTAAGCTATTTAATATCCGCTAAGACCCTTAGGAACCGAGTAAAAAGAATAAAAGTCAGAAATAACGCTAAGCGAAAACAAACTAATAGCGCGGCAGGCGATGCGATGCGACGGGGTGGGTCGCTGGAACCAGAAATTTCACGCTGACGAAGTCGCGAGCAGAAGCCAGTATATCCAAATCGACAGTGGAAAGGTAAAATGCCTAAAGCCGCAAAACCTGAAATCTCAAGAATGAATTTTAAAGTCATAACTTTTAAATTCATTCTGAGATTTCAGGTTTTGACGCTTTAACCATTTTACCTTTCTACTGTCGATATTATTATACTATTGACCTTTAATTTAGTTTTACTGACCTGAAGGCCCTGGGGTTCAGTCCTGCTATATGACAGCAGTAGTTGTTCATGACATTCTGCAACATCAGCAGTCGGCGGTACATCTTCTCTGTTATGGGCAGGACGTAGCCGACGCCGCCGTCTAGAGTCGCTGTAGAACAAAGGAATAACATTGAATAAATCTGGGATTGAATTGTAAGTTTAATCCCCGGGTCTATGAATTTGAAAACTTTGTAAAAGCCACTTATTTTCAAAAGAGTAACCGTGGAGTTTCTTGCCGGATCTTCTCCATAGAAAACGGCGAATTGGAACCGTGCACCTAGCTTCTGACGGTTCATAAGCGCCCATGTGAAATAAAATATTTTGATTTTGGTAAAACGACTGAAGATTTCCTAATGACAGAACCTCATAATACTTCATTAATTCTTCCTTTCATTGGGAAATTTTCAGTAGAAACCCAGAATCCGTATCTGTACCCGTTTAATGGCAATAGGTTGGTTGCCTGCTTGTCGGTCTTCTACGGACTGTACTTCGGTGAGTGTGCCCAAGAACTCCACGATCTCATTCCACCGGCCCCCTTCTACCATCGGACATCTAGACGCACTACTAGTTACGAGGGTCATTCAATAAATACTTAGCCTACAAAAAGTAAACGAAAATTTTGGAAAAGTGGCAATTTATTTTTCAACATAGTCTCCTTTTACTTCGATACACTTAGCCCAGCGATGCTCCAACTTTTTTAACCCGTCCGAAAAATAGTTTTTGTCAAACTCTGCAAAATAGGCCTCCGTGGCGGCGATGACCTCCTCATTCGATCCATATCTATTCCCGGCGAGTGATTTTTTCAGATTAGGAAACAGAAAGAAGTCACAAGGGGCCAAATCTGGAGAATACGGTGGATGGGGCAGCAATTCGTAGCGTAATTCGACCAATTTGGCCATGGCAACGGCAGACGTGTGAACCGGTGCGTTGTCGTGGTGAAACAGCACTTTTTTCTTCGCCAGATGGGGTCGTTTTTTCTTTAATTCGGCGTCGAATCGGCCTAATAAATCGGCATAGTAAAGCCCTGTAATTGTTTTACCCTTCTCGAGGTAATCGATGTAGATCACACCTTGTGAATCCCAGAAAACGGTGGCCATAACTTTTCCGGCCGATTTTACAGTTTTCGCCTTCTTTGGAGCACGTTCCCCGGTCTGGATCCATTGTTTTGATTGCTCCTTGGTCTCTGGTGTGTACCAGTGGATCCAGGTTTCATCGACGGTCACAAAACGACGCAAAAACTCCGCTGGATTCATCTTAAACAGCGCCAAACACGTCTCCGATGTGGTCTCACGGTTGCGCTTGTTTTCTGGTGTGAGTAAACGCGGCAGCCATCGCGCCGACAGCTTTCTCATGCCGAGTTCCTCGTGAAGAATATGATGCACTGTTCCTTCTGAAATGCCTACAGTCTCAGCTAGCTCCCGAACCTTCAATCGGCGATCTGCCAATACGAGATCATGGATTTTTTTAATGTTTTCCTCCGTAGCAGCTGTTTTCGGTGCACCTGGACGTGGTTCATCAAAAACCGACGTACGGCCACGTGCAAACTCGTTGAACCAATTCTTGACGGTGGCCATCGATGGAGAAGAGTCACCGTACACAGCATCCAAGCGCTCTTTGATTTCGATGCGCGTTTTCCCTTCCAAAAATAGGAATCGAATCACCGAACGATATTGCTCTTTTTCCATTTTTGTAAAACCGATCGACACGTTCGCTTCCATAAGTTGTCAAATTAAAACAAATGAAGGGATTGGAATGAAAATTTGAAAAAAGAATTAAAAAAGAATGTGCTACACTGTGGTAAAACTCTTTTGAAACTACAGCGCCCTCTGGCGATGAGGCTAGGTACTTATTGAATGCACCTCGTACCATCCCTACCTAGTTGCTATTCCACCAATTCGCACTAAACGCTTCCAAATATCTTTTACTAGCTTTTGCCCGCGGCTTCGCTCGCGTAATTTAGACTTTGACTATCAATTCGGGTTATAATTCAATCATGATCGATCGATTCAATCAGACACGTGACGCCATCTATTATCATAAGAACGTTATTGTTGTTTTCCTCGGGAACAGTACTTTTTTTTGGGATAAAAGGTACCCTATGTCCGTTTCTGTACACCTGACAACGTATATGCAAAATTTCAGGATGATCGGTTCAGTGGTTTAGGCGTGAAAAAGTAACAAACAAACAAACAAACTTACTTTCGCATTTATAATATTATATGTATATATGTATATAATATATATATATATATATATATATATATATATATATATATAGTTAGGAAGTTAGGATAAATGCGCACAGCAAAAGAGTGGAACTCTCTACCTGCGTCTGTGTTTCCGAACGCATACAACCCAAATCCCTTCAAAGTGAGACTAAACAGGCTTCTTCTGGGTAAGCAAAGCCATCCAAAAGTTGTCTGTAAAAGATCGCTTTTAGCGATAAGACCGCCCATTATGTCACCCTATGTGAAATTACTACATGTATATATGTAATTTTTATGGTGTACATAATAAAGAGTATTCTATTCTCACTCCATCGTCGACTTTGTCTCTGTCATCTCTGACCTAGACTAGAGTCAAGAGCAAATCCATCTAAAATAAAAAATAGACTCACCATCCACACTACATGGGATTTTGAACATGTCTGAAAAAATTAGGGTGTACCGAAATTTGTCTCTGCCTCGAAATTGTTTTACCACCCTTATGCCATTTGGATGTCACACAACTTCAAGGTTTATTAGGTCTTTACCTATGAAATTGCCGTTCTGCAGTACTGGCCATTTCAAATCAAAATAATTTTTGTTTGGCTATGAATTCTAATTTCAAATTAATTTTATTTTAAAAACATGGATTTTTTTTTCTAAAAGTAGTCATTTCTTTATTGATTAGTGTTACATTTTCATCGCATTTCAATCTTTTTCGTCATCATGGATACGTTAAAAATTCGAGTAATTATGGAATATGAGTACCGTCGTGGCAGCAACGCGGCACAAGCGGCACGCAACATCAACGACGTTTACGGAGCTAACTCTACAAACCAACGCACCACCTGTTATTGGTTTGCTCGCTTCCGTTCTGGAAATTTCGACCTGAAAAATGAACCTCGCGGTCGTCCGAAGACTTTGGTCGACAATGACGAATTAAAGGCGATTGTGGAAGCTGATGATACACAATCTACGGCTGAATTAGCAGCAGCTTTCGACGTTAGCGTCAAAACAATATTGGTCCATTTGCGTCAAATTGGCAAGGTAAAAAAGCTTGACAAATGGGTGCCCCACGAACTCAATGATCGCCAGCGCGAAGTACGCGTCGAGACGTGCCTTGCACTGCTCAACAGACACACAAATGAAGGAATTTTGAACCGCATTGTTACCTGCGATGAAAAATGGATTCTGTTTGATAACCGTAAGCGCTCAGCAAGTTGGTTGGATCCTGGTTCAGCACCTAAACAATGCCCTAAACGAAAACTTACCCCTAGAAAAGTGATGGTCACTGTTTGGTGGTCTAGCGCCGGTGTGATTCATCACAGCTTCTTACCAAACGGGGTGAGCATTACTGCAGATGTGTACTGTGAAGAACTGAACACAATGATGGAGAAGCTGGCGCATCTCCAACCAGCCTTGGTCAATCGCTCGTCTCCGCTGCTCCTGCACGACAACGCGCGACCTCATACTGCACAGCAGACGGTCTCCAAGTTGCAAGAACTGGGGTTGGAAGCTCTCCGTCATCCGCCCTACTCACCAGACCTTGCGCCTACAGACTACTACTTTTTCCAGAATTTGGATAACTTCTTGGCGGGAAAAAAATTTAATACCCGAGAGGCAGTACAAAATGCCTTTGAAGAATTTGTTGCCTCCCGTCCAGCTGATTTCTTTAAGAAGGGCATCAATAAACTGCCACTGCGATGGCAAAGATGCATTGATTGCATGGGTGATTACTTCGATTAATACAAATAAAAAATTCATGAAAAAAATTCGTTTAAATTTTTTCATACAAAACGGCAATTTCATAGGTAAAGACCTATTATTTTTGCTTTAAGACCAATGTGACAGTTACATAGTTTTAACCTTATCGCAGTTCCAATTTACTGTTTTTTTTTTTTGCAAAATTGGAGCCGTTACGTATTCGACTATGAAATACACCTCTGCCTACCATTTTAGGGTATACTAGCACAACTTTATATTACGTTATTTTGGCGAGTAACCATTAGTAAATATGTCCTTTTGATGCCTAGATCCATCAATGAAAGAAAGAACGAAAAGTTTTTATTGAGACTCGCACAGGATTATCAGAAACTAAACACATTCATAAAAAAAAACAAAAGTAAAATGAAAATAACAACAGTAAGTCCTGTGCGAGGCCAAAAGGCCCCTATCTCAACATGATGCGACATTTTAAAAAATAAGTGTCGAAGCGCTGGTATTCTGATAGGGCCCGCTGCTATGATGTCACGGACAGATACAGAAATAAATAATAAATACAAAAAAGAAATAAAATAAAAATCAGCTATTTATGAGTAACATAATTATATATAAAAAAAATATAAAAAATGGACATATTGGCAATGGACATCAGCTATGATGATAGGTGACGTAATATGATGTAACTCACTGAACATAGTAACGTGCCGCTTATGCGTGGTGGTGGGCACGTGTCTCGCGTTGATGCGGAACATTGCGTTCACTTGCTGCCCGAGGTGGTAGTCACTCTTACGAATGAGGCGCTGACCTGAAATATAAACGTAAGTTTTATGGTGAATTCTTTTCAAAATAATGTTTAAATTTATGAGAGCTAATAAGATATGAATAATACAGTCTGTCCATATTTCTTTTAGGAAATTACAACAACTAGAGCTCCGCGTAGACCAAAAATAGGGCTGTTGATTTTCTGATGTATTTGAATCTACAATTTATTTTCAATGTCATAAGGTGCAAAGCTGTATGATCATCGACGCAGACATAAAACAGCACTTAGTTTCTCGTTCGGTCTTTTTATAAGGATTATTATTGAATGTCATAACACCAAACAAGGCAAGCCTAAGTTAGTCCTCTAAATTTAAGAAGAAATTATATAAATTCCTAATTAAAAAGTGTTATTATAATGTAAAAGACTACTTCGAAGACAAATATATTGTATTTTAACTATAGCAAATATTTGTAAATTAATTCAATATGACAATAATTACAATCACTATGACATTATTAATTTGCTTGACATTACTGTTATAATTTATCAGTTCAGATTTAATTTAATGTGTACGAAATTTACTATCTATTTATATTTTCAATGACTGATTCAATAAGAAAACTGATTCAGAATAATTGTGTCATAATGTTCCTAATATATTTGCACACCTCACATGGTTATAATACAGTGTACCTTATGAACCTTTTTTTGGACCATCCTTTGAATCTGTGTTATGCAAATAAATGTTTTGATTTGAATTGATTTGAAAGTGGTCCGAATAAACTTACTTCACTTGTGTTTTTTTTTGTTAATATTTACGTGTTTTTTTAAACTATTGAATAACATAACATAATCATTTACCACAGTGCATGGTATAATAATATACATCGCCAGGTATAGCATTCTGAGACACAGTGGTCACGTGGGAGACACAAGTCTACGTCATCATCGCTGTGTTACCAGTAGTGTGTAATAATAACTCCCCAGCCGCCTTTATTACCTGTGCGAATCCGATAAAACAATAAGGTTTTAACTAACAATTACGTTGGTATATGTTTAAATTGAATTATTTCGTTTGATTAGAAAAACGAAACGACAATTTAAATGCTTTATATATATTTTTTTTTACAGAATAGTGACTGAAAATGTTTCCATAATTCGTGTTTTGTTGCAATAAAGTGGCAACTGGATAGTGACGTAAGCATGTGTCACTCCCGGAATGCCAGACCTTGTTTTTTTAGACCATGCCACAGTGTTCTTGTGTAAGAGTCCAAGCCTAGAGTTGCTTGCACTTGTCTGATATTATTTTATGTACATTATTATTAATATTTACCTCCATAGCTCTCTCTAGCTTGCGGCTGGTACATGAACAGCGCGAGGTTTCCTTCAGACTCGCTCACTAAGAAGCCCAGCGATGTGTTGTCGACCATGAATTCCATGTCTAGAATCTGAAACAAATAAGGATTTTTTTACTCTATTTCTCCTATGTCTTTATTTCGAGTAAGTATGTCTGACTATAGCCTGACCGTTTAACTGAGACCGTTCCTGTGGTAACTGCGCGGTGCGGGAGGGGTGACAGTTGTCACAAGTTGACGTATCAGTGAGCTCTCGCGGCGCGTCACCGCACCCCTCCCGCACTGCGCAGCTCCTCAGGAACGGTCTCAGATAAGTAGTCGGGCTATAGTTTCGAACCCGAACGGAGCAAGAATTAGCTAATCGCGCAGCGAGGTCTTTAGGTAAAAAACATAAAAATTTGGCCGTCACGGACGCCCGGCAGATGTGGAACATAGAAATCTAACGTAAGACAGAAAACAAATGACGGCGGAGACCCCGGAATGACATAAGAGAGCTGCGTACCGTTTGCCGTCACGGCATATGAGTCGAAAATTTGTCGAACTACTCGAACACTTTATTTTTTTTGCGACCTCGTTGCATGAATATCAGGGTTGATAAAAATCAAGGCATAAAAAAGGATATTTTTGATTTGAATCGGACTTTTTTGGATTTTAAATCAGACTTTTTGATTTTAGTAACAATTTTAACCCTTTTAATTTAATTTGGTTTTCCGTTTTTATATGTACAGCTTAAGAAAAAACACTATCATTATGGTTTTTTAAATGATTATCTAATCTAACTAATAATTAACAGAAAATCAACGAAATATGAAACAAAAACTTAACAAAAGCTTAAGGGGCTGTACGCGAAAATAACTCATTTTGGACAATTTTGATCAGCATTTATGAGAAAGGGAAAAATAATTTAACCTATTCTTTTGTAATTATAAGGGCCGGCGCACATCTGACGAGGCGTAGCGCAGCGCATTCATTACTGCCAAACAAATATCGACCTTGCATCACTTGAAATAAAGTTGAAAATAAATAAATTTCCATTAGGTCGAGAGCGCGTCTAGGCCAAAACAGGCGCGCGTCTCAGGTTATTCATTCGTAACTTTATTTTTAGTCACACAACATTGATATTTTTTTGGTAGTGACAACCGCGCCGCGCTGCACCTCGCCAGGTGCGCGCCGGCCCTTAGAGTTAAGTTCAAATTCTTGAATATGGCTGCAAGGGATTTTTTTATTTCGCTACTCAGCATCTGCCTCGCCTTTTCCCAAGATTGGTGGGGTCAGCTTCCAGTCTAACCGGTAGGATGCTGCTGAATACCAGTATTTTACATGGAGCGACTGCCTATCTGACCTCACAGGATACGATACCACTTGATAACGCTGGTAGTCCAGACTTTCGGAATTCTAACTACCCGTAACGACTGACAAAGATTTACAAATGACAGCCGGGACCAACGGCTTAACGTGCTTTCCGAAGTACGAAGGGATCTCGATATGTAATGAACGGTCACCCATCCGCGGACTGACCTCGGCAAGCGTAGTTAACCTTAGCGAGCTGTACTTTAAGGCGGAACCTCCAGGGTAGCCCGCGAAATTCAAATTTTCTTACGTTGTTTGCAATTTGAAGGTCAATGTCAGGTTGTGTTTTGATTAAAATATGATTCGTGACTATAACAAATGTGGCTTTACAGAATTATAATCATTAGAATCAGCAATACAACTCATTAAGTTAGAATTGGCGTAAGTAAGTAATATGAACTTAAAGAGATGTATTGCTGATTCTAATGATTATAATTCTGCAAAGTCATATTTGTTACGGCTGCGAATCATATTTTAATCAACATACAACCTGACACTGACCTGCAATTTGCAAAAAACTTAATTAAAATTGAATTTCGCGGGCTACCTTAGCGCATCCCCCTTAAAGTAATGAATTTCAGGAGATTTAGGTACCCCACACATACACTACATAAAGAATTGTCATTACTTACGATTAGACAATTGTTTATAAGAACTTCGATCCTACAGCAACACTCGTAATTTACCCCTTACAACTACCAGGCGTAGAAAGGATTAAGTATATTATGTTTCTAGATCCAAAACGATATTCGCTAGAAAAATTTTTGACCACATCGGGCCTCATTAGTATAATCAGTTGTCTAGGAGTTTGAGGTTACGTGAATTGTCAATGTATAATTGCAAAAACATTTTAAATAAATGATAAATGATTTTATTTCTGTAAGTAGGTATGTACAAAAACTTTTACACGTCAATCATGTTTTTTAAACTAGATGAGGTCGGCGTTTCCTATCTGACTACTCTGAGAAGAAAGGCCGAAACAAACTCAGAGGTCACAGTCTCTTTTAATGTCCAGACATAATCTTGGTCAGGTCATGTGAAGACCATGCAGATTGGTATCTAAAATGGTCTTTTGAGGAAAGAACCACACAGATTGAGTGGACCTGTCCAGTCAGTGCACGCATTTGTCAGTAATCGTGCAGCTTAATGCAGCGCAAGCAAAATGAATTTCTACTCCGGATTAATTATGTTGACACAGAAAAGCTATTAGTAAGCCTATCATAAATACAAACACAAATTTTGGATTCTCACACATTTAGTCACATACACCAATTACATCAACACACAACATCATACAAACATCAACACAACAACTTTTAAACAATTTTTTGTCTAAATATTTTACATATACTTAATAATTTTTAGTTTTACCCACCTTACGATTGTATTAATTAATACCGAATACCTGCTAATTGTCTCGAAATATTATGTTCACTATAAAGTGCTGTTAAGTGTGTGATTATTGGAGAACGAGGAAGACTGACCTTCCGTGATACAGTTTTTACTAGTACGGAGGTCAGTGTGAATTACTCTCTAACAACCATATTTCTACGCACGACATGAGATCTTATTTTTTTTTATTTTCTTTCTCTTTTTCTTTATACGTATACATTGTTATTCTTAAGGTTGTTATTGCGATTCTGGAAATAAAAGTTTTTAATTTTTTTTATTTAGTTCGGCCCGTGCGGCACTTTTTATGTAGCCACGAGCCCGTCCACCGCTTTCTATTCTCGCTACTATGCCTATTATTAAGCTATTGCATAGCTTTTATCGCGGGCTTTGAGCGCGGCGACCGAATCAAGAAATTCCGTAACGAAAATAAAACCTAACACCCCCCACTCCGCCTACCACGTAGCTCGGCCGAGCGTTCGCTTAACGTGTATGTATATGGTACGACTGTACTTGAATTAATATCAAAGAAAAAAAATACTGCATAAATAAATAAAAAAATAAATAATTATAATTGCATAAGTTGATAAAAAAATGCTACGCAATAGCTTTACCGCGGCAGTCCGCGAGTGCCACACGTGTTTTTTTCCTATAATACAAAGTTTACACACTGCTTTGGTAAACTTGCCGCAAACGAACATTTTTGTTTATTGAATTGCGCCTTTTTCTCTTCTAGACATTTTGTTGTATTTACATTTTTGTCTAGTCTCTGTTTTTGTTACGGTGCACAAAACAATTGATATAAATCACTGATTTAAACCATCTCAACCCTAGAACAGCTAGCGACTAACTCCGTTAGAGTATTAATAACACAGATTAGGACAGATAGTTTACTCCATAGGAAAAGATAGATACCTTACGCTATAATTACCTACAAAAATATTACAGGCGATCGTGCGCGCTAAAATGAACCTTACGCGGACGCCCGAGAGTATCTACTACGTCGTCTGCCGTGATGTCGGGCGATCACGTGCGTCATTGAACGCAACGCTAGGGCTGTCTATGCTAAGAAATTATTACACAAAAGAATGGGTGACTTAAAAACAGTTTTTTTTACATTGAAAAATATATTTTTATTTATTGAAAATCACAAATGCTTCACTTTAATATAATGGTCAATGAACTTTTTATCCTCCCGTAGATTTCGATGATTAAACTTTATTGTCGTAAAAATTCTAGATCTAACAAATTACTTTAACTAGTATTCCTTAGGAAAACATTTACATAAATATGTAAATTTCGCTTCCTTTAGCATGTTATACAGGGTGCTTCCTGATCGGCTAGTTAATATTTTTCAAAATTATTTAAAAATAATGTTTCTAATTCGCTAAACAGCCGTCTACGCTGCAATATGCACAAGATTTAGCCATTATTACAGGCACGGATGCGGTACGTACTCACAAACAGGCGCGTGGCAACCGCCTGGATTTTGTTCGGCCGGGTGAACGCGACCCGTAGGTGACCTCGAACGAGAGAACTGTCTTAATCTGTGCTAATAGTTCCAAAATCCGTTTCAGTTGGAAATTATTTGAACAGTCCGAAGACAGTTTACTTCCCCGTCTACTTTCTAGAACGTCGTCGCGACATGGCTACATGGCCAACTTATTCCTAGCTCCGTTTGAGCCCGAAATTACTCGGACACGTCCGAAGCCAAAATATTTCCTAGTCTAGTTTCTATCGTCACATACCTGAACACTCCTCAAGTCCCTGGACACAAGCGAGAGTGTCCTGTGCTGGTGTTGGTAGCGAAACAGAGAGATGTATGTATGTATGTACACGGTCTGGATGTATGTATACAAAGTGAAATTAAATTAGCTAGCGAAACTCCGCTGACGTGATGGGTATCGAAAACTAAACATGATAAAACAAAAACAATGATTTGATGATATACAGCATGGAACGAACATCGATGCGCAACCTGTTACCATGGATTCAGTACATGATTCTGAACACCCCTTAAAAAAAATTTGCTGTTCCATACATTTTGACCACGTAGATGCACTTTTCTATCAAACAGCAGATTTTTAGGGTTCCGTAGTCAACAAGGAACCCTTATAGTTTCGTCCGTCCGTCTGTCCGCAGCTTAGTTCAAAGACTCTTAGTACTAGAAAGCTGTAATTTGGCATGGATATACATGTTAGTCACATTAGTCATATTAGTCAAGTGGTAAAATAAAATGTAGTTCTTTTTTAAGTTACCACCTCTGCTCGTAAAGTAGGGATATTTTTTCTCTCGTCTAGAATAGAATAGAATAGAATACTCTTTACTTCTCTTTTATTCTCTTTTTTTTCTCTTTCTTTTTGTCTACCCCGTGGTGTGGGGTGTCGTTGGACAGGTATTTCAAAAATATTGCGGGATTTTGGAAATAATGTTGCGATTAAGGGATTCGTTTGTGAAACGTGCTAATTTTTGTTAGTTCCCGATCCCTGACAGCTAAATGGTTGTTTTTGGATATGAGAAAAAATTCACGGTAGTAGTATATATATAACGAAGTTAAATTACACACACAGCTAAGTAGGCTTTACAAGTTAACGAGTAATAGTCGGCCAACTTACATTTGCAATTAGAACGTATGGAACAATATATTTTTCAACTGCAATGCTAACTTTGTTCTTGGGATAAATTCATCCCAACTACGAAACCCTTCATTGTGCGTGGTCCGACACGCACTTGGCCAGTATATTTTTTTTTGCAACCGGCTAACCATTTCTACGCTAGGGGGTCTACAATAATGTGCTGAATTCATGGTTACAGTTTGCACGTCGATGTGCCTGACACCCTGTATATTGTGGGGTCATTGACCGCTGGAGTAGTTACTTAACGTATGAGTTGAGAAAAGCTGGTTATCGTGTTTACATAACGATACCCATTCCATCAATGAAGTATACACAAAAAAAATTGCACTTGCAACACCGTACACTTTATAGAAGTGATACTTCTTAAAAAACAAAGAATAAGAGATATTTTGTGTGCGATACAGAGACAATCTTTCTTCTCTCTCATTTAACGAACTGTGCCTAAACCCGACGCGTCCTTGTAATTTCACTCTCAATTCTCGTCCAATTATCGAATCGCTGCCTAAGAAGTTTCACTTAAAAAAAACAGATTTTCTAAACCGATATTTCAAGTAACTACCTACGGTCGTTGACGCAAAAATATGATATCATCAAAAAGAAAATCATCACGTCTGTGGAGTTTTGCTAGCTAATTAGTTTGACCCTGAATATTTGTAACAAGCATCGTCACATACCTGAGCGCTCCTCAGGTCCCTGGACACGAGCGACAATGTCCTGTGCTGGTGCTGGTAGCGCAACAAAGAGATGGACTTGTACACGTCTGCTACTAGCACCAGGTTCTTTACTGACAGCATCTTGTGTACATAGATCTGCGTGTCTATGAACGCGACGCCAACTAGGTCGTTGTCTTTGAGTTGCCAGATGTAGATCTGTGAAAAGAATAAAGTAATAGTTTTAGTAACATTGAGTTCAATTTTTTTTTATTGTTATACATAACATCACGCCTTGTTTCACATTTTTGTCACATTTTTGGTAAATAAAACCCGAAATACTTGTGATTATACTTGATATATTGTGAAATTCTGAACATAGAAAAACTTGAAATAGAACAGAGCGGGCATGAAGAAAAAAGGATTTTGTCTAATTTGTGTACGGAAGTGTCAAATAGTTATCGAATACCAGCACTAAAAAGTCGCAGTCAGTGTTGCCAACAATTTTGCGGACGACATCTGTCTTGTTTTGTAATTATTTGCCGGACCCAATAAAAAGCCTTGTGGTATCACCGTATTTTCTTTTAAAAACACATCTGTAGCGGCATTTACAACGCCATATGCGAGCGACGCGTCACACTGACGTCACGCAAAATCCTGCATCGACGTTGTATATATGCTAGTTGCGCGGTAAACTCTGCTTGCGCGATGCAGAATTTTGCGTGACGTCAGTGTGACGCGTAGCTCGCATGTGGCGTTATAGATGCTGCTACAGTGGTATGGACATGTGATGGGGAGAAACGAGAAAATCGTCGTGGGTAAAGTTTTGAGTATGAATCTGGATAACTATAAGAGTATGGGAAGACCAAAGAAACGATGGATGAACTGTGTGAAAGATGATTTGGCTTGAAAGGGAGTGACTACCGAAATGATGACTAATAGAGAAGTATGGAAGAAGACATGTTGCTCCGACCTCAAATATATTGGGCAGGAGGATGATGATGTATCTCGTGTAGCTCGTACCTTCTGTCCGACAGCAGATATGAGATATCCCAGCACTTGTGTCAGTGCGGTGACGGGACCTTTCTGTTCCTTCGCGTACAACTCCTTGAAGCGGTTCTTAGTGAGAGGCTGGCCGGGCTCCGGAACCACGTCTATTATGTCGTAGATTATTATCTGAAAAAAGGAAATAGATTTAATTTGTTACACTTAAAATACGAAGCCTGCTTGCGCCACAAATCACTAAATGCGTTTAGCGCTAAACATATTTAAAATATCATTTTGTATCTGTCATCTTCAAACATCATCTAGACAGATAAATGTTTTTTATGATGCCTTTTCACAACTATGCTGGGGTCTTTTCACAACTCTGCCGTCCACCAACTAAAAGGCAGCTAAGTGCAAAAAGTAGTTTTCGAGAAAACGCAAGAATAAGTGGGAATTGATGTCTCTTTTAAAGTATGCTACCTAGGAACAAGGTTGCAAGTTATATACGTAGGCATAGTCTTTTTGACGTACTTTTAGTTAAGTAATTTAGAAAAAAATGATACATCAATATGTTAACGTCTTTCTAGAGAAGTATTGTGGCTTAGCCGCTTTTTTATTAAGGGAGTAACAAAATTTATGTGGTTTAACAGCTCAGCAATGTTCTGTATCTCTAAAAAACTATAAATCATTGAAAAATGATTCTTACACCAAAAGATACAGCATCGAAAGTTGTATAAGACTACATTACAAAGTGAAAAACGACCAACTGTGGCTTAACTGCCTTTTAGTTAGTGGACGGCAGAACTATGCTGGGGTCTTTTCACAACTAAGCAATTGAATACCAGTATTTTACATGGAGCGACTGTCTATCTGACCTCCACACCCCAGTTACTAGGGAACACGATACCCCTTGGCAAAACTGTTCTGTCATCTACAAACGATTGCGAGAAACAGAACGATGTTTCAAATACGTTTAACGGTAAACGCGTTTAATTAGAATCAGCAATACAACTCCTTAAGTTAGAATTGTACTCAAATATCATGATTTCATGAAATAATTATTAAATACGATAATATGAACTTAGAGAGTTGTATTGATGATTGTTATGATTATAATTCCATAAACACATATTTGTCAATTGTTAAGCAAATTGACACTTCACGCCAATTTGCCGTGTTATAGCAATATCAACAACTGTCAAAGAATGACAGTTGTACTTTAAATATATATTTTCCCCGCTTTACCACATTTTGCTAATAATACCTTAAAAAAATAGTAAATAAAGTATAGAAGTATGTTTGTTGTGCTACTTTTAAAAGCAAGGAAAATAGGTAAAATCATGAAAATAATAATGCACTCACCCTTCCCCTCGACGTGATGTCTTCGCTATAATTGTAGGTTGTTCCTATCGCTATGTAACCTCTCAGTCCGGACCTGAAATAGAGAGAAAACGCGTCTTACGAACAAGGTCCAGTAGAGATCGTGTTAACTAATGGTGCGTTCCAATTTAGGAGGATTTAATTATATGATTTATACATTTTATGACATTGATTTTACATTCTGTGATTACTTTAACTCACACACTAAATTATAACTTGTTAAAATTTTTGGAAAAAGCATCTGTTTTTACAATATTTGTGAGCACCATGTATCTATCAAATAATTAATTTACCTGCCATTGCTTTACATACAGTAATTATATAATTTATGTGGGAAGACTATGTCTAGGTGCATCGTCTTCCAATATAATTATATAATGAATGTATACAAAATATTTTAAAAGAGAATGATATTTTTAGGGGAATAGCTTTGTTCAAACTCAAAGTCAATGTCAAATTATTTATTTCAAATAGGCACATAAAAGGCACTTTTGAACGTCAAAATTTACAAGAACATAGAATTGATTCTATTTGCCCCTTCCAAAAGGTAGTTTCGTATGAAGAAGAATGGGCAAGAAACTCCACCAGTACTCTTTTAAAATGATTTACAATATTATGTATACATTAATTATACATAATGTGAAGACGATGCACCTAGAATAAAATTACTATACCACAATAGGTAAAAATAATTAAATATAAAGCAATGACAGATACATTAATTATGTGATAGATACAAGGTGCTCACATATTTACAAATATTGAAAAGATGTATGAAGTAGATGATTTTTCTAAAATGTTATAGAGGTATGAGGAACAGGGTGTAAAGCTCACTCATACTCTATAGAAAAAGGGAGGATCCTCCGACCAGACGGGTGTTGTGTCTGGTGGGCAACTGCCCAACGATTGATGTCGGGATGTTGTATATATGCTAGTTGCGCGGTAAACTCTGCTTGCGTGATGCAGGATTTTGCGTGACGTCAGTCTGACGCGTAGCTCGCATGTGGCGTTATAGATGCCGCTACAATGTTAACAAGTTATAATTTAGTGTGTGAGTTAAAGTAGTTACATAATGTAAAATCAATGTCATAAAAAAGATAAATTATACAATTAATTTAGCAACCAGTTTGATTTTGTCTAGACTTTAGATTGTCCTATGGAGCAGGACCAGCATGTTTCCAAGCATTCTTATCTAAGATCTAATCCTCTAGTTTTTTATATGCTTGTTTACAAAGCGTACTTTTAATATGAGTTTAAAATTTTCTTTCATTTAATTGCAATATATCACAAGGTATTTTGTTGTAACATTTAACACAGTACCCCATAACTCTCAAACTCAAAGCATTTATTTCAAATAAACCAATTACAGGCACTTTTGAATTGTCAAGGGGACGGTCAGTCAGAAAGATGAAGCTAGTTGCCCATTCCAAAGCGTAGTAGGTACCTATGGGGAAGAACAGGCAAGAAACTCCATGGACACTCTTTGAAATCAAAATGTTGTTACAAACAAAATATTGGTTACATCATTCATGTATAAATTATGCATGTGTGGACGATGCAGAGCGTTAAAAGCGTCCGTAATAAAAACACAAAAAATAAACAAATATTAAATTAAATTAAAATAAGCCGTGGCAGCTAAGAGATGACCAGTCCCTACTGACGGTGCCCGTTCACGAACATGGATCAGCACCATTCAGCTCAACCATTTTGAAGGGAACATAAAAGATGTATATACTTTAGATAATCTGAAAAATGATTGATCTTTTTTTTAAATCTTTATTTCTAGTATTAAAATGATGTGTATCACTTATTTTATTAAAAGGATGTAGATTTTTTCTTACATTCATAATATTTTCATAAATGAATTTGCAAGGTACCATCATAATATTAATCTTTTTTAATAGTTCCCTAAGAGATTCGCGGCGACGTAGATTGTAAATGGCCCTGACAGCTCTCTTTTGCAAAATAAAAATGGATTCTATGTCAGCAGCCCGACCCCACAGTAAAATGCCATATGACATAATACTGTGGAAGTAGCTAAAATAGACCAAACGCGCGGTTTCTACATCTATTAACTGTCTTATCTTTCTAACAGCATAAGCGGCCGAGCTTAGCCGCCCCGCAAGACATATTATATGGGGTCCCCATTGTAATTTCTCGTCTGGCGTGATTCCTAGAAAAACCGTCTCTTTGATAAATTCTAGATTTTCTCCATTCAATATTATGTCAGATTCGCAACTTCTAACATTAGGTTATTTAAATCTAATAACACCATCTTCGGTTGACTCTGCAGTAATTGGAGTAAATCATTAATGTAAACTAAAAAGAGGTATGGACCCAATATCGAACCTTGAGGAACGCCCAGTATCATTTCAGACCTTAATGCGTTCATACCGTTTACTCGAACTTTAACCTTTCTATCTTTCAGGTATGATCTTAGTACATCAAGAGGTGTATTCCTAATCCCATAGTGCTCTAGTTTCAGCAGAAGTGTCTCATGTTTTACGCAATCGAACGCCTTACAGAGGTCGCAAAAGATTGCAATGGCATCTTGTGCTTCTTCCCAGGCGTTAAAAATGTCCTTTATTAGGTTATCACCAGCTTCAGTGGTACAACGCCCTTTGGTGAAACCGTACTGTTGTTCATGAAAGATGGAATTTTTATTAAAGTGACGTAACATTTGATTGAGCAGTAACTTTTCAAACACCTTACTGAGAACTGGCAGAATTGACACAGGCCTATAATGCTTGAGTTCTTTACTATCAACGGATTTGAATAATGGAACTACTTTCTGTGTTTCATAAGATCCAAAAGACTCCTTGGTCTACACTGGTGTTAAATATGAAAGCTAAATAGGGCGCCGCAATGGTTTCGATGAGAGATCCACAGAATTTTACAGACATTTCCCAGAGATCTTCTGTTGACTTAATTTTAAGATCTTTAAAAGGTTTTATAACAGCTTGGGGGTTTGTATGCTGAAACCTAAATTCCAAAGGGCAAGTCTTTACATTATTTTTAAGTAAGGCAGCAGAAAGCGCGGGTGCGGAATTTGTTATTAACTCTATTGTACATGCTGTGGTCTCCTATAAGTGGACGAATACACGTACTTAATACACGATGTTGCCCTTTATTTATATGTCATGCATTGTGTATGTCTTATGTTGGAGATCCTAAATATCCAAAAATAAAAATATCATTTATTTATAAATAAATAGCGCCAGAATCGATTACATTAACAACAGCGGCCCTCAATTAGCGCACACATGTACAAAGTCTGTCAATGCAAGGTACATTTTTCAACTGACTTTGGTTTGCCGAATGTCATTACTTTCCAGAATGTGATTCTCATTAGCGACAATTTCGGATGGTGTAATAATACAGTGAGTATTGTTATTAATATCTCCTTTATATATTTTTTCAAAAACAGCTTTTGGTCTCGGTTTAATTATAGGCTAAGAAAAAAAAAGGAAAAATTTCAAATATCTAATAAAGCTGTTTTAGTTTTAATCAAAATCGGCTCCAAAACTCCTTTGACCGTTTTTTTGCTACTTCTTATAGTTTCAGTTTTTACCATCTAGTCACAGTTGAATAATTTACCATCGTATACGCACATTAGCGTATATACATCATTAATTACAACCTCTCTTACAGCGAGCGCGCACTACGACAGAAATGCAACGTATTGGTTTATATGGTAACGTAAGGTAAATCGCGGCGACCTTTGGTCGTCAAAGCGCGCATTGCCATGTAAACCAATACGTAGCATTTCTGCGACAATATAATCGCGAGATAAAAAATAGTAGCGCGCGCTCGCCCTTAGCCTTCGTACCAACAGGCGATTTTTTACGCGGTGATTTATTTAATGCAGTGATTTATTTACGCGGTGATTTTTTTTATGCGGTGATTGTTTAACGCGGTGACTTATTAACGAGGTGATTTTTTACGCGTTTTTTTTTTTCAATGCACTGAGTACCTGAGCTTACTATGGTAACTCCAGTAATACTCCGGTCAAGGTAATAACCCTTATCCAGTGGAAGTTCTTTCAAGTACACTTACCTAGTACCCTCATAAGACAGCGAGACGTTCTTCAAGCACGTGACGTGTTCCCATTCGTCGAGCTCTATCCGCGTGTTGGGGATGATCTCCCAGGAGACAGGCGAGAACAGCGTCACGAAGAACTTGTCTTGGAGTGGGTAGGGGAATCTGGAACAAAAATAAATTCAAGTACACGATAGGAGTTTTAATGACGCTTTTAGTAATGGACGCTTTCTTAAGAGGAAACACGGGCGGCGAAACATTTGAAAGATAATTTTTTAACTGATCTATTGCTGTCCCTCCCGCAAACTTCCACGTTAGCGCGAAAGAGACAACTGCAGAATTTAAGATGGCTATATCTGTACGTTTTCCTTAATATTTTTATATTCTAAATATTTTTGCGTCAGATGTCTGATTACGGCGATATAACCGTAAAATTAAAATACATTTCGTGCGAATTTCACCAAACTTTTATACCGGAAGCCGGAAGGATCGTAGTAGGTGACGTTCTGTAGTTTCTGCCTACCACCATGGGAAGAAGGCGTGAGTTCATGTATGTATGTATGTAAGTGTTATCCTGAGAACAAATAAAATGTTGACAGTTTTTTCCATACTAGAACTGTCAGACGTCAACTTTAATCCACGGATTTTAGAAACTTTTTAAGGGCTGATTTTACCAATTCAGATATCTTTTATATCTGACTTGGTAAAATCAGCCCTTAAAAAGTTTCTAGTTTTTATAAAAATATTTTATGGATCAAAACAAAAAATAGGAACATGCGTCGATATTGATTATATGGTAAAAAAATATATTTGATCTACGTATCATTGAAGGATACGTTTTGTTGGACTAAACGCCGCCGCCCGCATTTTCTCGTAACCTTTTCCGAAAAAGAAAGCTTCCCCTTATCTTTAATACAGCTGCGGTAGCTCCGACCCTGAAGCTTTGTAAATAATATATCAGAATATATTTATTTCTTTATATATACCTATCGCAAACAATAAGGTAGACAACCGCGGACTTAATGTTATAGGTATTTTCTACCAGTCAATCTTTGGATGATGCAGAGACAAAGTAGTTGGTAAAGAAAGCATTTTCTTCTTAGATTTGTAAAAAGTGCTTTTAAAACCAGCGTGGTAATTGCGTAACACACTACCTGTAGGAATACCTTTCATTTTGACAGTTCAACAACATTCATTGCGTCATTTACGTTGTCGAGCAGACAAATTTTTGGCACATAAAAAGCAATGGATTAGCAATAGGATTCAAAACTATTCAGATTGTAATAGATAGCGTGTTACGCAATTAGGGTACGGGTCTAAGTTGTCAGTTTTATATTTAAACTTTACTTTAGTCGGAATAAAGGTCGAAATACAAAAACTGGCATGGGTTTGAGTTTGCACTATCGTATTGTAGGGTAAAAGTAGTGCAATGCTTACCTGTCCCCCTTATTATCGCTGCTCTTTTCCTTATCTTCCCCGTTAAACTTGTAGTACGAGGTGGTGGGTGTGTGTGTGGAGGCGACGAGGCAGTAGGTCTTGGACTCCAGGTGGAACGTGACGAAGTGCGGCGTGACGCGCAGCGGCACCTTGCGCACCGGCCACGCCGCGTCGTGCGACAGGTGCGTGGGCAGCGCGCTGATGCGCAGGGACGACTGGGGGGGCGATGTGTCATAATGTAAATACTAGCACCTTGCGCACCGGCAACGCCGCGTCGTGCGACAGGTGCGTGGGCAGCGCGCTGATGCGCAGGGACTGTTACCGGCCAAACCCGATTTTAGGATGAACTAGTTTCGCTTAGGCCAAACCAGTTCTCTCTACACATGATAGGACAAACCAGTATCGCCTAGGCCAAACTCGTTCATCCTGTTACCGATAGGATAAACCAGTTTAGGCTAGGTCGAATCGGTTTATCCTAGTTAGAATTTACATGCTTTAGGAGAAACTGGTACGTCCTAGTCTGAACTAACTTCACTTAGTTTGTATCTTCTATAAGCTTTTCAAAGTAAACTGAATAAAGGAATAGAATTAAAATAGTCAATATGATTTATTAAAGTTATTTATTAACTAATCAGTAATTTCACATCTATCACTAGATCAACTTTATTCATCTACAGAAATTAGCTTATCTGCAATTTGCTTATTTACTTATGTTTGCAAGGTTTACTCTGGTGGCACTTAGAATTGCAGAGTACTTTGTTTTTCTTACAATTGCATTTATTTGTTGTACAGTTTTTCATGCAATTGCATTTACGAAGCCTTGCCCTGATCCAACAGAATGTTTCGTGGCTGCGGTCCTTAAAAATATTTCAATAACCTGGTTAATATCTCCCACATCTAAAAACTTCTGAATGCAGACGTCGAAATTAGTTCTAAAAAAAATAACAAAGAAGTTAAGACAAATATTTTTTAAATATTTTAGTACAGAAAATTATGGAAAATGTTAGTAAAATTATACCTGCAATAATGTTTTTGAAGTACGCCATGTTTTATGCCAACTTTGTAAAGACCCTCATCAGTCTTTTGAAGTATTACTCCAATTATGTTTGGAAGGTCACCTCTGCCTTTGTCTACATCTGGAATAGGTATGGTTACGTTGTCTCCAATGTTAGCTGGTGGATGGGACTTATTAGAGGAAGCTTTCATCCTTTTAGCTTGTTTTTCTAAATTTTCTGTCGCAATTTTTCTAGCATTTTGAATGTCGTTTGTGTCAATTTTCACAATGTTATTGTTCGATGCAATAATTGCAATCGACCACGTTTGCTGACATAGCGACCCAATACGGTCGCACTGAATGCGCCGCGAGCTCAGTGCATAACGGACAGCAACCGGGTGCATTCAGTTCCATCATTTTGCTCATTTTAGCGATAGCTTAGCGTAGACGTTTAATTGTTAGCATCTCAGCGATAAACCTTTTAAAGTTAATTGAGTGTTTAACTTAGCAGCGTTACAACCCCACCAGGTACCACTTAGGTCGCGCCTCATACATTTTGGTCCTTCGAGCCTATACAAGGATTTCGCGGTCGAACTTTAGTTTTTCGGGACTGACGGTCGTGAAGTGAACTTGAACAGAACTAGTGACATTTGGTATTGCAGTGTTACTTAGATTAGCTTAGCAGTGACTGGTGGTTACCTTAGCAGCGAGACTTTAGAAGTGACTTTAGCGGCAGTATATTGAGTTGGAGCGCTCAATATATTCTCTCAGCGATATCAGCAACAGCGGTGCTCGGGGAGTACCATTCCAGTAGCAGTGAGTTCACAGCTCACACCAGCGGCAGCGGATCACTGACGTGGGAAGCAACCCGCGACAGGATAGCAGCGACAAAGGACTCTTACAAGTAAGATCGTTCAATTTTCTAACACAAGCAGCGAGATGGAGAGCCTTTATTTTCTTCAATCAGAGATTGCGGAGGGCATTACAAAACTCTTAATCAATTTTAAAAAGGATAGCGTAGAGCGTAAGACGTTAGATTACTATAAGCGTAAACTAGAGTTACTTGAGAAGTACTGGAGGGACTTTCAAGTGAATCATGAAAATATTCTTCCTTTTGAACAGACGAATCATAAATATTTTACCAAGTCTGAATATGAGAGTACGAGCCAGCATTATTTAACAGCTAAAGAGCTTATTAGTAAATATAAAGAAGAGTTGATGCAACAAGATCAGAAATCACCGTACCTTCCTCAACCACTCCAGCGAGAGGCGCCCGGAACTTCAGCGTATCAGCCGAGACCGCCAGCAACAGCAGCAGCAACTCCGACCTTCGAGTCAAGAGGGTCCAACAGCAAGCTTGACGATATGCTTCATAAGCAGTCGGTCAATTTTAGAGCGTTTCTTAGAGCAGTCGACAATATTGATGTAGAAACTATTGTTGACAAGTGGGAATTCGAAGACGCCCTTCGAAACCTGCACAGTCGGTGGACTACCATTGATAACCTTCATTGGGAAATCATTGGCGAATCGGGGGAAGATGTAGCAGGAGATTATGAATATAACTTCACCAAACACGAGCGAACTTTTAACAGCTTGACGAAAGCTATTAACTCAAAAATGTGGTCAACATCCTACCGGGAGAAATCTACCCCTCAAATGGATATTCCTGTATTTACAGGCCATTACCAGCAATGGATGCCTTTTAAGGATCTATTTAGCGAAGCGATCCACAAGAACAACGCTTTGTCAAACGCTCAGAAAATGCAATACCTTAAAGGCAAGTTAAAAGGCGAAGCCGAGCGTTTGATTCAGCACCTTCCAATCAGCACCGATAACTATAACGTTTGTTGGAAGATTCTAAATCATCGATTTGATAACAAGAGGATTATCTTTACAGCGCACGCCAATATGTTCCTGAATATTCCCAACATACAGCAGCAATCGTTTTCAGCGTTTAAAAAGTTGCATGACGCAACGTTAGAGAGTCTTCACGCCATCAAAAATCTAGGTGCGGATACTAGCACGTGGGGCCCTCTAATTGCGCATATTATGGCGCAAAAGCTGGATAGTGAATCTTATTCCGAGTATATAGACTCGTTACAGAACCCTAGAGAGCTACCAGTTCTACAAGAATACTTAGATTTTCTAGAAAATAAATTCACTAGTCTAGAAACATCTCGTCGACGACAAGACACCATGCAAAAATTGCAGCAATCTCAGCAGCAAACGGGTTCTTCAAAAACGTTTCAAAACAATCGAAAATTCAGCAATTATCATAAATCGGACAATAATAATTCAAAGAACGCAAAAGCAATGCACGTGCAGGAAATCAAATGCCCTCATTGTTTTGCAGAGCATACATTACATAATTGCGCAAAGTTTCTTCAAATGACAAAGGAAATGAAACTAAAAACCCTCAAACAACTGAAATGTTGTTTTAATTGCATTTTTAATCATAATGGCAAACAATGCCATTCCAAGAAACGATGCCTCACGTGTTCTGGCAGGCATCATACTTTATTGCATGATTGTTTTGCTGATGGCCAGCAAAATAAAACGAATGATGAAAATCTTAAGCAAGAAGAGCATTCAAAGCAAAGCAGCGGCAATGGTGTTCACGCATCTCAGCAAAATCTCACCGAGATTCTTTTAGCTACAGCGTTAGTGAGGGTGACAGCAGCAGATAGCACGCAGCATGTCCTGAGGGCTCTTATTGATCAGGGCTCACAGGTATCGTTGATTACAGAGAAGGCAGCTCAACAGTTAGGTTTAAAACGAAAGAATTTTTATGGAGCGGTTTCCGGAATAGCAGAAAAGGAATCGAACTGTACGGGCAAGCTAAGCATTATATGCCAGTCTGTGTATAATAGCTTTAATTTCCATATAGATGTTTTGATTATGAAAAGTCTAATCAAAAACTTACCAAATCAATCATTTAAAAAGCCTTCGTGGTCGCATTTGGAACATATTAATTTAGCGGATCCAGAGTTCAATATAAGTCGTCCAGTGGACTTATTACTCGGGGCAGACGCCTATGCTCTTATCATGCTTGATGGTTTGATAAGAAGTGCTGATACGTCTACGCCCTTAGCTCAGCAAACACAGCTAGGATGGTTACTGTGTGGAACCGTAAAGCCACAGTTATATTGTAACGTCATCGTAAATAATATAGCGGATATTCATCAATTTTGGCAAATTGAGGATATCAACGAGCAAAATGAAATATCAGCGGAAGATCAACAATGCGTCGAGTATTACCTAACAACGACAAAGCGTCTGGAAAGCGGTCGTTATGAAGTTAGGTTGCCGATGAAGCAGCAAGCGAGCGAAAAGCTAGGATCGTCAAAGGAAATAGCACTAGCACAATTAAAGAATCTAGAGAAAAAGCTTAGCAGGCAAGAATCTCTAGCTCAGCAATATAAGCAATTCTTAAACGAATATGAAGAGTTGGGGCACATGAAATTAGCAACTGTTAGCAGCGACGGAACAGAGTGTTTCTTACCTCATCATGGGGTTCAGCGAGCGGAATCCTCCACTACGAAGTTACGTGTCGTATTTAATGCATCAGCGAAGACATCTTCGGGACTTAGTCTCAATGACATCATGCATCGTGGACCTAACCTGCAGCAAGATCTACAGGCACTGCTACTCAAGTGGAGACAATATCGATACGTGTTCACTGCCGATATCGAAAAAATGTATCGGCAGATACTAATTAGCGAAGCGGATCAAAAGCTTCAACAAATCTTTTGGAGAGCACAGACTGGACAGCCAACCAGAGCATACCAGTTAACAACGGTGACATATGGCACGAATTCAGCTCCTTTTTTGGCGATGATGACCCTTCGAAAATTAGCAGCGGACGAGAAGAATAACTTTCCTACGGCAGCAAAAATAATACTAGAAGATTTCTATATGGATGACCTGGTAACAGGCGCGCATACTATCGACGAAGGGAGAAGCAACATATCAGAACTTAATTCGTGTCTAAGCAGCGGCGGATTCTTGCTGAGAAAGTGGTCAGCAAACGAGAAAAAGCTATTGGAAGAGATAAATTCATCGCAGCAAAATAATCAAGCACCAGCATTCATTTTCAAAACTGAAAACACAGCAAAAACTTTGGGCTTGAGATGGGATCCAGAAACAGATGAATTCACTTTCCAATATACTTCAACAGCGAATACTACAAGACTTACAAAAAGATTGCTTCTATCGGAAATATCCAGGTTATTTGATCCTTTAGGTTGGCTAGCGCCGCTGACTACAAAATTCAAATTGTTGTTTCAAAAGGTCTGGCAAGATGAAATTCAATGGAGCGATGAAGTTTCAGCCGAGATCAACAATGAGTGGGTAAAATTAACTGAGGATATGGGATGTATAAGCAGATGTAAAATACCACGATGGTTGCAAAGCAAACGAGATGATACTATCCAACTCCACGGATTTTGTGATGCATCTCTTAAAGCGTACGCATGTGTCGTATATGCCAGAATCGTATCAAAAACGGAAGCATCGGTAGTACTAGTCGCAGCTAAAACAAGATTAGTACCTAACAGCAAGACAGTATCCCTTCCTAGATTAGAGCTATGTGCAGCGGAACTTTTATCCAGGTTATTTACAAAAGTAGCCACTAGCATGACTGGCATAGATTACGAAATCCATGCCTGGAGCAACTCTAAGGTCGCCCTTAGCTGGATACAGGGTTATCCAGAACGTTGGAAGCCTTTTGTAGCGAATAGAGTGAAGAAAATTATTAGCGTAGCATCACCAGGTGTTTGGCATCATTACGTATCGACTAAGGAGAATCCAGCCGATTCAGCGAGCAGAGGACTTTCCATTAAACAACTAATGGAGCATACGTTATGGTGGCGAGGCGCAGCTTGGTTATCGACACCGTTCTTTAAGCCAAAGCGAGAGCAAGCAGAGTATACGACCGAAGAAGAGGTCCGGAAGCAAGTCATAACCGTCCAAAACAGCAATCCTGAAAAAAGCGTAATTAACGATTTATTAGATCGTCACAGTTCATTCATAAAAATAAATCGCATCGTAGCATGGCTATTACGTGCACTTGCACCGACAAGTAAACAAAGGCCGTCATATCTCACATTACAAGAGCTTAGGAAAGCAAAATTAATTATAATTAAATGCATACAGCGCAGTGAATTTGGTTCGGATATCGATGGTTTGATGAATAATAAACTTAATTCCAATAGCAAATTATTAAATCTGCAACCATTTTTGGATGAAAGCGGCATATTAAGAGTCGGAGGACGTCTTAAAAATGCCAACATTAACTCAGATATGAGACCTCCAATAATAATTCCATATAGCGGGAGATTAACGGAACTTCTTATCCAGCAAGCACATGAGCACGCCTTCCATGGCGGAACTCGACTTACCTTGTCGTTATTGAGACATCAATATTGGATAATTCAGGGAAACAGAGCTACTAAAAAGCAGCTTCGTAAATGCGTGACCTGCAAAAAACACGAACCTAGAAAGTTACATCAAATAATGGGAGACCTGCCTGATTGCCGATCTAACCCAGCGCCTCCATTCTATCATACTGGAATAGACTATACGGGGTGTATTCGAGTAAAAGCAAACAAAGGGAGAGGCATTAAAACGACTAAAGGATATATCGCCTTGTTTATTTGCATGGTTACAAAAGCGGTCCACATAGAGCTGGTCTCAGACCTAAGCAGTACGTCATTCATAGCCGCGTTGCGTCGCATGGCGGCTCGACGAGGGACTCCAAAACACATATATTCAGACAATGGTACTAACTTCGTAGGTGCCAACAAGATCCTTCAGGAGGAACAGCAACAGTTCGAGCAAATCTTTAATGACACTTTTTACCGAGAGATAGCGGAAATGAAGATAGAATGGCATTGGAACTGTCCTTCATGGCCGAGTGCTGGAGGGATCTGGGAGCGATCTATTCGGAGCCTAAAGCAACACCTCAAAAGAGTAATAGGGGACCAAGCTTTAACTTTTGAAGAATACAGCACGGTCTTGTCGCAAATTGAAGCAACCCTTAACACAAGACCGCTGTGCCCAATATCTGAGGATATCGACGACATCGATTTCCTCACGCCAGCGCATTTTCTAACCACTCGTGCCGGTCTTACTATAATAGAAACGGCACAAGATGCGAGGACGAGATGGTATTTAGTAAATAAAACGTTCCAAGATATATGGAAGCGGTGGAAAGCGGAGTATCTTAGCCAGTTATCGGTACGCAGCAAGTGGTTAAAAGCACAAAAGAATATAGAGGTAGGCGATATGGTAACCATTCATGACGACAACTTTACCCCTGGAAAATGGCCCGTTGGTCGAGTGGTTGAGGTCCATCCAGGAAAAGATGGAGCTGTCCGTGTGGTGACTTTAAAAACCAAAAATGGGTTTATAAAGCGGCCAATTATCAAGCTCTCTATCCTACCTATAGCGGAAAAAGAAGCAAGCAAACAAAAGCAAGAAGAAAGCGAAGCAAAAAAGCAGCATCAGCAAAGCAATGAGGCAAAAGCGGAAGAGAAAGCGAGTAAACAGTTTAGCAGTTGTCCTAAAATATATAGCATAGTATTATCATTGCTATTTTTTATGAGCCTTATACTACGCACTGAAGCAAGTTTCAAAATAACTAAATTTAATAGCAATCAAACGTTGTATTTTGACCCTGTGGGACAAATGCATCTTATTCGTGATCAGTGGAAAATCATAACGTACTATAATTTGACTCCTTACTGGCAAGGAGATAAAGCGGTCAAACAATTTTCTCAATACCTCGAGCAAACATGCGGGAAAATTCAAGAACAGAGCCATTGTAAAATGATCGTCTTACAAATACAACATGAGTACGATGAACTACAATATTATAATCAGCTGTTGCTCAATCAGCACTTTGGAGCGCGTCCGCGAACTCGACGCGGGCTTATCAACGCTGTCGGCTCCATAGCTAATTCATTGTTCGGAGTACTGGATCAAGAATTCGCAGAAAAATACAAGCGTGACATTGACCTAATACAAAGGAATACATTCCACCTTAGTCAGCTGTACAGAAATCAGACATCGGTGCTAGAAGCGGAGTACAATATCCTAAAGAGAACAGAAGAGACAATTGAAAAGCAGCATAAGAGTTTTTAATTTACTTAGACAGCGTCACCAATACATTGCAGCAAGAGATCGACGTAATGTCGATTCAGCAAAATTTCTCTTTAGCAGCGTTAGCGACCATAAATATGATCCAGAATCTGAGGCGGATTCAGGATACTTTTCTTGATACCATTACTGAGATCTATCATGGTCAGATCAATCTGCATCTCTTGACTCCACAGCAGCTCCGTGGTGAGTTACAGATTGTATCTAGTCAAATATCTAAAGAGCTAGCATTACCCGTAGATGATATACAATTTAACTTGTATGAGATCTACAAATTGTTAAAAATTAAAGCGAGGATGACGAAGGAATATCTCTTATTTGAAATTACCATACCGTTGATAAGCAGAGATACGTTCCAGCTTTACAATTTGATACCCGTACCGGTTAAAATTAACAAGCGAATGATCAGCGTCAAGCCAGCATCCGAATACATCGCGATCAACTTGAAAAGAGATTCATACTTGACAGCCAGCGTCAGTGACCTTCAAAGTTGCGAATATCGAGCGGAAACCTACCTTTGTCGTCTTCGAGGGCCTATCCAGAGTTTAGGTCCGGATGAACAATTCTGCGAAAAAGAGGAACGGTCTACTTGCAGGATCATCAATTCTAGCTGTGAAAACAAATGGGTTCCACTACACGACTTTTCTACCTATTTGTATTTCTGTTGTGACTCATACTCTTTGAGAGTCATATGCGAAGACGATCTACAAGCGAGCCAAGTCAGCAAGGCTGGACTTATTCAACTGACTAAGCAATGCATCGTGAAGGGTCATGATGTAACACTTTATTCTCATCAGCATTTAGAGAATACGCTAAATCTTAAACCAAATATACTCGAGACTAAATTAACTCACATAAATCACTTGATTAGTAACCTAACGCTACCTATCCAAAATTTCCAAGACTACAAGGTCAACGAAGATACCACACCGATAAACGATTCTTTAAAGTATCTCGGTGAACAAATTAAAGCGATGAAGGAATCAGCCCAACAGACAGAGGTTTTAACGACACATGACATACACCAGTATGCGTTGTTATATGGACTATTAGCGGCAGCTGTCGCAGTGGTCCTGTGGTTCCTGAGGAGGAGGTGTCAGCGGGCGGGTGATCCGATGACCCAAGAGCGGGATGAGAACGTACCAGCGAGTGTGAGTGTGTGCATAAATCAATTTGAGCAAGAGCAAAACTCTAGTGCAAGTGCGCGAAAACAACCCCTGCCCGAGCAAGGGCCATGTGTCAGTGATAGTGCGCGCGTAGCTAATTTTTCTAAACGGTGGTCTAGTTTGCGTACGAAGAGGCGAGACACGTCGACGTCTCCCCTAGCTAAAAGACAATCGGTATTCTCGATTGGTGACTCAACCGTTTGAGCATCTATGTCTAGCTATAAGATCATGATAAGATATTGTTCTATCACCTTGTTAATCATGTCTCATCTAATATTGTCTTAACTCCTTAGCGTTTGAGCTCACACTCACGTAACTATTCATTTTGTATAAGCTTATCTCATTAACTCATCTCTTCCCGTCGGGAGCATGTTCGATGCAATAATTGCAATCGACCACGTTTGCTGACATAGCGACCCAATATGGTCGCACTGAATGCGCCGCGAGCTCAGTGCATAACGGACAGCAACCGGGTGCATTCAGTTCCATCATTTTGCTCATTTTAGCGATAGCTTAGCGTAGACGTTTAATTGTTAGCATCTCAGCAATAAACCTTTTAAAGTTAATTGAGTGTTTAACTTAGCAGCGTTACAACCCCACCAGGTACCACTTAGGTCGCGCCCCATACAGTTATCATCGTCATTGTCTTCGTATTGTTGAGTATTGCTGTCATCTTTGATTGCCTTCTTTAGGTCGTTTTCATCCTGAATATCACTTATGATTTCTTGAGGCAACGAGGAAGTGGAAAGTCCTACTCTAGGTTCGATTCCGAATAATGTTTTGTAAGGTGATTGTTTTATGCCAGAGTGGTAAGCTCGATTTTTTATGAATTGGATATACCTTAATCCTTCTGACCACTTCGTCGAATTGTTGTCCTTTAACGAAGAGCTTATCATATTTTCAATGTCTTGGTTGGCACGTTCAACAGGACACTGACTTTGGCTGTCTTGGTTTTCGATGCACAATTTCCAGTTCTGACCAAAGATTTGCGGGTTCATTTATAACATTATTGACAAATTCTCTGCCATTATCCGATTGAAGAATGCACGGCGCTCCTACAGTTAGGAATATGTCATTCAAATGAAAAGCCACTTCTTCAGCCCGCGATGTTTACGCACGAAGGAGAACACATTTTGTTATATGGTCTTGGTAAACCAGAATGAATTTAAAATTCCCGTCTGGTTGTGTTTGGAAATCAATCAAATCGACCTGGCATCTGCTATTCATTTCCGAATGAAGAATTGGCTTTGAAACTAGCCCTGTTTTCTTTTTTGTCTTCTTTTGTTGACAAACATCACACATTAATAAATAGAGGCCTATCAGTTCCTTTGTGATATTGGCATATTTTTTTATGTCTCGGCTAACATCCTATCACGACCACCATGACCCACAGCCACATGAGCTGCGTCAATGACATCATAAAGTTCATCAGCTGGACGAAAGTATTTTATATTCCCTTCACACCGTGCAATGAGTTTTAGATTACCAATTTTCAAAACAGCAAATCGTTTCAGTCTTCTTTTTTGTAATGTTCTTTTTTCCAACTTTTCCGCGTCTTCTGCTTGTTCAACCAAATCCGCATATTCGTTTACTGATAACACATTATAATGAGAAGACTTTTTGTTTTCACTCTGCAAAATTTCCTCCAAAAACTTTTCTCTCCACAGCTTTCGATTGGTTTGTCTACTACACGAAGGCTCATCCATGATAAAATGCCGCACAATAATTATATTAGGATTATAATAAAATGTTTTAAACGCAACCGGAAACTTAAGACGCGCACTCGTCGATGCAAAATACCGTTCAAATCAACGAACAGGGCGAGCGAAGAGGAGTTGAGGGGCGCGAGGGTCGAGCCAGAGATGATTCAGGGGTTCCCCGTTCGTACAGGCAGCGACATGCGTTCCGACTGGGTAAAATAAGTTCAGACTAGAACGTACCAGTTTCTCCTAAAGCATGTAAATTCTAAATAGGATTAACTTATTCGACCTAGGCTAAACTGGTTTATCCTATCGGTAACAGGATGAACGAGTTTTGCTTAGGCGATACTGGTTTGTCCTATCGTGTGTAGAGAGAACTGGTTTGGCCTAGGCGAAACTAGTTCATCCGAAAATCGGGTTTGGCCGGTAACACATACACTATACAGCCATATTTCATCGTTTCATTTATCAATCAAAACAGCGAAATATTTGACAGCTTTTTGCGACGTTGCAACTTTCAGATTGCACCCACCCTCTCAATGTTGAGAAAGAGAATTCTCATTTCTCAGTAACAGTTCGGAATCCGGATACTTGCCCGGTTGATGGCAATAGGCTTCAAGGGAGAATGGAAGGAGAAAACGTGTTGTGCCAACCCCAAGTAACATGGGACAAGAGAAGGGAGATAATAATCATAAAGTCGTTGCCCGAAATGTGGCCACTATAAAAATATTATGTTTATAAAAATAAACATTTAGAACTAGGTATAGTGTAAAATGAATGTGAAAATGAATGAAAAAGCGTTTATTTGTGGTGAAATGCTAAGACTAACAAAAAAAAAAAAAAGAAACTGTCAAACTGCAAAGCAGTTTGTTGGCAGATGTAGCTCCCATATACAATTTTCTAAATTATCCCGTAGGTACTTTTCCATCAATAACAAGAATACAAATTACCTATAACTAAACACACATATTTTACAGCAGCACAAATGCTGACTGTTACGTAACATAACAGAGAACTATGCTTCGCATTGAACAAACGGAGTCTTGTAGAGATCATTTTAAGAAACTCCACATTCTCACAGTACCATGCCTCTATATGCTGGTCCTGCTTAGTCATTTTATTAAAAATATCCATAAGTTCGAGGCAGAAGAACAGAGACGTATCAGAATAAAAACACGAAGAAAGGATCTACCTAATTTCATACAGCCTAAGCTTAATGTCGTTAAACATGCCTCAAGAGTGCAATCAGTAAATATGTACAATAAATTGCCAGTACAATTTATAAAATCTATGAATCCAAATGAATTCAAAAGAAAATTAAAGTCATTGTTGTTGAGGAAATGTTATTACAGCATAGAAGAGTTTCTCAAAGATAATAGTAGTCGAGCTAATATGTGATTGTATTTTAATGACTTTATGTAATCCAATATTCTATCATGACATTACACCTTTATGAATTGTATTGACATACTCGTACATTTCTTCGAATTGAATTTATGTTGCATAATTATTTTGAATGATATTGAATTAGATTATTATAATTAATATTATGACTGTAATGTTGGGACCAATGTGTAATGTATTCTTTGTTTTTTTTTTCTGGCTTTGTGTTACATTTATTGTGCAAACTACTGTTCGACACAAATGTAAATTTGTTGAGAATAAATAAATAAAATAAATAAATAAATAACATTTTAAATTGCGTAATAGCATTCCAATTCACGTCGGTGAAGCCGCAGACATAAGCTAGGACCGCATAAATTTAATCTATGGATCTCCATTCACGAGGCTTTGCCAAAAGGTATTAAAAAGAAACTTGCCTATTTTATTTTTAACCACTTCAAAAAACGGAGGAGGTTCTCAATTCTACTGTATTTTTTTTTTATGTGTGTTAGCTCAGAACTTTTTTCTGGGTGAACCGATTTGGATGATTCTTTTTTTATTTGAAAGCTGGTACTTCACATGTGGTCCCATTTCAATTTGATCAAGTACTGACCAGTAGTTTTCGAGTTATCCTTCATAATGCGTATTTTTTCCACTAGTTTATATTAATGATGTTATAATAATTTCCTGTCACGGTATTTACATATCAAGTAGTGGTATACGAATGTGTGGTGGGTGGGGTGGGTACCACAACTAAAAAGGGAAAAATAAAAACTTTTTTACAAAAAAACAACCGACTTCCAAAAAAAACACAAAAGAATGTGAAAAATAACTTTAATTACGGAAGTCGGTGCCCAAAAACGAAAATACACAACCAAAGACACCGACTTCCGAAATTAAAGTTATTTTTCACGTTTTTTTGTGTTTTTTTTGGAAGTCGGTTGTGTTTTAAAAGCCATTTTCGTGGTACAGCTACTTTCTAAATCGAGTGGAATGTCATTAAAAAATGTTGGGACTAAACATTTTCTAAATCTTTGTCCATAATAGTTAATACAAGTGGGTACTACAAATCTTCTGATGCATTTATTCCTTTGAGGTCTTATGTGTACAGTCTTGATTTTAAACTCATCCTTGCAATAATGTTCTAAAGCCAATAACAACACCACCTTTTGATGGACCGGCAACATCTTACATTCTAAGAATAATTCTTCGTAACCACTGCTTTTATCAACTAATAGTTTCATAAATCCGAATTGCAAAAAAAATATTTTATCTAGATATGTTTTAAATGTATTATCATAGCATGCCAGTCCATATGAAAGTAGTGAGTCCACCAGCGCGTAGTAGACCGGGTACAAAGTGGCCCGCTCAAGTACAGAACTAAAGTGGTGGAACTTTACAAGCATTAACCTGAGTTTGTCACATAGGTGTGTTATGTGTGTTTTCCACGAGAAGTTGCTATCTATAACTAAACCCAAGTACTCTTATTCCTCCACCACCTCAATATCTGCACACGCACAATACGTCGCGTCTTCATCGTGCAGGCACTCATAGCTATACCCCACCACGCGCGGCGGACGTTCGCAGTTTTTACGATAAAGAGACCGTTTACGCATACACTTAGTTTTCTTTATATTTATTATGATCCTATTATCATGAGCCCATTTAATTATACTAGTGAAATCCTCCTGAATATTCCTTTCAATTACATCTAATTCTTTATCTGCATACACTAAACAAGTATCATCAGCATTCATGTATTTGAGACAGTTTCGAATCACATTGCACATGCTGTTGACACGCATGACGTATCCGACGGGACCGAATACGGTACCTTGCGGCACACCGCACGTGACGTTCCCGGGCTCTCCGAGGCCGGCGTGTGTAGCGGCCGCAGTGCGCGGTGCGTGAGGGAGGCACCAGCAGCTGGTGAGTGTTCCCGCGACGCCACATTCTGCCTTGGCTTGAAGCAGCTGGTGGTGTTCCAGGGTATCAAAAGCTTTTTTGAAATCAATGTAGACCACCACCATCTGCTTCCTTTGATCCTTTTTGTTATTTTTTTGTTATTTTTACTTTTCGTATGCTGCACTGGTTGACGTCATCACATCAACGCCGGCTGTCGCTGAAAACCAGCGCTGGGGCTCTGTCTCGCATAGGGTCGTAGCATTATGCTGAGCGATTGCCGTTTTGCGTGGATGTGACGCATGTTTTCTCCCAACTCGTTCTGTGTCTCGTATTTGTGTGTTTTCTCTGCGTCATGTTTGCCGCAAATAAACGTATTTTCGTTCTTGCTTCTTCTTTCTATGGTAATAGGCCTACCCTCTATAACATGGGACAAATTTTCCTATTACTCGGAGCTAAGTCACACTAACTACCGACACACTCACCTTGGCATTGAAATACAGGAATCCCTGCGGACAGTTAGTGTTGTTGAAGGGCGCGAAGGTGGCGACGGGCGCCTCCTCCGTGCACAGCGCGTGCAGGCGCAGCTCGCCGCGCGCCGACAGGAACAGGAAGTACGGCGACACGCCGCAGATGAACACGCCGTTGTAGCCGCCCACGTTACCTAGGACATGCGGGGAACATTCTTTAAAATAAAACTATTTTACAAAAACAACAGCATACATAAAAAACAGTACAAAATGAAAATTCGCTTTAATTTCGGAAGTCTGTGTCTTTGATTTTATGTTTTCAATTTTTTTTGCCACGGTCTTCCGAAATTAAAGTAATTTTTCACTTCAAAGTTTTTTTTTTTTACGTTTGTTGTTTTTAGTTAAGTACCTACCCACACAAAATCGTATATGTCGCATCCGGTCATTAGTACGGACATGAAACGAATCGCAAGCGCTCCACTGGCGACATCACGGGTTCTACCCACAACTACAGCGCGCTTTTACAGAGTCGTGATGTTTTAAACCTACAGCGAGGAAGACATTCAGTGTCTGATCGCATCAGAGTTAAGACGTCGCGGAACTGTACTCGATTCGTTGTGCTCGGTTGTTTTTATTCTGTTAATTATTGTAACTTGTGATTTTAATAAAAGCAGTGTGTGTGTCCAGTGTGTTTTCATTGCACGAAACCCATCTTTTGCCCACATGATGTCCGAATCTAACGAAGTAAATCTTGTTGATCCTACATATACCAATACTTGGTATGTAAACAACAATGACAAAAACTTATAACAGCATCATCAACATACACAAAATGGATGAAATACATATTATTGCGGATTTAATTATTTCTCTTTAAAAATCCTGCTCTTTTTTGGGAATGTGTAATTTTATTTTATTTTTTGAAAAAACGTTGCCCCAAACTAGGAATTTCTCCTGTATTGTGGGTGCGTTTACAAACATTCAAACTCACATACACAAACAGCCAGACCCGGAGCAACTACTTGTAGGTCATACAAATATTTGTTCCGTGCGGGAATCGAACCCGCGACACGCAGCGCAGCAATCAATCGCTTAACCACTGCGCCAACCGTGCCATTAAAAACAAAAGGAGGTCCGGACAAACTGGTCTGCACAACCAAAAATAACCACACATAAATGTCATTAGATATTCTCAGATAATCTATTCAAATTATAAAACAAAGTCGCATAATCGTGTCTGTGTGATCGCGCTGCTTTTCAAAATTACCGAATTTTGTTGCGGTTAACACCATCTTTTAGAGAATTTATTCCGGAAAATTCATAAAACATTGTTATTATTTACTTTTATAATAATATAATAGCAAATTATCGTCTTCTTCTTCAACCAGTAGTAACTTGATAACTTGGCTTTCCATTAAAACAACAATACAACTGACTCGAACTACTGAATCGACAACACTGTAACTGGTTAAACAATCTTCAGTTTTCTGTGTAGGTCCCGACCCACAGTACATCAGCGTCTCGGTGTGTCTCAGCGTCTCGGGTATCTGTCTCTGCCTTGCGTCTCGGTCTCCTGTCTCTGCCTTGCGTTTCGGTCTCCGGTCTCTGCCTTGCGTCTCGGTCTCCTGTCTCTGCCTTGATTCTCAGTCTCCTGTCTCTGCCTGGCGTCTCAGTTTCCTGTCTCTGCCTTGCGTCTCGGTCTCCGGTCTCTGCCTTGCATCTCGGTCTCCTGTCTCTGCCTTGATTCTCGGAAAATGGTAGACATTTTGATGTGAGTTGGTTCGTTTTGGCTGAACTAATCTCATTTCAGGTTATGAACACTCTTATTACCTTTAATGTTCATATGTTCAAGATGCTTTTATTATTATCTAAATGCAATTACTTCTAAGTAGTTTAATGAGTAAGTAAGTATAAAATAGTTTAATAAGTGTTATAGAGTGAGTTTGTGTCTTCCGGCAACTGGGACGGCGGTTCCATTTAATTGCGGTCCCAATCGCCGGAACCCTCTAATCATCGCGCTGTACCGCACAATATGTATTTAACGTAAGTAATTATGATACCTCTGATTGATAACAACTATGAAGTTTTATACATTACATAATGTATGTATTCATAAATATTTTATATTGGCGCCACAGTCTGCACAAAACTCCCAAGCATAATGTTTAATGCTTTTAGAATAAGATCTGAATGTCATTTATCTGTTTTATTTATGTTTAAAATAAAGAAATTTCAAACAAAAAATTACTTCTAAGAAATACCAAGTATTTACTTTTACTTTTTTATACAATTTAATAAAACATGCTTGACATTCGTTATTTTCTAAACGTGGACCCAAAGTTGTCTTCATAAATTAAGATTAGCATGTTGTTTATTCATTATTTTCCACATAAAATAGATTTTTAAATATTTGTTTAATTTTTCTTTTTTTAAAACATCATTATTATTTCCTTTATTCAATTTTATAAGTTCGATCCAGCTGCCTTACGAGAGCCTCTTCAGATGTAAGTGAAGGCTGTTGGCAATTATACCATTTGCCTTCACGACTATCGACACAATGACCGCTGTATCTACATTCCAGATGTCGACCACCTCGCGGGCCAGGTCAATAATAATAATTATTATTAATATAAACACACGTAAACGTCAAATGAATCAAACCATCAAACTAGTGTCGTTTATAGTAATGACTAGCTGCTGCCCGCGGCTTCGCCCGCGTGGATGTCTGAAATTATCCAACGGGACCGTGCTGCCGGTACAAAAAGTAGCCTATGTTACTCCTTATAACATCAGCTATATGAAAGTGAAAGTCCCGTCAAAATCGGTCCAGCCGTTTCGGAGATTACCAGGAACAAACAGACAGACAGATAAAAAATAAATAAAATGGTATTTTGTTATAAGTCCCGTATATACTTTCATATGCATTTAGTAAAAACACTTCAATTTTATTTATTTCGATAGATGTATGGATGACGTACAAAAGTATGCGAGTCTTCAGAGATGAACCTTAACACAACCCGAATCAGTAATGGCGTCGCTCGTTTTTATTTTTCGGTTTTTATTATTCCACTCAGTTAAAAAAAGGTATTATCTTTTTACATTATTATTTTTAAATCGGAAATCTTTGGCATTTTCATTTTAAAATGACAATAAAACTACTAGTGAAAAAACTTGTTCATGTGCGCTTGCGACTAGATCAACGACGAATTTGATGACTTCTATACTATAAAGTATTATCTTTTTACATTATTATTTTTAAATCAAGAAATATTTGGCATTTTCATTTTGAAATGTCAATAAAACTACTAGTGAAAAAACCAGTTCATGTGCGCTTGCGACTAGACCCCCGACGAAATTGATGACTATTATAATCTATACTATAAAATATTATAAAATGCAAAATTCTGTATGTGGTCTCTGTCTGTATGTTACCTTTTCACGCCTAAACCATTGAACGGATTTCGACCAAATTTGGCAAGGAGGCAGATGGCATCCTGAGGCAGGACATAGGCTACTTTTTGTCCCGGTACCACATTCCCGTGGGATCATTTCCGACAGCCACGCGATCGAAGCCGCGGGCAGAAGCTAGTATACAATAAACTAATTATTTACACGTCAATAATGTCCGACTTCAAAGCGGGCGAAGCCGGGGGCAATTTTAGTCGAGAGAAAAATGCAAATACCTATAAAAAATCTATTGTAATGTACTGTGTTTCGAATATACCATGGTCTAAAAAAACAAGGTCTGGCATTCCCGGAGTGACACATGCTTACGTCACCATCTAGTTGCCACTTTATTGCAACAAAACACGAAATAAGGAAACATTTTCAGTCACCATTCTGTTAAAAAATATATTTATAGCATTTAAATTCCCGTTTCGTTTTTCTAATCAAATGAAACAATTCAATTTAAACATATACCAACGAAATTCTTAGTTAAAACCGGAACCGGTTAGTTAATATCGGATTCGCACAGGTAATAAAGGCGGTTGGGAAGTTATTATTACACACTACTGGTAACACAGCGGTGATGACGTAGGCTTGTGTCACCCTGTGTCTCGGAATGCTATACCTGGCGAAGTATATTATCATACCATGGAATATACTATGCTGAGGAGTTATTGCGCCACTTCTTCTCAGCTAAAGCACTAGGAAGTGGCGAAGACCAGGCGTTTTGTTGAACTGTCTCATGTAATTTTGACGTTCAAAATGTGCTGATTCTCAGCCTAATTTCAATAAATAACTTCTGATTATGATTTTGATTAACTCAAATCACCTTTTAATTTGTTCCACTATCGTGAAAAAATAATGAAAAGCTAGGGAATGATAAAGGACTTACTGAAGTATCGGCACTGCCGCACATTCTCTTTCAAAAGTGCGGTCTCGTAGGAGTCCTCAGGCGTCGTCAAAGGAGCCGCACTGTACCCGAATGGGAACGACACGCGCGAACGACTGAAGCGGAGCTTCAGGTTGCCTCGGGGGTATTTGTAAGCCTAGGAATGTTTAAATAAAATGTTATACGTTGGTAGTGGGAAAAAAAATTACAATGACAATAGAGAAATGTTTCATTGATCCTTTATAAACTTTTTGTGCTTCTAATGAATTATGTACGCTTTTTAGGGTTCCGTACCCAAAGGGTGCCAACGGAACCCTAATACTAAGCCTCTGCTGTCCATCCGCCTGTCTGTCAGCGGGCTGTATCTAATAAACCGTATCAGGTACACGGTTGAAATGTTCATAGGGTGTGTTTCTATTGCCGTTATAACAATAAATAATAAAAATAAAATAAAGTTAAAAATTAAAGGGGGTCTCCATACAAGAAACATGTATTTACGGCGTTTTTTTTTTTCTTTTGGTACGGAACCCTTCGAGTGCAAGTCCGGCTCCCGCTTGGCCGGTTTTTTTAATAAATGTGCTTATTTTATCTATATGGCCTTTGCTTAAAGTTGGACGCAGTCACTAAACTAACGCATCCCGACCAAATGGGTTAAAATGGCGGAAGCACTGCTCGATTTTTGCGGTAAATGACATGGCTAAATTGCTGCCCTAAGCATATACCGAAATTTCTCACTAGCTCGTAACATTCAAATATTCATTCATTCATTATTACGTGTTCATTATTCTCCTATAACTTTCGTGAACTAATCAAATAATTTAAAAGTTTTTTAATTTGTTCTTCCACGTTTTTTGTTTGACAAGAAGAACATACGATTCTGAAGTTTAGTTTTACGAACAATATGGACGATAAACCTACTGTAAATGATATTTGCGTAACCAGAAAAAACCAGTTTTAACTATTACATTATTTATTTTTGTACCGCAATACTTGAACATAACGTTGATTTCTTGGATTAACTTCATCTGATCACACTACTATTACTTCACTACTAGTTGTTTATTATTCTATTTTCTTAAGAATGAGTCAAGGTCGCCGCACCCGAGGGGGAATCTAAAGTTACGAAATGTCAAATTTGTAAAAAAATTAACTTCAAAATATTTAATTCACATCGCTCCAAAAGCTTATGGGACGATAGTTGGGATCACGTTAAATCCAAGAAAAAGAAATCGGCTTCTGTCTGAGCTGCAGGAGTATTTTGAAACTATCAAATAAATCTTAATCTCTCATATTGTCAAACAAACTAAATAGTATGTAGTAATGGACCGACTATGGGTTTTGACTAAACTAATGTTTTTTTTTTGTTATTGTAATGTGCCCCCGTAACACTGCGATGTTTCTGACCGGTAGGTACCGCCCACCGCGAGTAGTGGCGGCCTAGTGGTGACGACCGCGACTTACGAGTTCTAGGTAGTAGGTTCGAACCCAGACAAGCGCTTTACTTTGTGTAAATTATTTCATCACCACTGCTCTCAAAACGGTGAAGGAACACATCGCGAAGAAACCGGCATGTTCTAGGACCAAAAATTCTAAGACATGTGACAACCACCAACCCGCACTGGGCCCATGTGGTGGATTACGGCCCGCTTCCTATCACCGAGAGGAGGCGTGTGTCCCAGCAGTAGGAACATTATAGGCTGATTATGCTACTGCCCACAGAGTCGGATTCAGACTCATCGAAACTAACGATTTTATACGGCTTTGACCGTAAAACGATGCGACATGGTTTTGGTCATGGGCTGTCGTAGCAGTCATCTACGCATTCTGAACATCGAACTAAGTAACATTGTACAAAAATAATTGCTGGAAAAGTGATTTTATTGCGGTTGTTTAAATTCGTTGTTCACGGGTGCATGCACCGGTACAGGGGTCGTGAGGGTATTTAATGTTAAACATTTAACATAAACTAAATTGCGAAAAAAAAATTAAACCGGCAAGAGGCCTAGACAAAATAACATTCGATTAACGATGACGCTAGTAGAAAAGCCAAAAAATGTATGGGGTTGACATAAGCTATTGAATTGTCACGTGATCTTAGGTCAACCAAGACAAATTAGTCAGACAATGTTAACACCATTCGATTCTATGAAACGAATCGACAGCGTCGAACGATTACTTCCATGGAGATGTGTAGACAAGTGGTACTTTTTGAAAAGCGTTATCGCTAGTTTTCTATTCGTATAAATATAAACATTAGCGAAAGCGATAGCGATTGTAGAGATAGAATCGCTCCGAACCGAATGCTATTTGTCTAGATTTCAACTTTTTTTTTTTTTTGAAAACTTAATGTTCCCATATATGGTCCAGTACAAAAAAACTTCGTTAGACTTCGTTAATCGTCTTTTTACACCCGTTATATGCCCTTACCTGGTATATCATGAGCTGGTCTTCGCACCTCATGAGCATCAGGACCCTGGTTCCTTTATGCCCTACTCCTACGACCAGCAGTTCCCTGCACTTATCGGCATCAGTGTTCTGTGCACCACTGCCAAGTTCTTCGTCTTCGACGCCACTGCTTGGAATAGGGACCGATTCCAGGCTGTCGGCTAGGATCTGTGGAAAAGAAGAAGTTTGAGGATCTGACAAAGTGTGAAATAGTAAATTCTATGCTCTGCACCTTAATTGCGTAACACACTATCAATCACAATCTGAATCATTTTGAAGGATATTGCTATTCCATTGCTTCTTATGTTCGAAAAATTTGTCTGCTCAACAACGTAAATAACGCAATGAATGTTGTTGAACTGTAAAAATGAAAGCCATTGCTACTGTTCCCCCGTTTACCAAGCTGTTTTACGAGTATCCAATGAAAATGTAAACAAATCGATCAGTAAACAAATATATTTATTAATAAAATGAAACAATTTCTGGAATCCAAGTCATACTACTCAGTAAAGGAGTTTTTAAATGACAAATCTATTGCAAAATAAAATTATTCCCTCTCTTATTCACCAAACATTATGAAATATATATAATATAATATAATATGAATATAAAAAATCAAAAATAAATATGAAAATATGAATACATAAATAATAGCATAATTTAATAATAATAAAAATACTTCTAAGAAGTTCATAATAATTACCTACATTATTCATGTGCAATACATAAAATGAAAATAACTAATATCATAAACCAAAATACAATAATACAATAATTACAATACAATAATTTAAATTAAACTCATCTAATAAATTTTAATAATATTGAATTGCTTGAATTGCTGCAAAGCCCTCTTCCTCTCTCCTAATGTCGCTGTGCCCGACAGGGTCCATATTGATATTTTACCTTGTTAGATCATCTATGTAATACATATGGAATGCAATAAAGAATTGAGTATTGAGTATTAAACGAACCTGGTTGATGCCAAGTTGTAATGTAATTTGCAAATTCAGTGCTATGATTTGATTATCTAAATACTTAAACCCGAAATTCTAATTCAAAATCACCATAAGGATGTTTTCGGCTATACCCGACCGTGGCGGTCAAAAGGTTAATGATAATAATATGTTGTTATTATAAGAGTATCCTTGGCGTTTTTGCCCGTTCTCTTCCATGAGAACTAGTGTTGGAATGGGCGACTAACTTTCTTATTAACTGACAAGCCTTATTCAAATAAATGCCTAGTCATGTCTTTCTGTCGTTTTCTTAAAACTGTCATCTATCTATACTTTAATATTATTCTTCTCCATAGGTATCTACTACGCTTTGGAACGGGCAACTAGCGTCATCTTTCTGACCGACCGACCCTTTGACAATTCAAAAGTGCCTGTAATTGGTTTATTTGAATAAATGCTTTGAATTTGAGTTTGAATACACCTGCGTGCAAAAAATTCGATCCACCCCGTTTGCTTCGATTTGAAATAAGATAATTCAACAAGTCTAATTAACAATAACCTAATATATTGTGTACTTAAATCTTCCTGAATATAATTATGTAGATTACGTCAGTGAAAAAATTTACAAAATTGATTCATTCGTTTTTGAGAAAAACGCGAGCTTAAAAACATATGGGTCGAATAAAGATCCTCAGTTTTTTGTCGGTTAAAAATTTAAGTATAATTATCAAAAATCGAACAGTAATAAACAAAATTAAGCTTTCGTCAACTTCACTGACAATAAAGTCACGCAGTTTTCCCAAGTATTAGTTGAGTGATGAGGACATCTGAAGAATCGAGTCGATCTTGTCAAGAATATCGTTTTTTTTTTAAGTATAGGGTATGTGTAAATAAACTTTATCTTACCTACCTGCACCCAATATAAAATAATTAAAATATGCATTGACATTTTTGAGATATTGTCTCTCAATTATAGAGCCATTTTTTTTTCACGCAAGTAATAAAGCTGTAGAGTTTTTAAGCTATTGCATAGCTTTTATCGCGGGCTTTGAGCGCGACGACCGAATCAAGAAATTCCGTAACGAAAATAAAACCTAACACCCCCCACTCCGCCTACCATGTAGCTCGGCCGAGCGTTCGCTTAACGTGTATATATATGGTACGACTGTACTTGAATTAATATCAAAGAAAAAAAATACTGCAAAAATACTGCATAAATAAATAATTATAATTGCATAAGTTGATAAAAAATGCTATGCAATAGCTTTACCGCGGCAGTCCCCGAGTGCCATACGTGTTTTTTTTTTGTTTGTTTGTTTATTTATTTGAACGCGCTATCTGCGAAACAACCAGTCGGATTTTAAAAAAATGTGTTTGTATTTGATAGCCCAATTTTTGAGGAAGGTTATCGGCTGTTTAACGTCACGCTACGACACTTAGGAGCCGAGCAAAAAGAAAAAAAAACACGCGGGCGAAGTCGCAGGCAGAAGCTAGTCACATAATTATTAGAATGAAATGTCCTGGATCACTCACTGACTAATACCCACTTGCACCGCCAATCAATAAACATGTTTAACGTTAAACGAGTTTTAAACATCATTCCGTGTCTGTCATCTTTAAAAATTGGACAGAATCAGAATTATGTTTTAAACTCGTTTAGCGCTAAACGTGTTTAGTGATTGGCGGTGAAAATGGGCCTTAGTCATCAACGCTCAGACCAAACCCTTGGATCCAGAAAGCTGAAAGTTTGCACAGAGACTCCTTTTAAGATGACCGGTCACCAAAAGAGATAAGTAACCAGGGTCGTCGATATAGTTGAAGTTTAGTAAGAAACCGATGGGTGTTTTCAAGTTAAATTAAATTTGATAAATGAACTGTTTGTTTTCTATTAATTAAGTTAAATTTTATTCGAAAATATCCATCGGTTTAGTACTAAAATTCAACTATATTCGACAACCCGGTTACTTATCACATTTGGTGACCGTACGCCAGGTATAAGGCGGATGTTATGAAATTTCCACGGGATTGGATTTATAGAGCGGACGAAGTCGCCGCAAAGTGCTAGTCCTTTATAATTTATTTATATAAAACTTTCATACACAGTCAATAATCAGGCACCATTCTGAAATGCAAAGCTCATACACGCATGCCCAATTTTACGGACATTTATTTGTTTCCTTCTCCGTACATTCAACAAAAAAAAAATTTAATGTAAATTTGCAAGTAATTTTTATAGGAAGTTTATTATTTTTGGGAGTGTTGATGCCGAAAGTTAGGTTCAAATGAAAATTCAAGATGGTCGCAATTACAATTAGCGACTTTTCAAGTTCAAAATGGCCTGGAAAATTTTCAATACTGACTACGCGTTATTAGTGCATTGGATTTATGCATTTAAATTTTGTTTTTGTTCTTTCCTTCCCTTTTATTAGATTTTTTTTTAGTCACCCTATTCCCGGCGCAGGCGTCTATAACACAAATATCGATACTACTCAGGTATCGATTTCATTTTCAGTCCCTATGTATAATATGGTAATTTCTCGACAAACTGTGTTCCAGTGTCGCCATCTGTTATTGATGTTCGCTCGCCTGACTTAGTAGTACTTATGTTATCGCACAGATGTCGCCACAAATAGCCTTTTGGCTCAATATGATTCTTATGATCACTGTATTTCTTTGTTATTATTTTCTTACTGCACTTATCGTGTGTATATGATATGAATGGAACACGATCATGTCGGTATATCTGGAGCACCGCGAGATGAGTGTGCGCGTTTTTATGTTAAAGTAAAAATAAATAAATAATAGTTTCTCAATGCTATTGACTCACCCTATTCCCGGCGCAGGCGTCTCTGACGAGGAAGCTCAGTCTCATCTCGGGCAGCGAGTATATCTCGAGGTTGCCGTTCAGTCGCAGTACGAACAGCCAGTACGTGGGCTTCACTTCTACCAGGTGTTTCTTCCACCAACGTGAGATACGACGAGGTACGCCGGGGTTCTTAGACTGTTCCGCTAACATTATCTGTGAAGGGTAAGTTTTTTTTTAAGAACCAAAACGAGTACATTCACACATAACATAAGATTACATAAAATCAGGCCTTTTTCTTTTTTTTTTTTTTGGGTGTGAATCGTCAAATGACTTCTCCCGCTCTGGGCGGAGCAGAAGGGCGTGTCAGACTCTTACTGACTAAAACCCACCCGTGTTCCTTCAGTTGCCTGTGCGCCAGGGCCACGGTAACTCTATCGAACAATCCGCGACCCCGGCAGGCATCGGCCCTATCGGACCCCGTCAATGGTGCTGACATCTCTTTGAGGCGCGCGTGGAACACGACGCGCCGTGGACCTGCGCCTGGTCCTTACCGGACGGCGATCTATAACATCACGCCTGTATTCCCCGAACGGTTAGACAGAGGCGTAACTATAGTACACCCACATTTTGCCAGTTATGTTTAAGTCCCATTTAATACGGGGCGAGCCTATTCACAAAGCCAAATCCAGACTCCGAGCCGCCACTGAGAAACTTCCTGATTGAAAAACCCAATAATACTACCCCACCCGGGAATCGAACCCAGGGACCTCATGCTCAGCAGTAGCGTTTTCAACCACTAGACCAACGAAGCAGTCTATTTCTATCTAAAACATACATTTATTTACACTTATTGTGACGCAAAAAGATTTTTAAGCTATTGCATAGCTTTCATCGCGGGCTTTGAGCGCGGCGACCGCATCAAGAAATTCCGTAACGAAAATAAAACCTAATACCCCCCACTCCGCCTACCATGTAGCTCGGCCGAGCGTTCGCTTAACGTGTATGTATATGGTACGACTGTACTTGTACAAAGAAAAAAAATACTGCATAAATAAAAAAATAATTATAATTGCATAAGTTGATAAAAAAATGCTATGCAATAGCTTTACCGCGGCAGTCCCCGAGTGCCACACGTGTTTTTAACAAAAATAAAGCACTCAAACACAATAAGAACAATTTAAGTTGGGGTAAAATATGCGTCAAAACCACGCGATAAGGCCAGGCCGTCTCTAAGCATAATGCTGTGACACTATGCGAGATAGAGCCACAGTGCAGGTTTTCAGCGACAGAAACAGCTTTTGTCAAATGAAACCATTCCTGTCAAACATAATTTGGCCTCGATAAAGTACCATAGCAACAATTTGTTTTTAAGAAATATATTTCTGTTCTGGGCTCGTGTTAATAGGTTTGTTTAGTTTTTTTTTTCTTATTTTATCTTTTTAGTGTGCACCTGTCTATGACAAATAATCATATTCTTCTTTTTTCTAATGAACAAGTACCCACGGTGAAGGAAAATATCGTGAGGAAACCGACATGTCCTAGAACCAAAAATTCCGGCTCGCATGGTGGATTACGGCCCAGCCTCTCACCGAGAGGACGCCTGTGTCCCAGCAGTGGGGACACCATAGGCTGATTATTGTTAGCTTGTATCAGGTAACCCTACTCATTAAATCGACTAATACTCGTATGTCACTCAATCGATCATTCGTTCATCATGACATTCACTGTCATTCTCTAGGGGAGACAACTGATAGCCGGCCTCCTTGTTTGAGACGCCGAGCAGTGAACACGTTCAAAAAGTTTCGGTATCAGCGTAACAAAATCGGAGCAATTAGAAATCTTTATGTATCTTCATGTATCTTTTACAGGACTTATAATTATTTTGGTGATATTTGAGTGTTTTTTTACACATATTGTGGAAAAGGAAATAAATATGTTTGCGTTCAAAAATTTTGTACATAAGGAGCTCTCTTGAGCATTTTTTGCTATATTTATCTTTATCATGTCCTGTCTTTCATAAATACTATTTATATCTTAAACGCGATAGTTAACTAGTCACACAAAAAAAAAAAAAAAATATTTGTAAACCTAGCGATTATTATTTTATTATTTTATTATTTTTATCCCACAGTTAATCTGTGAACAGCGTCGTGGGCTACAATATTGTATATGTGTTTTGTGTATTTCAGATTTCATGTTTTATATTGTAGCTGTTTGTTGTTCCTTTTCAATAAAATAAAATAAAAATAATGTGTTTAGTTTTCTATTGCGAACGCCTTTATTTCTAAGCTGTGGGTAACAATATGCAAGTACTCACGCTAGCCATGGACGCAGGGGTCTGGTCCCCCCCGTACAACAGCTCGTCTTCATCGTTCAGCTCGTAGATAGCGCCCGGCTTGAACCCCTCAGCTTTTACATTCTTCTTGCCTTTCATTTTTCCGCTGAATTCACCTTTGACCTGGAGGCATAAATACATGGTATAAAAAGACCCATCACATAGCCGCTATTTACGCATTCTGTAAATCAAAATAAGTAACATTGAGCAAATATTATTGCTGAGAAACGACTGTTTTTAACCGACTTCAAGAAAAGAAGAAGGTTCTCAATTCGACTATATGTTTAATTTTTTTAATGTGTCTTAGCTCAGAACTTTTTCTAGGTGAACCGATTTGGATGATTCTTTTTTTATTTGAAAGCTGGTGCTTCTCATGTGGTCCCATATAAATTTAATCAAGTTCTGACCCGTAGTTTTTGAGTTATCCTTAATACTGCGTATTTTTTCCGCTTAGTTTATATTGATGATGCGTGAACAGGCCGCTGAGGTCGCGGTACACGGTGGCGCGCAGGAGCGCCGAGTGTAGCACTTACTTGCGTATTGTCAGCATCGGGCGGCGTGAACAGGCCGCTGAGGTCGCGGTACACGGTGGCGCGCAGGAGCGCCGAGTGTAGCACTTACTTGCGTATTGTCAGCATCGGGCGGCGTGAACAGGCCGCTGAGGTCGCGGTACACGGTGGCGCGCAGGAGCGCCGAGTGTAGCACTTACTTGCGTATTGTCAGCATCGGGCGGCGTGAACAGGCCGCTGAGGTCGCGGTACACGGTGGCGCGCAGGAGCGCCGAGTGTAGCACTTACTTGCGTATTGTCAGCATCGGGCGGCGTGAACAGGCCGCTGAGGTCGCGGTACACGGTGGCGCGCAGGAGCGCCGAGTGTAGCACTTACTTGCGTATTGTCAGCATCGGGCGGCGTGAACAGGCCGCTGAGGTCGCGGTACACGGTGGCGCGCAGGAGCGCCGAGTGTAGCACTTACTTGCGTATTGTCAGCATCGGGCGGCGTGAACAGGCCGCTGAGGTCGCGGTACACGGTGGCGCGCAGGAGCGCCGAGTGTAGCACTTACTTGCGTATTGTCAGCATCGGGCGGCGTGAACAGGCCGCTGAGGTCGCGGTACACGGTGGCGCGCAGGAGCGCCGAGTGTAGCACTTACTTGCGTATTGTCAGCATCGGGCGGCGTGAACAGGCCGCTGAGGTCGCGGTACACGGTGGCGCGCAGGAGCGCCGAGTGTAGCACTTACTTGCGTATTGTCAGCATCGGGCGGCGTGAACAGGCCGCTGAGGTCGCGGTACACGGTGGCGCGCAGGAGCGCCGAGTGTAGCACTTACTTGCGTATTGTCAGCATCGGGCGGCGTGAACAGGCCGCTGAGGTCGCGGTACACGGTGGCGCGCAGGAGCGCCGAGTGTAGCACTTACTTGCGTATTGTCAGCATCGGGCGGCGTGAACAGGCCGCTGAGGTCGCGGTACACGGTGGCGCGCAGGAGCGCCGAGTGTAGCACTTACTTGCGTATTGTCAGCATCGGGCGGCGTGAACAGGCCGCTGAGGTCGCGGTACACGGTGGCGCGCAGGAGCGCCGAGTGTAGCACTTACTTGCGTATTGTCAGCATCGGGCGGCGTGAACAGGCCGCTGAGGTCGCGGTACACGGTGGCGCGCAGGAGCGCCGAGTGTAGCACTTACTTGCGTATTGTCAGCATCGGGCGGCGTGAACAGGCCGCTGAGGTCGCGGTACACGGTGGCGCGCAGGAGCGCCGAGTGTAGCACTTACTTGCGTATTGTCAGCATCGGGCGGCGTGAACAGGCCGCTGAGGTCGCGGTACACGGTGGCGCGCAGGAGCGCCGAGTGTAGCACTTACTTGCGTATTGTCAGCATCGGGCGGCGTGAACAGGCCGCTGAGGTCGCGGTACACGGTGGCGCGCAGGAGCGCCGAGTGTAGCACTTACTTGCGTATTGTCAGCATCGGGCGGCGTGAACAGGCCGCTGAGGTCGCGGTACACGGTGGCGCGCAGGAGCGCCGAGTGTAGCACTTACTTGCGTATTGTCAGCATCGGGCGGCGTGAACAGGCCGCTGAGGTCGCGGTACACGGTGGCGCGCAGGAGCGCCGAGTGTAGCACTTACTTGCGTATTGTCAGCATCGGGCGGCGTGAACAGGCCGCTGAGGTCGCGGTACACGGTGGCGCGCAGGAGCGCCGAGTGTAGCACTTACTTGCGTATTGTCAGCATCGGGCGGCGTGAACAGGCCGCTGAGGTCGCGGTACACGGTGGCGCGCAGGAGCGCCGAGTGTAGCACTTACTTGCGTATTGTCAGCATCGGGCGGCGTGAACAGGCCGCTGAGGTCGCGGTACACGGTGGCGCGCAGGAGCGCCGAGTGTAGCACTTACTTGCGTATTGTCAGCATCGGGCGGCGTGAACAGGCCGCTGAGGTCGCGGTACACGGTGGCGCGCAGGAGCGCCGAGTGTAGCACTTACTTGCGTATTGTCAGCATCGGGCGGCGTGAACAGGCCGCTGAGGTCGCGGTACACGGTGGCGCGCAGGAGCGCCGAGTGTAGCACTTACTTGCGTATTGTCAGCATCGGGCGGCGTGAACAGGCCGCTGAGGTCGCGGTACACGGTGGCGCGCAGGAGCGCCGGGCGGTGCGGCACGGCCTGGCGCGTGGGGGCCAGGCGACCCGATGACTGCAACATAAAAACTCTTTATCATACCCCGTCTCCCTGTCTTTTATATCTTCGTCAATTTTCAAATTCTTTCCTTTATCAAGTCAGGACACGTACTACTTTTTGAAGCTACGGCACTAAACAGGCTCTTTCATAGAAAACTATATTTAATTACCTTATAGGTACCTTTGAACAACGTCGAATTGACATCAACCTAAAACCTTTTTAATAGCCAATAACCATTTTATGTATTTTTTTTTTTTAACTGTCAGAATTTGTCAGTGTCACATTTTTAATTCGGTCTGACGTGTAAAGAAGATGGCTAAATGACATTCTGCGGTATTGACATTACGACGAAACATAAAATGCTGGGTCGGTAAAGCAGATTCTATCACCGAGAAAAATAGCCCTAATGGTTACAAACATAATTATTTTAGATGTGACTGTAGCGGCATCTACAACGCCACATGCGAGCTACGCGTCAGACTGACGTCACGCAAAATCCTGCATCGCGCAAGCAGAGTTTACCGCGCAACTAGCATATATACAACATCCCGACATCAATCGTCGGGCAGTTGCCCACCAGACACAATACCCGTCTGGTCGGAGGATCCTCCCTTTTCCATAGAGTATGAGTGAACTTTACACCCTGTTCCTCATACCTCTATATGACTATACATAAATAACATCATGTCTGTATTCTCTGAAACAGAAGGCAGAGGTCTACACGATGTAAGGCACATCAACGCGCAAAATGTTACCGTGAATTAAGTACAAGATTCTATCTGTGTTGTTTTTCGTCGGTTGGTAAAAGAAAAACTGGACAAGTGCTAGTTGAGCTCACGTGGTGAGGCTTCCGTACAATGAATATTTTTATCTACCATGTTTTGACATCAAATATCTTTACAATCACACCAAAACATACCTGGCCCTGCAGTCTCGACATGAATAGCGACAAAAATCTGTCGCTAAGTCGTATCGATGTCAAATTTCTTTAATAGATTTTCAACCTTATGCTTTGGAAATAAAGTTGAAAATCTATTAAAGGAATTTGACATCGATACGACTTAGCGACAGATTTTTGTCGCTATCTTATGTCGAGACTGCAGGCCCAGGACAGAAATGTGAACCGTAACGAAAAAGTCTATATTGACATGCCTTAATAATTCCCAATCTTAGAGACGTAACTGCAGAGTCGTTATTTAACTTATACAGGTTGGATTTTTGAGACGGGGCAGTAAGGTTAGGTATATTAATCGTTGAAGCTACGGGAAAACGGTCTTAGGAGACCATCCATAACTTTTTGAGAAATTTACATCGGCATTTACAGATTTTGAAAAAATTTTAGTCAGAAAAAGGGCAATTTTCACAAAAAAAAAATTGTTGCCATTCGATCTTGTTTCTTATAAGGATCAAAAAAGTCTCTTGGACCAACTGAATTTTGAGTACTAGAAAAGTCAAATCGTGAAAAACTTTTCCAATCTCCTAAGACCGTTTTCCCGTAATACAACGATTAAGGTACCTACCCTTATTGCCCCGTCTCAAAAATCCACCTTGTGTCAGCTCGCTAATACTAACTTGACTTTACGTCGGGTGCTGGTGGGTTGGCGAGGAATCAAGAAAAGAAAGAAAAAAGATAAAATAAAGAAAGAAAAAAGAGAAAATAAAGAAAGAAAATAAAGAAAAGAAATAAAGAAACAAAAGAAAGAAAAATAGGTAGAAAAAGCACCGCGCAGATTGCGCTGCGCTCTCGCTCCTTTCCTTTGAGTGTAGCTCATGACTCAGATATGATGGCACGCTGATTCATATGTAAGTGTATAGAATTTATCTATACTAGAAAGGTTTAGGTAGTTAAATAAAGGTAAACAAATCGTAAAAAGGGTTTTTTATGGTTGACACTTTCTTGTTTAAAAATACGTTACAACAAAATTTAGTTTTATTTCGATTTATACGATAGTTTCCTCTTTTACTAATGTATGTTAAACTTTATAATTTATTCGTAAACTATTCTTCTATTAGATGTAATTGCTTGAGCACAGTATTTTTGTTAGATTTATAAAATAGTACAATATTTTGTAATCTGTCTATTTTAAAGAGCCCAAAAAGACAGGTTCCCTAAACCTTTTAGAGCATGCAACGAATTAGATGAGGGCTATCGCGCTTGAGTTCGCCGCTAGAGGCGATAGTGTAGAGTAAGGTCTCTAGATGTCAAAATATGTACTGAACGTTCACTGTTTGCGGGATTTTTTATCACGGATTTTATCGAATGATTCATAATAGCTGTAATGGTTGTGCCATTCTTGATTTATTATGGCTTAAGACTCTAAGTAAAAAGTTAGGATCTAATTTGGTAGCACTTGAAGGAAGAATAAGATTTTTCTGCTTTATGCTTGCCAATTTTAGAATAGAATAGAATAGAATACTCTTTATTATGTACACCATAAAAATTACAGATATAAATGTAGACATTTTACACAGGGTGACACAATGGGCGGTCTTATCGCTAAAAGCGATCTTTTACAGACAACCTTTGGATGAACCTTTTTAGGAACATTATAATCTAAATATTCATTTGAAGTTTTAAAATGTAATAAAATAAACATAACATGAATATAAGGGTACTTAAACATACCCAAAACATCAAATAAAAGTACTGCAACAGGACCTTACTCGACAGTGGCGCCAACTGGTGAGCACAAAAACTATAGACCCCATTGAAGAGTCCACCTGTGACGTAGTATGGCAACTGAAATAGCAGGTATTACGTTTAGGCGGTTAACCAGACGCCTTTGACAGCACTCTCGACATTTGCGATGTTGCGTGTGCGTTTCGTTTTTGTTGAATTTTGTTAATAGACCTTGTTTCTTTTATTTATTTTTGTTATTTAATTATTGTACGTTTTTGTTATGTATCGTTATTGGTTTTTAAATTCGTATTGTTAAAAAATGAGTGAACCCGAGCCTGGTACTAGCCAGGCCCTGCAGTCTCGACATTAGATAGCGACAAAAATCTGTCGCTAAGTCGTATCGTTGTCAAATTCCTTTAATAGATTTTCAACTTTATTTCCAAAGCATAAGGTTGAAAATCTATTAAAGAAATTTGACATCGATACGACTTAGCGACAGGTTTTTGTCGCTATTCATGTCGAGACTGCAGGGCCAGACGAACTCCGTACTCTCGTTTCCATCACCGAAGAAAAACGCTTCAAAACAGGACCTCATTCAACCTCTGGGAAACAGACATTGATAAATGTGTTAAATATGTAGAGAAAACTTTTAAAATGGCTGACCTAAAAATTCTTTTGCCAGAGGCTTTAGCTAATGTAACTGCTGAGAAGAGAATTGGAAAAATTGTGAGTCATGTAATACAAGAAGAACAATATATATTTTTTAATTCTTCAAAACAAATGATGATACCACTGAACGCTTCATTATTAATGTGACAGTTAAAGAAAAATAAAGAAAATACGTTTATTTGCGGTAATCATGACGCAAAGAAAAAACACACAAACACAAAAAATAACGAGTTGGGGGAAAATATGCATCACATTCACGCAAAACGGCAATCGCTCAGCATAATGCTACGACCCTATGCGAGACAGAGCCGCAGCGCTGGTTTTCAGCGACAGCCGACGCTGACGTGATGACGTCAACCAGTGCAGCATACGAAAATTAAAAATAAACATTAAAATAAGAAATAAAATAAATACACTATAACCTAGTTCAAAAGGATGATAGTTCCTCGGATTCAGAATAGAGCCTATTATTATAAGACTAAACATAATATGATTTTAACATTTGAAATAAAAGGTTTATCATCTATGAGGCACGTGGTTTATTTTCGTTCACCTTTATTTAACTACCTAAACCTTTCTAGTATGGACAATAAGTTTATCAGCCACCAACAGACTGAAGAGTCTGAGAAGGCGCCTGTCAGATGACAGCAGAGGCCTAAACATAATGTCTTTCTGTGTACGTTCTACGAACTATCATATAATAAAATGTAAAAAGAATAACCAAAAACTATCATTATTTGGGGATCGAACTTACAACCACAGGCTTGCAAAACAGTCGGTGAACCGCTAAATTATTTGCGTTGTTGAAAGTTGACTAAAATAGCCGTTCATATATGTAGATGTCATCATGTCATGATTGACTGCTTAGCTCCATAAAGGTGTAGCGTAATGATAATCATTTAGAAGGTTAAATCTGTTACTATCTGCAATATTCTAGCCTTTTGGCTCGTATTTTTACAATTTGCGGTAAACTGTAGAAGAATACGAATATAATGCAATATTGCTCATCCCCCATGGCAAATAGCGTGATAATTTATAGCCTACAGACTGACTAGACTTAAAGGGAATACCTATGCAAAATTTCAACAGAATCTACGCGGTAGTATTTGCGAGATGCTGAAACATACATCCAGAGAAACAGACAAAAATTCTAAAAACCACATTTTCGGCATTAGAATAATCGAGATTTAACTTCGCTCAGACCAATGTTAAACAAAATTATCGTCAAATATTATTCGCAATAACACGGTACATATCAAGTTATACATTTCCAGTATAAGCTGATCTCGCATTGTATAGGATTTCCGTACAATGAGAGGTCAGCTTATACTGGAAATATACAGCTTGATATGAAGCTGTGTGTACCATTGAGTGTCGGTTTTGTATTATATAGAAAGCGATCGTCGCGCGAATACGCTATCGTCGCGTTCAAATGTCACTTTTTGTTCGGAAAACCTGCAGGCGCCCTCTGTCAGCGCGAGCACACGATCTGATTCACCGAACAAAAAGTAAAATAAAACAATAGTTGTTGTTGTTTCTCATACAATTGTTAAACGTTGTTTTTATTGTTGTACGTTGTTGTTTGTTGTTGTTGTGTTGTTGTTTGTTGTGTCATTGTTGTTGTAAGTGACATAATTATGAACTTGGCAATCGCGTATCCGCGCGACGATCGCTCTCTATTAGGACGCGGCCACAGACGATTCACGCTAAACCAAAGACCGTTTATCCCGACACAGCCCCACCCGATTATTTTTATCCCAAGGACAAACTTAACATTGTAGTTGAAAAACATATTCTCACGTACATTCCAACTGCAAATGTAAGTTTGTACGCACAACATTGAGAGATTTAGGTACCATGTTATTTTACAACCATAAACTTTTTATAGGTTTTCCTGTAATCTATAAGTAAAGAACCATTCTCATATCCTTTTTACAAAATTTCAGGCCCAGTAATTTCGGAGATAAAGGGGGCAATGGTCAATTGTCACCTATTTTCTTAAATACATACCTTTAATAGTTTTTTATTTTAAGTTGTGACCCACACATCTAGCCCGTTCATTTGATATGTCATACGGTGCAGTATGTAAAACTTTTTTTTAATTTTCCTCTTCCAAAAAGTGCTCCCATATTCAAAATTCATTTATTTACGTTACACGACCGTGTTTGGGTCACAGAAATTCATGTGTACAAAATTTTGACTTAATTGGTCCAACAGATTCAAATTAAATTGCCTGTGACAGACTGACAGACAGACACGAGTGATCCTATAAGCGTTCCGTTTTTTCACTCGGACTTACGGAACCCTAAAAATCAAATGAAAGTGGACTAAATTCTATCAAGTGAAACGCGTTTTCCGGAGGTTTCGGAATAGTATACACTTTATGAGTTGTGTCTTCAAGATAATCTAGATTACAAAAAAAGTAATAGATGGGTTTTGTCAAAGGGGCTTCATGGCATGTCTTGTCAATACTCACCGCGCCATCCTTCCCTCGGAACTCTCTGAGGGCGAGTACCAGCACTCGACCGCACATAGACATCACACACAGATAAGGGTCGGCCGTGGCCGCGTATTGTGCTGTCCATTCTAACTGGATTGATTGCAGGTTCACGCCGTCTGTGGAAGTCAAAATTCGAATAAAATGAGGTTAGAGATTCTCTGTTTATTTTGAACTAGCGAACCGCCCCTGCTCGACGAAACAGACCAACAGAACATTGTATACAATACGCAACTGAATGAATGCACATTATGAAAGAAGTTTGTTCAGAATCGTTTAGTGAATCGATTTCTGTCATTTTTTAAATAGTTTTTTTTTTTTCATAAATGATTAAAACTAATTAAATTACGGTCACATTTTCGCTGTACAGTCAAAACAAACCAAAATTGACGCAGTACCTACTACGCTAGACCCTTTATACGTGTGCGACTGTGTGCGTGCGTAGATTTATAATGTGACCACAATTTTCTCCCACAATCAGTATGACTAATTTACTAAATCCACAATGAAGCCGATTCTCTTGTACACCGAACTAAACTAACTAAACTATCACTAAAATTCCTTACTTTTGGCTATGAGAATCTTAAAGCTATTCTGCAACAAAATTTCTCTAAATTTCAAAATAATTTTGACGGAACTAAAAGTTAATTTGACAATTGCGACTCCACGTGGTACTTGTTTGCCCTAACCCGCGATTTTTTTTAGAGCCGGAGGCTCGTATGTTTGGCAGCCTCGACGTGTTTTATATGGAATTTTTCACTTTTTGTATGGAAAATATAAAAAATTATTACCTACGAGTGTAGAGTTTTATGGGTTTAAAGTTAACATAAAGGGGGCCGAAATTTCCATTATTTTTGCGATAGAACACATCGTTTTCGAGACATAAGCAACTTAAAATAAAAAAAGATACAGTACTATTTTTGCACCTGAAGTCGAGGTGTTGTGGTGAATTTTAGTTCATGCCAACTAATTTTATTCCACACCTTTTTAATCGCGATTAAAAATAGCAAGATTTAGTTAGACAGCCAAAATTTTAGGTTAAAAACGTACAAATTCAGAATGGCAATTTAGCTTATTGCCATTTTCACTACATTAATAACTCAGTGCCATATTAGTGCTGTCAAACTAAAATATAGTTAAGCTGTGTCACTTTAGGCTATTTCAGAATGGGAAATCGTCGTTTGACAGGAATAAACAAAATTTTAGTGATTTTTAGTCTAGTTTAGAGAATTTTGTGACAAGAGAATCGGCACCATTATTTTTTACATAATAACAAAAAATCTGTGTATATAATATTATGATTATAAGATATTCTAATTGGGGTGTTCAGTGGTGTGCGTAAAATCCGGGACATGTCGTTTAGGTTAGTTTAATATTAATGTATTGTACACAAACCGGACTAAATTCTCAAAATTATGGTGAAAACCGCATTAAAATCCATAGCGTAGTTTAGAAGAACAACGCGGTCACACAGATATACACGAAAACAAACTGACTTCAATTTATAATATGTAGGTACAGGCCGATTCAAACTGTATGGCGGATCGGAAGATAGAGCGAGTCGCAGTAACACACACGTCAGCGGGGGGGGGGGGGTACTGCGCAGCAAGTAGCGCACTTCAGAGCCGCCATAATGATTGAACCGGACTGTAATGATTTCGGCCACTCTGCAGGTCCGCATGCATACCCTACCTACACCAGACCCTGTACCGATCACGCGGGGAGTGAGACAGAGCGACACCAAACTTCACAGCAGACCTAGAAGACATCGTGAAAACTTTAGATTGGGACTATCGCAGTATTAACTAACGAGCAGTGGTAGCCCAGTGGAAACAGCCGCGACTTACGAGTTGTAGGTAATAGGTTCGAATCCTGACAGACGCTTTACTTTGTGTAAATTATTTCATCATCACTGCTCTCAAAACGGCGAAGGAAAACATCGTAGGAAAACCGGCATATCCTAGAAACAAACATTCGAAGACATGCTGGGCCCGCGTGGTGGATTACGGCCCACTCCCTCTCACAGAGAGGCTTGAATCCCAACAGTGGGAACATTAGAGGCTGACTATGCGGTATTAACATCAATGGTGCCTACTTGTCCACATGATTTGCAGATGACCTAGTGCTTTTCGCTGAAAATTTTGATGATATCCAAAATATACTTCATTACCTTTATGATGGCTCGTTCATAGTAGGACTTAGGATGAATTTGGCCAAGACGAAGATTATGGAGAGCATCTATAACAATTCAAATCCTTCTGTTACAAGTCGGAAATGAAATGTTCGAGACGGTTGAACGGTATGTCTATCTTGGCCATATCCTTTCTTTCGGCAAAGAGCATAAACAAACAGAGACATCGAGAAGAATACAGCTTGGGTGGGCCGTATTTAGACAACCGACCGACATTTTGAGATCAGCTAAAATTTCACAATGCCTGAAGTCCCGCCTCTATAACCAGTGTGTTCTGCCCACCATGACGTACGGTTCTGAGACGTGGACGCTCAGGCAGGAGGCTGTGTACAGGGTGAAGTTTGCAACAGAGAGCCATGGAACGTTCCATGCTTGGCATGAGGCTAATAAACCGAGTTCCAAACATCGAGATCCGAAAACGTACGAAGGTCTTCAATATTGGAAAACGTGTTATGGAACTCAAAAGGACTTAGGCAGGACACCTGGCTGGGCGCAATGATGACTGGTGGAATAAGGCTGTGACCGAGTGGCGACCAAGGACTTCAAGATGTCGGTCGTCCGGCAGCGAGCATATGGATGAGGCTGGCACTGGAGCGTGGGGGTTGGCACAAGAAAAGAGAGGCCTGTGCTCAGCAGTGGGAGATGATGTGACCCAAAAACTAGTTTTCTTTCTTTTTACTCGATCAAATTTTTTTGTATCAATATTTTACAGTTTTAAGGGGCCATCCTAAATTTCGTCACACCTTAAGGAGGTCAACAAAGTGTGACATCATGTGACAAGGAGGGGCACGAGTTATAAGAGCCGTGTTGCCACATAATATAATGTATGTAAAAAGACACTTAACGAAGCCGAGAGTCACTTGTACTCCCCGTCATTGTAATTTTTTACTTTTTGTACTGGACCATACCTGGGAACCTTCTGTTTACGGAGATATTGAGGGTCAAAATTCCAACTTTACAGTCGTTTTTTTATGTTGCAACACAATTTTAAATACCCCCGCGACCCCTGTACCGTTGAATGCACCCATAAGCACAATGTTTTGCGTTTCACACCAAAAATAAAACTCATTTTCCAGCAATTATTTTTGTACAACGTTACTTAGTTTGATGTGCAGAATGCGTAGTTGACGGCTCTGTGATGGGTCTTTTTAAACCTTGTATAAATCCAAACTTCAACTGTATAGTTAAAATATTATCTACTTTACACATAACATAAGATCGCGCCTGGAATCCCCGAAGAGTACGGCAGAGGTGCTTTATTATTATTATTATAAGGTTTTAATTTAAAACTTCAAAATATGTGACGTCACACCAGGAGATTATTTGTCGCGCAAGTCCTTAAAAATTACTTACTCTTAATAAGTCTTATGCCCGTGGTAGTGACTTGCACCATAAACTTGTTGTTGCCCAGGTTGCCTGCGAAGATGGTTGGAGAGCCTGTCATGAAGCCGGAGTTGTCTACCTCGTTGATTTCTTGACCTATTGAATAGAAAGTAAGTATTACAGTACAAGGTGTTAAGAGGCAAGCAGTAACAAAACATTTGTCTAACTTCGGTTTGCAAAAAGTACGACGGTATTCCGTGTTGTTTTAAAGATTTTTTATATTATTATCTTATTTGAAAATGTCATAATTATAGTTGGTAGTTGAGCAGAGAATAGAATAGGACACCATAAAAATTACAGATGTAAATGTAGAAATTTTACACAGGGTGACACAATGGGCGGTCTTATCACTTATCGCTATTTCATTAAGCTTAAGAGCCTTTTCAGGGATGCTTTTAGCATCGGCCATCGGTTATTTTGCAACTACATCAATGCTGCATCGCGTTTTAGCTACTCTCCGAATTCAAAAGCAATAAAAAATTAACATTTCCTCTCGATCGCTTTTTGTATAGAGCAAAAGAATAAGCGACAACATCTCTGCAGGCGTAGCATGACGCTTTCTATTTCTTGGAAGACAAGACATAGACTATTTCCATACAAAGTGACATTTCCTTTCTCCATTTTTGACATCGCACCGTAAAAATCCTTCTACAATCCGTCATTTAGACATCGTTGCTACCGATCGTTGTCTAGGTCCTTTTACATGTAGACTATTTCAGAAGAAAGTTTCTATCCTAAACGTCAAAATCACACTGACAACTGACAGTTGTCTAAGGTAGTGAAGACAATCTGATTTTGTAATCGCCATGCTAAAGACAGTAGAAAACTTTTTAATCGACGGTCCCAAAGTATAAAAAGGTACGGAAAAGTGGAATTTTTCACATTTTGTATGGAAAATGTCAAAAACTATTACCTACATGTTTAGTTTTAGGGGTTTAAATGTTTCTTAAAGGGGGTCGAAATTTTCATTATTTTTGCGACAGGACACATCATTTTCGAGATATAAGCAAAATAGAAGAAAAACGTGAATAAACTACTGAATTTCGTAAAAAGTGCAATTGACTCTTTCTACTTTACTGCCGTCGTACTGTCTTTACAGAACGTCATTTTTGTCTATTCTTCCGTCGACAAAACCCGTTTCAATGATGGTCATGCTACGCGAGCTGGTCACCAATGTTAAAAGTATCGTGTCTTTTAAGGCCCTAAAACACGGTTTCCGTTCGAGCCCAAAGACAAACGAAAATAAATATTTACATACATGCCCATGTAGAGGATTTTTTTTTTTACATTGTCCAATACTTATCAACTGCTGAACCCACTCCCTCTCATATAGAAGTGTAGAGTCCCAGCAATGGGAACATTATAGGCTGACTATGCAATAACTATAAAAAACGGCGCGGGGCTCGTGTCTAAGAAATAACAGCTGCACAGGTCGATCGATCAGGTTAAGCTACGCTTTCCGCGGTTGGCCCGTGGATGGGTGACCATCTTTAGATACCAAGACCCCTCCGTGCCTCAGAAAGCACGTTAAGCCTGACAACCAGTCTTACCAAGGGGTCGCAGATAGGCAGTTTCTCCATGTAAAATACTGGTATTCTGCTGCACCCGGTTAGACTGGAAGCCTACCCCAAAAATTTAGGGAAAAGGCTTGCAACTACAGTGTCAGTACTACTCCGTCAGTGAGTAATTAGACTTCAAAAATTTACACTGAAATTGACATCTTACTGACATAATTTGACAAATACTTGACATTTTTAATTGAATAACTATGATTTATGTAACAATTTATTAGCTTCGTTTATATAATTAATGTAACAATAATTTTGCATGCTAGTTCTAGCGAATTGTTTTAGAAACTGTTTAAAAAATACCCGAACATCTGTATGTACTACAATTCTTGCTAATCAATTTCATTTCATTTCATATAATGATATGCAGTGACTATAAAACTGACCGGTCTGTAGCACCATGCTGCCGTCTTCCTGAGTGAGTATGAGGTACGCGTGTGAGCCCTCCGCTTCTCTGGCACCTTCGGTACTCTCGCCCAGTACCGACCACATGTCGATACAACCTGTAGGTAGAAATAGGATTAGGAATTTAAAAGATGAGCTATGTCATCAAAATAAACAAAATACAGGGTGTCAGGGACATCGACGCGCATCCAATAACAGAGTCACGGACGCCAGTGGCAGCTTAAGTAATAATAGAGCTAGTCTCCATGTCATAGAGTCTATTTTTATTTACGTATACAGGGTGGCAGGAAAATGGTCGCGCTAACTGTAACCATAAATTCAGCACAGGATTCTAGACCAAGCGTAGAAATTTTTGGTCGGCTGAGATAGGAGCTTTTTTGGCCTCGCACAGGTTTTTTACTTGTTTATTGTTGTTTTTTATTTTTATTGTTAATTTTGTTAATTTTAAATGCTCCTTTTTCATTTTTACTCTTTGTATTTCCTGTGCGTGTCCCAAATAAAATATTTTTCTTTCTTTCTTTTCTTTCAATTAAAAAAACTGCTGTTTCATAGAAAAGTGCAATACCTACGCGGTCAAAATGTATGGAACACCAGATTTTTCTTTTAATAACCGACAAAAAAATTCAAAGTAGCGGGCTCCAGAATCATGTACTGAATCCAAAGCAACAGGTTGCGCGTCGATGTCCCTACCACCGTGTATATTTAGCGCTAAGTATATTTTCATGATTCTTCTGTTTCAAATATCGTTAGCGCAATTTTTTTTGTAAACCATTTTTGTTAAGTCGCCAGCACATCAAGTTACTACAAACTGTCAGATTTACTCATTCGATTTTGAACTTAACCATCAACATTTTAAGGTTTAAAATCGTTTGGAGAAATTTTACAGTTTCATGTAGCCACCTGCTGCCGACTGTACTTAGACTTAATAAAATAAACTTTAAACTCACCAGGCAAATTAAAAGCAGTAATAAGCTGCGGCCTCACTGTCCTCTGTAGTACAGTCAGCGCCCCATTCTTGCCTCTACCACTGCAAGCGACCAGCTCAATGACAGGGTTATCTTGCTGCCGACTGTACTCTTCTGATAGTAGTTGAGGTTCGCCCATCGATACGTCGCCGATTGGGCAGATGTTTAGGAGGGAGTCACAAACCTGGGGGATAAGGAAGGGGTAAATATTTAATTGATCCTTTTAAAAACTCATTGATCTTGCAATGATGATCGCCTTTTTTTGTTCCTCTTAAAACTTATTCGTCAAACTCAAACCATTCATTTAAATTAAACTATTTACAGACACTTATGAATTGTCAAAGAGTGGGTCAGTTAGTCAGAAACTTGAAGCTAGTTGCCCATTCCAAAACGTAGATCTCTATGGGGAAGAACGAGCAAGGAACTCCAAGGACACTCTTTTAAATCAAACTATTACAAAATCCTGGGTACATTATTGGTGTTGCTTCTATACGTGAGAACAAAGTAAAAGAAATAAATGAAGAAACAATTCAAAATATAAAATTAAAAATAAGCCATTGCAGTTAAGAGATGACCAGTCTCAACCGACGGCGCCCGTTCACGAACATGACGCGTGGATCAGCATCATCCAGCTCAACCATTTTGTAGGGAACCGAATTATCCAACACACGCGCCACCAACAGTGATCTGCATTGCTATTCTGTAACCATCTCACCGTGAAAACATAGGTGAAGTGAGCGTGGAGTGAGCTGTCCGTGTCATCCCACTGATGCTAGGGATTGACCAAGCATAACATCTACAATCATAATCGAGATTTTAATAATATTTTTATGCTAATTCTATTGATAATTTTATTTTAAGTAGATACTTATTTCAAAGCTAGTATTTAAGTGTCTAAATATTACTATTTTGGGAGTTTTTAAAACAAAAAAGTAAAACAAATTCGGTTAGAAACTCAATGTTGTTTTTTATTTTTTTGCCTAGATTAGGTACCTATAGTCTGAGGCGCGAGCGCGGCACGCACGTACAATAAATTAAATTAAACAAACGTTTAAGACATCTACTAAAGAAAATGCGCATCGACATTGTTTATTATTTTACTATGAACCCATTGTTAAATGATTATGTAAACGCAATCCCGGCCATGACTCAATCGCGATATGGTTTGAAGAAGCCAATGTGGATCGAGTCGAGTAAAGCCTGTGCGACGTTGTTTAGCGTTGTTGTTAGCCCAAATCTATTAAATTCAAGAGCTCAACTGACATTCGCGCATCGCGCTCACTTCATCTAGTCGAAGTATGGCTACGACAACCGGGTGAACTGATAAGATCACGCCGCGCTTGCGCGTAAGGCACTGTCATTATCACTGGAGTTTTTTTTTTTACATTAAATATGGACATATATTGTCCGCCGATGACTTAAATGCAATCCGACACCTAGCGTGATGAGATGCGCTACTACCTACTTACTATGAAAATATTCAACGGTTCAACTTTATTGCACTTTGCGCAGCGCATCGCGCCGAAGTGGTGTTGCTATGGATACCGCCGCGTGATTTCAGGAATCTGGTGAAAACACGCGACTGCGTAGAAGGCGCTGTCATTCTCATCACATTGAGTTTTTTCTTTATTGTTTGTGTAGGTACCTAATTACAAATCATTTAAATAAAAAAAGATGTACGTGATGTGTACTTAACTAGTCGTTGCCAACTATACAAGAATATTCATCAAATCATCATCATCAATACCTACCTACTACGACAATATTCAACGGTTCAACTTTATTGCACTTTGCGCAGCGCATCGCGCCGAAGTGGTGTTGCTATGGATACCGCCGCGTGATTTTAGTACTTGACAGGAATCGAGTGAAGTGAACACGCGACTGCGCAAAAGGCGCTGTCATTCTCATCACATTGAGTTTTTTCTTTATTGTTTGTGTAGGTCCCTAATTACAAATCATTTAAATAAAAAAAGATGTGCGTGATGTGTACTTAACTAGTCGTTGCCAACTATACAAGAATATTCATCAAATCATCATCATCAATACCTACCTACTACGACAATATTCAACGGTTCAACTTTATTGCACTTTGCGCCGAAGTGGTGTTGCTATGGATACCGCCGCGTGATTTTAGTACTTGACAGGAATCGAGTGAAGTGAACACGCGACTGCGCAAAAGGCGCTGTCATTCTCATCACATTGAGTTTTTTCTTTATTGTTTGTGTAGGTCCCTAATTACAAATCATTTAAATAAAAAAAGATGTGCGTGATGTGTACTTAACTAGTCGTTGCCAACTATACAAGAATATTCATCAAATCATCATCATCAATACCTACCTACTACGACAATATTCAACGGTTCAACTTTATTGCACTTTGCGCCGAAGTGGTGTTGCTATGGATACCGCCGCGTGATTTTAGTACTTGACAGGAATCGAGTGAAGTGAACACGCGACTGCGCAAAAGGCGCTGTCATTCGCATCACATTGAGTTTTTTTTCCGATTTTCAGCCTTTGAAAGTCATCTCTATAAGCATTGACGTACTCGGGTTTAGTGGCAAATAAGTATGTACTTACCTATTCATTTCCATGCTATTAGGTATTTTAATGTCAATTCAAACCATTTTATACATATAGAATGTCAGTTTAGTACCTACATTTAGTTTTCAACAAAATGTATTATATTACTTGCGAGGTGAGATTGAGCAACTTCATAAAATTGTGCTAAGCAATTATTCAGTGATTGGTGTATTGTTCGGTTACATAATACGTAAAAAGCACATAGGTTTTTTTTTAATACCCCGTCATCTAGATAAATGACAGCACAAGATACAATCCTTATAGGGTAACAACATACCTAAGTAGTTAGGTATATCAATAACCTATTCATAAATTGCTTATCTCTTGCTACCAAGAAATTTAAATTATTCTATTTATTCATGTATTTGTTTCTATATTTGGTCTGTATTATTATTATTGTATGCATGGGTATTTTAGCCAATAAAATAATGTAAGTATGTGTAGGTTGCTAATGCTCTAATTTAAGTTTTCCTGTTTTACACAACCTGTCTACGTTTCGCATCCAACTCTACTGTCGCAGGTCTGCTGGAAGAAATTTCTAATGATACAAGCAGCCGTTCCTTTTTTCTATTAAATCTTTATGTATTTTACTTTATTCAGTGTTTAGTGTGTACATAAATAAATAAATAAAATTTATTCATTTGTATCACATCAAAAAAGTTGGCTAATATTTTTTTTTTCTACTGGGTCTGCTGCTTCTTGGGGTTCAACTTCTTGATGCCTCGAGGCTCGGAGGGTCGTCTGATGTGTCGGCTGCATTAGCTGAAAACCATGGTAATTATTTATTACTAAGTATTTGATTTACTTCATTCCTACACTCATTCTAGTATATTTTTTTAAATCAATTGAACCACCTAGTTTAAAATTGTCATTATCATCAGAATAGTACCTGCGGCAAATTTTGTACTTTTAATAAGTATAGCGGTATGATTTATTCTTAATACAATAAAAGATCAGCGTCTGATTCAATAAAATCAATCACATGGGCCATTATTATTCCTATATTTTGAATGCAATGAGTTGCTACATTTTTTTATTCCAAGCTCCATGCCTGTCCATGTCCCAACTTATTTGCTCACTATTATGTTTATCAAAAATAGTGTGTGAAATATGAATACAATACCTCAGATGGCCACGATTGACAGACGGCCATGAGTGATGTCTTCAGTTTCTACTGGCAATACCTTGGCAACTGCAGGGTTGTATAGGTTCATCTGCTGAGAGGTAGAATAATTTATCAGATTAATAAAATTTACTTGCATTTTTTTTAGTTACCTATGTTGTCCCACTGCTGGGCAAAGGCCTCCCCATAATTTTCCTTATGTTGTGCCTTCTCCGGCCCATCGGCCAGGAACGAGTCCAAATTGTTATGGCAGTAGCAAATAGTAAATCTTAAATTTTTTTGTACGGCTTCTTGCCAAAAATGTTGGTATGGTGAACCTGTTGTACAGGATGCATGTAAGGGTTTCCCTCTTGATGGCTATTTAAACTAGCACCATTCATTGAATCAAACAGATAGTAAAAAAATTATACTGTTTCAGTCCGTGTATTTTCGTTGAGGTTGGAGCTAACTCCTCTCCCATCAGCATGTTGAGCTGGAACAAATGACACTCGAATTAAACTTGGTGTAGGTACTATGGATAGTTAATTGAAAAAGAAAATGGCCTTATTAAAGAGTTGAAAGTTCGAGTTTCAGAATATATAAGTTTAAAATTATAATGATGAGATAAATTTATCTGGCAAAAATGAATAACAACAAAAATTACTTGATTTATTATAATTATTTTAACATGTCCAAATGTTAGCAAATGACAATTTTGTCATTTCTATTTTAAGTGAACAGGGAAGTAAGATTGGAGGGAGGTTAGATAAAAATATTATTATACCTACTACTTATATCACACAAATACCTATAAAACTGATATGAATAAGAGTCAGGAAAGGCTGCAAACCACTTTTTTTTTTTCTGAAACTCAAGCTCATTTTTCTCATATAAAAGGCACTGCCAGTCAGGTATCTGAAAATCAAGTTTAGTTTTTAAATAATTAAAAAAAAATCCTTTTAAGGCAAAATCAACAAACTGTGTTTACTTTTATTTTATAATAATAGTCAGCAGGTTATAATCACATGACTATTAAACAGACTGTGAATACTTCATTAAAATATCAGTCTTACCAGGCTCACAGGCATAATTATGATCATCATGTTTCAATTTCCAAGGATAGTATGATCACAATTCTTCTATACCTACATGTGAAAAAAGAAATTTACACATTAGTATACTATAAACAATGTTGAAAGGCTCGTTTTACATAAATATGGGGTGATGGAGCGGTGACCAATAACGATTGAGAATGGTTTTGAAGGTACAGCACAATTAAATTTGCCAATAACTCATACTTACCTAGCATAGTTGGACAGCCTCTTAGAAGCTCAAATAAAAAGCAATGTTGGCAAGGAAAACTTGAGTGGATTGGAATGAAATATACTTATTTTACAAGATTAGCAGGTAGTTATTGATAACGTATGAACCTTTGTACAGTTTTGCGAATATTCTTATGGTAATTTCTTGGGCCGAAAACAATGAAGGTAATGACCAACTTTGAGCCAATACTTCTCATTGATTTATCTTTTTCAAAGTGTGTCTTGCACACACATAGCTTGTGAGTATCTTGAGCGCTTAATCACTATTAATGCTCAGGAGCCACTTTTTGCGTACGATCTCACTAATAGGAAACGTCTGCATTTTCATCCTTTCATAAGACCACAATGTTCGATAAAACACTTGTTGTAGGTACCTACATCTTGCACTACCAATGCAAAATAATACACTTTAAAATCACTGAGCAGATAAGACCGGAAATGAATACACGGAAACTTTACTCGACAAACAACAAAACCACAAAACAAAACTTTATTAGAGGGAAACTGAAAAGTCACAAACTTCGAAAACCGCCTAAATTTGACAGTAACATTCTTAAGTTGTCTACGGTTTTACAACCATAGAGTACACGGTTGCTTGTTTTAATTCCATAGAAGTTGCGTTCCCTGTGGAAACAAAAAAAGAACTGGGTCCATAGGCTGACGCATTAAATATAACGGAAAAATTCTGTTGTAAATTTAATTGTGCTGTACCTTCAAAACCATTCTCAATCGTTATTGGTCACCGCTCCATCACCCCATATTTATGTAAAACGAGCCTTTCAACATTGTTTATAGTATACTAATGTGTAAATTTCTTTTTTCACATGTAGGTATAGAAGAATTGTGATCATACTATCCTTGGAAATTGAAACATGATGATCATAATTATGCTATCCATAGTACCTACACCAAGTTTAATTCGAGTGTCATTTGTTCCAGCTCAACATGCTGATGGGAGAGGAGTTAGCTCCAACCTCAACGAAAATACACGGACTGAAACAGTATAATTTTTTTACTATCTGTTTGATTCAATGAATGGTGCTAGTTTAAATAGCCATCAAGAGGGAAACCCTTACATGCATCCTGTACAACAGGTTCACCATACCAACATTTTTGGCAAGAAGCCGTACAAAAAAATTTAAGATTTACTATTTGCTACTGCCATAACAATTTGGACTCGTTCCTGGCCGATGGGCCGGAGAAGGCACAACATAAGGAAAATTATGGGGAGGCCTTTGCCCAGCAGTGGGACAACATAGGTAACTAAAAAAAATGCAAGTAAATTTTATTAATCTGATAAATTATTCTACCTCTCAGCAGATGAACCTATACAACCCTGCAGTTGCCAAGGTATTGCCAGTAGAAACTGAAGACATCACTCATGGCCGTCTGTCAATCGTGGCCATCTGAGGTATTGTATTCATATTTCACACACTATTTTTGATAAACATAATAGTGAGCAAATAAGTTGGGACATGGACAGGCATGGAGCTTGGAATAAAAAAATGTAGCAACTCATTGCATTCAAAATATAGGAATAATAATGGCCCATGTGATTGATTTTATTGAATCAGACGCTGATCTTTTATTGTATTAAGAATAAATCATACCGCTATACTTATTAAAAGTACAAAATTTGCCGCAGGTACTATTCTGATGATAATGACAATTTTAAACTAGGTGGTTCAATTGATTTAAAAAAATATACTAGAATGAGTGTAGGAATGAAGTAAATCAAATACTTAGTAATAAATAATTACCATGGTTTTCAGCTAATGCAGCCGACACATCAGACGACCCTCCGAGCCTCGAGGCATCAAGAAGTTGAACCCCAAGAAGCAGCAGACCCAGTAGAAAAAAAAAATATTAGCCAACTTTTTTGATGTGATACAAATGAATAAATTTTATTTATTTATTTATGTACACACTAAACACTGAATAAAGTAAAATACATAAAGATTTAATAGAAAAAAGGAACGGCTGCTTGTATCATTAGAAATTTCTTCCAGCAGACCTGCGACAGTAGAGTTGGATGCGAAACGTAGACAGGTTGTGTAAAACAGGAAAACTTAAATTAGAGCATTAGCAACCTACACATACTTACATTATTTTATTGGCTAAAATACCCATGCATACAATAATAATAATACAGACCAAATATAGAAACAAATACATGAATAAATAGAATAATTTAAATTTCTTGGTAGCAAGAGATAAGCAATTTATGAATAGGTTATTGATATACCTAACTACTTAGGTATGTTGTTACCCTATAAGGATTGTATCTTGTGCTGTCATTTATCTAGATGACGGGGTATTAAAAAAAACCTATGTGCTTTTTACGTATTATGTAACCGAACAATACACCAATCACTGAATAATTGCTTAGCACAATTTTATGAAGTTGCTCAATCTCACCTCGCAAGTAATATAATACATTTTGTTGAAAACTAAATGTAGGTACTAAACTGACATTCTATATGTATAAAATGGTTTGAATTGACATTAAAATACCTAATAGCATGGAAATGAATAGGTAAGTACATACTTATTTGCCACTAAACCCGAGTACGTCAATGCTTATAGAGATGACTTTCAAAGGCTGAAAATCGGAAAAAAAACTCAATGTGATGCGAATGACAGCGCCTTTTGCGCAGTCGCGTGTTCACTTCACTCGATTCCTGTCAAGTACTAAAATCACGCGGCGGTATCCATAGCAACACCACTTCGGCGCAAAGTGCAATAAAGTTGAACCGTTGAATATTGTCGTAGTAGGTAGGTATTGATGATGATGATTTGATGAATATTCTTGTATAGTTGGCAACGACTAGTTAAGTACACATCACGCACATCTTTTTTTATTTAAATGATTTGTAATTAGGGACCTACACAAACAATAAAGAAAAAACTCAATGTGATGAGAATGACAGCGCCTTTTGCGCAGTCGCGTGTTCACTTCACTCGATTCCTGTCAAGTACTAAAATCACGCGGCGGTATCCATAGCAACACCACTTCGGCGCAAAGTGCAATAAAGTTGAACCGTTGAATATTGTCGTAGTAGGTAGGTATTGATGATGATGATTTGATGAATATTCTTGTATAGTTGGCAACGACTAGTTAAGTACACATCACGCACATCTTTTTTTATTTAAATGATTTGTAATTAGGGACCTACACAAACAATAAAGAAAAAACTCAATGTGATGAGAATGACAGCGCCTTTTGCGCAGTCGCGTGTTCACTTCACTCGATTCCTGTCAAGTACTAAAATCACGCGGCGGTATCCATAGCAACACCACTTCGGCGCAAAGTGCAATAAAGTTGAACCGTTGAATATTGTCGTAGTAGGTAGGTATTGATGATGATGATTTGATGAATATTCTTGTATAGTTGGCAACGACTAGTTAAGTACACATCACGTACATCTTTTTTTATTTAAATGATTTGTAATTAGGTACCTACACAAACAATAAAGAAAAAACTCAATGTGATGAGAATGACAGCGCCTTCTACGCAGTCGCGTGTTTTCACCAGATTCCTGAAATCACGCGGCGGTATCCATAGCAACACCACTTCGGCGCGATGCGCTGCGCAAAGTGCAATAAAGTTGAACCGTTGAATATTTTCATAGTAAGTAGGTAGTAGCGCATCTCATCACGCTAGGTGTCGGATTGCATTTAAGTCATCGGCGGACAATATATGTCCATATTTAATGTAAAAAAAAAAACTCCAGTGATAATGACAGTGCCTTACGCGCAAGCGCGGCGTGATCTTATCAGTTCACCCGGTTGTCGTAGCCATACTTCGACTAGATGAAGTGAGCGCGATGCGCGAATGTCAGTTGAGCTCTTGAATTTAATAGATTTGGGCTAACAACAACGCTAAACAACGTCGCACAGGCTTTACTCGACTCGATCCACATTGGCTTCTTCAAACCATATCGCGATTGAGTCATGGCCGGGATTGCGTTTACATAATCATTTAACAATGGGTTCATAGTAAAATAATAAACAATGTCGATGCGCATTTTCTTTAGTAGATGTCTTAAACGTTTGTTTAATTTAATTTATTGTACGTGCGTGCCGCGCTCGCGCCTCAGACTATACCTAATCTAGGCAAAAAAAATAAAAAACAACATTGAGTTTCTAACCGAATTTGTTTTACTTTTTTGTTTTAAAAACTCCCAAAATAGTAATATTTAGACACTTAAATACTAGCTTTGAAATAAGTACCTACTTAATATAAAATTATCAATAGAATTAGCATAAAAAATATTATTAAAATCTCGATTATGATTGTAGATGTTATGCTTGGTCAATCCCTAGCATCAGTGGGATGACACTGACAGCTCACTCCACGCGGGTCTTCACGGTGAGATTTTTTTACAGAATCGACCAGCTGATCTTCTAACGACGATCGCCTTTTTTCGATCCTCTAAAAACCTTGTTGGTCTTCTAATGATGAGCTTTTTATTAACCTTGTGGCCTGTTTGAAAAGTTTGTCGCAGTAACTATGCACCCCGACCAAATAGGTTAAGTTAGGTGAGACTGAGACAGTGAAGCGGGGTCGCGGCAGGCCACGTAGGAGATGGCGGAACGAGCTGGATCGGTTCCATCAAAACTGGAAAAAGGACGCGCGGGCTCGCGGAAGATGGAAGAAGTGGATGGAGGTCTTTGCCTAGGAGTGGGATAGCACAGTGTGACCAACCACGTTGAGTACATCCAAGTTGGTCGCACTAATGGAGGATTTACACTAGGTAAATTTTCACCGTACGGTTGGTTGCTTACCAAAGTGCCTGACAAGCCAAATCGCCACCCCATTTACAGTACAACTATTTCCTTAATGCCCCTCGGCAAACTTCGTATTTCGTCAGTCGTCGGATTTCTATCAGTTGCCCTTTGCACTTGGTGCAGACCGGACGTTCTCAATCGATTTGGAAGTCGATTGAAAGCGTCGAGCGCGTTACTGTACAAAGGTGGATAAGACTCGCAGGTGACAAGTTCATTTTGCACCAAAATGTCGACCTTCATGCGGCGCGCGATCGCCTGCGACTGAACACTTCCGCGATCGTGTTGAGTCACCCACCGCATGCGACCTGTCGCCGCACGACAGAAGTCGAAACCTACTCTAGTTTGGAACTTGCGATTTTGCCATCTGCGGCCGAATTGCCTTTTAGCATTTAGTGGCTATGGTCACCTGTGTAAAACCCGTATTACTAAGCTAGGGCACAGGCACGTCGCAAAAAGACGATCTAGTATATAAGCAAATTTGTATTTTTAGGAAACTTATAGCGGCATCAACAACGCCACATGCGAGCTACGCGTTACACTGACGTCAGGCAAAATCCTGCATCGCGCAAGCAGAGTTTACCGCGCAACTAGCATATATACAACGATCCGACATCAATCGGCAGGCAGTAGCCCACCACACACGACATACGTCTGGTCGGAGGATCCTCCCATTTCTGTGGAGGTATGAATGAACTTTACAACCTGTTCCTCATACTTCTATAAACTAAAAGATTAGGTCGAGATATCAGATCTGTAAATTTCGAGTTCGATCAATGATCTCTATCACATTGGTGGCTACAGTGAGTCTATAATGTTCCCACTGCTGGGACTCAAGCCTCCTCTCTGTCAGTTAGAATGTGCCATAATGAAACCAGTCCCATTGAGAGTTAGTATTTGGTTTTCATGAAAGTTTTACTCAGACACAATAAATATTAAAAATATTTTCGCTGGTCATACACGCACGCCGGTTGTACTACGCACCTGACCTCTCTGAAGAACATCATCAATAAGGTCACTGTAAGTCCTCCTAGAGTGTCAGGGCGTTTCGGCGAAAATTATGACATTTATTAAAATATAGGATACTTTTCATCCGAGTGTATGTAGAAGTTTCTACAAAAAGCGAGTGAAACCGTGGGCAACAACTACCTATAAAAAATATTACCCTCCTTCTGGAGTTTCACGGCAGACACACGAATAAAAAAAAATTGAGTTTGTTGCTTTCGCTAAGTATGTGAATGTCGTGTACACCTGTAATTGGTTTATACATAACAACTTATATCTACAACTTTTATTAATTAACGAAAAATATAAACTCAAACTCAACGCATTTATTTCAATTAAACCATTCACAGGCACTTTTGAATTGTCAAAGAGTCGGTCAGTTAGTCAGAAAGTTGAAGCTAGTTGCCCATTCCAAAACGTAGATCTCTATGGAGAAGAACGGGCAAGAAACTCCAAGGACACTCTTTTTAAATCAAGATATTACAAAATCCTGGGTACATTATTCTTGTTGCTTCTATATGCGAGAACAATGAAAAAAAAATATATTGTGGATGGTGGTAGTGTGGATCAGCACCATCCAGCTCAACCATTTTGTAGGGAACCGAATGATCCAAGACACGCGCCACCAACAGTGAGACATTTAAGAGAGCATGATATAACTAAGATACACATATGATACACACATACATATATGATACTGTGCCTCGGAAAGCACGTTGAGCCGTTGGTCCCGGCTGTCATTTGAAGATCTTTGACAGTCGCCACGGGTAGTTAGAAGCCCAAAAGTCTGACAACCAGTCTTACCAAGAGGTGTCGCGTTACCCAGTAACTGGATAGGCAGTGGCTCCATGTAAAATACTGGTATTTAGGTGCATCCGGTTAGACTGGAAGCCGACCCCAACAGTATTGTTGGCGTACCTATTTATACAGAGGGCAGGCACATCGAGGCGCAAACTGTAACCATGAATTCAGCACATGATTCTAGACCCTGTAGCGCACAAATGTTCCACCGGATATTAAAAAAAAGTCTGCTGTTTCGTAGAAAAGTGCTAGTAACGACGCATTCAAAATGTATGGAACCGCAATGTTTACGCTATTGCATAGCTTTTATCGCGGGCTTTGAGCGCGGCGACCGCATCAAGAAATTCCGTAACGAAAATAAAACCTAACACCCCCCACTCCGCCTATCATGTAGCTCGGCCGAGCGTTCGCTTAACGTGTATGTATATGGTACGACTGTACTTGAATTAATATCAAAGAAAAATAAATACTGCATAAATAAAAAATAAAAAATAAATTATAATTGCATAAGTTGATAAAAAATGCTATGCAATAGCTTTACCGCGGCAGTCCCCGAGTGCCACACGTGTTTTTTTTTTTAAATAAACGACAAAATTTCAACGCAGGGGCATCCGCAGAATTATGTACTGAATCCATGATAACAAGTTGCGCGTCGATATCCCTGACACCAAAAAAAAATGCTAATAAATGTATTTTCTTTCTTTTTTTTTTTTCTGTTTATTAAGAAAATAAATAAAATGTGATACCTACCTCAAAAACATAGCTAGTAAGTTGCGTAGAGGTCCTGATATCAGATCCATACACTTCAAGTTCGTCCTTATCACTGATCTCTATCACGTTGGTGGCGACACAGTCACTGATCGAGTCCAAACGTCGCTTCTTCGCCAAGGGATCTAATTGTTCCTTCTGTTGTTGTTCTTTATTGAGTTGTTGTTCTATTTGGGACAAATAATATATAATAAAATACTCTTTATTATGTACACCATAAAAATTACAGATATAAATGTACACATTTTACACAGGGTTGACACAATGGGCGGTCTTATCGCTAAAAGCGATCTTTTACAGACAACCTTTGGATGAATTCAAGGGAGAAGGAGAGACAATAATGCAGGTAGTCAGTGTTGTACCATTTACATATACAACAAATACATACATACATAAAACATATACTCATCTACATATAATATATACAATAATAAACATGAAACAAGAGCAAGGAAACTAAATGTAATGATGATGTTTAAGAAGAGAGGAAGAGTTAAAATAAACACCAGTTATAATATAAACCGGCCAAGTGCGTGTCGGATCACGCACAATAAAGGGGAATTTATCCCAAGAACAAACTTAACATTGTAGTTGAAAAACATGTTCTCCCATACGTTCCAACTGCAAATGTAAGTTGGTCGACTATTACTCGTAAACTTGTAAAGCCTACTTAGCTGTGAGAGTTTTCCTTTTAATGTCGTTTTTTATACTACCGCCGTAATCTTTTTTTAATACCCAAATGCAACCACGTGACTGGCAGGGGGGAGGGGACTACCTTCTAAACTCAGACCTCTGACTACCCTAAAAAGGAGTAGTCCGTGGTGTAAATCGTACACTTACAATTCGCTAGTGAGTTATAAACCGTAGTAGGGGTCGTAGGGGGCCTTTGACCACCCTCCAGAATCGAACCTAGAACCCCGTGCTCAGCAGTCCCAAACAGGGTAGAATTAATGTGTAACAAGGTGATTAATTAAAAACCCCTGAAGATGAATCCTCAGCTGCAGCCCGCCAAATTAAAATTTTCTTTGGTTTTTTGCATGTTGCAGCTCTGTTTTAAGTCGTATGTTGATCAAAATGCGATTCGCGACTGTAGGAATGATATATTTACTGAGTAATAATCATCAATTTCGTATCAATCGTCAAACATTGGATTTTTTTTTTCTATCTAAAAAATTTTCAGAATGTTTCATACGAAAATTCTTAGATGTAACAAAATTTCGAAAGTTTGACGATTCACAAACAAAACAAAAATCCCATTGAATGGGTTTTTCGAAATAGTCATTCAATGGGTTTAAATATGAACTTAAGAGGGTTGTATTGATGATTTTAATGATTATAATTCTACAAATAGATACTTGTTATGTTCGCGACTCATATTTTGTTCAACATACAACCTGACACTGACCTGGCCCTGCAGTCTCGACATAGATACCGACAAAAATCGGTCGTTAAGTCCAATCGTTCTCAAATTTCTTTAATAGATTTTCAACTTTATGCTTTGGACATAAAGTTGAAAATCTATTAAAGGAATTTGACATCGATACGACTTAGCGACCGATTTTTGTCGCTATCTAATGTTGAGACTGCAGGCCCAGCAAATTGAAAAAAAACGTAAGATAACTTGAATTTCGCAAGCAACCTGGCGCTTCACCCATAAGAGGCTTTTGTACCCAACATTATGAACAATTTCTGCTAAGAGTCTAATGATGAAATAGCAAAAAGAAATCAACTGTTCCCTACATTTTAACCAGATAAGTGAACATAAATGTTTGGAGCAGACGGGGTGGCGATTTCAGACTAATATTAACTATAAGTCTAAGTTTCCTCGCGCTGTTTTGGCGTTTTGTTTCTGTGAAATAACATTTAAAAAATAATCTTCGGTTCTCACCACTCTCAGACACCGTGAGGTCCACAGTGGCTTCTAACGGCTTGTCTACTGAGAACAGCATTCTGTTCTCCCTCTCAGTCACTCTCAGTAGAAGCGAGTTGCCAAGTCGAGAGCCCAGGAACAAGAAGTCTTCTTCTATGACGCACATCTGTGAGCAAAATATTAATTTCAGTTGAATTAAAAGTTCATTAACTCACGAACTCATTAGCTCACAAACCCATTGATTGACAAACCTATTAACGCACAAACCCATTAACTCATAAAACCATTCATTGACAACCCCATTAAATCACAAACAAATTAACTGACAAACCCATTTACGCACAATCCCATTAATTGACAAACCCATTAACTCACAAACCCATTAACTTACACAGGTTGTAAGTACAGAGGCGGCTGCCCTGTCCAGATGGAAGCTCCGCACAGTGCGCACGGAGTCTGCTAGTAGTGTCAACACGTATAGTTGTCCTCCTCGTAAGGATAGAGCCAGTCGACCCTCTCCTAAAGGTGCTACGCATGACCCGTCTAGCGTTATGCACACACCTTCTTGGATTCCTGTTGAATGAGGCAAGTATTGAAGTACTAGCTTTTGCATGTTGGAAAATATCCCACTGGAACGTACCGGGATTAAAAGTACCCTATGTGTTAATCCAGGTTATAAACTTTGTGCGCCAAATTTCATCTAAAACCGTTCAGCCGTTTTTGCGCATCCAGACAAACAGACAGACGGACAAAAATTATTCGTTACTATTTTAGTATTCTTAATTATTATTATGTATAATTAAACAAGTGTGACAAAAAATATAATACATTGAATTTATGGAAATCTTTGTTTGACATTTTTAGGTTAAGTCGTTGTGACGATGCTTTGGAGAGGCCTGTGTCCAGCAATGTACGTCTTTCAGCTAAATATGATAATAAAGGGTTTCAATTCTTACGGCAACAGATCACGGTCAAGTTGACCGACTATTGATCAGTTGATCAGACTTTAGAGATGCATCCAAAATCATTATTTTTTTATATCAGACTCCATTCCTTCAATACCGCAACTTAAGGATGCGTGCGTCGGCATTGTTCATAAGCAGAGTAGTTAAATAAAAAGTAATTTAAAAGTTATGAGCCTCGAAAGCTCCTTATTTCAACACTAATTTAACGCAACTTTGGCCGTGTGTAAATAACCCTCCTGTTATTTATACAGGGCTAAAGTTGCGTTGTGTATGAAATCTTCAAAACAAAATTCGTACAGGCTTAGTTCATTATTTAGGAGTTCAGATATCTTTATTTTGAATTAAAAGAAAGAAAGAAAGAAAAAGTATTTATTGAGACTCGCACAGGATTATCAGAAACTAAACTAAACACACTCATAAAAATTAATACATACAGTAGTTTTTTCACAAAAACCCTACACCCCAAGGTTTGTTCAGTAAGTTTTTCGGTACAGTATTTTTGTCTCACGAAGCGACGCGCGGTTTACTTGTGGTTACCAAGTGTACAAACACGATGTGAATGTGTGTGTAAGCGCAGGTGCTCCCGATACCGTCAGAGCCAATGGCGAAGTCGGAAGTGTATGTGTGTGTATGGTATGTTCTAACGCTACTAGTCTTCACGAACACATACACAGCGTCTTTGTACACTAGGTTACCACAAGTAAAGCGCGCGGCGCTTCGTGAGATAAAAATACTGTATAAATCATCGTGCTCGCTTACTCACACGACTTTGGACGAAACAGTTTGTGTTTTAGCCACGCCCACGAACGATTTCGAGCCGTTGACTAGCACAGCGTTAAGTTGCAGTAGATCCTTCGCGTATTTTTTTTTATTTGCTGTTTTTTTTACTTGTTTATTGTTGTTTTTATTGTTAATTATGTTTTAAATGCTCGTTTTTATTATTATTTTTATTTTTACTCTTTGTATTTTCTGTGCGTGTCCCAAACAAAATATTTTTATTTCTTTATTTTCTTATTTTACTCTATGTATTTTAATAGAATACTTACTGAGTGGGAAATTAGTAGTATGTGTGGCTACGCTATTCAACGATACGCCGTACGGTGGTACCGACTGATTCAAGTAAATTAGAGAGTTCACAGCCATTATTAAACAACCACCTGTAAACGAAAACAATATCAGCAAATGGTACTTATATCCAAAAAATAAGTAAATTCCTTTGTATATAAAATTGGCAACACTGCGGGGTAGTTACGTAACACACTAACAGTAGGAATGGGTTTCATTTTGACAGTTCACCAACATCCATTGCGTTATTTACGTTGGTGAGCAGACAAATTTTTCGAACATATGAAGCAATGGATTAGCAATAGGCTTCAAAATTATTCAGATTGTGATAGATTGTGTGTTACGTAATTAGGGTGATGGTCTTCTTTAACAAATTCCAACAGATTAGCAGAAATCAGTCTCAGGTAAGCTTTTTGTGAGCTGTCCATTGTGATATGGGACATTTAAAAAAAAATACCGTGTGGGAGGGACTTCGTCGCGCAACCCGTTACCATTCAATACATGATCCTGAACACCCTCTACGTCGAAATTTTTCGCGGTTTTTCGGTTATTCTGTATACAGCTGAATTGAGAACCTCCTCCTATTTGAAGAAGCCGGTTTAACAACTGCAGATTCTTTAACTGGCCCTTTTCCAAGAAAATATTTGTTTTGTAAACGTAAACGGTGCCCAATTTACTTAAGCGTCTGTATCCAGTCTCGTTTTTATGCTAATATAATATGACCATTACCTTAGAGACCTTGGATGTACTTTATAACCGACGAAAAAAGAATGTGCTTAAAACGACGCGTATATTTTTTAGGTTTTGCAATGGAATTAATTCCATAACACTTACCAAGTGGCTTTTGGACGGGCACAGCTCTAAGACAATCAAAGGGCAGATGCGCGGTGGCCCAAATAACTGGATGCACTCGAGCGCTCATGTTGAGACTCACGCCGCACATCGCGCATGTGTCGTTACGGACCGCTGTGCGACTGAAATAGAAGCAGTTTATGTAACTCATATGATGTAGTCAATGTGCAGTGATCAAATAACTGGATCAGGCGAGCGCTCGTGTTGAGACTCACGCCGCACATCGCGCATGTGTCGTTACGGACCGCTGTGCGACTGAAAATGTATTATTATTATTGAAATGCGTGTGCCTGAAAGTCTTTTCCGTGCATAAAAAGAACTCCCACGAGTGACAGAGCTAAGCATTCGTCTAGTACACCCCGGGGTGTCAGTCGCGCTACCAACCTTCTAACTGGCTAAACTTTTTGCCATGGCATGAACTATTATTCTCGCCTAGCAAGACAGAACAAGGTTCAATTGAACCTGTTGTCACATTAACTACAGTTTTTCCCTTGACTAAACACAACAACTAACCACCACGCGGGCCTGGTGCGGGTTGGTAGATGTAACATGTCTTAATTTTTTTTGTTTCTAGGGCGATGTTTTCCTTCACCGTTTTGAGAGCAGATTTAAAAGTATATTTATTTAATTATTGACAGACTTTCAGAACAGGATTTTATTGAAACTCAAGAAACATTTTGTGAAGACTTACAGATCCATTTCTTAAGCCTGGCAAATAGTAATGTGCTATTTTACTGTATAAAAGTGAAGGAAAAATTTGAAGTCATCAGTGACCAAGCATGATAATCAATGCACTTTTCTCCGTATGTAAAGAGAACTTTGTCCATCAGTGGGAAAAATGTCATAGTATTAATGGTATGGTATAATAATATACTTCGCCAGGTATAGCATTCCGAGACACAGTGGTCACGTGGGAGACACAAGCCTACGTCATCACCGCTGTGTTACCAGAAGTGTGTAATAATAACTCCGCAAACGCCTTTATTACCTGTGCGAATTCGATAAAACAATGAGGTTTTAACTAACAATTACGTTGGTATATGTTTAAATTGAATTGTTTCGTTTGATTAGAAAAACGAAACGACAATTTAAATGCTTTATATATATTTTTTAACTGAATGGTGACTGGAAAGGTTTCCGTAATTCGTGTTTTGTTGCAATAAAGTGGCAACTGGATAGTGACGTAAGCATGTGTCACTCCCGGAGAGCCAGACCTTGTTTTTTTAGACCATGGTATGAAGTACAACTCACCCAGCAAAAGTCCTCACGGGCTCGTAAAGTATCAACAGTGTTGGTTCATAGTAACCGTGCAGAAACTGTATGTCTAGAATATTGTCTATTTTCTCGTCTAGATCTTTTAGCACTATGACGTAAGAAGCTAGGGTGGGAGCTCGGTTTATTGGTTGTGTTGGTTGCTGAAACAAAAAGTAAAGAATTTAGTAATGATAGGCTTTGGCATCATTTTATTTTGTGAGCAGTTTCAGGGGCTGATCTCCAAATTTGTTTTCAAGTTTGAAGCCTCTAATACTTGTTGTTCACAAAATTTTTTGGTATATTAAAATAAGTTTATTAAATACTAGCTTTTGCCCGCGGCTTCGCCCGCGTGGATGTCGGAAAATATTCCACGGGAACGCACTAAAAGGATTAAAAGTCCCCTATGCGTTAATCAAAGTAAACAATGTATTCATTCCGTAATACATTGTTTTCATATAACTCTATTGGTCTTATTACAAAACAAGGTTTTTCTATAGGTATGGTCACAGACAACTTAGCCCCGTAGACACCTCATTAAGAATATTTTGTTCAAATATACTATCGCCAAAAGTCAGGGGGGGCCGAGGTGCAAAGAGAGCTGTGATTGGCTATTTCAATGTCACATATCAGACGTCAAATGACTCATAGGACGGCTTAGGGTTGGTATGAGACTCGAAATTTTTATCGATAAGCAACATTTGTAAGTACTTAGATTTATTTATCTATTGAAAAAGGTACACCGATCAAATAAAGTCTCACATTATAGCACAGAGATACTACGTATATTAATTCGTTATACCTAGTATTTATATCTAGGTATACTTAATTAAGGAAATATTCTTTGCATCAAACAGGAAATAGTTTTGAAGAAGCACGTGCCACGTTTGCGCCAAATTCCATGCACTGAGTGTATTAATTAGTGCCAAAATATTTCGGGAATTAGGTAACTAAAGTCGATAATATCTGACAATATTGAAAAGTGACCCACTAAAGTTGGTACAGCAGTAATAAATAAAATTCGTCGTTTCTTTTTGAGTTCAATGCAATCCGTAGTAAAATGACGGGAACATATAACACTATTCGTAGTGAGACACCAATTTTCTTCTCATTCTGTAGCGCTTATAAAAAATTTCTTTAATTCTAGGCATTTTGGAAACCTTTAAAATAAATTTAAAATGATTATTTATTTATTTTATGTTTGTGGTAACATATCGATATTTTATTTGTAGATTTGTTATCGATTCATCATCACTAGTAAACTGTTACCGATGATAGAGCGAGATAGTAATATATAAATTAAAACGTGAAAGAAAGAGATTTTTCAAAAGACATCAACGAGCGCTACTGCACCTTTGCATTTGTTTCGTATTCAAATAATGTCGTTAAATTAAATTTTGTAATTATTTTATGCTTTTAAATAACTTATCGGTGAAATGTAATGCCGTCTTTGTGTAACCTCGAAGTTTTGCTACATTTTCCGCACCATTTCACTGCACAATACGGCATTTTGAATATTCTTTTCGATTTTTAAAACCTCAGAACAATAATTAAAACACGTCAACATTCAGTAACGGACTGACTGGCGCTTCGTAAACGAGTTGGGGGCGTGGCCATCACATATGTGGCCGTAGAGCTAATGCTTGGCGAGCGCGGGTGCCCTCCTATGCGGTGTCTACGGGGCTAAGTTGTCTGTGGGTATGGTTTACAGTTTTTTTAAATAAGAACCTAACAGAAATCGAAACACAGATTCTTTTACAAAACTAACAACTTAGTCTGGTCTTAGGTTCTCAATTTTGTAGCTGAAGAGTTTGTTTGTTTGTATGTTTGGTATGCGCTAATCTCTGAAACTACAAATTGGATGTTTTTTTTTTTGCACTATTGTTTACCCAATTCTTGAGGAAGGTTATAGGCTATTTAACATCACGCTATGACTTTTAGGAGCCAAGCAAAAAGAAAAAGTCAGAAACAACGTTAACCGAAAAATAAATAAAAGCGTGGGCGGGCGATGCGATACGACGCGGTGGGTCGGGAGAACAAGAAATTCATGCGGACGAAGATGCGGGCAGAAGCTATTTATTTCATACTCACAGATTTCTTGCTATCAAGCGGCTTAGCCTCCAAGGGATCTCCATCCTCATTGGTTATATCCTTCCTAAACGGTAACACAGCCAGTTTCTTGCCATACAGTAACATGACTGCGCATCGGCACTCAGGGTCCACACGGATCCATGGAATGTGGGGGTGGGTTGTCCAGCCATTCTGAAAAAGGCAGAGGAATTTAAAAATGCTTTACACAGAATAGCTTATACTCAAAATTTTTGAACATACGCATTTTAAAGCATTTAAAAAAATATTTATATATATTTTAGACTTTAAAACATTTATTAATATTTTTTTATTGCTTTCCTAAATATTTTAATACAATTAAATCTTCTCTACAAAGTAGTAGACAATGAAGTAGTTTGTGGATGCACCGATTAGCACAAATAAAATATGCTGCAACATGTATTGGGATAATGTTATTTTATTGTGTGTGAAACATGTTTTAATAATTAAACAATTTTTCAAAAGTTTTTCCATACTTCCAGTCAGAAGATTAATTCTACTGAATACTTTCATGCAGTGCCAAACACTGTGGTAAAACACAAGGTTATTTTTGTATACCTAACGCTTTGAGCGACACTAAACGCCCATAGGCATAATAAAATAACAATAAAACTTCTATTTTGTCTCCTTCATTGTCCTTTAACCGATTAAAGCTATGCCAATTCAGAATATCCATAAGTCCAGTTATCAATACAACAGCATAACACAACAACAAAGAGGATTTAAGTACAGTAATATATAAAGATCATCCAATTATCACTTACCTTCATATCATCCTCCTCAAAATAATGCATGCTCAATGTAATAAGGTTATCCGTCTGCGGATCATACTGCAGTACGGACAGCTTGGCTTCCCTGAACGATACCAGCAACAGATCTCTACCAGCACTGGGGCAGCGGACGGATGCCAGAGACATTACATTACCCCATAGTGTGTAGGTAGCTAGACATTCTAGCTTCATCTTTGGAGGGATTGGCTGGCCAGCTAAAACATTTTGGGAATGTATGTTTTTGTTTTAGAAGTTTACAGTATAGGTACTCGAAAATATCTTATCATCATCACCCACAGGCCCACTTCACCCACTGCTGAGCACAGGCCTCTCTTTTCTTGCCTGAGCCAGCCTCATCCAGGTTCCACCCGCGATGGTATATCTTATCACAGAGTGAATATTAGGTTGGAGTGTACGTAACGGGGCACTAAGGCAAAAAACAAAATTTAAACAAAATATTTTTGTTTCGCAAGTCAATAGTTTCTCTATTCTATCATATAGAACATCTAAATATAAGGCTAAAAAATCTTGGTGTGTTTTGTCTCCGACCAGCCTTGTGTCATAAAAATTATTTCGAAAGGATCCTTTTCCAGCGGCGTTTGGGACTTAAAATCGTTAGTTTCTCGATTCTATCGCACAGAACACCTAAATATAAGACATTTTGGTCCATGATCAATGGTGCAACGGAAAAACTGGGTCAAATGTATGTATGTAATTCCTTATAAAGTGAACCTTAGTGAAACCCGAACAGGATAGATTAGGTTCAAAAACTGTCACAGACCTGAGTTAACCAACCCCAACTCCACACGATAGTTGGTTACCCTCCCCCGAGTTTTTTTTACAGCCGGAGGTGCGCGCGCAGGGAGGGCAGTTGCTGCCCTCTGTAATCAGGCGCTCTGTTAGGAGGCTACGGAGGCAAGCTTACCCCTTATTACAGCTGTACTTTCTGTGGCGATGGAGAAGATGCAAGTCTCAAGATGCTCATAGAAAATGACTTTGGACGTTGAACTTCGGAATCATTGACTTTGACCTCAAGGTCACCGACCCTAAGTAGTGTACCATGGACATTGACTTGTCACTGATCCTAACGTCAAGGCTGGTGACTTAGGAGTGCACCGTAGTTATTGACCTTGACCTCAAAGGTCACTATCCTGAGTTCAAGCTCAGTGACCTTAGGAGAATTGCGGATCTTGACGTTCGGATCGTTGACCTTGAGGTGTCTCGCGGTGTTCGCCCACCCTACTACTCCCAAATCCCACCAGGTCTCGAAGGCTTGATTAGGCAATGGTTTTTGGTGAAATTTATCGAAGTCCTTTTTTTTCATAGTGCCACATTTTATATCCTCTGACCAAATATTATAAGTGGGCAGTGGATGGTGGTAGCCAATTTATATGGTGTACATAATAAAAAGTATTATATCTAAGTATTGTAACTCCTTTAAAATCTAATCTTGGTAGTTAAAGATGACCCAAAATCCTATTCAATTTAAAACATTAACTAAAGACTGACTGATTGACTGTAGTTGTTTTGGTAAATCAATCAGAATTTTTAACATATTTCCTGTTCAAAGGATTGACCAAGCTTTCAAGAAATCAGGGATTACAAACATATTACAGGTTATTTTATTAGTCTATTATCATTTTCATAGAAGTACAAAATTAACAGTAATTATAGTCATCTTAGGGGAGATTGTTCTGGATCCTCTAGCTAGTGCTATCCACGTACCGCCCCAGTCACTTGTTAGAAAATTAACATTTAGAACTTAGTTAATCCGTTTTCAAGAAAAGAAAACTGTATGAATCGTAAATGGCTTTGGTTTCATGTCAAACATAAATCAAGGAATTATTGAATTAAATTCAGCAGCAAATAGCATTGAAAGATTTACCAAGGTTTAAAAAGGTGATAAATTTAAAAAAATGAAGAAACAACAAACTGCAACATCAACAAAAGATCGTCGATACAAACTTACCGGCGTTAACCTCCTTGGTTTGGCCTTCAGGTAACAACCTGAAAACCTTGAGGATATTGGCTCCAGCGGTGATGAGGCACGTATCATCATTATTGAAAAAACAGCAGCTCACGGCATGCTCAATTCCCGTAGCAGGGTGCGTTTGCCGGCAGATCGAAAACATTGTCCAATCGCGTCGGTTTCTAGGTTATGTCTTGAAAATCACTTAAACTGGAAACTATAGATACGTAAACACTTCTAGTCAATGTTTTCACATATTTACAGGAATTGATAATGCATTTTATAAAGAATTTATCGTTTACAACAATTGTTTATTTGCGATGCCGTCGCGTCGCTTGACACTTCAACAATGAGCGACGAGCGTTCCAAAATCTGAACCGAACAGCCTTGAGACGAAGATTGAGAAAGCAAAAGTTAAAAAAAAACATTTCTATGTGCAAGCATCTATAAATATGGGTTGTTATTATTTCTGTATGTAGTAAAGAATAAATTGTTATCAATAAAAATGTAATATGTTAATAAAATATTTGTTTTTAGATATTTTTATACCAAAGCCTAGTTTAGAATTATTTATTACAATTGTTTCGAACGCCTATTGGGAAATCAGCCCACAGATAAAATAATTCTTGCTCCCAATAATGCCTGGCTCCACTCCACCTCCTTTTTAACCGAACTCAAAAAAAAAACAACCGACTTCTGAAAAAAACACTAAAAAACGTGAAAAATTACTTTAATCTTGGAAGTCGGTGTCTTTGGTTGTATATTTTCGTTTTTGGGCACCGACTTCCGAAATTAAAGCTATTTTCACGTTTTTTAGTGTTTCTTTCGGAAGTTGGTTGTTTTTTTGTAAAGAAGTTTTAATTTTTAACTTTTTAGTTGTGGTACCTACCCCAAAAAGTCATCCAAATCGGTTCAACCAGAAGAAAGTTGTGAGATAATAAACATTAAAAAAAAATACAGTCGAATTGAGAACCTCCTCCTTTTTTTGAAGTCTGTTAAAAAGGTGGAGGTTCTCAATTGGAGTGTATTTTTATTTTTTATGTGTGTTAGCTCAGAACTTTTTTTTAAGTGAAACGATTTGGATGATTCTTTTTTACTATTCTATTTTATATAAACTAAGTGGAAAAAATACGCAGTATTAAGGATAACCCAAAAACCACTGGTTAGAACTTGATCAAATTTAAATGGGACCACATGTGAAGCATCAGCTTTTAAATAAAAAAAGAACCATCCAAATCGGTTCACCCAGTAAAAATATCTGTGGGGGTAATTACGTAACACACTAACATTATGAATGGGATTCATTTTGACAGTTCTACATCATTCATTGCGTTATTTACGTTGTTGAACAGACAAATTTTCGGCTTCAACATGATTCAGATTGTGATTGATAGTGTGTTACGTAATTAGGGTGCGGAGCTAAAACACATTTTAAAAAAACCAGTCCAATTGAGAACCACCTCCTTTTTTAGAAGTCGGTTAAAAATAAAAACTTTTTTACAAACTTTATTTACACTGACTTCATAATAAAGGCTGTTCTGTTTTCAACACAAAATTATAATTTTCTCAAATACTAAAAGGGAGGTCAGGCGGTTGCATCAATGGCTTGATGCAGAGATTAGATAGGCTCACAGTAGGTCCAGGTTTCTCTGGAGTCCCTGACCACCGGTAGTTAGCTTTGGTTAGCATAAACCATGACGTAAGCATAGGCCTTGCACCCGCAAATATTTGACTTATTGGTTGATTCACACGAACTAACTCGCCCGAAACGTGCGAATTCACAACTCCAGAAATATGTATTAGGCTGATTAAGCAATTGGCACATATTGTATTATAAGAGTCAAACATTTAAATGACCACACGATATTAAATAAGAAGTACAAAGAATTCATAAATTCTTTAGATAGGATTTAGGTAGGATAAATAAATTAAAAATATAAAAATTGTAGTTTTCTTACTTACTAGATATAATAGGCGAATATCGAACAAATTTTATTTCTTTATGTTATTTTTTATTAATTTACCAATTATTATTATAGGTACATAAGTACCTACTTACTATTCATCTATTTTGATTTAGGTATGCGTATTAAAATTGTAATCTATAACTTTCTGGGCGAGATGTAGGCACAATGTAGAAATAGTTATCTTAAAATGAAATTTTAATAAATATAATATGTTTGATTAATCTATGTTTCATTTTATTTCAAAATATCTTAATCTTAATAACGCTTCTACTCTTTTCTTAACTTTATTGCATGCAATACAATAATACGTTTTTCTAGTTGTTTATTCTTACACAAATAAATTAAGTTCGCGCGAATCGTCTACAGAGAATATAATTTATTTAAGTGTTGATTCGTCCGTTTTGGGCGGAAAATTTAGTGCGAATCAACCACCAAGCCAAATATTTTTATGTTTATAAAAAAAACGAAATCGAATCGGTAATTATTTTTATTCAGACCATTATCTACCTACAAAAAAGGCGAGCAAATTATTTCTACGATTTATAAACTAAAATATTAAATCATTAATTTTAAAACATTTCAGATTGTTCATGCTATCTAATTCTAATAACTAAACAAAATCAGTAGTTCAGAAGTTTGTACCACAAGTTACAAATATAGGAATATAAAATTAAAAACATACCTAAGTTTAAAATAATAATTAATAAGTATAACTTTAATTAATTCTCTATTTAAAAATAATCATGGAAAACAAGGAACTCTAAAACTCATATTATTTGGGAACAATGCCCAAGTTACATAAACAAAACATTCCATAACTCGTAAGTCTGCGCTTGTACAAATAGGGGTCAGCAGAGATTCAGGCGGAATAATAATGATTAAATTAATCAAATCAAGTGAGTGATAAATAAGCATCAGTGGCTAAGACAGGATGGACAGATAGTATAGCATTTGTTTTCAGCCAGAAATGTATTAATGGCAGTCAAACGCACGTCTCCTATAAGTTATAGTAGACGTGCGTTTGACGAGTCTATAACAGAGTTTGACAGAGCCTTATTTCATAGCCGTAAGGGCGATTTCGGTACAATATTTGAAACCGAACAGCTCAGCACTATTGCCTGCGTGCATTTCCATAAATGCATGTATCGCAACAATTACCAGTTAGTACGTGATCGACTACTACTCGCGTTCCTCAAACCAAACCAGCGGGGTACTTGCGTAACACACTAACAGTAGGAATAGCTTTCATTTTGACAGTTCAACAACATTCATTGCGTTATTGACGTTGTTATGCAGGCAATTAATTCACATACATAAACTCACGCCTTCTCCCCACGGGGGTAGGCAGAAACTACAGAACGCCACCTGCTACGATCCTTACATACTCCTTTTGCCTCGTTTACGTTCATTCATCTATTCATTTTTCGAACATATGAAGCAATGGATTAGCAATAGGCTTCAAAATGATTCAGATTGTGATAGATAGTGTGTTACGTAATTGAGGTGGTGATCAAACAATCTAATTGCTAATTTAGCTTAGATTTATGATTCCATAATTATAACAAATTGTAGTATCTATTCAATATAGCTTTTATGCCATATTATATCGTATCTTTAGATCAGCGATCGTTAGCAAACCATAACCAGTCTAATATAATTGGTACCAAATGACAACGAACCCAGAACTTAGTGCTAAGTCACGCAGGCACTAAATTCTACAGAGGGATTGGTGTCCAACTGAATATTTCACTCGAATTGATCGGACAGCTTCGAGTTACTTGAAGCAGAAAATAAAATTATTCGAGTATCCGGCCATGTATCTCTGCTTTACCCCATTAAGAACAACCACTATTTGACTAATTTTAATAAATAAGGCGTGCGCATCCCTGGGGTAACAGTTGTTTGTAACAAGTCTTTATCTGCAAAACATTTTGCCAGACTAACTAGGAAAGGAGTTCCGCCCTATTTTTTCAAGCCCAATCTGAAGCACGTTTTACTACGCCCAAGGTTGGGCGTTTAGCTGCCAATGTGGATTAAGGCAGCTATCCAACCCATTTTCACTACCACTAGGCGACATTTAAGCGCAATGTTGGATTTTCAACGTTCAGCGCTGAACCGAGCGTTGAAAATCCAACAGCGCGCTTTTAGGCATTCATTTAGGTGTCACCTAGCGTTAGTGAACACAGGCATTAAACGTTACAAGCGTGGAAAAGGCTTTTCTTTTAGTCAGTCTTATAGCCGAATTCTCAAACGTAATTCATTTTGAAGTGCCGCTAATTCCCGTGCTGTCTCTGTAACTTTTAAAGTGTATTGTTGCTTGTAGCGACAGAAAGACGTATGATCGTCTTAAAGTTAAATGAAGTTTGGGAATTCGGGGGAAAGTTGCCTACAGTATATTAGTACCTATATAAGCGCACTTATAATTAAAGTGACCGTGTAAGGCAATTAGAACTACGTATAAGGTAAAATTAAAAATAATTGGAAAACGAGGCAAACTAAAATATATAATTAAGTAAATAAATATATATACAATAAAAACTAGTTTTGAGCAGCATTTCTGCATATTTGGAACCATACACCGAATCAAAACATAAATTAACGAAAATTGACAAAATAGTGATAATTACGGAGAACATGTCTATACATTACAATTACATAACGGAGAGCAGTGCAATACATACTAGATTTATATTCATACATTACAAGACATTGAAGGCATCTTAATTATTATACTGAATTATTATTTTCTGCCTACTTAATAAAATACAATTGTTTACACGGACATTGAACATTGCAGAATTGTTTTTACGTAAAAACACAATTTGTCCAGCTATTACTATTCACAACGGAGATAAACACTTTGTAGTATAGTTCATTAAGTTCAAATCATTCACAGTCCATTTGTCAATCATCCCAATACCTTATAAGCAAAAACTATAAAATCGTCCAGATAAATCAGTCTTCAACCTTTAATTTGCCACAAAATATGGTAGATCAACCCACTCACTAACGCTGAATGAGAAACTTATGCCAAAATGTTTAAAAAATATGTGAAATGAAACAATCTCGACATACTGCAGAATAAGTTGCAACATTAGCCGCATCACTGTATTTGTACATAAGCCTTTCATAGTGCATTTTAATTAAACAGGTTTTCCTATACCAATTTTGTGGCCATATTTTGTTCCCTCAATTCCCACTCCATTCAGCCGATCTACACATATCAGCAAGCAACTCATCAAATTCCAGAACAGAGTTCTCATACAGCACAAGGTCCTTTGACAAATCCTCACTGGCTAGTTCCATCTCTCTCATCGATTCGGGACTCCTCGGCTTTGATCGGACAAGATCGTCGGCCAATTTCAAATGCGGAGCGTTGAAGAAGTCCTTGTAAAACTCTGCGAGTTCTCTTATAGGATGATGGTCGGCGAAAGGAAAATTAAGTAGTTTTAATGGCGGTTCATTCTCATTTCGGAACCCAGTGAATTTTTTCGGTGGCATCTCCAAAGAGGTCGGACTTTTGGACAACGTTGTGATGTCTAACTGTTGAGTACTTTTGAGCTCTATAGGAGTTATTCTTAGTGGAGTTTTAGGCCGCTTCCTACTTTTAGGGATAGGAATTTTAGTAAAGAAGTCGTCGAATGCTTGCTTGATGACGTTTTCGTCGACAAAGGCAGCTAATCGTAAGGGTCTATTTAAGTCAACAGGACCAAAAGGTTTAGGTTCATTTTTCTGGTCCTTCTTCTTCTTTGACTCGAATATCACGTGTTTTGGACTCAGTTCGAAATGGTCACTCTTTAGTAACAGTAATTTGTTTTTCTCTGTCCTATTTGGGGAAATGGAAAAGTTAGTTCTGTATGAAACTGAGAAGCATATAGCTCCTAAAGGAGTCTTTAACATGCCAGCTTGGATTTTCTTAACAGATTCGCCTAAGGTTTTCATTTTCGGTTCTCCGCTGTAGACTCGATAGAATATGGTGAAAGATTCCGTTCTCTGCTTCCTTGAGAGATGATAGGCGGGAGTTATTCTCGTTACTGTAATAAGAGACTTCAATAAGATCCCCATTCGGAAGTATACTGTGTTCATTGCTTTCAACGAAGTATCGAACTGAGTCTCATCAAGTTCTAAGGTCCATAATTCGAGTACCATTTCGTCTCCATCCTCAGTTTGTACCGAGATTTCGACGTGTAGTTGAGATCTGATGGTTTCAAGGACTCTGTCAGATGGAAGAGCATTCTTGGTTGCTTGGTTGACTTCGGGAGTGTCAGGTATTTGAAGGTTGAACCAATCAGTATCAGACGATTGTGGCTTACTATTCGGTTCTATTTTAACCCCTTTCCTTGATTCTACTATAACTTGGACGCCTTTATACGCTAAGAATTTGGTGAACTTTGTGAACTCGTTTTTGTCGCTTATATTTGAGAAAGCGGCGTCCGGCGCCATTGTTGTAAGACTTTATTCTTCGTCAGCGATGCAGTTTTCTACGAGATTCCTCAAGTTCGGATTCTCCATAGCGGCTGCAATCCTTTCTTTGTCGTTGATTTGTTTGTTGACTGGAACAAGAGAAATGAAACAATTATTAAACAAAATACAAACCGTGCAAATCGATAAGATGTGCTCAACATACAAAAGGTCTTATCGATGAAGTCAGCATAGGCCGCTTGCTTTCTTAGGACAAAAAGGCGGATTATGATTTGTTCTCCTCTAGAGATTAAGTATGGGCCCGAATGTACTAAAATTGTGTAATTTAGTATTATAGACTAAGAAAGTTTATAACAATGAGCTCAACCTGTCTACCAAGCTCAACAATAATCAGCCTATAATGTTTCCACTGCTGGGAGACAGGCCTCTTCTCTATTAGAGGGCATGGGCGATAACCCGCCATGTGGGCCCAGTGCGGGTTGGTGGAATCTTTCTACCAAACAGGAAGGAAATATCCTAACATCGGTGAAGCGTTTAAAATGCCTATGACATAATTAAACTGGAAGTCGTAGCCATAACGCCACGCTAGCGTGACCATCACTATGTATGTACAAATGCAACAAGGCTGAAAGACGTCTAGACCGGTTTAAAACACAGAACATGCTTATCAAACCAGTCCTAGATCTTATACAAGTCTTATATAAACTGATCCTTAAGACGAACGCGTCAGGGTAGCCCCCAAAATTCAAATTTTCTTACGTTTTTTGTAATTTGCAGGTCAATATTAGGTTGTATGTTGATCTAAATGATTCGCGGCCGTAACAAATATGTATTTATAGAATTATAATCATAAAAATCATCAATACAACGCTCTTAGTTCATATTACCCTATTGAATGACTATTTCATGAAATCATGACATTTGAGGCCAATTCTAACTTATGGAGTTGATTTTGATTATTATAATTATGTAAAGCCATATTTGTTACGGTCGCGAATCATATTTTAATCAACATACAAACTGACAGTAACCTGCCAATTGCAAAAACAGTAAAAAAAATAAAAATTGCGGGCTACTTTAGCGCATCCCCCTTAAGACCCAAACAAAACTTCTTGTGAACAGTTTTTCGTTGCAGATGTACATGCTAGTCATCCTACGTAATTACTGATGACTTGGAAATTTACACGAATGTAAAACTAATTACTATCGAAATAAATGTACAGAGATCCGATCTTGGCCCGAAATTCTGAAAGGTCATTGACAAATGAATGTTTAGCTACTGATCGTTTGTTGGGATTAGTCCACTAAATGGAAGCCCAAAGTTCTCAAAGAACGGTTATATTGCAATTATAAGTTTTATATCAGTTACACACTAAGCTTTACGCATATCTCGGGACCATAGGGTCCCGGACCTTTGGTAGGCATACGAGGGGCCGAAGCCAACTCGCAGAGGCCCGTTAGAATCTATAAGTAAAGGAAGTGAAGCACAAGCCGGCGATTATCCCTGTATGCACTGTGCAAGTGCACCTAAGGACAACCCCCGGTTGATGTTGGACTTCTGCACGATATGGAAAAAAAGATATTGGACTATAGGTTTGGGTGCCTAAAGTGGACTTGTTACCTAGAACTATTGAATGACTATGTATGACCACTGCCTGATCAATGTTTTATTCACGGATAAAATGGCAGGGGGTGACTTGCACACTCAATAATGGGCCCACGGAAACCGTCGCTAGCACATAGTGACGTAGCGACAAGTATTATTATTAATAGGTATGGTAAGTAACCTTGCAACATAAGTAGAAAAGTTGTAAACAGCACACAATCTGACATTTAACGGATATTATTCTAAGATGTTTTATAAATAGAAAAGGCTAAAGGTTATGCACATGTTCAGTAGTAGACATCTACGCTTTAACTATCTAGACCTAAGCAACAAGAAGTCGATTCTAAACTGACTAACATGCATCAATTCTTATAACAAAATTAAGTAGGTTCGCCTTTGCTCTATATAAACTTAAAAAAAATAGTTAATCAGGCAGCTGTTGGAACTGCGTATTATGGCTATGTAGATTCCATATTACGTTTCGGAGTAATTTTTTGGGCAAATTCCTGCGAGAAAAATAAAAATTTTAAAGCACAGAAGAGGTACATTCGATCGATATGTAGTCTTAAACCAACGGAAAGTTACAAACCGCATTTTAAATCGCTTAAAATACAAACACCTACGTCTTTACATATACGAGACCGCATTGTTCGTCAAGAAAAATAGTGAACTGTTTACAAAAACATCAGAGCAACGCTATAGATCGACAAGAAGAGAATATCGTCACGAATTATGTCAAAGTGCCTCAAAGACCGCCCTTATGCACAAAAGCATCCTCTGCATGGCTCCGAAAATATTCAATAAAATACCAAATGACATTAAAGATTTGAACTCGACACAATTTAAACGGAGACTAAATAATTTTTTAATTGAAAAATTCTAATATACCATTGACGAATTCCTTCTTTGAAAAATGTAATAAACTAAATAATAATAATATATTTATGCTTGATAATTCAAAAACTTGACTCATTAATTGTGTTCTGAATATTTATTATTATAATTAAATGTATTCTAAATATTGAAATTCTTATATTGTTAAATAGTGTATGTATTAATGTTATGTATGTATTATGTATTAATATTAATCCCTAATGGGTAATTTTTTGAGTTACCATAATCTAACTATAAGACTTACTGTATCACCAAAAATTACACAAATAAATACTTTGACTTCGAACATATAGAAATTCACGAAAAACCTAATCATGAGACCTAAGCAACGAGAACATATAAAAATTCTCGAATTATGCACACAAACAAGTCCTTATCAAGATGGCTTCTTATCAGGCATACAGTACAACATAAAAACAATAATATTATAGTTTTAATCACTCGTCTGGTCAGAAAGCCTTGAGTTTCTGCTGAACAAATATAGGTTGTGAACTTGTGACGCCCATCAAAACCTTCATTGTTGAATAATTTGTTTCTCATTTAAGCATGGGAGGAATTTGGTAAAGAATGTTGCTACTGGTTTGTAGCTCATTACAATCAGCTGAAGGTGGATGATGTGAGCGATGAGAGGGTTAAGAGGAGAGTAAACGATGAGAGGGCGGTTGATAGATGTATGGGAGACAGACATGACAGTTTTTCTGACATCAATGTCTGGATCTTCCTATTTAGTAAGGATTGAGTCGTGAAAATATCTTGGGATAAGATGGACCAATCAGATGGACAGCAGCTGTAGAAGTTAAACGGTGCTGGATACGAAAGACGCATAATGTCACCGTAAAAAATTAGGTGTGAGGATGCTAGGGATTGACACTTTTGACTACTCACTTTACCTGAGTTTTCACAGTAAGATTTTTACTGAATAGACCCGCAGGTCCGGATCAAGCGTTGTTCTTAAACTTTGGAGAAGTCAATGACGACCAGCGGATTGACTAAAACTAATGTTATTGAATCTAGAATTTAGGAGAGAAAAATAAACGTGTTATAATCTGATTCCCTGTTGGGCGCCATATTAATTTACCCAGTCAATCATAAAAGGAAGCAAATTTAAACGACCACATATAAATATCTTGGCATTTATTGTGTCTATATGAACCTTGTTTTGTTAGATAGTCAAGATATTATAGCGCCACACTATAAATATTTGTACAGGGGCAGTGCTATCTACTATCTGTCACTTAGATAATTTCAATAACAAGATGTTACGAAAACAAACTGTTAGACTTGTCTTTATCAATATTTTTTCCGAAGTATTCTGTAATATCCATCTCACTGGACTGACTCTGCAAGATATGTCGGGAACTCCAGTTATTTTCAGGATCATGCTCACGTATCACTGTTGGTGGCGCGTGTGTTGGATCCTTCGGTTCCCTACAAATTGGTTGAGCTGGATGGTGCTGATCCACGCGTCATGTTCGTGAACGGGCGCCGTCAGTTGAGACTGGTCATCTCTTAACTGCCACGGCTTATTTTTATTATTAATCTTATATTTTGAATAGTTTCTAAATATATTTTTTTCCATTGTTCTCGCATATAGAAGCAACAAGAATAATGTACCTAGGATTTTGTAATATCTTGATTTAAAAAGAGTGTCCTTGGAGTTTCTTCCCCGTTCTTCTCCATAGAGATCTACGTTTTGGAATGGGCAACTAGCTTCAACTTTCTGACTAACTGACCGACTCTTTGACAGTTCAAAAGTGCCTGTAAATTGTTTAATTTAAATAAATGCTGAGTTTGATCTAACAAGTGACTGGAACAGAACCCAGGACTGCTTTGTTGAGAAAAAATGTTTCTGGAATGGCACCTGCTATTTTTAACCACATTCCTAATTCCATAAAAGAGGAACCAGTAAAAACTTTCAAAAAGAAACTAACTATACTTCTATTGAATAAATGTTACTACTCCGTATCGGATTTTCTAGCAGGTAAATTTTAGTTGTGTATCAATGTTTGTATGTTTGATGATGAACTGCATCAATGTTTGCATGCCAAAATGGTAGATTGTACGAGGGTTCTTTAATATTATTATAACCACCTTATTGCAAATACCTACATTCTGAGCAAATAAATATTCTATTCTATTCTATTCTATTCTATTCTATTCTACCCAGTGACTGATCAGATCCTGAAAATAACTGGAGTTGGACTATGATAAGAAAAACCAGAGAACAAGGTTTTCAGCAGTAAACTTCGATGAATTGAATGAAATGATAACAATGTGAGAGCCATTATAAAATACACTCGTCTTTAATTATTGCAATTGGTCTCAGAGTGTTATAAGTACTTGGCAAATAAATCAATTGGTCTAATGGAACTTTACCTACACGAACGATTGTTAGCGAGTCTTAAAATTCTTGAGTCAATTTTATAAGTTTAAAAAAATGCGTGAGGGTCGTGGATCACTCGGTTGGAACGAAGTTTCTTTCGTAGTATACATATTTAGAACATCCATAGAATAATTGATACCATAAAAAGGGTTACCTATATTGAGTCAACCTTAAATGATAGTCATATGCTGTCGCGGACTTTATTTTAGAACTTTTAAAGGGGAACAATTCTGTCATACATGATTTTCGCGCAACTTTAACCGTTTACGCAGCCCGCGCAACGGAAGCTCTCAAAAGGAATATTTTTTTCCCGTTGTTGCAACATTTTTTATTTATGCTCCGCTCCTATTGGTCGTAATGTGATGTTATTTATAGCCTAAAGTCTTCCTCGATAAATGGACTATCCAATACAACAATTTTTTTTCAATCCCAACCCGTAGTTCCCGCGATTAGCGCATTCAACCAAACAAAAGGTTGTAACGGATACTCGTGATGGAAAATTCTTACACTTTTTTTCGCCTAGCCCCCATCCGCCAAGGCCGTAACGTGCGATAAGGAACTTCGTTCCAAAAAAATAATCTTAACAACTTTTCGCCCAAAAAGCACGGCTATCGTCCACAATCGTGTGCTAGTACAGTAGGCCGCACGTCAGTGGTAAGACTGACCTTGAACTGGCCTAGCGTAGTAAGGCCAGTAAGCCAGCTTATACTGGTATTGTTACCACTAACGTGTGGCCTACTGTACGGAATTAAATGTTGAATCCAAGTTTAATAATATTTTTCCAACAGATACGGTACCAATTTGCAATCTGTTACATCAAGTGTAAAATCTAGAACAAAGTTGTTTATTTTAATAATCATTTTTGAGAACACGAACTTTTCCATTTTGCTGCCTGCCTCTGTTTAGTCTGCACAGACTAAACACACAATATGACGAAATAATATTTATTGAGTCCATATTACATTGTTTACTAGTAACTTAACCATTAATACATTTGTTTATCGATCGGCAAACGTAGTGTTGGACGCTCACTGGCTACAATCTAGAATAGTGATGGGCAAAGTACGGCCCGCGGGCCAGGGTCCGGCCCGCGACGGGCTTTCATCCGGCCTGCCAGCAACGACTCTTTTAAAATATGAGTATTTAATTATTTATGGTATTAGGAATTAAATTTAATATGATGTAATATGTGGAAAGTAGTCGCACAAAATGTGCATGCAAGCAAGTCTGGTTCGTGTATTAAAGTTTTACCTACAATGACGATTTGTTTTGTTGTGATTCACTCCAACCGGCCCCCGTGAAATTTATTTTGTTTTTCTGGCCCCTCGTAGGGAAAAGTTTGCCCACCACTGATCTAGATGGACCGATTACCTGAAAAAAGGCTGAGACTAGAGTTACCATTTCGAAATTTGAATAGTCCTTACAAAAACCAGACAGAACAGTCCGAATATTTTATTTTCCAATCTTGCTTTTTTTTTAATTCATATTTTACTAGCGACCCGCCCCGGCTTCGCACGGGTGCAATGTAAATACTAATGTGGTGTCATTGTGGAGTGATGAATAATATTATTGTTATGATTAGACTACACTAAAAATATGTATAATGCTATTTTATTTCTATAATACTACTTTTTTCACACCGAGTTTTCTTTATGCGCCGTGTTGGATTCTAAATTCTTGGCTCAATACCGAGAGTTGAAAATCGACGTGTTAAAAAACCTCCCGTGCGTCCATAGGCTTACATACATATTAATCATAACACGATAGAACTTAATAAAACATTTCTTAAACAAAACAATTTTTTTTTTTAAAACAGTGACAAAGATCTCTGTAAATACTGTAATGTTATAAATGTGAACAATAAGGTCGAATTTTTTACTCTTGCAGAAGTTAATAGACTGCTAACCGAAAAAACAAGAACTGACTTTTTGAGAACGATACCACTTAAAAATAAATAAATCCTGCCAAAATTCAATAATGTGTACGGGATGAGGGTTGCTGAATATTTAGCACCTTTTTTTCTTAATAAACTCCCTGAAGACTTGCAAACATTATACAAAACGAGTTCGAAAAGTTTTAAGTACAAATATAAGCATTTCCTCACTTAATTTCTCCTAAAGTATGTATGTATTAGTGTGACTTGAATTATTATTATCATCATAAAATTTGAATGAATAGCTCGCCGGCACACAGATAAACCCTGAGAGGTTTTCGTTGTGTGGCTAAAACCAAAATTGTAAGTGGTAAAGTTTTTTAGAAAAAAAAAAATTATAATAGTTGTTGACCAGACGAAACTCCAGAAAAGGGAGTTGTATAAGTTTTCTTACATAAACAGTTACCAACTGATACTAAAGTTCAATAGAGTCATGTGATGTGTGTGTGTGTCTGTGTGTGTGTGTCTGTGTGTGTGCATGTCTGTGTGAGTGTACATAAATTATCAAATATAAGATACATAATATTTACACAAGCTAAGCAATCACCAGCTCAGTTGTTTTTCATTTTATAATTAAGTAGCTTTACATTGTAAATATGCAGATATGCTAAATTTAGTCCATTGACCGAGGCGAGGTTGGCTCACATTAATAACTTAATTTAGAATAATTACATCCTCCACCGAGTTTTTAAAAGCCAGAATCCTGTAACCAAGTTTTTAGGGTTCCGTACTCAAAGGGTAAAATGGGACTCTATTACTAAAACTCCACTGTCCGTCCGTCTGTCACCAGGCTGTATCTCATGAACTGTGATAATTAGACAGTTGAAATTTTCACAGATGATGTATTTCTGTTGCTGCTATAACAACAAATACTAAAAACAGAATAAAATAAATATTTAAGGGGGCTCCCACACAACAGACATGATTTTTTTACCTTTTTTATAGATAATGGTACGGAACCATTCGTGCGCGAGTCAGACTCGCACTTGACCGGTTTTTTTTTTTTTAGTGATTGGCCAACTATAGCCTTCATTCAGCAGAATCCTCATTCCTCTACATAAGGAATGCGGGACTGGTTGTTTTGTCTATTCTTGAGGAAGGCCTGTCTTGTTGTAGTAATGGACTTATTTTGACTAAATGATATTCACTCACAGCTTCTCTTTTCGCTCATCCTTACCCACAGCAGAATTAAATAAATAGTAATTGAGTCAAAAATTTGAATAAGGACTCTTGAATAAGGAGACTAACTCTTGAATAAGGAGATAAACTAGCATAATAAGCCTATAATTTTCCCATTGCTGGGACTCGGGCCTCCTCTCGGTGAGAGGGAGAGGGCCGTTATCCACCACGCGGCCCAGTGCGGGTTGGTAGATGTCACATGTCTTCGAATTTTTGGTTCTAGGACATGCCGGTTTCCTCATAATGTTTTCCTTCAACATTTTAAGAGCAATGGTGAAGAAATAATTTACACAAAGTAAAGCGCCTGTCTGGGTTCGAACCTACGACCTACAGCTCGTAAGTCGCGGCCGTTACCACTGGGCCACCAATGCAAACTATACATTATAATAATACCAATTACTGATATTGGGAACAAAAAGCATTGTTAACATAACTTGAATAGCAACTGACTCATCATTTCAATGTTTGGACTCTTTCGGAACCTGAATGAACAGACAGATGGGAAAATTCCAATATTATCTGTTCACACTTAAGTAGCAAAAAACATTAGTTATGTAATCAAAACATGTTTCTTTACAAGTTTTGTTTTTTATTAGCAGTAAGTATGGATTGTTGCCAGCTTCTTCTTTTTTTCGAGTCCATGGCAAATGTAAAAATATTATATTATGTTGGATTAGTTGGGCCCTCTAGGCAGCCACGCTAATCGCGGCATCGGTGATTTTTTAGATCCTCAGAAGTTCAGATATATGGACACTACCAGATAGTTTTCGACTTCAACTTTCTCTTAGCTTAGCAAGTTGAAAGTTAGTTGTTCCTTTTCAATGACAATGCATTTTTTCAGTAGAGGATCTGGATTTCTGTTGCTGCAGCCAGGGTTTGGCTAGTAGTAAAATGTTATGATAGTTTATCATCAGTCAAGCCTTTTTCCCAACTATGTTATGGTCAACTTCCAGTCTAACCGGATGCAGCTGAATACCAGTTTTTTTTTCATGAAGTCACTGCCTATCTGACCTCCACAACCCAGTTACTAGGTAAAACAATACCCTATGGTAAAACTGGTTTATACTATTGTATTCAATTGTTTTAGTAGTCAATTGTTAAATGCACAATGATATTTTTCTTTGTGCGCTGGTTAAGATGATAAATAGTGATACTGTTGAACCATTACATGAGTCAGATACATTGATTTGACAATTAATAAGCCAACTGAGTAAATTGAAGAAATTAAAAAAAAAAATATGTTCTAATGTAGGTAAATCTAGGAATTGTAGAACTTAATATTAGAATAGACATTAGTTCAAATTGTTTTTTTTTAAGATGACTCTCTAAATCAATACAGTCAGTGATTTACTGAATATCATTATATTGGTAGTTCATTAGAACATTCCATATACAAAATAAATATTTAAAACTTAAGACTGCACATTACAATATTTCATAAAGTTGTTTTGCTCCAATATGCTACATTGTGTTTTATTTTATTGCTGAAACAATAATTAAAAAATTATGCATTCATTATAACATTTCCTCAGATAAGTAAATAGATAGTAACACTATTTAATAATACTGCTTATTTAATTAGTTTATCTCAAGAACACTCTTAATATTTTAATGTAGCTATGTGAGTTAATGAACAAATATTATACAAACAAGGTCATACAAAAGGAAAACTTATGCAGTAACATTGAAATACCTACTCTATTTCTACAAAAGTGCATTATTGTACTGAGAAAACCAGATACCATCTGTAGGCTATTGTTATTCACTATCAATAGAAACTTTTTTTTAAATCTTCATTTGACAACAATGGGTCGCTCAGGTGTCGTACTTGTGATGTAGACTTGAATGAAATTTGAATAGTAATATGTAAATATTGGGTATTTTTTTTATGTAATGGGTCCAATACTTTATTTATTCGGATAACATGGCAAATCACTCGTAATTCACTCTATTGTGAGGGTTTTTTCCGTGGAAAGATAAGCGGAACTACTTACTTTCATCTTCGGTGGTATGTGCGCCTTTCTTGATATAAATATCCAATTTAACTGGGTGGTGTATCGATCGCTGTATCTTGATCCGTATGCACAGTCCAATAAGCGTCGCCAGCGAACAATGGGGCACAGTAGGATTGTACTCCACTCGTAACACAGGAATGTTGTCAGCGGTAGGCTCCTTCACAAAAATTCCTTCCTCGTAAATCACCTTCAAATCCTCGAGCGTACTCGGCTTTTCCGGATCCCGTATCGTCCGCAAAAAGTCTAGAACACCACAACACACGTTAAAGCCACAAACAAGCAACCCAACAAGTCCAAAACAACACGAAAACTGATCAAAACAAACCGTAAATCGTCTCTTTCAGGTCGTTCTCATCTCTATACCCTAACTCCTGTAGTGTCGCACTTTTGTCCATATAAGCTGGCTTCGCGAGCTCCACTGGTGGTTTTTGTGAGTTATTCAAAGAGAGTTTTGAGAAGAACGATATCATATCGTTGGTGGTAATAAATTGTTCTAATGATTTCTATAGTCACAAGTCGGACATGTTTGTTTTGTTGGAGCTTGTTATTTTCCCGTAGTTTGTCTATGGAGTTACAGATGCGTTCGCATAATCACGATTACAAAAAAGTTTCTTAACTAGAAGTTACATAAGTGTTCAGGCAGGCTTATTCCCAGATGAATTGCCCTTTTATGTTTTGACAGTAGTCTGCCGATGCTTTGAAAAATACCGTAAATATACGGTTTAGCATGATACATTGATGATACTCCCAGTTCAATAAATCATAAGTAGGTACCTACCTAATGCTGTGTGAGCATTTTGTTCAGTCTCACGGTACGAAGTTATTTGGACGGCTATTGTAATTTCCGAATACAAATTCATAATAGTCTTATGAGCCTTACAAATCAGTGGCTTTCAGAGTCCGGATTAAAGAATAGACTGACACCTCTGTAAGCCTGTATAGAAGTTCATTAGATTATTACAGTTTGTATACCACGCTCGTAATTTTGTGGCATTGAAATGACAATGTTTAGCAAGGGACTAATTTATTTAACCGAATAAATGTAGTATCCTATTTGTGCCTTTCATCCTAGATTGATTATAATAAAAGCGTCGAATTTTCGTAGAAAAAAAACCGGCAAAGGGTTCCATACCACCGTACAATATTTAATTTTACTAACACTACAGCTTGTACATATAAGAAAAACATATAGTTTATTTTTATTACCTGTTGTTAGAGCAGCAATAGAAATACACACTCTGAAAATTTTAAATGTCTACCTATTACGGTTAATGAGATACAGCCCGTTGACAGAAGGACGGACGGACGGACGGACAGCGGAGGCTTAGTCATAGGGTTCCTTTGGCACCCTTTTGGTAAGGAACTGTGCATTTAAAAACTGGTGATTTAATTTTATCTGAAGTTCAAGAAACTTTATTTGTCGCAATGAATGATTGATGATGAACGTATTTCATAGACAATTGACAAGAGAAATGTCACTTCCAGCTGCAACGGGAAAATAAAGTATGATGACACTTACACTTTTCCGATTAGATGGCGTTGTTTTCAAATTATTTTTACTCGTGACGTCGGTCACGTACCTAACAAAACCTCGTGGTGAGACGTGGTGGTGGGATCTAACGTGATCTAAAAGAAAAGGTGAATGTGGAAAAAGAGCTAGCTGACTGATAGGTCAAGTACATCCCTCGCTGCCTTTTCAAGGGGAAAACAAAAAGTTCCAACATCAAAGCACTTTTTTTTATTTTGGTCATGGGATCCTGATGTACTATGTTTTTGCCTCATGGCTAGATCTCAGCAGCTTAATCGTGTACACACATACATAAACTCACGGATTCTGATTGGGGGTAGGTAGAGAATGCTCGTGCTACGGTTCTTCCCATAGGTTAGGTACATACAATCTTAGTTAAGGCAGTCTGCTTGGGCTAATTCACAAGGTAAAACATCAACAAAACACCAAATTACTTATAACATAAGTTTATTAGAACTTCTTGAAGGATTTTTTGGAGCCCTTGCCCTTCGTGACTTTGAGTACGTTGAAACGGATGGTCTTGGAGAGCGGCCGGCACTCGCCGATGGTTACAATGTCTCCTAGCTCCACGTCCCTGGAAATATAAAGGTGGAATGTTCTAGAGAAATGTTCTTTACTTATCGGTTGAGATTGTAGATGGGATAAAATCAGAGTTTGGGTTAACAAACACGTCTTTCGTCAATAGGTTGTTCGGAAGACCGTCGTGTGAGTATCATCATTTTAATTCTAGAAATACAAGTGTTTTATGAAGTAGGCAAACTTGCATATCTATTTTTGTACCATGGTCTATTTAGTTTTAGTTGGTTTTTAGTTTTCGGACATAGGAAATGCTTTTCTTTCAGTGTGTCTAATTTAAGTTTTTTACACGGTGTACACAAGTGGACCAATTTAGACGTTAGCATTCAACAGTATTTTCGTTCAGTACGAAGGGGTCACCTAGCTCTTTGCAATAAATAAAAAATATCAAAAGAATTTCACCTAAAGCACGGCGATAAGTGCACAGACATATTTCTGTGACGCTTCTCGAATCTGTTGTACTTAGGCAGGTAGTGCAGATAATCGCGGCGGATGACGATAGTCCTCTGCATCTTCATCTTCTGGACCACTCCGGTAAGGATACGACCACGGATCGACACGTTGCCAGTGAAGGGACACTTCTTGTCGATGTATGTGCCTTCGATCGCCTGTTTTGGAAAAGTGAGTGTAAGTATTTTGAAAATGGTGGTTGGGAAAGTTAGTGTTTTGTGAAGCGGTTTAGAATTCTTTCGCCCGTTTGTATGGTTGATGATTTGCCTTTTTCATTGATTTGTTTTGGAACTGTAGCAGTGAAGCTGTAATGGTGAAGATTAAATTACCAACAATTATAATGATGGGTCTTTACGTATTCCTGCAAATATTTGCGTTATGTCGATACCACAAAATTAACGTTAGTATATTTTATATTGACCAAATACGCAAGTATGTAGGTAGTATGAATATCCAGAAGATTGCCACTTCAGTAAAATAACCTAGCTTCACTACTACATCTTTTACCAAAACTGGTTGCAATTATGACCTCTACCAGTGATAGGAATTTAGAACTCTATAATATGGAAGATCACTTGTTCAACTGTAATCAGATCTTGGGTTAGAACACGTTCTTCGTCACTTGGTTGTCAGAAGACCGTCGTGTGGGTATCATCATGTTAGCAGTATTTACAAAGTGTTTTAAACTTCCATTATATCACAAGTAATAATAAACACTATTATTGTTAGAAATTCCTCCACCATAATGTTAGGTAGGAATTGTCAATTTTACTGTAATTCTTGCCCATTATTTAAGATCCATAATTAACTGTACTTTAGTAATCAATCTACTAGCTACTTTACTTCTGCAACCGTTATTTCCACTGTAGAAATTGAAAGTCAAATTCTGGATTTTTTGCGATATAAAACTTTGCAGTCGACTTGCTGGGTTTCCATGCAGCAAGTCAGTTTGCAAAGTGCTGTACTATTTACATATTGATATATAGTATGTGTGCAATATAATGTTAACTTTTAAGTATTTAACTTGGATATAATAAAACTTGCTGCACCCCAACGGGGTCATGTACTCTTTTTTAGCCTAGCCTGTAACTGAGTGTACATTATGCAGAATAAATAAATAAAAATACTTCTGAAATTAATTTAATTCAGCATGACTTCTAACACAGCTCAAGCTGAGTTAAATCATAATTAATTAGTTTACTGATAATATTATGTAGTTACCTTCTAGAACTTAAACAATGAGCGTTTAAAACAAAAGGTCAAAAATTCATATTACCAAGTAATTCCTCGCCATTCACATTCAATGAAAAATAACAACTATGAAGTTTAATGATATCTTAATCTATGATGCAAATGGATACAGAACAGATATCACAAGGGGCACTTTTCAACTTGCTTGTAGAAAATCCCTTCTGTATAAATTACACTTCATATTAAAAATAATTAGTAATGAACTTAAACATAAATATTAACATTGTTACATTGAGAGCAGCATGCATACGATACCTTCGTCCAAATGGGCTGATAGCGCCTAGCTTGATAGGTTAACACAATGCTGATCATAACTTGATGACATTGGAGCAGATAGTTTTGATACTTAGCATGCCGGAGATATGGTTCATATTGCTTTGAAGGTGGTTTAAGCAGATTTCATTTATTTTAAAGATAGAACTTTTAACTTCTGAAATATGGCTAACGCTAAACATTTTGTTAACTGTTGTGTTCACACTTTATATCTCACTGCAGAATAAAATTCTCTGTTTTAATTGTGTATGTAAACAGTCAACAGATTTTCTAATTAACCATGAGTACTTCTGTCAGTATCTGTTGATAAATCTTCTTTATATTGAAGAATAAAAACGGATTTTTAGTTTTATAAAACTGCAAGGGACTTCTATTGTTGCCAATCATTAACATGCATAATGTGACTTTAAGGTTGTACTAGTCCACGTTGGTGGGTGTGGCAAATATGCATGCTATTTAGTTAATTTATGTATTAATTTAGTTTTTACTTATTTATTTTGTGAAATAGATGATGATTTATAGAGAAAATTACTGTATAATTTCATGAAGACTTTTGGGCGTTATGAAAAAACTACTGGGTGTAATGATGTATTTATTCAAAGTAAAATTATTTGAAATCTTAATAAATTATCTATCCATGTATGGTAACAATTTTGCCATTTTCATACTCTGGGAATTATTCACGCCCAGAGATGCGTTGAAATATGGAAGTTTCGACGCTCACAACTTTCAAACCAATTTATTTATTTAAAATTCTGTGTCCGTACAGGGCTAGATAATGACGAGATAAGTAGATATCATTTTTAATGTAGGTACACTACCAAACAGTGGATTAAACTCTATGCGACGTTAGTAAGGAAGAATGACTGACTAGTGTAACCTTAACATCCCTGACTTAAGATTCAAATTGCAATGATTGGACTGCATTCATGAAACGCGAGAAGTATCTATGGCATATTTTATAATATATTGTATCAAAATGATCTGTTCCAATGATTGTTGAATTCACTGGATGACTCCAGCCATGCACATGTTAAAGCAAGCTCTTCCTCTGACCAACATGGAACAGTTTCATGTACAATGGACTATTTAAAATTTTGGACCACCATTTCTAGGTTACACTTTGAGAATGTCTTTTATCTTTCAGACAGAACCTGTTTCTATTTTTTACATCAACTTGTTATAAAAATATAAAATATTTTGGAAACTGTCAATAAGAATTTAATTCTTATTATTTAAAATATATAATTACATAAAAAAATAAAAAAAATTAAAGGGCTTTGTCGCTTAGCGACCACATCGCCCAGTGCAGAGAATGCTAAGTTGATGTATCTCTTTCTATTTCAAAAGTACCTATTTCAAAAATATGGTTATCATTGCATGGAACAATAGTTTATTCATTATTTTTACACCAAAAAGGTCTTAATAATCCATTAGCATTATATAAAAAAAAGCTGTTGTGGTTTTTAAAAATCGAATGTGTAAATACAGTCCATTGCACATAAAACTAACAACGTAGTAGCCACCACCGTTGCAAGCCTGGATCCCATCGACCATAACTAAAAGTACCACACCTCAAGTGGAGTCTTGAAACCAAGACCGACATTCTTAGAATGTCTCATGTCTTTCCTCTTCATCACCCCCTTCCGGTTGAGGAACACCGTCGCCTGCTTCTGAAACGCTTTCTCTGTCTACGGAAAAATAAATACATTAATTCACACATCATGCGTTACCTCGCGAGGAGTTTTGAAACCGAGTCCCACATCTTTGTGGTACCTCAGTGGTTTCCTGCTACGCTTCACACCAATACCCTTTTTACGGTTCAAGAAAACCGTTGGTTGCTTTTGGAATGAACGTTCCGTCTGTAATTTTATCAATGCATTAGTTTTATTATTGATAAAAGATTAAGGTTTTCTAACTACGGAATTGTGAAGGTAAAAGAAATGGGAAGAGGATAGAACAGAAAACTAATTAACTTAATTTTTAAGCAAAACTAAAACAAACTACAGCTGAAAAATAAATGCACACTTTAAGAATACAAAATGAAAACTTAAAAAAAAATTGGCTCCAATAACACAATATTTTATACATTAAGAAATATTGGGTTTCCCACATATTTAAGTTTCATTGTTTATGATTTAACAATTTAATATGGGGAACCTTTAATAAAAGCCACTGTATAACTAGTTGATCTGATATCAATGGTATTATTTTGAAACTTTTTCATAAATTTCAGAGGTAATATTAAAATTCAATAATGAATTTATTATTGAAGATCACTTTTTTGACCGTAATCAGAGTTTGGGTAAGAACACGTTCTTCGTCACATGGTTGTCAGAAGACCGTCGTGTGAGTATCATCATTTTAAAGTCATTGTAAGTGCCCTCAATTGTCCACATAGTTTTAATATAAAATTATATGTCAGGTTGAACATACTTCTAAAGTTTTATTATTTGAATCTGAAAAACAACTGTCTTCATTTTGTTGTGAAATCTGGGAATATTTGTGTATTTTATGACTAGTTCAGTCAAGCCAGTGCCAGGTATTTAAATTGTACCAGATAGCAAAGGTGTGCATATTGGTCATTATTTTCAGAGCATTTCATTTTTATAGTTTTATTCTTAGAATTTAAAATTAAAAACGACCTGGTTTCTTGTTATCGAAAACAGTGGATTATTCATAAAAATAGGGCGAAATAGTCGCTGAATATGCTGAAGTTTAGATGTAAACATAACCTATCAACTGTAATTTATCATTTATAGTTTTACTGGCAATATATCTTCGAAAATTAGATATTTTAGGGGTGAATCATAATGCTTGGAAGATTTTTAGCATGGTTTTGACCAAACTCAACGCATTTTTACAACGGAACTAACCTATCGATCGAACACACTTCCATGATGAATTTGATCGAGTTTTAACTTGATGATTTTACAGGTACCGAAGTTAATTCAATTAAAAGCACCATTTAGTTCAGAAAACTGGGTTTAAGTTACAATTTAGAACACATTTTGACAGGATTTTTATCGGGAAAGCCGATTCCCACGTGCACCAACTTAGGAACCACATTTTCACAATAACACTTGTTTTACACTTGAAAAATATTAGTTAGATGAAGTTTTAAGTAATTCATGTCACTTTTGGAACAAATTAATAGTGTTTTAGCTAAAACTTTAATTATTTTAACCAGAAAACCAACACGTACCTGATCCGCCATCTTGCTTGACAACGAAAAGAAGGTGGTGTTGCAAATTAATAACGACTGCAATCTCCTAAGAAATAAAATAAGAATGTTGCCATGTAATATGTTGTGCCAGAAAGCCTTTCTACCGTTAAAATTATTATTATTTGATTAATCCTGAGTTAGCTGTTAATTCCGAGTTATATAGGATAACCCATGAACGCGCAAGTGTGCCTACCCATGGTCTGGCAGTTTGAGTAATTTAAGCGACCTACCCAAATGTCCTTTCTTTGGTATTGTTCGTCGAATCGTTGAGCTCCTTAAGTTCTGAGTTGATCTGCATAATTACTGACTCAATCTGTGTGGTTTTCCCTCAAAATACCATTTCAGACACAAATCTACATGGTCTTCACATGAGCTGACCAAGATTATGTCTGGACTTTAAAAGAGACTGTGACCTCTGAGTTTGTTTCGGCCTTTCTTCTCAGAATAGTCAGATAGGAAACGCCGACCTCGTCTAGTTTTAAAATGTGATTGATGTGTAAAAGTGTTTGCACAAACCTACTTACAGAAATAAAATAATTTATCATTACATTATCAAGGTATCTAAGGTTGACTGGTAGAAAATACATTAGATGCCTTTGTACACACGGCTACTGAAATAACAGACAAAACCTTTACTTAATACAAGGTTTTATTATGCTTAAAAATGCGATAATAAAGAAGACACATAACTTGTCAATGATAAACTGACAATTGAATAAAAAGAAAATGTTGCATAGAGACGGAAGAAGTAAAGAGTTTATATCATTCTCCCGCGCTAGTCAGTAACATAATCAGTTAAAAATGTTGGTGGTCTGCACACACGGCTGGATCTACGAATTGTCTCCGGTGGTGGAGATAGCGGCAGTCGTTCTTGGGACACTCGTCCTTCACTGTTGTCAGAGACCGACTCTTCTGCCTCTGTAGATGAAGAAGGTGTCATGTTACGGTTCTCAATTACCGGTGATGTAGGTGGTGTAACAAAAGAATCAGTTTCATTTTCCTGGGGAGCTATGTCATCTGAACCCAGCGGCGCTAGATAACGATTTGACACTGTAGTCTCTCTTCCATCGGGATATCTGACATAGGAGTAATCTGGATTACTATGTAATAGTTTATATCATATCATATCATCATACATATTTGTTACTCCTGTTTAATTTCTTCAGTAATACTTGGCCGGGATTCGTGAGCCAAGTTGGAATAGAAATTCTGTTAGTAGATCTCCGTTGGTGTCTGAACATTCGCTCATGTGGTGTGAAATTAGTAGCGGTGCAAAGTAAGGAGCGAATAGAATGTAAGGCTTGCGGCAAAACTTGCTCCCAGTTCTCAACTGATAAATTTTTAGTTTTCAGTGCCAAAAGTATTGTTTTCCAGAGTGTAGAATTCAATTTCTCCACTTGCCCATTGCCTTGTGGATTGTAGGCAGTAGTTCGGCTTGTGGCGATACCTCTTTCATGAAGAAATTCTTGTACTTCGGCAGAAAGAAAAACTGTGCCACGATTCCGAATGAATATACGATGGAAAACCAAATATCATGAATAAATTATTGAGGTGTTTGACCACTGTTTTTGAGCTGACGTCTGAGCATGGAAAAGCGAATGGAAATCGAGAAAATTCGTCAATTACAGTTAAAATGAATCTGTTAGTTGTATTCGTTGGAACTGGGCCTTTAAAATCTATGCTCAGGCGTTCGAAGGGTGCCGTTGCTTTGATAAGTCTTTACGTATCTTGGCTTTATTTCTGAACATGTCCGACAAGAGCTTGTCATATTTCGGACTTCTTCAAGGGAATATGGTAGATTTTTAGAACGTATCCAATGGAACATACGTGAAACACCGGGATGGCAGAGAGCTTCATGAAGTGATATAAGTTTGGCAATGCGAGATTCTGTAGATGCACAAACTCTAGATAGAGCATCAGCAGCGTAGCTTTCTTTACCGGGTCTATACACGATTTCAAATTTGTAAGCAGCAAGTTCCAACCGCCGTCTTTGAATCGTCTCATTTTTAATTTTGCTTGAGTGTTTCATATTAAACATAAAAGCAACCGAGCGTTGATCGGTGACCAAACGAAATTGCTTACTAATAAGGTAATGTCGCCATTTCTTTAATGATTCTACGATAGCGTAAGCTTCTTTCTCTATAGCAGAATGATTTTGTTCGGTTGGATTCAGGGTTCTTGAAAAGAATGCTACAGGCCTGGTGTCCTGCGTTAGCACTGCTGCGATTGAATGGTCTGATGCATCAGTTTCGACACTAAAAGGCACATTTTCATCGATAGCATGAATTGAAGATTTAACAATGTCGTTAGATTCTCAAAGCATTGTTTTTGCTCATTTGTAAGAGGGAAAGATGTTGTCCTAACAAGTGAGTGAATACGTTCTGAAAATTTAGGAATCCATTTGGAATAGTGAGCGAACATACCGAGTGTACGTCTGAGTGTCGGTATGTCTTGTGGTGGCGGTAAGTCAATAAGTGGCTTGAGGCGCTCACTGTCAGGTTTGATAATGTGGTTGTGAATGTTGCAGCCAAGAATATTAATAGAGTCTTGAGAAAATTTACATTTTTGCATACTCAATGTCAGACCGTACTTTTTGGCCGCAGTCATAAGCGCTCTAAGTTTTGGTCGTGTTCTTCACGAGTAAGGCCACAAATGGTGATGTCATCAAGATAAGCGTACGTCTTCTGAAGTTTTTCTTTTCTAGTTATCCAATCGATTGTTCGTTGAAAACTTGAGACGCCATTTGTCACTCCAAAAGGTATGCGCCTAAACTGATACAAATTACCCATAGCTTCGAAGGCAGTATACTTTCTTTCTTCGGGCAAAATTGGAACTTGATGGTAAGCACTTTTCAAGTCTATTAAGCTGAACATTGAGTTTTTGGCTACTTTAGCGACTAAGTCCTCTATGTTGGGTAATGGATATGCGTCAAGCTCAGTATAACGATTGATTGTTTGCGAATAATCAATTACAAGCCGTTTCCTATGCGTTTCATTTTTCGTTATGAGGACCTGGGCTCTCCACGGTGATTTACTCTCCTCAATCACACCTTCCACTAAAAGTTTGTCGATCTCGTCTTTAATAAATTTGGTATCTTCATCGCTGTGTTTCCTGGATTTTGCAGTAATAGGTCTGCATTTAGGAGAGACGTTTGCAAAAAGTGGTACGGCCGGCACAGATGCTGCAGGTACATTACACACGTGAAGTGGCTTCTTTGGTCCACCAAATGAGAATTCTAGTGACGCATGTTCTCCGAGGACGTCATGACCGATTATTATATCGGCGCAAAGATTTTTGACGATAAGGAAATTCACATTTTCGTATTTGTGATCTCCTATGTTAATTGTTTGAAAAGTTTGGCCTTCTACTTGCGAAACATGGTTAAGTGAGGCCATTGAAATTGTTTGATAGCTAGGCTTTGTTTTAAGTCCACAGAGTTTGGAGAAGCTGTCATTGATAAAAGAAACGGAACTTCCTGTGTCTAAGAGCGCTTCTGCTCTTATACCTTTGATGTACGCAGGCACAGTAGCTTTTCTTAGGGACGAAGGTGATGCTGCCATAACAATACATGCTGAATGATTCTTGTCTGTTGTAACTGAATTTGCTGTTCTGGATGAGCTTTTACAAACTGAAGCAAAATGTCCCTTTTTGTTACAAATTTGACAGACTCCATCAAACGCAGGACAGTTTCTCCGAAGATGTACTTGCCCTCCGCAGAAAAAGCATTTTCTTCTACGAGTAGCGGCAGAGAAATTCTCGTTTTGCTCAACTTGTTGAATGGAGAAATTGGAGGCAACCTGAGCCGTTTCCATTTGAGCTGCGTTCACTAGTAGGTTATTGAAACTATTGGAATGGGCCTCGGCTGTTTCTAAGGAAATTTCTTGATTGTAAGCTTGATCGAGTGTTAGACTAAGATTTTCTAAAAGCCTTTGCCTATATTTATTCGATAAGATACCTGATATAAAGGCGTCACGTATATAGTCGTTTCTGTTTGTTTCAGCGTCGACGTTAGTGAAGCCACAGTCTTTAGGTAGTTGTTTTAAAACTTGTAAATAGGTATCTATACTTTCATCGGAACGTTGTTTTCGCGATGCAAGCATGTGTCGTGCAAATATAATATTTTTGGGTTTCACAAACAGCTTCTCTAGTTTAACAATCGCTTCGTCATACTTATGAGTTTTACTTACGTAAGCATATACGTTAGGAGAGATATGGTTTACCAAAAGTTGATACTTGACTTCGTTCCATTGATCTTTAGTCGACTGTGCGTCTTCCCTTGATGACGAAAGAGCGGTCGCCTTCTTCTGACTTGATAAGAAGTATTCAAATGTTTTACGCCAATGTTCCCATGTTTTGGATGCGGTAGTATCTGATGGGTCAGCATCAAACCTTTCTGGCCTTAGATATTTTTCCATGATTTTTTAAGCATAATAAATTGAAATAACAGACAAAACCTTTACTTAATACAAGGTTTTATTATGCTTAAAAATGCGATAATAAAGAAGACACATAACTTGTCAATGATAAACTGACAATTGAATAAAAAGAAAATGTTGCATAGAGACGGAAGAAGTAAAGAGTTTATATCAGCTACATATCAAGCTATACATTTCTAGTAAGTATAAGCTAACCTCTCATTTTTACAATGCGAGAACAGCTTTTACTGGAAATTATAGCTTGATATGATGTAGCCGTGTGTACAGCAGTGGCGGCCCAGACTTACGTGTTGTAGGTCGTGAGTTCTAACTCAGGCGGGCACTTTACTTTCTGTATTTCATTTCATCACCACTGCTCTCAAAACGGTGAAGGAAAACATCGTGAGGAAACCGGCATGTCCTGGAACCAAAAATTTGAAGACATGTGAAATCCACACAACCCGCAGACCCATTTGCCTCTCACAGAGAGAAGGTCTGTGTCCGAGCAGTGGGAAAATTATAGGCTGATTATGAACCTTTGTATAGTATTTTTTTACCTGTGCATAAAGTTTTAATAAGTAAATTATTATTAAGTATAAAAAAATATAAGATTTTTTTTTCTTGAAACGTGATTAAAAGCTTTTAAATTTTAGATGTTTTATTTTCATAAGAGGATCATAATTTTTATAATCCTCTTCACATTTTTGAAGATTTCTGCTGTTATTGAATTCCAAAAGACGCTCCCTCAGACCTTCACCGGTAGCATTCGCCTGTAATATAACCTTTACCTGCAAGCTAGCCGTGTTACTTCTACCTATTTTATATGTATTAACTTATCTTCCTGGTTTCAACTATCTCTACACTACATAGCAGTTGATGGCCTGCGCAGTTACACTTGCAAAATCCTGGCCGTTACTGTGGAATATTGGATTGTTACATTACAGGCGAATGCTCCCGGAGCGCTTTTAGGTACAGTAAGTACGCAACCTGTAAAATATTTGTACTTAACTTTACAGAAGTGAGTAGGAGCACCCATGATACTCGTACAATTTTTAACTTCAATGAGCACTATTATAATGACCGTGTCATGGCGCATGTAGCAGGCTCAGTGACCTCATGCAGCGACGTGAACGCACCTATACGTCTTGTATTTTTATGCTTTCGAGTGTAAAAATAACTTGGGACAAAGAACCTGTCCTGTCTAGGTATTTATTGAAAAACAGGGAAATCAATTATGGGATCCTCTTCATCCTCAATATTATTATAAGATAATAAAACAAGATAATTCAAATTAAATCAAGTCAAAATATTTTATTTCACATAAACCTACATGGGCACTTATGAAACTTCAGAAGCTAGGTGCTCGGTTCCAGTTGTTCGTTTCCTATAAAGGGAGAAAAGCCGGCAAGAAACTCCATGGTTACTCTTTTAAAAATAATTGGCTTTTACAATGTTTCCAAATTGGGTTAATTAAATTGTCCGAAGAATTTGAAAATCCTAGATGCGTTAAAAGAGGAAGATCGGTACGCTTCAACATCGCAATCACTGAATCTCGGTGCATAACTACATGCGACGAAACTTGCACATCTGTAAAATCACACAGTCATGCGAGCGCAACCGTGCTAGAAACTTTTCTAGCCACCGAATGTTTTTGATTATGTTTATGATTGACATTGAGGTAGCGTCAGCGAGAGTCGGGCAATGCCTCACATCGTGTCTCTCATGCCTGTTTTAAATTATCTATCTCGCTCTAAAAAAAATGGTGAAGCAAACAATAACTCCTTACTAATATTATTAATGCGAAAATGAGTTTGTTTGTTTGTTGGTTTGTTATGCTTTCACTCTAAAACGGCTGAATGGATTTGGATGAAATTTGGCACACAGATAGACCATGACCTGGGTAAGGGCATAGGCTACTTTTAATGCTTGATCGCAAATAAAGTCGCGGGAAATAGCTGGTATAAATATAATTTTCAACAAATTATGATTATTGCCTGGATTTGCGTGTGAAAAGTCATGCCGTGTGTCTTATTTTCTTTCTTGGGTGATTAGAATACTTACTGAGTACACAAGAAGGCATTTTGATGTATATTTAGAAACAAAAACAAAAATTATTGAGCTCTTTTGACATGCGCTGTTTAGAGTGACGATGGTTCGCATGTGACTCAATGCCACCGTGTCCATTGGACTTGGTTCAGTAGAACCGCATGCTGTGATCAAGTAACATATCTTCCACTTTATGTTTATTTATGTTGAAATTACTATTGAAGAATTTCAAAAGAAAATAACTAGCCCTAGCCTATTAGCATCTCTTGGAAGAGAAAAACCTAAAGTCAAAAAGAGTGCTACAGGAACCGGGAAAACTAAAAAAATGAGGAAGACATTCCTACAAATAATTATAATATTTAAGTTTACTAATGGATCTGTTGATGTTGAGACTGAGATGACTGAGATGTTGAGATGTCTGTTTGTGGTGCTTTTTTACGCAAATAACATAATCGAATTAAAACTGAGTTTGTGGTTAGATACTTTCCCTCACTCGTCAGTTTTTAAATAAATGACAATAATAAATACATGCATCAACTTGACATTTTCCAGTATTCTCCAGTTTAATTGATTCATCAGTTTGGTTTGGACGCTCAAGGAAAAAGATATGAACAAACAAAAGTAGGTAATGTAAGGAATACTAATTCACTATAGTCAGTGAGGCAGTATTGTATCGTAACACTCAAAATTTGGTCTTGGATTGTTACATTACAGCCGAATGCTCCCGGTGAGAGAAAACTACCCTAAAGGTAAGTACCCTTTAGGGTAGTTTTAGGTTTTTTCATGTTTAAGTGTGAATGAACGCAATTTATCTTTTAAATTATTTTCAATCAAAATAATATAAAACCTGTGCATCAAAAACTATTATTCCTTTATATTAGCAATAAATAAAATTGTCTTTGCAATGGCAACTCAATGATATCCTGAACTGGTAACATCTGTAAACGAAACTGTCAGAACGCGAGTTGTTATGAAAATATTCGCAAAATAATTTTTCGAATTTGCGCCTGTTGACAGCGTTTAAACTCTTGAATTTTGATTTATTGCATTTTTACTTAACATTTTTATCATTTCGCTTTCAAAGTGCATGCAGATGTTCACAAAGTGACTAGTATCCGCGAGTGATGTATCGAGTTTTTCCCTTTTGTTTTGTCCAGAAAAATAAAATTTCTGGTTGATTTGCGATGGAGGAAGTGAGGCAGCTGGTGCAAGAAGAAGGCCGGGAGGCGCGGAACCTCGTTGCATTCCATGTGGCCGTCGACACACCAAGTAAATGCATTTTATTTATTTATGTTCATAAGTATGAAGTCAAAATCTCTCGTCCGTGGGCGGTAGTACTTATTTGTTTCGGAAAGCGACTGTGGAGGAGTGCCTGCAGGTACTAAACCGCGGTTAAAATCGTAAACATTGTACTGAATGTCGTCTTTGTGTGTTGAGTTAGAATAATAGACTGAATGAGAGGAGACCTTCGTGTAATTGTTATTTGTATGAGGTTTGTTTTTTATTTATGTTAAGATTCAAACTTGTTTTTAAGTATTTTTTTTTGGGTACAGACCTTGATTGAGTTGAATATGGTCAGTGGAAAGTTAGATGTGGAACACCTGTTAAGTTTTGTTAATCCTTCATCATCTGTTGTTTCATTTTAAATTATTCAGTCAGAATAACATACACGGTCTGCCCCCTTGTTCAAGACGCAAGCACTGTTGTTATTATCCCTAATGCAGTCTAGTGCTGAAACATAAGCTCGTCTAATTGCATTCCACTTTTCTTGATCCAATGCTAATAATCCAACTATATGGTTAAGTTTAATAAGACAATAGCTAAAAATTATTTTTTGTCTCGTCTTAAGTCAATCTACCATTAACCTTTTATATTCTAATATTGCATAAATTTTATTACTTGCTACATAATAGAAAATACGACACAAATAATCTAAAAATACCAATTACACTAACTTATTTTGTGCACACATTTTCCCGACATGCAATCTATTAAAATTTACAGCAAGCATTTTACAGTTTCTAACTGTAAATTTACTAGATATTGAGATCCTGTTATAAGACATTCATACAAAATGTTTGAAAGTTTCAGTTGCATATTTATATGAAAGAAGCAATTTGTTTTCAAGTTTTTTTAAGAACTAATTACCTATGATATTTATTTCTGTAAATTTGTTTTACAAAACACTTTTACACATCAAACTCAGAGGTCACAGTCTCTTTTAAAGTTCAGATATTATCCTAGTAAGGTCATATGAGGACCATGCTGAGGTGGTCTTTTGAGGAAAGGACCACTCAGAATATTTGAAGATACTGCATATGCTCTCAAATGTTAAAGTGATCCTATCATAGTCTATTCCTAGACATATAACTCTCCTAAGTTGCATCTGGTGACTCAACTTGAAAGGTAATGGTTACTCACAAACAAATTAACTGTTTTCTATGAATGTTATCATAATGGATACTGTTGGCCATGAAACGTTAAGAGTGACATCACCAATGTGCTTGCACTGCTGTATCATGCTTGCTCTGCTGTATCAGCCACCCATTGTTAAGATAGGGTCAAAATTCAGCATGGGAACATAAACAAAAATTCAGCTTGGGAATCTAAACAAGAGCAGAGTTGTGACCATTGTTATATTAAAGAGTTATGACTATGAGTAGACTTGTGGAGACCTTTGTAACTATTTGTAAAAGTCCTTTCATGTGTTAAATATATCCTTTGTCTTTATTATATTGTTTGAACTAATTATCCTATCCTACTAATATTATAGCTGTATAATATTAGTTAGCTAATATTATAGTTGAGCTCCTTAAGTTTTGAGTTGAGCTGCATGATTACTGACAAATGCGTGCACTGACTGGACAGGTCCACTCATTCTGTGTGGTATTTTTTCCTCAAAATTACCATTTCAGACTCAAATCTACATGGTCTTCACATGATCTGACCAAGATTATGTCTGAACTTTAAAAGAGACTGTGACCTCTGAGTTTGTTTCGGCCATTCTTCTCAGAGTAGTCAGATAGGAAACGCCAACCTCATCTAGTTTTAAAATATGATTGACGTGTAAAAGTGTTTGTACAAACCTACTTACAGAAATAAAATCATTTATCATTTATCATTTATAAATGTGAAAGTTTGTGAGGATGGATGGATGGATGGATAGATGGATTTTGTTAGTCTTTCCCGCAAAAGCTACTGAACGGATTTGGATGGAATTTGGAGCACAGATAGTTTATAACTTGTATTAACACGTAGGATTCTGTTAACCTCGGTAGTATGTTCCTATGGGATAATTTCCGACATCCACGCGGGCAAAACCGCGAGCAAAAGCTATTATTGTTATAAATACTAAAGTGGTTTCAATTAATAGTTAGTGATCTAAGTACATAATTAACTAGTTAAAATTCTCAAAAACAATAAATTATAAAACTAAATTACTAAGTTTTTGCTGCCATTGAAGAAATACTGAAACCGTGTCAAAATTTCATTTAAAGTCTTATACATACATCCCAAACTAATTACATTCGAGGAAGATATAAATATAGATCCAAAAAGCTGCTTTTTTATTTAACATCACGCCTTGTCCTTGAACGGTTGGGTAGAAGTGTAAAAGTGTAAAGTAGGTACTTAGTTCTGAATTTAAATGATTGTACACAATACTTCTAATAATTGCGGGACATGGAAATAAGCATTCGTTTGTATTGGGAAATGTGATGATTCCCGAGGGACATTCTTCTTCTTCTTCTTTTGGATGTGGTTTCCGCACTTAGTCCTTCAAGTGGACCATTGTGCGTGGGCCATGGCAGCCGTCGGTGGTTATTCCAACCAGCCCATCTCCCTCCAGAAGTTGATGATGTCTCCTGGTCTGTTGAGAGCATCTGTGTAGGATCTGGGTGCCCCGCGGGTTTGTGACCTAATCTAGGTGACGCCTGTGCATTCAAAGAGCACATGCGCTACGGTTTCCTCAGCCTCCATGCAAGCCCTGCACAGAGGACTGTCCGTTATGCCTATTGTGTGAAAGTGTTTGTTTAGCGAGCAGTGTCTCGTGATGGTGCCCGTCACCAGGCGCAGGCCGTTCCTGTCCAGACGTAATAAGCGTCTGGTTAACTTGCCATCCAAGGATGGCATGGCATCCTTGGACTGCCTACAGCCTGGTGTCGAGGTCCACCAGCATTCCGCTTGTGTGTGGGTGTACTCCTGTAACCATCTTCGTAGCTGGTTGAAGGGGATGGGCACGATGGGTTCGGGTCCACAGACTGACGCGCTGGATGCTTTTCTGGCCAGTTCGTCAGCTGCGTCGTTACCCAGTGATCCACTGTGTCCTTTAATCCATTGCAGTGTCACTGTGTTGCGATTAGATACCGCTACACGTTCTAGGTCATTGTGACATTCAAGTGTTATTTTCGAGGTAATATACTTTCTCCCCAAGGATTGGAGAACTGAGGCGCTGTCGGAGAGTATACTTATATGGGTGTCCTTAACTCTCCTGGCCTCTATGGCGTGCACCGCTTGTATGATGCCCACACACTCCGCCTGGTAGACGGTATTGAACTTTCCCAGCGGGCTGGATATATTTATGTTAAGGTCGTGCGAGAAAACTCCGACTCCGGTTCCGGAGTCAGACGTCTTAGATCCGTCGGTGTATACTCTCAACTCTTTCGGGCCTGAGTAGTCACAACGTTCTTCTGTAAGTGTTAAGTTGTAATGCCTTTGAACGTAGTGTAGTTTCGGAGCTTTGTCGCAGGGTGATGCCATCATTGGTTGTCGTTTGATCGCAGTTTCTTTGACGCGGATGTGCTTGACTCTACAGTCTTTGCTTAGGGTCCCTGATATATACAGCCTAAAGGCAGCCAGGGCGGCCTCCTCTTGCACGATGAGGTGCAGAGGTGGGGGGTTCCGAGGGACATTAAGAAAATAGTTGTACTGTACCTATACTAGGTATATCCATATTTCGAAAGTTATATTTAAGTCCCATGTAATAGGGGACGAGCCTTTTGCTATCAACCGGGCACAAATGCAGGCTCCGGGCTGCTACTGAGAAATTCCAGATAGAAAACCCAATAACACTTTATCCAACCTGGGAATCGAACCCAGGACCTTAAGGGAACCCACGAAATGGAATGAATGAATGAAATGTCAAAATTATTGTAGGTTGGTGGGACCTAGCTATGGTCACGCTATCTACAATTAGCTTTGACGGACCTTCGTCATTAATGTTTGATAAACAAGGCTTTCACGGACTGCTATGATTACGCTCTGCCTGTGGGTAGTAAATTACACATATCTTCGTTATATCTAATTCTTCCTTCGTTCCCTTCACATTCAAATTATATTATTTTACATAAAAGTTTCCGCAAACCAGCGTGACGCGACTCTAGTAGAACAATTTCCATGAAGTTTTCATTAAAAAATGTTCTACTAGAATCGCGTCGCGCAGTCGCGTCGCGCCTGTTTGCCGGAGCCTTAACCCTACATGGGCACTAATGAAACGTCAGAAGCTAGATGCAGGTTTCCATTTACTCTAGTAGAACATTTTCTATGAAAACTTCATGGAAATTGTTTTACCAAGAGCCGTGCCTCGCTGTCGCGTCGTGCCTGTCTGCCTTTATGCTTAGCAGTAGTGCTTGCGACCGCTAGACACACGAGACAGTCATTAGTTAGTCATTAGTCAGTATTAGAACACCGTCTATTTATACCCACTTATTAAACTTAAAACAGCAAGCTACAAATATGGCATTATGGATATACATTTACATACTAATTCTTAGAATAATGTTGACTAATGAGTAATGAGACCAGTTTAGACAGCTGTCTTTTATTTGTTATCAGCTCAGTTGATGAGGTCATCTGTCTAAATTAGAGTAACTACTGATTCCATGTTTCTTCATTATATACAGTAAACAGACAGACTGTATTTCGATTTCAGCAAATGTACAGTCAGCAAAAGAGATAAGTATCCAGGGTCGCCGGATATAGATGAAGTTTAGTAAGAAACCGCTGAATGTTTTCGAATAAAATAAAATAAAATTAATAGAAAACAAACTGGTAACATCAAATTAAATTTCATTCGAAAATATTCATCGGTTTCTTACTAAACTTCAACTACATCCTGCGACCCTGGATACTTATCTCCTTTGCTGACTGTACTTGTTTTTGTAGTATTGCAAAATACTGGAGATGCAAGATAGGAAGGGAATTTTAGCCCTGCAGGCTTAGCATGACGCTTTCTATTTCTTGGAAGACAAGACATAGCTATTTCTATACAAAGTGACCTTTCGTTTCTCTATTTTTGACATCGCACCGTAAAAATCCTTCTACAATTTGTCATTTTGTCTTTCGTTTCTACCAATCGTTGTCTAGGTCCTTTTTAGGGTTCCGTACCCAAAGGGTAAAACGGGACCCTATTACTAAGACTCCGCTGCACGTCCGTCTGTCACCAGGCTGTATTTCATGAACCGTGATAGTAAGACAGTTGAAATTTTCACAAGTGATGTATTTCTGTTGCCGCTATAACAACAAATACTAAAAAACAGAATAAAATAAATATTTAAGGGGGCTCCCATACAACAGACATGATTTTTTTTGCCGTTTTTATAGATAATTGTACGGAACCCTTCGTGCGCGAGTCCGACTCGCACTTTTTTATGTAGATTATTTCAGAAGAAAGTTTTCTATCCTAAACTGTCACAATCATACTTACAACTGACAGTTGTCTTAGGTAGAGAAGACAATTTGATTTTGTAATCGCCATGCTAAAGACAGTAGAAAACTTTTTACTCGACGGCCACAAAGTATAAAAATGGGATGGAAAAATGGAATGTTTCACTTTTTGCATGGAAAATGTGAAAAATGATTACCTAAATGTTGAGTTTTAGGGGTAAGTGTTGCATAAAGGGGGTCGAAGTTTTTCATTGGTTGCATAAAGGGGGTCGAAATTTTCATTAGTTTTGCGATAGGACACACCGTTTTCGAGATGTAAGCAAAATAAAAGAAAAACGTGAATAAACTACTGGATTTCGTAACAAAGTCCAGTTGACTCTTTCTACTTCGCTGCCGTCGTACTGGCTTCACGGAACGTCATTTTTGTCTATCCTTCCGTCGACAAAACGGTGCTCGTGCGAAGCCAGCAGCAGACTTTTTGCAAAAAATTGTTTAATACGTTTTCTGAATTCTGCAGCTTTTATGTCTTGTCCTGTGAAAAGAATGTACAAAAATAATCTCTTCTATTTCAAGTTAGTTTGTTTTAACTTTGCGTATCAGAGTCAAAATCTATACATTACTAGCGACCCGCCCCGGCTTCGCACGGGTTGCGGTACTTATCTACGGCGTACCCTACCTACCTACCCTACCTACCTACCCTACCTACCTACCCTACCCTACCTACCTACCTACCCTACCCTACCTACCTACCTACCCTACCTACCTACCCTACCTACCTTACCTACCTACCTACCTACCTACCTACCTACCCTACCTACCTACCCTACCTACCTACCCTACCTACCTACCCTACCTACCTACCTACACTACCTACCTACCCTACCTACCTACCCTACCTACCTACCTACCCTACCTACCCTACCTACCTACTCTACCTACCTACCTACCCTACCTACCTACCTACCCTACCTACCTACCTACCCTACCTACCTACCCTACCTACCTACCTACCTCCCTAACTCCCTACACTACATACCAAAAAAAAAAAAAAAAAATAGATGTTGGCCGATTCTCATAGATACCGGATAAGCACAAAAAATTTCATCAAAATCGGTTAAGCCGTTTCGGAGGAGTATGGCAACGAAAACTGTGACACGAGAATTTTATATATTAGATTTACATCTTAACCATTCTCTTTTACACAGTTGGCTATCATTATTTCACATCCTAGAATTTCTAAGAATTGATGGTCTTCGATGAAATCAAATAATTGCATTAGGTCATCAATTAAAAACGCCTATACATACCTATTCCCATAGTTCCAGTTGTGGTTTGCTTGCAGAATAATAGTAGTAAATCTAATAATTCTTAAACCCCGGCAACATTTTACGCGCTACGCATGTTTTGTATCGTTGTAGCATCATGATACGCGACACGTTGCGCAACATGATACAGAACGGCAACGCAGCAAGGTTGTCTAAAACAAGGCGAGAGACTCCACGCCCGTCATGTTTCGCTCAGCTGGCAATTACGTTGCGCTATTGCCAGGTCGCCGAACACGACAAATGTCACGAGTTGAGCGTCAAAGGCGTTAAAAAATGCCTTTGACACGGCGACAAAATGGCACGCGCCCTGTGTTGCTGTCGGTTGTGAAACGTTGTTAGTCCCTGCTGCATTCCTCAGCATTGTGAGCAAAAGGGGTGTCGGATCATGAGGCTTGAACTCGTGAATATCCCCGATGTGCAAGGGAGACGTGGATATTTGTCGCTCTGTCAATATGGAGCTTTTATTTAGGTTTATAAATTTTGATTACCTACTTACAACCTATTTTTATAGCTATTTTAAGCTGGACTTCTTGAATAAGAACTGGTTCTTAGAAGCTTTAAATAGAGAGAAGGCGAAAGAGAGTAGAGAGGCCTTTGCCCTGCAGTGGGAAACCAAAGGCTTGTAATAATAATAGTAAGCAACATTTTACATCTTCCTCCTGACATATCTGGTCTTATTAAAAAACACGATCTAACTTCAGCCAGAGCCTAAACCTTCGAGCCAGTTTTTGTTTTTCAAACTTTATGCCGACTTTAGTAAAGTTCTTAATACAAAATAGGCAACCTAAGACCGAACTAAGTTGTCAATTTTGTATAAGAAATTGTATTTCGATTTCTGTTAGGTTCTTATTTCAAACACAAGCTCGATGGTTTAAACCACTTTTAAAGAAAAACCTTATTTTGTAATTAGACCGAATTTAAGTTTAATTAACGAGATTAATAATTAAAAGAGTGTCCGTGGAGTTTCTTGCCCGTTCTTCCTACGCTTTGGAATGAGCAACTCGCTTCATTTTTCTGACCGACCGACCCCCCCCGCCCTTTGATAATTTAAAAGTGCCTGTAATTAATTTATCTGGAAAAAAAAAACACTTGATGCGGCAGGCAAGATCGTTTTAGCACGAGGGAACTCTTCACGGCTACTGTTATCATCTTGATATTAAGACTAGACTACTAGACTAGACTACTACTAGGTTAGACTTTGTCTGAACGGTGGGATTCACCAATGCTGCAGGCGTGGATGGGGTGGCACTCTCTTTGCAACAGAAGATGAGTGGTTCTCCTTTCATGCCCGATTAGTTTAATATTTTACGTACTAACATTTTCTTTAAGACTGTAATACTAACAAAATGGAACCTGATTTCCGAAATAAACGATTATTATTATTATTAAGTACACATGACATGTTGAGATTGAATCAGTTAGAACACAACGGTATTTATTTTTTGTAGAAAAGATACTGCCAATATTCGAATTTAGAGAGCTCTATCCATTTGATTCTACGGGATTCTACGGGTATCGTACACGCGTACGTAACGCATCGAGGCACATCGAGACGCATCGCCAGCCATTGGGACGATATTTTATGGGCGCTTACTTATCGTTTGTGATAAAGAAAAGGGAACGATTCGTATACTTTGTGCGTAGTGTACTACTGAACCAATATGTTTGTTTTTAGGTCACATTTAATTGAAATTAGCCCCAAAATTGATCCCTGTGGTACTCCCAGATTTAATTCAAAATAGTCAGTAATTGTATTTCGGTCTTTATCATCGTCAACCATTTTAACACGGTCAAAAAACAAGTACAGTAATTAAAGACAGTCAAAATATAAAATTTTAAGTTCAAGTTAAAACATTGAAAAAAAAAACCAAATAATTGACAACACTTTCATGAATCCCTCTCACTGTACTTCTGACATGCCAATTAAATCGGCGTCCATTCGTCCGCAAACATCGTTTGTTGGATTAGAATCTGAGAGATCATAAAGTGTGGCCTGAGCGCGCGCGCAATAGTGCGACACGGAGGCACAGCATCCTGTATTTTCTGCCGCGGCAGTACTTGCCTGAGACAAAGAGGCGAGCCAGCATAGCATGCAGATCAGGCGTGTTAATAGCGCCACGGAGGGTCTTGCAGGACTTGCAGGCTATCCCTATAACATAAATGTAAGAAAGAAGATTTTTATATTCCTGTGGCTATAGGAACTAGTCTAACTCAGTGCAACAGAAAACCAATATTTTACACGGAACGATAAATTACGATTTGAACTCCAATCTTGAAGCGAAGAGGTCTACCCAAGGTGCAGCGCAGACGGCACACTTTTTGTGCGATCGAGTCTGCGGCGCACAAAAAGTCTGCATGGCGCGCAAAAAGTCGGTCGCGGATTTTTCACAGACTCAACGCACACGACGCACATCTTCGATCATTCTGTCGGCAGAGCTGTAGGGACGTAGACGCTATGGAAATCGTGCAGAGATCGCGAAGTATTATTTTGTACATGAAGTACAGAAAAAGAAGAAGAAATAGAGAATTTTGGGTACATCCTATACTTTCGGAAAGATTACTGAAGGGACAGTTCCATACTACGTGCGTTACGTCCACCCCCTAGCAAATGCAGATTGCCGACTAAAGTCCGCCGTCTGCGTTAGCGCGCGTTGAAGCAAACGTTCAATTTTTTTCACACACTTTTTGTGCCGAGCGGCGCGGCGCGGCGCGGTGCGGTCTGCCCGAATTACACGGATTTTTTGTGCGCCGGACTTTTTGCGCGTCGTGTGCGTTACTGCATATAATTGCATAGGTTCTATTTTCACAGACTAGAAAGTGCGTCACGGATAGTCTGTCGTCTGTGCTGCACCCAAAAATTTAATTGTGGAGGACAAATAAGCACTCACTCCATGTAAAATACTGGTATTTCGCTGCTTCTGGTTAGATTAGAAGCCGACCTCCACATAATTGGGAAGGGGTTAGGCAGATAATGATCTGGTCAGACATCTCTCCATAGTCTCGTCTACAGATACAAAATTTTCAGGCTTCTTGAAGTTAGGAGAAAGAAAAAACAATTTACAATACAATCAATTGATTTAAAAAGCAAATAATAGTTTTGTGGTGTAATGTTTTTTTGTTATGTATTTTCTGGTGTACATTAAGTACTTAAACAGGGTAGCTGGGACATCGACGCGCAACCCGTTACCATGGATCTAGTATCTACATGATTCTGGACCCCCTGCGTTGAAATTTTCGTCGGTTATTTAAAAAAGGAAGTTGTTCTATACATTTTGCCCGCGTAGGTATTGCAGTTTTCTACGAAACAGAAGATTTTTTTGTAATAACCGGTGTGTAATATTTCTACGCTAGGGGGTCTAGAATCATGTGCTGAATTTATGGTTTCAGTTTGCGAGTCGATGTCCCTGCCACCCTGTATATAAATAAATAAATAAATATCTAACTGTAATGATATAATATAGCCTATGGGAAGAAACATTATGCTGTGAAGGACAAAACACTTAAATTGACACGTTATTTATGCTTTAAAAACGTACATTATATGTATTCAATGTCTTTGTATCAGTATTTGGAGAAAATAAAAGGTCAAGGGTTGTAATAATGAATAAATCAAAAGGTACCAACTCTCAAAGAGATGTCAGCATCATTGATGGAGTCCGATAGGGCCGATGCCTGCCGGGGTCGCAGATTGTTCGAAAGAGTTACCGTGGCCTTGACGCACAGGCAACTGAAGGAACACGGGTGGGTTTTAGTCAGTAAGAGTCTGACACGCCCTTCCGCTCCGCCCAGAACGGGAGAGGTCATTTGACGAACTCCCAGGCAAAAAAAAAAAAAGGTACCAACTGCGTTAAATTAATGTTTAGTTCGTCACATTGTTAGATGATGGTAGTTAATTATTTCCAAACTAGCTTCCGCCCGCGACTTCGTCCGCGTGAAATTTCTTTTTTTAACGTATAATCCTATCCTATCCTACTAATATAATAAATGTGAAAGTTTGTGAGGATGGATGGACGGATAGATAGATGGATGGATGTTTGTTACTCTTTCTCGCAAAAATTACTGAACGGATTTGGATGAAATTTGGAACACAGATAGTTTATAACCTGGATTAACAAGTAGAATACTTTTTATCCCAGTAGTACGTTCCTGTGGGATAATTTCCGACCTCCACGCGGGCGAAGCTGCGGGCAAAAGCTATTATATCATACAGCTGTGCCCCGTTACTTCGTTTTCACTTAACGCTCTTACTGACTGGGTTTTGCACGGCTCCTAAGGGTCGTGTCGTAACATGATGATAAATAGCTTATAACCTTCGTCAAGAATCGGGCTACCAAATGCAAAAATATTTTGTCTAATTCGACTGGTACATCCAGAGATTAGCGCGTTCAAATAAATAAATAAACAAACAAACAAAGAAACAAGCAAGCAAGCAAGATATATAAAACTAGCTTCTGCCCGCGACTTCGTCCGAGTGAAATTTCTTGTTCCCCCGACCCACGCCGTCGCATCGCATTGCCTACCCGCGTTATTACTTCGTTTTCGCTTAACGTTCTTACTGACTTTTTTTTCTTTCTGTTCGGCTCCTAAGGGTTCCAGCGTGATGTTAGATAGGCAATAGCCTTCCTCAAGAATTGGGCTATCACACCGTTTTTGAGATAAATAAGCAAAATAAAACAAAAACGTGAATAAACTACTGAATTTTGTAACAGTGCAGTTGACTTTTTCTACTTTGCTGCCGTCGCACTGTCTTCACGGAACGTCAGTTTTGTCTATTCTTCCGTCGACAAAACGGTGTCTGTGCTAAGTTGCTGGCGAGACGCAGCGTAGCGCGGTTGTCACTGCCAAACAAATATCAACATTGTGTGACTACAAATAAAGTTAAGAATGAATAACCTGAGACGCGCGCCTCTTTTCGCCTAGACGCGCTCTCGAGCTAATGGAAATTTATTTATTTTCAACTTTATTTCAAATGGTGCAATGTCGATATTTGCTTGGTACTGACGAATGCGCTGCGCTAGGCCTCGCCAGATGTGCGCCGGCCCATAGGCGAGTGGCCAAAATCGGAACTAACGCCGCCATCTTGTTTTTCAATACATTTCCCAAAACATTATCACGAGTGTTTACCAACAGCGCCAATGTCATTTGCGCGCTAAAAGTTCCTTGAAGGACTGTCTGTAGTTAGATATTTTCAACTGTATGTTTGCTTATGTAATATTATGTGCCTAGCTTAGCATAGCTAACTATGCACACAATGTGACCTTTGCAAACCGAATATCAATATTACCAACAAGTAAATTCAATCAATAGTTCAGGAGAACCTGAAAGGGAAATCTCCCCTTTGAAACATGACTAATAACAATTACGTTCACAGGGGTTGCGTTTTCCGCCCACATTTCATCAAAGGCTTTTGTAGTACCTACGTACATATGTATGTATGCATGCAATTAGTGTTTGATAAACAAGGCTTTCATGGACTGCTATGATTTTGCGCTGCAGGTGATTAAAAAGATAAATTACACATATCTTCGTTATATCAAATTCTTCCTTCGTTCCCTTCACATTCAAATTATATTATTTTACATAAAGGTTCCCGCAGACAGAAGCGACACGACTGTTGTAGAACAATTTCCATGAAGTTTTCATTAAAAAATGTTCTACTAGAATCGCGTCGCGCCTGTTTGCCGGAGCCTTAACCCTACATGGGCACTAATGAAACGTCAGAAGCCAGATGCAGGTTTCCATTTAGTTTGTCATTTTCTATGGAGAAGAGCCGGCAAGAAACTCCACGGTTTCTCTTTACAAAATGATCTCTGAATTTAGATGTTTTAAGCCGGTATTTTAATTAACAAGTTCTTATTTGTAATGGCTTTTATGGAAGCCATAATGTTACGTAGTGTGACCAACAAACCGAGGAGTTTTCAATTAGAACAAATTGAATCGGTTTATGAAAATCCGGTGACGTTTACTTTTAGCCCGTTTTATAAAAGCGAGCTTAAGAGGAACTGATTTTAATTTAGCTTGCAAGATAAATAAAAGCTTGTAATAAGAACGGTTTATTCATATTTGCCTTAAAACAACACAGAGCAGAATGATTGCGAATATTCACAAAGGACAGGATAGTTGCTGTGAACGTTACAGAACTTATCTAGGTCATACGGCAGTACCTATATACCGCGTGCGGGGCGGGAGCGAACTACCTCGCCATCCGGGCACATCCTTTACCGAGAATTCATGATCGATATTGCAGGGCTTATATACAGGCAAACTGGGAGATGCGTAGCAAATAGCTAGCTGGTTTTATCACGGCGCAGATTTACCTATTTATTGAATGAATAACATTTTACGTTCCTATAAAATAAACGATTTCAATAGCAATGTTGCAGCAGTTTATAATACTTATGACTCTAAAGAACATTAAAATCGAGAGGCAGAGAAAGAGAGAGACAGAGAGAGAGAGAGAGAGATACAGAGAGAGAGAGAGACAGAGAGAGAGAGAGAGACATAGAGAGAGAGAGAGAGAGACAGAGAGAGAGAGACAGAGAGAGAGACAGAGAGAGAGAGAGAGACAGAGAGAGAGAGAGAGACAGAGAGACTGAGAGAGAGATAGGGAGAGAGAGAGACAGAGAGAGAGAGAGACATTGAGAGAGAGAGAGAGCGAGAGACATTGAGAGAGAGAGAGAGAGAGAGACATTGAGATAGAGAGACAGAGAGAGAAAGAGAGAGACAGACGGAGAGAGAGTCATTTATGCCAATTAGGCTGAGAATCAACAGTTTTTGACCGTCAAAATTAAATTAGACAATCCCCCAAAACCCCCGCCCTTCACCACTTCCTTCTAGCTGGCAAGAAGTGGCGCAAGAAATTTCCCAGTAGCATATCTGTCACTTAAGTTTGAAGAACTTGATCCTAACCAATAGTATACAAAGCAGGGGCGTAGCTTTCGTACAACCCGATTCCTATCCGCTTCCCTTCGGAACAACCACTTCTTAGTGTCTAATATTGCCAATCAATATAGTATACTTGTGTGTGTAACTGTGTATCACATCACATTACAGATATTTAATACCGGTTTAATACAACTGAAGTCTAAAAATATAACATAAATGCCTATTCTTTTTGTCTTAAAACTAAAAAACACGCTTTAATACCATTAAACTGAAGTAAAAAGTAAAAAATAGTCAAAGTCAAAGTCAAAAGTTTATTTGCAAACTAAGTGTACATTTTGGTGTTATTTTATAATGTAGGCGGCCTTTTCCAGGCATCGCAAATTTGAGGGTTATTTAAAATTAAAAATTAAAATAACTATACTATTGTCACCATTTTACATGAATAATTTCAATAATACTCATTCAAATAATAATAATATAAATAAATTTTTTATTAGATCGCCGTATTCATTTATTTAGAATAGGAAGTCATGTAGGTAGTGGTGTAAGCGTGCATAATGTCTGTGTACGAGAATGTGTGTGTAGCAGCTATTGATTTATTTTTGGTGTAAAAATTCTTCAATTGAATAGTATTTTTTTTTAATATAGGTTTTTAATAAAATACATATAAATTTGAATATAAGAATAAAGTGATTAACGAGAAATATATGTTATTGTAAAAAAAAGCGTTATTACCACTGGGCCATCATTGCCCTGAATAGGTATATGCAGTGAAATCCACGTGAAAATACTATTTCTGGACTAAACATGAGCCCTCATTCAAGAAATCCCAACAAGCTGAACTAACGTCACATCCAAAACACACCAAACAATTTTGTAACCGTTTTAACGTATACCTTGTTCACGCATACGCAGATCGCATCTCCCGCAAGCCGCCCCGCCCCGGAGCCCCGCCGCCCCGACGCGCTGCGCCGCGCGGCCCTACGCGCCTCAGATCAGCTTCGGCCGGCAGAGACAAGCGGTCCGAACTGCGTGCGAGATACTGGGCGTTGCTGTTCGGAGATCTGCAGCGAGCTGTAAGTATAACCTATATAATATAATATATAAAATAACTATGTCTTCATCCTTCCTACCATTTTGGAACAAAGTTCCTTATCGCACGGTACGGACTTGGTGGATGGGGGCTAGGCGAAAAGAAGTATAAGAATTTTCCGTCACGAGTTTCCGTCACGACCCTTTCTTTGTTTGATTGGTTGAACGCGCTGATCTCAGGAACTACTGGTTGGAATTGAAAAAATCTCTTTGTGTTGGATAGTCCATTTATCGAGGAAGGCTTTAGGCTATATAGCATTACGCTACGACCAATAGGAGCGGAACATAAATGAAAAATGTTGCAAAAACGGGAAAACATTATTCCTTTTGAGAGCTTCCGTTGCGTGCGCTGCGTAAACGGTTAGTCACGCAAAAATCATGTAGGTATGACGGAATTGGTCCCCTTTAAAAGTTCTAAAAAAAGTCCGCGACAGCATATGTCTATCTTTTAAGGTTGTCTCAATATAACCCTTTTTATGGTAATCAAATTTGTTCTATGGATGTTCTAAATATACTACGAAAGGAACTTCGTTCCAATCGAGTGTGCTACGACTCTCACGCATTTCTTGGCTACGTGCTTGGCGCCAACAGTAGACTTAGCATGAGGCTTTCTATTTCTTGGAAGAATAGACATAGCTACTTCTATAAAAAGTTACATTTCTCCATTTTTGACATCGCACCCTGAAAATCCTTCTACAATCTGTCATTTTGTCTTTCGTTTCTACCGATCGTTGTCTAGGTCCTTTTTTATGTAGACTATTTCAGAAGAAAGGTTTCTATCCCAAACTGTCAAAATCACACTGACAACTGACAGTTGTCTACGGTAGTGAAGACAATTTGATTTTGTAATCGCCATGCTAAAGACAGTAAGAAACTTTTTACTCGACGGCGACAAAGTATAAAAATAGAATGGAAAAATGGAATTTTTCACTTTCTGTATGGAAAATTATTACCTACGTGTTAAGTTTTAGGGTTTAAGGGCTTCACAAAGGGGATATTATTAATTGCACATCAAATAAATAATCACCTATCAATTTATTTCCATCATTTAAATACTGACTGCACAGCAAATTAAATACTGACTGCACAGCAAATCAACCAGACCGTACATACATAATAATCACATTCATAGCGTGTGAGTATTAGATGGTCGACGTCAGTGGCATCCCGAGGTTCGGTTGGTTAGGTTCCTTTAAGCCCTTTAGACAGAAATAGGAGCCCCGCGAAGCGGGGCTCCGTCGACCAGCTTATTAACCCTAACCCTATATTTAGATTACCCTAGATTTCGGTAAAACGCAAATTAAATAAAACTTTGTGTAGCTGCGTGTACAAAAAGTCACGCTTTGGTATTCGTTAGTAATAGATTTTTTATTTAAAAAAATGTGGTACTCGTTGGGAATAGAAAATAAATTGATGAAAAAGCTTTTGCTTTAGGAAAAATCGCTGTACGCTGCGAAAATAAATTGTAGTGTGTTTAGTGATATTTTGAGTTGAATATTTTGCTGTGCAATCAGTAATTTTGATGGGAATTCGGAATCTTATTGCATAGAAAAAGGATATTTTTTGATTTGCGTTTAAATACTACCCTTCACAAAGGGGGTCGAAAGTTTCATTATTTTTGCGATAAGACACACCATTTTCGAGATATAAGCAAAATAAAATAAAAAACGTGAATAAACTACTGAATTTCGTAAACGTGCAGTTGACTTTTTCTACTTTGCTGCCGTCGTACTGTCTTCCATGGAACGTCATTTTTGTCTATTCTTCCGTCGACAAAACGGTGCTCGTGCTAAGCCTGTAGTAGTGCCCACTGTAATGAGCAGGCATCTGGGCACGCAGGAGACGATCTTACCTACCCCGATCTCTTTGGGGTCGTGGCAGCACGCCATCTTCTACATCTCTCTTAGTTACTCCCTTTTAGCCATATTATCTTTGGCACAATCCATACATCTTTAGACACAATATACCATTATTTATTTTTCCAAAACAAGAGTACCTATGCATTGTTCCTTTGGCCTTGGTGAGTTGGTTTAGTGGCGAGTCTATGCCCATAAACAACAAGCATACTTTTCGTAGTCAACGCAGTATTTTCGAAGTCGGCTTTTGGGCTAAAAATGTATTGTGTATCAATGTCATTCAAAAGGTGGGGGTCCCTTATCGGTACACCTCTGTGCCGGTACGCGAGTACTTGTGCCGACTTGTAGACGCATAGGGTTATGTGTAGTTACGAAACTTACGATGGGAGTTACGTACGTGATTTTTTATGCTCTTGCATTAATTAACATTAAATGATTCAAACGACATCTCTCGAAAGCTCTCGAATAAACAACACAACACAACACATAGGCAGATATAGTTCGGGCAGCTTGACCTCAGCTTAATTCTAGGAATAACATCCCTTTGCGAGACAAAATCAATAATGCCCGGGTCCAGAACCACAAACTAGATAGTTACAGAAGGCCGGCTGCATGCAACGTGCGATGGCAAGTGCATGCACACAAAGAGGTGTACGTAATACGTAATATAAGTCACGAGTACGCGCGCACTCGCTGTACGTAGACGCGTGTCTACAGGGTGTAAAAATACCCACCTCATAGCTGTTATCTACGCATTCTGTACATTAAATTAAGTAACATTGAGCAAACCATATTGATGGGGAACGACTTTTATTTTTGGGGTGTTAAATTTCTGTTTACGGCAGCGCGCAATGTATCACACGACAAAACACTGTGCTTATGGGTGCTTGCAATGGTACAGGAGTTGTGGGGATATTTAAAGTTAAGTTATAACATTTAAAAAACAATTTTTCACGAATACAAGTAAAGAAATAGTTGGATCTTTGACCTTCAATATTTCCGTAACCAGAAGGTTCCCAGGTATAATCCAGTACAAAAAAAATATCACGATGACTAGGAGTATAAGTGACTCGGATTCGTTAAGCATCTTTTTATTACACCAGTTATGGAGTTTTCGTATGGAGTCGACCTTCTGTACCTCTATTTATTTTGTGGCAGTACTGTCGAGCTTCATGCTTCAATCTGTGAATTCAATATGATGGCGTTGCATCGTATGTATGTATACCTTTGATTAAATTGGCTACCTCGGCTCTTTGAAGTATTATTTGTACGTATATCGCGTTTCGGCTAGCAATTTTAGTAATTGAACTGCGTTTTTGTTCTGTTCTTTAAGGGATGTAATTTAAATGTCGATGCAACAAATTTTAGGCGTCGTTGAAAATTGCCGATGTTAGTCGAAGTTTTACGAACTATTATTGATTACTACTGTTATGCGACTTTATGAAATACGTGTAAAGCCTTCTCAATAGTGTAGTGATGAATGCAGTGGTAGTGATCAACTTTATATTTGTCAAGATAACTTATATAGCCAATATCAATTATCAATTCTGATCATTGACTACCTGTTTTAAAAGCGAATTTACGCATATCATTTTCAAAAGGACAATGTAGGCTCCGAAGCTCTTCCACTGGATAAGCGTAATATTCACGATGATTTCCTTCTTAACTTGTGTCGTTTTAATTAATACATACTAAAAACTTATTCTTCCACAGATCGGCGAAATCTACAACACAGTTGAGGCTCACGAGAATCTAAACGAGTGCCAAGAAGTAATTCTAGTTCTAGAGAATTACACTCGCGATTTCAAGGCTCTCGGTGAATGGTTTCGACTGAAGTGGGAATACGACAACACGCCACCACCCCAAAGACCACAGAGTCTGGCATGGGAGATCAGAAAGACTGACTTTGTACGCCCAGAATCTCGAAAAGGGTATTCAGTCAAGAGTTCTCCGTCAGTGTCAGGCAAAAACAGCCCTTTGCTATCAGGATATAACACCCCAAGTGGCAAGAACAGCCCGAATCTAACTGGCAAAGCCAGTCCTGGAAGCGGAAAAGTCAGTCCAAGAGTTACGGGACATAATAGTCCTAAAGCTAACATTGAGTTTTTCAGCAACAAAATCGCTGCGAAAATCACTGCTAAGCCTGAACCTAAGTCTGCTAAAGAGTTGTCGAGACTCTCTGATATAAAGGAAAAGGATGTTAAGGATACAGCCGAAGAAAATGTGATGCCGCCACCAGTTGATGAAAAAGAAGCAAATCCAGTGAAAGATGTGATACCACCAGCTGTCGAGAAAGATAAACCGATCAAACCACCTGTTGTCGAAATAGGTAAAGCAAAGGAATGCCCCAACACGAGCCCAAAAATGGTTGTTATTAAATCACCTAAACGCACAGTATTACAAGATGGCGCTAAGTCAGTACCCAATGGAGATATTTCTAGCCAAGCTAAAGCAACCATTGCCAAACTGGATGCTATGGAAAACGAATTCTTAGACAAACAACTTACTGAAAATGTAGCTAAGAACGAGAATCAACTAAATCTTGACAAGGAAATCGAAAGTGCAGTAAAATTTGTTGACGCAAATGATAATGCAGTAAAAATAGTAGAACAAATCAAAGCTATTGCTGAGAAAATTAAAACGGTCAACGAAAATATCGCTGTAAATGAAAAACAAAGCGTGTCAACAGAGTCTCCAATTAAATCTGAGGACAACTTTGGTAACATATCCAATGAGAGCTCCTGCAAGTCGAGCGATGTAAAACCTATACCAACTGAAGAAAAAGTAGACTTTGTTGCTACAAAACACGTTAAAGAAGCTGTTGTTTCACCAGAAATCAATAAGAATGAGATCAAAGATCAAGAAGTGGGTTCCAAAAAGCAAGAATTAACACAGGATATAAAAAATAACCAACCATTAAATGGTATAAAAGAATCGGAAGTCACTAAAGTCGATGAAACTACAGACAAAGAAACTCCACTCAGTGAAGTAAAAGAACCCAAGAAAGACCACGATTCAAAGAAGATTGATATCAAAACTGCAGCTGAAAAGCCGAATTTAAGACCGGCTTACTCCCAGGCAGCGGCTAAGCCAAAACCTGTGACTTCAACCAAAACTGAAGTTAAAACTCCAACCAGATTGATAGCTCGAAGCAAAACTGTTGTGGAAATGCGTCCTAACTCCGCTTCTAAAGCCCCAAGAGCGTTTCCCAAACGAAATCAAACAAGTAAATGCAGTTATCCTTTCAATCTTACTACGGGAAGGACTAGTCTATTCGATGCTCCTGCTAATAAACCAGTGTCTAAGAAACCTCCTAATCCCAATCGTACCCAAATGGGTTCGGGAGATAATAAGATTACACTAAAAGTTGATCTAAAGAAACGTCCTCCTAGACCAGTTACTCTCAAAATCAACGAAAAAGGAGATAAAACAGAGAAATTAAATCCGTCATTTGATAAGAAAGATGGTGAAGAATACAGCAGCTCTGATACTATTGTCACTCAAATTGATATGTTAAGAATCGAATCCAGTGAGAGTTTAAAAACTTTAGTACCAGAAGAGGGAGACTTCGCTAATTCAGTTGAAGTACTTAATGTTGATAATGCTAAGACCGATAACGATGGCTGGCTCACTGTGAAATCTAGACGACTAAGTCGCGAATCGAAGAAGCAATCTAAATCACACTGGGCTAACAGATTCCACCAACCGTCAGCAACTACCAGTCTACCAACACTTAACATGATTGAATCTCCTAAACAAGAAGTCAGAGAGATAGTATCCGCCTCAAAATTAGATCGCGCTAAGTCCGAACAGCCACAAAATACACCAGAAAATCCGAAGATTGTAAAGCCAAAACCTCAAATTAAAGCGGTAAAGAAAGACCTGTCCATTATAAGACAGAAATCAGACGTGACTGGTTTGAAAACCCGTACGTCTAGAAGCAAGGCTTTGAAACGGGAGAAAAACAAGAATACTCCCAAAGATGATGGCTCAGAGTTGACTAAAAACCGTCTACATTCATCTTTAGAAAGTCTAACTACAGGACTAGCTAGATCTCAAGAAAAAACCGAAGAAACTTTCGACTTCGACAAATGGAAGTCGGAATTCATGTCGACTTTCAAATTTTTGGAAGACGATGATCAAATGAATGATCATAATGAGATACTCAAATCAGCTGATCCGTCAGAAATGTCAGAGATTGCAGAGATGACGTCACAGATTGAGGAGAATGAAAGGAAGATCAGTTGGGCGTTGGATTTCCAATCGGAAGTCGATCAAAGGAAGTTGTGTGAGGAAGAAGATTTGTTGAACAGACAGATCATGGAACTGCAACAAGTTTCTGATATCGATTTGGATACGGAGACAGATGATACTGAGGTAAGCAGTTTATTTTAACTTGATCATATTAAAGCTTTTGATTTAGAATCTGAATTGACTTTAATATCTCCTCAATAAAATATGATACCGCAGGCATTTCGGTGCAGATTTAAATTATCCTATGTATCGGCTTACAATTATTTTATTACAACAGTTACAAAACAGACGCGATGCGACTAGTAGAACAATTCAAATTGTTCTGCAAAAGTCGTGACACTCTGTCGCGTCGCGCTAGTCTGCAGCTGCGCTAGTCTCATTGAAACTGATAACTTTTATTTCGCTCGTTTAACTAAAACGCGTCTTATGATGTTGCGACAGGATGTTGTCGCATCATCAAATCGGTGTCAAACTTTTATAGCTAGAATGCGAGACTTGGCTATTTCGTGTGTCTATTAAATTAATGTCGTTCATTTGTAAGGTGCGTTTTGTTTTTGCAGAATAAACTAGTTTTGTTTTTCTTCTTTAATTATAATTATTGCTGTCCCTTAATTTTGTACTAATACATAATTTATTTCGATCACAGACTGACGCAGAAATTCTCTGTGAGGACACATCAGTAGGTGCTTCCTGCCAATCCACGGAGAACCTATCTTTAGCTGCAAGTCTTGAAGACCAGTACGAGACTGCTCTAGCTGGCATGTCCTGGGCAGAAAGAGTGGATACCCTAGGAGCCTTGGAAGCGTTGGTAGCTAGGGATCCAGGTAAATTGTTAATAACTTGATAGAATTATGTACTATCGGCCCAAGTTAAGCATGCTCACTTAAGAAAATATTCCTGCGAGAGCGCAGCTAGTGACAAACCACACCCCTTCCTAGTTTCCCCCAATTAGAGACAATATGCATTTGTGTGAGTAATGAGCGAGTAACATAAAATAACAAACATTAGCTAGAGCGCGGCAGTGCCAATACAAGGAACAACTGCAAAACATTTGAGATAATCCTAAGGTAATAAAAAAACGTATGGCCCTTGTATTAAGCCGTCCTCTATTGTTTAACCGAATTTCCAGACATTCCCACTAAATAACAATGGGTCTTAGATAATGAACTTATTTTTATTTCAGTTGCAAGAGTTGTGCGGCTTGCGGCCTTGCGTTAGCTACAAACAAAAAGCTCTGATAACATTGTATGAACTGCGCAGAGTATTGGTTCAAATATTACTGTAATTTTCAAGTATTCCCAAATTGCCCAAGTATAAACAAACACATAGAAATTTAGATAGTTATTTACTTTTAATAAAGTCGATTAAACACAAAAAATTTCAATATAAACATTTGATACCTTCATGCAGTGCCGGTCAACGCACCTATACCTAACGTATTCAGGGAGCCGTGAGATAAAAGGTAAACAAACCATAAATGTCCGTTCAATCGATTTTGAATGCTATTGTGTTGGTGGCATGACAAATGGCAGCTGCAGTAAACAGTTGGTATTGTAACCACTTTTTTGCCTTTAATGCCATCCATAAGCCTACGGAATAGAAGTCAAAATCGGTGGAACGGACTGTAATAAAACGGTTCGTTTCAATGTCTCATCTTATTGTGAAGGGAATATGGTGCGGTTGCTGCGGCATGCGGCATCACATAGGATATGGTGAAAATTGGAGAGGCAGTGAAAGTGTTCATAAATAACCTATATCTATAGACCCGATAGAGAGAGGAAAATATTAAAGTGGATTAATACATATAAATTGTAGTTTATTAGTTATTACAAATTATTTTTGTAAATACTGCAATATCAATAATACATTTTCTAAACCAAACAAACAGAAGATATGAGTACTAAAATTAATTCTTGTCCATAATAAAAAAACAATTCAATTCAATAACAAAGAGCTCACGCCGCCGCCGCGCCGCGCTGGCCGTGCCCATTAAAAACTCGTCTCTTAGCAGAAACAAGTGAGCATAGTACTCTCCTAGTGTGAGTGTCACACATTCTATACATGATTATACTAATACGAACACCACTAAAATACGCTTTGTGCATCCTATTGGTCAAAACTCGTGCATTGTGCGATCGAGTCGTGAGCCGTGCTATGCGATTATCGCCTTAGAGGTGAGCATGCAGAAGTTTGGCCGATAGTACAATATTACAATTGGTTGTTTTATGTTGAAATCGGTCTGGGGTTTTGTCTTAAAATAAGTTCGTTTTAACGTTAGTGTCACTTGAATTTTTGTGTTTCTTACATATTATTTGTCATGGTAGCAGCGATACACGAATGTCCTGAGTGTTTCCATAGCCACAAGAAACATCGTTATAGACGTAGCTCACCGATTCAGAAGTTCAGAACCTCACTTTGACGTCCGATTTGCTTGCATACTCTATGTTATTATTTATTTTAATTAACAGAGCACTATTTAGTCTTTCTCTGTGTAATCATAACTATTTTACCATGACAACAATTCTTTATCCACTCGGTTTGTTATATAACAATTTTAGAAAGAAAGAAAGAAAGAAAGAAAGAATAAAGTTAATTTTCACACAGTTCGTGAAACACAAAATACAAATAACAACAAAAAAAGTGAAAATAATGTTTAATAACAACAGTGTATGCCTCACGGCTGCGCCAAAAAGTTTCATTTCAGCATCAATGCCAGACAGATGCTGTCTGACGCTGGTTTTCTAATGAACCCTTAGAGACAAATGGCGGGGAGTACAAACAGTTTCAACATACCTAATAAATATTTTTTATACTTATAAATAAATGAATAAACTAGTACTAAACACTTCCTCTCTCCTTAAACATCATCATTACATTTAGTTTCCTTGCTCTTGTTTCATGTTTATTATTGTATATATTATATGTAGATAATTATATGTTTTATGTATGTATGTATTTGTTGTATATGTAAATGGTACACCACTGACTACCTGCATTATTGTCTCTCCTTCTCCCTTGAATCCATCCAAAGGTTGTCTGTAAAAGATCGCTTTTAGCGATAAGACCGCCCATTGTGTCACCCTGTGTAAAATGTCTACATTTATATCTGTAATTATTATGGTGTACATAATAAAGAGTATTCTATTCTATTCTTACTTTGTATCAAATAGAGTTAGAAATACAAAAAAATATGAAATCTATAAAACTCTGTCTCAGCAAAACCTGTTCTTAGCTGGCTAGTTTTGAATCCATTTTGGTCATTAGAAGAATATCTGGAAACCAAATTCAAACAAGTTCTATTTCCCTCTTTAGGTCGAGCCCAACAGCTTCACGCCAAGCTATCTCAAGGCATAAAACGTCGCGGTAGCTTACAAGACGCGCTACGACGACTTCAATTAAAACAAGCGCGCGCCGAACGACAGAGGATCGAGTACCAGACCGAACGCGCCAGGAAGATACATCAGCTGTTGGCGAGAGTGGAGGAAGTTAAGGTAGGGAGCTTAAACTTGATTAAATTCGCTGAATAATTATGAAAACCGTATCACAATTTATCGTGTAGTTTAGAGGAGCTAGGTGGTTACATAGAAAGGCACGAAACGCGACTTTGTTTTATGTTAAGCACAGACAACTTAGCCCCGTAGACACCTCATTAAGAACATTTTGTTCGAATATACTATCGCTAAAAGTCAGGGGGGGCCGAGGTGCAAAGAGAGCTGTGATTGGCTATTTCAATGTCACATGTCATACGTCAAATGACTCATAGGACGGCTTAGGGTTGGTATGAGACTCGATATTTTTATCGATAAGCAACATTTGTAAGTACTTAGATTTATTTATCTATTGAAAAAGGTACACCGATCAAATAAAGTCTCACATTATAGCACAGAGATATTACGTATACTAATTCGTTATACCTATTATTTATATCTAGGTATACTTAATTCAGGAAATATTTTTTGCATCAAACAGAAAATAGTTTTGGAGAAGCACGTGCCACGTTTGCGCCAAATTCCATGCAATGAGTGTTTTAATTAGTGCCAAAACATTTCGGGAATTAGGTAACTAAAGTCGATAATATCTGACAATATTGAAAAGTGACCCACCAAAGTTGGTACAGCAGTAATAAATAAAATTCGTCGACGAATTTTATTTATGTAGCAATCCGTAGTAAAGTGACGGGAACATATAACACTATTTGTAGTGGGACACCAATTTTCTTCTCGTTTTGTAGCGCTTATACAAATTTTCTTTTTTTCTAGGCATTTTGGAAACCTTTAAAACAAAATAATGATTATTTATTTATTTTATGTTTGTGGTAACTTATCGATATTTTATTTGTAGATTTGTTATCGATTCATCATCACTAGTAAACTGTTACCGATGATAGAGCGAGATAGTAATATATAAATTAAAACGTGAAAGAAAGAGATTTTTCAAAAGACATCAACGAGCGCTACTGCACCTGTGCATTTGTTTCGTATTCAAATAATGTCGTTAAATTAAATTTTGTAATTATTTTAGGCTTTTAAATAACTTATCGGTGAAATGTAATGCCGTCTTTGTGTAACCTCGAAGTTTTGCAACATTTTCCGCACCATTTCACTGCACAATACGGCATTTTGAATATTCTTTTCGATTTTTAAAACCTCAGAACAATAACTAAAACACGTCAACATTCGGTAACGGACTGACTGGCGCTTCCTAGACGAGTTGGGGGCGTGGCCATCACATATGAGGCCGTAGAGCTAATGCTTGGCGAGCGCGTTTGCCCTCCTATGCGGTGTCTACGGGGCTAAGTTGTCTGTGATGTTAAGTATCGAGAGTTCCAATGGATCCTGGTAAAATTGCTGTCCATCATCAGATAAGGATGCTTTTAAATCTGGCGTTGGTCTAACGGATTTTTAAGCTATTGCATAGCTGTTATCGCGGGCTTTGAGCGCGGCGACCGCATCAAGAAATTCCGTAACGAAAATAAAACCTAACACCCCCCACTCCGCCTACCATGTAGCTCGGCCGAGCGTTCGCTTAACGTGTATGTACATGGTACGACTGTACTTGAATTAATATCAAAGAAAAAAAATACTGCATAAATAAATAATTATAATTGCATAAGTTGACAAAAAATGCTATGCAATAGCTTTACCGCGGCAGTCCCCGAGTGCCATACAAGTTTTTTTTTTAACTGTTTATTCACTAGTGGCGCTGTGAGCTGTAGACCTCGCGAGCTTGTCTTGGCATAGCTTAAAACTGAATAAATGTTCACCGAGCACCATAAAACAAAATCCTTAAAACAAAAAACGCGCGCAAAGAGCGTGAAATGGCGGAAATATGTTTTTTTTACGTTACTAACGCTCAAAAAAAAATCTTTTTCAAAATTTCGAAAAACGAAATCAACAATTCAATTCCATATAATTATAGAACCTGCTCACAAAATTTCATGAGAATCGGTTGAGAAATGCGACCTGTAGAGGAGAACAGCTATCCGCCGGACATACGAAAGCATTTTTGCCCAAACTGAAACGGAGACGCTTCGCGCTCGCTCGATCAGTAACAATTTAGGACCTAATTTGGTAGCACTTGGAGGAAGAATAATATTGGTTGTCTTTTGCTTGACAATTTTAGGAACATTTTAATGGACATATTTATTAAAAGTTTTGTAATGTAATAAAATAAACGTTATAATTATGAAGTAATTGATATTATGTACTAAAGGCTGATTTTACCAAAGTCCATCCAATCTTTCATCCATTGATAAAAATTTACTTCTGACAGTTCAAAATTGTCAAAAAATTCAAAATTTATTCACAGGGTAAGAGTTATTCTTGGTATAAAAGTTTGGTGAAATTCCCCCTAAGATATATCAAATACAAGTTCTGACAGGATCTTACTCGCCAGTGGCGCCAACTGGCGAGTAAAAAAACAATAGCCCTATTACACTACGCGCCATAGTTTCGTGATATCCTCACGTCCACGATAGCACAGTCACACGGTGTAATGCATTTATGTGGCGTATATTTATTTATTTATTTTATTATTTATGTACACACATTAAAATAGATACAGAAACGGTATATCAGTATTGAGTACAAAGGTACTGCTTATTTGTTAAGAAATTTCTTCCAGCAGACCTGCGACAGGAGAAATGAAAAAGAAATGTAAACAATAGTGTGTGAAAACAAGAAGAGAAGAATTTGATTTTGTGACGTCTTAAATTAGAATATTAAATATACTTACATATAATGCAAATGTATATTCAGCGCCCAACATACACGATTTTGACTTTGATACTTTAACTTATTAAGTTTACCCATTCTTCAGGTTGCTAAAAATGAGTTGATTGAAGAGAAGCGTCTTCGTATGGAGAGGCGGCTTCAGAAGGCAGCTGAGAACAGAGATCAACATCTCAAGGTATGGAATATAACGTTATCTAAATTGTCTTTACATGATGTATTGTTTGTTCCTTCCGCTGTTTATATGGGGTTGTTTTATTTTCTTATAACAAGTGAGCGATGGATGGACTGTGTGAAAGATGATATGGCTAGAAAGGGGTGACTACCGAGATGACGACTGATAGAGAAGTGGGGAAGAAAAAGACATGTTGTGCTGACCACAAATATATTGGGATAAGGTCAGGAGAATGATAAATAAGTTATAGTATGATTCTAACTGTATGGCGGCTCTGAAGTGCGCTCCTCGCTGCGCAGTACCGCACCGCTCCCCCCCGCTGACACGTGAATGTGTTACTGCGCAGCGACTCGCCTCATGTTCCGAGCGGCCATTAAGTTTGAATCGTACTATAGCACTCATTCAGTTTGTTACTGTAAAATCTCGTGTCTGTTCATGTAATAGACGTAATCACTTACTTGTGGCGCCCCCTGGGCAATGAAATTCGTTGTCAATCGACTTGATCGATTTTTCATCATAATAGCTTGTGTCAAAGTCAAAAGTTAAATTCAAATAGGCACATAAAAGGCACTTTTGAACGTTAAAATTTACAAGAAAATCGAATTGATTCTAATAATTGTCACTTCCAAACGGTAGTCTCGTATGGAGAAGAATGGGCAAGAAACTCCACCGTTCAATCTTTTACAATATTTTATTTACATTAATTATATAATTAATGTAAATAAAATAAATAAGACGATGAATCTAGAATAAAATTACTATACCACAATAGGTGAAAATAATTAAATATAATGCAATGATGGCTAAATTAATTATGTGATAGATACATGGTGCACATATTTACAAATATTGAAACGCAGATGATTTTTCAAAAATTTGAACAAGTATTAATTTAGTGTGTGAGTTAAAGTAATTACAGAATGTAAATTCATGTCATAAAAAATATAAATTACCAGTTCGCTCTTACGAAATTAGAATATTTCCTGTTTTTTTTTACTGCTGTAAAAGCCGGTAACTTGAGATTTGTTAGCACATTCACCAATATCTTCTCAGCGAAATTTTCTACATTTCTTCATCTTCATCATCAGCCTACAGCAGTCCACTGCTGCACATAGGCCTCTCCAATTGCTCGTCATTCAGGTCGATTCTCGGCAACTCTTATCTAGCTGCTACCAGCAACCCTGCACGTATCGTCGCTCCACCTGCCAGAGGGCGTCCTACCTTACGTTTGCCGATTCGCGGTCTCCACTCAAGAACACGTCTACCCCAACGATCATCGGTTCTACGGCTAATATGGCCGGCACATTGCCACTTCAGCTTGATTATTCTGTTAGCTATGTCGACTACTTTTCTTATTCTTTTTCCAGGACATAGTCCGCAAAGCCCACGACGAAGAAGAAAAACTCCGTGAGATCGCGTTCATCAAACAGTTGGAAGCTGAGAACCGTCGGCACGAGTTCTTGGAGCAGTGTCGCTCGCACACCACGCGGCTGAGGCAGATGAGACGGGATCGCCTGTCTAAACTGGTCATTATTAGCTTTTATTAAAATTTCTGGACATTTTTAGGAAGTATACAAATTGAGGAGGTCAGGAACAAAAAGTGTTTCTTTTTTTATTCGGTGTCAAAACCTTGAATTTTATCAATTTCTGAACAGATTTGGTTCAATTAGTGGCTTATTTCATGAGAAAATGGCATTTAAAAGGAGTATTCTGTACAAAAGGTAATATTTACATTCGAATCGTGCACACCCATATTACATTTTTCTCGGTTCCTAAGAAAAAGAAAAAGTGTAAATGTCACTTTTTGTTCCTGACCTCTTTAATTATGTTACGGGTTTTGCTATTAAAATCTTAGGAGGCATAGGGCCAGTTTATTTGTCAGGTTCGCGTTGACTGCTGAGATTGGTATATAGATTCATCAACACCCGGTCGCAGCGGTTTACGTGCTCTTGACAATTTGTCACATTAATATTGCGATAATTTTCGTTCTTGAAACTGGCCTATAATGTCACTAGGGCAGGGATCACCAATTAGATTTAGGTATTGGCGTTCCGTTTAAAATTTAAATTAAAACGAAAATAAACATTTTTTTATTAAGTAATAAATAAATATTATGTAATGAAAAAAAATAACACAGTAATTAATTAATATTAATGTGGAATATTACATGTTTTACTTTGAACTATTTGTCTGAAGTCTGGAGTAAAGTTGGTGTAAAGTAAAATTTTTTTTGTTAGATCAAACTCAAACTCTAAGCATTTATTTAAAATAAACCAATTACAGGTACTTTTGAATTGTCAAGGGGTCAGTCGGTCAGAAAGATGAAGCTAGTTGCTCATTCCAAAGCATAGTAGGTACAAATGGAGAAGAACGGGCAAGAAACTCCATGGACACCTTTTAAATCAAAATATGGTTACAAAAGATTGGTTACATAATTCATGTTGAAATTATGCATGTGAGAACGATGCCGAAAGTTAAAAGCGTCCGTAAAAAAAAGACAAAAACAGTTCAAATATTAAATTAAATTAAAATAAGTCGTGGCAGCTAAGAGGTGACCAGTCCCTACTGACGGCGCCCGTTCACGAACATGAGATAATGTTTTAGTTAGACTGTTTACCTAAGGTCCGCAAAAAATAGATCGGCGGTCCGGGTCCGTACCGCGGTCCGCCAGTTGGTGACTCCTGCACTAGGGATTATAGTCACACTAGCTTTTGCCCGCGGCTTCGCTCACGTTAATTTAGACTTTGACTATCAATTCGGGTTATAATTCAATCATAATTCGAAAGACACGTGGCGCCATCAATTATCATAAGAACGTTATTGTTGTTTTCCTAGGGAACAGTACCTTTTTGCGGGATGAAAGGTACCCTATGTCCGTTTCTGTACCCCTGACAACGTATATGCAAAATTTTAGGATGATCGGTTCAGTGGTTTAGGCGTGAAAAGGTAACAAATAAACTTACTTCGCATTTATAATATTAGTTAGGAAGTTAGGATTGGCAGCACTGTCTTAATGTTGTAGTTTGGCGATCGGAAGTTGCCCAAAACGGAAGGTGGTCTAGAGAAATTTATATACTAGTATCTATCGGTGCCGTTACTTGAAACGGAAGTGATTAATATTGGACTAGTTAAATTAAATATTATTACTTCGCTTTTTTTTTTTGGGAGTTTTGGCAGTGTTAAGGCACTGCTATCGAGAAGTCGTCGCCAGGCCGGAAAGTTCGCTATGAATTTTCTGGGCTGGCGAGGCCTACTCGTTATCGGTGCCTTTAAGTGAGATTTGTCTTCAGCTTAGGCAGTTTTCTTTTTTTATAAAAACGTCATTAATTCATTTTTGACATCAGAGCATAAAACTATACAGCAACCAAAAAAATAACGTCGGATCTTAGCATAATTTGAATTGTGCTCTCAAATCACAAACAAATTTCGTAATCTCTCTTTCTAGGAACAAAAAGCAGCTCGCGAGGCAGCCGTAGGTGCCCGCAGACAAGCTCTGGAGGCAGCTAGGAAGTTACACGTGGAGACTCTACTCGAGAAGAGGAAGGAGAGAGATGCCAGAGTCGAGGAGTTGAAGGAGTTGAAGAAACAAGAGAGAGATGACGCAGCAAGAGAGAAGGTGAGTTTAAAGAATATGTATTTCGTTATGCAGGGTCAAGTGAAATTAACTAGAGAAACTCCACAGACGTGACGGGTCTCTGAAGTTTCACCAGTTAATTGAATTTGACCTTATATTTGCTTATAGGTTGTTTTTTTCTTTCGTAAGTTATAATAATAATGATTACTTGACATAAGTACGCTGCTTACCGATGTTTCGTCAATTTTCAAAGTCGAAATCCATACATTTTTCACTTTGCTTTCCTATTTCAAGTTGTGCAAATAAAAATATGCTTTATCTCCACAGGCGGAAGGCGTAAAATCCCGTCTATCAGCCCTCGCAGCAGCCGCAGAGTTAGAAGCCGACGCGCTTCGCTCGCGCATCCGGGATAAACAGGATGCGAGTCAACAAAGACTCGAGTCTCATCTACAAGCTATACGGGAGAAGGCCACGGGGCCAAGACAAGCGGTATGGCATCACCAGAGATCGGATATTCAGATGCATATTCACCTAAAGTTGAGATGTTGGCTAATATGGAATGCGCTTTTGTATCGAAAAAATCTTAACTTTAACTAGCACGCACCACCCCTCCTCTTACACCCTACATACACATATTTGCATGGGAGATTAAACATACATTTTAAATAAAAATGCATCTGAATAGTTATGCAATCCAACAATCTTGGGTTTTCTTTTTTAATCAATACTTTTTTAGATGCCGCTTCCATACTATACACCCGACTAGTTATGCATTCCCGATGTTCCTGGAATCCCAGGTTTTTTTATACAAACAAAAGAATATTTTAGGTAGCCGCTTCCATACTTTCATAGCCAAAAAATAACTTTAGGTAAATATACATCCGAATATCCGATCTCTGGTCATTACTCATAATCATTATTTCAACCTGGAGTCACCCACTGCTGGGTATAGACCTCTTTTTCTTTCTGATTTACTTCCCTTTTCTGAGCTATGTGTGTATATTTAAGCGGTAAGTAGTAACTACACGCCCTTTTTCTCTAAAGAGGTAGACAGAGGTATTTATATCCCCGCACTCATAAAAAACAAAAGTTACAACTCATTGTTTGAGCAACATGTTTTTGTGCTGCGGGAAACTTGTTGCTGGCTACAATGTTGCGCAATTTAACGTAAGCTTCGTAATAGGGTTCTGTTGCCACCTTTTTGGGTATGGATAACTAAAATCCAGTTTAAACCAGCGCACGCTCTCACTCATTATGGCAAAAAAAAACAATATTGGTTGAAGGAGCACGGCTGTTCAATAGTTTACCGGAAGATATGAAAAATGTGACAATATTAATACATTCAAACGCAGATTAAGGCAATAAATACCATTTGAAATAACATAAATCAGAATATGCTAATATAATGTCTTCAGCACCCTAGAGGTAACTAACTTATGGTAATAGTACTAGTATATGACGGAGAAGGTACGTCTCTCTCGTTATCATCAGCAATATTTTAACTACTGTGGGCATACTATGGGTCGTGTTGGTTATTGCGCAATAGAAAAACCGTTTGCAGTTCAAATCAAATTATAATTTACGATCAAATTAATCACACTAGCGAATCAGACACTGTAGGTACATGACACAACTATACGGAACGCGCGACAGTTTCTAAACGTGTTCACTGCTTAACCGCCAACCACAAACTCTTTCTGTAACTCTGGTCAAGCGTTATGTTGTAGACTCTGTCGAGCGCCACCTGGTGGCGCTGGCGTTCCGATTAGTCAAAGTCAAACGATTGATTTAACGTATTTCCTATATCCATCATTAGGTATATCTTATGTATATCATTATAAGCGAATTATTATTTTTAAGTTCTTATGAGAAATAAAGTTCTTTAAACCCAAAAAACGCTTCCAACGTAGAAAGCGACCCTCAGGGCCCTTGCGCTACAAACCCAGTCGCTGCGGTGACCAATAAAAATAAAAGTCTGTCGAGAAGTGTCGTGGGGCATGCGGTTGAAACGAATTTCTTTTCGCTTTTGCACACTTGGCGAATGAGACCTAGACCGGAAAGTGTAACATTATGATTGTTACGACACTTTTTTACGTACAGTACAACTATTTTCTTAATGTCCCTCGCAAACTTCGTATTTCGTCAGTCGTCGGATTTCTATCAGTTGCCCTTTGCACTTGGTAACCTATATAGAGTTGTTAATACTCTTTTAACTTTGTAATTGATTTTAAAAATGGGAGGAATCTGACGAAACCCAAAGTTTGCCGAGGGACATTAAGAAAATAGTTGTTCTATAATAAAAGTGTTGTACACAGTATAACGTGCTTTAAGGAACTTTGTTCCAAATGGATAAAAGCGAAACAAGCTTAACTAATTATAATTTATTATCTTCGACAGACAACCTCAGAAAGCCAAGACCAGACAGCTAAAGAAGAGAAGGAGATACACGATGAAACTGAAAGACTCGAACAAGAGCGGAAGGAGAGGGAGAAACTGAAAGCCGTCAAGAAGAAGGCGAGGAAAGTTAAACAGAAGTTGTTGAGCACGTGAGTATTTTGACACAATTTATTAAAACGATAAAAGAGGGAGGCAGCTAGTGAGTGAAAAGGAGTAAAGGCATACGACAGTGCCAGAAAGAGTGAGAAACAGAAACAGAGAGAATCAAGATTGAGAAATTAATTAATAATTAAAAATGAATTAATAATTAAAAATTAATTAATTAATTAATTAATTTTATTTTTGTTGTTTCTGTTTCTGTTTAACACGTGCCGATCAGTAAGGTATCGATGAGTGTCAGTGAAATATGGTATTGTAGCATACATTTAGCCCGCCGCCGACCGCCGCACTCGTGTGGCGCGCCGCGCCCCGGCGTGAGCGCTGCGCCGCCGCGAGCCGGGATCCGACGTGCATTACTAGCGCACAATATTTTGCCTGAGACGGTAGCAGTATGTAACAATGTTTTGACATATAGCAGGCTGTTTGTGTATGTGAGTTTAAATGTTTGTAAACGCACCCACAATGCAGGAGAAATTCCTAGAATAAATAAATAAAATTAAATAAATTTAAAATTAAATTTCCTAAATTCCTAGCTGCGCCCCGCGGTTTCACCCGCAGAAATCTCGATCCCGTGGGAATATCGGGATAAAAAGTATCCTATGGCCTAATCCAGGTCATAGTCTACCCATGCGCCAAATTTTATCCAAATCCGTTTAGCCGTTTTAGCGTGATTGAGTAACAAACATCCAAACATCCACACTTTCACATTTATAATATTACTAGCTGACCCGGCAGACTTCGTACTGCCAAATATAGCCTGTCAAAATGATTTGTAATGTGTCATTTTTTTGTTCCTACATATTTTATAGTCGGGGCAAAAAATTCTCATGAACAGAACTGTCACCCTGGTGATAGGGCATTGTGAATAAGAAATATAATTAAATAAAACATATACAAGCATTTAAAAATAAGTAATCTCTTTATAGTTAATCATATGAACCATAATTATTAACAAAAATCAGTTTTATTTTCATTGTAGTGCTTTGTGATATACGATGTTTTTTGTTTGATTATCTGGCGCATAGACAAACAAATCTGATGGTTCTCCAACACGGGAACAGGCAACATACAATTGACCATGTGAGAAACATGGGTTTTCCAGATTAATACCACAAACACTTAATGATTGCCCCTTTTTTTTTTTTTTTTTTTTTTTTTTTGGGTGGGAAATCATCAAATGACGTCTCCCGCTCTGGGCGGAGCGGAAGGGCGTGTCAGACTCTTACTGACTAAAACCCACCCGTGTTCCTTCAGTTGCCTGTGCGCCAGGGCCACGGTAACTCTTTCGAACAATCCGCAGCCCCGGCAGGCATCGGTCCTATCGGACCCCGTCAAATTTGCTGACATCTCTTTGAGGCGCGCGTGGAACACGACGCGCCAACGACCCGGGCCTGGTCCTTACCGGACGGCGAGCTGCCCATTGCCCGCCGTCCGCAAGCCCGCGCCTACGGTGGCCGGGAGTCGGCAATCGACTCCCGACGCCCAGGGTGTCTCCTCCTCCTACGGCGGCTAGGGGCGCGAGGGCGCAGTGATTGCCTCTCCCTCTCGCGCTCCGCCTCCTCCTTCGCGAGCATTACTGCTTCGCAGAAGGAGGTGACGGCTTCCCATTCCCTCTCGCTTCGTACCATGGCCTGAACCAGGGCCGGGCGCGAGAGGTCGCCGCCGCCGATCGCCGCCACGAGGACACGGCGGTGCTCCGCCCAAGCCGGACAGACCTCCACCGTATGCTCCACCGTGTCCTCCGGTCGATCCACACAATGGTAACACCCGGGCGTTTCCTCCCGCCTTATTCGAAACAGGAACCTCCCGAAACAGCCATGTCCGGTGAGGACCTGCGTCAGGCGGAAGGTGAGGACGCCGTGGCGCCTCTCAAGCCACTCCTCAAAGAGGGGTCTTACCGCCGCAATTGTGGCGTGCCCTGCGCTGGGTTGCGACAGTCGCACTCTCCATGCCGCCATGAGATCCCGCCGGAGCTCTGTCCGCTGTGCCGTGATTTCTCGCGGCAGCGGAGTTACGCCCCGGCGTTTCGCCTCCTCGCGCCACTCCCAAACGTGCGCGAGGACCTTTGCCTCCAGATCCCACGGCGGCAATCCGGCAAGGAGGCTCGCCGCCTCGCAGGAGACCGTGCGGTATCCCCGTACCATCCGGATGGCCATGACCCTTTGGGACGCTTTCAACCGGCGGGCTGGCCGGAGCCTTAGCGAACGTGCCCACACCGGTGCCCCGTAAAGGGCCATGGACCGCACGACCCCCGCGTAGAGCCTCCGGCAGGAGGCGTTTGGCCCCCCCAGATTGGGCAAGAGCCGCTTCAAAGCAGCCCCGGCCCACTGCAGTCTGGGAGCCAAACGTCGGAAGTGCTCGACGAAGTTCCACCGGCTGTCGAGGACGAGTCCCAGGTACTTCATCGTCGACTCGACGCCGATGTGAACCCCTCCTACCGTTATTTGGGAACCCGACAGTGGCGCGTTCCGAGGACCATGAAAACACATGGCCTCGGACTTGTGCAAGGCCACCTCGAGTCCCAACTGCCGGATCCTCTCAACGACTGTCGCAACCCCGCGTGTCATTAGTTCGGCCGCCGCCTGGTGCGACCTCCCCTGCGCCAGGACCAGCGTGTCGTCAGCGTAGCACACTACGCTGACGTCGCTAGGGAGGTCGGCGCGCAGCAACCAGTCGTAACCGATGTCCCACAGATGCGGCTCCAGGACCGATCCCTGTGGGACACCGCACGACATCTCTCGCCGGTTCCATTCTCCCTGGTGACCGGGGTAAATAACCGCCCTATCCGTCAAATAGGCCTCGACCACACGACAGAGGTAGGTCGGCATCCGGTGATACCGGAGTGCCTCCCTGATGCAACTCCAGGGCAGGGTATTGAAGGCATTGGCGATGTCTAAAGACACCGCCAAGACGACCCCACCCCGGGCCACAGCATCCCCCGTCGTAAGGGCTCGCACGCGCATGATGGCATCCACCGTGGAGCGCCCCCTGCGGAAACCAAACTGGCTGTCCGCCAAATCCGGCCCCACCCGCACCAGCTGCCCGACGAGGCGGTCTGCAATGACTCTTTCAAAGAGCTTGCCCACTTCGTCGAGCAGCACAATGGGCCGGTAAGCGGACGGAGAGTCCGCTGGGCGCCCCGGCTTCTTAATGAGGACCAGTTTCCCCGTCTTCCAACGAAGTGGGAACTGGCCCTCCTCCAAGCATGCGCTTAGGAGCCCTCTTAGTAATGATTGCCCCTGGGACTTGTTTATGGTCATAGCAAAAGCAAGCCGAACTGGAAACTGTAGTCGTTTAAAGTCAAACGGCACATCATTCGGAATCATTGAGTGCGCGGTATGAGTACGTCTTCTCCTTTATACTTTCCTTTCAGTATAGTTGCTTCTATCACGTTGTTTAGTAATTTTTTTATCGCTAACCGTGTGCCGTTGCAAAGACGCGGTTGGTTGATATTTCGCAACGTTATAGCTACCGATCCAACCTTTAATTGAAGATTGTGAGGTGGCAATCCTGGCAAATCCAGCGAGTTTAAAAATTCTGGTGGATAGTTCACTACATAATCTTGGTTAGTAGCCGAATCAACTGATTTATATATCCTCGATTCGCCTGTAATTTGTTCTTGTATTTTTAAATTTAATTCATTTACGTCTATGTTTTTTGCAGCCAATATAGCTCGTTCGCTCAACCAATCATGGTTTCTGTAATTTTGAGAAACATCTGGAAACACCTTCTGAATAAGTTCATATTTTGATCGAGTTAACTGACAAAAACTTTGAGGAATGTTAATGCAGCCAGTTAACATGTCTATAGGAAATTTGCCATTACTAATGTCAATGAGTTGTTTAGAGAATATGTTTCCAGATTGGTCATTTTGTAATTCGACACGCATATTCTTGCTTAAATGAAGTACTTTGACATGTTTCCACAAATTGGAGGACTTTAGACATGCATTGAGTTCATCAGCTGGTGTTGATCGTGGAATCACTGGCAATGTTTGACGAAAATCTCCTGCTAATAAAATCATTGCACCACCAAATTGGTTATGATTGCTCCGTATATCTTTTAATGTTCTGTCTAAAGCCTCCAAAGATTTTTTATGTGCCATCGTGCATTCATCCCAAATAATTAATTTCAATTTTTTCTAGTCTTTGTGGTTCCAATGGTATCAATTTCACTTTACCATTTGCGCAACACAATCCATTAGCTTCGTTTTTATATTTCAATGCCTTACAATGTGAGCAAACCGAGTTCATCGAACCAATAACAACACATCGGTAGTTACTGTAGTCAATTGACACATCATACCTGAAAGCAGCTCGATTCAAACTTGCGCGATTATTAGTTGAATGTCGCGCTCGCGCTTCACGCGTTTGTGATATCCGAATTCTTTCACGTTCATTTCGGCCGTTACGTTCTTGTGCAGCATGATTAGATCGGTAATTAGCTTGGTTTGTAGCATTTCGGGTTCTTCTACCTAAATTGCTTCGTCTAATAGGAGGCATATCTATATTATAGATTATTTTGTCACATGCAATAATTAGCGATCATAGGTAAATAAACACTGCACAAAACACTATATAGGTACGAATTTGTTATGTGTATCAGTTGATAAAAGCAAACTCATTAGCTCATTAGAGTAGGAGGTAACCGAAAATCCAAGAAAAAAACCCACTGACATTGACCGTTTGTTGTTGTTTCAACTTTTTTTTTAATTTGATATGACTTGGAGTCAAATCCTTCAAGCCGTATTTAAAATAGGGATATGAAAAAATTAAAATAATAAAATACTTTTGGTAACGCTGTTTTTGTTTGACTGATGTAATGACTTGAAAACTGATGCATTTTAAAGTAAAACAAATGAAATAATATCGCGAAACCGACCAAATTGAACTATTCGATTTCGTTTTCTTTTTCTTTTTTGTTTATCTGTGCTCCAATGCACACTGTTTTGATAGATATGATTGAATTTTAACTTTCTCAGAACAGAGGTAATAAAGTGCAAATTGACTCTTTGACGTTAGGAACATACCTACATTGTTTAAACAACAGTGACTGCTTGTAATTCAATATGAACTTTATACAATAGCAATAAAGCTCGTTTTAGTTAGAAAACGTTTGTATGGGAAAAAGAAAAGGGCTGTTTTTAGGGGTTTTCCGGCAATTATTCGAATTTTTCTCGCCGTAAAAACCATCTTTGAATTTCAACGAACATTTTAAAAAAAGAATTTGCCAAATTGGTCCAGGCGTTGTTGAGTTATGCGCTTACCAACACATTTTGCGATTCATTTTTATATTATAGATTATAGTATGTGGGGCAAAGTATTTAAAAAAAAAATACTCAAAAAACTTTGATTAATTATCTATCAGATGTGTATATAGGGTGGCGAACTCTATTTCTTCTTCTCTTTTCCTCCACGCGTAATGAACCCATTACCTTCTCACATAAATTTCTTGCGTCTTTATATAATACTAGCTTTTGCCCGCGACTTCGCTCGCATTAGTTTAAAATTTGACAATCAAATCGGATTGTTCGGGGAATTATAGTTAGGTGGCTGAAAAACCGGTCTATCGACACTCGAGACTCACAAAATGTGTTAGGTACTTAAATTAAAACTGAAACACAAATACACTACTATAGTTTCTACAATAATATAATTCAATTATGAATCGAAAGACACGTGGCGCCATCTATTATCATAAGAACATTATTGTTGTTTTCCTCGGGAGCAGTACTTTTTTTCGGGATGAAAGGTACCCTATGTCCGTTTCTGTACACCTGACAACGTATATGCAAAATTTCAGGATGATCGGTTCAGTGGTCTAGGCGTGAAAAGGTTACAAACAAAAAAATAATAATTTCGCATTTATAATATTATATAATAAATAAAGTTAGGATTAAAACAATTGCTGCTAACTGGTTAAATCACCTTCAGAAAACTAAATAAACATCAGAATCAACTCCTTCGAACAATATTTGATAGCTGCGCCACAGTATTAATTATACTTTTGTAGCTATTCATTTCTTTTGTTAAGTGTAAACCTAAATTGTTCCAAAGATTTTTTTATTATAATCCATACTGATATTATAAATTTAAAAGTAGAGGTAGTTTAATTTAAAACTGCACGCCCCGCCACTAAAACTTCTGTACAAACATTTGAAATTTGTATGCAACAAGGAGTGCAGCGGCATGCAATTTTATACTCTGTCTGTATGTTAGCTTTCCACGCCTAAACAACTGAATGGGTTTCGATAAAATTTGGCAAGGAGACAGATGGCATCCTGAGGCAGGACATAGGCTACTTTTTGTCCCGGTACCACGTTCCCGTGGGATAATTTCCGACAGCCACGCGAGCGAAACCGCGAGCAGAAGCTAGTATATAATACTAGCTGCACCCAGCGGATTCACCCGCAGCGGTATGAAATATGCTTTACGACTAGGGCGTGCAAAACCGGAAAGTCTTCAAAACCGGTTTTGAAATCCAGTTTTGAGTGCCCAAAACCGGAAACCGGTGTTAGCCCCGGTTTTGGCAACAATTTTCTAATGTTTATGTAGTAGAATTTTAACAAGAAAACAAATTCTTGGACACTCAGAAATACTAAAAATAAAACGATTTGTACGATAAATCTCTTTATAATCAACCATTTATGCCAACCAATACCAAATAGACCACCTTAATAGTTTTGATAACATGAACTTAAATAATATGAAGATTAACTAACTGAGATCAAATCAACAACGGCACGGTTGGCGCAGTGGTTAAGCGATTGACTGCTGCGCTGCGTGTCGCGGGTTCGATTCCCGCACGGAACAAACATTTGTATGACCTACAAGTAGTTGTTCCGGGTCTGGCTGTTTGTATATGTGAGTTTTAAATGTTTGTAAACGCACCCACAATACAGGAGAAATTCCTAGTGTGGGGCAACGTTTAAAAAAAAAAAAAAAAAAAAAAAAAAAAAAAAAAAAAAAAAAAAAAAAAAAAAAAACAACAAATCAGTTTGTGGTACATTTAGTAGGTACACTAGGTACCTAACAATTCTGTTATCATGAATAATATATTTTAAACATACAAAACACACCATCATCATCATATGACACTAAACACAACCACAATTACAATACCTATGTCTCAATTTCTTGAAACTTGAGCTTTTTAATTACGAACTACTAACAAGTTAACAACATTATTAAAAGGATTCATATTTGACTATAAAACGAGATCAATTAAACTGTGTACAGTGTGTAAGTGTGTACTGTGTACCCTATACTAATTTATTTCAATAAACAAAAATCATTTTTTTCCAAGAGATCGCTGTTCTTGGTAATGAGTTCTTAAGAATAGAAGTGCATCTAACATTTTGTCAGATAGTGTACTTCTAATTTTATTGCAAAAGTACCCAGCACTCGAAAAGGCCTTCTCACTCTCAACACTTGTTGGTAGTACACACTTCAAATAGTTGTACGCTTCGGTGAGATACACACCCCGTTGCCCTCTGCTTTCATACATGGCTTGCTCTACTTTGACAAACCCTGCAAGGTCGAAATTAGACCGATTCTTGGGGGATTTCCTACATTTTTCCAATTCTTTATTAAACTGCTCTTGAAGAGGTAGCTCATCAGCTACAACTTCAGCATCAGATGATAACGATAACGATGGTACAGACCGCTCGGAGAGAACTCCGAGGATAGTATCAGAGCTCTTGGGCTGATGGGCTCTTGGGTAAATGTATAATTCAATAACGAAAAAACCGGAGATAAAACCGGGTTTGTCTTTCAACCCCGGTTTTCAAAAATTGCGAAATTTCGTCCGGTTTCCGGTTTTGCTAAAAACCGGAAAACCGGCTTTGCACGCCCGATTTACGACCTATTCTCCGACCTACCAAATATACACAAAAAATTTCATAAAAATCGCTCAAGCTGTTTCGGAGGAGTTCGATAACAAACACTGCGACATGAGATTTGTATATGTTAGATAATAACTGCCTCGTTGGTCCAGTGGTCGCTAGCGCTACAGCTGAGTATGACGTCCTGGGTTTGATTCCTAGGTCGGGCAAAGTGTTATTGGGTTTTTCCATTACGAATTTCTCAGTAGCAGCCCGGAGTCTCGATTTGTGCCCGGTTGATGGCAATAGGCTCGCCCCCTGTTACACGGGACTTAAACATAACTGGCGAAATGTGGGTGTACTATAGGTACCCCTCTGCCTAACCCTGCGGGGATTACAGGCGTGATATTATGTATTTATGTAAATTATTATTATTATTTTCTGTGTTACTTATAGCTTTTCATTTCTACCCCAAATATTAACTCAACGTAAAGTCACCAAAAAAGATAAGTATTCAGGGTCGTCGATATAGTTGAAGTTTAGTAAGAAACCGATTAATGTTTTCGACTGAAATTTAATTTAATTAATAGAAAACATTTATCAGATTAAATTTCATTCGAAAAATCCGTCGGTTTCTTATTAAACAAAATCAAACCAAATCAAATCATTTATTTGCTTGAATATGGGTAGGTACATGAGGTGATACATAAATTAACAAAAGTCCTTTAAACCATATCCTACCTTAATAAGTGTACAAATATGTATAATACCTAATAAAAATATACACATACATAAACTCACGCCTACCTCCCCTGGGGGTAGGCAAAAACTACAGATCGCCACTTGCTCCGATCCTTGGATACTACCTTTGCCCTGTTTACGCTCATACATCAGGGACGTACACGCACGCCGGTTGGGAAAAATATTTATTACATTAACAACAACAACAAACATTAGCCTATAACAAATATTAATATTACACTATTTATTAACATTTATTAATTATATAATTTTATTATCATTACTTAATTTATAAATTAATTACATTTATCATTTAAATAATCATTAACTTTATAATAGGCTTTATTGATCAAATAAAACTTTAACCTATTTTTAAATGATATAAAATTCGTTGCTTCCTTTATATTATTAGGTAATTTATTATATATTCTAGGACCCCTACAAAATGCACTCTTGTCAAACATAGCCGTTCTATGGCGTATTGCTCGAAGTGTACTGACCAGCCTGGCCTGACCAGACAAAACTTCAAATATATCCGACGACCCTGGTCACTTATCACATTTGGTGACGGTACGTAATCCGAAAATAATCACTTATATATTTTATTTACAGAGCCAACGAAACAATAGTTATGGACGAAAACCACTATGTAATAGACGCCCTGTCTCCAGCTGCAGCTAAAACTTGCAAGGTGATCCATAACATATCCCACATGATGACGCCATTCCTGGAACATCCCATCGGCATGGGTTCCTGGGACGTCGCTCACAAGACATTCGAAATCACCGGATTCAACGACGACCCGGACAAGAAAAATAACAAAAAGAGAAACAAAATTATCATCAACGGAGGTTTGGAAAGACCACCGAGCAAAGAAAAAGAGAAAAAAACAGAAAAAAATAACAACAATAATAAAGATACAGAGAAAAATGGTGACTTAGAGACCTCTACTACAGTAAATAATTCGACAAATAATAAGAGAAAGAAGAAAAAGAATGGAGATAAAGATAAACCGAAGTTAAGTAAGACTAATTCGGTTTGTTCATCGCTCAGTGATATGAGTTTTGGTTCGGGAAAGTTCGAGAAGACCCGGAGTGTCATAGATATGCAGGCTCTCGAGAAGCAGCTGAATGAATTGCATCGGATGGTCGAGAAGACGGTATGTTGTGTTTATAATCTTCATTAATTCTTTTTACCTATTGTGGTATAGTAATTTTTAGGGTTCCTAAAGGGTAAAACGGGACCCTATTACTAAGACTCCGCTGTCCGGCCGTCTGTCACCAGGCTGTATCTCATGAACTGTGATAGTTGACAGTTGAAATTTTCACAGATGATGTATTTCTGTTGCGGCTATAACAACAAATACAATAAAATAAATATTTAAGGGGGCTTCCATAAATATTCGATCGACCGAGAAATAGTCCGACTCGCACTTGGCTGGTTTTATTCTAGATGCATCGTCTTTACATATAATTATAGTATACATAATATTATTAAACATTTTAAATGAGTAACGGTGGAGTTTTTGCCCATTCTGCTCCATACGAAACTACCTTTTGGAAGAGGCGACTAGAATCAATTCTATTTTCATGTAACTTTTGATAGTTAATGTAAGTGATAAATGATTTTATTTCTGTAAGTACGTTTGTGCAAACATTTTTACACGTCAATCATATTTTAAAACTAGATGAGGTCGGCGTTTCCTATCTGACTATTCTGAGAAGAAAGGCCGAAACAAACTCAGAGGTCACAGTCTCTTTTAATGTCCAGACATAATCTTGGTCAGATCATGTGAAGACCATTTAGATTGGTGTCTGAAATGGTCTTTTAAGGAAAGAACCACACAGTTTGAGTGGACCTGTCCAATCAATGCACGCATTTGTCAGTAATCGTGCAGCTCAACTCAAAACTTAAGGAGCTCAACGATTTAATGTGCCTATTTGAAATAAATTATTTGACTTTGACAAAAACAATGTTGTTAGTAGTGTAGTGTATATTATATTATTATTACTAGAGCCGTGTGGTAGTTGCGTAACACGCTAACAATTACAATCCCTTTCATTTTGACAATTCGACAACATTCATTGCGTTATGTAGGTTGTCGAACAGACGAATTTTTCAAACATATGAAGCAATGGATTTGGAATTTTCTTCAAAATCCTTCGGGTTGTGAAAGAAAGTGTGTTACGAAATTGGGGAGCCACTCTATCTCTTATTAGTTATTAGCGGCCCGCCCTTGGAGGCCTAGTCTGTGAGTCCGTCAACGAAGATACGTGGCCGTCCGAAAGTAGTGTAATACTTCAGATTGAAGTCTAGTCCCGATTAATTAACCTTTTTGGACAAAAAAAAAAAAAACACATCGGGAGCAAGGACAACTGTCAAATGGTGTTGTCATTCATTCTTAGTTCGGGCCTCGAAGTAATCTTATGTCCGTAGGTGATATGGAGTAGCAAACGACCGTAACTCCGGCCGAAACTTAGGATATCGTGCTTAGAGAGTAGACCCCCTGTATTAATGGCGACACGTCAAAACATTGAGATTTCTGTGCTTGTTTTTATCTAGAATACATTCTCTAAATGAGATTCAAAACGAATAGAAGAACAAAGCGGATAAACAGACAGATTAGAAAACCGATTTTTCCTTATGAAAATATGATGTATTGAATATAGATTTTTTAATGGCACGCATACTTGTTGTCTGTTCTAGTCTACTCGTGCACTAGTATAAACTGCGGGGTAATTGCGTAACACACTAAGTCCCGTATTACAGAACGTCACCCAATACTCAAGCATTACTTAAAACTTGTTCAAACCAATCAAATGGCTTGAATCTAGTTTTAAGTAATGCCTGAGTATTGAGTGACGTTCTGCAATACGGGCCTAACAGTAGAAAGGGCTTTCATTTTGACAGTTCAATAACATTCATTGCGTTATTTACGTTGTTGAGCAGACAAATTTTTTGAACATATGAAGCAATGGATTAGCAGTAGACTTCAAAATGATTCAGATTGTGATAGTGTGTTATGTAATTAGGGTGCTGTATTACAGGAGCCAGTCTTACTATTATAATTTTTTATTTGTTTCCCTTTATTTTTTAATTTTCGATTTCTTGGTTGCTAAACACCGAATTGCCGAGGCGCATAATTTTTTTGGTACTACTGTACGCCATGCACAAAAGTGTAAAAACGTATGGCGTTTACGTAAACACATTCTTCTTTTTTTGTTTTTTTTAATTCTTTTTTATTTTAATCTTCGTACGTAGTGCGCAACCCAACAGCGAGCTAAACTCGGCAGTTTGGGTCGAGCATTCGCTCCCGGGTTCGGACTGCGTCACAAAACTGCGGTAAGACAAAATGCTACAATACTTCAACGAAAACTACAAAATACGATTTTTAGTCATTTATAAACATAACTAGAGTGGCTTTCTTACACCAGTCTTTATAAAGGACAAAGGTTTGACGAATTATCTACCCAATTTTCTTTTAGATGAAACAAGCGACCCAGTCACAAATTTTTTGAAACTATTTCTTCAAGACTTCCTCTTTTATCACTAAGGTCCATTAAAGCATTATGTTGTGTTGAATCTGTGCTGGAAAGAGACTTGGTTTCTAACTTTCTACCAATAACAAAGCGTTATTTCCCCGAACACCCACATTTCGCCAGTTATGTTTAAGTTCCATGTAATAGGGGGTGAGCATATTGCCATCAACCGGGCACGAATCCAGATTCCGGGCTGCTACTGAGAAATTCCAGATAAAAAAACTCAATAACATTTTGCCCGACTTGGGAATCGAACCCAGGACCTCATGCTTAGCTGTAGCACTACCGACCACCAGTCCAACGAGGCAGTCAGTTTCTACACATCTTATTGTTTTAAAATGATTGTAGCGACATCTATAACGCCACATGCGAGCTACGCGTCACACTGACGTCACGCAGAATCCTGCATCGCGCAAGCAGAGTTTACCGCGCAACTAGCATATATGTCGTAGCCTTATCGTATAACACGCCGTATTACAAAATGGCGCGCCCGTTTGAAAAACGTCGCCGTTTTTTAATGCGGCTACCTCACGTTGAGCCGGATCGTGGTGGCGATACATTCTACAAAGTGACGTTCAACGTTTAGCTTTATTGTCAAAATAAAATAAGCCAAATATTTAGTATCGTCAGTTTTCAAGTTACCATTTCTATAATAAGGCGTAGTCGTCGGAGCCCCGCTTGGTGGAGCTCCTACTTCTGGGTGGTTTTAAAAAAATAACCTAACCTGTCCGAGTCGGGGTGCCCCAAAGTGCTCAAACAATGCGGCGTACTTTATTTCCGCCGAATTGAAATCCGGCTCAACGTGAGGTAGCCGCATTACAAAACGGCGACGTTTTATAATCGGGCGTGCCAATTTGTAATACGGCGTGTTATACGATACGGCTCCGACATATATACAACGTCCCGACACAACACCCGTCTGGTCGGAGGCCTCCCTTTTCTATGGAGGTATGAGTGAACCTTACACTCTGGTCCTCATACCTCTATACTATAATAAATGGATTATCCGATGTTTTATTCATTCCATTGCACTTTTGTATAAGAATCACGAAAAGAGACCTTTGTCCTGCAGTGGGTGAAGTCAGGCTGTGGATGATAATAATACGGAGCACGCCAGAGTAACGAAATCAAATAGACTGCACACAATTTTGTCTTTGTTGCAGGCCCCTTATGAAAAGACGTCCATATACAAAATTCACATGATCAAAGTAATAGGAGAGCTGCTCGCCATCGCCTGTGACCGCGAAGATCTGTCATCGCAGTTCACGACCAAGTAAGTGTACATACAAAGAGGTTCCCAACTAAGTTTTCCATAAAATATTAATGTTATGTAAAAATATTTAGTTGTAATTTCGCAATAATTAGATCCAAGCTTGTATGCAGAGAGGAGCAGTTGTTGCTCAGTAGTAAAGGCTGCGACTTACGAGTTGTAGGTCGTAGGTTCGAACTCAGACAGGTGCTTTACTTTGTGTAAATTATTTCGTCACCACTGCTCTCAAAACGGTGAAGGAAAACAGCGTGAGGAAACCGGCATGTTCTTAAACAAAACATTTGAAGACGTGTGACATTCACCAACCCGCACTGGGCCCGTGTGGTGGATTACGGCCCGCTTCCTATCATCGAACGTAGGCCTGTGTCCCAGCAGTAGGGATATTATGCTATGCTTGTATGCAGAATGCAGCACCACCCGCTAAAATATGCACACGCAGAAGATGCGGATATTATGGTGCAACATGCAACATAAACCTATACTAATAATATACAAAATCCAACGGAGACTGGCCAACTACGCAGGAGATATTATAGTGCATAAGTGTGTGCGCAAAGACAGGTGCATTCGATACTGCACAGCAATTAATAAAAAAAAGTTTCTTTTAAAATGAAATTTTTACAAAACAAATAACGAAAAAATTAGCTTGACTAAAGTCAAAAAAGGCTTTAGGTAAGATAAGAACACGGATTATATTGATTTGTATTGCTATCAGATATCGATACTCATCACGTGACTCAAATGACTCTTATTTGAACCAAATTATTGCAATAATTAAGGTGCGTAGTACTCGCAACTGGCGTGCGTGTATGACCAGATGTATGAACATGGCTTTCTGTAGTTCCTCCGTGGGAAAACGGTGTGATTTTCTGTATGAATGTATTACAATGATTTTCGTTCGCCAGGGCCCTCTACACGTCGGTGATGATTCTCTCCCGCACAATAGCTCCGTGCACCATGAGTGCGTCATACTTTATGAGCACCTGCACATGCGTCTACGTCGTCAAACTGCTTAGTATACAGTTGGTAAGTCCTTGAAATTATTTATTTATTTGCTCACTTAACGTGGATGTCGGAAATTATCCCACGGAAAAGTCCTACCGGGAGAAAAAGTATTCTATGTCCTAACCCAGATCATGGTCTACCTATGTGTCAAATTTCATTCAGATCCGTTTCGCCGTTTTAGTGTAAAAGCGTAACAAACAAACAAACTTACTTTCGCATTTATAGTATTAGCTAGGATTAGGATGTCACAATTTCTGGTTCTAATTGTTGATGGACTTGAAAAAGTTGAATTTATATCACTCGTAAAAACGTACCCCCTATCTGTCTACCTCAGCAGTCGTGATGAGACAAGAACGGACAAAACCCTTAGTTTATAAACATGCCATAACTCACTCATACCCACACGCGCACACACAGACTACACACACACAGACTACACACACACAGACTACACACATACATTCTCACACACACGTTCTCACACACACATTCTCACACACACATTCTCACACACACACACACACACACACACACACGCACACAGATTCTCTCACACACACACACACACACACACACGCACACACGCACACACAGATTCTCTCTCTCACACACACACACACACACACACACACACACACACACGCACACACAGATTCTCTCTCTCTCACACACACGCATACACACACACACAGATTCTCTCTCTCTCACACACACGCATACACACACACACACACACACACACACACACACACACACACACACACACACACACACACACACACACACACACACACACACACACACACACGCATACACACACACACGCATACACGCATACACACACACACACGCATACACACACACACACACGCATACACACACACACGCATACACACACACACACACACTCACACACACACACACACACACACACACACACACACACACACACACTCACACACTCACTTAACACACTCACTCACTCAATTATTACACTTGTAATGTGAACTACAAACTTGAACAAGAATTTAATACAGCGCCATCTAGCGATCTAATCCAATACTTTACTGCCAATGAAGTCGTACTGCGATTGCTGACCAATAGATGGCGTAATATGTATCACTTGGGAAAATGTAAACTACTTGTGTTGACTATGGTGATAATTCCAATAGTATTTACGAAAATGGGTTTCTTTAACGCAGTCTAAGCATTCTTTGGTCTGCAATACATAAAGTAACGCTGTCCTAGGGTAGCTCTCGTTTATAAAAGTGACCGTTCTGGTTAAAGCCGGTGTAGCCATCATGAGGAACTACCTTCTATGGATTTTTACAGCCAAGCAGTATTAGCTTAGTTTTGTTTGGGTACCGGGAACTCTGGCAACATTGGTCTCACGATAGTTTTCAAGTTTGTCTTTGGATGACGAGCACAGTGCAATATAAATATAGAACATGTCGGTTCTCTCTTACAATAAAAATGTTTAAAAGTATTCCCACTGACAGGCAATCGAGTAACGGTAAGTTGCACGAAACCAAAATTAGTTTTACGGAGACTTTAAATTCATGCCATCCCTTACATTTTGTATCAAAAAGAAAGTGACAGCATCAATTTAAAATCTCCGTTAAAGTAATGTTGGTTTCGTGCAACTCACCGTAAGAGTCCCTTAGCTCGAATCTTGTTGTCGAAAAACATCAGTAAGACAGTAACCCTGCAAATCGAACTACAAAGTTACAAAAAAACTTCAGTCCTAAACTTAATCAAGACTGGTACGCAGATTGAAACACATCAAAATTAACTAGGCAGAAAATGTTACCCTTTACTGACGGTGACATCGCAAGGGTTGGTATTTTATGTGTACGTCCGAACTTTTTGTTGTAATCTCGGAAAGTGCTCGCCTGATTATGTTTTTTATTGGTAGTTTTTTTATGGAAAATTTGTATGAATTTCGTTTATTTAGGATCTTCCCCTGTATTACAGTTTTATGGTCTGTTTTGTTAGTGAAGTAATAGAAGAAGTGCTTTTGTTGATATTGAAGCAAAGGGGTAGTAAAGAAATTTGTTGTCCTACATACAAAATATATAGAAATTCGTGCAATAGAATATTTTACGACTGCTGTAAAGATATTTGTACAGATTTTTCCGCGAAATCGGTGTCTACAATCCTTACAGCCAACAGTAGGAAACTAGGAACTGATCCGCCAACAAGCATTGAAGTTGGTATTTATTTATTTATTTCTCTGTACATGGTACATTGAGATCTTACATTAAACATTGTAGTTAATGTATTAAATAGTCGTGAGTTTATGTATTTAGGTAAATTAATACTCATATTCTCTTTATGCATACACATTACTACACTTATTGTCATCATCCATATTACACCCACTGCTGGGCATAGAAAAGAAAAATAAAGAAAACACATTTATAGGCCATTCTGTGCTTGTGCCAATATCCACGCTCCTGTTTTAGTCTCATCCAAGTTCGTCTACAGCAGACTAAAATAGACCTCATTATCATGCAGTATGTAGTCTGAAGTCTGAACAAAGGGGCCTAGATAAAGTAACATTCGATTAGCGATGACGCTAGTAGAAAAGCCAAAAAATGTATGGGGTTGACATAAGCTAAATGATAAATGATTTTATTTCTGTAAGTAGGTTTGTACAAACACTTTTACACGTCAATCATGTTTTAAAACTAGAGGTCGGCGTTTCCTATCTGACTACACTGAGAAGAAAGGTCGAAACAAACTCAGAGGTCATAGTCTCTTTTAAATGTCACGTGATCATAGATCAACGAATAGAAATTAGCTAGACAATGTTAACATCATTCGATTCTATGAAACGAATCGACAGCGTCGAACGATTACTGCCATAGAGATGCCTAGCCAAGTGGCACTTTTTGACAAGGGTTATCGCTAGTTTTCGATTCGTATGATGGAAACATTAGCGAAAGCGATAGCGATAGTAGAAATAGAATTGCTCCGAAGCGAATGCCATTTGTCTAGGCCCTCTGATCTAAAAACGTTCAAACTCACGTTTTCCAACAACTACCTTCCCGTTAGTCCAAGCACGCTGTAACTCAGCTCGACCGTTAAAGGGAGAGGTCGTGACGGTTCTATACGTTTCTATGTTATATACGTACGTGTACGTATGTGTATAGTGTAGGTAGGTACGTATTAGACGCCGCACCATGAGACGTATGACGAACGTCGTTTTAAGGGTTGTGACTTGTCGCATCGAGTGGTAATAGTTTTTATGTTTGTGTTGTGGTTTGATACAGTGTAGGCAGACCCTGCTTAAATCGACATGAATAATAAATAACACCAGGCTGCAGAGAAAATTCTAAAATGTGGCTGCAAAAATTTGTTCAGGATAATATATAAATAAAATACCGAAAACTAGATACATGGAACTAGATACTACATGGTATCTTAGAGTTAGCTCAATTTTTCTGGTATTTATTCACAAATCATAATTTATGTTTATAATAAGTACCTGTTTTGTAATAAGAAATAAATAATTTTTGAAGGTTTTTAGTACTAAACAGGGTAAAAAAAAGAAAGAAAATACATTTATTTGCGGTAAACATGACGCAAAGAAAAACACACAAACAAAAAATAACAAGGTGATTTTTATCATTGTTTTAAGCCTTCGCTGTTCCATTGCAGGGCAAAAGCCTCGTGTTTAGGTCTACTGGTACTTCCGGCTAATCCTTAAAGATCTAATTATAATAAACAGCTGCATCCCGCGGTTTCACCAGCATAACTCTCGATCTCGTGGGAATATCAGGATAGAAGTATGCTTTGTCTTAATCCAGGCCATGGTCTACCCATGTGCCAAAATTTCATCTAAATCCGTTCAGCCGTTTTAGCAAAAAAAAAATGTAACAAACAATCATAAAAAAAATACTTTTCTCTTTATAATTTTAGTTTAGTTAAACTTTCACCCCTCGTGCCAGCCCTGTGCTCTATCGTCAGTAGCCGTTGAGTGGGTGGGCGCCCTAAAAGCGCCGCTAATGCATCTCACGAGACCGTTCACGTTGTCCTTTATAACTTGCCTAGCTACTTGCGCTAGTAGCTATAATTATGAATGTACTAGCTTCTTCTCGCAGCTTCGCCCGCGTGGATGTCGGAAACTATCCCACGGGAACGTGCTACCGGGACAAAAAGTAGCCTGTGTTCTTTCCCAGGATGCCATCTATCTCCTTGCCAATTTTTTTCGACGTTCAGTAGTTTAGGCGTGAAAAGGTAACATACAGACATTGTTACTTTCGAATTTATAATATTTAGTGCGGATAGTTCTAGACAGTAAGTGTGACTGTGGAAATATTAAGAGCTATGCATAGAGAGGTCTTTGGGTAGTAATGTTACTAGACTAAAAAGAAAACTGACTGTGAATGTGAACACCATGCAGGCTAGATTGAATACATGACTTTATAACTGTCATTGTTCTCGCATATAGAAGCAACAAGAATAATGTACCCAGGATTTTGTAATATCTTGATTTAAAAAGAGTGTCCTTGGAGTTTCTTGCCCGTTCTTCTCCACACAGATCTAAGTTTTGGAATATGCAACTAGCTTCAACTTTCTGACTAACTGACCGACTCTTTGACAATTCAAAAGTGCTTGTAAATGGTTTAATTGAAATAAATGTTTTGAGTTTGAGTTCTGGCGGTGTTGAGTATTTTATATATGGCCTACGCAAATGTCCTGCAGATCTAGTAGCGTCGTGTGACGGGTCGTTGAGCTCCTTTAAATAGGGTTGAGCTACACGATGAATGATGCATGTGTGCCGTCTGTTGGGACAGTTCAACTCAAAGCTGCAATAGCTCTTTCTTCAAAAGGCCCTTCAAGACATGGCACTGCATTGTTAGACTCACATAAAATCCTAATAATATAATGTTTAGACTTTACAAGAGACCGTGACCGCTGAGTTTGTTTCGGCATTTCTTCTCAGGGATCAGTCAGCTAGGGAACGCCGCCGGCGCCATCTAGTTTTAAAAATATTGACCAACAAAATATTGACATGTAAAAGTATCCTATAAGATTTACATACAGAAATAAACGTTTCATTTAGTTTCTAGTGAAAAGTTCATAATATTATTTTCCTGTCTAGTAGGTCTATACTTAAAATGAAGCGATGATGCAATGAAGAGAGAAAAATATCATGTTATTTACTTATGCACACACTTGCATCGTAACATGTCTCGGATTATCACAGATGGTAGTGTCCACAGGTATTTAAATAATTTGGGAAATACTACCAAAAATGTCACTCAAACTATCCAATAAATAAATCTTTCTAAAATTATCATCAATGTTACTAGTGTATTTACGCCGTCATAGGACACGTCTGATAACTTGCGCGACTAACTTGCTTAAATTCTGCAAATAATATTTCTTACTGTTTATGTTACAGCAATTTCGGACACAAGATTCGCGTTTAATACCTGTACCTCCTTTCATACCTATAACTTAAAATTCAATGATCATAAAATAATTTTAAACCCCTGAGAAGTGCACTTAATATTGTCTATTACAACTTTAAGGAACCACAGACAATGACACACAATACAATCTCCGCAAAACTATAAAGATTTTATCTGAATTCACTACCGTGTACAGAAATAAAATAAAAATCCCGGAATATTCTTACCGTAAGCTTTTACAGTTTGTTATAAAATAAAATAAAAAAATAAAACTCCGACCTCTAATTAGGCAGTTACCGACTCTTTGCTACAAATTCTGTAGTCGTTATGTAAATAAAATACGTATTTTTTTTTTGCTTTTTATTTTCGGTTATCTTTAGGGACGGGTCTAAGATATTGATGGAACATGGACGTATAAATTTGAGGTTTTAGATGATTGTAAGTGTTTTTGTATTTAGAGTTATTTTGGTATTCAAAAGTGTTGTCAATCCATCACGGTTTTCAAGCAGATATTTGATTTATCATCATCATATCCATCTGCCTGCATTATCCCCAATTATATTGGGATCGACTTCCAGTCTAACTGGAAGCTGAATACCAGTATTTTACATGGAGTGACTGCTGGATTCGATTTATGGTGACGCAATGCAACTGTCTATCTATGCAATTGGTGTGTGTAATGGACATGGCTAAATGTTTCTCTTCTTCGACTCTTAAAAATTTGTCGTTTGACTTGCTAAGTGATAATTTTTAAGGACTAAAGGCATTAAAATGGGGCTCCCAAATTGCAATCCTTAGATGTGGTTTATTAAGCTATACTAAAGTAAAATATGAACGGAAAATAATTTGAAAAGAGATTGGATTTTGACATTGAGCGTGATGTAATTCTTAAGTGTCTTGCTATTGAGATATTCTCTAACAGAATCACACTTGTGCCCTTACTTTCAAATTACTTAAAACACTAATTATTACTTCGCATTGTTTCACAAAAAGCGTATTAACGGATTAATTTTTAATTTCCATCCTTATGACTTCGCACCGCAATAAAAAAATGTTGTTAAAAACTCGCCAAAAAGTATAATAATTGTTGCATTTTTGTAATAAAAATAAATTGGGAATTTTAATCTTATGCACCGTAACAGAATTGCTTTGCAGATAAAACGCGGCTCGGTCTACTGCGGAATGTTCTGCTTAATAAAATAAATAAGATACGAGTATTCTGTGTTTCATGTTACATACACGTTTTCTTTTGTCGCCAGAAAGTGTCAGTCAGAAAGTGTCAGAGCCAAGCGTAAAAGGTGTAGGTAGGGTTTATGATTTGGTGATGTGCTATCCAGCTGTTTGTAGGGTGCTTAAATATACGACTAAAAACTGATTATAATAATGTCGGGCACTTTCGCACCTCCTTGCAATGATGAGAAAATCGACAGAATTAAATTAAATTTGATGTCCAGACGTGAACCAAAAAATGTTGCTGGAACATTTTAGTACTTTCTCGTTAGTCGTTATTTGTCGAAAAATTGAGCTTGTCTTACCAACTGCCCGTACAAGCAGATTTACAAAATCTGCGTCATTTACGTAACTTACTGGAGCCAAAAATATTTATTTTATTAGTCGCAATTAAAACCAGCTTATTGAATCGTACACTCGCGGCAATGTTAATTGGTCGTTATCGCTCACGCCATCTTGGATTTTTTTTTGAAATTCGAAGTGTGTTCCTTTTTTTTCTCATAAATCTAGTTGTTTATTAGGGTCGATTGACATTGTGTTGATAACATCTTTGGCCGACATTTCGGTTGCGATTTTTTTTTTTTGTTACTTTGATTGTTTACGATATCTAAGGTGTACGGGCGTAAGACTGGTCGAAAGGCGCTTTTTAGGTTTATCGCATCGGTTGGATACAGTAACCCAAGCTGAAGCTGTTTTTTATAGCCTTCGTTGTTTCCCACTGTTGGGCAAAGGCCTGTCCTCATTCCTTCCAAACCGCTCTATCTCTGGCGATTTCTGGCCACGTCTGCCTTACATACTTGGCCTTCATATAGTAGCAGATATTTTATGGTCATACATCTCCTTATTGTTAAGTTCGGAATAGGTATTTTTTAAGCAAACGTTTTTCCTGTTTTTTTTTAATATTAGTGTTAAAATAGGCTTTCCCTTTCTTTCAAGGAAAAGCCAATCTTCTCAAGGGAAAGCTGCTCTTAACACTAATATTAAAATAATTCAGGAAAAACGAAAATTGTATCAGTCTGGGGTAATTTTAGAACATTCACATTTTAGTATACTTACGACAATATTCAGCATATTTTTGCCCGACGATTGAACAGATAGGTAACAATTTTTTATACTGTCTATTGAGCATAATGACGCAAGTACACTCGCCTATTCAAACGCGTCATAGTAATGCCACAGTATAACTACATGCAGTTGGTCAATGATGATGGAGGCGATGAGATATGTACGCAGAGCAATCGTAAGAGTACTACAGTTGTGTAGTCCTCGCGTTGCTGTACTTCAAGTATGGTCGTGGTCCGTTTTATCACTGTACTTTAAGGATCCTAACTATAATATTATAAATGCGAAAATAAGTTTGTTTGTTTGTTAATTTTTCACGCCTAAACTACTGAACCGATCATCGTGAAATTATGCATTTATGTTGTCAGGGGTACAGAAAACGACACCACCTTTTATTCAGAAAAAAAGTACTGTTCCCGAGGGAACAATAACTTTCGACGATCATAATTGCTGTAGGACGCTAGATGGCGCTACGTGTCTTTCGAATCATGGTTCAATTATATTATTAGAAACTTTAGTAGTGTGTTAAGAGTATTTTTTTAAAATATAAGTAAAACATTTTGTGAGTCTAGAGTGGACTCCAACATAGTTTGACCGAACACCATGAAAATTGGCAAAAAAATGCTGTTCCATACATTTTGACCTCGTCGGTATTGCACTTTTCTATGAAACAGCCGATTTTTTTTTTGATAACCCATTAGTTATCATGTACTGAATTCATGGTTCAGTTTGCGCGTCGATGTCCCCGCCACCTTGTATAAATTCAACTAACTTAGGGGAACCATTTGGATGGCCGTGGTCTTCATGATAATATGTTGGAAGAGAAAACTTGTGTGTTTTCCTTCCCGACTTCGGTTCCACGCGGTGATGGGATCAACCTGGAAAAGAATACAGTCGTTATTTACAGTAACCTCAAAAATACATAATTAATTATGTATTAAATTCTATCTTTTATAAAGATTTTAATATCCTATAGTTGATAGTTGACGAGCTACGATTAGAGGTTGCACCTAAGAATGAAAACACCAAAAGTACAGTGTATTCAAATCCTTGTTTCCAATTGATGTTATTTCCCCTTAAACAAATATTAAGTTTATAACTATTGCACTATTGAAAGTTTTTTTTTTTATTGAGTTTCAAATTGAACTTCATGATGTCCCTATAAGGCGAAAGCGTCATTATAGGCCGCGAAATTAAAATTTTCTTTGGTTTTTTGCAATTTGCAGGTCAGTATCAGGTTATATATCGATCTAAATATGATTCGCGGCCGTAACAAATATTTATTTATAGAATTATAATCACAAAAATCATTAATACATCTGTTTAAGTTCTTATTACCCTATTGAACGACTATTTCATGAAATTTGAGGCCAGTTCCAACTTAAGGAGTTGTATTGCTGATTCTAATGATTATAATTCAGTAAAGCCATATTTGCTACGGCCGCGAATCATATTTTAATCAACATACAACCTGACACTGACCTGAAAATTACAAAAAACGTAAGTAAATTTGAATTGAAAAATCAAATTATTTTATACCTTTAGTTTAAGGCCTAATATTGTAAACATTTGTGTACATCAATTATTTCAATAAACAATTTCAATTTCAATTTCGTGGGCTACCTTAGCGCACCCCCCTTAATGTTTCCAAAGCACATATTGTTTAAATGATTGAAAACAAGTTACGAACGCAGATTAGATGTATTTTTTCTAATCCATTTTCTTTCCAACAGGAAAAAGACATCCACACAGAACAACGCGACATGGACCTGGCGAGGCAGGCGAGCGACTGTCTGTCAGTAGCACTCGACTCCGTACTATGCTCCACTCGCTTCTATGAAGACCACCAGGATATGAGCACCGACGAGGTGGAACTTCTCACTGCCCTACGGAACAGAGCACACTCGCTCATCAGGTGAGAGGGAGACATATGATAGTACACAGTATAAAAATTTTCTACAAAAAATCAACTGAATTCCAAAAAAACACAAAAAAAGTGACAAATAACTTAAATTTCGGGAGCGGTGTCTTTGGTTTTGTATTTGCCAACGACTTCCGAAATTAAAGTTATTTTTTACTTTTTTAGTGTTCTTTGGAAGTCGGTTGTTTTTTTTTTGGAAAAATGTTTTTATTTTTCACTTTTGAGTTGTGGTACTTACCCCACACAAATTCGTATACCACTACTTTATGTGTAAATAACAGTGATAGGAAATTATTAAAACATCATCAATATAAACTAAGTGGCAAAAATACGCAGTATTAAGGATAACTCCAAAACTCCTGGTCAGAACTTGATCAAATTGATATGGGACCACATGAGAAGCACCAGCTTTCAAATAAAAAAAGTGTCATCCAAATTGGTTCACCTAGAAAAAAGTTCTGAGCTAACACAAATACAAAAAAATAAAAAAGACTTAGTCGAATTGTGAACCTCCTTCTTTTTGGAAAACGGTTAAAAAGCGAGACAGAGATAGATGATAGTATAAGCTACAGCTTCTACGAAGACCACCATGGTATCAGCACCGACGAGGTGGAACTATTCACCGCGCTACAGAACATACGCTCATCAGGTAACGTGATAGAGGGAGATAGATTGTGATTTATGAAGAACGTCTTTAATCGTCGACGTCTCTTTACCTATACGGCAGATTTGTTTATTGACGTGAGCCATAGCCAAGAAACGGTAAATGTTAAATGATGTATTTCTGTAAATTGGTTAAAAAAAATACTTTTACACGTTAAAAATAACAATGTTTTAAAACTAGTTGAGCTCGGTGTTTGATAACTGACTGCTCTGAGTAGAAAGTCTGAAACAAACGCAGAGGTCAGTCTCTTTTAAAGTCCAGACATAATCTTGGTCAGGTCATGCGAGCATGAGGACCATGCATATTAATTTCTGATATGGTCTTTTGAGGAAAGAATCATACAGATTTGAGTGGACCTGTCCACTAGTAGCCTCACTTCAGAAATGGTGTTACCCGAATGAAAAAGCGGGTTTTTAATATAAACATTCTTAACGTAAGATTATTATTTTAGGCGAAGTTGCAGTACTTTTTAACTTACTTAAGCTTCTGTTAATCTAGCCAAAAGTAAATGCAGCGCAAAAAAAATACTTTAGGAAAATTAAACATGCGGTCAAGCGCTGTATGAAGACAGAAACGTGAATTATAATAATAGGCTCGATAAAAAAAAATCATAAAGATGACACTAAATAGCTATTTAAAATGTGTATCTTGAACATATTCTATCATGAAACCATGTAAAAGTTGTATCAATAGATAAGGCTTTTTGTTTTTAGGGCATGTTGAGAAAACATTTTATAATTTCGTTATTAATTTTAAAATATATACAAAATCTAGCAGTTCAAGCGCTCGCACCGGCTGGCCAGTGCCCGCCGAGACACGCTACAAGACACCGCACTACTAGAGGTCCTTGAAGGGTAGGTTTCGATCAAGAACAAAGTTATGAATTAACGTTTATTAACTCAACTTAAAATTCGTAAAGGAGGCCATTTATATATTTGTAGTAAAAAAAACTATCAAGTATAGAAAACTGCCGCTCTTAAAGCCAACACGTAAAACCTTGAAAAATTTTATATCCATCTCGGCATAGTCAAATGTTTCATGCATTCTATTTACATCACTACTCTATAAAAACAAAAATTCCACACAACATTTTCCCTGCATTTCCTATCACTAACGCAAACACTCGAACTAGTTTATTTTTCACATCAAAAATAATAATAAAAAACGTGCTCGCTTCGTATAGTGCCCCTCCAAATTACAGGGGAGGCGCGAACGCATTAGACAAATTATATTATGCTCTAGTAAAGGGATTGAGTGAGTATGTCATAGAATAATGGTGAAGATGTTTTTTGTTATGGAGTTTTAAAAGGGTATAAGTTTTAAAGTAAAAATTATCATGATATTGGTGCCAATTCTCTTGTCACAAAATTCTCTAAAATCACCAAATTTTATTTATTCCTGTCAAACGACGTTTCCCATTCTGAATTTGACTAAAGTGACCCAACACATTATATTATAGTTTGATAGCACTAATCTCATTTAATTATGAAAATTAGTGAAAATGGAAATTTTGCTATTCTGAATTCGACGTTTTTCACCTAAAAATTTGATTATCAAACTAAATCAAATTATATTTATTCGCGTGTGGAATAAAATGAGTTGTCATGAACTAAAATTTACAAAGCGCTTTTCGCTACTAGTTCTTGAAAGTTTGGATGCTTGTGAGTTTGGAAATCATTATGGAAGCTTATGTGATTGCAGCTTGTGTCGATTCGGCAGAAAGTTAAATAATAAAATTATTGTTATTAGAATACAATACGAAATGCATTCGTGAAAACAAAATAAATTTTACTGAAATCTAAGTAGGTAATTAGCTTTTTACTACGTTATGATTGGGAAAAGAAGTGAATAAATCCACATCCAGATTCTGTGAAATAAGAAATAACTATTTTTTTGAACCTATCAAGAAAGAGTTCAGTTGGAAAGATTGCGACACCGTTCCAACCCATTTTAATTTCCGACAAATCTTGGTCTATGGTCTACTCAACTTGTTGATTGTTAAACTCGATTTGAATTGTGTCAAAATTATTTTTCAGTTTAGAGATACTTGTTTGCAGAATAGTTTTTAAGATTCTTATGACCAAAAATAATAAATTTTAGTGATAGTTTAGTTTAGTTCGGAGTACAAGAGAATCGTAACCAAATTCAAACTATATGAGGTGATTGTCGAAAAGGTCTATGGCCCATAGGATGAATAGAAGGAGTAGTATATTTAAAAAAGCCATTTGTTAAATTGCATTTAATTTGATTTTAAGCTACATGAAAAAAAAATAGGAAATTGCTACATATTTGATGACTTTAAAACTATGGGGTTTCTCGTCACATAATTTCTTCTACTGGCGAATGGCGATACAATGCCTGTTTTTAGGCAGAAAACTGGTTTTGTATATTTATAGGTACCTTGTCGATTTATAAAAGTTTTGGCTCCGATAAGACCATTAAAAGATGATGGATCAAGCAATCAATTTATGTAAGAGCACAGTATTTAAAAGTTTACACTACGTTTACCAAGCCACCTGTCAACAAACATTTGCCCAAACATTTTCACACAACATTCACTGCCTGTCCAAATTAATTCACAAAAAGCTTTAATAAGTTAAAAAGCCAGACACGTCACAATAAGAACAATAAACCTCCTCTGACGTACTGTGTTGAATGTTGGCGTCAATGAAGGAAACCGGGGTGCGTTTGGTGTATTTATTAATTACATGCTATGGTTTTTGAATTGGTCGTGTTGAATTAAGTGCACAATGTTGAGAAGCTATTTTGAAAACTTTCAAAATCGTTGTGGGAAATGGCCACTCGTCTGTCATTGAAATATAGCTAACAACGCATTTTAACAACCCCAATTGCGTACTTAATACACTTTTAATCACAATCCGAACGTTTTAGAAGGACATTCCTAATCCATTGCTTCATAGGTGTGAACAATTTGTCTGCTCAACTACGTAGGTAAATAACGTAGTGAATGAGGTTGAAGTGTCTGTATCACCAAATCTTTTTCGAAAAAAAAACAACCGGCTCCCAAAAAAAAAAACGGCTTCCAAAAAAAAAACACTACATAATGAAAAATAACTTTAATTTCAAAAGTCGGTGTCTTTGTTTTTGTAATTTCGGTTTTTGCCAGCGACTTCCGAAATTAAAATTATTTTTCACTTTGTTGTTTTATTTGTAAAATCGTTTTTATTTTTCGCTTTTTAGTTGTGGCGCCTACCCCACACAAATTCGTATACCACTACTTGATATGTAAATAAACAGTGACAGGAGGTTATTATAATATCATCAATATACACGTATATGTGGAAAAATACGTATTATTGAAGCTAACTGAAAAACTACCCGAGCAAAGTTAATAAAATTTATATGGGACCACCCCTGAGGCATACCCTATCCATGAAAAAAGATTTTTTGGATTCGTTCTACAATTGCCGGAGATATCGAGTAACATAGATAAAAAAAAAACCGATGAATTTGGAAACCCCTCCTTTTTGAAGTCGGTTAAATATGAAAGGCATTGTCATTGTAAATGTGTTACACAATTACCCCACTGCAATGTTTTTGATACTGCATATGTCTATTGGCGTCGTTGCCCACTTATCAGATGAGCCGTCTAATAGTTTGCCATCTAATATTATTTGCATTTGTAAGCGAAATCTGCAGTATCTGCAGAATGTGTAGAGTCGCTTACTTGCAGTAGCCTAGTTTTGCCTAGTTTATAATAGGCTGATTCATCGCTACTGGATAACTGGACTGGAGTTCGCCGGTGTTCAATTGTTTACTGCGTCGGGGATTAATGAAGGCAACGTTCTCAACGTTGCCTTCATTAATCCCCGACGCAAAAAGAGGGGCGTTATAAGTTTGACCGCTATGTGTGTGTCTGTCTGTGGCACCGTAGCTCTTAAACGGTTAAACCGATTTGGGTGCGGTTTTTTTTTAATTTGAAAGCAGGTTATCTAGCGGTGGTTCTTAGACATGTTTGTATCAAATTCAGTTCAGCCGTTTCAAGGTCATCAGCTCCTTTTTGTGTAGGGTATTTTTTTAATTTTATCTATTATTTTCATTTAACTAAGCATTGTTTACTTATTCTTTCCTATCAATATTTATAAAAAAGCTCATGTCGTTGCAAGGCGGTGCCGGGGCTGACTGCACACGAAAATTTAAATATATTCTGCCCTAGATGCGTTGTAAAAAAAAAAAAACCTTATTTTTGAAAAATTACTTCATTCGTCCATGCTTTAATTAAACACGAAGTCATTTAATACACTTGACCTGTCTGCCCTATATGACAACAGAACAACGCAGTGCCTTCCAACAATAGCGCATGGCACTCCATTGTGTCCATATGTGCTGCGAAATCACTTGCTTTCTCCGTATTAAGTAGCGGCATAGAGTAGGGTATGTTGTTGAGAGGTGACATTGGGACGTTGGTTTGTCTGTCACGGAGTAGGTTTTTATGCATAAGTACTTCTTATATTATTGTATTTTTTTGGAAATGTTTTGTAGTTCTCCAAACAATATTCTTCTTGATCTTTTTGTCAAACGTTTATTTAGCTCGGGTTGCAATTTCTTATATGTACATACTTCTTTGATATTTTGTTATGGTATGGAGATTTTTTGCAGCTGTCTAAACTCTTAATCTTTGTGTCAATTGTGTATTTAGTGTTTAGCTTTTATTCGATGACCTTTTACGGACATTCTACTCTTGACAGCAATCTTCTTTCGTAGTGCATCAGTTTTGTAACTGGAATTTTTGTATGGATTAAATTTTACTTTCATAGAAAGTAATAAGATGAAATTATGATAGTGAAATACAAGCATCCAACATAATCAGTTTAAATATGTAGCTTATGGAACCCAGGGGAAGACATCAGCTGGCCTTCCGAAACAACCACAGATCATATCAAATCACCAAAATAATTAAATTAAATTTAAATTACTGCCACGTGCGCTCTGTCACGTCACCCTACTCTGTGGCGCAAGGGTGCGACATCGATACTCGGTAGATTACAGACAATTATCGATTTCATCGGATACGCACATTGATTGTGTTGGTTCAAGTTGTAGTAGAAGTAAAAACTGTTGTAATTTGATGGAGATTTGGTCAAAAGAGATTTGCATTAGGTATGTACCTATTTTTGAATTTTATTGTTATAATACATCTTTCCAAAACAATCTTAAAGTTGCTTGTATTTGTATTACCAACAAGAAGACATCAGCTGGCCTATACAGAAATAACCAAAAATTATATCAGATTACTAGATCAACAAAATAATTAAATTAAACTGAAATTACTGCACTCTGTCACGTCACCCTACTCTGTGGCGCAAGGGTGCGACACCGATACTCGGTAGATTACAGACGATTATCGATTCAATCGGATACCGGCACTGTTAGGGTTGTAAGATGTAATAAATTAGCGGTGTTTGTTGCCATATGTGAGGATTGATAACGTTTGTTTTGTGTATTGTTATCTTGTTGTGTGTTCTTTGATATTAACTGTCTTTTTAAGTTTGGTGTAGCAGGTTGGGCTCGAGTTCTGTTTAAAGCAAATTAAAAAGCCTTGCAAAATGTTATTCAATTGAAGTTTTCTCTGAAGTTGTACAGCGTGTATCAGAAACTTGTGGTCAAATTTAATGGTGAGGTTTTTCGCGATTACGATGTTGGTCTCATGAAGAAAGTTATTCAGTTTGATGGTCTGTACCACACCCTTAAATTTGACCGCACCTTTCTGGTACACGCTGTATTGTCCACTGCAGTAGTATAGAGAGAAGGTATTTTGTTACTTGGCTAAAACTGTGGGGCATGCGAGACTGCATGTGACGTTTGAACTATCATAGGCATAATCCTACCATAATGCATCGATTAAAATGAATGAAAATTGCTCTACGATCATGCGTTTTTCGGTAACACTAATGTTTTCAAGCTTGTAATGATGTCTTATATTTTACTTTTATGTGCCTTCATGATTTTACCTAATGTAAGAATCCCTCCTTGTACCTTGGTATAAGACGTGATGAAGTTTTAGGAAACGTATAACGGGTGTACAAAGACACATAACGAAGCTGAAAGTCATTTGTACTCCCCGTCATTGTAATCATTTTTTTGTACGGGACCATACCTGGGAACCTTCTGGTTACGAAGATATTGAAGGACGAAATTTCAACTTTTACTGACGTATTTTTACGAAAACAAGTTTTTAATGTTATAACACAACTTTACATAACCCTACGTCCCCTGCACCGTTGCATGCACCCATAAGCACAATGTGTTGCGTGCGTTACATTGCGCACTACTACCGTAGTGCGCAATGTAACGCACGCAACACATCAGCGATTTTTCACACCAAAAAACAAATTCGTTTCTCAGCAATTATTTTTGTGTTATGTAACTTAGTTTGATGTGTAGAATGCGTAGTTGACGGGTATGTAATGTGCCTTTTTACACCCTGTATTTACATTCTAGTACCCATTTCGCATGTTCCCTTTATATGCCTTCCATTACTTTACATATTGCCATTGGGCTAAGTAACTCACTTCAAAGAAACGCTACCCCTAAACACCAACTTACTCTATACTTACACCTACCATTGCCAGCCCTAAATAAAAGGGTTTCCTTGTTCAACCAAAGGGCTACTTGTAACGAGTATCGAGAACGATTGTAACCGAATAGAATCGAATTAAACTCTTCAGAGTACTCGATAACGTTGTTATGTTCTTCATTGGAATGCTGAGATTTTGATTTAGCGCTGATGGTGCTTTTTCGATTTTTAATGGATCCGTTGTTAGGGCGAAATTGGTGTGCTTTTGGGATATTGATTCGTGTTGCAATTTCTGTGTGCGAATATGAGAATTTTGAGAGTTTAGGAAACAGCCTGTGTCCGGTCCTCTAAATTTTGGTTCTAGTCTGTTTAAAGGTTCTAGCAGAAAGGCGCGACACGTCAGCGCGACGCGATTGTTTCCAATTTTGTGCCATGAAGATTTCATATATTTTTTTTTACTAGAGTCGCGTCACACCTGTTTGTGGGAGCCTTAAAGGCACCTACAAACAGGCCGCGACACGCGACACGAATCGCGCGCGACACAAAGGCACCGCTCGTCGCGCGACGGGCGGCGCCTTTGTAGCGCACTGTCGCGTCGCGCCTGTCTGTGGTAGCCTTAAAGCTACATTTGGGTGAATTAAAAGATCGGTTCATCAACCAATCAACCATCAAATTCAATCCAACAAAGTTAAATATTTTGAACAAAGCATTAGCTATTTGGGTATAGTATAGATAACTAGTGCCAAAACGAGAGTCGTAACGTTCTTCAGATGCTATAATGGCAATTTTCTTACGTCTCAACTGACCAATGATGTATTTTTGAAAACTGAATTTACAGGACCCATCCTCCCACTTATTGGGTATTTTGTAGGCTTGGCAGAATCAACTCCAAATGTCGTCAACACTCGTTAAGATATTCAAAAGTATTGTTACAATATTCAGTCTCACTCAATACTAATAACATTTTGACCCAATTCCTCGCAACTAAACATGAAATTAACTAACGTATAAATTCAAAAGCCAATGCTAAACCACTCATTATAATTACTCCCCAAATTAATTTGACGACAGTTTGCAAACGATAACGCTCTTCAATCTGGCGATCTGCCAATAAGCTGCTTTGTAATTAGACAGCATGTCGCCTGCGACCAATCACTGAACCTCGCCCACCAATTGGTATTAAAAAGTCGCCTTGTTAAGTAAATGAAAACATCCCCGTACCCTGTGGTGTTAGGTCGTGGGGGTAGTGATAGCGGGTTCATTCATGCGTGGAGCGGGAATCTGTTGTCATGAATTGTTCATCCAGTTAATTTGTATGGGTTCACTTCAGAACATGTGAATGTCGTTCACTCATACGTTCTATATCTTTCCAACTGATAGTCAAAAATAAATCAAGCGTTTTGTAACTACACTGGCGTGCAATAAAATCGACCCACCCCGTGCTCTTCGATTTGAAGCAATATAATTCAACAAGGTTTACTAACAATAACTTATATATTGTATACTAAAACCTTCCTGAAAGTATGTAGATTATGTAGATTAGTTAAAGAATTATCAAAACTGAATTTTAAGTTTATGAAAAAATCACAAGCACGGGGGTTCGAATAAAGAACTTCATTTTTTTGAAATCCGTTAATAAATCAAGTTAAATTTTCATTAAACAAACAGAAATAAACAAAATTATTATTTTGTCAATTTTATTGGCAAAGAAAGTCACGCGCTTTTTCCCACCACAATAATAAAAAGGAGTTCGAAGTTAAAAGGGTTTACATGGACAACAAAAAAATAACTCCATTTGAATTTTGCTTGTAAATGGTTTTGAAGATAAATCTGAAATAAGCTACTTCTCTATTCTTCTTTGAGTTCTGTTCAAATTGTCAGAAAAAACAACGAATTGGGATTAGGTTTATCGCTCATATAGGTATAAAATATCCTAGAAATAACTGTCGCTTGCAATAGAACCTCACCCCATGTCCTATAATTTCACAGGGACATTTTTAATTTATTAAAACGAAGCCCGATGATTATTTGGTATTCAAAGTCAATATTTATTTTTTATTAGCGTCCATTCTGTTTGCATCTGGACGTCGAGTGTTTGTGCTAGATGATTGTTTTCGTGTAATATATGAGGTGCTTATTTACTCCTGGTATTAAAGACGAATTTACTTGATTAGTTTTATAACTGACCTTGCATAAACTATGTTATTTTATTAATATCTTCGTACTAAAATTGAGTTAGTGTTGTCGTCTAGCGTCTTTGAATTGACAAGCGATTGATGGTAGGTATTCTTTATTTAGAGTTTTTGTAAAAAGCCTTTGGAATGCTTTTTAAAATTATTTATTGTTTATTCTCTCACACATATGTATAGTCAATGTAAACTGGAAGAGAGGGATCACCTAATACAAGCAAATCTTTGCTTAAAAGGTGACTCCAAACTTAACAATGTAATTTACATAAGTTGTTTTTTTTTTGTCTTATTTTTCGTAAGTTTGGAGTATGTTAGGTAGCAAGCCTTAATACTAAAATTGTATTAGTCTGATGTCTCTCTTATTATGTATTTTTTGGTAGAGTTAGTACAGCCCGATCCAAACTGTATGGCGGTTCTGAAGTGCGCTCCTCGCTGCGCAGTAGCTCACCGCTCACCCCCGCTGACACGTGAATGTGTTACTGCGCAGCGACTCGCCTCATATTCCGAGGCGCCATTAAGTTTGAATCGGGCTGTAATAAGTATGAGTGCAAGTAAGTAATTAAAAAGTGAGTGGCAAAACAGTGTTACATACTTGTTATGACATGACCAAACATTTCGTATACTTTGAGCTTTCTTGTAAAACAATTACATTAGAATTAGGCGGAGAGTAGGTCAAACTTACATTTTGTCATCTCTATTTTTCTAGCCACTCCACTTCCACTTCGTCCAAGTCATAGTACGACTTTTTTTCCATTCATCTCTTTAAGACGCTATCTCAATGTTCACTTCCTTCCTCGCCATATCATCTTTTACTTACACAATCTATCCCTCTTTTCTTTGGTATGACTCTTTTCTTACACCCTTCTGACATACTATATTGTATTGACTCTCAAACCTACCTCTTTTAACACCAACTTCTACAGACCATCTGCAAATGACCCAGCCATCCAACTGTCACATCCTACAACTCAATACTGGGAACAATATTTATTCAATAACGCGAAGGGGTGCAGGGTGCTCACACTGCTCAACGTTGGGGTCGCATTCAATTTGTGTGTTGTCAATGATGCGCGCTCGATTTAATGGCAGGTGACGTTTATAGTTTGTGTTTGTGCCCCCTGGTATGTAATGGATGGGTTGTCGGTAGTAAGCGCATTGGGACTGTAATCATGGGTTTTGGTACTTACTGATGTTTTGATTTGGTTTTGTTTTTAGGATTTTTTGTTGCATATTTATTCGTTTAGGCTAAAGGAGTATGTAAGGATCGTAGCAGGTGACGTTCTGTAGTTTCCGCCTACACCAATTGGAAAAGTCGTGAGTTTATGTATGTATGTTATTGTTCTAAACGGGAATGTCACTGCTTTCTGTGGTTTAAGTTGTATCTTCTTCTCATTTTCTGTATTTTTTTTTTTTACCGACTTTTAGAACATTTGAGAAGTTTTGTTTCTTATTCTTCATTCGTTCTATCTTTTATTTATGTATTGTATTTCCTTATTTTATTTCCTGTTATTTTTTATTTCTTTCTCTTATTGCCTGTCTTTCTTTTTCTGCCTTATTTCTTTATAGCTTCGCTATTAGTGTCAACTCTCCCTTCAGTAGCACTACATACAACCGTTACATCTGTATCGCACCGTGTTTGTTCAACATTAATATCTGTGTCCATACGGCCAATGGTCACATACTATCTAATAAACTCTAATTCATATAGCAACTTTACCGACTGAACTTAAAAGTGAGTGGCCCTAGTTGGTCTTTGATTTATTATTCTTTGTGTTCTTTCTTACTTTAGTTTCTTTTCCTTCTTTTATTTCTTTCTTTTCTTTTTCTCTGTTTACATCTGTTACCTGCCTTAATTTTTCTTCTTTTCTGCATTCTATTTCTTTACCGCATTGCTATCAGTGTCAACTCTCCCTACAGTAGCACTACATACAACCGTTACATCTGTATCGCACCGTGTTTGTTCAACATTATTATCTGTGTCCATTGTCCGTATGTCACATACTGTCTATTAAACTGTAATTCTGATGGGCGGAGGGCTGTTTTAAATGTACTGTTTTTGAATACGTTTTGTAATTTTTTGATGGATCGGTCGTCTGTTTTGTGAGGGAGCTGTTATGAATAAAATATTTTATTGAATACAATATAAAAATAGTGTCCGAAACCTTTATTATGTTAATAAAAATACCTGAATTTTGCCTCAAAATTCTTTTAGTTTTGTATTTCGTTTAGTATTTTCGTAAAAAATAAAGCAAGAGGAAGTGATTCTTTTCATTTTATTTTACTGTACTCTCCCGAGCAGCTCTCTCTCTCTGCTGTCCTTGATTTTAACAACTTATAAAGACAGTCATTTCTATGATTATTTTATGGACTTACTAAATACCAACTACATAATAATAAACCATATAAATTAAAATTAAATGCTGTTCGTTGGTAAGCGCATTACTTGAGAACGGCTGGAGCAACATTGGTTTTTTTTTAAAATCTAAAATGTTCGTAATAGTCCGATTAACTTGTTATGGTAAGAAATTTTAAAAAGTTTCCCGGAAAATTGAAAAAATGGGAAGAACCAGTCCTTTTTTTATGGGATTTTTGTATGAACTATTGTTTGGACAGGACAACGTCTTTCGGGTCAGCTAAATTAAAATGAAAACTGTATTGCCAAAAAGATTACAGGGGGTTTTACATTGGCCCTAAACTTGGCCTGTATCTTGGTTACTAAGACTAAGAACTATCGATACAATGGAAAAAAAGAGCTTTACCCTAGATAAAAACAAGAAAAAATCTTTTTTTTCAACAAATGATAATATTCTCTGACTCCTGCGCTAGTTATAACTGTGTTGCAGGAGCCAGACAAATATCCCACCAATTTCAAAATGGGTAATCCGTCACAAATAACACCTCCTATTATCATTAACCATAGCGGTTACCCACAAACCAATTACCGCATCATATCTCACATAACTTAATACAATTATACAAATTCACATAATTTTCTGACACGTGCCCGAACCAATAACTAAAATTATTCGCTATTACCGTTTATAATAGACCTTTTTAAAGCAAAAGCACCCTTATGTCTTTGAAGACAACGGTCTTTTGAAATGAAAATGTAAAACTTGTCACAATGGAACGACACTGTTGTTTTATTCTTCAGAACACTGAAAACTCAGCCTTAACAAGTAAAGAATAAGGCTCTTGTAAAATGCAAATATAAAATTGTTCAAAATGCATCGGCACGTGTTTCGGTGACTATGTTTGCTCTAGGGATTGGACCGGGAATCGAACCTGTGACCCAAGAGGATAGACACGCGACTGATGTAGTGTGTGACTGTAGTGGGAACAGTTTTTGTAAATGTTCTGGGACTGACAGAAAAAGTAAACTAACGGTTTTGTCATTATTTATAAGCGTGACGAGATGTAACGGTTTTCAGACTGTAATTAAAACATTTAAGTTATTGCAAAAATATAGTAGGTACTTAGTTTATTGTGAAAGGATTCTTTCGAAAAAAAAAACGGATTCAACACAAAACTGAATTTTTGCATTCAAGTAGCATTACTGTATTCCAAATGAGCTATATTATAATTTCAGTGAAATTACAAACACATGACATTTCCCGACTTTGCTACTGTGAAAGAAAAAAAAATAGGTTTATTTTTCACAGAAACACGTGCATACAAAAAAGATAATTCGCTCTGGTAACAATGTAAAATAAAAACAAACAAAATAGATCTATAATCACGAACATATAGCATATTCTGTGCTTGAGTGATTAAGATTATCCGCAGCCTGATCGTTGTTTAGTTTGTTATCCACTGCTGGGCTAAGGTCTCCATTAGCCAGGGGGTTTTAGCACTACCCTTTTACAAATTTCTCTGGCAAGTTGACTATCATTTTGTAATCGTCTCCGCCTCTTATGAGGCCCGTCGTCCACGACGCTACTCAAAACTAACCAACGGGGTAGATAATTGCGTAACACACCAGCAGTAGGAATGTCTTTAATTTTGACAGTTCAACAACATTCATTGCGTTATTTACGTTCTTGAGCAGACAAATTTTTCGACCATATGAAACAAGGGTTTAGCAATAGGCTGCAAAATGATTCAGATTGTGATTGATGGCGAAACTAATTTGCTTTTCTTTTTCTATTTGTTATTTTTAATTTTCGTATGCTGCACTGGTTGACGTCATCACGTCAGCGCCGGCTACCGCTGAAAACCAGCGCTGGGGTTCTGTTTCGCATTGGGTCGTAGCATTATGCTGGACGGTTGCCGTTTTGCGTGGATGTGACGCGTATTTTGCCCCAACTCGTTCTTTATTGTCATTTTGTGGTTATCTCTGCGTCATGTTTACCACAAATAAACGTATTTTCTTGCTTTATATTAAATAATGAGTAGCCAGAATGTCTGTACATGACTCAACCAATTACAAACTAGTTAATAACGCGTTAGTAAGTTGCTTATAAATTAGTTATCCTAAAAAGGTTTAACATTCGCCATATTCCAACATATTTTTAACACCCTCGTATAAAAACACCGACCACTTTCACTTGATTAAGCTTTTGATCCTAATAAAATAAATGTCCTTGTGACGCCATATGCGCAAGCGTTGCCCGTGAAATTAAATCAAAACATCGGATGAAAGAAGTGCGTTCATTATTGTCGGTACATTGCGCTGCGCCCTTTAATTGGACTTGATGTTCATGGAGTTAGTCTTTATACCAATTTTGGGGTACACAGAACCAAAAACTAGAAACTTCTATCAACGCTGTGATGGTAAAAATACTCTATTTTTATCATGGCATAATTTGTAAAACGTAGTCAGAAGCCCGAAAGTGTGACAACCAGTCTTACCGAGGGGTATTATCCAGTAACTGGGTTGCGGCGGTCAGAAAGGCAATCACTCCATGTAAAATGCTGGTATTCAGCTGCATTGGGTAAGATTAGATGCTGACTCCAACATAGTGTGGAAATGGCAGATGATGATGAGTGCCAAAACTAACTTTTATAATAGGTATGATGGTAAAAATACTCATATATCTGGAAATGATTTGTAATCTGTAAAGTAAGATGTCAATTAGATTAGATTTAGATTAATCTATGCTAATATTATAAAAAGGTGAAATGTGTTTGTTTTTTTGTAAGTTTGTATGCAGGGGGTAATCTCTGGAACTACTGGTCAAATTTGAAAAATTGATTTTGCTATTGATAGCCCAATTCTTGAGGAAGGCTATATGCTATTAAAAATTACGCTAGGATCAGGAGCTGAGCAAAAAGAAAAAGCAGAAAGAACGTTAAGCGAAAACCAAGTGGTAGTGCAGGCAGGTGATGCGTGGCGACGGGGTGGGTCGGGGGAACAAGAAATTTCACGCGGATGAAGTCGTGGGCAGAAGCATGTCAACAATAAAAAGACAACTTGTGGACAAAGAATACGACTATTTGGACTCAAAATAGAGTAAAGAATAGACTAGAATACAATAGAATAGAAAACTTTTATTTCAGACAGGAGTCCATAGGGTTAGTAACAGTTTTACTTAACTTATAGTGTAAGTAGGTTACAGACACAATTAAACATACTACAAAAAAAAAAAGCGTGGAGCTGCATCCACCTCCGCAACATCGGGGAATCCCACCGGTCTGCGAACACACTGCGAATACTGTTAATGCTGCCGCGAACACTCGTCATGCATGCACATCTATTACTAATAATGGCTGCAAAACCATTCATATTGTTATCCGCAAACATCCCTGACGCACTACAACGCCACGGCAGCCTCAGCAGCACTAAGTGCATTATTATAATGAACGCGTAAAACGTGTGATGTCGACGCGAATCAAATGACAAATGACGTTTCGTGAGATTCTGAACCATGGGTAGGTAGGTCACAGTCTTTAAAGGCTAATGAGAAGGAGGATCAAACAGTCAAGTAATCCTTAAACCCAACCTTGAAATATGTCCCTATAATGTCATCACGCCATATGCGTAGGCGTTGCCCGTGAAATTAAATCAAAACATCGGATGAAAGAAGTGCGTTCATTATTGTCGGTACATTGCGCTGCGCCCTTTAATTTGGTAAAATGCTCAGTCAGTCAAGTTCTTTGAGCTATAGTAATGTGTTCAACATGGCCATTTGTTATAATCATATCAGCTTGTTACTAATTCGTATAGGGAAGGTAATGATCACCACGCTTGCCCCCAACATAATTATTAGTTCTGGTTTTCTTTACCGTTCTCGCGGTTTCCAATGTTGCTAAAAAGTTCGTTGCATGGCATTGAAAAGTCACATTCAGCCGGATAGTTGCGTAACACACTAACAGTAGGAATGGCTTTCATTTTGATCGTTAAACAACATTAATTGCGTTATTTACGTTGTTGAACAGACACATTTTTCGAACATATGAAGCACTGGATTAGCAATAGGCTTCAAAATGGTTCAGGTTGTAACTGATAGTGTGGTACCCAATTAGGTTGCGGGTTATCAATATACTCTAAAGCATATATATTAGAAAAAAAAATATCATGCTCACTAGGGTGCTGTTTATAAAAGTTTTTGAATATTCTAGATATTTTGTGTAACATCTAAAGTATGTTCATTTTTTATGTTCAGTCTCTCATGAGCTACATTAAACATTACACAAAAATTACAACTCCCATAATCATAATCATAAAGCGAGCCACAAATGCGGTTTCTATGTATGCTCAAGGGAGTGAGTTGAAACTCGTGCTGTTGGTGTTCCCAAGTGAGGTCTCACAGTGTCACCGTCCGAAGGGTCGCAACACATGGCCCTTGTAGTAAATATATGCGAAATTGTAAAAATAGAAAGGTTATTAACAGATGGGGTGTGGTTTGAGACTTTCAATTCGAAACCGTACAGTATTTTTGAAGGCCAGATTGTGAAATTTTCTTTGAGATTTTTATATAAACAAATAGATGAGCTACGAATTCTTTGAAGGACATTGGAGGAGAAAGAAGAGATTCAGACATTGTGCAACAAGAATCTAGTGACTCAAAAGATAAATGGTGGATAGTATAGAATAGAATAGATGGTATAGAATAATTTGTAGGTTCAAAAGCATATGATCAAAGATCCTTAGGATGGACAAATAGTGGAAGTTAGTTCTATATTTGCCAATGTCAAGCTTGCGCCGTTGTTGCTCCCGAGTGAGGAGTGTCTGACAGTGATACCGTCCGAAAGGTCGTGTCACATGGTCCTTGTAAGAAATATATGCGCGAATTGTAAATATAGAACAGATGGGGAGTGGTTTGGTTCTTTTAATATCGACAAAGAACTGGCACAGTATTTTTAGAGGTCAAGTTGAAATGTTATTGTTTAAACGGTGTATTTATCGCAAATATATAGAAGAGAATAGAATAGAATAGAATAGAATAGAATAGAATACTCTTTAAAAAGAAAAAGAGTTACGAAGAAGAAGAGTTACGATTTTACCGTCGATTGGCAGCAACGTTAATTTCTTTACAAATCGTGCAGTGACATTCCGGTGTCAAGAGTCGGCACTTGGTGCTTGTAATAAATATAGCGCAAATTGTGTAATAACAGAAAGGTTATTAACAGATGGGGTGTGGTTTGGGACTTTCAATATTATATGGGCTAAAAGAATCTGCACGTGCGGGCCGAGTTTGGTCGAAATCTGTCGAGAGATCAGGTTTCCCTTGCTATTGATATATTACGCACAGCTCTGGTGAAAGCAAGTCTTATAGTTTATAATCTTAATTGTAATATTTGTAATAGATACCTATGTAGGTATGTCTTAAAATCAATAGATTTGGGAGAATTATCATTCACTCGTAGATATAATTTGTCATGGACAAGGAACTGTTTACTTTGCCAACAGGTTATCAGTTTATCTCCTAGAATGCCTTCGCAGCCAGGTCTAAACCTTCTGTAAATTTAAATGAACAAACAGAAGGTTGCTTGCTTGCTAAAGCTAGTTAAGTTAACCCAGTTTCTATTTCAAAGAGGGAAACGCCCGAGACACACTCACCATAGTATGCCTGATAGGCTGCCCATAACATTTCAGAAATCATTTGCAGTGACAGTGACTTTAAGTCCCCAATGGCGTCTGTCAGTCACATGACACTGACACCGAGGGGCGTCACATGTTCGTTCTTAACAAATAATACGCCAAAATTGTATAAATAGAAAGTTTATTAACATCTGGTCATTGAGGTGTATTAAATTCTACTGTAGTTGTTTTTTTATAACCTTGTCGTCCGATTCCGTGTGGATTGGCTTGAAGACTATCGTTCCATATTTGCTGATATTTTCTTTCATGTTACAGTGACAGAGCTTATTCATCTTTATCGAACAATTTACATTGCACTGTTAGAGAAACCTATCAATCTGTTCTGAGAAGTCGTTTGACGTATTGTCTTGACGATCCGCCTAAAAAAAATTGGCTTGTAATCTCGCCAAGAACTTTCCAAGAACGTTGCTAGCACTGGCTATAAATCTCATCTTCATATCATCAATTGTAGGATGGTATTATTTACCAGCACTTTATCGGTTTACGGAAAACAACACAGGAGGAGCAGAAGTTCAAACACCTGTAAAATATTTTTTTCGATACAGCCCATAGCTAGCGCTCCTTTACCATTTAACTCAGTAGCATAAACTCTCCTCATTCTACCAAATCTCTCAAATCCGACAAAGCGTAATCAACCAAAACACGCTAATAATACAATCGGCCAACATCTCAATTGACGCCCCGCGGCGTCGCCTGCTGTGCTGTTGTGCTTACGCCTACCGAACGCTTTTGATATATCGCCCCGTGTGGCCGTGTTGGGGCAGCGAATATTCTGATCAATGGATTTTTATTGTTGTGTTATTTAAATAATTATGTTGGTGAGTGGAGATGGAAATAATTTTCTGTCTGAAGTATGGAAGAATGATAGTAAATGAAAATGCGCAAGTTTGTTCTTCTTTTGTTCTGCTGTTGTTTATTTATGTCAATCTAGCGTATTCATCAAAGACTTCTTGGTCGAAACAGAATCTGATACATATTCATATAAATAATCGGATTCTAAAAGCCTTTCCAATATGAAATGTTGTCAAATATCATGTCCATTTCTATGATTTCCTGTTGTTATTTTGGGAATCATGAGATTTGGCAGTAATTTTTACTAATACGTCATCTATTTTCCCAAAATCTAGTGCCAGATAAAACAAAGTTTGATCACACTTTTTTTTCTAAATATTGATTCGAATCAGATTTCTCTTGTTCGGATTTCCATCTTGCATCTCGCCAACAGTTAAAACTCTAATCAACCCTCCAAAATTCTTGGCCCGGTCTTATCGACCGCGTTAAGTGCCGTGCGAATAATCAGGTGTTCACGCCCCTTGTCTCTCCCACGTGAGATATGTCACACTTGCGGGAGTAAATTGGGGGTAAAATGTGCACTGCTATTTTGATTTTAAGATTATTTCTTTGGGTTTCGGAGGGGGTATAGTGGTCAGTGATTTTCATTTGTTATTTTGATTTTAGTTGATTAGGTATATTTTGATTTGGATCTCTCGGTCGTTAAGTTGGGAGTGGAGTTAATAAACTAATAATGTTTTGTATTGTTTGATTTAATCTATTCACATTCAAGAGAGATTATAGAATACGAATTTGAATTAAAATGTTGCTTAGAAAGATGAGACAGTGTTTCGTAAATTTTTCGAACTCATTTTTTACATAAGGAAACGTGAATTTTCCGTTAGAGTAAGTATAAAAAGTTATAAGTACTAAACATTTCCTTTCCTTTTCATTCCCACTTTCAGATACAGTATCTTCAACAAAGTAACTTTTGAATGCATTCTAATATTCTTGGGATTGGCGATACTTAGGTACGCACGGCTACATATCAAGCTATACATTTCCAGTATAAGCTGACTTCTCAATGTACGAAAAGCCTATACAATGCGAGGTCAGCTAAAACTGGAAATGTATAACTTGATATGTAGCCGTGTGTACTACTACAACTAGTTTGTGTCTCTAGCTTTACTTGTTTACTACTTTTTTGCCATTCCCTTAAGTTACTATTTTAAACTATTTTCCTTTCCATCACAAACTATAACAATCAAAGCACGCCTCTTGTTTCAAAACGAAGCTACTGTAATCAAATCATCGTAACTCGAGACCGTTGTTTTTTTAACCGAATAATCAAATCGGACGGGACAATCCAATACATCGAAACAAACGATTATCGCTCCGCCATCGCTAAGTAGTTGCGACAGCCGCGAATAGGGTATACTTGTGACTAGGGCGTGTGCATGAGACGGAAAAACTATTACTAACGTGTGTGAGAGAGATGGGAGATGTGCTTGAAGTGCATTCGCGTAACAGCGACAGATTGGCGCGCACATGTCGAGTTGCGATGTTCTTTTTGCAGAGTGTGTTTTAGTGTTGGGTTACGTGTCGATAGTCTATTAATTGTTGTCGAAATGATTTAGCTGAGGGTGTTTAAAGTTTGGAAGTGTGTATGAGTATTATGATAAATGGTGTGGTGGGTCATCAACCCATCAGAGATTTTAAATTTAAAAAAAAGCTTGATCTGATAGTACGTGATAATTTCGTAAATAAGGAATTACTCAAACACAATTCACTTGGTAAATTATATCTAATGACAAGACAGCGATCGATAAGCTATCCATAATTTTTATTTTCATTCGATATATTTATGCCATTAATTGTTTTTTCAACCTGTATTGTCCCACCGCTAGGCAAAAGTCTCCTCCTTACATAGACAAAGAAAAATATTATTCATCGATAATACAGTTTCTTATCGTAACACATCCCTATGCAAGCTTTCAAGAGGACACATGAAAGGGGAGCGACGGGTCGTACGGCAACGCTTGTTTGTGCGATTTAATTTCATTTATCAACGCATTACTTACCGGGAGGGAATTACTTATCCGGATTACCCTGATACCCCGCTCTCCCCTCGACGCTTTTACTATGTAAATAAGCAACGAGGTCTGAATTTTTAAGTTGTATATGATAAGGCGGTACATGGACTTCTGTTTGCGTCGTCAGTGTATGACCAAATTCGTTAAATTTTTTTGGGATTTTTTCTTTTGTGTGGAGACTGGATGTAAGGAGGATGTATTGGACAATCATGCGCTTTGTGGTTGATGGTGATGGTTTATCTTTGACGGCACGGTTGGCGCAGTGGTTAAGCGTTTGACTGTTGCGCTGAGTGTCGCGGGTTCGATTCCTACACGGAACAAATATTTGTATGACCTACAAGTAGTTGTTCCGGGTCTGGCTGTTTGTGTATGTGAGTTTTAAATGTTTGTAAACGGACCACAATACAGGAGAAATTCCTAGTGCAGGGCAACGTTTAAAAAAAAAATCTTTTGTTTTTCACAGATTTAAATATGTAAGAGATCGGTACGTAGATAAGAGCGATAAGTTTGCTAAAGTTTTAAGATGTCTGTTTAATGCGTCTTGGAATTCCAGCAAGGTGTTGCGCACACACGGTCAATGATAATAGTTGACGAAAGACAACGTATGCTAATATACTCATCTGCTAACACCAAAAGCTATTTTTCTATGATTATATTACGTCAGGAGGGCACGTCCTGGAAGGACATATAGGGACCTTATTGGTGATATTCTTCACAGAAAGGTCAGGTGCGTAACACTCGGAACCGGCGTGCGTGTATGACCAGCACCCCAATTACGTAACACACTATCAGTCACAATCTGAATCATTTTGAAGGATATTGCTAATCCATTGCTTCAGAAGTTCGAAAAATTTGTCTGCTCAACAACGTAAATAACGCAATGAATGTTGTTGAAGTGTCAAAATGAAAGCCATTCTTATTGTTAGTGTGTTACGCAATTACCCCGAAGCTGTATAAACGTAAACGGAGCATACGGATTATGTTAGGATCGTAGCAGGTGGCGATCTGTACTTTTTGTCTACCCCCATGGGAATAAGGCGTGAGTATATGTATACCTCGTTGGTATAGTGGTCGCTACTGCTGAGCATGAGGTCCTGGGTTTGATCCCCGGATCGGGCAAAGTGTTATTGGGTTTTTCCATCTGGGATTTCACAGTAGCAGCCCGGAGTTCGGATTTGTGCCCTGTTCATGGCAATAGGCTCGCCCGCTATCACATGGGACTTAAACATAACTGGTGAAATGTGGGTGTACTATAGGTACACCTCTGCCTAACCCTTCGTGGAATACAGTCGTGATGTTATGTGTTATGTATGTATATTCCACACAAAAGAAAACCTGAAAACAAAAATCCCAAAACACAGACGTGCATCACTCACTCACAATTTGAACAGTTGCCAAATTAGAACACCCAAAAATGCGTTAAAAGCATATCATTGGATCAAAACATACACTCATTAGTGGTTAATTGATAATAATAATTAGGAATAGACGATTATTTAGTTTTAATAGCAGGAGAATGGTGGATAAATTGTATTGGATTGTGGGAGAAGGAATTTGATGGGTTTAGTGACCACTTCGTCTTAGAATTTAATGGAAGTGGCTCGTTTGCGTGTTTGGCATTTGATTACTTGTTTTCTATGGAATGTTGAGGAGTTAAATGTCTTAAGTGGTTAGGAAAACTTCTGATTGCATTGTTCGGGTCTGGCTGTCGCTCGCGGCTTGGTGTGTGGGTAGGAAATGATCCCACGGGATCGTACTACATAACCAGCCTACAATGTTCACACTGCTGGGACACAGGCCTCCTTTCTGTGAGATGGAGCAAGCCGTAATCCACCACGCGGGCCCAGTGCAGGCTGGTGGATGTCACGTCTTAGAATTTTTGGTTCTAGGACATGCCGGTTTCCTCACGATGTTTTCCTTCACCGTTTTGAGCGCAGTGGTCATGAAATTTAAATACACAAATAAAGTGCCTGCCTGGGTTCGAACTCACGACCTAGGTACAACTCTTAAGTCGGGTCTGATACCACTGGGCCACCACTGCTCTCGATCGTACTACCGGGATAACAATGTATCCAATGTCCTAACCCACGTCATGGTCTATTCGTATGCAAAATTTCATTCAAATCCGTTCAGCCGATAAGGCGTGAAAAGGTAACAGAAACACTTCGCATTTATAGTAATAGGATGGAGTATGGATTCAGTGATGAGGAAGGTAGTTTTCTTAGAATTGTTAGAGGCTACTTATTCAGTTGCAAGGTCTTACCCTGCCCTCAAGTGGAACTGGTAAACGCTCATAAAAACGATGTACAAGTGGCAACATAGCTGGCCAATGAGTCTATGCCATATGCGCCATCAACACGATGAAAGAGTAGAAGCAATTCAGAAGGAGTCATAAGAAATTGGCATGACTTCTTAGTAATCGAGAAAACTATTAGAATCCATAAAGGCAGCTCGTTGTTTCTAATAATGATGGTTGCAATGCTCTTTTGAGGGGTAAATAAAATGTCAATGATAATTACACTGTGGAGTACTTTAAGCTGCTCTCGACCCTCTTTGTTCAATTGTGCATGAGTGTTGTCAGGTGGCCCTTCAAATCCATTGTGACAAAGAAAGGATGATAGCAGATTATTATCTTCACATTATGTTATTTTTTCAAGGACGTTATGTACATTATGTTATTTTTTCCAAGGACGTTATGTACATTATGTTATTTTTTGAAGGACGTTATGTACATTATGTTATTTTTTTAAGGACGTTATTTACATAGTTACTTTTTCAAGGACGTTATGTTTATTTTGACTGTTAGTCTAGTGGTCGCAAGTGCTACTGCTGAGCATGAGGTCCTGGGTTCGAATCCCACGTCGTCAGACACAGTGTTATTGGGTTTTTCAATCAAGAATTTCTCAGTAGCAGCCCGGAGTCTGGATTAGTGCTCGATTGATGGCAATAGGCTCGCCTCCTACATAGGACTTAATATCATAACTGGCGAAATGTGGGTGTACCCTAACTTGTACCAAGAGGAATATACCTCTGTAACCCGTCGGGGGTTAAGGCGTGATGTTATGTTATTTTTTCAAGGACAATATGTTTATCATAGACTCTTTTTCCCTTTTTCAATAGGCCTTGGTTATCGCCATCATATTATTCTCCCACGGCTAAACATTATTCTATTTTGACAAACCTCTCTTGTTTTATTCAGAATTTTTTAATAGTAGAAAAACTGTAGCGGAATGATGTGATAAGGCAACGGTGCGGATTAAAAGAAGATGTAGTGACAAAAATTGAAAAGAGTATGCTAAGATGCTTTGTTCATATTGAGAGGATGAATGAAAGGCCACTAACAAAAGGTATTTACAAGGCTGATGTGAGTGGAATCGCAGAGAGGTTACCGTAGGAGGACATATAGTGACCTTATTGGTGATGTTCTTCAGAGAGGTCAGGTGCGTAGAACTCGCAAACGGCGTGCGTTTATGACCAAATGTATGAACGAAAACGAAGCAAAAGGAGTATGTAAGGATCGTAGCAGGTGGTGTTCTCTAATTTCCTAACCTCATGGAGAGAAAGCGTTAGTTTATGTATGTTTTCCCGTTTTCTGTAGACCTTGGTTATCGCTATCATTTAGATCGTAGTCTTGGACGGGTTAATATTATTCTATTTTGTCGACCCTCTTCTGTTTTATTATGAATTTTAAAATAGTAGAAAAATTTTATGATTGGGCAAAAGTGTTGAGCAAATAAAGCATGATTAGCAATGTTTATCTAACCTCCTCCTTTGTTTATCCTTTTGATATTGACAATACCTTTAGCTACCGTCACACACACATGCTCATAAAAATCATACGTATGAGCATGGTTTAACATGGCTTCATCGAGGAGCTGCGGTGGATCGAATAATCCATTTTCCCAAAATACGCCCTTTGATATGGAGTTGCGGACACCAGCCCATATTACCTGTTACTAGCATGCTTTCGTGCTTAAAATGAGCATGTGTGTCAGTACCTGTATCAGCTTTTAAATCTACGACAAACAGCTGAAACGTGCGTTCTACCTTCTAGATTAGATTCACATTTTGAGAGCCACTTACATCCTGTTGACACTTGTATCTCTCAACTGATCTATCTCCTAACATCTGCAGTGTAAGTGATCGTTAGCCTCTAATCCGGTGTTACCAAACTAAATAGTAATTTGAGAACAGTAATTCTACTGTCTAGCATAAGATAAAGTATAAAAAAATTGGGAAATACTAAATAGCATACCCAACATACATCATGATCAGTAGACGGTAGACCATGTTTGTACCGACACGAAAAGCAAGAAACAAGCGTTTTGGTTTTGGAACGAAGTTCCTTATCGCACGGTACGGACTTGGTGGATGGGGGCTAGGCGAAAAAAAGTGTAAGAAATTTCCGTCACGACCCTTTCTTTGTTTGATTGGTTGAACGCGCTGATCTCAGGAACTACTGGTTGGAATTGAAAAAATCTCTTTGTGTTGGATAGTCCATTTATCGAGGAAGCCTTTAGGCTATATAGCATTACGCTACGACCAATAGGAGCGGAACATAAATGAGAAATGTTGCAAAAACGGGAAAACATTATTCCTTTTGAGAGCTTCCGTTGCGTGCGCTGCGTAAACGGTTAAAGTTACGCAAAAATCATGTAGGTATGACGGAATTGGTCCCCTTTAAAAGTTCTAAAAAAAGTCCGCGACAGTATATGTCTATCTTTTAAGGTTGTCTCAATATAACCCTTTTTATGGTAATCAAATTTGTTCTATGGATGTTCTAAATATACTACGAAAGGAACTTCGTTCCAACCGATTGTTCCACGACAATCACGCCTTTTTTCATCAGATGGCGGTAATAGTACAAAATCAGTAGAAATATGGACTTAAAAAGACAGGGATGCCATTAAAGAAACAGTAGATCTACTGTTAAAACAGGAGGGTTGGCAACACTGCTTTAATCAAATGTATAGGAGTGTGTAGCTTATAGCCGATTAATGTCCAACTGATTATCACTCCAATTAGTAAGACACGCAAACTAATTGGCTTCTTACATTCAAATGCTCACATTCTTATTTTTCATTTTCGTTTATGTAGTACTAGAATTTTGTCTAGACGTAAAAATTTGTTTAGCAATGTTAATGATGATTGCGTTCGTTCTTTCATTCGAATTTTTATTTTGTCTAAATTTATTGTTCTTTTATTTGCATGCAGCCCCGGGTTGTTCAGTTTTTAAATAACCCCTAAGCTTTCAAATATTATAAATCCGTGCAATCCGATTGGAGCTCATCTCGAAAAGAATCCCTTCTGTGGCATTGTTTCTTGCATTGTCCTTATCGTATGTAGGTATTCTGTGTTTCTTCATTATTCAAATCTGTCTGTTGTCTCTTGTTTTCGAGTTCCTAGGATTTGTGAACTGCACCTTCGTTTCAGTATATTTCAATCTTTTCAACCTACATACCTATATTCATCAATTGCGGAGTGTAGGGCTTTTCTTCATTCCGTCTCTACTAAGTTTTGCATTAGTCTCACATTTGTTCAATTTTGTCTATAAGACATAAACATTTGTTTAGCAATGTTAATGATGATTGCATTTTGTTCTTTCATTAGAATTGTTATTTTGTTTAAATTTATTATTCTTTTATTTGAGTATGCAGCCCCTGGTTCTTCAGTTTTTAAATAACCCCTAAGCTTTCGAATAGTATAAATCCGTTCAATCCGATTGGCGCTCATCTCAAAAATAATATTAACCTTCCCCCCTTCTGTGGCATTGTTTCTTGGATTGTTCTAATCGTACAGCGAGGTGTTCTGTCCCTTCTAAATCTATTGTCTTTTGTTTTCCCAGTTCCTAGGGTTTTGTCAACTGCACCTCCATTTCTACTTTATCTTAATCTTGCTCTATCTTAACCTACTGTTATCCAAACCGGAGCAAATGTCTATACTCTACGCCTATTTATCGGGTTTTGCTATGGTCATATTTGAAATAAACTTTCAACTTTAGTATCCAGAGTAGCCGCGCTATCTAGTTTTAAATTATTGACCAAATAATTGACTTCTGAACGGCACCCTAATTACGTAACACACTATCTATCACAATCTGAATCATTTTGAAGCCTATTGCTAATCCATTGCTTCATATGTTCGAAAAATTTGTCTGCTCAACAACGTAAATAACGCAATGAATGTTGTTGAACTGTCAAAATGAAACCCATTCCTACTGTTACTTTGTTACGTAATTACCCCGCGGGTCTTGAAAGATCTACTTACAGAAATAAACACCATTTCATTATACAAACTTCTAATATCATCGACTGAATCCATACACTGAAAACAGGTTTCGCCTGGAGCAGTCTTCAGATGAACATAAGCTAAGGTGGGTCACAGCACTCAAAAACAGGAGTTGTGCTAAATCAGTCCATTGCTGACTTATTATTTGTATTAGCACACAGACCCTTTCAACTATTAATATCCATTCAAGCCCCACATTTCATTTCTATTCACGCACAACTAAACCAACATTCGTTGGGGGGCGCGAATTTGTTTAAACTGAATTTACATATTTATTTGCGTTTATTAAAGTGAAATAAATTTGATGACTCAATGTGCGCCCCCTTGTATGTCAAATGAAACCCATATGGATTTATGGGATTCTGGTTTATGTTGCCAACACCTGTTAGTGTTGTTATTCAAAATATGGAGTTATTTTAATTGAGAATGAGGATTAATTTTTAGTTGCTTTTAAATTTGATGAAGCAAGAACTTTTAGATTATTTTGAAATTGGAATCAATGCAGTTAGGGAGGAATTGGATGAAGCATTATAAGTTGATCAAATATTAAAATAGTTCTGATTTGCTCTTAAAATTAAGATAAGAAAGTTTCTAAAAACTCTTGGCTATCGTATGTCGTAAAAACAAATTATGAGCTAATAATCTGAAACACGTTATGTCAGTCCAGAATATAATTAAATAAGTAATATGCATTTCAATATTGGTATCTATAGCTCACGGTTTAAAAAAAATACAGGTCTGAATGATGTGGATTTGTGGTCTGGGTCATTTGATTTACGGAAGAAATCCTACGAAACGCAGTGGCAATTAAAATTTTCTACCGAGATTAAAGCTCCAGTAAATTCTTCCACAATTTATCTTACGTAAAAGAATTATTACAATATGTACTTAAAATCTTGCCTTTCGCACAGTATATTATAACAATAATTCACACATCAAAACCAATCATAAATCCAACCACCCACTCGACATGTAATGTAATAATTTTCATACAATAAACCTCACTATAAAATACACAAAAATATTGAATCGGCTAACTGATGCTTCCTTTCATTACGGACTTCCTTCAATTAAAATAAATCCACACACAAAATTAACATACCTCACACACTTAAAATGCCACAGCGATTTTAATGCGTGTCCAAAAATCCTTGACCTCCCCTGCCCGGAGCGTTCAAACAAAAATCACCAACAAATGAAGATGTTTGTCAAATCATACGGGTCTTTTTAGAATGGACGTTTTAAGTCTCGAAGAATATCAAAGGCGACATAGTGTCCTTAATGGGTATACGTATTTCACCTTATAAAAGGCGCCGAAATGCGCCGGAGTCGTTTATCTAACTGAAATTAAGAACGAAAACATTTTAAACGAGCCATAAATTTTTCTTAGGTGAGTGCTTTCTTTTGGTGTTGCCAGCTGTGGTGTTTAATTTTGCGGGTTTATTTTGTGGTTGAAGTTGTGGGTAAAAGTTATATTTGATATGTTGTAATTGAGGTTTTAAAAAGTTACGAGTTTACGAAAGTTACTAAAAAATGATAATAGAGTTACATTACATACCAAGTATAATAAACGTTTCGACTCTACAAATTTTATTATTTGATATTTGTAGTCTACAATTATATTGAGGTTTCTGGCCACTTAAAGTGAAAAGTTAGAAGAAGTGTTATTTTAATGTTGGATGGATGCTGCCACATGCATTATAAAATTATGAAATATTGGATTTCCACAAAAAATAAAAATTAATGAGTTATCCCTAAAACTAATAAATCCACTACCACCTGGCAACACTGATCCGGATAGATGCGCAGGCGCCTCGTATGCTCGCCTTCCATTAGCGCGTTTGAATTTAGAACGCGCCGCGATTGGCTGGCGGAGGCAATGAATCATGGCGCCGGCGCTGAGACGATACACAGGATGCTGTGTTTAGATGGTAAATTAAACTTTAAGTTAAATGTTTTAATAAGAATTGCTTAGGTCATTTGGTGGCTTTATATTCCGATACATTGGTTCTTACTGGGATCTGCGCAAGAGTAAAGTGTTTTCTATTTAAATTATTTCACTGCTTAGATGTTCACTAATTTTTCACCTTATCAAGGCCTTGAAAATCTTCGGAATACAAACAGTACACTGTTAAGTGATATTGTAACAACATTGATTGAACATTGATGATGTAACTTTCTAGCATTAGTAGTAAAATCTTCGACGAATTAGAAACAAAAGCAGTAGGACTGTTGGCCAATTAAGCATAGGTATAAGCATAATCAGCCTATAATGTTCTCACTGCTGGGACACAGGCCTCCTCTCTGTGAGAGGGAGTAGGCCGTGATCCAACACTCGGGCCCAGTGCGGGTTGGTAGATGTCACATGTCTTCGAATTTTGGTTCTAGGACATGCCGGTTTCCTCACGATGTTTTCTTTCACCGTTTTGCGAGCAATAGTGATGAAATTATTTACACAAAGTAAAGTGCTTGCCTGGGTTCGAACCCAAGGCCTACAACCCGTTAGTCGGGGCCGATGCCACTCGGCCACCGCTGCCCAATTAATTAATTATTATTATTGTAATTTGGAAACCATTTGAAGCACATAGAAGTAACACAACACTATCGTAAGTTGTCTCCTAATTGTCCCTGTATATAATAGAACACTCTTTATATTCTCACATCGTCATGTAATATTATGTCTTTAATAAATACTGAGAGTTTTAAAAGTAGGAACTCACTCAAAAGCTTCCGAATCAGTACCGCTTTAACACCATCCTGTATAACCCGTATGAAAATAACATGAAACTTCACGCGTGTACCGAACAGTGACACGTCATTATATCATACTCGTTGAAATGTAACATCCATCATTCATAGAATACGGCACTATTTGTTCCATACATCAGGCGTTGGAGATGCAGCCAAAACTGTCTGTAACTAGGTTGACATGTGTGTGATAATAATGTATTGGAGATAAGTTTTTTATTTGTATTTTGGGTCAGTTTCGCCAAGCTTCTTACCTAGCAAAATATGTCCAAGTAATATTGGACAGTTTGCGGAATCTGTTTTATATATTTATTTAAACTTCTCGCACATAAAAACATACAAAGGCGAACTTAATGCCTTAGGCATTCTCTACCAGTCAACCAAGGGTGGTGTAGAGATAAGAAGGCAGGTGCTCTGTTTAACAGGCGTTAATAATAATTTAAAAAAAATATAAAAATGTAACATAATTAACTATAAATAAAATAGTTATACAGGTACCTAAAAAGTTTATAAACTTATAATACACGTATATACATATGTACTATAATATATATACTATATAGGTATATACACAAAAAGGGAAAGAGGTAATTGAGATTAGTCTACGCTATTTATTTTGAAAATAACTCCGCAATTTTTTGTTTTTTCGTCGGTGATCTACCTACATCTTGAGCACTAAGTGTTCAGTCAAAGTAATTTATTTGCCAGAAAAGCCAAGCTCTCATTGTTTTTGTAGCTGTTCAGTTTAAGATGAAAAGAGTTGATCTTGTACTCAATCTTAAATGAGGCTGATTCAGACTGATGCAGCATACTCTTGAGTAGACATGTTTAACTGAAAATGTGTAAGATCCTGGGGACACTACCTTTGATTAATTTACGTTTCCTTACTTCCTCTTTCTTTTTTAACCGACTTCAAAAAAAGGAGGAGGTTCTCAATTTGACTATAGGTACTTCTTTTTTGTGTTAGCTCAAAACGTTTTTCTAGGTGAACCGATTTGGATGATTCTTTTTTTATTTGAAAGCTGGTGCTTCTCATGTGGTTCCATATTAATTTTATCAAGTTCTGACCAGCAATTTTTGAGTAATAACTAAAAGTAAAAAAAATAAAAGTAATACTGCGTATTTTTTCCACTTGGTTTATATTGATGATGTTTTAAACATTTCCTGTCACTGTTATTTACATATCAAATAGTGGTAAACGAATTTGTGTGGGGTAAGTATCACAACTAAAAAACGAAAAATAAATACTATTTTACAAAAAAAAGACTGACTTCAAAAAAAAAAACACAAAATACGTGTCAAATAACTTTAATTTCGGAAGCCGGTGGCAAAAACGAAAATACAAAACCAAAGACACTGACTTCTGAAATTCTTTTTTGGAAGTTGCTATTTTTTGTTTTTTTTTGAAAAAAAATTTAACGCAGACAGTTCTTTGAAATTTCACGCGTCTACAAAACACGAATACTGATGTGTCACTGTTTATGTAATACTAGTTGAAATGTAGCGTACATCAATCATAGAATACTTTGTTCCATACATCACGCGTTGGATATGAAGCCAACACTGAATGTAAGTGGGTTGACATGTGTTGGTTGGCATCAATGTATTGGAGATCAGTTATTTTATTTGTATTTTGATTCACTTTTACCAAACTCTGCTATTTGGATCTATTTCGCTAGGTTTCCGGAATCTGTTGTTTTCTGGTGGCTACTGGGCTTGTTATGATTCTCCTGTCAAAGTCAAAGTCAAATCATTTATTTCAAATAGGCACATAAAAGGCACTTTTGAACGACAAAATTTACAAAAAAAATAGAATTGATTCTAGTTGCCCCTTCCAAGAGGTAGTTTCGTATGGAGAAGAATGGGCAAGAATGCCCTAAGCATAAACTTAGAATAATCAATTTGTAATATTCCCACTGCTGGGACACAAGCCTCCTCTCTGTGTCTCTCCTGCCCAATGTCTGGTGTCCCAATTTATTGGTGGTCGGCGCAGCATGTCTTCTTTTTCAAACATCTCTCTAATAAAAAATATAGGTTTATTGTACAAATACAAAACACATACTTAAAGTTAGTCGTACACTAAGCATGATTGTACAAGTGGAAGTCAAAAGCAGTTTGGACAGCTGGCTCCTGAATTAAGTAAAAATATACTTGTATCTCAGGAGCCACAGTTCCTCATAAACATTGATTAATTCAACTTAAATGCAATCAAGTTTCAAGTGACTCAGTAATTACATGTATGAGTGTTGAGAAAGGTATTCATGAGGTGATCGTTAAAATGTTTTCTGTGTCGTCGTAAGACAAATTCTGCAACCAATTAGTTAGCTTTGCTTTCAGCGTAAACTTGGTCAACGTGTAAATATCAACTCACTGATGTACCCTACTATAAAGACGAGCGCTTAGGACTGAGTAATGGCGGCTAGCAAATGCGGAACGACATTAGACGGAGTCACAGACCGGACGACCTCGACGTTTTAGGAGGATGTTTGAGTCGATATGTAGGATGGATGGACGGCGTAAGACTACACGCAAAATGAAGAGTTGACGCAAAGTGAGGATTTGCTATCAGCTATAACTTATACATAGCAAGCTTTTCAGCTTGGGCTATCAGCCGTCATCGTAGTTTTACCCCCTTTCGAGCTATGACTCGTCATCATTCACATTTCATTCATGGTCATCCCCTACTTTTTTAAATTCATATTCAAATATTTCTTTGAAAACAATAAAATAAGTATCTCGTCCTACTAAAGATAAAAGAAATTGTTGGTGTAATTAATTTTAAATGACTCTGATGGAACAAATACTTGACCAATGACACGGAATATAAGTTAATTTAAATATACAATTTTGAGATCAATTCTAAAGTCATCCCCTACTCTTTTAAATTCATACTCAAATATTTCTTTGAAAACAATAAGATAAGTATCTCGTCCTACCAAAGATGAAAGGAATTGTTGGTGTAATTAATTTTAAATGAGTCTGATGGAACAAATGCTTGACCGATGACAGGGAGTATAAGTTAATTTAAATATACAATTTTGAAATCACTTCTAAAGTAATGGTACACGGTCTGTTCATTATTCCTTACATCTTCATAGTAGCCGTCTCTTGATGCGGATCCTGATAAATCGATACAAATATGTATCATCAGCCTTTGAAAAGTAACAAAGATCTTTTAGTGAACACAAGACCTAAATTGCGAGACCATATCGCTTTGTATCGTAAAATAAAACGGACGAGGCCAATAACACACTTACATTTAACTTTATTTTTCTCAATCCAGTTTACTGCCATCAATCTCTGGTCATTTACCATAACAGCCATCCTTTGTGACCTTTAAAGTCTCACAAATATTTAAGATTACATTATCTCAACCCGTCTCTACAAGGAGGTCTGGCATTATCAAAAAGTTTACAACCAGACAGACAAACTCATTCAATATATAAATCTTTATTCCAATGCCTCAAAGTCTAAAATTCAGTAAATGAACAGTAAAAAGACCTGGTATAAAACATATCGTTGCGCGTGAGTGACCAATCACAAGGCGAAGCTCGGATTCCAAATTTGAAATTCTTGACGTACCAACGGCGCCATCTTTTTTCGGTGCTTTTTAAATTGATTTTCTGGAACGGAAAAAATGTTCGTAAGTTGTATTGATTGGTTTTATATGGCTTGTATAACTTTAATTAGATTCAGATAATATATACGTTAATGAGCGTAGCATATTATAAACTAAGTGAATCACCTCTTATTAGAATAGCAATAAAGATAATACAAAAAAACCTGTCCTGTTGTGGGGTCCTAAATATTAAATAGGTCTACATTGATAATTTTTAATGCCAAGGCAATACTTTTTTTTACATAATGAAGCAATAAGCCAAGTTACTAAACTTGCTTAAAGGCTTATCTTACATACATACGTGAAAAGAAAAGCATAAAGAATCTAAGCAATAGTTTCCAATTACTGCTCAATTTAAAGAAAAATTATATGAAAGATCATAGTGTAAACAAGCACTTTTTCTGGAAAAACTGGTTTTAAAGCAGTGCATCTCAATCACTCATCTACAGGGTACCAATCTTACACAGTTTACTATGAAGATTAAATCTATACTCGCTGAAATCCGCGAATCCTAACTTACCGGTTACCACCCTCGCGAGATTTGATTAGGACTAGCTTTCCCAAAGTTTTGTCGGCCGTCAGCGATTTCACTAGATTGAAATGTTGGTCGATTGACTTAGTTGTTTTTTTCTTTTACTCGATTTACATACTTATATTCTTTAACAAGCCATATTAACGATACATATTTGTCAGTTATCGTCATCTTAAACGTGAGAGAATGTACGAGGGCTGCACTAAAAGTATCGGGAATGGAATATTTCCACTGTTCCTGTCATATTAAAAAAAAATTAATTGAAAACTCCGTGGTTTTAAAAATCGAATACCATTTATTTATTTAAAAAAAGATTCTCGGTCTTGTCACAAGGTTTTGTCAAACTTGTTTAGTCGTTGAGAAAATGGAATTGACTCGAGAAAATTCAAGAGCGATGATTTATTATGACTTTCGAAGTGGTTTAACAGAAAAACAGTGTGTTGACCGGATGATTTCTGCATTTGGTGATGAAGCCCCATCCAAAACCACAATTTATCGCTGGTTTGCTGAATTTCAACGTGGACGTGTCAAGCTCAGTGATGATCCCCGTCAAGGTCGTCCAAAAATTGCAGTCACCCAAGAAAACGTTGATGCTGTGCGTAAGCTGATTGAGGAAGATCGACATGTGACATACCGCGAAATTCAGGCAACTTTAGACATTGGCATGAGTCAAATACAAATAATCTTGCATGAACAATTAGGTGTAAAAAAGTTGTTTTATCGATGGATACCGCATTCGCTCTGTGAAGAGCAAAAAGCGGCTCGCGTTACTTGGTGCGTCAGAACTCTCGAAAGATTCCACGCAGGATCCTCAAATGCTGTATACAACATCGTATCAGGTGACGAATCCTGGATATACGCGTACGAACCCGAAACAAAAAACCAGTCACGAGTTTGGGTGTTCGAAAATGAGTTAAAGCCAACAAAAATTGTTCGTTCACGGAGTGTTGCAAAAAAAATGGTGGCCACGTTTGTCTCCAAAATCGGCCATGTTACGACTATTCCTCTTGAGGGACAAAGAACGGTTAATGCAGAATGGTATGCTAGCATTTGTTTGCCACAGGTCGTTTCTGAACTCCGTAAAGAGAACTGCAACCGCCGCATCATCCTCCATCACGACAATGCGAGTTCTCACACCGCGCACAGAACAAAAGAGTTTTTAGAGCAAGAAAACATAGAATTGTTAGACCATCCGCCGTACAGCCCCGACCTAAGCCCTAATGATTTCTATACTTTCCTTAAAATAAAGAATAAATTGCGTGGACAGAGATTTTCATCACCTGAAGAAGCTGTGGACGCCTACAAAACGGCTATTTTGGAGACCCCAACTTCCGAATGGAATGGTTGCTTCAATGATTGGTTCCATCGTATGGAAAAATGTGTTCAAATTTTTGCGGAGAATACTTCGAAAAGCAATAAATACATTTTTAAATAGTAATGTTGTTTGGTTCACTTCCTTGATTCCCGAAATTTTCAGTGCCGCCCTCGTACACACCTTATCCTGAAAATAATTTGTCTAAACGTTCAGAGGCGAAACTATATTAACAATGTTAATAGACTCAGTATTAATTCCTCTTCATTAATAATCATTTTATTTTCTTTATTTAGGCAACCACCAGCGATACATATAGCAAGTTACAGAGTATGTGTGAGTGTGTGTGTGTGTATACAAATACAAAAATACAAATACAAATAGTTTATTTTTCTTTACAAGGTTTGTACTACATAGCTAGTGATAGAAGTGTCCTTTTAAGCAAATAAATGCCTGTATTAGGACACTCCACTCTTGTGCAACTTAAATTTACGCAATGTATACGTTCACATACACAAATGATGCCAGTATTTACTATTTATACAATTTGGAAAAAATAACATAAATAAATATATTGTATGGCTAACAATAGATTTCCCTGTATAACCAGGATAAGTATAAAACAGGCGAACGGACTACAGACTAAAATATTTAAATACAAAGGTTGAGTTTTAGGCACATAACTTATATTTAAGTTTAAATTTTAGAGAAACAAAAGTGTGATTATTAAGAGAAAAAATTAGTTTGAATATGAAGAGATTAGTTTGTTATCATTTGCCTTCGTTTATGAATTTTATTATTTGTTTTTTGAATGTAGGTTTATTACAGTTAAATATATCCACTTGAGAGATATCTGTTATAAATTAGAGCAATACGGGTTAATAAACAAGCATATTCTGCTTGTACCTTCATCACCACCATTATCAACTTTCGAAGGACGTCGACTGCTGTACAGTCGACCCCGCGTCAGTGGCAACACTTTGATCAGCGTAGTACGGAGTTTCAATAGAATAAGAGTTCAGCTTATACTGGTTTCGTTACCAAAGACGTGTGGCCTACTGTAATAAGCCTCTCCCAAGGACCGCCACGACGTATTTTTTCCTTATCACCATCAAATTTCGCAACATTATGCTGACCATTCCTGTTACATAAAGCCATATATTTCTTAGCTACCTCTTCCATTCTTCATCAGCAAGCTGTCAGGAAACGTTATTAAAAATGTATACCTACTACAAAACCGATAGCGAACCGTAAAGCAAGTTTGAGCACCGCAACGAACCGTGGTTACAAGCAACGCAAATATTTACGCAACTTATAATTGGATGTACAGCGAACGAAGATGCTTGCTAAGCGAGATTTTTTAATTTTTTGCTCCTCTCTCCCCTTTTAGTTGGGGTATACAGGCATGAGATGATTGGTTATATCCAATATTGGAACAAAATATTAGAATAAAGTACTTTTTTAAACCTGGAAAATTGTTGATTCCTGACAATGCTTCTACACGAATATCCATTCCTAAGTACTGAAGTAATTATCTATGCCATAGCTGTTGAATATCAATTTCCATAATTGTAAAAGGTGCTCTATTTAAAACACTGATATTCAGCTGCATAGACTTCATTTACAATGTTTTATTTAATTTGTTTTCAAGTCTTATTTTAACTTGTTTGATCGCTTGTTGTTCTTTTGGCTCCACAATCATCTCCAAAATCGTTTTTCTGATGAGTCAAAGATGGTCATCACATTTCAAGTACTTCAGCTAGTTCTATTATTTGTTTACCTTATTAATTACACTATATACACCACACCGTCTACATAAAACAGAAGCCATTTTCAAATCCTATCACAACACTCATGTGCTGCCCGAAGGTACGCTTGACCATCAAAACATTCTCTCCAAAGCCTTTGTTATTGTTGAAACACAAAACATACGCTGTTTGTGTTCAATAAGGATTTAATCTTACCTGTGTGTGGTGGGCTTTTGTGTTAGCATTATGTGAATGACGTAGGAGATGTTGTAGAGAAAATATTACAGCATGATTTGTTTAAGAGTATTGTTGATTGGTACTTTGAAATTGATTTGTTAATAGGTGTTACATATACTTTTTGTAGATGTCTTCTTTTGGAGAGTATGTTGCGCTGTGGGTTTCTTTCAGTTTGATCTTTAAGCCGTGGAGAAAAGAGGAACTTTGTAGGGCTGTCTTTTCAAGTAAGGTTTTTAGAATGGACGATTATTAGAATTTATATTGAAAGTTTGATCCAAATTCTTAAAGTGAATTGGTCTCACTTTCTTGAAAGTAAAGACATGTTGTGCCGACCCCAAATAAATTGGGATAAGGGGAGGAGAATGATGATCATGATGATGATGAATAAGTCTCACTTTAAATATCAGTAGGTCGTGTTCCAAACGTTATTTTTAAATGACTTCAAAAAAGAGGACGTTCTCAATTCGTCTGTATATTTTTTTGTATGTTTGTTACATGATATCTCCGGCAATTGTCGTATGATTTCAAAAAATCTTTTTTTAATTGATAGGGATGGTCCTCAGGGATGGTCCCATATAAATTTTTACTAACTTTGCTTGGGTAGTTTTTCAGTTAGTTTTTATAATACGTATTTTTTTCACATAGCGTATAATAACTTCCTGTCACTGTTATTTATATAGCAAGTAGTGGTAAGTATATGAATTTGTGTGGGGTAGGTACCACAACTAAAGAGTGAAAAAAAAAACAACTTAAATAAAAACAACCGACTTACAAACAGAAACGCTACGAAGTAAAAAGTAACTTTAATTTCGGAAGTCGGTGTCTTTGGTTTTGTATTTTCGCTTTTTGCCACTGACTTCCGAAATTAAGGTAATTTTTAACTTTGTAGCGTTTTTTTGGAAGTCATTTGTTTAAAAAATATTACGTTTTTATACCTAACAATTCAATACATACAAACGCTCCACAGGTCGGATTGAAGTAAAGAAAATCTGAATCCGGGCCTTTGTCTGTCAACGGTTAAAACACATAGTGTGTACTTCTGTATTATGGCATATATTTTCTATTGGTAATTTTTACAGCCCTTTAGACATTGCGAATTTTTCGAATATGCAGAAGGAAAGTTGCATATCTAATTAAATATCTAGTCATTGGTTCTAACCAAAATTTCTTGTTTCAGCTACTTATGCCTGACCGGGTGCATAACCCGCGCAGAGAAGGCCGGCACCGCTCGCGAGAGCATTCAGACCTTGCTGACGGTCTGCGCCGACCTCTGCCATCCTTGCGAAATTGATGCTGTAAGTATCCATACTATCCTAACTTCCTAACTAATATTATAAATGCTAAAGTAAGTTTGTTTGTTTGTTTGTTTGTTACCTTTTCACGCCTAAACCACTGAACCGATCATCCTGAAATTTTGCATATACGTTGTCAGGTGTACAGAAACGGACATAGGGTACCTTTCATCCCACAAAAAAAATACTGTTCCCGAGGAAAACAACAATAACGTCCTTATAATAATAGATGGCGCCACGTGTCTTTCGAATCATGATTGAATTATAACCCGAATTGATAGTCAAAATCTAAATTAACGCGAGCGAAGCCGCGGGCAAAAGCTAGTAATATTATAAATTCGAAAGTTACTTTTGTCTGCATGTTACCTTTTCACGCCTAAACCACTTAACGGATTTCGATAAAATTTGGCAAGGAGATAGATGGCATCCTGGGGAAGGACATAGGCTACTTTTTGTCCCGGAAACACGTTCGCGTGGGATAATTTCCGACATACACGCGGGCGAAGCCGTGGGCAGAAACTAGTAGCTTTATAAATTGAGAAGTGAGAGTGCAGAATGTTACTTGGTCACCTTGAGTATCGTCCTGACCGGAACTAGCAGTTCTCGTGTAAATTAGTTTGGTCTTAAATAACCGAAAATAAAACAGATTTGGTTTATGGGTATTTCACAGAACTTTTCTGCGCTGTTCAGACGATTAAAACGTCATTTTAGACATTACATGAAAGGACCTGCGATATCATCGTTTGTCAGACGAAATCTTAAATAAGCTTAACCTAATAACCCTTAATGGTGGTTAGGTTAAATAAAGATTTAAAAAAAACTGTGGCTAGAGGGGTCTAGCCACAGAAAATTCTTGATTTATTTTTACATGTCGACAAGATATATGTTAATTACAAATGGAGCAATACTACATCAGTAAATCCGTGGAAAGGAACACCTGCACGCGTAGCATGACCACCATAGAAACAAGTTTTGTCGACGGAAGAATAGACAAAATGACAGTTTGTGGAAAAGTTTGTTTAGGAATCTGTAATTTTGTCTATTCTTCCGTCGACGCAACCTATTTCTATGATGCACATGTTACGCGTGCATGCAAGAAGTGGCCTGTCATGTTCTTGGTATTCTAGGGGCTTGTCCATCAGTAATTTTGATGTAATGCAAATCATGTTCTTATCGACGTTTCACTAATAATAACCATCTCTTCCAGGGCTCCGAACGTATATGCGCGATCCAATCTCTCCGTTGCGCCCTCGGCACAAGCGTCGTCGGCTCCCGCGCAGAATTCTGCATGCTCTTCGCACAGGGCGCGGGACTGGAACACAGTGGAGGCTTCGTGCGGGCTGCCCGCACCGCGCATCTGTTGCGGGCGCTGGCTGAGCTGGACCATATGATTGTGCAGGTTAGTATGTTTCTAGATGCAGCGGAAAAGCAATTACTGCAAATTTCGTCTAAGCGCAGTCTCATGGCTATTCTTGTACGACGGCAAATGTAGCAAGGCTGTAAAGTCGGGCTGGACGATACTAAAATTCCTGCGGTACTATTGCAGGACAGTACTGAACGAGTGTACAGGAAATGCTGTTATTTTTCGAACGTGTGTACGCCGGTCGAAATCACGCCTGATTTCACGCCTTTGCGTGGAGATCAACGATGCGTTCAATTTTTGATGCTTATGTATTATTTGTTGACTGGTTCATCCATCCACCAGCTTATTAATCGTCACTACGATATTAATTATTCTTTTGTCATGAAAAAAATAACCACTTCAGATTTCAACAAATAACAAAACCATTCATTACCAAATCACCTCTCACAGCCCGCGATCTCCACAGAACAAACTAACAGTATCTACAAAAAAGGCGGCCCAACAAATGAGTGGAGGTAATAAAATATTCCGAGCGCGTCTGTTAGAAAGCATATTTGTTCGGTCCTTAATTAACTGGAGTATCATTGCGCTGTTTGCTGAGTACACAGGGTAAACGATGAGTGCGGTGTGCGGTAGCTGTCGGAGCTACGACGGTATGGATATGGTCAGGGACAGTCTTTTGTGAATCGGCAGCGATCAGTCACGAAATGAATGTCGTATCACTCTCTGCCGTTCTTATTTTTCTGCGTTCGTTATTGATATTTAGAATAATAATTATGTTGTACTTACTGTTAGCTGTGAAGCTACCTTTTATAAAATAAATAACATGACTTTGAATGATTTGGTGCACTTTTACAATTTCAAGAAAAATATTCTTACAGTATTTTTATCTCGCGAAGCGACGCGCGGTTTACTTGTGGTAACTAAGTGTACAAACATGCTGTGAATGTGTGCGTGAAGACGAGTAGCGTCAGCACGTAACTCACGCACGCACACATACATTTCCGACTTCGCCATTGTCTCGGACGGTCCCGAGAGCTGCGCTTACACACACATTCACAGCGTGTTTGTATACTTGGTAACCACAAGTAAAGCGCGCGTCGCTTCGTGAGATAAAAATACCATAAAGTTGGTTTGCAGTTTGATGATTTTCTGACTGTTCAGAAGTTCAGGAAACTCCTTAAATGACCATCTGGTGTTTTTTGTTCTATGAAGGAATCCTTAAGAAGCTAGAGGAGTAGGAATGTTGAGCTTCTGCCAAAATGTTCGGTGTTCCTGCGTCCGAAAAGACCATAATTTTCTCCCATCATTTCGAAACCTTTTTCCGAATACGCAGCGGTCGACGTTACTGGTAGTTATTTAGTTTCACTGCTGTTTGACTTTCAAATCTTAAAGTCGAATTTCAAGTATTATTTTGAAACCCTAAATGGTGCTGTCTTTACTACAATCTTGAAATTTCTTCATTGCAATTTTCTTTCCAAAACGCCACGTCCAGCCCCTCAATTTCTACATCATCACTGCTAGGTAAAAGTACTCGTGGCATCGTTTCACGTTACTCGTCTACCCAATACTCGAAGCTACTGGACTCTTCGCGAGCCGCAGAACGCATGCTCTTTGATTTGGAACCGCGTCGCTTTGTTTGTACTGATATTCAACTGCGTGCGTCGTTGTGAGTAATCTGTCTTTGTATTTGTTGAGTTTCGTCATTTTTTTTGTGGAGATTATGAATGAGGTTCGGGTTGATTGTGTTTGTCATGGTTAGTTCTTGAATGGTTGATAATTTTTTTAACTTTGTGATGACTCGTAGAGTTCGATGGAATAGGACCTAGCAGAGAAAAAAATATTTAACCCAAGGTGTCTTGCTGCAGCGATGGACATGATACTGGCTGCAATAAAAAAATACCACAAAGGATTTATTTCAATTAAATCAATTACAGGCACATTTGAATTGTCAAGGAGTGAGTCAGTCAGAAAGATGAAGCTAGCCTATTTCAAAGCGTAGTGGGTTCCTATGGCGAAGGACCCGCAAGAAACTCTGTGGACATTCATATAATTATTTTATTTTTTAAATGGTTGAGATTTCTATTGATTTTCTTGTTCAGGCTATATTTTTCGATAAAACTTAAGCAGTTTTGACATCATTGCTGTTTACAATAAACAGAAAAGATCTAATAATGCAACATCCCCAATTTCGTTGTTGCCAAAACAAACTGTACACTCGGATACAATGGTAACCTTAAAATTTATGTTCTCATATTAATGTCAATGTCCTGTAGTCACGTGTCCGTATTGTGAAAGTTCTGCCTCAATAAATATTGACTGTCATGTGATTGGAAACGAGGACTAATTACTGCTGCTATTGAAGACATTGTTACTACCAACGTAATGTGTCAATTTTCGCCATATAATTTTCGCATTGTGTGTTTGAATTACCGCTCGGGATGTTATACGGTTTGGCGTACGTTTGCGTAAAGTAATTTACATTTTGAAAATCTTTTAAGGTGAGATTGCAGTACTTTTTAACTTTTTTAAACCTCTGTAAATCTAGCCAAATGAAAATGGTGGGCCAATTATGTTTTTTTTTTTGGAATATTTAACACGTAGTCAAGCGCTGTGTGAAGACAGAATAAAAATCATTAAGGTGACACTAAATAGCTATTTAAAACGTGTGTACCTTGAACATGTTCCATCATAAAACCATATAAAAGTTACATCAAACAAAATATAAGGCTTATTGTTGTTTAGGGCATGTTGAGAACACATTTTATAATGTCGTTATTATTTATCAAATATATACGAAATCTAGCAGTTCAAGCGCTCGCAGCGACCGGCCAGTGCCCGCCGAGACGAAATACAAGACACACCGCACTATAAGATAGAAAAAAAAGATAGATAGATAAGAAGATAAATAGAAGAAGATAGATAGAATATGTATCTTTAGGTTAAGGTATTTTTCTATAGGCCTGTGTCGCTTGAAATGAATGGTATTATATTATTATTATATATTATATTATTATATTATATTATATTATTATATTATATTATTATATTATATTATTATGATATATTATATTATTATTATATATTATAAGAGGGCTTAAATATAATAAAAATCTTAAATTAACTGACAGAGTACACGCAGCCTAAACTGCTGGCTCCAGAAGCTTGAAATTCTGCACAAGGGTACCCTATATAACGAAATTAAGCACTGGAAGGGTTTTTGAAAATTCATCCCCTAAAGGGGTTACGTAGGGGATGAAAGTTTGGATGGAACTTCGTCATTATAGACGATAGGAAATCCCATCGCGCGTAGGATTCTCTTTTAACAAGTCCGAATAATGTTCACCCTATAACGCTTGCAGATAATCGCAACTACCACAAAGACGCGTGTCGGTTTTGTGTATGTCCCGCTTCGATAAATATTGATGGTCACGCGTGGTGATATGACGTGACAAGCGATGGCGGGACACACGTCAGTATCGATAATTTTACAATAGTTGAGCGTGACTTTCCATTTCATCATATCTTGAAGTTTTTTGGGGCAGCTCCAGTTCTTAGGAAAATTCCATGTGTTTATATTATCACTGTGGCATCTGCAACGCCACATGCGAACTACGCGTCACACTGACGTCACGCAAAATCCTGCATCGCGCTAGCAAAGTTTACCACGCAACTAGCATATATACAACACCCCGACATTAAACGTCGGGCAGTAGTAGCCCATCAGACACAACACCCGTCTGGTCGGAGGATCCTCCCTTTTCTATGGAGGATGAGTGAACTTTACACCCTGCTCCTCATACCTCTATGTCATTAAGGTTTTAAATTCGACCGACTTCGAAAACAGTTTTTAAACTATTTATCGTATTATAAAGGAGGATCACAATTGAATTTTAGTATTAAACTGGTTGAAACGTTTGCTCTACTAAACCATTGAACTAATTGAAAAATGTAGCTTGCAACATAGACATACGAGTGCTTTTCATTCTTGAAAACGACACAGTTTCAGATGAAATGTGATGAAAAACTTCAATATAAAATTAAGATCACACAGCAAACAGTCTTCCTCTTAAACTCCAATACAGACTCCTCGCCACGTGCTGAACCCCTCCGATCCCTCGACAATAGTTTAAACAAATTGTTTACCTTGCATTACTATAGTAATTGTTTACAGAGTGCAGTCTCTTATGTCAATAGTCTTTGTTCCTTGTCTCTGGTTTAAAGCCACAGAGCTCAGAATCACCGCACGGGCAGCGTCTAGCTGGTAGTACCAAATAAATTCGCGCCGAAAGTGAAACCGCATAATTTCTATCACAATCACCATTCAAAGTCGTTTGTTTCTATACGTCATCAGAGTCTAGTGCGAGCAGTAGGCCTAGACAAAAACTTTTCTGATAGCGTTAACGCCAGACGCTAACGTCAAAATGTATGGCAATGACATTACCTGCGGAAAAGATACGTAATGTCACGTGGTAAGCAAATGTCAACTCGATACAATTTGATTTTTCCGTTGACGTTAACGCTTACAGAAAAGGGATTTTGTCTAGGCCCCCAGGGCGTGAAATACAGGTATTTTTGGGAACCGGTACCATTGGTCTTGGTGTGATACCGGTACCAGAGTAGTAGGTACCTGTTTTGTACTGGTTTGTATAAACAGAGTTAACAATGCCGCCTCTAGCAGCGGCCGCCGAGGCGTCTCCGTGCTGTCTTCAAAGCTATCCCTCTTCGAGCGAATATTAATAGAATCCGTTCATTGTAGTTTGTTTTTAATTAGATGATACATAGAAATGGTTAAGATGTTAGTAGTGACATAATGTTGTTCACAAGCATGGATAAATTAGGTTAAGTTAGCATTGCATTGAGATACCTTATGGATTGGAACCGAGGGCGATGCTTGGGGAAGGCCTATTGCCAGCAGTTGACGTTTTTTAGGCTGAAATGGTGATGATGAAGGAGTGGAACTTAGTCCTTGTTTCCGGATAGCCGATAAATCTGGAAGCCAAGTCAAGTTCGAAGTGAATTGGTTGCTTCTAGGCATGCATGTACCATTGTCTACCGCATCATTACTTACCATCAGATGAGATGGTGTTGTATCATGACCCTATTAAATAAAAATTGATGCGCTCGGCGGTCAAGTATTCTACCACCAAACAGTATTTCTGTGTTCTGATTTCCTTTATGTAAATGCAACATGTACGTGTATGTTGTAAAGCGATAGCAAACAGTGAAATACCTATTATGCATAATTTTGTTTAACGCAAATACCAAATTTAAAAAAAATAAATTAAATCAGCAGGGCGATCGCCAATCCATAAGAAAAAACTACAGGCATTTGTTTTGTTTGCCTCTCTATGAACGACCACAATTTTCGCCAACTCGACGCAACCCCTTCAGGGAAAATGATGATACTTTAGTTTACACAAGTGATACCCTTAAAATAAACATTTATTCCTACCCTCATTTATGTAGAATGTACGCTCGTTACGACGCCACGTGTCCTGCTGTGTACTTAATCACTTGAAATTGTGCCAATCGTGGGTGTGTGCGAATTGTTGCTGAATTAAATTTCTGCTCGTGTTTTGATGGATCTGGTAGCCAATTTGATAATGTCTTTTCGTCAATCGCAACTTGTTTTTGATACATATCATAATTATCTGTCATTGGCTGTGGTTAGAAGATTTTTATAAACCATTTAACATCAACAGCGCTAGCTTCTTAATTAATCGCAATTCTTAATTCGCTAATGAGACTAAATGGATTATCTATTGTTATGGCCCTCTAGCGGGCCACCTCGGGCCAGACTAGCTTATATGTGCTCAAATTTGAGATCAATAAAACTACCATAGATTTGAAAAGGGAAAATCATCGAAATCCAAAAGAAATCGTCTTGAATGGGCTCGCCCCTTATATTACCTAAGGATGATCTAATTCTAAGGTCTTCCTTTGTTCGATACCACCATATCTAAGGCCGTCATTTGGTCACTTAAAACTTTATCAGCTTTGCGCTGCATTACTCTTATCATCTGCCTAGTCTTTTCACAGCTGTGTTGGGGTCAACTTCCAGTCGAACAGGATGCAGGGTACCAATATTTTTACATTGGGCGACTGCCTATCTGAGACCTCCACATCTCAGTTACTGAGTAATACGTTACCCCTTGGTAAGACTGGTTGTCAGACTTTCGGGCTACCCGTAACGACTGTCAAATATCCACGAATGACAGCCGGGACCAACGGCTTAACGTGCTTTCCGAGGCACGGAGGAGTCTAGGTATGTAAAGATGGTCACCCATCCACGGATCAACCGCGGCAAGACCTACTTTGGCAAACTAGTGCTTTCAAGATGCAGTTGCAAACCTCTTCTTGAGATCAGTATCATTGGTCACCGTAACTAACTACAGTCCTTTCACAGTTACTTAACTTCTGAAAGCGGCAACCCAACAGCAACCTTATTTCAACGAAAATAAAGATCATTGTGATTTTGACAATCTTGTTAGCGGCAGCAACCCAATAGCAACCTTAATGTTATGACAATAAAGATCATTTGACAGTGATGCAAAATAACTGTGAAAGGACTGTGACACCAATATAGTTTTCTGACAGCCAACATTGTCTTTACGTTACCAAATCGCTATAAACAAAAACTGCAAATACATTTTATTTATCCTCCTCCTCAGTCCCCTAACAATAGACTGGAAACCCGAGCCCCCTAAAAGCATACCGTATTAATGTTTATATAGCCATCCACTGCTGGTCGTGCGTTTCTAATGGCCGGTCCCTCGAGGTGTAGCCGCGTAATCGATACCGCTGCCGACTGTTAATGGATTAGGTGCCGCACCTACAGACGTGATTTTCTGAAATTGTGGTATTCTGTTCGTTTTGGCCATGCTTTTGGCAGTTGTTTCCGTCTGTAAATGAATGAGTTTTTTAGAAACTTCTGTTGTCAAGCATGTTCTGAGAGATTTAGGCCGGGCGTTCACGCTGTTACTTAAAAGTGACGTGGTCCGTTCACGACGCGTTTGTGTTTGGTGGCGTCAACTACGAACCGCCATTGAAATACTAGTGCTGTGACATTCTGGCTATTAATGGGTGATTTGAGTTTGTAACACGTTACTTTTAAGAAGCGTCGTGCTAATGGGCCTTACATCCAATCAAAGGTATCTCGCGTCATTCCTTTACTTTGTTTTGCCACTGCCTGGGTATTCAGTATCTGAAACAATATCATATCGAACTCTTTTGGATGTTACTTCAACATATCTAGAATCTGAACCTTTCTCAGACATTGGTATATTATGTCCTTAACTAGTTTCTTCTCCAACAGCAGCAATTGCTGGATAAAGGCCCTATCTATAAGTATAATTTCTACGATCTCTCAATTTCTTCTCTTGTCTTCTTCATCTATTCATTTATACACACACACATACATGAACTTACGCCTTCTTCCTATGGGGATAGGCAGAAACTACCGAACGCCACCTGCTACGATCCTTACATACTCCTTTTGCCTAATTTACGTTCATACGTCTGGTCATACACGCACGCCGGTTGCGAGTACTACGCACCTGACCTTTCTGAAGAACATCACCAATAGGGTCACTATATGTCTTCCTAGGGCGTCCTTTCCCGGCGTTTCCACTCACATCTGCCTTGTAAATACCTTTTGTTAGTCGCCCTTCATTCATCCTCTCAACATGACCAAACCATCTAAGCATTTATTTCCACCAATAATAATAGTATCACCAAGACCAATAAATATCTAAAAAGTAAATAAGAATGCAACAATCCTCATTCTTACTAACACACAAAACACTAGTGATTTATTAATTAACTCTCTCTTTTCAATCCACTCATCCTCCCCTGTCCCAGCGGACTAAAAACTTTGATGTCCGCAAACGATGCGCCCTGGGACTACTATTTGTAATGCTACGGTCCCAGATAAACATCATTATTAGTTTATTACGCACATGGGCTCGGTTTTGAGGATTATTTGCGGTTTTTGTTAGTAGATAGATAATAATTTATTGTGGTGTAAATCAAATTGGATTTTTGACTGCATAACGTATGTCCAAAGAGATTATAATATGTACTTACTATAGAGAGGCTATGCGAAGAAATGTCATAGAAAAACTTTGATCCCATGTCTCAGTGACGCCATCTAGCATAATATAGCAAAATTAGAGCTGCATGCTTGGTACTGGTATTGGTACTCATACTGGGTATTGGTACTCATTGACCAGCGGGGTAATTACGTAACACACTAACAGTAGGAATGGGTTTCATTTTGACAGTTCAACAACATTCATTGCGTTATTTACGTTGTGGAGCAGACAAATTTTTCGAACATATGAAGCAATGGATTAGCAATAGGCTTCAAAATGATTCAGATTGTGATAGATAGTGTGTTACGTAATTAGGGTGCTGGTATGTTTACGTTCAAGTTCATTTAACATTGCACGTGTCTTTTTTTATATCATTTTAAATATTATATTACTTTTTCCTCTCTTTTTGTTTAAACTTTATTTGAATATTGACGTAGTAAACTTATTTTTTATTTTCTTTTTGACAAGTATATTTTTTTTTATTAAGAAAATCAATTAATATCGTTTGATTAATATAATTATGTTATCCAAACGTAAATTTTTACGCCTTCTGGTATAACATAGCGCGCTTGTAATATTTTTTTTAACAACTATTTTATTTTATCTATGATAACAAATGATTAAATGATTATGATTATGCAGGCATACCATACTGGACTGAGCGACTTTTGCCCACTATGACAAATGTATTGGATTACGATTTTGTTCGCTATGTCCCGTCTATTGTTAAGTAAATAATTTAATGTCTTTGTGTGTGTCAAAGAAATCTCAAGAGTACTCTAAACATACCATAGAAATCTAATGTGAAAAAGGTGTTATAAAAGCTCTGGGAAACATTGAACTATTTGATTAGATTAATTTGTAATGGTTTTCTTTAGATTTATTATTGCCTGGTTTCCGCTTCTAACAAGTCTTTGATCAGTAGGTACATCTACTATCTCATACATTAAGATTGGTTGTTTCATATCTTGATTAACCGATCAACACGAGATTTAAAAGTAATTAAGTTGTTAAATTTCAATATTTGTTAAGGAGAATCTATCTAAAGGGCAATGCCCATCTCCCATACAAAAAAATGCCTAAAATGAACAACAATGAAATAAAAGCCAAATTGCACCACAAATCGTAGGAAACCCAATGCAATTTCAATAATTATCGAAAAACTAGGTAGAAGCCAATTCCAAACATTTTTGTACAATATAGGTTAAGTCAAGGTCAAGGATTAATATGCAATAATTAAACAACAAAAATGTTTTTAAATGTTTCATTCATAATTTAAAAAAAATTATCATCAAGAAATGCAGGTGGATAGATATTGGATTAGTACTGGGCCCATGCTAAATTCGCAGTTTAAATGATGACTACACATTTGTGAATTCTTTGGTACATAATGATAATACAGGCCTTGAAGAGCCAGACACCTTTAATGAAAGAGGTACTACATATTTGTCTCTCATATTACATCCTGGATAGAAACAATGACTTTCGAGTGTCGACTGCTCTTCCATAATTAGGTAACAAGGTGATGGATCTCATTTGAGGAACTACTTTCTTTTTCTCATTTGAGGAATCTCTATACTTACAGCTTGTGGTGTTATCCATGCCTGTATTAAATAACGTACATCATTTTGCACTGATAAGACAATAAATACGTCTCATCCTTGCAATATCGAGATAGCAATTAAGACAGTGTAGGTTTCTATCTATTTGTTTAAATGTACACTGGGCACAAGTCCAAAACAACAGCAGCGTCGTATATAAAGCAGGTTCAGGTCCGTCGTCAAAAAGCCAAGTCGTCATTTAGGCGGATCCAATGTAAGTCCGTGTTCAAAAATGGGTATTGTGTGCAGAAGTATAATCAAAATCCTTAATAAATGGCCCCAGTCGTTGTGAAATATCATAAAAAGCAATCCATAATTCCGCAAAAACATGAATCAAGTAATTAAAAAGGTACCCTGTGTCAACTACATATACAAACGAAAAAATGAAAACCAGTAATGTCAAACTGTCAGTAAGGCAAAAGACATGTGATTCATACAGCCTACGATACTTTTTCAATTTTGAAAAAAAAAAAAAAAAATTAATAGTGTCATGCATATATTATTTTAATTAGATTTAGGGTACATATAGGTCCAGTTATATTAAATTAATGATAACTGTGCACTAATTCTATAAAATAGTTCGTTAAGGATTATTTGACGATTCCTGTTTGGCTGAATGTCACTTACTCATGTCAAATAAACACTGACCTCCAATAAAAAATAAGAATGAACTATACGGATATCAAGTTAAATATTAAAAAAATCATAATATTTTTACCCTAGATAAACAAACTTGAGATTTATTTCATTATACACAATAAATTCTAAATAGAATTATGGACTATTAGTAGTTTCTGTCCATTTCAGGCATTTTTCGGGCGTTCCCCTTTGAAAAACTTAATACTAGACGTCACCAAAGCACACTAAAATCAAAAAAACACAATACTGCACTTTTCTTAAAGAATTGTCTCGGCATGGGTCCAAAGATTTACAATAAACTACCTAAAACTTTAAAAAGCATGACCAACATAAACCATTTTAAACCGCAACTGAAAAAATTCTTGATTGAAAAGGCTGAGTTTTTAGATGATAGAACCATAAAATAAAATGTCCGATCCACTTGTTATTATATATTGTTTACGACGTTACTTGTTTGAAACTGTTTTATTTAATTTGTGGTTTTTTACGTCTAATTTTTACGCCTAATTTGTACGCCTTGCAAGGCAAAACATAGTGACACAACGCAAATTTTATACCATGTACCATATTACCTATGTTCAACAAATAAAATACTTTGACTTTGACTTTAATTTAGAAGTAGTTTTTTTGTCAGAGTCTTTAAAAAGCATCCAAAATTCGTGGGAATTACTACAAAAAAGTTACCCCTAAATACTTAACTTTCTTAAGTCTTTTTGTCAATACAATACACAGTGACAGGTTCAGCGTGAGACTTCAAGCAACTTTAAATTTTGTATGGATTGAGTATACGGCCGTACGTCTGTATAAATTTCCGTCAATCACGTCCAACCTTCACCAAGATTTACTTACAACTTTCTACCACCCAATCTCAGTCTGACCACTCTTTTATTATGTACCCTCAAACTTCTTTGTAGCGTGTCCGAAGCACATCTGCCAAGACTGTAGTAACTCAATCAGTGTTCGCGTGACCTCTGCACTTACCGCACGGATTCTACGGTCGCTGGTTTGAGGGCCATCCCTCGTTTGACTTGGGTGTTTTAGTCATGGTTCGCGGATTTGTTTTGAAGGAATCGTGGGTGGTTTACTGATGTTGAGGGAAATCTAGTTAGAATGAAAGTTTGGGTAAAGGTATTTGGAATGGACTGTTTTGCCATAGTGTTGCTTTCTTGCAGATTAAACAAGACAGAGATAAAAACAAATTAGGATTTTCGATTCAGTTGGGAAAAACTTCCAATAGTTCGGATGACTTCTCATTAAATCAGATATACTAACCGCTCAAATATGTTCACATGTTTGCGTTGCCTAAGATAATAGGGGGAATTTTCTGACGTATCTTCTAAAATCCTGGTAGATATCGTCCGATAATCATCAGGGTATCAGGACTCTTCTCGGATGATGACTTCTCAACAATTCTGTATTATTTGAATCCACATTTATTTATTTATTTTTACTTAAGCAACACATCTTTCCAACAAGTTCTACAATGTTTAAAATATCGTTAACATAATATGTAACATTGTCTTTGTCAACAGGATGCCTTCGGCGAAGGTGGTTGGCCACTAGAATTCAGAGCAGCCGTCGCCAGACTCCTGTCACAGCACGCACCTAATGATAAGGAAGCTCCAAGGACCACTATTTTGCGTACGTAGCATACGTAGAATAAATGTCAATGAGTCGTAGGAAAATATAAATTTAGAGGCATTGGCGGAAATGGATCTATGAATGATGTCAATATAGATATTGATTTACTTTTGCTCATGAAAGACACATTCTAAAATTTTAATAGATCTACTAAGTCAGTCTTCAGAATAGTTTTAACAGCTTCATACGTTTAAAAAAAAAAATCTCTTACTTACCAGAAAGTACCATTTTCCAAAAAGGTTGTTTATTACAATAACTATATGTTTCTCTATAGGTCTGAGCAACCAGCACCTGGACCAGACTCTCTCAGAGACCATGGTGTTGGACCTGATCGTACTAGTCGGATTCGTTGTCGTCAACAATCCACAATTGCAGGTGAGTTTTATCTCAATTTTTTTTTGCGTCAACTAGGTTCAAATTACTTATAGATTTTGTAACATTTCATTGTTTAAAACACGATTGTTCTAAAAAAGAAAACCAAAGCTCACTCATTCATTTTTAGACACACAATAAAGAAAATATAAAACCCATATCAATAATGTTTAGATACAAAGTGAATTGAATGAATTGTTTTTGATTTTATTTATAAAAAAATTTCTTTTTCTCTTTACACACGCTGTCTACATCTCTTTATCTATTTTGCTATCGCAGGTATGCTGGAAGAAATTTCTTTAGAAATAAGCATCGCCTTGTACCTATTTTTCTATTCTTTTCTTCTGGTCTGTTTATATATGTGTGTGCATAAATGGTTAAATAAATAAATAAATAATAAACAACACTTACTTCTGCAATCAGATACTACCATTATTCCCCTACATAAATAATCACGTGATACTTCACGTATATTAAAGGATTCGAATGTAAAAGCGTTGACTTCTGTATTGCCAATATTATCCTATCCTACTAATTTCTACTAATATTATAAATGTGAAAGTTTGTGAGGATGGATGGATGTTTGTTACTCTTTCACGCAAAAACTACTGAACGGATTTGGATGAAATTTGGAACACAGATAGTTTATAACCTGGATTAACATGTAGGATACTTTTTATCCCGGTAGTACGTTCCCGTGGGATAATTTCCGACCTCCACGCGGGCGAAGCCGCGGGCAAAAGCTAGTAAACTATAATTATGTATGGAAAACGAAAGTTACACAGCATTTAGACACGAATATTACCGAAGTTAAAGACGAAAGTCGAACATGAATGCAGTAAAAGAAGTATATAAATATCATAGCACGTGTCTTTATGTAGTTTTTACCGACGACATGGGAAAATGCATGAGTTACTGCAAGTAAAAATATAATTCTGTTTTTGCTGTCGCGCAGTCGGGTAAAAAGGCGATCAAATTATTATCTTTTCTGTTAATACTAATAGACTTGACCTCTCCCATCAAGATATTCCAACGTCTTAATAGCTCCCTCCGTCCGTTTTATTTGCCCGTTCCCATGCGGGTGACACCTGCACTAACTTCACACGTGTTTCCACCCGATCGGGTAACTATTAGCATGTTAACATGGTCAACTTAATCGATTCTTTGGACCATCCGTTTTTGTTGTTAGCTACTTAAGATATTATCGATATTATCTTAATTATATTATAGAAAATAATTATTTGATGGGAAGTTTTGAATGTATTTGAAGCGAGTTCCGAAAAATAAAAATATCGATTTTCATTTAACGTTTTTGATGTGGGTGTACTATAGGTACACCGCTGCCTAATCCTTCGGAGAATACAGGCGTGATGTTATGTGTTATGTCTGTTTTTGATGATTATTTGATTTTAAACCAAGTTTGTGTTGAGACTATTTAGTAAGTTATGGAATCAGGTTTACTAGTATGTTCAAAAGAACTTTTTTCTTTTGAAGATACTAGTAACATAGTTTGTAGTCCCATTCTTTGTTTAGAATACTGGTATATTTCCCGATGTCAGCATTCATCATCTGGCAGCCCAAATTACTTCATTTGAGAACAGCGGAGCACATTTTGTTCTTGAAAAAGACAGACAAAAAAAATCTTGCTTATCCTAAGCTTATCTTAATCTAAGCTTTCGACACTAAAACTCAACCAAAACCTGCTTTATAAACACATTAATAACGCACTCAGGTCCTTTTAAATTATTCCTCCGGCTCATTACAGCACTTTTGCCACGTTTTACCGAGTTTTACCGCTCCTAAGTTCTCACGGACACAGGTGTCCGAGTTAGATCGGTCGCACTTGCTCAAGGAAGTGTACTAGGCCCATTACTAAAATTTATGCGAGGGCGTTTTTTTTACTTCGGCATAATTGATTTTATGGGTTTTAGTAAAGAAAAAAAAATTTTTGTTGTACTTTGTTATAGGAGTAGGTTCGGGAAAAATATGAAATTTTTTATAAAACAACACTTGATTATGAAATAAAGAAAATGTACGTTCTAATGCTTAGATTGTTGACAGCATGAAGACATTCAATGATATCGTCGGTTATAATTGTAACTTCATCTCATTTTTCTTATGCTTTTTATTTTACAATAGTTCAAAATACTCTAAAATAGTTCTGATTTGCCTGCAATTGCATGAAAAGATTAATAGTTATTTCAAATATCAAACATCAGTCGGTAAGTAAAAATTGTGTTAGACTACAAGCCCACAAAGCTAAAATAATAATACAAGCTCCCCAATGAGACTTACCCATAAATTAAAAATTAGGAAGGACTCAGGTGCTAGCTCGCGTCTCATTTGTTCTACCAAGTGCCCTTCGTCCATTACCGTACAATTTATACCGGTGTCGCCATTACAGTGAATTGTTGATGTCATACATTGTCCATTATTGACTTGATGGCTTTTGCCTTTTGGAGGGTAGGTTGTCATTTGAAGTGATGTGTTTTGTGACTACAGAAAGTAATTCAATTCTAAGACAATATTTACATTAGTATTGTTATATTATTTTTGTATGTTCCTGACAATCATCACAGTTCTTAGTTAGTCTTTATTTCCATGGAAGGTGGGTAGGCCTTTAGTGTGGGACGCAACATGTGTCGATACTCTTGCGCCATCCCATCTTCCTGGATCGGCGTGCTGTGCTGGCGCTGCTGCTGCTACTGCAGAAAACCTCAAGCGGCGAAAGTATAATAACCTTATCGGTAATTATATTTTCGAGCCGTTTGGGGTTGAAACCCTCGGGCATGGGGTCCGAGTGCTCATGGTTTGTTCAACGAAATCTCCAAACGGCTGGTTGACACTTCTCGTGACCCAAGGGCTGACTTTTACCTTGGCCAGAGGCTAAGCATTGCCATACAACGTGGCAATGCCGCCAGGCTCTTAGGTACATTGACAGTCGACAGCGATGCGGAGGAATTTTTGACGCCATATTATTTTAGTTTGTTTATATTATTTTAGTTTTAGTTAGGTTAGGTTTTTAAATTTTAATTTTAATAGGTTGTTAGTTATTTTAGTATAAGAAGTTCATCCACAGCAAAAATTAAAGTTCCGTTGTCATTAGTGACCGCAGACGGACTAAAAAGCCCACTCTCTGGTCTTTGTCTAGAAAACGTAGATGTAGACATTTATTTTTATTAAAAATGTCGTCTAGATGTTTTATATCTCCACACTTCACACTCTCAAGAGAAACTATAGAGTTTCTTGCCCATTCTTCTTCATAAGAAACGATGTAGCTTTGGAAGGGGCATCTAGAATCAATACAATTTTCTTGTAAATTATTTTTTCGATCATAGTGGCTTTTAATGGCCTACTTGAAAAAAAATCATTTGGTTTCATACACGATTGTAGGACCATTTTGTGATATCAACTAATTCAAATCTTCTTTACTCTTACCTAGGAAACAATCTGTGACGGCTGGGGCGTCATCAAGACCCTCTGCACTCTGCCAGCTAACTGGCTGGTATCGAAGACCCACAGCCACTGTCTGCTGCCAACATTGGTGGCATTGGCCGATCTACCAACCGCGGCCGCCGCTATCGCTACAGAACTTAGCATGACTGTAAGTATCTATTACTTTACTTGTTTTAACTACTGATGTGTGCTTAGTTTCACTTCCTTAAGGTAATCTTTCTTAAGGTTAGTAACCACTGAGTCGTTGTAATTTATGTGGGGTAAGCCGTGTTTATTACATTCTGTGTTTTAAAATTGCATTATGTATCGCCTTCGTTATGTTTCTCAAGGATTTGCGTGGCGTGTCATTGTAATGCACCTGAATTTTAGTGTTATACCATAGCCACGTGAACAACGTCGGTCTTCGCTATCATTGAACATAATTACTTTACATTAGATATTTTAGTAAACACTGTAGAGTTGTAGATCGGCATCGACTGATCACTTTTACTATCGATCGATGTTGATTGAATGGGTGTGTTACAGAAAATTTTAGACTTTGTATCTGGGTGACGAATACAACGTATCGGCATCGACTGATCATTTTTTCTATCGATCGATGTTGATTGAATGGGTGTGTAACAGAAAATTTTGGACTTTGTATTTGGGTGACGAATACAACGTATAAAACTCTTATCTTTTTAAATATCGCATCATTAACTGAGATAGGAGCCTTTTTGGCCTCGCACAGGTGCTTTATTTTTACTTTTAATTTTGTTGTTATGTTATATGTTTTATTGTTAGTTTTAAATGCTCTTTTTTATATTTTTTATTATTAATTTTATTATATTTTTTGTTTGGATTTCCTGTTCGTGTCCCAAATTAAATATTTTTCTTTCTTTTCTTTTTTATCTTATATGCCTGTAGTTTCATCAGCATGTGATCTAAGTTTCATCATCTGTCACCACTGCTTACCACTACTTATCTATATAGAAAGAACTTTGGAACAAATAACTAACTCTGTCTTAAATAACTTCCTCTACAACAATGTAGCAAGCACTCGCAGTAATAGCGAACAAGAACCCAATTTGTACGTCTGAATATTTGATGGAATTACACTTGTTCGGCAACTTGGAAGCAGCTGCACTTCCTGCTGTATCAACTGAAATAACTTGTAGTGTAGAGAATGATACAGAAGGGTCACTACGTCACTAGTCACTTACTTCATGAAACTTATACAGGATGTCCAAGAACCTGGCGTCCAACTGGATTCCCACGATGCCCCAAGTTCTAACAGTACTCAGAAAAATATTTTAAAAAATCCACCCCATGTACTTACAGAATTATACTGATTTCAAAAAAAAAGGGGAAATGAGCACCCTGTGACATACTTTTGAATGCTGTGACTGCTAATGCTGATAATTTCGATATTTCTTGGAGGTTTTGTAATCTAGGGTATTGCTGTGTCTAAATAGAATGTAAAAATAATGTACTTATTGTACCATTTTAAAATAAAATATTATTTTAACTAAAGGTGATATGGAAAACTATTGAATTTCGCAACTTTGACCGACTGTAGTGTAAAAAAAATGTACCAAAATAGTATGGCAAGTGACGTCAAATTTTGACGCGTTTATTCCTCTTTTTAAAAAGGTATAATACTTACACATTAATCTGAAAAAAAAAATTTTGATAATATTTTTACTCAACAACCCAATTTTTACGAAGTGCCTACCTACTAACGGTAACTGTCGGACCCTTTCTTATCTTAGAAACTGTTATGTTACTACTATTATTTACTTCGGTTCCAAGAGTGAGCAAGAAGGAAATACACACAGGTAGATGGGTTCCCAGTAGAATAAAAGCAAAGAATGTTAGTTTAAAGATATTTTATTACAATAAATGTTCAAAATGTTGACCACCCGCGGCAATACAAGCTCTCACTCTCCTTAAAAAGGACCGCTTTATGTTTCGCGAGTAACTTTTTTGACGTATCACCTGCACTGCTTGTGTTATCTTCTCACGAAGGTCAGCGATGTCATTAATGGGCTTCGCATAAACGAGCTCCTTCATAGTTCCCCAGAAAAAAAAATCCAGCGGATTCAAGTCAGGTGAGCGGGCTGGCCACGGGATTGTTCCTGATCGCCCAATCCACCTGTTCGGGTATTGCTCGTCCAAAAACTCTCTAACGGATACGCGAAAATGTGCTGGACAGCCGTCGTGTTGGAACCACATATCTGGTGGGGTCTCTTCTAGTAAGTTTGGCAAATCATTTTGAAGAAAATTTAAATATGATTCGCCAGTCAAATTCTCGGGCATCTCAAATGGACCAATAATATTCCCACAGAGAATACCGGTCCACATGTTCACTTTGAACCGGTACTGGGATCTATCTTCTCGCATCAAGTGCGGATTTTCCACATGCCACTCGTGCAAGTTGTGTAGGTTCATGTAGCCATCCTTCTTAAATGTTGATTCATCTGACCACAAAATTTTGTCGATAAAGTTTTCGTCTTCTCGATGTTTTTGCAGGATTGTTTCACAAAACGCGACTCGGCTCGGATAGTCTCGAGGTAAAAGACTTTGCACTCGCTGTACGTGGTACGGATGATATTCTTCTTTTTGGAGAATACTGTGTGCTGTGCTCTTCGGTATCCCCGTATCAGCTTCTATTCCTCGCACAGAGATGCTTGGATTTGCCGACACCGCCTCTAAAACTTCATCGCGTATGAAGTCATTTACGGGTCGTCCTTCACCAGCTACTTGATTGGGGAACCGCCCGTCACATAGTGATCTGTGCACATTAATGAAAACTCGATGGTCGGGATATCGCGTAGCCCTCGGATACCTTTCTCTGTAAAGTCTCGCTGTAGCTCGTCCATTACCTCTACATTCTCCATAAATGTAGTGCATATTTGCGTATTCTTGCGGAGTGTAGGTCGCCATGGTAGCACACACAAAACACAAACTGTCCAAACACAGGCAAAGGTCGTCGTAAAGAGTTCGTTTCAAAGTCCAGAGCACAAAGAGTAATCGAGTCCAATAAACAAAGCTTTAAATCGTAGTACGTGATCAATGGTAACAATAAGAGAGAGGTGCGTAGTAACGGCAGGAGGCAGTGACGCGTACTGACCGTACTGTTATCCTAAATAGCACGATCCCAGATAGCGTCACTATCTATCTCACTCGCACCTCTAACCTTTTTCTCCCTCACTCTTACCTGAATAATGGGGTACCATAAAGAAGAACCAGCAAATCGCAAAGATAGTTTCTGTCTTGCTCCCTCCTGTTGTAATAACGAATCACTATGGTGAGATGCATGCACATACCGTCCCTTACGGTCTAACCTGTTTTTTGAGAGGCCTGTTGTTATTTTTATGAGCATACAATAGTAATTCTTTAGAGGTTAGATTCAATTCGTCGTAAATTTTTCTTTCTAAGAATTCTGTAAGACATCGTAAAAATTGGGTTGTTGAGTAAAAATATTATCAAAAATTTTTTTTTTCAAATTAATGTGTAAGTATTATACCTTTTTAAAAAGAGGAATAAACGCGTCAAAATTTGACGTCACTTGCCATACTATTTTGGTACATTTTTTTTACACTACAGTCGGTCAAAGTTGCGAAATTCAATAGTTTTCCATATCACCTTTAGTTAAAATAATATTTTATTTTAAAATGGTACAATAAGTACATTATTTTTACATTCTATTTAGACACAGCAATACCCTAGATTACAAAACCTCCAAGAAATATCGAAATTATCAGCATTAGCAGTCACAGCATTCAAAAGTATGTCACAGGGTGCTCATTTCCCCTTTTTTTTTGAAATCAGTATAATTCTGTAAGTACATGGGGTGGATTTTTTAAAATATTTTTCTGAGTACTGTTAGAACTTGGGGCATCGTGGGAATCCAGTTGGACGCCAGGTTCTTGGACACCCTGTATAAGTCGCTACTGACCAAAAACCACTACAAAAAGGTCAAAAAAGATTCCATAATTAGAAGGACCATAATTTTAACGCTTCGTGAATTGGTGATCGCAGTATATTACCTTCAGCAAGCGATATACGAAGTGTATGGATTTGTTGTTCATCGACTAGCATAATTCACAAATTAATTATGCATAGAATTATTCAAAAAGTTTACTTCAGGTTTGAATACTCGTTCATTCAGCTGTTTGTAAGCACTTACAGACAAATGCAATGACATGCATGCATGCATGTTCATTGCGTTTGCTTTTTTTGTATGCAGTCCTTCCTCTACTTGGTTTAATATTGCATGGACTGGACCTTCTGCATCCATCAACTCACAGTGTGTAGTCGGAACAGGTGTGAAGAAGTTTTACGACTCGTGCCTAACATACAGTTTTATGTTAATATTTCGATGATGATGACCATCATTGTGTCGTTAACTTATTACACCATCGATGTCTCTTTGACGGCATCCTCAAGTTTATTTATTCATTGTCGTATAAAGGCGAAACTTTAATTATTCTTCATTTTTGCTTTAATTACTATTTTTTAATTGGTTGTGCAGTCGATAAACAGAATATTGTCTATGGAAATTCAGTTAATATAGGTTCAGGTGTATCTATAATTAGTAACAGTGATGTTGCTAATTATGTTTAATTTGAATTACTTTAGGTTATTTTGCTGTAAAATTAAAAACCTTGTACTTTAACAATTACTAGGTTTTTAATTTAATAACTGCTGATATTGAAATAATAATGAGCATTCATAAACATTGAATACGTGACTTGGACTTGTCAATTGCTAGTATAAATATTAATTGTGGTAATACAAACATGTGTTCGCGTGTTCTTAGATTGACTAAGAATTCTTGAAACTCCACTTTGAAAAACATTTTAATATGTCTGATAGATTTTCACAATGTTCTGCGAAATCGATTAACCAACTTGTAAATGAGGATATGGGCACAGATGCTGCAAAATATTACAATGTAATTTTCCAGTCTTCTCTTTTTGAGAATTAAAGGGCAAGGGTTTATAGATTTATTGCAAAAAAAATACAGCGATATAAGAATAAATAGTTTAGATAGATTATAGCCAAAAGAATATAGCACTGATGTAAGATGACTCTACCTATATGCAACCATATTTACTTCTTAAACTGGGTCATTAATGACAATATTATCAATGCCAACAATGCGAGAAGAAATAAAAAAGAATATATTCAATGAATCTATTTTTCCAACAGATGCTAGACGAATACATGAAAAGCCCTGACGCACAGAAAGTAAAACTGGTGCAAGTGATCAAACAAGGACGCGCGAAGAAAGGTAAGAATCATAAAGACAAGTAGACTGAAACGAGATAGATTATATTGTATAAGTCGAGCACATAAAGAAAGGACACATTGACATGACAACATACCCAAGCAATGACAACATTTATAAAGACTCAACGCGAATTTGCTGACAGAATTGCTCGGCTGTTCGCACGACCACTTAAATTAAATCTAGTTACACATTTCCGTATAAGCTGACCTCTTATTGTAAGCAAAACCTATAAAAATACGACGGCAACTTATACTGGATATGTTGTTTTTACCATTGATAATCCCAGTTCCAAAATGGATAAGGCTGCAACTATTTTGCAGTCAATCAATGTCGACTAGTCGATATCACTTCAAAACAAAATCACAACTTGACGATATAATTAAGATAAAATCAATCGATGGTCGAAGCCAACAAGCATTTATTTTCATCTGGCCTTTTACATACACTTGTACTGTTAAGGAAACGGTAAATTGACCTATGAACCGGCTATCGATCGGTACAGACGTTTAAGCTAGCAAGTATTGATCAATTCTAAACAAAAATCGATTTCAAATAAAAACAGGTGACAGTCGTACTTCGAAAACCGTTTGCTATGCACCACTCTAGATCAATTTGAGTGGTTGAAATTATCAAACGAGTAGTTGCACCTTTATCCTACGATCCAACGAAGATCGTGTACAATGCGACATGGATATAAATGAACGTAGCGAAATAGAGATACACATAATATTCTATCATCACGCCCATTTTCTCCGAAGAATCGGTAAAGAACCAGTATGAAATGTACTGAATTTGACAGGATTTTGACATCTTCCTTGACTAGCTGAGCCGCCATCGACGTTCGTTTAGAACCATGTCGGGCTGTACTGATTGAGGTCTCCAAAAACTGGAACGAATCATACTGGACCCATAACCGTATCAGCATATGCAAAGAACGTATTCTTTGTTTGAATTAATATGAAATGCCAGCTAATAAACCGTTTCGACACCTACCAATACAAATGACATATTTGTGTATTTTATTTCTGATAAGTCCCTAAGGGAACTGTAGCAAAATGCTTGAACAGTTTTTCATTGATAATGAACTAAATCACGATTTATATAGAGTTCAAAACAGCGTCCAAGAGATGATTCCCTATGGCTTGTATTCGAGCATGCTGACTGATGCTCACGCATAATTACATTCAAAACTTGACAGCCAAGAATGATCGAGCATTTTGTTGCTCTGTCTGTGCTGACCATTAAACGGTTGTTTATGGTACAGTCTTGTAGGTGGAGGAGGCCTTTATACGAAGGCCTAATTTAGTATTCGATTTTTGATGTTGATGTTTCTCTCATAATTAACTCATCAATCATATAGGGTGATGTAACGGTTTTGCTAATCAATGGAGATTTGATTTGAATTGAAGTTATGATTTTAATGACATTTGTTAAGATTTTCATTACGTATTTGATTCTGCATGTTTAAGTATATTGCTAGATCGATGGCAGTTGTCAATTTCTTGTACGTGATGAAATTGCAACTTAAGTTCATGAGATTTATCTTAAGAATCCCATATACCTACTTTTTGCGCTTTTGGAATCATCCCAATATTCATGACATGAATCTACCATTATCAGCGTATAATGCTTCCACTACTGGTACACAAGTCTCTTCTCTGTGAGAAGGAAGACGGCCGTAGTCCACTACACAGGCCCAGGGCGGGTTGGTGGCAGTCACGTCTTAAATTTTTTGGTACAATGAATCCACCGCTACCACCAAAAAGGCGGTTTATGATTTCCACTTCGAAGTCAAGTTTTCAATTATTTCGATTTTATTTGGTTTTGTTGTTTAAATGTAGAACTTTTGAAAGTTTGATTTTAATCGCTGTTAGTACTTACTAGATTGTTTCATCACCGTCATTAGCTTCTCATCCATTCAGGGTAATTGTACTCCCTATTGTGCCATTCATGTGTGTGCCAATTCTAGCTCATTCATCTTCTCCACTTGACTTCTTTCATCTATTGTCTCCTAGTACTTTTATGTGTCAATATATTCTTCCAATAACGTAGTTGGCTACTTTGTTAAAGTGGTGTATTTAAGTTTTCCTCCGTTTTGCTTTACAAACTTCTTCATCGAGGATATCTTTATTTCGTTGATGTTTCTTTCCCGTTCTTTCAATAATATCATTTTCGAGTTACTTGCTAAGTAACATAATTATACGATAGTTTAATTTCTTATCCTTTTATTTCGTAAGACATTCCTAAGTTTTCATTTCATTCCATTAATTTCATTGTTAGCGCACAATCTTTGGACTTACGCTCAGTTTCCATTCGTTTAATTGTATTAAGTCTAAATTAAAATACATCATAAAAACAAACTAGTCAAATACTTTGTAACATAATCTCAGTATTTTAGAGTAATAACGCATTGATTAGCATCACCAGTAATCTCATAGTTTGCACAGCCGTTAGCGGCAAAACCCATCTTTTAATATAAAAAAATTCTTTGTCTTAGCTTTTACTAAAACAATATAGAAGCTACGAATTATAATATACGAAGAAACGTAACTCTTATAATATAGTTACCGCTTTAGTTTTTGACCCGTGGAATCACACTAACTGACAGATACCGATTGACTCATTTAACGTCAATGTTGCTCGCACGCGATTGGTCGCGTCTGGGTTTACCCGGGTTGTCCGTCCGGATTTGTCCGGCTTTTTGGCCTCCCATCCGGACTTTCTCCAGCCTTGTGATTTGTCCGAACTTTTTGAACTAACGATATATTTTTTGCAAATAAAAAAGTTTAATCATTACTGAAAAATAAAGTTTAATAGTTAAATGTCCGGACTTTTTTTTGCAAATGTCCGGCTTTTTGTCAAGACTTTTCGAAATTCGAAATGGTAATCCTAGTCGCGTCAAGGTCATGACATAACGCTCAGGAGACGAGTGAATAGAGATTCGACGCTGCGTGGGTGCCGGTATAGTTTGGTCCGAAAGTATCTGATGAAAATGTAAACAAGTGGATCAGAAAACGTACCTGTGGAAGCCAATTTGCAGTGCCGCTTATAAAAAAATTGTTCTTTGTTTTGATTATTTGGACCACCTTTAAAATGTGTTTCATTTGACAATAGGGTATTTTACTCTATATGAGAAAAAATCTAAAAATATGTCATTAGCTTAGGCAAGAAGCAGTCGGAAAACGTTAGTTTTAGTTCATAAAATAGCAAACTACATATTAAAATTCAATTCGAAAGGTTTCAGCTTTTTATGTTTCATAACACCTTAAATAGTAGTCGCCATGTTATTACGTCATATGGCTACGTAAACTTGAAGTGTCAACTGTCAATATCAATATATAATAATAATATCGTGTCAATATCACTGCATTTGTTTACACACACAACTGACGTCATGACCACAGAGCAATATGGCGTCCACTGCGTCCAGCGTTTTCGTCAAATTACGCGCGAAATTTGAAAATGCAAAATTTTAATGCATTTTTATGGCACTTAACGGATGAATAAAATTTTTGTGAATTTTTTTGTGGTTTTTTAGCACTATAGAATCTAATTGAGATACTTTTCAAAAATGGGCGTATTATCCTATTGAGGTTAATTTTATAACCTCAATCTTAGTCGATAATATTTTAATTACAATTTAATAGTGTGAGATAAAAAGTTGAAAATTTCTAAATACAGACGAATGTTTCTAATTCCCTTTATTGAGTGATGCGTAAGAATTTAACCTGAACAGGGTTTGTTTACACTTTCATCAGATAGTTTTGGGACAGACCATACACATTTGCGTTACAACTTGAATTACATTTCTTCACACAACAATATTCGTAGTATAGAAGGTTCTTTAGTGTTTGAGTAAACGCTTTATAAGACCATTATATGTAGTAGTTGATATAATATATTGTACACTTTTTGATGTGAGTCTATTTATCTATTTTTCTATGGTTGTAGATTAGAACTAGACAAAAAGAAAATGTATTTCAACAAACTTTGTTACGCATTGGATTTTTTAGGATGTGGTTTTAAAAGGTGGACGTTATTCATAGAAATATTTCTCTTCTTTCTTAATCTTAAATGCATTTAGTTTTAAATTCATTATGGTTAGTGATGTTACTTAATTATGCAAAAATATTGTGTTTTGATTAATGTTAATTTAATGTTTTATGCTAGTCAATGTCTGGCTCTGCTCCAGTCTCTTTTCATACTTTAACATTGTTATGAAAGTAGTTTATACATAACTGAGCTCTCTTAGTTGATCTTATTTGTTGATTTACAATTACCTACGATCTATACATTGTTAATTATGGTTGTTTTACTGTCTTTTTTTCCCTGCTTCTCTCTTATTAATCTTTTTCCCAAGAGAATTTGTTCTCAATAAAACTCAACTTATTTTCAAGGTCTCTTCCCGTTGTTAGATTTAAACTATTTACTTACGTTTGTTATTTTTTATTTATTTCTATGTTAAAGATTTTCTGTACGGCCACGATTTAAAACCTCATCTTTTACTAAACAAAATTATGCTTTGTAAAATCTCTTCATAGGAATGAGTTGAAAAAAAGAAATGTGTGTGCTAATAGAGTGCCTTGTGGGACACTCTTCTTGAATGTTTGAAAACAAGGTATTTTAACGACTCGAGTATTATATACGATTCGAATACTGTGATAAAGTAACGGACGGAATTTATTCCTTCGAAAAAAAAAAGTTGTGTAAATGAAAACGGTGGAAAGTTAATGTCAATGCTATCAAATGCTTATGTCAGTTCGACATCTAATGTTTTTTTTCTATTTTTCCGATGTTTATTTTTGTGATAAATTTCTTTTATTAACAGCCCGTTTGCATGTTTTATGATGGTATACATATATACTTAACTCTGACCATTGTAAGGAATTCGTGAACTGTTTGACTTATCTATCCTCGATGTAATGAATGTAATATTTCGCTAGTCTCTTGTGTGAGCAGTATTTTAATATTGGTGTAAAGTGCCATAATGCTACCGCCTAATTGAAGGTTTTAATTGATCAGAACCGATCACATAATTATATCCATAGAATTTAAAATAAAAACCGGGGCAAATGTATCATTATGGTACTTGTAGATTTAAGTCAATTTATCAATACTTTTCTGTACGTGTATTAGTGTATGTGTGTCTATATCTGTTTAGAACGCAAGAGACGGGCTTCAAGTTCACGTGTTCAGATCCAAATGCAAATGGGTGTGAAACTGTGATTTTATATATATTTTAAATTTAGTTATATCACTTGCTAATCTAATGATTTTTGTACGTTTAGTTAGCTACACGTGTTTAGTCTAATATACTTTATCTGTGATTCCTTTTTGTTTAGCGTAACTTTCGTGTAACTCAATGTGTACGTGGAAATAAATATTTGTGTAACAATGTATTCGTGTTTTCTTTACCAATCGTGGGTTGTTTTTGTTTTTTATCTAATTTTCCTTTCGGCAATATTATCGTTATTCATAAAATGTTACAAGAAATACGCCAAACACCATGTTTAATACGTGCTTAAAACAATCGTTACCATAAATTCGTACAATAACGAATCTGTTGTTTAATACTTTCTATAAGCCCCATTATTATCGATACAGTCAAGTAGACGTTGACACGTGGAGCCTACGAGATTAAAACATATTTCGGTTACTCTTATATTTTTCCATATCTCCATGTAATGCGACTTCGACTGTTTAAGATATGTCTCATTCCGGACTTCCCACCTTTGCACCATCAAACCCCATCGATCTTATTACAAAAAAGGGTTGTTCTTTAGACATGGTTTAAACCATCGATACTGTTTTTGAAATAAGAACCCAACAAAAATCGTAATAATACAGTTCCTTTTACGAAACTTACAACTTAGTCCGGTCTTAGGTTGTCAATTTTGTAATAAGAACTTTACAAAAGTCGGCATAAAGGTCTAAATACTAAAACAGGCTCGAAGGTTTAAGCTCGAGCTATAGTTAGTTCGTGTTTTGTCATAGGTTTTCTATCGGGTTGAGGTCAGGAGATCGCACAGGCTATGGAACGGCGGCTATCTCCGGGTGTTTGGTAAACCACTCACGCACAGTACCCGCCCGGTGAATTGGACAATTGTCCTGGACAAATGTTATTTCTGCTGGATAAACGTCGCGCACTGTAGGTAGCATGACGTCATTTATTACTTCCACACAAGTAGAGCTGTTGGCGCGTGGAGGAATTAATACGAAAACCTCTCAGGGTTCAGCTGTGTGCTAGCGAGCCATTCATTTAAATTTTACAACAATGTTAATTACTACAATGTTGCTTACAATACAATAATGTCATAATGATGATAATAATTTATAGGTACGTTAATTGGAGAAACTTTGTGTAAAGAAATGTTTTGATTTGTACTTAACTTTTCGAACTCGTTTTTTATTACGTTTGGAAGTCTTCTGGAAGTTTGTTAAGAAAAAAGGGTATTAAATATTCTGCAGCCCTCATCCCATATACAATATTGAATTTTGGTAGCATGTTTTTTTTTAAATGTGATATCGGTCTTAGGAAGTCAGGTTAAAAAAAATGTCTACATTTTCACTGATTTTGAAAATGTAGGCTTTTTTTAACCTCATCGATATAATTGGTAAAAGCATTACCTACGAAACCGATACAAGTGATCCTACATCAACAACAATACTTAATAAAAATAAATAAACTAAAAATAAAATCCATTTGAAACAGACACGCTATGAAACTTATTTTTAACATCAATTTGTGAATGAGTTGCATTTGTTTTGATCGTAAATTTTTATATTCTGTTCAAACCCTGAAAGCTTTTTATATTTATCCTGAAGATGTATTTTGAAGTATAGTCAGGAAAGCACGTCATATGACTCTTATGTCGTTGGCATAAGGTATAAGCTGCTATGATTGTCGCGCGTTTGTGAAATACAATATCTGTATTTGTAATTTATGTGAACGATGAATGATTGACTTATGGAGACAAAGTGCTGTATCCTTTTTTTGGGTGGTCACGATTTGTGATGGGATGTTGTTTGGGAGTTTCCGTGTTTTGTATTGATACGTAAATTTTATTAAACGACGTAAACATCCCATTATTAAAGACGCAACAAGTTAGTGGACGAGTTGATAGACAATAAGAGGAATGTAAGTAGCTACAATGGTGGCCGCGAGTCTCATAATTAACTGATTTGACAAAATAATTGGTGATCTCAGCTGTTATTAGTGGTTAGGTAAGGAACTGATGCTCAATATTTTATATGCTAATAATAAAGCTGATGAGTTTGTTTAAACGCGCTAATCTCTGAAACTGTCAGTTTTGTTTTTTAAGCTATTACATAGCTTTTATCGCGGGCTTTGAGCGCGGCGACCGAATCAAGAAATTCCGTAACGAAAATAAAACCTAACACCCCCCACTCCGCCTACCATGTAGCTCGGCCGAGCGTTCGCTTAACGTGTATGTATATGGTACCACTGTACTTGAATTAATATCAAAGAAAAAAAAAATACTGCATAAATAAAAAATAAAAAAATAATCATAATTGAATAAGTTGTTAAAAAATGCTATGCAATAGCTTTACCGCGGCAGTCCCCGAGTGCCCCACGTGTTTTTTTTTGCATTGGATAGCTCAATTCTTGAGGAAGGCTATAGGCTATTTCACATCACGTTAGAACCTTTAGGAGCCGAGCAAAAAGAAAAAGACCCAGAAAGAACCCTAAGCGAAAACGAAGTAATAGCGCGGGCAGGCGATACGATGCGACGGGGTGGATCGGGGGAACAACAAATTTCACGCGGATATTCGAGGTATCCTTTATATTGTAAGCCGTTTATAACACTCTTCTTCTTGAGCTTCGCTGATTCAAATCTCATCTATGAATTTTATTATCTTTGAGCTTTCTGGCCTCTTACATATCAACGGATCAAATTTTAAAACAACCAGGCCTACGTACTCCAATTAAATATTTAATTTCGCCATATTCAACTTCATAATCACTTTATTCTTCAGCCCCATTGATTTCTTACACTTTTCTCTTTTACAAATCTACACTAAGAAAATTATTTCGCCCCCATTACAATATTATGCATACATGAGTGCCCAACAATGAGGATATAGGAATCTAAATTGTTAGAAAAATGACGCGTGATCAATTGAATGGAAAAATACTTCCGACAGTGGAGGGGCTGGGGTTTTGTCCCGTGATTGTAGCCACTTTTAAGTATGATTATGCGAGTATATTTAGGGGGTAAGCTGAATTATCTATCCTCCAGCCTTTTTGGGGTCATCCATCATCTGCCTCACCTCTTCCCAAGTAAGTGCGGGCTGATGTATAAGTCTAACCAGGTTCCCGAAGAAAGTGTTTTACGGTTTTCCAATCAGGAAATTCAGTCCTATTTGGCAGTCAGGAGAATTCGATGTCCCAGTTAATTGCATTAGGCTCGCTTCCTATTCCTTGGGATCTTTAAGCCTATGGCCAGTTATATTTGGAAAAAAGATGATGGAAGTTGTCTAATGTCTACGTCTGCCTGCTTCGTCAGGGATATAGGAGTGACGTTGTTATCTTTAATCATATTATTATAGCGGTTATGTGGAGAGGTCGTGAACCGAACTATTTATGAAAACGCTTCCATATTTTGATTGGGTCTCCAATTCAGTTGTACAAAAACACTTACGAGGGTCATTCAATAAATACTTAGCCTACAAAAAGTAAACGAAAATTTTGGAAAAGTGGCAATTTATTTTTCAACATAGTCTCCTTTTAGTTCGATACACTTAGCCCAGCGATGCTCCAACTTTTTTAACCCGTCCGAAAAATAGTTTTTGTCAAACTCTGCAAAATAGGCCTCCGTGGCGGCGATGACCTCCTCATTCGATCCATATCTATTCCCGGCGAGTGATTTTTTCAGATTAGGAAACAGAAAGAAGTCACAAGGGGCCAAATCTGGAGAATACGGTGGATGGGGCAGCAATTCGTAGCGTAATTCGACCAATTTGGCCATGGCAACGGCAGACGTGTGAACCGGTGCGTTGTCGTGGTGAAACAGCACTTTTTTCTTCGCCAGATGGGGTCGTTTTTTCTTTAATTCGGCGTCGAATCGGCCTAATAAATCGGCATAGTAAAGCCCTGTAATTGTTTTACCCTTCTCGAGGTAATCGATGTAGATCACACCTTGTGAATCCCAGAAAACGGTGGCCATAACTTTTCCGGCCGATTTTACAGTTTTCGCCTTCTTTGGAGCACGTTCCCCGGTCTGGATCCATTGTTTTGATTGCTCCTTGGTCTCTGGTGTGTACCAGTGGATCCAGGTTTCATCGACGGTCACAAAACGACGCAAAAACTCCGCTGGATTCATCTTAAACAGCGCCAAACACGTCTCCGATGTGGTCTCACGGTTGCGCTTGTTTTCTGGTGTGAGTAAACGCGGCAGCCATCGCGCCGACAGCTTTCTCATGCCGAGTTCCTCGTGAAGAATATGATGCACTGTTCCTTCTGAAATGCCTACAGTCTCAGCTAGCTCCCGAACCTTCAATCGGCGATCTGCCAATACGAGATCATGGATTTTTTTAATGTTTTCCTCCGTAGCAGCTGTTTTCGGTGCACCTGGATGTGGTTCATCAAAAACCGACGTACGGCCACGTGCAAACTCGTTGAACCAATTCTTGACGGTGGCCATCGATGGAGAAGAGTCACCGTACACAGCATCCAAGCGCTCTTTGATTTCGATGCGCGTTTTCCCTTCCAAAAATAGGAATCGAATCACCGAACGATATTGCTCTTTTTCCATTTTTGTAAAACCGATCAACACGTTCGCTTCCATAAGTTGTCAAATTAAAACAAATGAAGGGATTGGAATGAAAATTTGAAAAAAGAATTAAAAAAGAATGTGCTACACTGTGGTAAAACTCTTTTGAAACTACAGCGCCCTCTGGCGATGAGGCTAGGTACTTATTGAATGCACCTCGTATCTAAACAATATGCAGCGTTACAACTAAGGGAAAGAGTGTTTTCGATGAACTCTGGCACCCAAAGTAAGATTTAACTTGTGTTTAGGGTGCCAGCGTCCGCGCCTGTAGCTTGAACTTATATGAGTAGTTGTAGGACGAGCACAGAATATAGTTATTAAGAGAACTACTTACTAATAAATGTATATAATTATGATGTGGCCTATAAAGGTGTCTATAATGTGGGGGTGTGTGTATGTATTGAGAGAGAGAGATAACGATGTTGAAAAATTTGCGTTTATATAAGTCTGCATGAATATAATTATAAATATATGGCTTGATTAACTTCATTAGGTTAAGCAAATGATACATGCAGTAAAACTTCAGCCTTATCGTAACTCAGTGTCAATAGTCACTTGGTGACCTTGGTGTTACAAACATTTAGGCACATGGCAGCAGCAGCAGAGCAGATCTAAGGGAAACTCGCCAAAAAAATCAAGTCAATTAGGGCCATATTATGACTTAAAGAACTGGACGATGGACCTTTCTAGATTTAAACCCAAGGACAAAGACATTTCAACTATATTTATAAACACAATTTTACCACTACACATTCTCTGTATCAGAGCAAGGCCACTTTTCACGCGCAGCGGTGAGAGATACCGAAATACATGGAGACGTTCTTACATATATTTATATTGTTAATGGAGCTCTTATTATTGTTTGTTTTCATTGGAAATGTGTTGCTGTTTATTGTGGATAAGATGGATTTGAATGTGAAAAGTAAGTATTATTGGTTGGGGGTAGTACTCGAATGCCTTCATATATGTATTTAGGAAAAGATTCTGGAAAGTAATGTTTTACTTATTGTAGTTTTACAAGAAGCTGTGTAAAAATAAGCAAGTTATTTATTTATATATGTATTTACAGATAATCGTGTTATTCTAGTAGTCGCAAGCGCATGAGGTCCTTGGTTCGATTTCCAAATCGGACAAAGTGTTATTGGGTTTTTTCATCAGGAAGGTCTCAGTAGTACCCAGACATCCAGGCTCCGGTCTGGATTTGTACCTGGTGGGTTGCCGTAGGCTCGCCCCCTATTACATGAGGCTTAACCATAACTGGTAAAATGTGGGTGTACTACACCTCTGCCTAGTCTCTCTGGGAAGACAGGCGTGATGTTATAAATTCGGGATCCTAAGATAGTGAAATTACGTTGTACAATTTTGCCTCTTGGGAACTCCACCTCACAAATCAGGTTTTTTTTTCATAGCAAAGACCTCTCTGTGCCGCCCTATAGTCGTCCATTAGCGGCTCGATTGACGTTCGTATCGCCTCATAATAAACCAGTAGTAGAACGACTCACGAGGCAAGCGCACGACTGTGAAAGGTAAAAACTGTTCATGAGGAAACTACTCACGAGGCGCTATTACGTTAAGGCATTTGGAGGGTAGGTAGGGATAGCTAACAATCGTTAGAAGGAGTTTTCTTTAGTTTAAGCTATGTAAACAAAATTATAGGTTGTCAATACCCATAGGTTTTTCGGTGTGTTATTTACCTCAGGAGTTGGGTTAGAATACTGACATGACTGTATACACTTTAGTTTAACATAACTTTTAAATCTGAGCACAACAACCATAACGGGCAGAAATTACTAAGTTGCGCTGTCTGCTCCCAAAGAAATCCTAGAAGCAGCTCTAGGTACTACACTAGGTACTTCTATAATCGAAAAGGTAAACCGTCAGCAAGATTGGTAGTGATTGGTGCTCAGGGGCCTATGTCCAGCAGTGGACTACACTGTAGGCTGATGATGATGATGCTCAGGGTGCGCTCAATGTGAGTAGCATCTCGTGGAGGTTCTTATATGCATACGTGCATAAACTTACACTTTTTCGAAACTTACAACTTACACTTTTTAAAATTAAACGAAAACCTTTCCCTTTAATCCTACGGATCTTAATATGTATTTTAAGCTTATGATAGAGAGATAGACTGATGTACAGATAATCTATACATTGTCTATTATTATTACTTATTTTATTTTTATGAGAATATATCTTGGGACCGTGGGGTTCTGGACTTTTGGAAGGTGCACGAGGGGCTGAAGCCAACTAGCAGAGGGCGGTTTTACGTTTTTAATGGAAGGAGACACCAACCAACGATTATCCCTTTGCGCACTATGCAAATGCACCCAAGGACAACCCCTAGTTGGTGTAGGACTATTGCAGGATATGGAAACAATTATATTCGATTATGGGTTTGGGTGGCTAAAGTGAACTGGTTATCTAGGACTATGGGAAGACTATGGCCCCTGCCTGACCAATGTTTTTATGATTATTATTATAAGCCTGTGTTGTCTCACTGCAGGGCTAATACCTCCTTTCTCTTTTTCCACTTTTCGCGGTCTACTGCGATAGTGGGCCAATCCTTTAAGAAGGAGTCCAGCTCATTCCGCCATGTCGTTTTGGTCCTGCCGCGTAGTCGTTTCCTGCCATTTGGGATCCACTGAGTGCCGACATGCGACAGATGTGGCCAGCCCAGTTCTACTCTAGTCCAGCAGGTGTGCGGCCAGCGTCTGCTATTTGAGTTTTGGAACGAAGTATAGAGTTCCTAATGCGGTCTGTGAGTTTGACATCTAGTATACTTCGTTCTATAGCTCGTTGGCAGACTCCAAGTGCGGACTTTTGGCGCTTTGTTAGAAACCATGTTTGCGCTCCGTAGGTGAGGGTGGGAAGAATGCACATGTCCATGATTTTTCGTTTTTGTGAAAGCGGTAGAGGGCCTTTCATGAGATGATTCATCGACCAATAGTTCTTCCAGGTATTTTATGTGCGTCGAGCGACTTCTTCGTCATGTCTCGCCTGGAAGGATACTATTTGGCCGAGTGTAAATGAACTCATGGACATACTCAACCTCCACACCCCCCATTTCTACGTTGCGTTTGGTGCTGCTCGTCATCAGCTTTGTTGTCGACATGTTCATCGTAAGTCCGACTTGAAGACTGGCGAGGCTCAGTTGTTCGAGCAATAGGCTTAGCTCAGCTGCTGAGGAAGAAAAGAGGACAATGTCGTAGGCGAAACGTAGATTGGTTAATCTCCATTCTCCGACGACAATACCCTTGTCCTGCCAGTGCGGATTACATTTTTGGAAAACCTCTTCCAGCGTAGCTGTGAAGAGTTTGGGAGACAGCGGGTCGCCTTGCTTGACTCCTCGTTGAATTACAAATAGTGGCCCGGTGGTATTTATACGGATGGCTGGTGTACTATTGTGATATCGTCGCTGCGCTTTCCATAATCGCTATGTGTTTTTTACACATTTATTTTGGCTATGTGAAATATAACACTTAGCGTGTTTATATGGAACTTTCGATGTATGAATGTCACATAGCTACATTCCGTAACTCTTTGAATATTGCATTTATCACATAGCTGTTTTTACAGTATGTGTGTATTTAAATAACGATTCAAACTGCATAAAAAACCGAAAATCACGAAATAACACATAGCGACTTTTGCACGCGCAAAGACGATATATTTTTTGTAACTGGTATATGTAAGTGGGTTCTATTTCGTGTTTTTTGAGTGCGGAGAATATGGCTTCGTGTGTAAAGCTGTCGAAAGCCTTCGAGTAATCCACAAACGCCAGGTTTAATGGTAGATTGAACTCTTGATGTTTTTCAATCACCTGGTTTAGACACTGTAGATGGTCAGTAGTCGAAAGGCCTCGACGAGATGTAGCCTGTTCGGGAGGAGGTTGGTGGAGCTCTAATGTGTTTTGTAAAGATGTGAAGCCAAGTCGATAGAGTGATAATTCCCAATATCAGATTTATCTCCATTTTCTATGCATATAATAAAATAGTAACGAAGAATTTTGTCCGTTTGTCTGGATGTATGTTTCGGATTGGCGTAAAAACCGCTGAACGGATTTGGATGAATTTTGGGGGTACTTTTAATCCCTGTAGTACGTTCCCTTGGGATATTTTTTGACATCCATATGGGCGAAGCCGCGAGCAAAAGCTTAGCCAATTTAAATTGTTTATATAGAAAATTTCTTCTACTTCTTCTACTATAATACCTACCAAGGTGTACGCTATCTTGGATCATCTGGTTTCAAGACACTTTTCTACATTTAAAATATTTTGTACCAATTACAACTCAACACCATACACAATGTAATACGTCGCCTTTTACGCCATAAAGATTACCATAATTTACATGAACATAAAGGTCTCCCTACCACTATAACTTACTGATAAGTTATCAGTACATTTTGTTCGGCGCTATCTCGGAAACTATATAAAACTAACGAACCGTGTTTATTTAAAGATTACTTTGTGTTTGTTATTAGTAAGTGGTGCTGTTGTATTGATGGAAAATTCATGAGTTTTTTCTCTGGGAAAAATATTATGAAAAGTCGTTCCTGTAGATTATGTCTTTTATTTTTTTTCGTCATTGCTCTTTGTTTCTTATCGTCGGCGGCGACATGGGATTCCTCTATGACTGCTTGCAGAATAAGAAAAAGTTTTATAAATACCACAGACTTGGCAAATGGATCGTTTATCACAGTAATCAGTGCAAAGGAGCATCCTGTTTCCGTAACTGCTAGCGCGGGTAGCAATAAAAGAAGTGGACTGTATGAAACAAGGTTTGGTATATTGCCGTTCTTATTATAAAATTATAACTTTCCCGGACAAACAGTAAGTAATTAAATTAGAAAGGAGTATCGTCCGTCGCAGTGGAGTCCGTTGAAGCGATTGGTCAACGGGCTGAGCCGTGTCGCAGCCGCGCCGCGCCTTAGTTTGCCGACGATACGTTGATCACGCCGCCTGCTCATGCAGACCGCGCCCAAGGTGTTGGGGTCGATTCCCAACAGTAACCCTAAATAGGTACCTAGGTGCTTTCATTGTTCGCAAAACAGGCAACATAGTAAATTAAACAATCGCCCTGAAAAATATGTAGGTAGCTGAGGACCTAGACAAATTGATATTCTATCAGCGATAGCGATTGTGGAAGAGTCAAAAATATATGGAATTGACATAAGCTACCGAAATGCTAAATGTCAATTCTGTAAAGTCGTTGTAGAAATATAAAACGCTTTAAAAGCGATTGTCACTTGTCTAGACTCTGGACTGGGAAAGGGTTACGATGTTTTGTACCCAGTGAAGGAAAGATGCTTGGCAATTTTATATCGTAATCAAAATGTCTTTTAGATCATGCTTCTTGGAGTCTTTCTCTTCAAATGAGTACAGAAGTCTTATTTATATTTCTAAAATAAAACTAAAATAATGCTTCACATCTCTGAGTGATGCGAGAGCTTTTAGCGGCGTGTGCGCACGACGGGAGTGATTCCGGCAGTTATAGCGTTTGATGTGCCGCTTTCATTTTATATCGGTAAGATGATACATACGTTTCAGTGCATGCGGTTTTAAGGATTTTCTAAGAGATGAAAACATAGCCAAGCTATAGAAAAGCGCATGTAAAAGAAAGAGTCTTCCAATACACACAAAATTTCAATTCTTGAATAGAATCACGTCTATTCTTTAACTGTGGAGCTTTCAGGTTTGCACAAATCCATAACGACTTAGTAGAATTAGCCTGAGAATCAATATTAAGATCAATTGTTTGATCATTATACCCAAAGATCATTCAGCGCCCTGCGCGGCCAATATAACAATGCGTTCAGGGCGTTGCTGGGGCTGCCGCGCTGATGCAGTGCGTCAGGCATGTTCGCGGACGCACACTGACGTTTTCCACGTCGTGCTCCGCAAGCGATGCGTCATGGCACTCGGCAGTATGCAAGCTGTTATTGCGGATAGGCTGGGCCTGCGTTACGTCCAGCACTGGGTTAATACCCACATTAGAAAATAAGTCAAAGTCTTCTCAGAGTAGTCAGATAGGAAACGCCGATCTCATCTAGTTTAAAAAATATGATTGACGTGTAAAAGTGTTTGTACAAACCTACTTACAGAAATAAAATCATCTATCATTTAAGTTATTATAATGTTTATTTTTTTTAACTAAGTCTTAACACTAGTTTCGTAAGTTTTACTGTACTAACATTCTATGTATTTCAAAGTCTGAATTAAAAACATTTTTTTTGGACACGTTTCAAAAGATCTCTCCGTAAACGTGCACCCCTCACCACTTCCTCGAGTTAAAGTAAGGAAGAAGAAGCGGAGCAACAAATTCCTTAACAAGTCTCCTGTCTGTTTATTTATAACAGGCTATTAGGTACCTAGTTTTCCATGGTAGCCTCTTCGTCATTCGACCATTGGTCATTACCTATCTTTCGGCAGTACCTCAATACTCAATTCTTTATTGCATTCCATATGTATTACATAGATGGTCTAACAAGGTAAAAGATCAATATGGACCCTGTCGGGCACAGCAACATTAGGAGAGAGGAAGAGGGCTGAGCAAGCAAGCAAGCAAGCAATTCAATATTATTAAAATTTATTAGATGAGTTTAATTGGGTGTATAGTTACCTACCTGGTGCATTTCAAATTCTTGGCTACTTAAAAAATATGCCCATTTCTCTCAGTTATCTTTAGTTAAGGCTCCGGCAGACCTCGTACTCGGCACCGCTCGTCGCGCGACAGGCGGTGCCTTTGTTTCGCGTCGCGTGTCGCGCCCGTGTGTAGGAGCCTTCATTCCCCATACAAGCATAACATTTTTCCCTATAATCACCCATACGTCGAAAAGATTAAGAGATTACACACCCCACGATGTTCCCAATGATTTTATTACTGTATCATCTAATTACCTATATATAATGTAGATTCTTATCGGTCACACATATGGCGTGCCTGATCTATGGTAGTGATAACACGACCAGTGGGAAAGACCTTTGAAGGCTAACCACATAGAAGGATAACGGGGGCAAGTTAAATTGGTTGAGTATTGACCAGGTTCAAAGATTTATGCAGGATTGGAATGGGGTTGGCAGATAGAGATCATGGATTTGCATCAAACTTAATGGTATGTTGACCATGATATTAATAACGCAAAAATCAATGCTTGTTCCTTCTCTGTATGAAAAAAGGGGTTTGCACTGCAGTAAGGCTCTGTTCACGGCCTCTAGCGATGCGACTTGCGTCAAGAGATGCGTACGAGTCACTTGTTTCCGTCCGTCGTCGTCGCTCCGGAAGTCGCGGTGACTCCTGGTATGCTCTAAACAACTTCTTTCATTTATTACTCCACAGTCGCTGACGCAACACGCGTGTTGCTTGAGCGTGTAGTTCGTAGCCAAGGGGTAAGACAAAATTATGGGCTGTTTTTGTAATCAACTAGTAGATTTTGACCTTTATGTAGGGTTATTGATTTAATTCATAACACAATCAATATTTCTCAACCATCACGCTATCCCCCAACGAGGTGGGCAGTCCACAAACCAGTGATGAGTCAGTCATTATATTCAATTTGAACCCCACACCAAGTCAAATAGATTACTGCACGATTATGCGTGCGCGGATCGAAGACTACCCCTCTCTAATTAACTAATAGTATGTGCAGTGGAAGGTACAGGACGATGTTTTAGTGTTTTTTTAACTTGGACTTGGAGCACCCCGACTCGGACAGGTTAGGTTAGAAGTTATTTCCCTTCGTAGTTATTTTTTATTAAACCACCCAGAAGTAGATAGCGGTGCGCCACGAACATAAATTGTTGCTTATTTTGTTATATTTTGAGTTGAGTATTTTGCTGTTCAATCAGTAATTTTGATTGGAATTCGGATAATTTTTGGGTACAAAAGAAATTTTTTTGGTTGGCGTTTAAATACTACTCTATTTTTTAAATATTTTTGTTACGCGATATCTTCGGCAATTGTAGATCGATTTCGAAAATTCTTCTTTTTAATGGATAGGGTATGCCTCAGGGTTGGTCCCATATCAAGTAACTTTGCTTGGGCAGTTTTTCAGTTAGCTTCAGTAATACGTATTTTTTCCACTTAGTGGTATATTGATGATGTTATAATAACTTCTTGTCACTTTTACTTACATAGCAAGTAGTGGTATACGAATTTGTGTGGGGCAGGTACCACAACTAAACCGTGAAAAACAAAAACTTTTTTACAAAAAAAAACAACACAACAACAACAACAGGTAAGCTGGAAGAGATTTCTTTAGAAATAAGCATCACCTTTCTACGTATTTTTCTGTTCCTTTCTTCTTGTCTGTTTATATATGTGTGTACATAAATGGTTAAATAAATAAATAATAAACCGTTTTCCAACAAAAAACACTACGAAGTGAAAAATAAGTTTAATTTCGGGTGTCGGTGGCAAAAAACGAAAATACAAAACCGACCTCCGAAATTGAAGTTATTTTTCACTTTGTACCTAGTGTTTTTTTTTTAAATTCTTTTTTTTTGTCCTAAAAAAGTTTTACATTACATTATCTAATAATACTTCAACAAATATTCCAAAGAATCCACAGAGACTACACGTCATGCACATATTTGCTTTCGATACATCTCAACTGCCCTATTTAGAGACTGACACATACACACATACAGATGCCGCAGAACAAACACCATAGACAAACAGAGACCGATCGCCAGTGTTGCAAACATGTCGGCACCCGGAACTATTGTGTCTGCTTGAACGCAGTGATACCTCGATAGGTATAAAAAGGAAGTACCTGAACTTATAGGTTTCTCTTGGATTCTACTCTGACAGAATCTGGGAAGAGTCATGAGTATAGTTTCAGACCGAAAAAATATTGTTGTGCTATTTTATACTTACTTACTTTTTTAAGTTATGTAGGTAGTTGGTTTTTTTGAGTTCATCGAATTGTGCAATTGGAACGCTTCTTTAATACAACTCTTCTAGAAATACCAACGCCGTAAATAAAATAAGAATAATAATGATAAATGCTTTTATTTCTGTAAGTAGGTTTGTACAAACACTTTTACATGACGATCATATTTTCAAAACTACATGAGGTCGGCGTTTCCTATCTGATTACTCTGAGAAGAAAGGCCGAAACAAACTCAGAGGTCAGAGTCTCTTTTAAAGTTCAGTCATAATCCTGGTCAGATCATGTGAAGACCATGTAGATTTGTGTCTGAAATGGTCTTTTGAGGAAATCCACATAGAATCAGTGGACCTGTCCAGTCAATGCACACATTTGTCAGTAATCGAGCTCAATGATTCGACGAACAATACCAAAGAAAGGACATTTGGGTAGGCCGCATAAATTACTTAAACTGCCAAACCATGATTAAAACTAATTGAGAAGAAAAAAAACAATGACCCACATAGATTTACATTTACAATAAATAAAATAATATACTATTTTACAAAGCAAATATTTTACAGATGAATAATGATAAATAATGAATGATGATGAGATTGAATAAGAATTCAATCTACATATATTTTTCATGCACACTGTACTTTGAAAATTCTCTTACAGCCAATAGTTGAATAAATTCAGGACCTCAATATCCACGGATGCTCTAACCCCAATGCTGTGATGACAGATGCTGGTAAACCAAACATCATCAGTAAACAGAAACTCGATACGTTGCGGAGTATCGTGTGTACGGATAAATACAACAGCCTGTAGCGTGCTGGCCAGTGGTAATGGGTGAGACATACGGACGTGTAGGATGAGCGAGTTGTTGGGTGATTTTTTTGGGCTGTTCTAGTAGTATTAAGCATATTTTGTATGAGTTGAAAACTGCAAAATTCAAGTTTGTATAAAAGTAAATCCTCGTTAAAATGAGGAGTGGATTAATTGAGTGCTTGCTAAGTTATGTAAGCAAAACCGGGAAGCAGGGAAATTTAGGCTCAGGAGTTGTTAGTTTTGGCAGTGCAGAAAGATTTACCTTAATTTAGTATCATATTTAATTTCTTTGCATTAATTTTCTCCTACTGTTATAGAATAGAATATGTATAATTGTATTTGCTACTTGAAGCTAACATTATTAGTCAGAATCCAAATATTACTAAAATTTTATCATTTCTGTCCCACAATTCTCCGCTCTCAATCCAACCACACACAACCGGAGTGATATGTAGGTTCTAATGACGTTCGGAGCACGCTATTTCGAAAAAAATTGCGAGTGGTACGCCAGTTCGAAAACATATTGGATCGAAAACCGCTATATCGAGTGACGTTGTTTCGACGCACACTATGGCAAACACGTATTGACTAGCCATCCCAGTCCCCTGTATACCACCGAGCCCACCTGGCCTCTCCTGGCCTCCCCTAGCCTACCCTGGACAATCACAATTATATGAAGATTAACTTCTGCCGACACGTCACTGCGTACATTATGACGAGGTGTGGCGTGATTACTGCTTGTTAGTTAGTCACTTTCTGATGGTAATCATATGGATAGAGTCAGGAAATTGGAAAATAAAACTAAAAGTTCAGGGGATTTTAGAAAAATAGTATGGTAACCCGTTCATCCCGGCTGTCATTTGTAGATCTGTGATAGTCAAAGTCAAAGTCAAATCATTTATTTCAAATAGGCACATAAAAGGCACTTTTGAACGTCAAAATTTACAAAAAAATGGAATTGATTCTAGTTGCCCCTTCCAAAAGGTAGTTTCGTATGGAGAAGAATGGGCAAGAAACTCCACCGTTACTCTTTTAAAATGTTTTACAATATTATGTAAGTTCACATTAATTATGTAATCATATGTGAAGACGATGCACCTAGAATAAAATTACTATACCACAATAGGTAACAAGAATTAAATATAATGCAAAGGCAGGTAAATTAATTATGTGATAGATACATGGTGCTCACATATTTACAAATATTGAAAAGTAGATGTTTCCAAAATTTTAACAAGTAATAATTTAGTGTGTGAGTTAAAGTAGTTAAGTACATAATGTAACAATCAATGTCATAAAAATTATAAATTATACAATTAAATTAGCAACCAGTTTGATTTTGTCTGCACTCTAGATTGTCCTATAGAGCAGGACCAGCATGTTTCCAAGCATTCTTATCTAGGATATAGTCGTTACGGGTAGTCAGAAATTCAGAATGGCAGTCGCTCCATGTAAAATACTGGTGTTCAGCTGCATCCGGTTAGACTGGAAGCCGACCTCAACGTAATTTGGAAAAGGCTAGGCAGATTGGTACTTTCGATACTGAATGTCTAGTGCGGTACGGTCAAAATCAAAATCAAAATATTTTACTTCATATAAACCTACATGGGCACTTATGAAACGTCAGAAGCTAGGTGCACGGTTCCAATTGGTTGTTTCCTATGGAGAAGAGCCGGCAAGAAACTCCACGGTTACTCTTTTATAAATAAGGGGCTTTTACAATGTTTCAAATTACAGTGTTGATAGGTATGGGAGGACAGTGTAGGCCTGTCAGCAAGTAACAGGCACTCAACAAAATATAAAAAGGTCTACAAATCTACAGTCTACAAGTTAGGCCTACAGCGTTCTCACATTCACAAAATATAGAAGAGTCTATATAAAAATAAAAGCCTATTTAAACCAAATGACATGAATGCCATTACAACTGTAACAAATCTGAATTAAAATCCTGTTTATTAAAGCCATAAGTAAAGAGTTGAAATAAGAATTGGAGGTATATAATGTCAAATAATGAGAAGATAATGTCTATCTATAGGATTAGATCCTCGTGTCGTGATTCTTTTACGTAGATATTGACCAGTTAATAGACTACAGACGGAACGCACAATTATAATGAAGATTGACTTCTGCCGACACGTCACCGCGTACATTATGACGAGGTGTGGCGTGATTACTGCGTGTTAGTTAGTCACCGTCTGATGGTCACGATATGCGTAGGATCAGGAAATTAGAAAATTACTTTTCGGTATTTTTGTCTATGGTGCTAATGGTCAATGTCCATAAAGATGGGGAGTTAGTTAGCAAGGTTACTTAAAGGAGATAGTAGATGCATCCGTCGTACTGAAGTTTGAGATTTTATAAGTGGTAGGTTATCGCTCAAGGGGGGCAAATGTTTCTGTCTGAAGAAGGAGAGGGGGGATTTCACAAGCTGTACACATACACATACATACATAAACTCATGCCTTCTTCCCATGGGGGTAGGCAGAAACTACAGAACGCCACCTGCTACGATCCTTACATACTCCTTTTGCCTCGTTTACGTTCGTTTCGTTCGCTCGTTTTCTCAAGCCGTGAAATCCTTTAAAAAAAAACTTTGGCAACTATTTTCCCTAAACTCAACAATGTGCCCCCCTTTTCGAGGAGACTACGACTTATATATATCTTAGTATACTGTATAGATACAAGGTAAAATACAGGTTATATAACTATGTTTATGTCTAATTTAGAGTTTTAGACTAAGTTTGGTCGAAGACAGGGGGGGGCAACTGCAACCGTTGCCCCCCCCCCCCCCCCTGTATCCGCGCCTGCCTGTGGTAACGGTCCTGACTTACGTGTCGTAGTTTGTGGGTTCGAACGCAGGCAGGCACTTTACTTTGTATAATTTATTTAATCACCACTGTTCTCAAAACGGTGAAGGATCGTGAGGAAATCAAAATGTACTCAATCACTAGGGCTTCACCTGCGACACTGTTGAATGGTAAAGTAAAATAAACAAAAAACAACTCAAACTCAAAGCATTTATTTCAAATAAACCAATTACAGGCACTTTTGAATTGTCTAGGGGTGGGTCGGTTAAAAAGATGAAGCGAGTTGCAAATTCCAAAGCGTAGTTGGTACGTATGGAGAAGAACGGGCAACAGCAGCGTCCTCCTGTTTTTCAAAATTAACAACAGCTTAACCGGCATAATGGTGAAGACAATATCTCCGTACGACTGTGTTGCAGCTCTGCTCTGCAAGCATTGAGGGTCCATCCATGTTAATTACACAAAGCTGACACAATATTGTCATATAACGTTTCACACAGGGGTATGGTTAATAATAATAATAATAGTAATTTATTTCTCTCAAAAAGGTACAATTTTGGTACATAGTATAACTCAAACTCAGCATTTATTTCAATTAAACCATTTACAGACACTTTTGAATTGTCAAAGAGTCGGTCAGTTAGTCAGAAAGTTGAAGCTAGTTGCCCATTCCAAAACGTAGATCTCTATGGAGAAGAACGGGCAAGAAACTCCAAGGACACTCTTTTTAAATCAAGATATTACAAAATCCTGGGTACATTATTCTTGTTGCTTCTATATGCGAGAACAATGAAAAAAATATATATTAAGAAACAATTCAAAATATAAGATTAATAATAAAAATAAGCCGTGGCAGTTAAGAGATGACCAGTCTCAACTGACGGCGCCCGTTCACGAACATGACGCTATCTAAGTTACAGGCAGATTCAAACCGTTGTGAGAGCTGGAGTCTATACTGGGTTCGGGACCTGTATGACAGATCTCCAGGCACACATCCTTAAAATTACAATATTAAATTGCACTTACGTACTACAACATTGTAAAAGCTCCAAGTACTGAGAGGAAGAGTATTACTATAAAAACAAAAGGAGATGTACTATGTGTGTCTTTGGAGAGTGTTGTGTCTCCGTGAGTGCAATAAGTCCTCACGCCCAGTGTCCACGAAAGGCACTGGGCGTGAGCACCTACTTGCCCGAGAGTGTGTGTGTGTCTGTGTGTGGAAAACAAGGTGAAACGCGATCTAAGATTAATTTTAGAGGGTGAATATTTCTAGTAGACGAAATTATTTTAGGATATTTAGTATATTTTCAGTCTCTGCATAATCCAATTCAAGTAGCCATTTAGTAATAGTTCTCTTACATTTTGATCTGCACATAGGGTCAATAAATGCAATTTAAAAGTCTAGTCCTGTATTTCGAATATCTAACACATTGAACAAAGACAACATATAAAAGAAAAATGTTACCTACATGATAATTAATCCCGAAAAATTCACACAATTCAAGAGTGCGTTTCGCTGCCGCGCCGGTCCCTCACAGTGCGTACGTACTCTCGACGAGGGAGAGGGCGGTAAAAGCATATTTATGTTAGTTTCTGATTGACGATGATGGCTTCCCCCTGGTTAGAGCCGGTGCGGGGAGGGTACGACGAATGGTAGAGAAAATGTTGTTACGAAAGATTTTTAGGTCCAAGCGTTAGGTATTTTACGAAGTTGGATAGACAAACAGATAATTTTTTTGTATTTTTTGGTTGGCAAATGGGCTCAGATCGACCGGTAGTTTAATGTCACCGTGTTAGGTGCACTTCATTTGATATGATAAAAAAAACACTTTTGTTTTAACTAGGGCTATAGGGTTTCCACTCGGGATAAATTATTAAAAAATACTGCTGCACTTATTCATAATTTATTCCCAACCGAATATAACCCAGTAAATTGTGTATTGTGTGTGTTGTGTAAAGTGGATTGTTTTGTTGCGCATTGAAACAAAACTTCTTCACCTTGAGGGATATCTTTTTCCAAAATGTCAGTCTACTAAAAAAATATTAGATACTTTGCTGAGCTTAAAAAAGAAGTCATCGTGATATTTACTTATAAACACAATTTCTGCTATAAATTAACTTATCTATTGTCAAAGAATTGCTGAAACAAATTCTTTGAACAGAATATTTTCTAAACGCAACAATTCGTCGTATACAACCGGCACACGGTTCACTTAACGCACTCTACACACTCTGCAGATTTTCTACAGGGGACATTATGGCAACATTTTACATCTGCAATGTACGAGAATGAGTGTATGAGAGTATGAATGTAACCGTACTTACTCAAGTAGGAGAATATGTATGTATGAGATAGTTGTTTGGTGAAATTAAAATAATTTTTGGAGATGGAAAAGAAATTGAAAATCTTTGAAGCCAGCACCCTAATTGCGTAACACACATAATCACAATCTGAATCATTTTGCAGGATATTGCTAATCCATTGCTTCATAATTATGTCCGAAAAATTTGTCTGCTCAATAACGTAAATAACGCAATGAATGTTGTTGTATTGTCAAAATGAAAGCCATTTTTACTGTTAGTGTGTTACGCAATTACCTCGCAGTATTGGCAATGTAGGTATGTCTAAAATTGGATTCATAATTTAACTGCTAAGCTTATATGATTAGGAATCTTTATGAAGCGCAGCTTTTGGTGATGGCGACTAGGATAGTAACCTGCGGGGTAATTACATAGCCATAGCCATTCCTTTAATTTTGACAGTTCAACCACGTTCATTACGTTATTTACGTTGCCGAGCATACGAATTTTTCAAACCTATGAAGCAATGGTTGTCACGATGTTTTACGATACCCTCAATGGGAGTAAAGACGCATGAGGAACAGGTTGAAAGGTCCCCCATCCTCCATAGAAAAGGGAGGATCCTCCGACCAGATGGGTGTCGTGTGTGGTAGGCACCTGACAGACGATTGATGTCGGGACGTTGTAGATATGTTAGTTGCGCGGTAAACTCTGCTTGCGCGATGTAGGATTTTGCGTGACATCAGTGTGACGCGTAGCTCGCGTTTGGCGCTGTAGATGCCGCTACAAGACTATTGCATATTAATTAGAACTTTTGATGCTTAAAAACTAATGAGAATTAATTGTTATAAGATGTAGTTTCTATGAGCAGCGGGGTAATTGCGTCACACTAACAGTAGGAATGGCTTTCATTTTGACAGTTCAACAACATTCATTACGTTGTTCAGCAGATTCTACGAACATGAAGCAATGGATTAGCAATATCCTTCAAACTTATTCAGATTCTGATTGATACTGTGTCAGGCAATTAAGGTCCAGGAAAGAGGTACCCAACTTATTGCAACGAACCACACATAACTTGTCGTCTACCCGCCTTTTCTCAACTATGTTGAAGTCAGCTTCCTGTCTAACCCGATGCAGCTGAATACCAGTATTTTACGAACGATAGACACCCCTTGGCAAGATTGGTTGTCAGACTTTCAGGCTTCTGACTACTCGACACGCCTGACAAAGGTCTACCAATGACAGCCAAGACCAACTGCGTAAAGATACAATATGTTATGGATGGTCACCCATCCACAGACTGGCCTTAACGAAACGTTGCTTAACCTAGAAGATCGACCCGTGCTACTGTTATTATTTAGCTAACAAGCTTAGTAGAACAACATAGCACTGAATTAGGTATATTTTCACATTTTAAAACTAAAAACCCAGTATTTATTATAATAAAGTCGCCCGACAAGGAATGAAGGGTTGAATCGTAACCAGGCAATTAGCTAATGGCGATCTAATCCGGCAGTGAAGGGTTAACTTTGACAAAACAACGAGCAAATTATTTAGATTGGTATTCTATACCCTACAGCAATACTTTAGTAATGTCTGGTAATTTCCATGATCTGTGTATCAAAGAGAAACTTAACTTGTATTTTGAGATATATTTGCTATTTGCCTACTGTAAAGCGGACATTTGTAATGAAACCGGAGGCCTGAACGCGAACGCGAGACATATCCAAACGTAACGTAAAATCGAACGAAAACTAACTCAAACTCAAAGCATTTATTTCAATTAAACCATTTACACGATTTTGAATTGTGAAGGGTCAGTCGGTCAGAAAGATGAAGGTAGTTGCCCATTCGAAAGCGTAGTAGGTACCTATGGAGAAGAACGGGCAAGAAACTCCATGGACACTCTTTTAAATTATATTGTTACAAAAATATTAGTTACATCATAGATGATGAACTTATAATTATATGTTGTGAGAACGATGTAAGAAAGACGTACACGTTAAAAGCGTTCAGAGTACAGCAAATAGAAACAAAAAAAAAAACAAATAAAAAAGAATTTAAAAAATAAGCTGTGGCAGCTAAGACATGACCAGTCCCAACTGACGGTGCCTGTTCACGAACATAACGCATGGATCAGCACCATTTAGCTCAACCACTTAGAATGTGTGCCACCATGTGCCACCATCAGCGAGACATTAGAGTGAGCATGACATACTCTCAGCCGCCAGGGCACATTCAAGGCAATGAAAGACGTACCCAGTAAATGGTAGCTTTATAGTATGTACATACATAGTACTCACTCTGCAGAATAAAAATATACTCGATGTCTGCAGCCCGTCTCCAAAGTAAAATACCGTAAGACATGGTACTATGACAGTAGCTAAAATAGATAAGCCTTGCGTTAACTACATCAGTAAATTGACAGATTTTTCTAACAGCATAAGCTGTTGAACTTAGCCGTCCTGAAAGAGATGTTAATTGAGGACTCCATTGTAGCCTTGAGTCGAGCGTGTTCCCCAGTAAAACAGTTTTATCGAAGAATTCTAGTTTCTCTTTATTCAATACTGTCTCATGATCTACCACTATCATCACTACCCTTGAGATTTTACATAGAAAATCTTATGCACTTAGTTTTTTTTTCCATTTAATATTAGCAGTGAACCAACTTTGGACCTGCTGTAGGGCGTTATTTACGTCGTCAAAATTTGTAGCACGTCTATCTGACTTAAAAATTAGGGAAGTATCGTCAGCAAATAACACCATTTGTGGTTGATTTCTTAATAAACGGTGTAGATCATTAATCTACACTAAACGAGGAAAGGATCCAATATCGAGCCTTGTGGAATACCCATTTTTACTTTTAGACCGAGTGAATTGACGCCATTTATTTGAACTTGCTGTTGTCTATCATTTAAATAAGATTTTACTAAACTAAACGCGAGTTGTCCAAGTCCTTAATGCTCAAGTTTCAAGAGTAAGTTTCCGTTATCGACGCAATCAAATGCCTTGGAGAGGTCACAAAAGACCTAGCCTGGAGTCCTATGGCGTCTTAAGTCTCTTCCCACGCGTTAAAAATGTGTTTTTAATAAGATTACACCGGCGTCGGTCGTCCAACGCCTTTGGTGAAACCCTACTGTTGATCATGAAGGATTTTATTCGTGTTAAAAGGATTGAGCATTTGATTGAGCATTATCTTTTCAAATACCTCGCTAAAAACCGGCAACATGGATACGGGTCTATAATTATTGGTGTCTTTACTGCCCCGGATTTGTAAATTGGTATTACCTTACTGTATTTAATTAGATCCGCGAAGATCCTTGATCCACACACAAATTAAATATTAAGGCTAAGTAAGGCGCGTATAGGCTCAATTATGGAGGTATAGATTTTAATGGACATTCACCAATAAACCTCGGTCGATTTGATATTTTTTTGATTAAAAGCTTTTATTACTGTTATGGGGCTAATATGCTTCAAGTTAAATTCAATCGGGCAGGCTAAAACATTCGCCCTTACTAAATCAAAAGCGAGCGAGGGCTAGGAATTTAAGATTCTAGTTGTTTTAAGTGGGATACTGGTTAAGAAATTTACAAATTATTGAGCAACTGCTTTGCTATCGTAAATGAGACCACACGACGTCTCCAGTGTGTAATCAGAATTGTGCTTTTTGTTCCCGTTCGTTTCATTATTGATAATTTTCCAAACCTTCTTTATTTTATTGTCTGCTGATTTAACCTTGTTACTAATGTATAAGGCTTTAGCTGCCTTACAAGCGTTCTTAAAAGTTCTAGAGTAAGTAGCAACATACTTATTACTAAAAGTTTACGTGCCATTCAGCTCGAAAAGTCTTTCCCTACTTTTCCGAAGTCCTTTAGTGCTCCAGTCACTAAATAAAAACTTAGGGCTGGTACTTATAGTGTTCTTTTTAAAGAATTATTGAACTTGGTTGGAACTATCGGAAAGAATTCTTAACACAAAATATTAACATTATTCAGTGTAAGGTCCTGATTACTTAAGTTACAAATTAAAGTGCTGTTAAATTTATTTAAATTAACAGATGTCAAAATTTTCATTCAGGTATTAAGATTTAAAATTGAAAATACTCGTTTCACACATACCTGTGGTATGGTTCAGTCCCACCCTACCCCCAGGGGTATGGCCAGGGGTATGGTCGGTCCAGACTCCGAAGTGACATTTACTTAGTCTTAAGACTTTATTTCATTTTCTAATTATTCTTGTCGCAAAAGTTTAAACCAAAATGCTACAGGATACTTAGAGTACGCGGGGCCGAAATCGGAAATAATCGTTTGCCACCATCTCGACGTTTATATCAGAAACGAAAGAAAAATGTGTTTATTGGCATTGGAGCAACAAAAGTACACCTTAGGTGTCAAGGGAGTGTGCTGTGTTCCGTGTTCTCCAAAGTAAATAATCGCCATCATTATGCCGAAAGTGATTAAAGTGCTAGCCCCTGTATAGTCTTGAAGGGCAAACATGTACGCAGACTTGCGCGCACTAAAGTTGTATTTTCGATTCTAAAATCGTTCGAATTTACGTTTCTTTAACGTCATACAAACGTGTTAGGGCCTCCGGATTCTAATGTTCTAAAGCAGATCAAAAGGTTGACTTTGTTTGCAAAATATCGCTTTTATCGATAAAACATTCAGTGTACGTATGTTCAAAGTTTTTAATTGCAATAAATAGTATGCTATCTAGATTGTTCCATAAAGTGTGCACATAAATCGACAAAATGCATTGATTTCTGTTTCACGATTTCATTCTTGATCCCATCGTAAAAGTTGGTTTAGGGTCCATAAAAAAATTGTATTCCTTTTTAACAACAATTTTAATAAAATATAAATAAAAACAATTATATACTGTACAAACAGGGTGAATAGGGACGAAGGGGTGATTTGGGACGAAACTTTAAAAGGGATTTTAACATTGAAATAATATAGTTTGTTGCCAACAAGGGCACTTAATCGTTAATTATAATACATTAAACACATTAGAGTCCATTTTGGCAATAAACTATATTATTTCAATGTTAAAATCCCTTTTAGAGTTTCGTCTCGATTCACCCCTGCATCCCTATTCACTCCGTTTGACGGTAATTTTTACTATTAAAACGATTTTTTATAAAAAGTGGCATCTATCTACATCATTACACTTCCATATGTCCCCATTGATCATCATTCGACCTCATCATACTAATGCATGACAAATACATAATAACATGAGGTCGCAGATCAAACAATATGGCACTATGACCCCGTACTGTCGATAATGAGTGTACATCATTAATATTATGTCACGGTTTATGATTGATTGGTTGTCACAATGGTCGCGACATAATGACGGCTACTGCGCTTGAGTTCGCCGCTAGAGGTGCTAATGTAGAGTAAGGTCTCTAGATGTCAAAATATGTACTGAACGTTTCCCTGTTTGCGGGATTTTTATCATGGATTTTAACGAATAATTCATAATTGTTGTAATGGTTGTGTCATTCCTGATTAATTATGGCTTAAGATTTTCAATACAAAGTTAGGATCTAGTTTGGTAGCACTTGAAGGAAGAATAAGATTTGTCTGCTTCATCCTTGCCAATTTTAGGAACATTATAATTTAAATATTCATTTGAAGTTTTAAAATGTAATAAAATAAACATAATATGAATTTATGGGTACTTGAACATATCCAAAACATCAAATAAAAGTACTGCAACAGGACGTTACTCGCCAGTGGCGCCGACTGGTGAGCACAAAAAAGATAGCCCTCATTGACGGCTGTTTTTCGTCTGTGGCTTTTTGCTTGGTTCGATTCTTGGGAAAAATTGGTTTTTCTAATCTTCTTTCCTAATCTGGGAGATCACTGCCGCCTCTTATAGCAGTCGTATAACGTCACTTTCCCACACTGAAGTATAATTAATATACAACACATACTTACCTAGCATCATGTCTGTGTAAATCTATAGTACACCCACATTTCGCCAGTTATGTTTAAGTCCCATGTAATAGGGGGCGAGCCTATTGACATCAACGAGGCACAAATCGAGACTCCGGGCGCTACTGAGAAATTCCTGATGACAAAAATAATACTGCTGTAGGACGTGGTGATAGGCCCCCAGAGATTGTCCGGAAATTGGAATAAGCGGCGGCATTTTCAGCTGTACGTCATTATGTCATCGATGGGTCTGCTAGGCCAATGATTCAAAGTTTTATGATTTTCATATTTGTGCCGAAAAACGGACTTCCACCTAGTTTGACTGCAGACTCCTTTTTTAGCTTATAGTTTTAATTCATAGCCAGTGATTGCAAAGTATTCTTTAATTATACCAAGTAAAGGCCATGGTATAATAATATACTTCGCCAGGTATAGCATTCCGAGACACAGTGGTCACGTGGGTGACACAAGCCTACGTCATCACCGCTGTGTTACCAGTAGTGTGTCATAATAACTCCCCAACCGCCTTTATTACCAGTGCGAATCCGATAAATCAATGAGGTTTTAACTAACAATTACGTCGGTGTAAGTTTAAATTGAATTGTTTCGTTTGATTAGAAAAACAAAACGACAATTTAAATGCTTGATATATATTTTTTAACAGAATGGTGACTGAAAATGTTTCCATACTTCTTGTTTTGTTGCAATAAAGTGGCAACTGGATAGTGACGTAAGCTTGTGTCACTCTCGGAGTGCCAGTTCTTGTTTTTTTAGAACATGGTAAAGGGCAATCAATAGAATTGTGAAGACGTTTAAGTTTTTGCCAGTAGGAAGGACGAGCTTTAGTGGAAAAAAATCTTGGACGGTAATGAACTTTTTCTAAACTTTATCAAATACCAATTATTTTTTAGATTTTAATTTTAAAATGCACATTCATAAATAATTCTTATCCAATCACTTACCACGCTGTACCCAGGTCGTCACAATACTAATCGGCGCGTCTACACGCGTCACTGCCCACCCCCTCACAGCGAAGCGTGATAGTGTCAATATAAATACCTCCCTGGGTTAAGATCGAGTAGTGAATGCTGCCTGTTTTGACTTTAATTTGTTTTTTTATGCGTGCATTTTGGTATTAGTTTTGGTATTGGGTTTTGGTATTATGGCAGATTTTTCAATATTCAGTTATCTTTTATCTGGGAATAAATATTGCAGTTTGATAGCTTCTGTACCTTTAGAAAATGTTTTCAAACGGTTCGTGTTGCACACACGGCTGCTGCGTAGCCAGTTCCATTTTCTTTGAACTTGCCTTGACACACTACTGCGTGTCTAGATTGTCAAATTGTCATAATTATTCTTCAGATAAAAGTTATCTGAATATTGAAAAATCAGCCCTTAGACTGAAAAGTATTTTCAAGGGATAATAGCTTAGATATTCATTTAATTTATCGCTGAAAACGTAGTCGTTACTGGGTCGGCCGACCCAGTAACGACTACGTTTTCAGCATTTGACATTTTCAAGCGAAAATACCAGGTTTTTTCACGTCAATATTGTCAATTTCGTCGATCTCAAGTAGGTTAACTACTTTAGATTATAAAAAACTGAAAATTAGGCGAAACAACAATTTAGTAAGATAGTTCAACGCTTATTCTGTAGACTGGAAAAATCTGAAAATAAAACGATTTACACAAACCATTTACCAGACTAGGTGTGGACACTCTGTTTAGAAACTGCGTAATTACCTCATTGACATAAATACAACATGATATAGCATAAAATCACGCCTGTAATACCCGAGGGGCCAGGCAGAGGTGTACCTGTAGTACACTCATATTTCGCCAGTTGAAATCAGATTCCCAAAATAAGACACTACGACAAAATTACAAAATAACTTCACCAAAAACTTAACAAAACATGTCATTCCAATTCCCCGATATTCACAATGAAAAAATAAAAATAGGCCATTCATATCCCATTGTCTCTTAGCCCGCAATCTCGTTGATTGCCATCGGGACAATGACGAGCCACTGCTCGTCCGGGCGTGGAACAGCGAATGAATAGCAGTGACAATAGCAGATGATTGCTGCGATATTTTTTAATAATCTGTGTTAATATTGGGTCTTGATTTGTCAGGGAAGTTTAGAGGTTGGTGATTGGTGACACCGTTTTATTTTAGTTGAAATTTAAAAGGCGAATTATCTTTTTATTGTCTGCGGGTTAATTGCGTAACACTAATAGTAGGAATGGCTTTCATTTTGACAGTTCAACAACATTCATTGCGTTATTATTTATTGATTTGACAATTTGTAGTAGAATTTATTATTATTATATTTTATTGGATCAAAAATTTGAATTAGAATTATTTAATAATGTGTGATAATGATAATTGTTTGATAATTTATTATAATCAGCATGTTTGTACCAAGATAATATTTGTACGCCAATGACGACTAGAGACAGCGTTCTTTAATAATTTCAACATCTGTACCTAATCTTCCTATGTTCAACAAATAAAAATATGTGTATTTGTTATTTACATTGCTGAGCAGACAAATTTTTCGAACATATGAAGGTCAATATCCTTCAAAATGATTCAGATTGTGGTTGATAGAATGTTACGCAATTAGGGTGATAGTGTGCTAAGTGAAATAAGTTTAATGGTAAATGTAGTAACTGTGTATGCTGTGGTCTCCTATTAAGTAAAGGAATTCAACATCTTATTACCTGATGTTGCCCATTATTTATTTGTAATGTATTGTCTAGGTATATCTTGTGCTGGAAATCCTAAATAAATAAACTGAATGCCTCTTTTCAAACGGAGAAGGAACACGCGTTGGTGAGTCACTACATGTTGTCAATTTTAAACGATATTTTCTTTAACTTACGAGTATATCAACAAAAAATACTTAGTTTGCTTGATTTCAAACTTGAAAAGTAGGGTCCTTAAAACTCTCGAACACCATTTTAGCTCTACAGGGACTGGAATCTTAGCTGCCATGTAAAAGGTTAGCAAGTTAAAGAGGTATACAACATACTGCATTGTAAGGCCTACTCATTATCTAACCAATCATAAAAACACGAAAATATCGTGCTTTTTTGCCAAAATTTACACCTAACTAACAACCAACACCCTCTAGTTAGATAGCATGATGCTCCTAATTATCACCAAGCGACAGTTGCAGGCTCAATGGCGCGTGCATGCTATCACAGCGCCATATGGTGTGGGGGTCAGTAGTACTATTGGTAGGGTACCAGTGCTGCTGTTTTTTTTCATTAGGATGGTAATTATGGATAATTTGTTTAGGGCTGACGTGATCCCTCGGTTACATATTGAAATTAACAAGGCTTCACTGACCTTGTTAATTTTGATGTCAAAGAATTGGAGGAAGAAATGTGGGCACACCTCTGCCGATGCTTTTGAAGAATATTGGCGTAATGTTATGTGTTATGTTTATGTGGAAAAATGGAGGGATGACTTTACCCAGATGTGAGACAGCATTGGGGGCTTGTTAATAAATGTATTGATAAACTCAACTCAAACTCAAAGCATTTATTTCAAATAAACCAATTACAGGCACTTTTGAATTGTCAAGGGGTCGGTCAGTCAGAAAGATGAAGCTAGTTGCCCATTCCAAAGCGTAGTAGGTACCTATGGAGAAGAATGGGCAAGAAACTCCATGGACACTCTTTTAAATCAAAATATGGTTACAAAATATTGCTTACATCATTCATGTTGAAATTATGCATGTGAGAACGATGCAGAACGTTAAAAGCGTCCGTAATAAAGAGACAAAAACAATACAAATATTAAATTAAATTAAAATAAGCCGTGGCAGCCAAGAGATGACCAGTCCCCACTGACGGCGCCCGTTCACGAACATGACGTATGGATCAGCACCATTTAGCTCAACCATTTTGAAGTGAACTTAATGATCCAAGATGAAGTACAAAACGAAGATGAAGTAATAATTTAAACTTCATTTTAGTAGTCCACTCGTTCAGTGGTCTCTTACGGGCAGGATTAATTCGTAATCCATATCCTAGATTGTTGCCACTAGGGTAGAAACTCCGAAAAAATCTACTTTAGTGCATGTAGCACCCTTCTAGAAACATGTCATTGTAATTTCAGGTTTCTATCTTCAGTACTTACGTTAGGCTTTCGAGGAGTCGGCGTTAGGTCGCGGGTTTGTCCGAAAGGGTTACCGTGGCCCTGGCACACAGGCAACTGAAGGAACACGGGTGGGTTTTAGTCAGTAAAAGTCTGACACGCCCTCCCGCTCCGCCCAGAGCGGGAGAAGTTATTTGATGATTCCCAACCAAAAAAAAAAGATAGGCTTTCCGTTATTTATCACTTTGCATATTTCTACAGATGTAGCACAGCCAACAATATACTTAGCAGGTATCCCTTATCTGCCTTTTCCCTCATCCTCAGTCACATAGTGCTAAATCTTCTACATACGCATCTACTTACACCCTCCATAACCTCAACACCTATATATAAAAACCTAGACAAACGCGAACAACATATTTTGGGGCCATTTTCCTCAACTTATCCGGTATATGTATAGCTTGTAGCGTTGTATAGCATCGATGCAGCTCTTTTAATCCTCTTAATGGAAGTGGGGTTGAAAAGGGAACAAAGAAAGTAATAGAGACGAACAACAAAAAAATTAAGGGCGGTAAATATTGTTTCTTGTTGCATTGCAGGTGTCTACAGGGAGTGGAAACCGACTAACCTCAGATTGTTTATAAGGTTTAATTTGCCAATCTATACTTATAGAATAAACTGTGCATAAAAATGAGAAGCTAGCTGACGTCACTTTTTTGGGTAGTCAGCCTCGCTCCCAACTGTGCCTATAATCAAGTATTACACATTTCACGACCACTGCTCCTCTTCAGTAATCCTTATAGCCTTATAGTTCTTGCCAACCACGGAGAATAAGATAAAAAGACCTGCTGCCTGATACATCACCATTGCATACCACTTTTTCCTAGGTGAAAAATGAGTACTTTTATGAGTGCGCTACCATTTTCGAAATTTGCTACGACGTTACTCCTTATAATTCTTTTCTACCTATTAAAAACTTTGATACTTTGTACAGTTTTAATTAAACTACCACCAACCAGAATATATATACACAAAACATTTAGTCAAAAGTACTACTTTACATACCGTGGCCACGAGCTACGCGTTCAAACGACAAGCGTCTTGCGACAACGACTACGCACAAAACAAATGAAAGAAGTTGTGTAGATCATGCCGCGAGACACCGCGACGCGATTTGCGGAGCGACAGAAGAACACAAGTGACGATTAGGCGGGCGTGTCGCTTGACGCAAGACGCGTCGCCCGAGGCCGTGAACCCATACCGTGAAAATCTTATCTGAACGTACATCTTCGTTCCAAGTATTCGAACATTTTGTATTGTACCTATATCCGAAACTAAAGCCCACACTCATGCGACCGCTGAGAAAAGAAATGAAAGAAGATGTTTAGAGAATACCACGAGACACCGCGACGACGCGACTTTCGAAGCGACCGATGGAAACAAGTGACGAGCGGGCGGGCGTGTCACTTGACGCAAGTCGCGTCACGAGTCGCATTGCCCGAGGCCGAGAACCCATACCGTGAAAATCTTCCATAACAACGAAAACTTTTCTCTAAACGCGTCTCCAGCGTCTCCCCTGTCCTCTTCAAGTGGCGTGTCGCATGTTTTTGTTTCGGTAGCTCGGCGGGTGCCGCTAGCCGTGGTGTGGCGACACTTACTGTTCTGCCACTCTTATATTCTTATGTTACTGCTATGGAATTCTTATTTAGAGATAATTTTAATGTGGAGGGTAAGGAGAAGTTTCATCAGTAAGTAGCTAGGTAAGTCACATGAGTATGGGCTTTAGTTTCGGATATAGGTACACTAGAATATTTTCGGATACTCGGAACGAAATTATACGTTCAGAGACGATTTTTACAGTATGGGTTCACGGCCTCGGGCGACGCGCCCTGCGTTAAGCGACACGCCCGCCTAATAGTCACTTGTTTTCTTCTGCCGCTCCGCAAGTCGCGTCGCGGTGTCTCGTGACATACTCTACACAAGTTCTTTCATTTGTTTTGTGCGCAGTCGCTGTCGCAAGACGCGTGTCGTTTGAACGCGTAGCTCCTGTCACGGGATATAAATTAGTACTTTTGACTAATTGTTTTTTGATATATTTTGTTCCGAAACTACATAGTTTGGTAATTCCAGTATATACGAACACACGAAAAACTACCACAAAACTTCATTCATAATAAGTACCAGCCACTTTCGGCGTTTGTCATAATGAATTTCCGTGAAGGAATCCGTATCCGCCAAGGGATGGGGCATCTGAAATAGTATAGTTAGTTCAAGAAAATTGGAACTTAGGAAATACATCTTATTCGTTGAAATTAGTTCAATGATTTAGGTAATGCACAGTGCAGCGTAGAGTTGGCTGCTAACACGCCGGGGACTCGAACCCCGGCGTGAGCTAGCTAAAAAATCAAACTCACACAGCTGGTACACGTAAAATTTATTATTAAAAAGAACATCCGAAATAAATAAGAAATAAGTCAAAAAATGTAAATATTCAGTCGTTGGAAATTGTAAAAGGCTACCAAAAAAAAATATATCACAAGAAGATTTTCGGAGAAAAAACTTATGGATGTTTCCAAATTTTTAGGAATTTAAGTATATAGACGAATTTAAATTCGATTGCAATCGTACGAAATTCGTGCCGCTCTATAAATTATTTAACGCAAATAAGCTCAAAATTAAGGTTTTTCTTTACATAATTTCGTTAATATAAATTTTAAAGAGAATAAGATCTGATATTGAGAATTTAGGAAAGCACCTTAAAATTAAAATGTCACACGACGGTATAACACAGAACACTTCTATTATATTGATGTTTGGGCGTTATTGCGCCACACAAATGACTTATTTAGCACCTGAGGTGTCCGTTAGGCACCTATGTCGTCGACCTTGCTCGGCAACGATCCTGCGCTTCTCTCCGCAAGCTCGCTCGGACTTCTGCGGCCGGCAGACGAAGGAAGAAGACAGGCGAACAATAAATGGCAGGGTAAGGCCAAAAAAGGTGGCCTTTCAAACAATCTAAGAAAAAGGAAATCTTCTTAGATTAAAGAAGAAGGCACAAGTAACAAGAATACAGAACCTATAAAGGGATTACTCACCAAAGAAAAAAAGTGACTAGAAATTCCAGGGAACGTACAGTCGATTGTATCCGCTGACTACTCACATATTATAGTGGTTAAAAATTTGAAATTCACTTTCAAAGAAAAAATTCAATATTATTGAATAAAATATCCACACAATAGGAATTCCAACGACAGAATGCGTTGCATTTTTTTCTTCTTGACAATGTTCAGAACAATTGTCAATTTTTGAATATTTAAAAAAAAACGAAAAAGTAAAAAAGCTGACCGAATGACTCGTAAAAAGAATTTAATCGAAATGACAACAAAAAGTATCTAATTGCAGGAATTATACTGCAACAGGTAACAAACTATTGGTCTCTTTCCCTGAAAGTTGCTGAAAGGTCAGCCTATGCATTATAAAGGATTACAAAGAAATTCGTTTCTAAACTCCTCAGAATAAATAGTAATTTCATTATATGCCGTAATTGACAAAAAATCACACTGTCACACGAAATGATTCCTACAAATTCCACATCAAAATAATGTTTGTATCGTCTAAACTCATTCTAAAAACAATCAAATTCGAGAGCAGTTCAAATGCTAATACATAGCTTCAGTGGCGCCCTCTGCTTGCGGATATGAACGGCAATTTGAATGCTATTACTTCCGGCGTCAGTGTTTGACCTCTTCACTTAATATTGGAGGCTGAGTTTAAAGATATTGGATTCTAAATCTCATCTGAATGTATTTGCTATGTTCTTAAAGTTTTGATATTGGGAATTCTATTGGATTCTCGAGGATAGGTGCTGCCTCGTATCTTTCTCACACTCAGTATCAGTTCAGGAACGAACATTGCTAATCACCGGGCCTCATGAAATTACTTAAGTATCTACCATAGTAAAGGTGGTTAGTGATTGCAGTTTGTTGTTAAGATTAAGAAGAGGACGCTGCTCTTGAAAAGCTAGATTTCATCGGTAGGTGAATTATTCTAATTCGGTAGCATTAAGGTCCGAATCCAGTGGTTGTCATAGAGAAGAAACTCTGCCAAGAGGATGAATATTATAAAACATATTTGTCACATTTTACTTTGAAACATCCAGGCTGTCATGAGTTTTAACAAACTACATCAGGCGTGATACAACATCAACTCTACCGACCTAATAAAATTGACTGTAGTCGTGTTTTGTTCAGCCATGTATTTTTCAGTGCTAAGATCTTTAAGGCAGTAATACAGTTCAACCATTCTCTTTATGTCCCTCGGGAATCATCGGATTTCCGAATACAAACGAATGCTAATTTCCATGTCCATAAATTGTTAGATTTATCGTGTATAATAATTTGACACATACACATACATAAACTCACGCCTTCTTCCCATGGGGGTAGGCAGAAACTACATAACGCCACCTGCTACGATTCTTACATACTCCTTTTGCCTCGTTTACGTTCATACATCTGGTCATGCACGCCGGTTGCGAGTACTACGCACCTGACCTTTCTGAAGAACATCACCAATAAGGTCACTATATGTCTTCCTAGAGCGTCCCTTCCCGTCGTTTCAACTCACATCTGCCTTGAATAATTTGAATTCAGAACTAAGTACTTTATTGTTGTTTTGTTTTGATGAAAACAACAATAAAGTGCTTAGTTTTGAATCTTATTTATACTGTACCTACCTAGTAGCCAAAGAGCGAATGCTGATTTATCCGAAGTTGCATCAATAGTAGGTACCCTATACATGTACACCCGTGAAAAAAATCGTAAGTAGAAAACAATTGTGCTATTTTGTCAAAATCTTACCGTGAAAACATAGGTAAAGCGAGGTGTCATTCCAATGAAAACTAAACTAAACTTTCAAGGTGATATTTTTTACAGAATATAGACCGGCTGGTAGAAATAGTCACTTTCCCATCCACAACCATAGAATCGAACTCTGTACCTAAGTTCAAAACAACACTTGACGCACAGACGCTGCGCACAGACGTCACGCCGCTATCAGGCACTAGGCGGCTCTCACATCAAAGAGACGTCTGCCAGATAAGCACATCTCGAGGACTACACAAATACATTCAAGTATTTTTAGCTACCGAGCGAGTGGTGTGGTTGTACACCGTGGTATTTTTATGGGTGTTGTGGTTGGAGGAATTATAATTTATGGTTGTTTGTGGGTAATTTGAGGTTAAAGTGGTAAGAGTTGGTAATGGGTTGAGTAAATTATACTATGTATAATACCTAAATATGGGAACAGTCTTTCATAAACAAAACGTAATAAATTTGAATTCGAACTTCAGTTTCTAGCCAAAATTTTTTTTGAGGAGCTCGTAGCTAAATAATAACAGTCGCACGGGTTGATCTTCAAGGTTAAGCAACGCTTGCCGAGGGCGGTCCGTGGATGGGTGACCGTCCATAACATATCGAGACCCCTCCGTGCCTCGGAAAGCACGTTAAGCCGTTGATCCCGACTGTCATTTGTAAGTACATCATTGACAGTCGTAACGTGTACTCAGAAGCCTGAAATTCTGACAACCTGTCCTACCAAGGGGTATCGTGCTATCCAGTAACTGGGTTGTGGAGGTCCGATAGGCAGTCGCTCCATGTAAAATACTGATATTCAGCTGCATCCGGTTAGACTGTAAGCTGACCCCAACATAGTTGGGAAAACGCTAGGCAGATGATGATGAGTTTCTAGTATTTATTTATTTATTTATTTAAACTTCTCGCACACAATAACATACATAGGCGGACTTAATGCCTTAGGCATTCTCTACCAGTCAACCAAGGGTGGTGTAGAGGTAAGATGGCAGGTGCTCTGCTTAACAGGCGTTAATAATAATAATAAATATTAAAAAGATAACATAGTTAATTATAAATTAAATAAGTACCTATACAAGTACTTAAATAGGTTATAAACTTATAATACACATACATACATATTTACTATAATATAAACCTACATATATAACATATATACTATATATATACACTAAAAGGGAAAGAGGTAATTGAGGTGACTCTACACTGTTTATTTTGAAAATAACTGCAATTTTCGCTTAAATGCATACCGACTGATATCCTTTATTTAAGGGAAATTGGTGACCCACCTTATTTAAAGTGGTTATGACTACCGCCGTCTGGCGAAACTTAGAAGTTTGCTTAAAGTTGCCCACTACCATTTACTGATTCACCGTTAGCGTTAGAAATAGCTACGGTAGTAGGTAATTCTTCTCGTGGTAATTAAACTCATTCACAGGGACCTCTTCTTCTTTCTTCTCCTAATAGTCACCAAACACAGAAGGTACAAAAAGTTCTTGCTTAATTTTTAGAAGTATACAGGGTTGGAGGGACATCGACGCGCACCCCTGTTGCTAGTAGAATCATGTGCTGGATTCACGGTTACAGTGAGCGTCGTTACAGTTTGTATGAAAGCTGACCCTACCACCTCAATTATGATTTACATACAGGAAGAGAAAAGGAGTAAGATTATTCCTAAGACCACCATTGCAGAATATTTATTATCGGTTTTCCAGCAACAGTTGGAATATCTTAGCCAACCTTGTTCAATTAGGAGCCGGCGGCGTTAACACTACTCATTCTTTCATCGTAACTCAAGATTGACTACAGTTTTGAAATTACAACTTACACAAAAAAACAAATACCTGAAACACTCAGCCAAATATCAATAAATCGGGCACAGCGAAGAAAACATTGAATCAAAACAAACAAATCAGAATCCACTTAAATTCCAAAAATATTCTCTAAGAGCTTACTATTATTTATTTCAAGCAATATTTCAATGTTAAAAGCTAAATGTGAATTGACGAAAGATCTACTCAGAGAATTACGTTCGGCGATATATTTATCATTTATAAACAACTAGTGACCGCCCCTGCTTTGCACGGTGTTTACGACTTGACAAAACATCGAAATTTCTTTATTATACTTAAGTTTAATATACATTAATTATACACTTAGCCTTCCTGAATTAATTCTCAAAATGATGGTTAAAACCGTATCAAAATCCGTTGCGCAGTTTAGGAGAACAACGCGGTCATACAGACAGACACGAAAAGCGACTTTAATTTATAATATGTATAGATATAGAATAAACATTTTTGGACTTTTTCCTTGCGCACGCGTCGCGCGGTCAGCCAATGGGAGCGCGCGGTGGAGTTTCAAAGTGGGGGGGCGTGGTCTAAGGTATGCTGATCGGGTTCAAGATTGTATGGTGCACCGTCATGCTTTCTGGGAAGCTGTTGTCAAAATATTGAGGGTTTCGTGTGAGGAAATAGGTATTCGGCCTTGTACTAAAGCATTGCGGCTTTTTCCCCCGTAAAATTCGAATAGTTTCATGCCGAATAGTGATAAGCCTTAAAAAGCTCAGCCTGTTCTAACTTGTAGATTTAAAACGGTGTTTGAATTACAGCTGTTGAGCATGTTATCTGAAGGCAATATTAAAGCTATTGCACTGTGAGAAAAGGATTTACAATAAAAATAAGTTATCCTCTATCATACTAACCGTGTAGAATTATTCGCAAAAATCCATCAATAGTGATCATAATTTAACAATAATCTTCTTAACAGTTAATTTTGATTTGATCTAGGTCATATTTGATATCTCTTGGCTCTGAAAATAAAATAGAGTTGCTCCTCGTGTAGTGTTAAAGAATAAATTAGCACATTGTGTGGATGTAAGACCGACGTCTTTTAAATTTTTGCTGCTCAACGGAACCCATATTCAGTTCAAAATATAACCTATATGTACTCAACTACTGAGAGATCAAAATACAAATGTATTCCGTTCAAGTACAGTCTAAAATCGAATAAAGAGATTTTTTAACTGTCTTACTACATAGAGGTATTGTATGACCAATATTTCCAAATGATTCGTTGTATTATTATCTGTTTTCGTTTTTTGAAGTCAAAATTGGTTTCCATTTATAAATTGACCGTTTTAGCTCATTATAGTAGAAGGTGACGTGTCTAAAAATAGCTTTTTGTTTAGTAATTTATTTGGGACACAAAGAGGACTGGTAAGGATGTAAAGTGCTTGAGTAATAAGTTATTTGTGGTATAAAGACTTTTCCACTTTATCAGCTCTTCATATATTCGAGTTTCGTCATGAATTGATAATGATAAAGTAGTAATGATAAAGCTTTTTTTACACTACCTATGCAAGGATGAACATTCAGATAAATATGAGTCCTAATTACCACTCATGTAGCACCCAGTGGCTTAAAATTCCTTAAACTAAGCATTCGTCAAATTTAAAATCGGGAAAAATATTTTCTTAGGGCTGAGAGAGGACCGGTGCATCGCGTGTCAGCAGAAAATTGCCACATATGTAAAATGAGTCTTAAGCCTTAACAAGCTACTTTAAAGCTACTGTTTATTTAATCTTATAAAATATTAATATCAATGCGTACATCTCTACTTAAACACGAACCTTATAAGTACATGCCACGTTCGTACAGCACGAAGGATCTGACCTTTGCGTAAAAAGCTTTGTAACAATCTTATCGTACCCTTAACAATGCCAACTCACGATAAAAAACGGTAATTACTACATTAACTTGTTTAACACAAAAAAAGAAAGTAAGGAAACGTTTAAAAACTTTATCATCTGTCAAATCGGACGTTTCGGCGGCCATTGTGCGGCATTACTGGCCAATAGCGGCGCCCGCTTTGAATTTAGAATGTTTTCTTTTTCGAATTCAACTGTCCATTGTTTTCGGTTTGTATCTTTTTAACGATCTATTTTTAGCTGTATTAGGAATTTATTCCTACTGCTTGTGTATATTTGAGTTTTGTTATATTATTTGTACTAACATGGATATTGAGGCGTGAGAATAAGAGCCTGAAGTAAGAAAGGGCATTTGAATGTTATGTGCAAGTACTTTTACTGGCACTTTTATCTGCAATCCAGCAACACTGCTGGCAGTAGAAATACATACCATAGTGTTTCTAGTTCGCCCGATGATGCGACGGACGAGACCGACACAAGGAAGCTTTATTATTACTGCACTTTTATAGATAACTATCAAAGACCATAAAAAAATTAAATCCTGACCTTTTATAGGCGCTACCCAACATCAAAGAATAGACACATTTTACCATTAAGCCAATTTCATCAAAATCACTACTATTACACCAAAAATCAGTCAATATTTTTACTAAAATAAAAACGAAAAAAATCCTCTTTTCACATTTGATGTTACAAAATTAGCCATCGGGACGAAAATAGGTCTAATTTAGAGTTGAAAAGTATTGTGAGGGCTAAAAGCTTTTTGTGCCATCTCACCCTTCAGAGGAAATAAGGGGCAATTTTAAATCGTGGGTACAGACGGATACAGTATATTGCCTTGCGGCATTCCTAACTTTTTTATTGACTAAATAATAAAGTAGTTGATATACTTAATAGGTATTAATAATATACGTGAAATATGTTATTTGACTTCAGCAAGACTACTCGAGATAACTGGCACAGAAAAGTACCGGAAATCCGGAAAAAAAAAAAACAACAGTAATTGTTGTGATGCATTCTGCAGATGACGATGCTCTCTTAAGACTAAAGTTAAGATCATAATAAAATCTTCTGAAGAATGCTACAAATGTGTGGGAAATAATTAAATCATAAAAAGAAAATACCTGTGAAATGCCACCGATAAGAAAATATTGTCGAACTAAGACTCACACTTCTCGAAATAAGTACCTACTCCCCATGTTCTAAAACCCTTGAATTTGGGTTTCAAGAACTTAAACCAATATTTTCGTCTGACTGTACATCCTCACCCTTGAAGCTGCCGACAATATTTTGACAGGCGATTTTTGGGGTCCCGCGCGTCAAGTTAAAAGCTTTTTTTGAGAAACAGCGGCAAAAACATACACACTACAGTTTTGCATAAGACGAGTTGCAAGATTTTTTTACTGATAGAGGAAATTGGCCCTTGACTGTTTAAATGGCCCTTAAATTAGAGCTCTTAGCTTGATATGGAATATTTTTGTAAATTTGTATAATCATGTCCGTTTGGGTATGTGAAATTGGTCGTATACTACCTACTAAATACAACTTTTATACGGCTAATAAAATTCATTTGAATTGAGTGAGGCGTCTTTCTGGGATGTTCATGAAAAGTTGAATATAGCTATAAACGCCGTTCTGTATTAGGTACTGTCCCACTTCAGGGTAAAGAATATGTTTTGGTGATATCAGATTTCAGACTAAGTTCAGGATTTCCTACTCAAGGTGTTTTCTTGCATCGAAAGCGAACAAGTAATTAAAAAAACCCAAAAATTACGTGTTAGTGTAGGTTTATGAAGTTCTTTCAAGCTATTACGGCGAGGTAGATATCGAGACTTGCCGATAAAATTAAATTTTCTGTGATCACAACATTACTTATTTCATAATGATCGTTAATATTTCAGTTAACCCCTTTTATCAAGTGGACTGAGCCCAAAGTAGTCCAAACCTTAACCTTTGGACAACTGCCGCTAGATGAGAATCAAACTCTGAGAAAATTTCTGATATTATCCTATGGGAACGTTGATTCAACATAGATCACAAGAAAAAAGCATATTTAATCGAGCCGTTTCAAACAATACGAGAGTCGGGAAACATTTAAAACTTTATCACCTGTCAAATCTGACGTTTCGGCGGCCATTGTGGAAGCATTACTGGCCAATAGCGGCGCCCGCTTTTAATTTAGAATGTTTTCTTCTTACAGTTCCACTGTGGCATTGTTTTCGGTCAGTATCTTTTTAATAATCTATTTTTAATTGACCAGCAGTTTTAGTGGGCTATACTTATGTATTTATAGCTATTTTGAATACTGTGTGACCCAGTTGGAAGCAAATGTATGTATATTTATTTACATCAGTAAAGTTTATTGACTCTTTTCTCGAGGTCATGACTCAATATTAGTCGCACTTCAGAATCAGAATTTATTTATTTGTAAGAATGTAGTTTTATATTGGTATGATGTTAATATTTTATAAGTTCTGTATATTCTATCACATCATAATTATGTTGTACAAATATTAGAGCAGTGGACGCTCACAAGTCATTTCTTTTTATCATTTCTATTTAAGTCATTCTTTCTTATCTTTAGATCATTTTAGAATCTACAATCGAATTTAGGATTTTTATAAATAACGAAGTTAATCTAATCTAAATTCATTACTTTCCATTTGCTAAAACATTAAGTTTGCAAAAGCATTAGATAATTTATTTATGCCCATAGACGAACAAAAAAGGTCGTGTGGAACTCCGCTAAGACAAAACTGAGTCCCGTTTATGTGTGAATATAATATTTATGATGTGAGTGTAGCCGTTTCCGCGCGTAATAGCCGACCGTCCGTCGGCCGACTAATGTGTGAATGTGTGCGTACAGCGGCCTGTACGTACAGCGAGCTGGCCGACTTGAGTGAGACAGATTTTGCTAGCGAGAATCTGTCCAACATTTTTGTTCGTTCATGTTTATGCCTTCTGTTGAATGATCCTTAATCTTTTATCGTAATTGTTTTAAAATTGCTATTTTAAAACAATTACGATAAAAGATTAAGGATGCGGTCCAAAGAAGAAGTAAGGTGGCTAGACTATAATTAAGTACATATAATTAAGTATATAGTTTTACCTGTTTTCTCTAAACTCAGGCTGTTGACAATCTCATCCCCTATTATTTTCACTGCCCAATCACCGTGGAAATTTATCGAACAATATGAACTGATCCAGAACTCTGTGCAGATCATCGCAGGTCGTGAGAACTCAATTATAAAGCATATTGTGATACTACCCTTAGTTTTAGAGTTGAAGCGATGAGAAAGATGCTCCACTTGGTTAAAATCTTGTTGGAATGTATTCTAATGTGAATGTGTTCTCCGGTTTTGTGACATATTTATTTATTTATTGAAACTTCTCGCACACAATAACATACAAAGGCGGACTATAGGCGGATATTATCTTTAATTAGAACCCAATTTGCATAGCATGGCATGCATAGCATGGCCACTGAAGAAACAGAAGAAACGAGCGACATAATGGCAGATTGTAGAAAGATTTCTACGGTGCGAAGTCAAAAATTAAGAAAAGACTTTGGATACAAAATAGGTATGTCTATTCTTCACAGAATACAGACAGCAGTGGTCATGCCGCAGGTGTTCATGGGTTGGTTTAAAAGTTTAAACGCTTTCATATTTTCATAGTTCATAATTTTAGGTTAATTTGTTATATTTAAGCAAAAACAATTGAAATTATCAATTTTGAAACAACTGTGGCTGTAAAAAAAACTAATTTAAATACAGAGCTGAGCTGCACGATTACTGACAAATGCGTGCACTGACTGGTCAGGTCCATTCAATCTGTGTGGTTGTGTTCTCAAAAGACCCTTTCAGACACCAATCTACATTGTCTTTACATGATCTGACCAAGATGATATTTATGTCTGGACTTCAAAAGAGACTGTGGCCTCTGAGTTTGTTTCAGCCTTTGCTCTCTGAGTGGTCAGATAGGAAACGCCGACCTCATCTATTTTTTTAAATATGATTGACGTGAAAGTATTTGTTTTTTACAAACACTTTACAGAAATAAAGTAATTTATCATTTATCACAAATTGTAATTAAAACGGTTTAAAATAGAGCATATTTCTCTCCACACTCTCCATATCGTAGCGTCATCGTGTCGGATCGCGGACGTGGGAACTACCGCCGGAACGAATCGGACACGTGTCGCGACCGTCACGTTGAAATATACCTACTAATGAACTTTATTGAGTGCTAAATTGTAGGGAATGTAAATAAAAGTTTGAAAAAATATTATACATCCATACATACATAAACTCACGCCTTCTTCCCATGGGGGTAGGCAGAAACTACAGAACGCCACCTGCTACGATCCTTACATACTCGTTTTGCCTAGTTTACGTTATCTGGTCATACACGCACGCCGGTTGCGAGTACTACGCACCTGACCTTTCTGAAGAACATCACCAATGAGGTCAAAATTATTATGAACTAAGTAAACCGAAAATTAAGCAAACAGACGACAAAAAAAAAATTGCCATAAAAACAGGTTATAGAAAAATGTGAGACCCTGGCTCCAGAGCTAGGTAGAGTACCTGTATTTCAGGAGCCAGTGAGTTTTTCCATTTAGATTACAGTTAAGCAAGTTAGTGATAAAATTACATTATTCAAAATTAAATTAAACATTTAATTTAAAAGTACTAGGTATAAACAAACGGCCTTAATCTTCGAAGAAAACAGACGTGATGATAGACCCTTCATCTGTCGATCGAACTAATTAAGTTCGGTAACAATAGAAAAGTAATTGTGTCTATTTAGCAATTATTGAGCTGGTTGTATGTAAAAAAGCAAAATCAATTTTGTTTCAAAACCTGCAAAAATTGCTAGAGACACAATGTACCTAAGTCTCTTTTGCAATTTATTCCTTTCTTCCAATCTTTGAAGTCCACCGACACAGATTTACTTATAACAATGGAAAAAATGTGGAAATCTTAACTAATAAGTCAGAAATCGCCAACACTATGAGATTCGTTGAATCTTCTCATGCAGAAATAGATCTCTCCATGAGAAGAGAACTCTGCCTTCGGGAGTAAGTGTTTTAACATCTCACGCAGGTGTTTTTCATGGCCGAAGCGCTCATTGGTTGTTACTAGAAACATTTCTAGAAGAATAACGATTTATTCGACAAACCGTTACATCGGTACCTACAATGGTCAGGATAGTTTCAACCTAGTCTCCTTGACCTCTTTCGTTAAGTCACGGAGTAGTCAACACGTTTGTTTCACACACTCATCAAAGAACAATGAGTGGTCTTTTTTGTTGCACTGCAGTGTACACGTGAATACTTTTAACTTGAGTACGTAATTATAACGTTCATACAGTGTAAGGAAGTAACTGGCTGGTGAGGTCAAATAAAAATGGGCTATTTTACTGACCAACAGTATACAAAAAAAAAAAAAATGAAGATCGATCACCTTGGCAGCTCACTGTGTCAACTGTGTGTTTTATCAAATGTATGATTTCAGACCATACACTCCAATTTTCCACATGATATTTTTCTTTACTAATATTAATTAAATCGACATAAATTTATAATTAAAACATACTTAACACATCAAGCCCGTATCCCCCAAAGGGTTAGGCAGAGGTATAACTAGTACATCAGATTTGCCAGTTATTTATGTCCCACGTAATAGGGGGCGAGCCTATTGCCATCAACTGGACACAAACCAGACTCCGGGCTGCTACTGAGAAATTCCAGATGGAAAAATCCAATAACGCTTTGCCTGACTCGGGAATCGAACCCACTACCTCATACTGAGCAGTAGCGTATAACATACCACCAAAACATACAACAAAAACCAAGGTTTAGGTCTTGTCAATATTGGTCCCAGACCGGCACCCTAATTACGTAACACGCTATCTATCACAATCTGAATCATTTTGAAGCCTATTGTTAATCCATTGCTTCATATGTTCGAAAAAATTGTCTGCTCAACAACGTAAATAACGCAATGAATGTTGTTGAACTGTCAAAATGAAACCCATTCCTACTGTTAGTGTGTTACGTAATTACCCCACAGCTTTTTCCAACGTAGGTAATCTAGCGAGCGTATCTTTTTTTTCTGAATATTTATATACAGAGTGTCTCAAACGTGGTGGTCCGAAGGCAAACGGGATAAAGTGGAGGTGGCCATCAATCATATAAAAAATTAAAAAAATATCCCTACTTTTGCATTTTTATATGATAGGTGGCCAAATTATTAAATTAGCGCAATTTTCTAAAATGTTGAGAATACTCAACATTTTAGTAAATTTCGCAAATGTAATAATTTTTAAGAAATTTTGCACTTTCACTTGGATTTATCGACCATATGAACAAAATTTTCGACGTAGCGAGTTTAAATCTGGCTGGAAGATGCCTTGATAGTGTAGGTACAAGATCATGTACTCATTTACATTAAGTGTGGCTCGGCAACGCAACAAATTTTTTTTATTGGTCTTTACTAGCTTTTTATAAACTTTAGCGAAACTTTCTAAGCACTGATTTAAAAAAACATTGTTCAGAATAACCCAACTTTTAATTTTTTTAATGATAGGTGGCCACCTCCGCTTTACCCCGTTTTCCTTTGAACCACTACATTTGCGACATTCTGTATATACAGGCTGCTATTCGATACTTGTAACAAAATAATGCTAACTGATATTATAAATGCGAAAATGAGTTTGTTTGTTACGCTTTCACGCTAAAACGGCTGCACTGGTTTGGATGAAATTTAGCACATAGGTAGACCATGACCTGGAGAAGGACATAGGCTACTTTTTATCCTGGATCGCAGATGAAGTCGCGGGAAAAGCTAGTTGTTAATAAGTTAACCAACTTTTTTGATTGTTAATAAGTTAACATGAACGGAAATCAATCAAAATTTTTCTTTTGTAACGTAATGTACGTATCAGGATTTCAGTATTCACAAAGGTATGAATAGTTTTGTCTATAAACACTGAACAATACAGCCTACCTTCATGATGTCACCCCGAAACAAAGACCATAATATACAATCCTACTAATATTATAAATGTTAAAGTTTGTGAGGATGGATGGATGGATGGATGTTTGTTACTCTTTCACGCAAAAACCACAAAACGGAATTCGATGAAATTTTGCACACAGATAGACCATGGTCTAGGTAAGAACATAGACTACTTTTCATCCTGGATCGCAGACGAAATCGCGGGCAACAGCTAGTCAGATATAATTACAAGTCATGTTGTACTCAGCAGTACAGAACAGACTATAGAGCAGAGGTTACACTAACTTAGTTGAGCACCCCACCTTCAAGACAACACCATTACAACGGCGGACAAATTAAACAGGAAGCTACTGAATGTTTAGTTTGTTGTCTGCTAAGTAGCGGTTGAAACGTAACGTTGTTTTTTTAAATATCGCAGATTAGCAGCATTATGCTGAGATAGGAGCCTTTTTGGCCTCGCACAGGTATTTTATTTTTTACTTGTTGTTAATTTTGTTAGTTTTAAATGCTCCTTTATTATCTTAGCTCTTAAAAAAAATACTCTGAATTGTAATTTTAATTTATAAATTATAAGGCATGTTTTGTCTTGTGTCTTGTCTTTTTTCTATGGACCCTGGTCTGAAAATACAGTTTATTATTATTATTTAATTTTTTCTCTTTATATTTCCTGTGCGTGTTCCAAATTTTTGTTTTTCTTTCTTTCTTTAATGTGCATGGGTTTTTAAAATTTTAATTAGACTTTCTCGTTGGTCTGTGGTCGCAAGTTATATCACCGATAGATTGTGAGGTTTGATTCATAGGTCTGTCGATTTATGATTGGGTTTTTCAGTAGGGACATTCGCTGCCTGCAGTCTGGATTTGTACCTGGTTTATGGCAAGACCCTCGATTCTATATGGGACTTGTAATAAAACTGGCGGACTAGGGGAGTAGGTATTATGTACCTTTTCATACACCTTGAGGGAATACTGACATGATGGTGTCAAATGTATGAACTCTGAACAGTCACTGTTTTTCATAGAAATCTAATAAGCACCTTTGTACCGTGAAAACAGACATTTTTTAAATTTGCAACGGGCTCTCATAAAAGCCAAACGTATATATGTACAGAACGATTACACTACCAATCAATAAATTGACCCACTAACGAAACAATTCATCACAGAGTGTACCAGTAACATTGCACGCCAGTGTTCGGAAGGGGCGCACCTCCAATTTCCCTAAAAGCTTCGCGGGCGCCGCGGCCGGCGCGCGGAGCGCCTGGAGTAATAAATTGAATAATAACTATGTACTGTGATGTATTGTTGTGTTGTGCTACACTATTACTATCTAGTATGACGTAATTTTTGTAAATGATAAATGATTTTATTTCCGTAAGTAGGTTTGTACAAACACTCTTTCACGTCAATCATATTTTAAAAACTCGATAAGGTCGGCGTTTCCTATCTGACTACTCTGAGAAGAAAGGCCGAAACAAACTCAGAGGTCACAGTCTCTTTTAAATTCCAGAAATAATCTTGGTCAGATCATGTGAAGACCATGTAGCTTTGTGTCTGAAATGGTCTTTTGAGGAAAAACCACATAGAATGAGTGGACCTGTCCAGTCAGGGCATGCTTTTGTCAGTAATAGTGCAGCTCCCGCTTCCCAGCTTCCAGCTTGTCTCCCGACTTGTAATGATTTGTCTTTCTTTCTAATTGTTTGGTGCAATGTATCTCTTTTGGTGTAGAGTACTGACATTTCGGCGTTTTTCATGAGGCGTGTTTCCACTATACTGAGCATTTATAAGAGTTCCATCGTACACACACACACACCTGCCGGTCTATCTGTAAAAATCTCACCCTGAAAGCTTAGATAAAGTGAGTTGTTGTTTCCCTTTTTTTCCCTTGTCCTAGGGTTCAACAATACGATGGACCCTAATCTTATTACAATCTAGCCTCATAAATAGACTAATAAGTAATTTAATTATAAACTAAGCTATTAAATTTTCTTTACTAAGAATGTGTCCAATAGCACTTTTCTTATTGGCACTATTAAGGTGAATACACTTCGTTCTTGTGTTTGTTGGCACTTTTGTACTTTACACTATTCATTGACACTAAACACTAACTCGAACGGTTTTGTTCTTTTTAGTCTTCTAATTATGTTTGTGTGGTCGAGAAGCTGGATTGCGTCGACGTTCACATTCCACCTGATTCTACTCACTTCAATCTCACTACACCTTAGTTTCACGGTGATATATTTACAGAATAGGTAAGTTGTATTCTTCGTTTAAAATCACGCCTCTATTATTAGTTTATCTAGGTTCGGGGTCGATCCCCTGACCTATCAGGGGGAGGGGAGAATTTCCTAATAAGAAAACTATAAAGAAGAAAAAAAAAAGAAGAGATATAAGAAATATTTTCCCTAGAAAAATATTACTAGGTTTTCTTATTAGGAGATTCGTAGTAGCAGGTTAGAGTTTCGATTTGTTAATGGAATAGGCTCGTCTCTTAATTCCAGGGACTTAGAACATAACTTCTTAAAGAGTATTCTATTCTATTCTATTCATACGAAATATGAGTGAAATATAGTCCTGACTTTAATATAATTTTTGGCCATTTTAAGTTAATAAGTGTGAGTTATGGGACAAATCTATTTAAACTAAATAAACTCTAAAATTTTCTATAATTCCTAGTGGAAAATGGTAATCCCTAAATTGAAAACTGCAAGACGGTAACCAAACATGATTAATGTAAATAACAAAAGAAAACAGGATTGTTGTATTAGTATGTATTGGTAGGGTGTAGAGGTGTAGGGTGTCCAGGAGTTCAGTCAGTGTGGGGTGTCCATTTTACGGATGCGTATAATCTTGTCGGTGCATTTATAATCTTGTGTGTGTTTACTGTGTTGCCACCCCCGCGGGGGCACGGACTTGGGAGGTGGTTTTTTTTTCTCGGAAATATTTTTGTCTCAAAATTGATAGCATGCTACAGGAACAGAACTCTTTACCTCTATAGTAGGTACCTATGTACCTATTTATCAATGAATATGTAAGTAGTCAAGTAATAGTTTTTTTAAATATTAAAGGAAAATAATAATAGCTCCTAAGATTAGTTATTCCATACTGGTTAGTGGAACATGGCTACATACGAAATTAAAACCCATGCACATTAATTTAAGTGGGTCTGAGAATCAGCACTATTCGAATGCCAAAACCACAATAGGAGCCCCTAAAATGGTAAAATTGTCTGTTTTCAAAGGTCTATTATTGCATTTTTTTATTTTAGTATCCTTTTTTTTTTTGGGTGGGAAATCATCAAATGACGTCTCCCGCTTTGGGCGGAGCGGAAGGGCGTGTCAGACTCTTACTGACTAAAACCCACTCGTGTTCCCTCAGTTGCCTGTGTGCCAGGGCCACGGTAACTCTTTCGAACAATCCGCGACCCCGGCAGGTTTTATCATCCCTGGATAATAATTTCGTAACCAAACTAAGTAAATATAGGAACTTCGAAAATCCTTTAAACACACACACTTCAAATATTTTGTAAAGAAAAATCATTGTTTCAAACGCCCACGCTTAATCATAACCGTTCCTCGTAACTCCGTCCCTGCCTACTAATGTTAGTTCACAATCCATTTCCTTAATGCACGCTTCACTGTAATGCACTTTTTCTGCGCCGCCGCGCCGCGGACCACATATCGCGGTGTAGGCGCAGCTTTGTGCGCGGGAGCTCAATGGTGGAATGTATTAGTGGCTGGGTGGATGGCGAGGTAGAAGATGGAGGCAGTAATATGTATTGGCTATTTGTAAAACAGGTATACTTATATAGGTACTGTAGGGATCTTAACCTGCATGATTTTAACATGCAACCTTTTCGAGTAATTATAAGCTAATGGCGTAAGATTATGAGATAAACCTTATTACAAATTTAGGAGGCAGAAAAAATAAGAGTCAGCTGAAGAGTTGACAAAGCGAATGTTATTATGTAAAAATGTAAAAAAATATATAAAATCCAAAAGTGCACGCCTCATAATCTCATTCAATTCTATAAACAATAACAAGAAATTTAGAGAATAGAGAATTAATTGATTAAAACAGGATGAGATGTCACATCCTACTACTCAGCAAATTTTTTCTGAATTTATAACTGTACGAGTTTACTCATGAAAAAAATTGAATAGTAACATAAAAAACAAAAATTACTTTGAATTAGACCGTGATTTTCGAAAGGACTTAGTTTTCGATAATACTGAAGCGTTTATAAAAAAATGGACTCGATTAGTTTAGTTTTTCGGGAGTTATCGTGACCACGCCAGGATCCATACATGCACGACGTACACAGAATAATTTTTTTAAACAGTTTTTTCATTATTTTAAATAGCAAAATATCTTTTGAAAATAACATGAGTGTTGGAACTAGTGTTTTTTCTTGACGTTTGTGTGTGAATATTATCCTACAAGTGAGATATGAAGTAAATAGGGACATTTTTAGCTCAAGGAATTACTTGTTCTTTGTAAGGCGAGAGTAGAGCACTACCTCACGCGCTTCGCTTATGAGGCGTGAAATAATAATATAAATTGAGTTGAATAATTGTGCAAGTTAAACTATTATCCCGGTACCGTCAGCACACAGGTACCAACAGCACCAAATCCAAAGTAGGTAAGTATGACTGGGTAACATTGAAGTTTCCTAACACAAGCATTGTTTGGTTAAAAGGAAGCTCCAAACAGTAAACCCTTTTTGTATACTGATGCATAAATAAATAAATAAAACTTAATATAAATAATATACATATAAAAAGCAAATAAAAAATATATATGATAATAATAAAAAATTTGCTCAAATATATTTAGTTTGAGTTTTTATTTTCATTAGGTACGTTTATATATTGTTTTTAAATTCATTGTAAATAAAGTCTCTTAAAATAATTAAAATACAAAGAAAAAATAAACATTTCAAAACTGTGTAGGAATGTTTGGAAAGTTATTGTATCGTTGCTTTGGACCTTTTGTGTGTGATTCAGCATGACTGAAATCTATTATTCAAATGGTTTTTTTCAATCTATAAGTAGAGATCAATTAATCAATCACTAGTTAATGTCCTTCTAACTATGACGAACTATACAAAAATGTTGTTAAAATAAGTAGGTAGGGCTTGTTTTAAATTATCCTATTTTTCAATAATTTAAAAAAGAAAACACTTGGAAACCGGTGACATCTTATTAACATAGGTAAAAAGTACCTAGTAGGTATAGATAAGTACACCAATTTTTATTTGACTTGAATTTGAAAAATTATCAAGATAGATTCTTGCTTCCCTCTCACATAATACTAGAATAAAAAATCCTAGTTCCACCGCACATATCATAATAAATCGGCTCAAAGCGCTGACAGATCGGCGGCTAATCCGCGGGCAGGGGTTCGATCCCCGTCGCGGTCATAACTAATAGTAATACATATTTATCAATTTCTGTAAGTAGCATTACAAACTATTAACGGTATTAACCAATATGGTTAAATTAAGACCTTTAAATAAATAAGGAAATGGTTGCGTTTAAGTTTTAGTACGTGCTTACGTGTTTTTAAGCAATTTTAAGTGAGAGAGATCTTTGTGAAACACTTCGTCCAGACAAGTAGAAACGTACCAAGATGGAGTATCTACATTTCACTTATTTTACGATTACGAGGAAAAACTAATTAAGGAAGAACTACAAAACAGTTCGACAACAAGAGGCGATCTTATCGTTGAAATAAAAAAAGTATAATTAAATAAAAAGTGTAATGAAGTCAAAAAATAATTAAATAATTGCGGTCATAACTATTTGTGCGTGCAAGCAGCATTGTTATGCCACGATTAAATAAGTATGACTGTTGATGACTACAAGGTATTAAAGTTTTCTTAGTTAATGTCTATAGGCGACGACGGAAGTATCTTCAAAGATTCAAAATCGAGTCTGACGTCTCTCATAATGTACTAACTACGATAGAAAAGCTATTGCTTCTGCACCCTAATTGCGTAACACACTATCAATCACAATTTGAATCATTTTGAAGGATATTGCTAATCCATTGCTTCATATGTTCGAAAAATTTGTCTGCTCAACAACGTAAATAACGCGATGAATGTTGTTTAACTCTCAAAATGAAAGCCATTACTACTTTTAGGCCCGTATTACAGAACCTCACTCAATACACAAGCATTACTTAAAACTAGTTTCAACCAATCAAATGGCTTGCATGTCTATATGTTGGAAAAATTTGTCAGCTCAACAACGTAAATAACGCGATGAATGTTGTTGAACTGTCAAAATGAAAGCCATTCCTACTGTTAGTGTGTTACGTAATTACTCCGCGGGAAACAAAATGCCATTAAATCATATAAGTTTCTCAAAAAACACAGCACGAAAGGATCATCCCCCATTTTCCCTAAGGTTTACTCCCTAAAACATCCCTTTTAAACAAAGATTTGATCCGGAACATCGATCATCCCTGGCCCGGAACCGGAAGTATTCCCGGATAGATTTATCATCTAGAAAAAATACGCTTGTCAAGTATAACCGCCATTTTGGTAATGGCGAAAACTCCCGCCAATTTTAATTCAATATGGAGCCGGCGGGAAAATATTTATGTTATTTATGGTTTTTTTGGTAAAATGTTTTGCTTCTTCAAGGATTGATCAGCCAGATTTTCAAAATGGAAAATGTTGTATTTTTAGTATAGATAGCACGGTCATTATTTTTACGTTTAAAATATTTTGTAAATGTTGTAAGATTTGGTTCGGATAGTTTTACAAATTCATCTTAAGCACCTAAATTAACTATTTTAAAATAAATTTTCACAGCAAATGCAGGCTTGGCATTGAGATAGGCATTGACCATGATATGGCATTGACATATTTGTCATTTGGAAATGTATTTTTTTATTTGTAGAATTATACTTACAGGCACATTAACATAATATGGAATACGGTAATCATTGCGATTTCTCTCGAATTCTATGCCTCAACTTCCTTAGCCTCTATGACCCCTTCCTTCAAACTATCACCACTATTTCCAAAAGCATCCAAACAGAAACCACGTCCCTACCCATCAGTGACGTCAACAATAGCCCACATTACGTCGCACGCGCCGAACGCCGGCGCCGCCGCGCCGGCCGCGCCGCACCGTGCCACATCGTGCCGTGTCGCGTGGCGCACGTCCACTCATTACGGTGTTTTGTGTTGATTAGATTAATGTCCCGACGGGCTTTTAGGGTAGATAGGAATAGCAGGAATTTAAAGTATTTGATGGTGGAGGAAAAATACTGTAGACGCAATAAATAATGTTGAAATCCACGATAGGGTAAGAAAACTCGGTGATTAATATAGAATTTTAATTTTTTTACGAGTAAACTTGGGTGATTTTCATAGGTGGTCGGTAGTAGATCGTATGGTCAGGAATTTAAAAGATTTGATAACACATATCAAAATGCCGTTACTGCCTGATGGTTAAGACAGTATTGTATACCTTGCTCAGCAGTTGCGTTTGCGACCACCACATAGACCAACGATGCAATATTTTGGTGATATTGGAAAAAATACCAATGTTTTATTAGATAATCAGAAGAATAATATCGGATGGAGATCGTAAACTGCGAAGGTTAATTTGTTGATAGCCTTGACAGTGGACGTTGTTGCAAAACTGAGAAATACTATTACAATAGTAGAATAATTACGATTGGGAGTTAATATTCTGATAGGAATCCGTTTGGGATTATAACTAGAATTATAAGATTCTTGTTGTTTCTAACTCTTAGATGAACGATTTTATGATAGCTCATAGTTTAGAATCCGTATATTCATTTACATTTTTAAGTGTACAGGGATTTTTCTGTACACTTGTTGACAAAGGATACACATGAATGTACCGTGCACTGTGCCCTGAATTACTATATAAGCTAAATTCCTACCAACATCTGCCGAACTTCCAAGGCATCCTCCAATAACTTGAAATCATACATTCAAAACACCAATATCAATATCAGAACCACAAATTCTATTCAAAACTCGTAACCCTCGCATATAAACCCTAAAGCTGCCATCGGAAGTGTCGGGGTGTGTTCCAAAAGTTATTTTATTTCATTTCTGATGACAATATGTGACCGCACGCGTACGGTAATGTTTCCGTCATGGATGAACTATTGGCTAATTGTATGGATGTTGTGTTTTTTATGTGGAAAATATTATTAATATCGTGGATGATGTCTTTAGGGTTTGTTTAGTGTTATTGCGGTTTTTGGATTGTGCTAATTATAGTTGAGTTTAAAAGATAGGTTTTGATTAGATTGTTAGATCTTTATAATAATTTAGTTTTTTTCCTGATTGTTACGTTATTGTCAAAGATAAAGGCATTTTATCAAGTTATGTTAAGTTTGTTTTCGCATTTTTTGGGTTGGTCTCATAGTAAAAGTTGTCCATAATGATAAGTTCAATGAAACTTTTCAAGTTTTGAGTAATTTCAATTACACTTTGTATTTGTTACATGTTCTCTTTCTCAATTAAATGTATCATGAACTTGCGTGTTATATAGCAAGCAGGTGCTCTTTATTATGCCCTAAAATAATACCTAACAACCATCATTATTAAAAATGTCGAAAGCAATCAGCACCCAGATTTTAGTGATAAACGAAACTAAAGTCAGGACAATGAGACGGAAGCGACCTAAGATTCACCCCTGCGGCACACCCTACCATTACCGTACATTTTAATCAAAAAACCTATGGGTGTGAAGCCCAAATAAACAGGGGAATACTTTCCCATAACGATAATGAAAACAACGGGAAAATATAACAAAAAAAAACATGATTTTTTATATGTATTTAACGCGTGCGAGGTAATCAAATGCTGATCAGGAAATAGTTTCGGCAAACAATTACTGTGATTGTCGCGGTGATTTTTATGATGACTTTAGATAATTATTTAAGGGGTGTATAATCGGTTTGTGATGCCTCGTATTATCCTGTTTGTGTGTGAAATATAAAAAACCGTCTTGCATTTTTCTTTTTTCTTCAACTAAGCTGAGGTTAACTTTCTACTTGATGCGGTAGAATAAGGATTTTATCCCGTGTGACGTTTATAATTCAGACCGTTTAGACATTTACCGAGCTTACCAAGGGGTATCGTTGTTACCCACTGTACTGGTCTGTGGATGCCGGATAGGCAGTCACTTTAAGGAAGGTATTCCGCTGCATGACTGCTGTCGGTTAGACTGGAAGCAGGCTCTAACATAATTAGGAAAAGCCTAGGCAGATGATGAAGATCGATTTGTTGGACATTTGAGCTTCTGCAAAAGCCCCATAAATAGAGCTTTTCACGTAGAGAATAGGTGCTAACGGAAAATACGGCGAATATAACTTATCCAATCATAAAAGTTGATAGTAAACTTTGAATGAAAAGAAGATCAATTTGTTCACAATTAACTCTCAGCTTTATAAACATAATTTAATAAAAACTTTCAAAATAATTTGAATAATGAAACCGAATGAGTCGTAATATAATGACGGGTGATCACAATGAGCGCAATGAGCCAAGCCGTGCGAGCGATCGTGCATATGGCTAGTAGCGTTTTATCGTAGAGAGATGCGTCTTGATACTTAAATAAGATAAGGAATATTTCAGTGATTTAGTTGGTGTGCTAAAGAATTTATCTACCCTCGGTCGTCAATGTTAATACCATTTGCTTTACTTTTGCACATTTGAGCTTTGTTCTCATGAATATCTTACTTAAGCTCTTCATAGTTTAAGTATTAGTTTTATTAAAAGCTTGAAAAATAATGGCGAAACGACTTTGTCGTTTGCAGGAAGGTCAAAAATTGGTCTGAGAAAAATATAAAATAAAAATTACGTTATAAGAGCGTTATGATAATTCCTTACTTATTTCATTCTGGTTACAATTGAATTGAGAACTTAAGACCAATGTGCAACTGATCAAAACTTCTTCCTCAGAGTATACACACCCTGCTGCAATGAAGGGGTACACTTGACTGACAACTAAATGAATATTTTTTAACACATTTAAATATTAATTATATTATAATCCATTCAAAACATTACGCCGTAATTCGCGTAATATGCACTATTGTGCAAAAATGTTGTGCATTTTGAGATCCATTCAATTATTTAATAAAAAAGGTGATAGGGTGAAAACAAGTGCTTTGTTGTAAATCTATTATGTCTATCTCTAAAATGCAGTTTTTTATTATTATTTATGTTTATAGTTGTATTAAAAGAGTATTTATTTTGGTGTACAATACTGACAAATGCGTGCACTGACTGGACAGGTCCACTCATTCTGTGTGGTTTTTCCTCAAAAGACCATTTCAGACTCTAATCTACATGGTCTTCACATGATCTGACCAAGATTATGTCTGGACTTTAAAAGAAACTGTGACCTCTGAGTTTGTTTCGGCCTTTCTTCTCAGAGTAGTCAGATAGGAAACGCCGACCTCATCTAGTTTTAAAATATGATTGACGTGTAAAAGTGTTTGCACAAACCTACTTACAGAAATAAAATCATTTATCATTTAAATAAATAAATAAGATAATGAAATCTCCGAGTAGTCAATTCGGAAACAATTACCTTACCTATCTAGTTTTAAAAATATATTTTATAGACGTGTGAATATGTTTAATAAGACCAATTTACGGAAAACAAAGTATATAGTTCAATATATCTGTCGTAATTAAGGACCAAAGTAGGAGGAGCAATGGATATCCAAAACATTGTATTATATCCAACCTCCATGTTGTAATTTACATCAGTATGATATATTTTTTATGTAGTACCTACTTACATTTTACTTTATACCAATAACGTTGTACAATTAAATCCAAAACCAACTGCAGCAAACAATTGGTAACTTAATAGAGGCTCGTCATCATCATCATCATCATCATCATTATTTCAGCCGAAGGACATCCACTGCTGGACATAGACCTCCCCCAATCACCGCCACTTCGACCGGTTCTGTGCTTCGCGCATCCAACGGATTCCTGCGGCCTGCACAAGGAAGCCTCATCACTGAGAAGCTCATACAGACAACTATTTACAAGAAATAAATATCCAGGCATCCAATTGACAACTACGTTTGGTCAATGTTGTACGTGAACACAGTATTCATTAAGTCTTCCAAGTCGTCTTTTCTTCTAGTTCGTCTTTAGTACTCGCCTTCTGCACATGTGGCTTCCCTGGTACCTCATTAACGGCATCACTATGTAAATGTCTAATAACTGCTCCCAAATTACGATGCTTATTTTTTATTTTTACATGCTTCGTTGACATAATATTCTCATTATTTGACATTGTCTACCTCTAATTCTTATTTCAACTCTTTACTAATAAATGGCTTTTGTAGACAGAATTTTAATTCAGATTTGTTACAGTTGTAATTGCAATCATGTCATTTGGTTTAGATAGGCTTAGATTTTATTTATCTTTTATATCGATTCTTCTATATTTTTTTAATGTGAGAACGTTGTAGGCCTAACTTGTAGACTGTACATCTGTAGAACTTTTTCTATTCTGTTAAGTAGGTACTCTGTTACTTGTTGACAGGCCTGCACTGTCCTCGCTTAGCTATTAACAATGTAATTTGAAAACATTGTAAAGTTTCTAGCCGGCTCTTCTCCATAGGAAACAACCAATTGGAACCGTGCACCTAGCTTCTGACGTTTCATAAGTGCCCATGTTGGTTTATGTGAAATAAAATATTTAGATTTAGATTTTTAGTTTTAAAAGTAATTACGCTCAAAATAATAACAATGAATAATTAATAACGCAATTGAAATGTTCTGATAGGTATACCTTGTCAATACTAATAAGTTTTGCCTCTTGTTGGAATAAGTAGCCCAGAGTCCTGCTGATCCTATAAGTAAAAAGATAGATAATGCTGATACATCAATACAATGACTGGCCCACATTCATAACTAGATCAGTAATCATTAATATCAATTCATTGTTGAAATATAACGTTTTTTAGCAATCTACGCGCATATGCGATGATAGTGCAGATTTTAACAAGGGAGGGTTGGTGTTCATAATGTAGTGCGATACTTTATTGGTATTGAATTTTCTATAGGCTAATATAAAAAAGGTGATTACGTAGGTAGGTGCAAGAAAAATGATGTCCCATAAATAATTGGAGTAGGAGCAAGGTATGATAAAGAACAGGTCAGTGGAAAATCGAATAAGCACGAAGGTTGGCTATTTACTGACAAAGAAGCAGATTGACATGAAGGTTTTCAAAACACTAAAGTATAACATAGTTTACAAGAGCTTTTGGTAACAAAGAAAAGGAAGACACCAACAGACAGTGACAGAGACAGTTGGAAAGCAGACATCGAAGAAGCTGATATTAATGGAAAACGTAAAAATAATTCAATTGAATAATTTTTTACTACGCCACATCTGGCTTTATACTCAAAACCACAGAATTATTATTTTGTCTTAAAATAATCTTAAACACTTGAATATATGTTATAACTAGTAGCGTAGCCTTTCCATTTCAGTATCAACTTCCTTCGCTCCTTTACAATGCAAAAAGACCGAAAACATTATCACCAAACAACCAATAAACATAAAAATCACAAACAGGATCTAGAATTATATTCATCTTCTATTTTAAGAGAACACTTAAATACTTAAACATCCAAAGTTTCCGGTTTCAAAAAATCAAACCGCGATATTTTTTGTCACGTCTTGTCCTAAGTATGTCGGAAAGTTGGCAGACGTTGAAAAAATTGTCGCGCGTGTCTTAAAGATTTATGGTTTAATACGTTCCAACTAAAGGGACCATATTGGGTATTTTGACTTTTCGACCATGTGGCGTCTGAGATTTGTCGACCTCATACATTTTGGATAGAGATGGGAATGTCTGAGGACTTTTTGGCAAGTGACGAAATTGATGAAAATTTTTGCGATTAGTCCGGTTTATTGATAATTATTTCCTTCACCGTAAGTTATTAATGTCTTAGATTAACAAAAAAAGTGCGGTGTGGTGTGAAAAATGCACAAAGTACCTTATTGTCAGAACTCAAACTCAAACTCAAAGCATTTATTTCAATTAAACCATTTACAGGCACTTTTGAATTGTCAAAGAGTCGGTCAGTTAGTCAGAAAGTTGAAGCTAGTTGCCCATTCCAAAACGTAGATCTCTATGGAGAAGAACGGGCAAGAAACTCCAAGGACACTCTTTTTAAATCAAGATATTACAAAATCCTGGGTACATTATTCTTGTTGCTTCTATATGCGAGAACAATGAAAAAAAAAATATTAAGAAACAATCCAAAATAAACGATTAATAATAAAAATAAGCCGTGGCAGTTAAGAGATGACCAGTCTCAACTGACGGCGCCCGTTCACGAACATGACGCGTAGATCAGCACCATCCAGCTCAACCATTTTGTAGGGAACCGAATGATCCAACACACGCGCCACCAACAGTGAGACATTTAAGAGAGCATGACTTAGACCACGTTAAGTAGGTAGTGCCAGAAAAAGTGGTCCAAAAAGTCTGCACTACTACCTACACCACTTTTTAGCATTAAATTGTCAATTGTTAATGCTGCTCTTCAACTTTCAATCTTATTTTTTTTTACAAAAAATAAAAAGAAAAGAAAGAAAAAAAAAGACAACAAAAAATTAAAAAAAAAACTTAAATACCTACGAAAAAATAAGTAAGTAAAAAAATAAGTACCTACGAAAAATATTCTTTTAGCAATACCTACCAACTGCAAGCACCTTCCTAATATTAAACCAGTAGAACAACAATACTTGTCCCTTTTTTTCTAGAAAAAACAAAGCTTTTTCCTCCACGACCTTATCATAATGGAAAGCCATACATCGAATGATAACGCCGCTTCATAGATGAGTGTACAAATACAGCGAACAAGTTTATCAGGCCACGTAATTGTGGGCGAGTTATCTAAATAAAACAAATATTGGAGAAGCCACTACATTAACGATAGCTACCTAGTGCCATATGGCTGGTTTGTGTATATTTTGTATATATAATAGACAGAAAGTACCGCATAATATCAGACTTCAGAACATCCACCACACCGCCACCGGTACATGGATTATTTGATAATACCGTCAATAATTAAGAATCTTTGTATAAACGGACGAATGTATTTTCTTTCTTAAATTTAATCTTTGTACCTGTGTATCTTTGTTTTTTTTTTGTATCGTTGTGTGTCTTTAATTTTTGTAATTGGTTTTAAACCGTTTTAATTAAAGAAATGTAATGTATTAATAAAAATACTTTTTTATAAATAGGTCGGTGGTTTTTTTTTTTTGTAAATAAGATTTTTATTTTTCCTTTTGTAGTTGCGGTACTTACCTACTACAACAATTCGCACACCACTACCTGCTATATAATCAACAGTGACCGGAAGTTACATCATCAAGATACACGAAGTCAATTAAATACGTATATTGAAGCTAACTCAAAAACTACCCAACCAAGTAAATAAAAAAAAATCGTATTTCGGCCTAGTCATCACGAAAAAATCGGGGTACAAACATGAAAAAAAACCCGCCGAATGACCTCCTTTTTTGAAGTCGGTTAAAAGAACTAAACATCTAAAAGGAATGACGTCAATTATTGAGGTTTTTTTACAACACCATACATACAAACATACTTAAACTCACGCCTTCTTTCCATGCGGGTAGGCAGAAACTACAAAACGCCACCTGCTACGATCCTTACATACTTCTTTTGCCTCGTTTACGATCATACATTTGGTCATACACGCACTCCGGTTGCGAGTAGGTACTACGCACCTGATCTTTCTGAAGAACATCACCAATAAGATCACTATATGTCTTCCTAGGGCCACCCTCCCGGCGTTTCCACTCACATCTGCCTTGTAAATTACCTTTTGTTAGTCGCCTTTCATTCATCCTTTCAACATGACCAAACCATCTAAGCATACTCTTTTAAATTGTTCTCACTACATCTTCTTATATACAATTATATTATATTGAATTATGACTTCTGGGTTAGATAATTATGAGTAATACTCTTAAGGTTTTGAAGATCTTCTGCTGACAAATTTTGGCTTAAAGGACCATAAAATGGGAGCGTGGAGAGAAGCTGAAGGTTTAAATATTGTTATAATTGTTATAATGACCAAGCTCAGTAGCCGTAAAGTACCTAGGTAGTGACCGCGGGCGCTTTTGATTGAATCAATCCCTAAAGCTTGGGTTGCCTACGATAGCGGTGGCCGTCATATAACGGCCGCAGACACAGCCTTCGAAAATAATGGCAGCGAAGTTTGACTTTAAGCTGTCAAAAAATGGTCTCAAAGAAAATATACCAACTTACTTTCAAAAATAACGTGTCAGTGACGTCATTCGACGGTATATTGCAGACACTCGGTGGCCACCGCAGGCTTAGGAAACCCTGGTTTTTGTCATCTTTTATAACAACGTTGAGCTCATTAAGTTCTGAGTTGAGCTGCACGGTTACTGACAAACGCGTGCACTGACTGGACAGGCACACTCAATCTGTTCGGTTCTTTCCTCTAAAGACCATTTCAGACACCAATCTACATGGTCTTCACATGATCTGACCAAAATTACGTCTGCACTTTAAAAAAAAAATGTGACCTTTGAGTTTGTTTTGGCCTTTCTTCTCAAAGTAGTCAGATAGGAAACGTCGACCTCATTTAGTTTAAAAAGTATGATTGACGTGTAAAAAGTGTTTTTACAAACCAGAGATAAAATCATTTATCATTTAATAGAACGAGACTGCTACTGAAAACGTTTCACTCCAAAGCAGACTAGTTTTCAGGAACATTAACAACAAAACATTATACACGACAGTCTTCAAATCAGAATCCATACTTTCTCACGACATGTTCACAATGTTCAATGTGTCTGATGAACTCATTCATGAAGGCACATGTTGTAGAGAACAAGGATTCTTTACATTTGTCAAGTGTTTGATTAAAGCTAGCTACCACAGTTACCGATTGTGGTTATACGGAGCGCTACAGATATTAATAAAATGATTTCTATGGGGAGTTTCTTTTGAAAATGCTAATCCTGGGAAGCGTTACTTATCCCCATTTCCATTATATGTTACAACGGACTCCCTTGATATTAAATCAATCAATCTGCCTGCCTTTTACCGACGTATTTGTGGTCGGCTTCCAGTCCAACCGGATGCAGCTGAATACTATTATTTTACATGGAACTGCTACCGCATGCTACTACTTATCTGACCTCCTTGAATCCCTTTGGTATTGCAGATATTTTTTAAGCTATAATAAAATGTTCCAGTCATCTACACGTTCATAGAAGCAGCAATTATAGTTATTAATAATTTTCTTGTAGTTGTTTTAAGGCCATTGTGACGATGGACACAAGTTAACAAGATAACCGAGGAAATAACGTGGTTAAAACATTGGCCTGTAAGCAAGGTTGGTCAATCTAATGGTTCATTTAAATATGGCAACGCGTTGACTGTTCATTTTATCTGTCATTGGCAGGCCAAGTTCAATAGTCAACTTTGACAATCAAAATAAGGAAGTACTAAATCGTACCAGACGATGCCCTGTAGAATAATCCCGTATACAAAACTTACTTTTGAAAAATTCAAATAATCCACAACTCAGGAATCAAACTCAATACATACCGAATCACATAAACTCCACATATCTCGAAAACATGCATCTGAACAACATACGTATACAAAACATATTATTAAAGAATGACCAAGTTATCATGCAGTTTAATTGTACCCTTCCACGTAAGTAACAAAGTACAAATTCCTTTGGCAAGTGCGTGTTTAACTTTGTTTCATATATCAAGCTGATAAGGCGGGCCGCACATTACACGATCATTGATAACGCTAGGCGCACACTTAGTCGGTCGTTTTGTAAACATACTTTTATCTTTACGTTTCGATAGTAGGTACTTATCCGATGGAGCGGAGTGAGGTTATGATTTGTACTTTAAATGCAGAAATGTTTGGATGGCTTCAAGGGTGATTGTGAAATAACTGGCAACAGTCAGAGATTGTCTGGAGTAGCCTATTGACCGTGAAATGGAACATTTTGTGGTAAATTGCGGTGAGTAAATGATCAATAAATAGGTATTCTAGGTAAGCGAAGTATCGACTTTGATATCGTCTCCTCATAGTAAGTATACAAGTTCTTATTAACTAGATTTTAGGTCCGCCTTCAGGTTACTTATTAATTTGTTTTCAAAAATCATTGGTAATACCAGCACCCTAATTGCGTAACACACTATCAAACAAAATTTGAATCATTTTATAGGATATTTTTAATCCATTGCTTCATTATGTTTGAAAAATACGTCTGCTCAACAATGTAAATAACGCAATGAAGGTTGTTGAACTGTCAAAATGAAAGCCATTCCTACTGATAATGTGTTACGCAATTACCCCGCAGAAGTCATTTGGACAAGTTTGAATGTCCGCGACAGTTTAAATATAAAGCCTAGAATATTATTCTATTCTATTCCGTGCAAATAAAGAACTATTCTATTATATTGAATAGAATAGTTCTTTAAAGTAGGTACAAGTTACAGATGTTAAGTTTAAAATGATGACTACCTTAACTAAGGTATGCAAACAGTTTAAGCTATAATAAAAAGACTCACTCGATACATATTATTAACATATTCAATCACAACAATACAAGTTCACCATGTCAAGATGAAAATCAGTAAATAAATCGAAATAGGCAATACAATACTTACATAAAGTCAAGTTTAATAAAATGGGATTATAAATTCGTCAAGTTTGAGGTCAATACAGTTTAATTAAATTATAAATTATTTAGTACAAGTCAGGAGTACAGAGAATAGAATAGAATACTCTTTACTATGTACACCGTAAAAATTACATATATAAATGATGAGATGTCATATTATCACTTTATATGTATGTAGGTACGGTCTACTACTCGACCGTATTTTTTATTATACATGTAGAAATGATCTGTAGGAAATTATGTTTCCTATGCACTTTACTGCAAAAGCCTCTTTTTTATAAGAGAAGCTAAAAGCGTGATTAAATTTGCTTAGTGCTTGATGCTTGTAAACGAGTCAAATTCAAACTCAAAGCATTTATTTCAATTAAACCATTTACAGGCACTTTTGAATTGTTAAAGAGTCGGTCAGTTAGTCAGAAAGTTGAAGCTAGTTGCCCATTCCAAAACGTAGATCTCTATGGAGAAGAACGAGCAAGAAACTCCAAGAACACTTTTTTAAAATCAAGATATTACAAAATTCTGGGTACATTATTCTTGTTGCTTCTATATGCGAGAACAATGAAAAAAAAAATATTAAGAAACAATTCAAAATATAAGATTAATAATAAAAATAAGCCATGGCAGTTAAGAGATGACTGATTACTGTTAATGAGATGATTTGAGATTATAATAATTATTAACATCTACTTATCCTCACTATATTAACCATAGTTTCATCATTCAATTTGAACTCCTATATCAATATGTAATTAAAGAAACCTCAAGACGAAACCTCAACTCAAGAAATAACAATAAAACTACCGCGGGCATGGGACAGACGGACAGACGACATTCCACCGTGGCGACGCACTTATCTGCCAAATAAATTTAACAGTCCCTTACCGGCCGATATCTATATATAATAAAACTAAAGCTTTGTCTGTACGTCTTAAATTCAGAGTTACATAAATAGTGGTTCATTGGAGGAAAATGTTGGTTGTTGTACTTTAGTGACAAATTATAACTGTGGGGTAATTGCGTAACACACTAACAGTAGGAATAGCTTTCATTTTGACAGTTTAACAATACTCAAAAGAGACTGTGACCTCTGAGTTTGTTTCGGCCTTTCTTCTCAGAGTAGTCAGATAGGAAACGCCGACCTCATCTAGTTTAAAAAAAGATGATTGACGTGTAAAAGTGTTTGTACAAATACAAACCTACTTACAGAAATAAAATCATTTATCATTTATTGCGTTATTTACGTTGTTGAGAAGATACATTTTTCGAACATACAAAGCAATGGATTAGCACTAAGCTTCAAAATTATTCAGATTTTGATTAATAGTGTGTTACGCAATTAGTGTGCTGATCTTAACATAATATTCCTTAGTACTAAGTTCCCAGGTATGGTTTTCCTTAAAAAATAAGGCTTTCTCCTTTATGACAAACATACATACAACCTTCTCAATTGTGGCCAGCTCCCAAGCTAAAAGGGCAAGCTGACCCAAACACATTGCTTTTCTAATCTCAAGAAAATCCTTCACATTCAACCATTGCTGTCAAAATAAATAAAGCTTACAAAACAAGCACAATTTTCACTGCCGCTTTAGCATAGAAAATCTTTTAAAACAGTAGAATAAAACCGTCAATGTACATCAAAAATATTTCAATGTTGCTATCAACGTAGCAGCCATTATGATTTTCTGCTTCACTGATTTTAAACGCACATAGGAATTCCACACACGAATTAACAATAAAAAAATGAAGCAAAGGCGATTATCACTTACAGCCACAATGGTGGGTCGGGTGCGTAATCCTCTTTAGGTACGCACTGGGCTGGTGAAACGCTGCAGCTTGGGGAGATGTTTTGTCTCCCAGATTGATTAAAGCGGTAAATAATATTTACGTTTAAAGATATTTTTTTCTCAAAAGAATAACAAATTTACTTATAGAGAAAACATAAATAGGTTTAAACAATATTGTGAAAAATTTGTGGGATGAGCCTGAGAGAGATGAGAACAATTTACTTGACACGTCTGCTACTACTGCGGAGCATGTGCGCTTGCAAGCTGTGGGTAAGTGGGACTCGGGTCTTTGTCTTCATGCACTACCGTCGTCGAAAATAGGCACTTTGTTCGATGACACTATTTTCCGCCTCGCTCCTTCCCTGCGACTAGAAGTTCCTTGTTATTCTCCTCATCGCTGCTACTGTGGCGAAGTTGTCAACAACCTATGATACCACGGCTTGTCTTACAGCCGAAGTTCGGGCCGCTTAGCGCAGCACGCGAACATTAATGACGATCGGATAACCGTGACACTTAGGACATGGGGTCTTTGGGTGAAACCTCTCCAATGACCCTCCCAATCCCTCAAAAAATTGTGTCGGTCCATGCGCCAAACACCCTGTATATCATTTTAATTCTGATTAAAATTTGTTATTGTTTAGTGAAATAGTATTTTGACTTAATTGTTTTGGCATACTAAACAAAACAAATCAGAAGTATAGTTAGTTTTACCGAAGGTACAGCGGAGTTTTGAGCGATGCGGGTAGAGCGCATTTCAACGGTTGTAGCGTGTTTACTAAGGCCTACACCACAGTTAATCAATCTGCCCAGCCTTTTCCCAACTATATGTTGGGGTGAGCTTCCAGTCTAACCGGATGCAGTTGAATACCAGTAATTTACATGGAGCGACTGCCTATCTGACCTCCACAACCCAGTAACCGGGTAACACGATACCCCTTGTTACGACTGGTTGTCAGAGTTACGGGCTTCTGACTACGACTGTCAAAGATCTACGAATGACAGTCGGGACCAACAGCTTAACGTGCTATCCGAGGCACGGAGGGTCTCGTTATGTAATGGATGTAAGGCCTACACCACAGTGCAGAACATAAAACTTAAAAAAAGAAAAACAGTCCAACTAAGGAACTAAGTATAAATAAATATGTTTAAGCTACCTTTTTAAGACAAAATTAATGAAGATATTTTCAAAACGCTACCCTGCCAGTGTTTGTAATATTTAGCAAGAAGGAATTAAGTCTGCATCGTCAGATAACTGTTTTGATTCAAGATTTAGTAAAACGGTCTACAGTCGGCGTTTTATACATGAAGTTTATTAAAAACGCGGCGTCCAAATCGCCCAGTGCGTACAAAAGCGGCTACCGTACTAAAGAGCTTACGCACCGCTGCGTGCGACGCGACAGCCGACAGAAACTGTTGATCTGAAGCGTGACATGATGATAGTCTATGACAGTCCACTGTCATGTAACACAGCATTCCAGTTTTGTACGAGAAGCTCATTGAAAGCAGTGTTTTTGTGTGAAAAGATGTCTTTTTGCGTACACATACGTCTTTTGTAGTTTGTTGTGTCGTGTTTGCAAAAGATGGCAAAGTTTTGGAGAGTAGATCGTCATTTTACAACTGTGTTTTGTTTTAGTTTTTTCGGAAATCTGCTTTCAGCGTTGTGATGTGTAAGAAGAAATACTTAACATAACATGAGGTAAGTAACTATTGTAGATTATTAGAGGGTTTTGTAAATGGCTGATACAATTTTGGTAAAACTTACCATTGATTATTTGAATAGAGCAATACCTACTTACGAGCAAGTAATGTGCTCGAGCCCATTAGGTACCGGAAGATCTCTGCCCTTTCTAAGCTATCAGCAGTTTTATTACTGAAATGTGTCTGTGTAGAACACTCACTCCTAGGTCACAGGGTTACCCTAGTTTAGGAGGCAGGGTTTTTCACTATTTGTGCAACCTTTTGCCAAAATCAAATGTACCTGTGTGAAATGTATTGGTATTGTTTACAAAGGTATTTTGTGTCAATAAAGTTATTTTATTTTTATTTATTATTTTATTTATTTATTTATAATGTGTGTTTAAGAAATTAGATATTTAATTGACAAAAAAATATGAATCTTACTAAAACCGACTAACCGACGTCATTTAGTTTTTAAAATATGATTGACGTGTAAAAGTGTTTGTACAAACCTACTTACAAAAATAAAATAATTTATCAAAATAAAGTACCTACCTATAATTTTGCAGTAGTTTCATACATTTTGCAGCGTTCCGAAAACGATGGTATTGGTCAAGCAATGAATTATATTCTATTTATAAACATTAACGTAGGTAACTATCAGATATATCTATTTCTTTCTGAGTATCATATATAATACATGTCTCTCACAATCAACCCACAGAAAATAACAAACAAAATGACACAAATAAGTATTTTTCAATAAAAAAAATAGCACATCGTATTCAAAATCTACTTAAATCTTAACACATTGCCGCCAACACAAACGCGAATACAACAACAAAATGAGCAACAAATGTACAACAATAAGCAATATTTTTTGTCAGCAACGCAACTCTGTAAGGGCGGCAAAGATTTGCGGCTAATCGCATCAGCGCCGAGCGTGAAATCCGCACCTTTGTAGCCAGCCTAAGGCGCGACGCGTACCGACTTCCAACTTATTACCTTCGGGGAAAGTCGGTGGAGCCGAAAGATGACGGAGATTTACGAAGATTGACGAATAGTTTGAATTCACTGGCAGTTTTTTTCAGGGGATGAAAATGTTCATAAAATGACAAAATTTTTAGAATGGATCCAGAGGTAACAGACAAAGTGATATTTTATCAGCGATAACGATGATGGAAAAGTCAAAAATATAATTGACAGCTACCGAAGAGCTTAATATGTCAAACCTGTTGAAAGTTGTAGACAATTTTCTATTTTATTAGGGGCGTTTTCACCAAACTTTTATACCTAGAATAAGTCTTATCCTGAGCATACATTTTTAATTTTTGACAGTTTTTCCACACTAGAACTGTCAGACGGCAATTTTATTCCAATGTTAAAATATATCTGACTTTGGTTAAATCAGCCCTTATTACCTGGTACTTGTTGACAGGCCTACACTGTCCTCCCATACCTATTAACGCTGTAATTTGAAAACATTGTAAAAGCTAATTATTTTTAAAAGAGTACCTGACCGTGGAGTTTCTTGCCGGCTCTTTTTCATAGGAAACAACCGATGGGAACCGTGCACCTAGCTTCTGACGTTTCATAGGTGCCCATGTAGGTATATGTGAAATAAAATATTATGATTTTGAATCGAAAAAAATAAATAACGTAACGCTTTGAAAATGATTGGCACTTATCTACGACCTCAGCTCTGAAATACAGGAAAAATTTATAAAAGTAATAGCAAAAGTTGTTCCTGAAAAATTGCCAATGAACTCATAGTAGGTAAGCCCGTATTAACCGACCTGTGTTCCTGTAACTGTCATATTGCAAAACTCACCTCCATTTGATGAAGATCGAATACCTTTTAAAACGTTTCAACCGATATTGACACAATGTCTTACGTCTCTATTACATAAGCCACTCCCAAAAAGCGCAAATCTCAAAGAGCTTTTCAATAAAAACTAAAAATTACGTCGATACTAGAAAAAAGTTTCACAAAAAAAGTATATAAATGACACAATAATGCGTCACCGACAAAGCTGAACGCGGGATGAACCTTTGTCATCGAAAAAAAAGTTTAAAACCTCTTTTGTCAAAATATGGGCGCGTTTAACACATCGTTGGCGCCATTAGAATCCTGAGTGAGATGTTTCAGATTATAATTTAAATAGAAATTGTATCATTTTTGAGTAAAATATTGTTTTTGTTAACAAAAACAATATTCATCAATATTCATCTGATCTGCCATATTTTTGAAGCCCGTGTTATGCAGTAAAGTTTTGGAATATAGTTACTACTTGTCGTGGTTTGCGAAAGAGTTCATCCAGAGGAGTACTACTAAGTACAATGCCGAGGTATTTCATTTTAGCCGCCAAGCACAGCTGTTGTATTCTGTAGAATTTGTTGTATTGCTGTGTTGGTGTGGGTGACAGACTCGTAAGACACTTCAAATTTGTTTCAAGCTCAACGTTCACAACTCCACAACCACAACTTTCGTCGACAAATCCTCTACTGTCCAGGCCGCTTGTTTGTGGAATGCATTGCCAGTTGAAATAAAACGCGCGCAGTCAGACTCGTGAAGGAACATTACTTGTCGTTGTGATGTTGTGTTGTGGTGGAGTTTCTTGCCCATTCTTCTCCATACGAAACTACCTTTTGGAAGGGGCAACTAGAATAAATTCTATATTTTTGTAAATTTTGACGATCAAAAGTGCCTTTTATGTGCCTATTTGAAACAAATGATTTGACTTTTTTGACTTTTTGACTTTCGTTGTGATCTTTCTCGTAACTGTTATTATCTATAGTCTTCATTTATTTTCGTTGCTTATATATTTAGTATGTATGTATTTTTGCATCTATTATTTAGGATATGTATATATCTGTGTATCTATTTTAGTGTATTGTATAAGAACTTATTATATGCCCCATTTTATGTCCAGGCAAATCACTGTCCATTCCTTGGTGGCCTGGAAGAGATCGCAGAAAGCGATAAGGCCGCCCATTGTATATTTTGTAGTATTTGAGTTATCTTTTGTAATCTTTTTTTGTGGTGTATAATAAAGAATATATAAATAAATAAATAGTAAATAACGTCAACAACGCATCAACTTGGTATTAACAGTGTCTAAAAGTAGGTACCTATCTGTAGGCCATACAAATATTTGCTCCAAGCAAAAATTGAACCAGCAATACGTAGTACAGGCAGACTATCGCTTACCCACTGCGCCATACAATCTTCATAAATTTACTCTGAGTTTATTATTAATACACATAAAACGGTTAATTTTAATTTTAGAAACATGACCACCATATTTGGTTGGACATGTTGTCTCCGGACCTGTTTTAAAAAGTTGACCTGTGTTGTTAACTAAATCGTTTAAAGTATACCGAACATTGTCTATGTAGTTAACGAATCAAGTGAGAAATATTGACTAAGTGTGGGCAATTTTTTAAGGTAAAGGTTCCGTAGATACTCTTTTGTGATTAGTGGATAATTCGGTTTGGTAATTATGGAAGTAACGCAATATCATTATCCGTAGGTTTAAAAATATTATGAATCCCTTTTTCAAGGTCAAAATAATCTGAAACAAAAAGCAGAAAGAAATATCTAAGCAATGTAAAATAAATGAGCTAAGTATTTCATAAAAAATATTGACAATAGGAGACCATTTTATCCATTAGCCAAGTTTAGCCAAGTAGTAGTTTCGTTAATCTGGGGTCACCGAAACCTTAAATTCAGATCTGATATTTGTGAATATATTTGCATAAAATTATTAATCGTTCAGCGTTTTAACCACCGGACCACGGAACTCCAATCCACTAAACATCTCTCTCAAAAACCAGTGCGTCAAATGGTACTAATTAAATTAGTTCCTACTACAGTAAATTAACGAACACACACACACATACACTTAAACGAACAGTAATAATAGGTATAGCAAGCATGTGTGAGTCAGTTTCTGAGGTAGGTTTGCGTATGGTGTTTGGTAAATGGCTTGGCAGAAAAGGTCTTAGTGGTACGGAATCCATAGTGCGCACGTCCAACCCGCACTTGACCTGTTTTTTACCGTTTTTTACGGAACCCTAAAAATACAATACGCATGCAGGGTACTTGAAAATATTTTTCTTTCTTTCTTTCAATATTGGTTCAGGTTTAAATTAGAACACAAGCTCAGTGTTATTACATTTTTGTTTTATTTTGATACAAAATAAACTTAATTTCGTTGACTTCATTAATGAACTTTAACTTAAATTAGTAATTAACATTCAAATCAAAATAAATTTCTCTGTAAGTATTTTAAATATTTTTGAATAATTAAATATTTAAAATACCAAATTTATGATGACACGAATGACAATTTTATTTATTGTAAACGTCAAGATTACAACAATATCACTGTTATTTCTAAAACGGAAAGGTTAGAAGACGTAAGAGTTAATTTTTATTGTTTAAAATATCAATTAAAAATGACACTTCATCAAGATGCCAGATCACTTTGTCATTTTACGTTGAGATCCTGTCATCAATATCTGAGACCAATACGTCTTAAAGACGTACCTCTACCAATACATAGACACATAGAAGCATACGTCTCTAAGACGTATAAGAAGCTTTATTAAAAAAAAAACAACTAAACTACTAAATTCGATCTACGGTTAACAAGTATACTGGAAAAAAACATGGAAAAAATATCGTAAGTTTATTTAATTTAATATAATTAATATTATTTACTGAGACAATTTTTACGTAGGTACCTTTACCAATTACCAAATCAAATCAAATCATTTATTGGCTTGCAAACATGGGTATTTAGTACATAGATGTTTTATTACAAGAGTCCTCCATGTTCTACCGGGACATGGGCATGCAACTCATATTATTAAGACACACCAAGACAAAGACCAAGACATCGATATCCATCACATCTGCAGAGTTTCGCTACCTAATTTAATTACAACCTGTACAATATTTTTTTTGTATTTCTTAAAATATAAAGTTTTTTTTTTTTTGTATTTTTACATCAACAATCAAACACGTCCGTAACGTAAATTAACAGCACATCACGCACCTAAATAAAAATAATCCTAAAATATAGTTTACCAATAGAACTCCAAAAAATCTCAGCATCCGAACAAAGATGTCATCCACCAATTAGTATTATTACAACATTGGAATGTGAAGCATTTACGAGCAAAAAACTAAGGGCGACCACACACGAGCGGCGCCTGCGACGATAGGAATATGTCACCGTAATAGTGTAGTGTGACATTAGGAAGGACGAGGGATTTGAATAGCGAAGGGCTGATAAAGTGGCTCAAATTTGAGAAGCCCAACGGTTAAAATGTGGACTCGCGAATGAGAGGTTGCAAGTTCGATCCCCACTGGTTTTGTTGCTCTTTTGACATAATCCTTTTCTAAATACATGTACTAAGGGAATACAATGTGCTACCATAAATGTTATTATTTCTTTCTTTCTGTGTGTAAGATCTTTATTTCCGTGTCTAAGATAGGTCTTAGGTTAAGAAAGAAACCCGTAGCTAATTTGCTAGTCATCTTTAAGAAAAAAAATACCTGAACAATTGCTACGCGAATTCTCATAAACTCGACAGTTTGACAGCTGATCTAACAACAGTTAGATCAGCTGTCAAACTTCATCCATCATTCACCAACCCAACTTCACACACACACACACACTCTCACACACACTTACACTTCATTGTCCAATAAATATTGGGCAATGAAGCCCATTGGAATTTTAGAACATTGAAATCCAGCCACAGTAAGTCTGAAAATCAATGTGGTTGTGAAAACGGCTAGTTAGACGAAAGAAATCCTGTCTAGGAAAGGAAACCTTTCTAAGAAAAACGTTTTCAAGGACTCTCATCTCAAATAACGCCAGACAATAAAATGAATTAGCCGCAATCAATAAGAAGTCTACGTCACTTCCGGCCGGTCAGCCGCTTCCGGACCGTTTCCGTTTCCTCCCCGTATCCGGTTCCGGTGGAAAAGTATCGAGAATGGGGAATATTAATTCTCTTTGTGTAAGGATGTTAATGTGTTTGTATTGTGAACTCATCTTAGGAATTGCGCGATCGATTTTCGTGATTGCAATTTTGGATTTTAGGGTGAAATGGTGTCTTTCCAAGGGGTATCGTGTTACTCAGTAACTGGGTTGTACAGGTCAGATAGGTAGTCACTCCATGTAAAATACTGGTATCTAACTGCATCCGGTTAGACTGGAAGCCGACCCCAACATAGATGGGTTAAGGCTAGGCATATTGAGGGTGAAATTGTTGCAGTGAATATAGTGCTTTTAGAGTAAGTAAGATTTAAGTATTGGAATTTCGGATTTAATGTAGATACTTATTGTTATTCTTGTTTAAACAATACTTTGTTATTTTTAAAGATTTTTATGAATAATAACATTATTATGTAGTTGGTAAAATAAAAACCGGTTTAAAACTGAATTAATTATTTTGTCAGGCATGCTCGATTTATGCATTTTTAACATAGGCAATAAATGTAGAGTCAAATGATGAATTAAATTAACATGGGAATAACTGATTATATCTGAATATTTTTTATTGCACAGATACATAACCATAGATAGGTAAGTACATCTACTAATACATCGCTTCTAAAAAAAGGATGTATCTTTACACATAAAAAAACCAAGGATAGGAAAAGGAAATGCCAAAAATAACTTCTTAAAAATCCATTCAGTCTAACATCTGCTTCAAGATAAGGTTATCTGTGGCGCTATTTTATCTGTGGTTAACGACTTTTGGCGCGAACTCTCGGCGCCATTTTTTTACGTCACCTCACACATCGTTGATGAAGTAATTAGGAGAAAAATTATCATTTTTGTTTGAAAAGGTGTTAGTTTTTTGCATGAAGAGTGATGGAGCCATACGATCTGAGTGAGAAGCTCGTTAGGAAATAGTAGCAGCCTGTTTCGTTAAACAATAACATCTAGGTAAGAAAAAACGAAATTATTTAGCGATATGTACCATTTTGCTATTTTGAATTCTTAATTCTGTGAATAATTAACTAGGTTAATCAACGGCATTGGTTTAAAAAAATCTGTTATGTTGTGTTCTATTATAAAGTAGCCTTGAGGTCATTGCAATTTAGATTCGTCAATATTTAATGAATGCCGTACCTCCAAATGAAACAGTTCCGTAATTGACCGATTAATCGACAACGTACTTACGTTGTCGATTAATCGGTTAATTATATACGGAACTGTTTTGGCTGTGGTACCTAGGTACAGCCAAAACTACAGCATTTAGAAACATGTTAAAGTAACGTTTCTAATGGAGGAAGAATGATGGCCTGCAGTGGCCCTGACTACCTGTATACCTATATAATATTGTAAAACATTTTAAAAGAGTAACGATGGAGTTTCTTGACCATTCTTCTCCATACGAAACTACCTTTTGGAAGTTGCAACTAGAATCAATTCTATTTTTTTTGTAAATTGTGACGTTCAAAGGTGCCTTGTATGTACCTATTTGAAATAAATGATTTGACTTTTCCGACCCTGACATAGGTACAAGTTGTCGGTTGTAGGTTCAAACCCAGGCAGGCGTGTACTTTACTTTGTGCGACTTAATTAATTGCAGCTCAAAACTGTGAAAGAAAATATCGTTAGAAAAGCGGCATGTCCTTAGATAAAAAATCGAACAGGATGTGACATCCACCAACCCGCACTTGGTCTTCGTGGTGGACTAGATACGGTACCATGGCATTTGGAACATGGTGGTGATATTGATAATGTGGTCAAAATCACCGCAATAGTTAGTGGCAGCTCTATTACTCTATTTAAGTATTTACCTAAGTGTAATATGAAAAATACTATTCACAAAGTGGTTGGTAATCTATACATGTACCTAAATATATCGGAAGACATTTTGTTAAAGTCGTAAATTACTGTCACAGTTCAAATAGAACTCGTAGCGCTAAGTGCGTGCGTTAAAGTGTCCTAAATATAAAATAGTCTATACTAAAAATAAAACTTTGTCGGACTAAAACTAAAAATAAATCTATTCCTAAATAAAACTAAAAATAAAAGATAATATATTTTAATGCGCATTTAATCTAACAAGAAAGATTTAAGAAAATATTAAGAATCGGAATACAAGATTTAAAAGTTATAAGTAGATCGTGATAAATTAATAGATAAGTATTAGTGACAATATGTCTAGGTAGGTACAAAAATATTTGTATGAATTATTACTATTAGCAATTGAGGAAGAACTTCCAGTATTAGAAATAAGTTGTGTACTTAACTCTAGACAAACTCAAACTGGTTGCTAATTTAATTGTATAATTTATATTTTTTACGACATAGATTTTACATTCTGTAACTAATGTAACTCACGCACAAAATTATATCTTGTTAAAATTTAAGAAAAATCATCTACTTTTCAATATTTGTAGATATGTGAGCACCATGTATCTTACCTATCTATCACATAATAAATTTACCTGGCATTGTTTTATATTTAATTATCTTTACCTATTATGGTATAGTAATTTTATTCTAGGTGCATCGTCTTCACATATAATCATATAATTAATGTATACAAAATATTATAAAACATTTTAAAAGAGTAACGGTGGAGTTTTTTGCCCATTCTTCTCCATACGAAACTACCTTTTGGAAGCGGCAACCAGAATCAATTCTATTTTCTTGTAAATTTTGACGTTCAAAAGTGCCTTCAAATTTGAAATAAATGATTTGACTTTGAATTAAGTGAGACAAAATTAGATATAAATTATACTTAGGTTATTATATGATTAACTGGTGAGAACCAGTCCCATATTTAAAATAAAATAAATATATATTATTAACGTCTCAAAAATATAGGTAACCTACCTACTTATTTTCGTTTTGACTACACGTTTTACAAACGTTTCAGTTCCATACAAAAACCCAATAGGAAGTTGTTATACCGTATTTATGGCACAAAATGCACGTGGCAAAAGGCTTCCCTCAAATCAGTTTAAGAACTCAAACTCAAATTCAAAGCATTTATTTAAATTAAACCATTTACAAGCACTTTTGAACCGTCAAAGTGTCGGTCAGTTAGACGGAAAGTTGAAGGTAGTTGCCCATTCCAAAACGTAGATCTCTATAGAGAAGAACGGAGAATAGTCTGACTCATTTGTGACCTATTTCAATAACTCGCATAGACGAACAGCTGTTATCCACCCTTGCCTCATCCCCATCCGACACAAGCTCAAAATACGATCAATAAGACGCACCTCCCATCAACGTAGGTACCTACTACGACTCACAATCTACGCCTCTGCTTATCCTCCAGAAAAAAGCGTAAGCGTAACGACGCTTACTTAAAATTCACTGAACAGTCAAACCGAAACACAAATAATACCTTTTACACACGGTCCGAATCAAATAAAAATTGGCTCGCGATTAATCAAAACAAAAAACACGAAACTCCAAAGATTAACATGGCAAGATTATAAAAAAGTAAAATAAAAAAAATAACCAAGTCCACGGATCAAAATCATAAATCATGCTCATTATATCCGAACCGGATTATTTTTTACCGAATAAAATGTTCAAAAAAGCATCAAAAGGCTGTAGGGAGCGCCATTTTGTAAGGGCACTGTCGATTTGGGCGGGAAAATGGGAAGCTATCAGCCAATCACCGCAGCCATTGCCAATAGGCGTTCTAGAATTCCACCAATGAGAGACAAGGACGGTCTGATCATGCGCTTTCGAGTCGATCCATAGAATTATAGATATAATACGGCAGTGTGGGCTTGGCCGGCGCGGTGACACGACGTACGTGATAAACGAACATTTTTTTTTTTGTAGAAATAAATATGTCGAAGTGCCTAACCGTAATTAGTGGAATTTTTATTTAAGCCTAAACAACATTTTTGGTGTATTCCGTTTGTGATAGAACTATAGTGTTAACATATTTTTTTTTCGTGTGTAACATAGACTTTTAATAAAAAAATACATTTATATTCATAAAGTGTGATGTCATTGCAATAAATAAACAACTGGATCCAGTTTTTAAACACACAACTTACCTTAAGACAAAAAAATAATAGTAAAAATTGGTTAAAAATTAAAAATAATCGGGTGTGAGCGGTTTTGAAAGGATTTTTTGTTAAAAGTATTAAAGGTGATCACCGGTGAAGATATAACTGCGTCAGTGATGGTGATGGCCAGCGGGGGCGGTGGTGGACTGGTGCAGTCCCCACCCGACATGTTGCATCACCACAATATCATGGACACATCATCACACGTCGAAATGATGCCCAGTGAGTAGTTTTTTTTTTAACCGGGAATTTTTTTAATTCTTACGGATAAGTTTGATAAATCAATAATAGTTGACATACAGGTTGAATATTTAGTCACTTGCATCGGTCAAGGGGGTGATTCTAACCGTCATATTAAATAACTTTCGCTATGAAACTCATAGGTATCTGATTCGTAAAAGGAAATAAAAACATAGGTTCATGCACCGAAATAGTATGTCTACTGTACACCACCCTGTATTTAGGGCCGTTTTTTAACGTCAGATAACTCATATCTGAAGAATAAATATGAGGATTTGACAAATCAAAGTCAAAGTCAAATCATTTATTTCAAATAGGCACATAAAAGGCACTTTTAAACGTCAAAATTTACAAAAAAATAGAATTGATTCTAGTTGCCCGTTCCAAAAGGTTCCTTCCAATCGTTATACTTAATCATTAGATGAAAGTTATCTGACGGTTGAAGCATCAGCCCTCAATGGAGGAACATACAGAGAATTTGGCCTACAGTTAAACCACAACACGTTACAAGCAGAAAAAAAAATGGCTAGGCCTTAATGTATTGATTGAATATCTTAATATTTAGCATTTTTCTAGAATTTCAGTTTTCAGGGCAAAACTAAAGGATTATGGTCAAATAAGGAGAGAGTATTCAAAACTCCGTCTATATTCTTATTAAGATTGAATATTATTGGAAGGACTTTTAAATAAGGGTATATATATATGTATTTTTTATTTCAGAAAGTATGTATTTTCTAGACCTGAAACTTTGTGAGATTGTTTAAGGTAATAAGTACTTAGCACAAAAAAAAAATAAGAATCTACTACAAGTCCCGTACCTATATAAAAGACGAGCCATATTACCTATTCACTAAGAAAATCTATGACATCTCACGAAATGCATTTAGTGCTAAACATATTTGAAACATTATTTTGTCTCTGCCTGTCATCTTCAAACAGTTGACAGAAACAAAACGATGTTATATCTATATACTTTCAGCGGTAAACGTATTTAGCTATTTGTGGTGCAAGCAGGCCTTAGTAAAGAAAACTTCGTTCTTTTTCTTGCAGTATAAAAACTAAGGGATATTAAATTAACGTCTTGAAAGTAGGTACTGAAGTTTAATTAATTTAAAAAACGTACTGTTACCTAATGAATTAGGTATAGAATTCTCGAAAAGACAAAAAACATTTGTCTGTTCATGTCAATTAGGGAAAACAAAAAAGGTCTATTACTGTAGTACTTATTTCAATTTTTAGATAAGTCGCTTATAAATTTCGATATTCAACAAAATTATAATTATCCATATATAACGTTATTCCGTCTGACCGGATCTTATTTTGAAAACAAAACTTGGTTTTGCATTTTAATGTTTTTTTTTTCTAAAATGCTTTATTAAATCAGCAATTAATTGGTCTGCATCCTGGGTAGAAAACAACACTAAAGAGAGTATAAACCGGTTAAACTAGACTATAAAAAATAAAAATAAAAACAAACCAATAAGTTATTAAAAAATAGATAAGTTTAGAGCACGAAAACTAAAATTCTAAATAATAAATTATTTTCAACTTACATTTGAAAATCAGAAACTGTTGAAACTAAATTTAAAACTCCAAGCAGCCAAACCGACCTGTATTAATAAAAAAAAAAAACAATACATTGTTAGTTCAGTAAGTGATAATGTAATTATTAGTCACCGTACGTGGCATACCTACTTCACCCGGTTCCATACCGGTTCGGTTCCGATCAGGCTATAAGAGAAAGGTGACAATTATTCACAATTATCGACGTCGTGTGGGTACTAACTTTGGTACAGCGGGGTAGTTGCGTAACACACTATCAGTAGGAATGGCTTTTATTTTGACAGTTCAACAACATTCATTGTGATATTTATGTTGATGAGCAGACAAATTTTTCGAACATTATGAAGTAATGGGTTTGCAATATCCTTCAAAATCATTCAGATTGTGGTTGATAGTGTGTTACGCAAGCACTTTCTGGGACAGCATTAATTTGACTAATGTGTCGGTATAATCCCAAATAGGATGGAAAACAAATGAATGTGTTTAGTTTTAAGGCTCCCACAGGCAGGCGCGACGCGACAGCGCTACACAAAGGCAGCGCTCGTCGCTTGACATGCGATGCCTTACGACGATGTATAGTGCCTTTGTGTCGGGCGTCGCGTCGCGCCAGTGTGTACGAGCCTTTAGCAGGACACTAATCTTATATTTTACTGCATATTACTAACCATCGTATGGGAGCCTATTTTATAAATTTAATAACATTAAAAGCAGCAAAAGGAGTATGCAAGGATCGTAGTAGGTGGCGTTCAGTAGTTTCTGCCTACCCCCATGGGAAGAAGGCGTGAGTCTAGGTATATTTGTCTGTGTAAGGGTAGAAAAATGTAGTATTTCTTTTTAGCTAAAATTGAAGACACTTTAAATGAAATCACGGGCAAACCTTAACCAACTCTAGGATTTAAGACGAGATAAATCTGCTCATAACCGGTGCGCGGTGGTTAGCAGTTTTAACCGACATTGGCAAACTCAAACCATGTATTTCATAAAATCGATTATAGGCACTTTTGAATTGTCAAGGAGTCGGTCAGTCAGAAAGATGAAGGTAAATTCCAAAGCGTAGTAGATTCCTATGGTGAAGAACGGGCCAGAAACTCCATGGGCACAAAGTGATCTCAATATATTTACCTTCTTATTAAAAATACGTAAAAAGATACTTTGTTCAACACTCGGTTTTAACAGCCTGCTTAAAAAGCTCTGACCCAAACCAATATGGGCTAAACTGAATTGATTTCCATAAAACAAAGCAGATTGGATCACCAAAATAGAGGCCAATTAGTAGCCTAAGTGATCAGGTTACCGTTTATTTGTGAAAACGGATATCAATTTTACGGTAGGTACCTACTACCTTCTGTGTAGGTAAACGGCGAAGATTGAAAACCCTTTTCTTGTCATTTTGTCAAGTGGACTAACGAAGACTAATAAACACAGCTTTTAGTTTTACTTAATTTATTTGAAGTTACCTAATCCCGGATTTTTAAACCCAGATATTTTGTTAATGGACTTAGGTACCCAAAATCATTTCTCACAAATATTTTTGCCGAACAAGCTCAAAGCTTGATTTTAGCGTTCAAGTAAATCAATATTTTACAATTCCAAGATTCTTTGTATTGCAAGATTTTGCACCGTGATCATTCTTTACTCGGATTTCAAGGTTGTACCTTAAAATTGAGAGCAATACGTTTTGCAAGCTTTCAATCAAGTAAAAATAATAAATTTTATTAACTGTGACCGTGGAATAAATTTTGATTTTATATTTTGCGGTCACTCACAGTTCACTCGGCTCTTTTGTGACTAATATCATATTTTATTACAAGTTCTTTTTTTTTATTAGTATAATTAAACTGTAAGGTTGCAAAAACAATTGTTTTTGAACAATTTACAAAATACGGTGTGTGATTACAATTTAAGAAACAAAGTCAATAAAAAGCATAAGACTATTGTCATTAAAAAATATAAGAATTTTAATAACTCTCATTCTATTTTGTTATTTTAGTCGTAAAATATAACAAGGCCAGTTTCGCAGCAGTATCTAGAGGCAAACTATAAAATAAAACAAAACGAACATACCTACATAAAAATAAAACATAAAATAAATTATTACTCACAAAATTTTAATTAAACTATACTAAAACATAAACATTGCGGACTAAAACTAAACACTAAAATAACATTTTTACTTTTAACATGCCGAAGATTCTAGTGTACACAGTTAATCAAATTATGGGGACTCCATCCAATCCTGCACCAAAAGGGGGAAGATTCATAAATCGCGGGGTATTTGGGACCGAGGCATTATTTTTGGCAGAGCAAGCGTAACTGCCCATTAGAGGGTTACGCATAAAATTTATGCAAAAGAAATAATTTATCGAATACTAGTCTGTCGTGCGAGTTTGACTAGATTTTAGTCGATTTTTTTGGGGGTTTTGTTGCGTAATGGCGCCTACTCTTTTAGGTTCTAGATATTATTCTAGACGACTGTAACCATGAGGACACTGCCGAATAGCTGTACTACGTCAGTTTATCAGGAGATTTGTGTTTTAACAACTTGTACTACTTATCTCTTTGAATTAACAGTTTAAAAAGTACTCTGAAAGCATTCCTTCATTTAGACATTATTTTATATTAATTCTTATTTATCGTCAAAAAGTAATATTTGGAACTTATGAGAAGTTGCATCCATGGTTAATGGTTATCAACGATTTTATAGAGGTATGCAAACTAAAAAGCCTCTAAACTAAAATATTTTAATATTTTACTAGTTATTCTTAAGCACACAGATAGATTTCTGACTATAATCAACTGGGTATCTACGTATTTATACAAAAAGAATTCACGCGACCAATAATGATGAGACGAAAATACCTAGAATTTTATTGCAGCCGTTTTTCTTTTAAATGTTATCAATTAGTTCCAGTAAAATATTTGCGTGTTTTACTAAATTTTATTAAATGTCAAACTAAAATGTGAAAAAATGTCAAGCGAAATTATTTCAATTAGCGTAATTAAAGTTTAAAATGTGTTGTGATCGTACAAAATATCGTTGTAAATAAAATTGATGGCTTTAATTTTAACTTTCAACGCAAACTAATAGTGTAATTAAATTTTGTTAAGTTTAATTTTGTATTTCTGTCGCGTGGCAAAGCCCTATTAGTATAGGATAAATGTTAACTTTTTTTTCGTGCAATTACTGTACAAAAATACTAAAATGTGTATTCAAAATTAGGTATCTATTTCTATATCTGTTTCTTGAAAAATACAATGTTCACTAGGATTATTTTTAAAGGCTCAAAGATAAAGAGGTAGGTACTAACTATAGGTACATGCTTGCAACGATGATGTTGCAAGCGTGTAGCGGCACATGCGAGTTACGCGTCACACTGACGTCACGCAAAATCCTGCATCGCGCAAGCAGAGTTTACCGCGCAACTATAGCATATATACAACGTCCCGACATCAAACGTCGGGCAGTTGCCCACCAGACACAACACCCGTCTGGTTAGAGGTATTTTCAATGGAGGATGATTGCACCTTACACCCTGTTCCTTATACCTCTATAAGCGTATACCCTTCAAAGGAGACTCACCTTCTCTAACTAGGATATTACTAAAAATTTAAAGTCACTAGAGGCGTTTCAAAAATTGAATGCTTTTAATTTATTTGTGCCACATCTATATCTATACATTTTAAATTGAAGTCGCTTTTCTTGCCTGTGTGTGTGACCGCACTGTTCTAAACTCTGCAACGGATTTTGATGCAGTTTTCACTATCATTTAGGGAATATATTTCGGAAGGTTAATGTGTATAATAAATTAATATTGAACTTACCTATAATGAAATTTGGATGCTTTGTCAATTCGTTAAAACCGTGCGGAGTAATAACAGGTCGGTAGTACCTACCTATATTTAAAAATCAATCCTCACTGTCGCATTTTTTGAAGCCTCCGTTTCAACCTCAACATGCGGATTATCCTCCCTTCCCATCTACCCATAACTACAGTCTTTAGCAAAGATTTAGCACGAATGCAACTCAAAATGTACACAGTTAGTTCGCAGACGGGCTCGAAGGTAGAAGCTATAAAACCTCGTCTGTGTGCTAAACAGTAAACAAATTAAAGAAAGTACCTGCCACGTTCAAACGTCTGTTTTAACAAGACTATGTAAGTATCCAACTTCAAATGCACATCGGTGTCAATTCTGAGAAAGATCAGCGAGACTAAACTTAGAATAATTTTAGATATGCCATTCAAGGACTTAAATTTTAAATTACTTTAGACTCGACAAAAAAAAAAAAAGATTAATAAAATAGTTTTGTAAGCAGGCTGAAGGTAAAAAAAAAGGTATAAATGAGTTTAACACCTCATTTTTAATCTCTTTCTAACGTTAGGTCTTGTAATCCTGTAAAATTCATTTAAAAAATCTTCATTGCCTTGTACCTATTTCGGCTGGTGAACAGGCTGGCTCAATTCATAGACCAAATAATTTCGGATGATACATAAACATTGAATATATTTATTTATTTAAAGACTTTGGAAGACTTACAGCTAAATACAATGCTGATAAATAACAGTATGATAATCTGACAGCCAATTACAGGTCTTCACGTTTAGAGCTTGTCTTATATTATATTTCCAAGCTATTTCATTTTATGCCAAAGTATGTGGTAAAATCACTCAGCTTCAAGAATAAGCCAACGTATAGGGTGCGGTCATACGACAGAGAGGTCGACTGCACCCATCGCATTATTGTGTAGTACGGTACCACTCCTAATACTTAAACGCATAGTTATTTAGCTACGTCACACAAAGGTCTGACATAGGCCCAACTGCAAAAGAAGATAGATCGGGTTTCGAAGCATCACTTTTGATAGGCTAGCACACTAATTGCGTAACACACTATCAAAATCAAAGTTAAGTCATTGATTTCAAATAGGCACATAAAAGGCACTTTTGAACGTCAAAATTTACGAGAAAATAGAATTGATTCTAGTTGTCCCTTCCAAAAGGTACTTTCGTATGGAGAAGAATGGACAAGAAACTCCACCGTTCCACTCTATCAGTCACAATCTGAACCATTTTGATGGATATTGCTAATCCATTGCTTCATGTGGTCGAATAAATTGTCTGCTCAGCAACGTAAATACCACAATCAATGTTGTTGAACTGTCAAAATGAAACCCATTCCTACCGTTAGTGTGTTACGCAATTACCCCGCTGTTCTAGCGGACGTTAGTTGAAGAATATTCAACCTGATTTTCATATCTTCCCATTTTAAGCTCTTGCTAGCTCTAATGCTGATTTTGCACTTGTTTCTATGGAATGCCTGGATATTTTAATAGGACTTCCACTTTTCTTTGATCTATGTGATCAAGAGGTATCTTGATCTATCCTGTTTGAAAATGAAATTAGTTATTTCCCTTTTTCTTTATTTCTAGAAATGCATCGTGGCTTATGCAAATCGGTATGGTAAGGTGCCTTACCGATTTTCTGGATGCTGGATTTAAACTTTGAAGAATCTTTAAGTTTTCATACTTCAGTCCCGTTTATTATCTGCATTTTACTTTGTACTGATTTAAATGTGCCTTAAGAAGAATAGAATAATTCTTTATTTGCACACAAAGTATGTACAATTAAGTTACAGATGTAAATTTTAAAATGATCCTTAAACTGACTACCTTAACTAAGGCATGCAAACAGTTTAAGCTATAATAACAAAGATTCACTCAATATTATTAACACATTCAATCATAACAATACAAGTTCACCATGTCAAGATGAAATTCAGTAAATAATTTGAAATAGGCAACATGTTGAAGGATACTGCTCTGGTGTGGCGTGTGTGCCGTGTGCGTCCGAAAGTTGCAGTAATGTTTGTTTAAATAGCTTCTAATTTTCTACTAAAATAAAGGTCTTCAACAACAATATATGTAGCAAAGTGGCAATCGCTTTCAAAGCGTTTCGTTTTTCTACAACGACTTCCAACAGGACTGACATAAGCTCTTAGGTAGCTTATCTCATTCCAATACATTTTTGAGTTTTCCTTCATCCTTATCGCGGATATATCGTCACATCGTTTAGGCCTTCAGCTATGTTTTTCTTTATTTGTGTTGTAATGAAAAAATAAACTGACGGATTCGCACGTCACGAAGCGAAAATGTCATAATCGTGACAATTTAGTGGATTGCCTAATCCAGGCATATTTTTAAACATTTACAAATTATGACGAGATTTAACAATGTGTGATGTTAATCATACATGTATGCAGGTACGCCTAAAATACATTATTTAAAGGTATGGATAAAGTTATAAATTATATTTTAGTGGAGTTCCTACCTAACATTTTTCTAGGAAAAAAATAAACTTGGTAATATATATGTTAATGCCTATAAGTTTATAATTTCAGTTGAATTTTCCAGAAGCTTTTCATATACCAAAAAAATTCTTTGGAAAATTTTCAATAAAATTTACAAACCATCTTACAATTACATGAAAAGGTACAGCACCTACGTTGCGTTGGTATAACCTAGTACCCTTCTTCAGGCTCTGCAAAGTAGTGAATAGGTAATTTTTTGTTTATAAAATCATAGTTTTTTTTTTATCGGTTACCAAAATGATCCGTTAGTAAGTTTCCTTAACTGGGCGTAAGATAAAGAAATCCACCGTATTTTCATCAAAAAGTTTCACTCAAAAAATATCGTTTTAGAGAGCCCAATTCGGTGGCAAAAAACTACCGTCAAATGGTACTTTTTTATGAGCTCGGAACCTAAAAGGCATCGCCTACGGTAGACCACCAGTACGTTTTATGGGGGTGCGAAGTCGGTAGCCTCGCACCTATGGGATGTTTATACTCCAACCCGTTTTCCAATGGTGTCGCAAGAGGAAAAAAATTGTTGCGTTGACTCGTCAGTTGACTGATCTTTTACGAATTATTATGTGCTATTAGTATTTTTGTGAAAGGTCGCTTCAAAAATTCCCATTAGGTAAGGGTAGTCTTTTTCGATTTACTTTAGAGATTTGAAATTACTTAGAGCACTTTTTTTAGTTTGTACTTAAATGTTTATCGTTTATTGCAACAAAAAACATTAAAATTTAAAAAAAACCGCAATCCTAATGAATTTACTTCAAATTGTGTCAAAAAATAATCTATTTTTTTAGAAGGCGGTAACTATGAAGTAGGTATAATATTAAATTCTGTAGCTACGATGTCAAGTTTATCATTACTATGTGCTATTTAAAGCCATTAAAATTCTAGACTCATTAGCAACGTCGCTAACTTGGATGTTTATGATTATAAATACTTTTATTGGTATTCATCAATTCTAGCTACTGGAATCAGGTTCTCATTTGTTGAATCTACTTTTTTGGCAATTAACTCACACATACCTATAATATATCATCACGCCTGTAATCCCCGAAGGGTTAGGCAGAGGTGCACTAATAGTAAACCTATATTTCGCCAGCTATGTTTAAGTCCCATGTGTTCAATTATCATCCAAAAAAATACTCTGAGAAATTAGAATTTTATTAAGTATGCATCTATGATTTTTATATTTATTAACTTATGACTGCAATCAATATTAACATTGGTTGCTTAGAATTTATAGCTTAAATCAATAAACACAGACGATTCCGCATATCATTTATTTAACATTTTAAAGCTTTAGCAAAAACAGTTGTAGGTCATGAATAAAATATAAATAATAATCCGACAAGTTTCAATAATTTGTATTCTGATAGGTATTGTAATTTACCATATAAAACAAACAACTACATAAAATACATGTGATATCTATTGATAGGTGCAGATGATATAAATTCTGATGCTACCATTAAAGATAAAGCATTTTATACCTTTACGTTGAAGATTAACAATCATGCGTTCTGATTTTGTAAATGGTAAACTAGCTGAGCCTATAAATATATATGGAAATGAATGCGTCTTTAACGCCAGATATTTATTTTAAAATATTTTAACCCTGACCTACAAAAAGCCTCGTCTCATACAAAATGAAACAAGTTATGTATTTATCAATGATCGCCGCTTTATTACTGCACATTAGCAGACTCTTAGATTGTCAAAGTTCAAGTGGTCTATTCCGTACAAATCTCACCGTGAAAACTTCGAAGAAGTGGTGTTGAAGTGAGATGTCATACTACCTAATGCTAGGGATTGACACTATTGACAGCTTACTTCAAGCTGACTTCATCTAAGTTTTCAGTGAGATTTTACAGAATAGATCAACTGATTTCATTATCATTGTTGTCCTTCATACTGATATCGTTATAGTAATTCCTCTAAGCCATCATATTCATGATAAATGATTTTATTTCTGTAAGTAGGTTTGCACAAACACTTTTACACGTCAATCATATTTTAAAAACTAGATGAGGTCGGCCTTTTCCTATGTGATTACTCTGAGAAGAAAGGCCGAAACAAACTTAGAGGTCACAGTCTCTTTTAAAGTTCAGACAATCTTGGTCAGATCATGTGAAGACATGTAGATTTGTGTCTGAAATGGTCTTTTGAGGAATAACCACACAGATTGAGTGGACCTGTCCAGTCAGTGCACGCATTTGTCAGTAATCGTGCAGCTAAACTCAGAACTTAAGGAGCTCAACGATTACATGACATAGACTTGTAGGCAAAAATATCCAACAGAAAACACCTGAGTATACTGCAGTTTAATTAATATTTTGTCTTTACCACGAGACTTTGCGATCATCTTCCGACTTTCGTTATAATACACTTATAAGCCGTTTGTTATTTATTAATTGACGGCACGGTTGGCGCAGTGGTTAAGCGATTGACTGCTGCGCTGCGTGTCACGGGTTCGATTCCCGCACGGAACAAATATTTGTATGACCTACAAGTAGTTGTTCCGGGTCTGGCTGTTTGTGTATGTGAGTTAAATGTTTGTAAACGCACCCACAATACAGGAGAAATTCCTAGTGTGGGGCAACGTTTTTAAAAAAAAAAAAAAAAATTATCATAACCTCCAATTTAAAATTCTCGTATACTAAAAAATCAATTTGAATTTTACAACTTTTGACCTCTATCTACGTGTCGTAACAATGGACAGTCGCACGCGCGTGTCGGTCTCTATGATCACCGCATTACACGTTTACAGTCACTTTTATACGCGACTGTATAGTATTAATAAGGGGCTTAACTTTAGTGGAGGGATGCCGAAAGGAAGTGTCTTTGGGCCAATGTGATTTTTTGGTGGAAAATGCCGCAAGCTACAGATTTTGGGCCAATACCGACACTAACAATGTTGGAAGGGCTAAAATTGTTGCTGAACAAGTTTTGAGCAGGCCCGGATTTTTTCAATATCTTCGTCACGTCGCCGTCGACAGCGCATTGGCCTCTTTCTTGTAAGACATTGTTGAGCCACAATGATGGTAAAATGACAACGGAGACGAGAGATACGATATTTTTTCCAGTACCAAGGTAAAAGCTGAAATGCCAAAACCAATTTTGATACTAATGATTGATTTTGGCAAAGATTAAGTGAATATCACTTCTGTATTTGCATTTAGAACTAAGTTTTTTTCACAGTCGGTTTTTCCTACTGCAGTGGTTATGTTTGATAGTGAATCTTACGGGGTGGTTAGTTTAGGTGATTTTAAAGTTGATAAGGAGCCTTATCACTCATTGTTCTGACTACCCCTGAACGACAACACCGTGAAGCTACCCACTTAGAGGGTGCAACACAACATATGTTAGGTAGCGCGGTTCGTTATCTAAAACAAATAACCAGTAGTAAAAGTTTAACTCATGCAAATAACTGTTATCAGCAGTAATATAGTTAACATGTGTAGGATGTGCTTGTTTGTCTGTTTGTTTATTAGGAAAACACTTGTGAATGAAATAGCAGTTACTAAGCTCGAAACAAAACTGACATATAATTGTTTAGAAAGTAAACTCTAGGCCCGCTTGCACTACAAATCGCGTTTAGAGCTAATCGAATTTAAAATATCGTGCAATGGGGCTATCGTTTTTGTGCTCACCAGTTGGCGCCACTGTCGAGTAAGGTCCTGTTGCAGTACTTTTATTTGATGTTTTGGATATGTTTAGGTACCCTTATATTCGTAGTATGTTTATTTTATTACATTTTAAAATTTCAAATGAATATTTAGATTACAATGGTCCTAAAATTGGCAAGCATGAAGCAGACAAATCTTATTCTTCCTTCAAGTGCTACCAAATTAGATCCTAACTTTTTATCTAAAATCTTAAGCAATAATTAATCAAGAAAGGTACAAACATTACAGCTATTATGAATCATTCGTTAAAATCTGTGATAAAAGATCCCGCAAACAGTGAACGTTCAGTACATATTTTGACATCTAGAAACCTTACTCTACACTGGCGCCTCTAGCGGCGAACTCAAGCGCGATAGCCCTCATTTCTGTCAATCGTTTGATGATGATAGAGACAGAAGCATGTATGATTATCGCTGTGGTGCAAGTGGGCCTAACTGTAATTGGTATTTTATTTTTTACTTGTTTATTGTAATTTTTAATGTTAATTTTGTTAGTTATAAATGCTCCTTTTTTAATATTTGTATTTCCTGTGCGTGTCCCAAATAAAATATTTTTCTTTCTTTCCTTCTGTCTTTCTTATTTACCCACTATTTAGAACTTTTGATTAAAAAAATATATATTCACAACATTTGATTTCAAAATACTCCTATTCACTAGTTAGGTACATTAGTAGTATTGCCAGTGTTTTCTTTTGTTGTCGCATCGTCGTCCCTACATGGTATATTATGTGCCAATATTTTGTACCAATATAATTGAAAAGAGTGTTCATTCAGTTTCATACCCTTTTTTCTCCATATGAACATACTACGCTTTGGAATGGGCAACTAGCTTCATCTTTCTGACTGACCGACTCCTTTGACTAAGTGCCTGTAAATGGTTTAATTGAAATAAATGCTTTGAGTTTCAGTTTAATTTTCGAAGTGGTCTTAACTATTAAACATCGTCATTGGCAAATTGCAGGTGTACAACCTACTTATTATGGAAAATACACCTGAGTTTATCTATAGAACCTTTCCTAAAGTCAACAGCTCTCAAAGCTATGTCGTCCAAAATGCCAACAACTCCATGCAAATCACTCTAGCAATCGTCGATGTTAAACAAATAGCTATTTATGATGTATAAAAATGTAAATCCAATACTAACTGCATACATATCTAGTAGAACCTTAATGCTTATCTTATCTTATTCACTTATATGCATCCTTATCCACCTAGGGGTAGGTAAATTGAATACATTACCATTACATACGACTTGACGTTTACATATGTATGGAGCTAGAATTATTCTTGATTCTAGTTTGTTATCTGATAGATTAGAATCCGGAGTTGGTTTAAAAAGGACTTTTAGTAAGTGTGGAAATAAATAGTTTTGCTGGTTCTAAGTTACGAAGGTAAATGTGTCGTGTGAGGGAACGGTTAGTTGATAAAGAATTGTGATTGGTTATATGAGTGAAATTAGATGAAGCTGCATCTCAAGGTAATGGGAACAGACATTTTGAAGGGGTTGCAAAGATTTTGTAAAACGTTACCCACTCTCCCAAAAAGGATGACTGTTTCTCAAAGGCATCATCACTTATTTCAGCTAAATTAGCTGTTTTATCGTGAAAAACTGATACGATTTATTTTTTCTGTTTATTTCCTCTCGAAGCCCATTCATAGGAAAGTTTGTAATCGTGTTTTTGAAAATCATACTACTGATATGATCCATGCTTTTAGAAGTTTATTTATCTTTGATTACCATCTGATCTACAGCTTAACAATCGCTAGAACCTCATTACTATCACCAACAATTTTAATTTCATTAAAAACTGTCCTTAATTTAAATTGAACTAACCCTGTACCACTGTCGCTTAACAATTTTAATCACCGTACGATTTCCGGTGATTCTGATCAAAAGATACCGCTTAGCGCCTCTAAAATGACCACATTCAAATAACCACATTTCGGAAGTCGAAAAATGTTGAGATAATGATCAAAAGTACCCAATCGACGCCGAATGGTTAATGTATTAGCTTCAAGTGGTCTTAAATTAACTTCTTTTTTTTTTGTCTGCTCTGATTTTAATTTTGGTGTGTTCTGTAAGTGTGGCAGAGAGCGGATTGGATTTAAAGACTTGTTATTTATGAAAAATATCTTCGGAAAGATTGACTTTGCCTTAGTTATGAGCATCTTCTCTGATTCCGTTTTCCTTATCAAATTTTAGTTTTAAGAAATGTTTTGGTATAAAACTTAGTACTCCAGTCTTTTAGTCTGTAATTTGTTTATTTTTCTGAATTCTGTCTATACTGGTATAAGTATAAACGTCTCTCCTAATTTATGTAGGTCAGATTGGTTCTTCCTTTTTTCCTATTCAGCTGGGAGTGATATTAAAACAAGTAAGATTGTCCTGCTCTATACACTGATTATGGCTTAATTTAGTTCGGACGCTGTAACTTTTTTTCTTCCAGACATCCTTCTCAGTAGTCATCTCAGTGTTCACCTCCTCCTCCGCGATATCATCTTTCAAACCATACATCCACCTTTTGTTATAGCTTTATTAATTATTTAGCACTTTTCTAGTCAAATACTCCTGAAATTACTACATTATTTTAATGAGGAAATAATCTTCTCCAATCTTTCCAAGTCTTAGTTTGCTTCAAACACATCGCATGTACTAATATTAAGAGAAATAATGTCTTACCTAGTGCATGCAATAGATATGTCGGGCTCCTCTTCCAACTTGATATTACATTGTTCTTTGAAAAACGTGGAACTAAATTATTTATTGTATTTCCTTCAGTGAGTTCATTGTTTATCTGAGTTACATTGTAATAAATTTTTTTCGCATGAACTTCAACTCATTGGCCTATCAAAGAATAATCATGTTTGGTGTGAATTAAAATCTTTTGTGTTCAATTATATCAATGTTGTGGTAATTAGGTAGTGTTTTGTGATTTTAATTATAGACGGTAAATTGAAATGAATAGTTTTTCTTCTAATTATCTCTATCCTTCTGAGTGTAAAGTCAGTAAACTAGATAAGTGTAGACAAGGATACAGAAAGATATAGATAGGCAATCAATAGGCCTAATTCCAGCAGCCAAAAGAGGTTGGAATGATCATGATACAATACATGTTTACGGAAGTTTTCCCAATCTTTCTTCGAAAATATACATCAGCTCTTCCAATCTTTTTTCAAAACATTACGCCATTAGGCATTATCAGTAAGCAAGGTAGTGTCAGGATCATGGACAATAATCCTGACACTAACTTTCGTACTGGTATATTCACAAAATTCTGTACCTCGATGTCCGAATTGAAAAGTCCTTGACCTCACGAGATTCTTTTTCAACTCGTTCAATATTGATTTGCAGTTTTTGAAAGGACAGAAATAAAAATCATATACTACAAAAAACCATAACCAATAATTGAAGAGGCACTACTTTGAACTTTAGAATTTCGGAAGTCACACAGAGGATCAGATAAGTGTTAGCGTCATACACACCGCGGGAACTATCGGCCAGTCATTGAGCGAGCGCTTGGGATAGCGGCGCGTTTGATCTCACACGATCTTATCGGGAGAGTTCAAGTGTTGGACTAGTCACTAGCATTGTACGTATTTTCGGAGTTGATTTTAAGTCTTAAGCAAATTTTGTGAATGGTGTTAGTAAATTGATTGCTTCTATGCAAGCAACATGAGATTGAATCCGGTTTAAATTGGGAGATATTGTGATTGATATTTATGAAGATTCAGGAGAGATGTTTGTAAATGCTAGGTGTTTTCATATTGGCTAGGTTGGTGTTGGATAGATATCTCAAGCGTTTGAATACTTCAAACAACGACATAGGCCTGAATTAAGATACTAACTTGAAAGAAACCAGATTTGATCAGACCATTACCCTAATTGCGTAACACACTATCCATCACAATCTTGAAGGATATTGCTAATCTACTGCTTCATATGTTCGAAAGTTTGTCTGCTCAACAAATTAAATAACGCAATGAATGTTGTTGAACTGACAAAATGAAAGCCATTGCTACTGTTAGTCTGAACCGCAATTACTCCGCTGTAGTGTGCTTTGAAGTGTAGTATAATTATACAAAAACCTCTAAGGTTTTTCGTCTCTTGACTTCTCCACCAGTATTCTGCAACTGTTTTTCTTTACGCTATTTATTTTACTATACATTCAGATCAAATCCTATTTCAATTCTCATTAAACCGACCGAATCAAAGATTTTTCATCAACCTACAACAGTAAAAGCCTCAAATTTAACCCTTCCAAACAGAAAATAATTACAACGGACCAAACCGATACGATACGATACGATTCAAAAAAGGCGACGTTTCTTATCGAGTGTCCCCATAAAAGTAACTCTGGTTTAAAAAAAGAAACAAAAAAGGGTTTTATTCCGAACCGCCTTATCTAAGGCTGGCGCCGGTGGCACGAAATTTGGACGTTTTTTCCAAAGACTCTTTTTCGTAATTGACAGAATTTACGCAGGAGATAAGAAGACTTCGGGTTGGTAACATGGTCCTTGGAATGTGTGGTCAGACCCTATACTGGACGTAATAGGTATTTAGATACTATTTTGCGTTTAGCTGAAGTAAATGAAGAAGGATTTTGCATATTTTACGTTTTTAATTCAAAACTAAGTACTGACGATTTAGAAATATCTTACCTGGGACTTTGTGATGCCGCTGCTTGGGATTTTGTTGCGCCACTTCTTCTTCCCGGCTAAAGCACGAGGAACTGATGAAGAACGGGCGTTTTTGGGGACTGTCTTTTATAATTTTGACTTCCAAAAAGTGCTGATTCTCAGTCTAATTTGAACAAATTATTTTTGATTTTTAATTATCCCAGCTGTTTCAAAAAGTTTGATTTAATATTTTTTTATACCTAGGGATTGTTATTTATACATTATTAAATTAAATATGTTTATCTAAGCAGTGAACCTACTAATATGTGCCCCAATTATGATAAATAAAATATAGGAACTTTAATGAGGTTATGGAAAAACCCATCTAAGATTGCTTCTTAGTAATAATAAAATACACGGAAAATAATAAGGAAAAGTGTTACTGTTAAAAATATTTACGTTAACATATTATCAAAGTATAACGTTTCTAATAATAACTCAATATTGGTAATAATTAAAGGACTTGTGGTCAAGTAACAGCTACACGTGTTGATTGATCAAGATTAAGCATTGCTTGCCAAGGTCGGCCTGTTGTTGGGCGATTCCATTTTGTATAGAGACACCTCTGTATTTCGGAAAGTACATTAAGATTTTTAACAGAGAAAGGGGTAGTCAGAAGCCTGAAAGTCGGACAACTTGTCTAACCAAGGGTATCGTGTAACCCAGTGACTAGGTTGCGGTGGTCAGATAGGCAGTCACTCCATGTACAATACAGGTATTCAGCTGCATTCGGTTAGACTGGATGTCGACCCCAACATAGTTGGGAAGAGGCTAGGTAGATGATGAATACTAGTAATATTATAACTCCAAGCAAAGGTCAGATAGTCTGACTAAAGGATCTATTCCCATCCAATACCAAGAGCTAATACCATTTGGTATTAGTTTATTTCCGAATTTATTTTCTATTCCCAACCAGTACCACATTTTTTTAAATAAAAAATCTATTACTAACGAATACCAAAGCATGACTTTTTGTACACTCAGCTACACAAAGTTTTATTTAAATTGTGTTTTACCGAAATCTAGGGCAATCTAAATATAGGGTTAGGGTTAATAAGGGGTTAATAAGCTGGTCGACGGAGCCCCGCTTCGCGGGGCTCCTATTTCTGTCTAAAGGGCTTAAAGGAACCTAACCAACCGAACCTCGGGATGCCACTGACGTCGACCGTCTAGGGTTAGGATTTTCGGGAACATTTATTATGTTTTCGGAAACTTAGTTCGGTAAGTCATTTTAACACAGCTAAGCTGTTAGTATTACAGTCAACCAGAGATCGATCGCTGGAAGTTAATTTGGTAGGTAGGTAGGTTAAACATTACTTAAAATCACTCAAAGCATTTTAATTTTACTGAACCTGACTGTATCTGATTTCTCCAAACTTGTTTTGGTATTGGTTTTAAAATGTGGTAGGTATTCGTTGGGAATAGAAAATAAATTCGGAAATAAACTAATACCAAATGGTATTAGCTCTTGGTATTGGATGGGAATAGAGGGACTAAAGGCAATGAAATCTATGAATAGGTTGTTGAAACTGAAAGTTACTCATCATTGTTTCTATGAATGGATTAGATTAGATTTTATTGACTTGTAAAAGTGTTTGTACAAACCTACTTACAGAAATAAAATCATTCATCATTTAGAAGGAAAATAAATATGACGGCGCAGCAAGTGGCGCCGTCTGTTTGTTACGAGAGGTCGAGTCTTAGTGAGGTCGGATATGAGTGACCCTGGCTGAAGACTGTCACGCTAACGGAGCGTCGAGTCTATGGTTGCGTGGCGGCTGTCTTCTGCGGGGTAATTACGTAACACACTAACAGTAGGAATGGGTTTCATTTTGACAGTTCAACAACATTCATTGCGTTATTTACGTTGTTGAGCAGACAAATTTTTCGAACATACGAAGCAATGGATTAGCAATAGGCTTGAAAAGGATTCAGATTGTGATAGACAGTGTGTTACGTAATTAGGGTGCTGATGAAAGGGGAGCCTCCGTCGTACCACGTCCGTCCGTCCGATGATATTGAAGCTGTTGAACCATTAAAACGACGATAGCTTCTGGTAAAGGTTATCCTGCGCCGTTAAATAACTAGTACAGTAAATTGATAATAATAGTAAACAGAAAATACCTACAATGTATAGTATAAATAACCAATCCATCTGATGTACCGAGTATAAATAGTAAATCATCTGTTGCACACATGACTATAATTCATTTCTTTTAATTTTTTACTACTGACCCAGATGACAAACTACTGGTTGATTTTGAGTTAATTATTCAAGATGGAGATGCTAAAAATACTTATTATAATATACATTTTTTTATATTTATAATATTAATAGATGGAAGAAAAATATGAGTCATAACTTCATAAAACGTTCACTGAAATTAGATGGAAAGAAATGAGTTGGTTAGAGTTTTAATTAAGGCATTACAACCAGACTTGTAAAAATAATTTATAAATAGGTTTAGAATGAGTACTGAGTAGCCATGCTAACGAAAACGATGATTATGAAATAGTTAGGTAGGTATATACTTATCTATACTAATATAATATTAATATTTTAATATAATAAAGCAAATGAATTTGTTTGTTTGATCGTTCTTCTCTATGGAACTACCAGTCGAATATGAAAAAAAAAATTGCTTTTGGCAACCCAATTCTTGAGAAAGGTTATAGTAGGCTATTTTACATCATGCTACGACCCGCAGTAGCCGAGCGAGGTGTGTGAAACCGCAGGATAAAGCTAGTTGTCAATAAACTAAAACATAAAGCAGGACTTTATCTTAAGAGTCTGTTGCATGTTAATTATTATGTCAAGAAAATGACAACATAATGACTTGAACAACTTAATAGCCAAGCAAAACTACAAATTATAATCGTTTACCATAAATAACGCACTCAGGTATACAATGACCAACATATTTTGACCACAACCACCGCAAAATTTCCAAATACTTTTTTAAACTACTTAATCTAAATGTCAATCTCAATTTGACAACACCCGCCCGTTTGACAGCTGTCATATTAAGTTGACAACTGTGTTGCCGCCTTTTTTTTGAGGTTAAGTTTCCGTATAATTGTGAAGGAACAATTTTTTGTACGATTACTGTGATGTCACTAAGAATTGGTTGGTAAATGATAATTATGATTAATATGCTTCCAAATGTTTCTTTGTTAATTGCCTTCTGTAACATCGGGTATATTTTCAGATTCTATTTGTACCTACCTCCTTCTACTACTTCGGCTCCTTTAAGCTTATATTTTATAAGTCTTTTAGGTCCTATTATTAATGTCAATCTTGTCTAATTCCTAAAACCATTTAAGGAATAAATTTACAACTTAGCCAAGTAAAGCTTTTGTACTCAAGCAGTACCTATTTTATTAATAACATCAAACTGTGCGGTCCAACCAATGTCCAACAAATAATTTGTATTTCTTCAGAGTAGACTCCTCCTGGTGTCATCCTTGATGACACCAGTCCAGTTTATGTCTCGATAAAGTGCTTGCCTTTAGAGATTGTAGCTAATTTTATGACTTCAAAATGTACTACCAGCTTTTATGCATTGATTAAACCAGCGGGGTAATTACGTAACACACTAACAGTAGGAATGGGTTTCATTTTGACAGTTCAACAACATTCATTGCGTTATTTACGTTGTTTAGCAGGCAGATTTTTCGAACATATGAAGCAAAGTATTAGCAATAGACTTCAAAATTATAAGATTTATCGTGTATAATAATTTGAAATCAGAACTAAGTACTTTATTTTTGTTTTGTTCTGACGTAACAACACAATAAAGTACTTAGTTCTGAATTCAAATTATTATACACCATAAATAAAAAAAAATATGGACATGAACTTTAGCATTAGTTTGTATTCGGAAATGCGATGATTCCCGAGGGGCATTTAGAAAATAGTTGTACTGTACTAGTTACAGGTCGCAATGTCATATAAAAAATTTCGTTTTTATTCAGAAATGCGATGATTCCCGAGGGACATTTAAAAAATAGTTGTACTGTACTAGTTACAGGTCGCAATGTCATATAAAAATTTCGTTTTTATTCAGAAATGCGATGATTCCCGAGGGACATTTAGAAAATAGTTTTACTGTACTAGTTACAGGTCGTAATGTCATATAAAAAAATTAAGCCATAAAATACCCAAAGAAATAATAATAAAGATAATAAAAGAAAGTAAAACATATTTAAGAAAAGTATACAAGAAGAAAATCCAATCAAAAAGAATTTCACTCACAACTTCGATTTGCGGAATTCTGGCCCAAAAACTCTCACTAGTTAAAAAAAAATCGTTAAGGTGACAAAGGTTTTTTTTTTGCTACATTCTTTCGTTCGGTTGGATGACGTATCGGTAAAATATTTGCTGTTATCTTTGGTAACGGGTACTGTTGGCGCCTTTTGGCAATGTCGTGATGTTTAACACAAAAAGGTTCTGCTGTGATTGTTATGAGTCATTTTTTTTTGTTTATTTTGTACACGGTTGATGGCAATAGGCTCGCTCATAATTAGGTATATGGGAATTATACATAACTGGCGAAATATCGCTATAGTATTAGTATCTACACATCTGCCTATACCTGCGTGGAATACAGGTGTGATGTTATGTTATTTTATTTTTCTACAGTTAAATGTGTTGATTTTCATGGTTTCAGATGTCGATAGTTAATATTATTGTTTGCATTTTTCAGGTTTTATAATTTAAAACAAAACGAAAGTATCGTGGATTTTTTGTTAAAAAAAAAACATTTTTAGTTAGAAAAATTGCAGAAAATATACCGCAATATTATAAATAAAAAACACGTGTGGCACTCGGGGACTGCCGCGGTAAAGCTATTGCATAGCATGTTTTATCAACTTATGCAATTATAATTATTTATAACTTTTTTATTTATGCAGTTTTTTTTTTCTTTGATATTAATTCAAGAACAGTCGTACCATATACATACACGTTAAGCGAACGCTCGGCCGAGCTACATGGTAGGCGGAGTGGGGGGTGTTAGGTTTTATTTTCGTTACGGAATTTCTTGATTCGGTCGCCGCGCTCAAAGCCCGCGCTAAAAGCTATGCAATAGCTTAAAAATTACGTTTTTTGGTTAAAAAAATGCAGTAATCTTAGATAAACTTAAAGCGCTTTTAGTTTATCTAAGGCAATAAGGAAATTTTTTCATGTGGTTTTTATTTAAATTTTCTCAAAAACTTACCTCTACGAATTTTTGCAAAACAAACATTGGAGGGTTTGTAAATGAACCACAAAACTGACCCTTTCTGAGTGAGATGGAGGTAAAATAATATAGGAACCTTACACTCGCACGCAAAGATTTCTGTATTTCAAAATCATTTAATTCCCAACCTCATTGGATTAGGAATACAGTACAAATTCAATGATACCCACATTAACACAATAGTGAAAAACTAATGCTATTGTCACCAGTAATTCGACACTATTTTACTACAACACTTCTTTTGAAATCCTAATCTGAACTTTAAACCTACGGGATAAAACTCAAAATAAAGCACAAAAAGTAAAAAAAAAAAACAAGGCGCCACGATTTTGTCGCCAACGTAATGTCGCGACGATGATATCCGGTGAAGAGAAAAAAAAAAACTTTTTTGTTTTTTTTCTCTCCACATTCGGTGGGCACTGACCAAGGCTCTAAATAAAATATACCCCGTACGGGACCCTTAATGATTTATTGTGGACTGCTGTGATATTTTTTTTTGTATTCGGAAGTTCCGATTTTTGGGCGTTTTGTTGGCGCCTACGCAGCTACGTCTAGCATAGATTGCAAGTGCTAAGTGGGAAGAATTTATTTTTTAATGATTTTGAACGTCCATCTATTTTTCTTTGGAACCCTAAACTGCAGTAGGGTCCGTCATTTTGGGCATTCTGCTCTTATTTCACGCCAAAATAGATACGCAATGGTTGACGTCATCACGTCAAAGCGCTATCGCTAAAAACCAGCGCTGCGGCTCTGTCTCGCATAAGGTCGTAGCATTATGCTGAGCAATTGCCGTTTTGCGTGGACGTGACGCATATTTTCCCCCAACTCGTTCTTTTTTGTGTTTGTGTGTTTTTTCTTTGCGTCATGTTCATCGCAAATAAACGTATTTTCTTTCTTTCTTGCTATATGGACACTTTATTCAGGAGTAGAGCGACACTTAGGCATGAATATCGATTGAAAAATCGGTCAGATTTTAGCCAGCCTATCCTGTATAAATCGCACCATGAAATCTTAGATGGAGTGACTTGTCATTCTATCTGATGCTAGGCATTGTCACAATTGACAACTCTCTTCAAACTCACTTCATCTAAGAACAGAATAGATCGGCAGGTCTTCTTAAATTGAGTTTTAATTGGTACAAACTAAGAAAAAAGTCACCAATAAGACTAATTTATGAATCCAAATAAAACACAGCAATATTTTTCTTGCTTATAAACATGCTCTCTACTCTAAAGCAACCGAACCCCCATACAAAAAAAAACATTGATCTAGAAATCAAATCTATTTGCCTATGATGTGAACTTTACCTTTACCAAGTACCCACGTCCTCAGAAAGCGTGAAGGAATTTGTTTTAAACAAATACACATATAAAAATATTATATTAATGGCTTTTTATTTGCGAGCAAAGTCGGGTGGTGTCATAGTCAATATCATTAGCTTTCACGATTGTTTTTGTAACCGTATTAATTAGTGATTAGGTGTTTGATTAAGACTAATTAGGCTTGTTGCTAGGATTGATGGTGATGGTAATACCCCAGGCTCAATTAAGGCCTATTAGCCAGTCTAAGGCCCGTATTACAGAAGCTCATAAATGATAAATGATTTTATTTCTGTAAGTAGGTTTGTACAAACACTTTTACACGTCAATCATGTTTATTAAACTAGATGAGGTCGGCGTTTCCTATCTGACTACTCTGAGAAGAAAGGCCGAAACAAACTCAGAGGTCACAGTCTCTTTTAATGTCCAGACATAATCTTGGTCAGGTCATGCGAAGACCATGTGGATTGGTATCTGAAATGGTCTTTTGAGGAAAAAACCACACAGATTGAGTGGACCTGTCCAGTCAGTGCACGCATTTGTCAGTAATCGTGCAGTTCGACTCAGGAAGACTCAAACATTACTTCAAACTAATTTAGAGCCATTTGATTGGTTGAAACTGAGTCTTCTGTAATACGGGACTTAATATGGCGCCTAGAAGTAGTAGATTTTTTTAGAGGAGCTGTCAAAATGAAACGTCATGTAAATCAGTCAATACTTGTTGCTGTCAGAGGTAGCAAAATAACTGTGCAAAGACAGCAAGCAAAACAGCAGGAAAAATTTGTATTTTAGGTGACGTTGAACTAAAACTTAATATTAATTTATTTGAATGAGTGTCAGTTTTGTAATCTAGAAAACAAGTTGCGTTAAAGGGTTAGATTTTAGTTGAGTAAGCAGAACCGCCATACCTATTATTAGGTACTAGACCTTTTTAGGTAAAAACGTAACCCTTCTTTGCAGTTAAAAAATATAGTCGGTCATGGGGACTCCAGACAGAAGTGAAAACTTAAAACGGTGCATATCTACAGACATATTTTTAACATTGGCATGTCGGTGACACGAACCCATAACATTTTCCCCTACCAAAACTTATTCAACGCGTCTAAAGAAGTTTTCACTTCAAAAGGACCACATGAAAACATATAAAAAATCTTTTACTTAGTATGTATTTCGTTGCTTTCAAGAAGTTTTGGCTCTAATTGAAACTTAGTTCTCCAAGTCACGTATGATATCTTGCTTTTATGGGTATATAAGTATGTTAAGTATGTATGATGATAATAAATCCATCCTAAATGTAAATCGGGTCAGATTTTAGTATATTTTTTGTGCGTCCGCGTCCATTGTCATAAACCCCTTTACAGTAGCTCGGGGGCTGTCAAAACTTTTTTCTTTTATGGTTCGGTCGGTGGCACACTGAGTAGTTATTGTCGGAAATACGTTAAATAAATCGTTTGACTTTGACTAAACGGGACGCCAGCACCACCAGGTGGCGCTCGACAGAGTCTAAAACATAACGCTTTGACCAGAGTACAAGCAGAAGTTGTTGGCGGTTAAGCAGTGAACAAGTTTAGAAACTGTTGCGCGTTCCGTATAGTTGAGTTGTGAACCTACAGTGTGTGACTCGCTAGTGTGATTAATTTGATCGTAAATTATAATTTGATTTGAACTGCAAACGGTTTTTTTATTGCGCAATAACCAACACTACCCATAGTACGCCCACAGTAGTTAAAATATGGCTGATAATAACGAAAGAGACGTACCTTATCCGTCATATAATAGTTTGTTATTAGACTAATTATTGTTTCATTTTAGTATCCATTGTACTTTAGGCATTATTACCTACAATTTTTTTTTATGGACTGTTCTATTTTTACTTGTAAAATTGTTTTTGTGAACCGTAAATGTCTTTTTTTTTAATAAAAATTTATTATTTACATGAAGAAGATAAAGTAGTGTTTGATAAAAATAATGACGCATTTGATAGTTTTATGAACTTAAACTGTGGATTTAAAATTGCGTTTCGCCAAATATAAACTGTTCGGTCAGGCATAAACTGGTATTCTTTATTGTTATCCTTGCAATGGTGCTTGCATGTTAATGTAACTTTGTGGACTTCTAAATTAATCTAAAACTTAATAACTTACGGTAAATCAAAACGGCAAAAACTAAGTTTTCAAACACGGACTAAAAAAGGTTACAAAATTCTTAACAAGTGTGAGCCATTCTCAATATCTTCCTTTCGAATTGTGGGTTAAATTTTAGTGACAAACCGGGACAATGCGACAAATTAAAAACTGTTTTAATTGGCTACATGATTTAATCAAATAACTACATGTTTTAATCGAGTTTTAGTTATTTAAAAAATACCTACCATTTATTTCACTACACTTTCCCACAGCACCCAGTGTGTCCTTACCCCTACTAAATACCCTAGTCAGCTCATAATCCGACGTCTGACGTTATTAAAAACTTTTTGTTCTGATGACGTCAGTAACAAGTGCAGTAGATGACTGGATCAGGCGCGCTCAGAGGCGCCTCTTGTCACACTAAACCAGATTTAAATATAAGGAGGATAGTTGAAACTGTGGTTACCGAATACATCAGAGTATTGTTAAATTCTTCTTTATAATAAAAATCTTTTATTCCAGAACCATAAAATCCATTTTGTTAGTAAACACACGACTTAGAAACTAGTGTTTGTATTTACATCTGGCAGAGAAAATATTAAAGACCACTAGGTCTGAAATGGAAAGGGATAAAAAATGGACTTTGTAAGGTCGAGATCTCGGAATAGAAATCACAAAATCGAGTGATCGGATCATACTTTTATTGATTTAAAGAAAACTTAGCACTACTTACTTCATAGAATTGGTACAAAAGTATGTAAACATTTGAAATTATGTATGTGTATACAATACATGGTTATTGGTTGTATGTCGGCAATTCGTTAAGGGGATGTAGGAGAGGACATTTGCAACAAAATGACCCCTGATGACTCCTATGCAAATGACCACCATTTTCGAGTATTTTGACATTTTATATTTTTTTGAAGATATCTGGTATTTTATTGTATCTCGTTGGATGGTTGAGAAGTTGTACATGTTTTTGGAATGTTCTGTCGATAAAGTACTTCCGTGTTTTTTTCTTTTTTGTAGAAATCGACTATTTTAGTCAAATAAACTGCTCAAAATGATAGAAAATTGTAACAACTTGTAAAACTATTAAAGACAATTGTCATGTTATGGTTGATTATTATGTATTGAAGTAGAAACAGATAATAATAATTTAAAAAAATATCATGCGTTATTTTTAAATAAATTTTCAAAGCTGTATACCACAAAAAAGGAAGACGTCAAATTACTCGAAAATGGTTGACATTTGCATAGGAGTCATCAGGGGTCATTTTGTTGCAAATGACCTCTCCTACATGCCCTTAACGGATTGCCGACATATAACCAATAACCCTGTATATATGCTTATACAAGAGCCGCGTTATGCCTGAGATAGGACCCTTTTCGGCCTCGCACAAGTCTTTTATTTTATTTGTTTATTGTTGTTTTTATGTTAATTTTGTTAGTTTTAAATGCTCCCTTTTTATATATTTAATTTTTTTGTTTGGATTTCCTATGCGTGGCCCAAATAAAATATTTTTCTTTCTTTCTTTCTTATATAATGTACTTTTGTACTAGTTACAAATAGTAAGTTAAACGATTCGTTACACAAGTGTCCCGGAATTAACACACACCACCAAACATTACAATTAGAATATTATGTTATAATCTGTTCGATGCAATAATTGCAATCGACCACGTTTGCTGACATAGCGATCCAATACGGTCGCACTGAATGCGCCGCGAGCTCAGTGCATAACGGACAGCAACCGGGTGCATTCAGTTCCATCATTTTGCTCATTCTAGCGAGAGCTAACAATTAAACGTTAACGCTAAGCTATCGCTAGAATGAGCAAATACAATAAGCAACAACAAGTAGGTATTGTGATAGTGTAGAAACTTTTGTGTGATGACTGATGGTTCTATTCCTTATTTTAAATACTCGACATTCAAGAATTTTATTAGTTTTAATCATTATGTGTACATTTTTAATGTGTTTCTTGTATTATGATTTTTTTTTTCATTTTGTTGATCGATTTGAAACACAATGTAACTTGTTTGTGAATAAATAAATTGAATTGAATTGACTTATTAGACGAGCCACAAGTCTTACTATGGGAACGGCTAACTCAAGTAGACCGCTACTTCTAAATGTCATGCTAGCTACAATACATCGTACGAAGATTCATCCCTAAAGAATATCCGATAAGAATTAATCTCAAATCATTTGGTACTAATAAAGACACGATTTTTACTTTTTTTTTCAATTTCAAGATGGCGTCGCGATATGTGAATATAGACGTCAGGCGAACACATTGATATTATCTGTGGTCTTAATTTTGTGGCCACGAAATACGCGGGCCATTTGTTGGAGATTTGAAAGTGTGGTCTATACTGGTGTGGTTTATTAAACGAAGGAAAGTTTTAAATAATGGAAGAATTCATTAATAGCGTAGGTAGGCCTCTCGTGGCAGAACACCCTAGCTGCTTAAATGGTACCTACATACATACATAAATTCGCGCCTTTTTTCATGGGGGTAGGCAGATACTACAGAACGACATCTGCTACGATCCTTACATACTCCTTTTGCTTCGTTTACGTCTATAATTATAATATCTGGTCAAACACGCACGCTGCCGCGTCGCGCCGGTTGCAAGAAGGTACTACGCATCTGACCTTTATGTAGAAATCATCAACGAGGTCAGTAAATGTTTTTCTAGGGCGTACTCTCTCGGCGTTTCTGTCTCGTTACTTTTTGTTCATTTCATTTATTCATAAAACAACTTAAATACAAATACAAAGCACTATAAATTATTAATTAACATTCCAAGTGAAACTCAAGTATAGTGCTAACTGCCGGGGTCGCGGATTGTTCGAAAGAGTTACCGTAGCCCTGGCGCACAGGCAACTGAAAGAACACGGGTGGGTTTTTAGTCAGTAAGAGTCTGACACGCCCTTCCGCTGCGCCCAGAGCGGGAGAGGTCATTTGATGATTTTCCATCAAAAAAAAAAAAGGATAGTGCTAAACAGTTTAAGATATACTAATAATATTCTAATATCAAAAGATTCTAAATTAATTATATAAAGTAAAAAAAAATGTAAATCATTTATTATTGTGTGCCATTAGTTAGTCGCCCTTAGCTCATCCTCTCAACATAACTTACGGGTAACAAAATCGCTACCGCTTATACCTTCCACCTACCCAATGCCCACCCGCTGTTTTCGTAGCCCCAACCGAAACAGTAGCAGTCTCACACAGCACTACTTACAGCTTACACGCTGTAATGACATTTCAATTGGTTCCCACGATGAGACTAATTTAATTACACGGCTTCTCTTGCTTCTGTGAGTGAATAGTCAATCAGTAGAATGATTGACAGTTACATCTGATTTACACTTGTTCATAATTAGAAGTGAATTGAGATTTGCATGTGATTGCATTGCTTGATTGCTTCGCTATGGTGTTGTGTTTGCTAGTGTAAGACGGAAAAATCTGGTTGGAGTGTTTTAGCCGAGGATCTGGATTTGTGCTTTGTTAACGGCAATAGACTTCCCCTTGTTACTTGAGACTTAAACATAATTGGCGAAATGAGACGCGTACTTTCTGTCTTCCCCTTCAGGAAATACAGGTGTGTGTGTATACTGACACTTTCGTACTAGAACACACCAATAGAATCATTTTGGTGATTTGTGGTATAACTTTTCATTTAATCATTTATACTTATGTATTTTTAATTGTGTACCATTTTTTCTTTTTTTGTGGTTTTCTTCAGACGAGCTACCTCACAATGGGTGTAAAGGGTCTAAAGTTCACTCATCCTCCATAGAAAAGGGAGGATCCTCCGACCAGACGGGTGTCGTGTCTGGTGGGCAACTGCCCGACGATTGATGTCGGGATGTTGTATATATGCTAGTTGCGCGGTAAACTCTGCTTGCGCGATGCAGGATTTTGCGTGACGTCAGTGTGACGCGTAGCTCGCATGTAGCGTTCTAGATGCCGCTACAAACTTAACTAAGTAGGTACTACAAATACCTATCTGTTGGTGGTACCTACAACTGTCTTTCTGATTGGTTGTTCGTACTATTCAGGCAATTGAGCCTGGAGTGTAAACGTGGTGCTGTCCCACAAAAAATGGGGCACTATCGTGTCCAGCATGTCCTGCTGGCTGTACTCTACAGGAGCTGATGGACAGTACTGAAGGTGCCAAGTTCGTAGCCAAATTCTGGGCTAACTCTATACAGGATGCCAGAAACATTGACGCGCAAATTGTAACCACGAATTCAGCACAATATTCTAGACCCCCTTGAAATTTTTCGTCGGTTAATAAAAACAAAATTAGCTGTTCCATACATTTTGACTTTTCTATGAAACGGCCGTTTTTAAGCTATTGCATAGCTTTTATCGCGGGCTTTGAGCGCGGCGACCGAATCAAGAAATTCTGTAACGAAAATAAAACCTAACACCCCCCACTCCGGCTACCATGTAGCTCGGCCGAGCGTTCGCTTAACGTGTTTGTATATGGCACGACTGTACTTGAATTAATATCAAAGAAAAAAAATACTGCATATATAAAAATAAAAAAATAATTATAATTGCATAAGTTGATAAAAAATGCTATGCAATAGCTTTACCGCGGCAGTCCCGAGTGCCACACGTGTTTTTTTTTTGATCACCTACGATGAAGTTCTGCGCTAGGGAGTCTAGAACCATGTGCTGAATTTAGAGTAACAGCTTGCGCGTCGATGTCCCGGCAACCCTGTATAAGTTGCCATCGACACGCTAAGAAGAGAAGCCTGACACCGACAAATCCCCAATAGATTCATTCCAGCTGGATTCCTAATAGTACCTTTAAACAACTCTCTTTCACTCCCGCAAAACACTTATAACTCAACAAGCACTACCATCTTTCTCTCCGGATACCAATATAAATACTCAATCCATTAGATTTTTTTACAGGACGCCTTTTTTACCGCGTTCGGTAAACAGTGTTACTGCGGCGGTCTTTGGCGGTAAAACGCGGTAAAAAAAGCTTATACGATGGGAATAAATATTGGGTGCTTGAGTCACGGTTATTGGGTAAGCAGAAATGCTGGTTTCGGGATATAAGAAGTGGTATTTTTGAAGTTTGGAGTGGGTACTGAAGGGAGAGAAAATTTGAGCGAATAAATATTATAACTGTAGGTAATAAAAATGCGTACCTAATCATTTTATTAAGCTACTATTGTCCCACTATTGCTTGGGAAAGGTTTTTTCGCAAAAAACAACAAGTATTGATAACCACGCTTGCGCACTACGTTCTCACAAGTTCAGATTATCGCTGACCAGTCTTTCCTTCACACATACAAATGAGAAGTCAGACATGAAAGATCCTTCTAAAAAATATTAATTTCGTTTTAAATGTACATCTGGTCTTTTTATATCCATTCTCTCGTGGTCCTCAGGTCCTGAACCGCAATACCATAAAGGTAGCTAACAATATATTATTCTCTTCAGTCAAAGTCATGTACATTTAAAAACCTTATCTTGAACTCCGAAGCACACCTCTAACCGGACCTCAAACATCTCGATGCCAACCCTACGTCCACCTAGTTGCAACTTCAAAAAATAAACAATAATATACTAGCAACAAACTGTAAAATTAACATCGAAGCAAAACCTAACCAAAGGGAATAAAAACATTGAAATCTCGACTCCAATGACTGGGTAAACAATTTATCTTTACCTCAAAACTGCATGAAAGACCAGAATCCTTTCAAATAACTTTCTCAACATAAAGATTTTGGGTGTACAATTTCAATATGTTGCATGGTAAAATGACCCGTATGAAACGTCCTGTTGATTCAACAAGTATTTGTAAAGGACGGAGGTTAAAATTAGCAAGTCCTACCGCGGTGAAATTTAAAGACTTCTCTTACTAATGTGTTGGTCAAATATCTGGTCCTAATATGGTTGGGCAAAATGACCATTGTCGTGGAACGGGGGGGTTAATGTGAGCAGTTAACGGGTTAGGACTATTAGGTTTGTGGCGCCTTCATGCCGGTTTGACATTAGTTAGAGTGATTAAATATCTACATGTACGTATCGGTGGGAACGAACTGCTTGATGAAAGGCAGAAGGTATGTATTAAATAGAGCTTCCACTTTTCTTCTCTCATATCGGCAAGAAGTATACCTAAGGAGCAGTGGTGGCCAAGTGGTAACAGCCCCGACTTACGAGATGTAGGTCGTGGGTTCGAACCCAGGCAGGCGCTTTCCTTAGTTTAAATCACTTCATCATCATTACTCTCAAAACGGTGAAGGAAAACATCGTGAGGAAACGTGTTCTAGAACAAAAAATTCGATGACACGTGACATCTATCAACCCGCACTGGGCCCGCGTGGTGGACTACAGCCCATTCCATCTCACAGAGAGGAGGCCTGTGTCCCAGCAGTGGGAACATTATGATAATGATGATGTACCTAAGGATAGGTCGTGACGTAATGAAATTTTTTTGCGAGTCAGACAACAATGACCCAAAACATAAATACCTTATAGACTAACATAAATAATTATAAAAACCACAATAACATAACACACTACTCTTGGGTGCTTGGTTTTGGTCGTGCTTCCCTGTAACGTCTGTAGACAACTCCTGTTGGCCAAAATCTGAACTAAAGAAGACAGCCTTCTGCATCGCGGGAACCTGGAAGACTTCAAATTTATAGAATATAATAAAATGCATTTATTTGTCAGAATATTGTACAGAGTTGTTATGTTCATTATGTATTACGATCATAATATTCTGCCGTTTCCGGCGTAAAAATGGTTTGTAAAATTATGGGTCATCATTACATTAAAATCAATATAGAATTAGAGTTACAAATAATTTAAATAAATTGAACAATAGTTGTAAAAGAGATTAATAATATAAGTCATAATTCAGGTCAAGGAGATAAAATGTGATTTATACGCAATAAGGTCAAATATTTAGGTAAATTTTACATTCATAAAATCTTCAGTCGAGTAATAACATTTGCTTGAAAGAAAGTTAAATAATTTACATTTAAATGTTCTGAGGCTAAGAGTTTTGAAGCCATCTGGTAATTTGTTATGAACAGTAATGGACATGTAGTATGACAATCTGAATAATTTTGAAGCCTACTAAGCTAATTCGTTGCTTCATATGTTCGAAAATGTTGTCTGCTTAACAGCATAAATAACGCAGTGTATGTTGTTGAACTGTCAAAATGAAACCCATTCCTTCGGTTAGTATGTTACATAATTACCCCGCTGGTTGACTCCAACCGCGACAGCTGCAGCAACTTCTGTTCCTCGGCACCGATTTGACCTTGGCTCCTCCTGATGATGTACTGGAGGAGCTTATCTCCCGATATCTGTGGGTCCAACCGGGAAATCTACAGGAGCATGGTGGGCACTGCAGCGTGGAAATCCTCACTTGTAGGAGCAGTACCGCGGTTGTTGCTGGTGCGTCGCGAACGACTCCTCTTGCCCTCAACCAGAGTAATGCCGTCCTCATTCACTTTACTGGTTTTAACAGCGCCGGCCTTTCGCTTCTGTGTCTCTGCAACCGATGCGGTACCAGGGGACCTACTAAAGAGTAAACAAATGTAAAGACATTTGTCAACGAAAATACGGGCCCGACCGAAAAGAGTTCGATACTTAGAAGTATAGAGGTATGAGGAACAGGGTTTAAAGTTCACTCATACTCTATAGAAAAGGGAGGATCCTCCGACCAGACGGGTGTTGTGTCTGGTGGGGAACTGCCCAACGATTGATGTCGGGATGTTGTATATATGCTAGTTGCGCGGTAAACTCTGCTTGCGCGATGCAGGATTTTGCGTGACCTCAGTCTGACGCGTAGCTAGCATGTGGCGTTGTAGATGCCGCTACATCAAGAAAGTAAGCGAAGAAGCAGAAGTAAACCCTACTCCCGATTAATTAACTTATTAGGACGGGCGAAAACACATCGCGAGTAAGGACACCTGTCAAAAAAATTTGTCATTAATTTTTTGTTTGGGGGCCTGGATTAATGTTATGACTGAAAGTGATATGGAGTACGAAACGTCCGTAAACAACGGACTTCGTGCTTTTAGAGTAGGCCCCCAGAAGAGATCAGCTGATTACTTTGGTGAAGGCTTGAAGCCTTCTTCGCGCAAGAACTGACTGCCAATCACATTCATACGATGAAGTACTATTTCTGCTGCCAAGCATTATGGTTTTGTGCCGATTTAATGGGTTTGAATCCTGATGATATTGCAGGCACATTAGACTGATCAATTTTGTTCTTAATTTCGAAGAAACCTTTGGTGGTTCCGGTTTCTAAAGGACGAGCAGTGCTGGCTGTCTAGCGGTCAAGTAAATACGTCGTCACTTGTCTAGGTACCTATGCCAAAACGTGGTTTTAATTTGGAGTTAGATACTAATTGAAACCGCGTGTATTTACGTATTATTTTTTCCAACTACGATTTATTAAGTATGTTGTTGAGACTTTCCATAGAATAGAATAGAATAGAATACTCTTTATTATGTACACCATAAAAAATACAGATATAAATGTAGACATTGAGAGAGTAGAGATAGAGGGAGAGAGAGAGAGAGAGAGAGAGAGAGAGAGAGAGAGAGAGAGAAAGCAGAGAGCATAGAGTTTCCAGGCTATCATATTTTTATCCAGTTTACAGCTAAACTTTCTGTGAATGTGGCCCACATTCACTGACAGTTATTGTTGAATGAGCTGAATGTCCATTTTCATCAACAGGAATATTGCCTGAATTTCCGTTGCAATTGCCTTGAATCGTGTAGCGTCTTCGCTAGAAGTCAAGATTAATAAGTATGAAAAGGAATGAATAACTGGAGATTTCATGAACACGCTTTCCCTAATGTCAGTCAAAGGTCATGACCATGAAAATGCGCCACAGCAGTTTTGATACCCGTTTCAGCAGCTCCTTTAAATCAAAGAGTTTATATAGGTCCCTCTAGCGTCAGGAAAAGCGAAGATTTCATTATTCGGAGCCTCACTCATTTAATGTACCTTCCCCAATAACACAGAAGTTAGGCACGTCCACTATTATTTTAGTACAGTATCCCGTCCTGCCCCGCTCCTTACGGCCGTGTCGTGAAGATATCGCGCTGCGTGTTCGCGGCCTCTTTGACTTGCCGCCGCTTTGCTGAGCCGCCTCCGATTCTGTTATTGGGTGTAGGGCTGGCATGTTGGTTGTGTGTTTATTGTGGGAATGGATTTGTTTGTTGGTTTTAAAGGTCATAGTTTATTGACTGGACTTTGGTGAAAATCTGGTCGATGCTACCGCACTACTTTTTAATCGTTAAATAATCGTTATGACAGATTATCCATTTTATCATAGACTAATAGCAAACCACGGCTGGACGTAGAAATCAGAGGCCTATATCCATCTAGATTACTCTCATCTAGCTCCTGCCCCCCTCCCTACCTCCCCTCTCTTCTTATTGGTAACTTAAGAAGTACACATTACCTTCAAACTTCAAACAATTTCTGAAGTGAAAACTTCTTTAACCGCGTTGAGCGATTTTGGTAGGGACAAAACGTATGGGTTCGCGTCACCGACCTGCTAACGTCACCGAAATGCTAATGTGACATGTTGCGTCAGACTGGCGACGCGCAGCGGCCTGTGTACATTTTGGGGTTTTAACTTCTGGCGGCAGTCCCCATGACTGCCTATTTTTTAATTGTTCTTAAAGTTTCGAACTTGGTTCTTGTCTGTACAGCATCTTTCATCTCTTTGTTTCCTTTTCATTGGAACCTTTATACAATCCGGTCGACCTACAATTCCTCCTTTATCTATGTGATCATCAAATCCTTAAAAATATAAACAACAACAATAATAAAAAAGATATATCAATTCTGCCGTGAGCCACCCCTACCGCACGCGACGTTGACCATATTATTGACACTATAAATTCTAACGCACGCGTTTTTAAAACCAGCCTCCCACCCACACATACACACTCCAAGATCAGGTGTGATCACACACACACACAACACACAGAGGCACAAAGAATCGAATCAAAAGTATCGATGTTGTACTCATTAGTGGCAACTGCGCAAAACTGATTTCAACTTCATTCGTTTTTCAAAAATGTTTGTTTGGTTTTCATTTGTTTCTATGAAGGCTCTTTGAAAATGTTGGAAATTCTGATAATATTTTAGTTATTTGGAAAACTTTTTTAGCTGTCTGTTGTACGCTCACGAAAAACCCATGCTTTTATAATCTGCGTAGTTACTGAAATATAAGTAAATTAAACAGAAATGAATAGGTAAGAAGTAAACCCTTACATTATTTTGTGTGGAGAATGTATCAGATAATACAACTTTTTAATAATTTAACCCTGTTTGTGTAAGACCTTAATATAAATTCGACACTTTCCGGATTACCCATACATAAACAATTATTTATTGATAGAGTATCGACAACCCACGCACACACACTCACACATCTAAATGACGTCTGTAAAGTGACGTAATGACATCCGGATGTAATCGATGGTGATCAAATCGTTGATTTATTTGTAGATGTTTGATTAGTAGTACTAAAGCTACCTGTGGAGGTGTTGATCCGGGAGAGTATTACCAGTCAGTCTTGCCTATTTCTGCCGCGTTTTAATAGTTTCATACGAAACAGCCCACCCGTACCTTGTACATGAGACATTGCAACTTTGTGTCTGGGCAAAGGGTAAAGGCTCCTACAAACAGGCGCGACACGCGACACGATACAAAGGCACCGCCTGCCGCCCGACAAACGTGCCTTTGAGTCGCGTGCGATTCGCGTCGCGTGTCGCTCCTGTTTCTAGGAGCCTTTACCCAAGACACAAAGTTGCAATGTCTCATGTTCAAAATACTTTATTTCACAAAAACCTAGATGGGTACTTATGAAACGTCAAAAGTTATGGTGAAGCTAGTTTTACCTAGACACCTAGGTATCTTGCAGCAGTAAATGGTATAATATAAAGGTTTAAATGCTATATATAATACACCGTTCAAGATCATGGTTTTAATAAAGATTGAGACCTCGTCCGTAAAACCTTTCCATCTATCTGTACAAACGCATTATCACTGGCCTCCTGACCCATAAAGGCTCCCGCAGACGGAGCCACGCGACAGCGCGACGCGACTTTTGTAGAACAATTTCCATGAAGTTTTCATAGGAATTGTTCTACGAGAGTCGTGTCGCGCCCGTTTGCAGGAGCCTTAACTCGAAATCCAATAAGCGTGACTGAAGAACAATAATAGTGAAAAATTTAGCAGACAACTCTTCAAAGACAAATTACGTAAACTAATCAGACAGGAGGACACTTGGCATATAATTTATTTTACGCCATTACAACAGGTAGATACTTTTATAGAGAAAAGGTGCTTATTTCTTGGCCATGTAATTGTAACTTAATTCATAATTAAAACGAATTAGCTCAACATTACCTACAATGTGTAGATAGATCTTTATCGCAAAGCTGTCTCCCATTGGCACTACAATATGCGCAGAGACACTGAGTAGAATATCCTACAGAGGCCAAACTTCATAAAATACCAAAATGTCATGTAGCATAGCTTATAGGGGACGTTGACAAGATTGGTCAACCTAACTCGGTTTGTTCCTCTTGTCGCACGTAGTATGTGAGAAGTCTTAACACACACACACGAAGTGTAGTAATCTAGAGTCGACAAACGGGATAAGCTAATATTATCATTCTTCATCTTCAGCCTTTAGCAGTCCACTGCTGAACATTAGAATTTCTTGTTCGATCAATCACTGTCATAAACTCATTTCTTATTCTAAGGAACTTATAATTTAACTAGGGAAATTGGGTGTTTGGAGAAGGCGGGGGAATTATGAACACTTAAGGGATTTTTTGAATTACTAATAGAAACTAAAGGTTGGACTTTCCTTTATTGGTGTGTGAGCAAGTTTAGTTATTTGACGTTATAATTATAATCAACAAAATTTTAAAATTCTTTAATAAAAGTAAAAAATCAGAACCCATTGCGTTCAGATTTACCCGCTTTTGGTCGGGTAATCACGAACACTGCTGGGGTAATTACGATATAAGCTAATTATATACAGGGTGGTCAAAATAGGCACGGCGTAAAAAAAAAATTGATGCCTCATGCGCAGGGGTATCCAAAAATATCCCATGTATGTTCCTCGATTCTTGATAGTCTTCGAGTAACACATTTTCTTTTATTTTTTTGAAAATTTTATCATAACAGGTATAATTTTTTTTTTAAACCCTGCTTTTGCTCATATTTCTTTTGCATTTTTTATTGTTATGTAATATTCTGTCAGACATAAAATAACCATCTTCCTATCATTAATTTAAGATACAACAATTGCTTTTGCGTGATTCTTTTGGTCAACGCAATGAAGCGTGGCCTCTGTCGAGTTACTTACTCATATGCCCCTACACTAAAACGGATCGTTATACCTCCGCCAAAGCTTACAACGTACTGTTAATTACTAATTAAATTAATGGTTTCATTAAAAGTTTATACCCTTCTAATTTATGGAAGGTATTTAAGCAGGTAAATGAAGTAGCTGGAAAGTATTTTGTAAGGAGGTTGCTTAAGTTCAGTAATATTTAGTTATTAACGAATTGTTAAAATGACTATGAATATTAAAATGTGGTTTTAATAATACAGATATTTACGTACAAGTTACTTTCATAACTGAAATTCGTCTGGTGTCCTTTTATGATAAATGACAAATTATTTTATTTCTATAAGTAGGTTTGTACAAACGCTTTTACACGTCAATCATATTTTTTAAACTAGATGAGGTCGGCGTTTCCTATCTGACTACTCTGAGAAGAAAGGCTGAAACAAACTCAGAGGTCACAGTCTCTTTTGAAGTCCAGACATAATCTTGGTCAGATCATGTGAAGACCATGTAGATTGGTGTCTGAAATGGTCTTTTGAGGAAAAACCACACAGATTGAGTAGACCTGACCAGTCAGTGCACGCATTTGTCAGTAAACGTGCAGCTCAACTCAGAACTTATAGAGCTCAACGATTTGATTTGTATTATTTAACTATCTTTTGTTGACACAAGTAACACTGCAAGTAGCACGGCTGACGGAAAGTGGTCACTGCCAACTAGTGTCATCTGCCGTAGCAAAGGTATTATAGTGCGGTCGACGAGAGAATGCACCTGTCAGTTTCATACAAACGAATACGTGTTTTGCGAATTTGATGTTTATTAATTACCAGAATTGATGCGCTGACAGGTGGCAGGAACGTATTCTCTCGACGCGGCGGACTGTAGCAGGTTTTTTGCCTTACTAGAGACAAAACTGAAATGTAGAATAGAATAGAACAGAATGCATTTATTTGTCAGAACATTGTACAAAGTTGTAATGTTCATTATATATTACGATCATAATATTCTGCCGTTTCCGGCGTAAAAATATGGCTTGTAAAATTGTTGGTCATCATACATTAAACTTAATTTAGAATTAGAGTTACAAATAATTTAAATAAATTGAACATTAGAAAAAGAGATTAATTATATAAGATATAATACAAAATGTAAGTATATATATATACACATGTAAGTCAAAATTCAGGTCAAGGCGATAAAATATTGAAAGAAAGAAAGAAAGAAAAATCTTTATACATATAAAAATTTTGTGTCATGTTGTTTGCCCGCGATGGACTCCTAAACTACTGAACCGACTTTAAATTTGATTTGCACACCGTGTGCAATTTGATCCAACTTGAAAGATAGGATAGCTTACATCTCAATTTATAGTCGCAATATTATTTTACTGCAAATTATTTGTCTATTATTTGACAGTCACAATTATCTGTTAGCTCCAAACGATTCTAACAGATGGCGATATCTGTTGACTGGATAGAGTAAGTATTCAATAGATGGCGCTATGTTAAAAATACAAACGTTTCATATAAGCTATATGAAACGAATATATTAATTTCATTTTTTTTTTCATATATTATAAAGAGGAAAGATATGATTGTTTGTTTGTATTTAATAGGCTCCGAAACTACAGAGCCGATTTCAATAATTCTTTCACTGTTGGGAAGCTACACTATCTCCGGGCGACATAGGCTATATTATATTATGCTTTGCTACCCGGGCGATGCCGGGGCGGGTCGCTAGTATTTTATATATATATATATTTTTTTAAATACATGATATGTATCATGTGTCTGTAATTACACTGGTTCCCATACTCTTTAAACAGGAACACAGCAACGCTGCTTACCAGCAGAAATACAAAACCGGATACAAATCTTACCAAGTTATCATCATTCTCCTGCCCTCATCCCAATTGATTTGTGATTGGCGCAACATGTCTTTTTTAACCGACTTCAAGAAAAGGAGGAGGTTCTCAATCCGACTGTATTTTTTTAAATGTATGTTACCTCAAAACTTTTTTTCTGGGTGAACCGATTTTGATGATTCTTTTTTATTTTAAAGCTGGTGCTTCTCACGTGGTCCCGTATAATTTTGATCAAGATGTGACTATTAGTTTGTGAGTTATAAAAAAAAAAAGAAGCGTAAAGCGTATTTTTTCCACTTAGTACATTTTGATTATGTTCTAATAACTTCCTGTCACTGTTATTTACATATCAAGTAGTGGTATACAAATTTGTGTGGAGTAGGTACCACAACAAAAAAGTGAAAAATAAAAACTTTTTTTCAAAAGAGAGGTAGGTATGGATAGAAAATCTTTTTTACAAAAAAAAAACAGCCGACTTCCAAAAAAACACAAAAAAGTGAAAAATATCTTTAATTTCGGAAGTCGGTGGCAATAAACGAAAATACAAAACGAAAGACATCGACTTCCAAAATTAAAGTTATTTTTCAGGTGTTTAATATTTTTTTTTGGAAGTCGGTTGTTTTTTTTTGTAATAAAAGTTTTTTCTTCCATACTTCTCTAAAAACGGCATGTCCTAGAACCAAACATTCGAAGACATAGTGACAACTACCAATCCGAACTGGGCCCGCGTGGTGGATTACGGCCCACTCTCTCTCACAGAGAGGCCTGTGTCCCAGCAGTGGGAACGTTTAGGCTGATTGAAGTCGCCAAGTGTGACTCAATACCGCAGCCAGTAAAATTAAATTATTTATAACCAGTTTGTCAGCTCTCATCAATCACGGCGAAAAATCCCATTATTTTCCAATCAAACTACTCATCTTTAACAAACAAACTCTTCGCGTGTGACTGCCCAAGGTGCATAACCTCTGTACAAAAATAAAGGAGTCTGCATGCTATCGGTCAGATCTACGCCTTGCAGCGCATTGTGTGCCGCGCAACACCGTGACGGAGCGCGGTATGCGATACGTTGCAATTAACTACGTACGTAGATAGATCATTAATTACGAATACATTATCGCAGTACTGTGACTGCCTCATTGGGTCTAGTGATCACAAGTGCTACTGCTGAGCATGGGGTCCTGGATTCGATTCCCGGGTCAGGAAAAGTGTTATTGTGTTTTTCCGTCTGGAATTTCTCACTATCAATATCAAAAGACATTTATTAAAATTAGGCAGAAAATCAGCACTATTTGAACGCCAAAATTATATAGGACAATCCCCCAAAACCTCCGCCCTTCACCACTTCCTAGTGCTTTAGCTGGGAACAAAAAATGGCGCAACAAACTCCCCAGCAACAAAAGTCTGATAATAGTCTCTTTATAAAACTAGATGTGCCATAGCCAGATAACCAAGGTAACCGTCATAGCCAAAAGACTAAAGCAAGCTGAAGTGGCATTGGGCAGGTCACATCTCTCGCAGAACCGACAATCGTTGGGGAAAACGGGTTCTAGAGTGGAGACCGCGTTTAGGCAAACGTAGTGTGGGACGCCCGCCGGCCAGGTGGAGTGACGACTGGCGAAAGGCGGCTGGCAGAGACTGGATGAGGAGAGACGAACATCGGGCTTAGTGGCGTTTACTAGGAGAGGCCTACGTCCAGCAGTGGATGAATATAGGCTAATGATGATGACTGCGCATAGCTACTCCTGTAAATAGGGTCATATAAGGCTATGAAAGATGACTGAGTAAGGTTGTAAGAAATAAAATAAATGGAGGGAGACTCTTACCCTTTAGAAGGACGGGGCAGATACATATTTTAAATCGACTTTAGGTAGAGATTGGAGAGATTCTTATGAGTTAGAGGGAGTTTGTCCAATAATTTTAACTTTGGTTGTTTCTGTGTCTTCGGAATAATAAATTGATAATGTTTACCTACAAAATTACTTACGCTTAATATAAATACCGATTTACCCAGTGTCAAATTAATATAAAAACGCAGGCCACTTCTACTGAATTGTACTTAATCTGTGGGAAATTCCCGAGCAGCAGAAGCTCAGGCCAAAGCAATATATTTTTATAAATTATCAATTTAATCATTTGCTAGTGTCCACCTGTGTTTATTTTCGCCCATTAAACTAACCCATGCTAATAAAATTATGCAAATCAGAAAACAACACTCTTTAATCTTAGATCATGATCACTTAACACTTTGTCTTATCTGCAGTTATAGTAACTACACAAAAGACTTATCTATATTTTATTATAATTTATAATAAACTTACGAGTGATAAAAATAACGGGTAAACAAAACCGCAGACATTCGAAATAAATTAAAGATTATGGTCTATTCCAGAAGGTCGCTTTAAAATTAAATTAGTTTTAAATTTTGATTGAACTAACTAGGCATAAGGAAACACATACTTACATACTCACAATACCCTACCTAAATTAAACTTACGTACACATTTTTGGACAGAATTTATATAACACTAAGTGCTAAGTTCCTGAAATACGTTGAAAAGGCAATAAATTACCTAAATACAAAGTAAGTATACTTAGATTAAATACTTAACACAAAGTAATTATTACCTTCTGATAGAATACTCTAAATACTTACCGTTTCTTTTATATTTATTTATTTGTGTAGAAATAAAACATTTAAGTATAGCAATAGGTTACAATAGAAGTAGCGCATTAATTACACAATAAAAATTAAAATCGTGAAAGTATAAACGGTACTTTACAAAAGAAAGTCATTCACCGATCAATCTTCTGATCAATTCAATTAATGAATTAATTAATTAACTGTAATCCAATTGTTATTACAACTGGCGGTTCCGTTTCGAATAATAAAATCCTTTCAGTCGTAAAACTTAACACTGCAACTGCATTCGAATAATAAAAAATATTATTGTTATTTTATTTTTATGCTTACATTTGCATTATTTTTATTATTTAAGACGTAAGATTTCAGACGGTTGCAGATTTTTAATTAATCTTTCTGATGGATATTTTTACTGCGTTTTTGTTGAATTTGTTTTTATCTTAATATGAACTTTACCCAAAATTGCTGGGATTCGGTAGTGCTCATAAAATAATAATGATTAAGTTATATTTTCCTGGCTATAAATTAGTATCTGTAAGTATACCTGTAGATATAGGTAGAGTGATTAAATCAAATCAATAAACAATTGTTCTTTCTTTCAAGGCTTTACCTATTCTATTCCTCAACAGTCACATAATAAATGTGTTTATTCATTTACAAATGAATCCTAACTGAATTCCTTATTAATCTTCCCTATGACCAATACCAATTTCAGTATAATCGTAATTAATTAAAATTATGACTCTTAAATCATAAATCATATATCATTGCGTATGCTACAGACCCTCCCTTCCATCAACTGTATTTCACGGCAAAAATTATTCGCAAAGCGATTCAGTTTTGGACATAGAAACTAGATACTACATAGGTTAAAACATACAGAATTTGTGTGGTCTTTTCCGAACCGTGCCTTCTATAGAAGTTTAATTTAAACGACATACAACACACGCCTGTCAATTCCTACTTGACAACTTACAATGTTGACTGCAATTCCTCGCGTGTAAGAGTGAGTGAGATATCATGTAAGAAAGAGACGGATAGATTATCGCATTGCTTAGGCGAGGGGCGGTGCTTAAAGCCACGCCCACTTCTATCGATCGGCGCCAGGTATAATTTATTCATAATTTCTGTTATTATGTCCTCTTTCGAATAATATTGTTCGCCGCGGCGCGCGGAGGGTTAATCGGCATTGTAGTATGTAAAAAAATTACCTGGATGTAAAATGATTGGGGAGGTAGATAACAAGGAACTAATGACCAATTAATTGCTATGTAGACTCGCCTATCACATGTATTTCCTGCCGTATGTAATAGGTTCTCGTCAATTTTGTAGTTTACATCAGACAGGAAAAAACGCAGCGGCTAAATGGATATAATAGGTATCTGTATACGAATATGTTCATAAATTGAAAAAATTTGATAGATTACATACCAAACAATATAACAAGCATTTATGCGGGAGGATCCTCCGACCAGACGGGTGTCGTGTCTGGTGGGCAACTGCCCGACGATTGATGTCGGGATGTTGTATATATGCTAGTTGCGCGCGGTAAACTCTGCTTGCGCGATGCAGGATTTTGTGTGACGTCAGCGTGACGCGTAGCTCACATGTCGTGATGCAGATGCCGTTACAGTTCCTAATAACCAAAGGCGAGAATGGTTATTGGACTATTAGACTTCTGCCTAACCACTGTTACCTATTGTCTTATAATCGACCTCCTGAATGCCGTCTTCAAGACTAGGTTCCGTTCTAGGATGGCAACTCACCTACAATGCCTCTAGTATTGCATATTTCCATGGGCGCCAGTGACTACTCTTCATCAGGTGATCATCATCTGCCTGGCCTCTTCCCAACTTTGTTGAGGTCAGCTTCCAGTCTTACCGAATGCAGCTGAATACTAGTACTTTACGTGGAGCGACCGCTTATCTGACCTCCACAACTCAGTTACTGGGTAACACAATACCTTTCGGTAAGACTGGTTGTCAGACTTTCGGGCTTCTGTCTACCTGTAACGACTGTCAAAAATCTACAAAAGACAGCCGGGACCAACGGCTTAACGTGCTTTCCGAGGTATAGAGGGGTCTTGGTATGTAATGGATGGTCACCCATCCACGGACCGACCTCAGCAAGCGTTGCTTAACCTTGAAGATCGACCCGTGCTGTCTTTATTGTTATGACCGCCTGCTTGATTGTAACGAAATTAAAAGAAATAGAAAAGTTCTAAAACTCATGTACTATTTCCTGTGGCTGTAGATCGCTGTAAAGGCGCCGCTCCACAGCGGCCCATGACTAAGCTACTCACGTGTACTTACTTACCTTCGCTTTGTATGTGTAGAATGTAGATGGGATCGTCCACTGCGACCCACGGCCACGCTGGGCACGGATCCATGGCTGACAAACAAATGAACCGCGCTACTCACGTGGCTAATCTCTCCCTGCACGTCCTACGTAGCCTTGCTTATCTACATATACGAACAAAATTTCAATTCCCGCTTCACCTTATTATAGAACCAAAGACATTTAAATTACTCGTATACTTTCGATGGAGGACAAAGCGGACAAAATAAAAATCTAATTCCAATTACCCAGAAAGAAAGAAAGAAAGAAAGAAAGAAAGAAAGAAAGAAGGAAAGAAAGAAAGAAAGAGAAATATTTTATTTGGGAAAATAGGAGCCTTTAAAACTAAAAAAAAACAATAAGTAAAAAATTACAGGCTTGTGCGAGGCCTAAAAGGCTCCTATCTCAGCATAATGCTACGATATTTAAAAAAAGAATACCGCAGCGCTGGTATTCTGATGGGGCCCGCTGTGATGCCATGGACACACTTACGCACATCTATAAATCCCACTAGGGGATTTAAAAAATACCTACCTACCTACTGGTCGAACTTCGCTCAGTCTAGTTCTAGGTCTCAGGTCATACGCCCCATAAGACAGGTCGCATTGCGTGGTAAAAGAAAATGATTTTCCAAGAAAATATAGCCGAATTGTACATTGTGGTATTGCAAATCTCGTAGTGATAAAACGGATGGACTTAAATACAGTTTATTTCGAGATATAGGGTCCCTGTTTTTCTATGACATTTCTTCTGATAGCCTCTCTATATATAGTACCTTAGTATAACGGGCTCGTGTCAAGTTCCAACGCGTATTTTGCGTACGGGGTTATAGTATCTTAAATGTCTTTGAAAAAACCTTCAATTTTTCCCCAGAAAAACTCCGGCTCTCGCTATGCGTGGGCTGCGGCGGCCAGATCCACGACCAGTACATCCTGAGGGTGGCTCCGGACCTGGAGTGGCACGCCGCGTGCCTCAAGTGTCAGGAGTGCCGGCAGTTCCTCGACGAGTCCTGTACCTGCTTCGTGAGGGATGGGAAGACGTATTGCAAGAGAGATTATACTAGGTAAGGAAATAGAAGTCATTTATTAGCATAAGGAGCCAAACTATAACTTAAGGCTCCCGCAAACAGGCGCGACGCGACAGCCCGACACAAAAGCACCGCTCGTCGCGCAACACGCGGTGCCTTTGTATCGCGCTGTCGCGTGATGCCAGTGTACACGAAGCCTTTAAGAACAAAGAATAGACTTAAGAAAACCAAAGAAACGATCAATGAATTATTTGAAAGATAACCTAACCTATTTAGGTACTTGTAAACCTATTTTATTTATAATTAATTATGTTATCTTTTTAATATTTTTTATTATTATTAACGCCTGTTAAGCAGAGCACCTGCCATCTTATCTCTACACCACCCTTGGTTGACTGGTAGAGAATGCCTAAGGCATTAAGTCCGCCTTTATATGTTATTGTGTGCGAGAAGATTAAATACATAAATAAATAAATAATAACGAAATGTATGGCTAGAAAGGGGATAAATACTCAGATGACGGCAATCCCAAGATAATTCTGATATAATGAGGATGATGTCATTAACAAAGATGAACCTGGGAGTCTTCCTAATAAAATACTCAAAAACACTTACTTTAAGACATTTGTAGGAGTTGTTGCTGTCGCTTCAATACCTACCATAGACAGCAAGAGACGTAACAGCGTTTAAAATTGATTTAGGTAGGTTATGCTCAAAATTAACGCATTGGCAGACACTAAACGCCTATAGGCGTAATTACAATAAAACTTATATTTAACGTTGAACGTATTCAATGAGAATCTTGTTCTTCTATTCGGAATCTCAGTATTTACAATTAAAATATAATAACCTAACCTGACTAAAACTATTAACAAACTAAAATATGGGGTCGAAAAATTCCTCCGCATCGTTGTCGACTGGTAATGTACCCAAGAGACTGGCAGCATTGCCACGTTGTATGGCAATGCTTAGCCTCGGGCTAAGGTAAAAGCTGAACAAGACACAAAACTTCTATTGTCTTGTTCAACGTCCTTCAACTGGTTAAGCCATTCAAGTCAAAACAGGATAGGTATTTATAGACTAAGTATCTTGCGTTACCGCATCTTCGCTTCGAGCACCAGGTGAAGCCGGTCACAAACGGAAGCCCATCAGTGAAGAGTTCAAATCTAGCAAAATCACAAGACTTATTTTAAATTTCTACCTTTGGGGTGCCCTAAAGAGGCCACTGATATTCCTGGTTCAGAATAGAGCAACAGATTCGGAACTACAAGATTAATCTACACTAGACAATCTACTACAATAAAAAGCTCTCAAAATACTGTTCTACGTATAAAAATAATGCCGCCAAAATGGTAGCCAGCATTGTACCTAGTGTTGAAATTACTGTATTTGCTATGAATCTATTTAAGGAAATAAAACGGCTGAGGCCCGATTTTAACTGTCAATCTGAATGTCCAAAGCAGCGACGAACCACGAACATGGGAATATTCAATTTCCTGACCTCAAAATTGAAATCTGACCAATCAAATATTGATCTTCCACACCAGTCAAATGAAGACACGGTAAATCTCATTAAAACATAACAATCAAAACTTTAGAACACGACCAAGTCCGCTCTCATTACAAATCTAACAGCAATCACTAATTTCACATTCCAAAAAAAATATCGAACGAAAAAAAAAGAAAAAACAAAACATTGGTAATCGAAAACCCGCTTATCCGGCCGGTGTAAACGGGAACAAACAGATATCGTGTTCCCGCCGCCCGCCGCGCTGTCAAACTGACGTTTGTTTTGGCGCCAAAATACATAATGCTGAGTTGAGCTGCGTTTGTTTTCACTTCGGCACATCACAGTAAGACTTTACCAACACATTTTGCTGTTCGAAAACGTATTTTCAACTTAACATGCTTGATTCTGGTCTTTATTTCTTTGATAATAAAAACTTTGAGGTTTTAATTTTATTTTACCAATGGGTTTAGTTTGTTTGTATTAGTGTAATACTATATTTTAGCAGCGAGAAATGGAAGGGTGAAAAGATAAACATTAGAGGTTATTTTAGTGAATTTCATCTTTGGAGTCTGTGTGTATAAAGTGGCGCCTGACTTATGATTGACGTAACGCTATTCTTATTTTAGACTAGAGTTTTAGGCATTTTGTAAACTGTTGATAAACGGAAGAATTTACATTTCTTACTTCCATACGCTAATGTAGGAGTCAGACAGGAATGTGGAGAAAAACGTCAACACATTTTCTTTTAAGTTTGAAATATCTGTTTTTAATTCCATCGTAAATGTGGTTTTGGTGGAAACCAAAATCTAGAATGTAAAAAATCATTCATTTTGTGTGGCACAATAATGCCATGAAATACTTATGCAGGAATAGTTTACTAGTTAGTAGTAAGCAAAAATTCTCCAATGTTTTCCAATTACTTAAGTATTTTCCTTGTGTAGTTGAAATTCGTGTCATCAAAACATTTAGAGATTTACCCAATTATTCGTATAAATAGGTACTTAACTTACCAACGCAAGCAAAACACCACTACAAACTACTAGTAGATAACCTATGTTTGAAATGAATAGCAACTATCTGTTGCCTGCGACTTCATCTGCGTGTATTTTGTAGGTATTTCATAATTTTTAACCGACTTCAAAAAGGAGGAAGTTCTCAATTCATCCAGGTACGTTTTTTTTAGATCCATTAATACGTATTTTTTCCACTTATATTGACGATCTGAAAATAACTTTCTGTCACTGTTGTTTACATAGCAAGTAGTGGTATACGAATTTGTGTGGGGTAGGTACCACAACTAAAAAGTGAAAAATAAAAACCTATTTACACAAACAAAAACAACCGATTTCCAAAAAAATACACTACAAAGAGATAAATTACTTCTAAGTAATTTAGGAAGTCGGTAGCAAAAAAACGAAAATACAAAACACCGACAAAGACACGGACTTCCGAAATTACTTAAAGTTATTTTTCACTTCGTAGTTTTTTTTTAGACGATAATTGTTTTTTTTTATTGTAAAAAGTTTTTAATGAAAATATCGAAGATGAAAAGTGGGCCATGTCTCTTCTCCTATCTGTCAAATTTCACAACGATCGGTTCAATAGTTTAGGCGTAAGAAGGTATAAAGACAAGACAAGGTAAGACAGACAGACATACACACCTACATTTTTCGAGCCGTTGAGCTCCTTATGCTCTGAGTTGAGCTACAGCTACAACATTTACTGACCAATACGTGTACTGACGGGACAGCACCCTAATTGCGTAACACACTATCAACCAAAATCTTAATCATTTTGAAGGATATTGCTAATCCATTGCTTTATATGTTCGAAGAATTTGTCTGCTCAACAACGTAATTAACGCATTGAATGTTGTTGAACTGTCAAAATGAACGCCATTCCTACTGTTAGTGTGATACGCAATTACCCCGCTGGTCTACTCAAATCTGTGTGGTTCTTTCCTCAAAATACCGTCTCATCTGCATGGTCCACGTATGACCGGACCAAGATTATGTCTGGACTTTAGAAGAAACTGACCTCTGAGTTTGCTTCGGTGTTTTTTCTCGTAGCATTGGGATAGGAACACAGAATTCATCTAGTTTAAAACATAATATACATATTTTTTTGACGTGTAATAGTGTTTTTTTAACCAGCGGGGTAATTACGTAACACACTAACAGTAGGAATGGGTTTCATTTTGACAGTTCAACAACATTCATTGCGTTATTTACGTTGTTGAGCAAACATTTTTTTCGAACATATGAATCAATGGATTAGCAATAGGCTTCAAAATTATTCAGATTGTGATAGATAGCGTGTTACGTAATTAGGGTGCTGTTTACTGAAATAAATATCATAGTTTTCACAAAACAAAAATTGTGTTTGAAAATCGTCAAATGACCTCTCCCGATCTGGGCGGAGCGGGAGGGTGTGTCAGACTCTTACTGACTAAAACAACCCACCCGTGGTCTTTCAGTTGCCTGTGCGCCAGGGCCACGGTAAAGGCTCGTACACACTGGCGCGACGCGACGCCCGACACAAAGGCACCGCGTGTCGCGCGATGAGCGGCGCCTTTGTGTAGCGCTGTCGCGTCGCGCCTGTCTGCGAGAGCCTTAACTCTTTCGAACAATTCGCGACCCGGGCAGGATCGTCTTCACCCTGACAGTTATTTTCCTATTTAGGTACAATAGTTCCTATCTACCTAGATATGAATTAAGCATTAAGGCTTCCCGCAAACAGGCGCGACGCTACTCAAGTAGAACAATTCCTATGAAAACTTCATGGAAATTGTTCTACAAAAGTCGCGTTGCGCTGTCACGTCGCGCGTTAATCTCAAGGACTTAACAATTTTCTAGGAAAATATAGATAAAATATACCTAAACATGTAGATGTTAACTGTTAGCCTGAATCCGATAAAACTTCTAAACAATACGGCTACCCGTTACCCAGCAGTTCTAAGAATCATGCTAATATCTTTCACATTGTTTATATCAATAAATGCCGACTGTCTGTCTGTGCGTAGAGATTATGGGCATAGATAATGTGTCACTAATCATTATCTGGCCGATATAGTTCTTCTAATAGACCGATAAATGAATAATCATTTATTAAAATTACGTTAAGAATCAGCTCTTTTTGAAGGTAAAAGTTGCTGTAGCAGCAGACTCCTAAAACGCACACTAGTGATTTGTTAGGATAGGTAACTCTATCTATTCCATCTTTGTGTTGCAGGCATTTTTTAGTGAATGAAGCAGTTGTGAACTGTCATTTTTGTATGGAATTCGATAGTAACTTTTTAGGAAATTTATACAGGGTTATTTGTAACTCGACGTATTCCTTACAAGACGTCATAGTAGAGTTAAAACGCAAAAAATTAAGCCATCAGTTCTAGCGAAATTCAGTAGTTATTGAGTTAGTAATTTTTTTAGATTTTTTTATTAAAATTCCAATTTAAAAATTATTGACGGCGTGACTATACTGGAATTTAAGTTATTATCGTAGCTGATGCCGTAGCAGATTTTTTTTCATTTTTAAAAGTTCAATAATGCCTATAACTTTGGCAAATATCACTAATTAAACATTTTATTTTTTTCGAATTTTTATTTTTGTCAGACAAAAATTACGAGAAAAATAACAGACTTTCGGTAGAACATTTAGTGCCTTAATTTATTGTATTTTAACCTTACTATGACGTTCTGCAGAGTTACAAATAACCCTGTATACATCTTACACTTTTATAATTTAATACTTACCCGGTTTCTGGAACGAAAACTAACACAAAATTACCGAACCAGCCAACACAAAAGCAATAACTAATTCATCATTTATAAAGAGATCCAATATTAAACTATGAGACAGTTGCAACTGGTACAAACGCTAAAGTTACCACCATCCCACCATACCTCCTACCTAAAAATGTTCACGGAGCATTTTCTGACATTTTCTGTCTCTGGCATCAAGCAATAGACAAAATTATGAAACTTTTGTAACATGAATACGAGGCTTTTGGCTATTTTGTATGTCTCTAAATTAATGTCGTTCATTTGTTAGGTGCGTTTTGTTTGTGCAGAATAAACTATTTTTCTTTCTTTCTTTCTTTCTTTCTATTTCACAAAGGACATTTTATAAACCGGCCACCACAATATATTCAAAGGCAACCCTGAAACCAAAACAAAACAAAATACAACAAAAATAGCCAATCAAAACTTTATAATTAACCCTTCAAAAGCGAACACGGGACGGAAACGCAATGTTTACTCCAACGGTCGCAGCGACCACGTCTATCATCGCGCGGTAAATATAGGAAATGTACTGAAAATACTCTATTTAAGACAAAATACCATTGTTTATAGTACTGAGTACAAAGGGTACTAGTGATCCATCATTTCAAAGGAAATGGAGCACAATTTGAAGTGTTTTTGTTGGATAGGAGGATTTCCGATAGGATATTGTAGTGATAATATTTTGGAGTTATTGTTGTCTCAATTATTTTTGATTGAAGTTGATAAACAGATTTATTTGAAAATATGGATTTTATAAAGTTATCAGTTGCGTTACCCGTTGGTAAAAAAGGCTTGAAATAGCCAAATATTGCCAAAAAAAAAGCTTAAATTGGCTTGCCAGCCTACAGAAATCAGTAATCACTATTTATTAGGTAAAGAAAAGAAAGAAAACTAATTAATTTAACCCAGATTACCTGACTACGGCGTAGCAAAGGAACCTTGCTTCGCTACGCCGTAGTCGAGTACCTAATTATGAATTTAATAACACTAATTTTATATGCGTAGCTCTCGACGTATGGATTGCAAACAAGGGTTAATTTATTATTTAGTCAATAGTCATGAATGTTATAAAATTTGAAATACTTTTAAATCACATCACAGAGAAAACACTTAGTGAAAAAAGTTATAAAAGTAGGTACCTAATTTGAAGTATGAAAGGTGATTAATAATATTGGTTCCCATAAGACAATCAAAGCAATCAAAATTCATCAAATAAATAACCACAAACAAAAATCACAACTAATAATATAATAAATCTCCGCTTCAAGTCAGTTGAACCCAACAGCTACCGCGCAAGCGTCAATTAGCGTAACTGTATCCTGCGCCGGAGTGTCGAGTTACTGTTTACATGCTATTTACAGAAACTGACATGTTCTGGTGACGGAACAGACAGGAGCCCAGGTTGTGTGGTCTTGGTTATTCATTATCATAATTAGCCATGCGGTTTTTGGATGTTTAACTAGCTTTAGCCCTCTGACCCCCTAGTCCAAATCCTAATAAAATTTGATGACAAGTAAACTACCCTTATGATTCGTTTACCACACCGCCCGCCGTTCGGTTGGGTGAGACATCTTAGCGTATTGCTTGTCTACTTGACTTTGATTGGGTGTTCATAAATGTCAGGGTCTTAGTTTTGTAATCTCGCCTGAGATTCCTCCCCCCCCACCCTCCTGAATCGGTAGTTTTTGACTTCTATCAAAAATTACCGATTCAGGGAGCAGGTGAAGCAGAACCTGCGGGGTAATTACGTAACACACTAACAGTAGGAATGGGTTTCATTTTGACAGTTCAACAACATTCAACAACCAAACTTAGGGTGCAGATCCTAGTAAAATATTTTAAGAAGTTTTTGACTTCTCGTAACAATTACTTTAGACGTTTGTAACGGAACACATTAAGTATAGTTTGACGTGCATTCTGAAACATGGTGGAATATTGATTCGATCTGTGGTGAAGAGTATTGACAAGGAGTAGCTTAGCATCGCACATCGATCGATTTTCAAGCAGCTGCCGTTGGGCCATGGGGCACCGAATTCACGTAATCTAATTCAACATCTTTAATAATGGTTCCAACGAACTTCGAAGATAGTAAGAATGTTGACTATGTCGTGTAATGTCGTGGCATGGACCTATTAATAAATATCTGAACAGGGTTTTAAATAATAAATGATTTTATTTCCTTAAGTAGGTTTGTACAAACACTTTTACACGTCAATCATGTTTTTTTAACTAGATGAGGTCGGCGTTTCCTATCTGAATACTCTGAGAAGGAAGGCCGAAACAAACTCAGAGGTCACAGTCTCTTTTAAAGTCCAGACATAATCTTGGTCAGATCATGTGAGTACCATGAAGATTGGTGTCTGAAATAGTCTTTTGACGAAAGAACCACACAGATTGAGTGGACCTATCTAGTCAGTGCATGCACTTTTCAGTAATCGTGCCGCTCAACTCAAAAGTTAACTTTTATTATACTTCAAAATTATTCACCTGTTCAAGGATGAACTCAAAAATATATAGAATGTCCTAATTACGTAAACTATCTACTTACTTAAAGGTTCCATCGAAAGAGATGGCTATCATAAACATGTTTCCATGCTATCAGAATAAGATAATCATTGTGTACCTAGATAAAATATGATAAACAATGATAGCCATGTGCCTAATTCATCATATTCCAACAATCAAACATATATCAATCGTTATAGAGATAAGTTTTGGATATTTTTTGCAATGTAATCGTAAATGTGGCACTGTCTGTTAGTATGTCTTAACAGACTTATTAATAGAATGTTTCGGCAACTGATTTTAATTACCAGACCAACACCTTGACGGTTCAAAAGTGCTTGTGCTTCTTTTTTTTGGTTTTATAGAGGTAAGAGGAACAGGGTGTAAATTTCACTTATCCGCCATAGAAAAGAGAGGATACTGCGACCAGACGGGTGTCGTGTCTGGTGGGAACCTGCTCGATGATTGATGTCGGGACATTGTATATGCTAGTTGCGCGGTAAACTCTGCTTGCGCGATGCAGGATTCTGCGTGACGTCAGTGTGTTGCGTAGTTCGCATGTGGCGTTGTAGATGCCGCCACAGTTTAATTGAAATAAATGCTCTAACTTTAACTTATGAGAATCATCAATATTAATCCATCATAGACTCATCCACCGAAAATGCTTATTCCAATCTAAAATATTACTAGGTACTCTTCCTTCAAACGTATAATAAATGATTCAACCTAGGAATAGTCCAGCCATAAATATAATTGAGTCTACCAATATGCTAAATAAGTACCTATATTTTCTTGTATGAAAATGTAAAAACCCAACTACCCATCTCTATGAAAATACCACCATCATAAAAAGTAATTCTTACATATTTTACTATACCACAAAGACCACTATCCAATTACGTAATAGAAAAGCATTTTTTTACTTTATTACCCTCTAATACCAACATAAGACTACTAGAGCATACTGCCAACATAAAAACTAGGCCGCCAAGGGTGCCAACGTAAAGCTAGTACCAACACTCAACTTTCGCAAGGCTACCAACCTACCTATACTTTCTAACCTACAGAGTAAATATACAGGTATCTCTCTAGCTATAGGCGATGCTTTTAGCGGGATTGCTGGGGGTGGAACCAGCCCCTAAGTGCGGTCGTTGACCCCTCCCCACGGGGTGGATTTTAAAAATACATCGCGCCATCGTTTCTCAATCCATTTCAGTTTTTATAAGTTTGCTTTTTATTGATGTAAATTCGATTTTGTTATGGACTTTTTTGTTTTTACGTGTTTGGATATTGAGATTTTAATCGTTTTGAAATGTTATCTTGCATTCTACATTCTATTTCTTATAACATAATGTTTTATTTTGGTAACAACGTTTCTTCGTGTCTTTTTGTGGGTGTAGGTAATTTTAAAAGTACTTAGAGGTTGTAGGATGTAATAAGCAAATGAAAAGGACACAGGACACTGTCCTGAACGCGTGATTTAGATTACCTACCTACTGATTAAGAATATAAAAAATGTATTAAAACAATTTACAATTACAATCTACTTCATAATAAAAATCAAAATCAAATAATTTATTCTTAATTACCTCAATTTTGAAAGTCAAATAAAAAAAAAAATATATATTATACTTAACGAAAAGAGAATTGTCAATGTCATGTTTCGTATGTAGACAGGAGGCAGTATATACTGTTTCGAAGACAGTCTTGACATACAACTTGGCCCTCTTTGCTACGGAACCATAAAACCTTGCGCACAAAGCGGCGGGTCATTTAATTTCCCATAAAAAACTGCTCTCAATCATTTTATGGAGTAACTCGATGCACTTTAACAAATTGATAGGTTTCTAAACAACGAGGAAAAATCATGAAATAGAAAATCCCCATGGCCACGTAAAAACGTCACTAATTATGGCATTCTATTATCTCAGGGTCGCGGTTCGATTCCCGCATCAGGTATCTGACTGACCTTCAACTATTTGTACTTTGTAGGAACGGAAAATCCTAGTCAGGAATGGATCATCTTCACACTTTTTCGGTTATATGTGTTTTACGTTCGGGTCATGGGGTCCGAGAGCAAGTATCCTTTTGAAGTAAATTTCTTACCGACTGGTCGACACTTCACGTGACCAGAGGGCTGACTCGTTCTTTGGCCAAAGAATTCGCATTGCCATGTAATGCATGTGGCAATGCTGCCAGTCTTTTGGGCACGTTTCCGGAAGAGCGATGCGGACGAGTACTTCGACGCCTAAGTGTCCTTTTGTTTTTGTATTTATTTGTATATTTAGTTAGCTTGTCAATTAATTTAGTACCTAGTGTAAATAGTTAGTTGTTTTATGATTATTTATGACCAAGAAAACATCTGGTCCTTCTCACGCCATTGGCAGCCATGACAGGTGACTTGAAAGATTTGTTCTGGAGGTATTCAGCAGCGGTCTTATTCGTCCTAGTACTTTAATTTGGGAGCCCATCGTTAATATGTAGGTATCCAAAGCTTGAAAACAATCTTCTACTGAATATCCTCTCAAACACCAGTTAGGACCAATTGCCATGTCTGCTTGGTAGACATATAAGCAGATAAAAAGATTAAGACAAGAAGATAATTAATAGAAAGACTCCTCTTCAGTACCCTCGAAGTGGTTTATTCTCTGTCGGGATTACTACTTCTCCTTACTTTTTATTAGGATTAGATAATAATGTTTGGGGTAGAGTCTCGTCTCGGACTATAAACACATTCAGAAAATATTGTCATTATTTTGTTTTGAGTTTAAAGGTCTGGCCGCTCATGCGTGAGGTTTAAATCCGAGCTATACCAATGTGACTTCAATTCATAATATGTACTTTAATTCATATGTACTTTCTGTGTTTATCTTGGACATTACTGTCATCGGTGAAGGAAAACATCGTGAGGAAACCTGGACTTTAGTTAATATAAGTCGGAAATCACCAACCCGTCTTGAGCAACGTGGTGCTCAATGCTCGTGCCTTCTCATTATGAGAAGAGGCTTTTGCCCTGCAGTTGGACAATAATTGGCTGGTATTATTATAATTTTGAAGATGACAAACATTAAAATTAAACCTAATTTCGTTGTCCTCAGATTATTCGGCACAAAATGCGACAAATGCGGGTCCTCCTTCAGTAAGAACGACTTCGTGATGAGAGCCAAGACGAAGATCTACCATATTGACTGCTTTCGGTGTTGCGCTTGCGCCAGACAACTCATACCAGGTAAGTACTGTGTCATACCGAGGATCTACTTTTATATTAATTTTGATTCTAGCTCAAACATTTTCAAGAATCAGAGTTAACTGAACAGCGCGGTAGTTGCGTAACACACTAACAGTAGGCTTTAATTTTGACAGTTCTATAACATTCATTACGTTGTATACGTTGTTGAGCAGACAAATTTTTCGAACATATGAAGCAATGGATTAGCAATATCCTTCAAAATCCTTAAGAAAAATCCTTAAGATTATGAGTGTGTTACGCAATTAGGGTGCTGGTATGTACCCGACCTTTATTGTAAGTTTTTAAGGAAATTTTCCGTTTGGTCCTTTGAGCCTGTAAAATCAAAAGAGCTCATTGTCGCACTTAACACACGTGTCAAAACTGGAAATATCGTTCATGCATAATTATGTAACATACGTGCTGCTAATGTGACTCCGACCCTCTATAACAAACATATATTTTTCCTGCAGGTGACGAATTCGCGTTACGAGAAGGTGGAGCCCTATATTGTAGAGAAGACCATGATGTATTAGAAAAGGTTGGTTCATAAAGTACTTAGAAACTACAAATCTTTACACATAGAGTGATTATTGACAACCCTGACTGTTAATAATAAAATTGGTTGTACATTTTCTAAGGTGTTTAGGTCCGCTTGCACACATCTTAACATATTTAAAACATTATTCCGTCTCTGTCATCTTCCAACGATTGACAGAAGCAGAACGATGTTTTGAATCCGTTCAGCGTTCCGTTCCGTTTTCCGTTCAAACGTGTTGGCACAGTGGTAATGGCCGCGACTTACTAGTTGTAGGTCGTGGGGTCGAACCTAAGCTGCTCTCAAAACGGTGAAGGAAAACATCGTGAGGAAACTCGCATGTCTTAGAACCAAAAATTCGAAGACATGTGACATCCGCTAACCCGCATTGGGCCCGCGTGGTGGATAATAGCCCACTCCCTCTCACAGAGAGGAGGCCTGTGTCCCAGCAGTGGGAATATCATATGCTGATTATGCTAAACGTATTTTGTGAGAAGTAGATAGCTAATTACATGGATTAGCTATCTACTTCTCACAAAATACGCTGTACTTACACATTACTACAAATTCAACTCATTCTAACTTCATCTATAACAATATTATTTCCACCTGGCAACTCTTCTTACCAACATATTTTCTTTCCTCAGCAGTACATCTTGTCTTATCCATCATCAACCAACATCAACAAGATCCCATTATCAACTTACTCTTTAGCCCTTTCATATTAAACTGTATCTAGAAAAAGTCGCTTCTTGAAAATCTTCATTATGTACCAGCGAACATGCTATGAATTTGTCTAAAAACAGTGAAATTCATTTGTTCAGAGCACAACCGCCAGCAGTGCTACCAGTGGGAACGCGGAAAGCAACAACAACACAACTTTAAGCAACAACAACTCTCATCATCCACATGAACTTGGTTCCATGTCTGGTAAGTTAATGTTACTATCGTTCGAATCGTATCGAATCGTTGAGCTCCTTAAGTTCTGAGTTGAGCTGCACGATTACTGACAAATGCGTGCACTGACTGGACAGGTCCACTCAATCTGTGTGGTTTTTCCTTAAAAGATCATTTCAGACACAAATCTACATGGTCTTCACATGATCTGACCAAGATTATGTCTGGACTTTTAAAGAGACTGTGACCTCTGAGTTTGTTTCGGCCTTTCTTCTCAGAGTAGTCAGATAGGAAACGCCGACCTTATCTAGTTTTTAAAATATGATTGACGTATAAAAGTGTTTTGTTCAAACCTACTTACAGAAATAAAATCATTCATCATTTATCGTAATATCGTATTCGAACATCATTTCAGGCATAAGACGTCCACTGCTGGACATACGACAATATCGTATTATCTGAAACAAGTTACCTAAATACAGGGACAACGCAGACTTTTTGTGCAAACATTTGTCTGCGAGGACCAAAATTTTTCATTTTGTGCGCCGTGATTCTGATGTTGTGATTTCGCGATGCACTCATTTGTCCGTTAAAAGGAACAATCCTAACTAATATTATAAATGCTAAAGTAAGTTTGTTTCTTTGTTTGTTACCTTTTCACGCCTAAACTACTGAACCGATCATCCTGAAATTTTGCATATACGTTGTCAGGGGTACAGAAACGGACATAGGGTATCTTTCATCCCGCAAAAAAGTACTGTTCCCGAGGAAAACAACAATAACGTCCTTATGATGATAGATGGCGCCACGTGTCTTTCGAATCATGATTGAATTATAACCCGAATTGATAGCCAAAGTCTAAATTAACGCGAGCGAAGCCGCGGTCAAAAGCTAGTAAAGAAATAAATGAAAATGAATGCAGACTTCATGCGCTGCTGATTGGATCGTACAAAAAGATTATGTGTGGGGCCTAAGCATAGTTAGAAAAACTTTCGAAATTGAAAAAAAAAATTGTTTCGATAGTCATCTTTGATTTTTCCTTATATAATCTTTAAGTATTAAGTTTTTTAAACATTTACCTACTACAAAACTTGAAGCAAAAATGCTTCAAGGAGATCAGCAAAGCTACAAAAATGTTTAAAACCTTGAAGACGGCGCCAGTAGGCAAACTGTAAACGCCACCTGCAAATCCACTTCGAGCTATTTACACAACTCACACAGCTAGCACTTTTTGACAAAAAAAAACTTCTTGAAAGTATACCGCCATAAAGTAGGTACCTAGGTACGGTACCTAGTTATTGGTCAAGTTTGAGTAGGTGGGTAAGAACCTGCGACAAAGAGATACTAGCTCAAGAGCGATGGATGGACTGTGTGAAAGGTGATATGGCTAGAAAGGGTTTGACTATCGAGATGACGACTGATAGAGAAGTGTGGAACAGAAAGACATGTTTCGGCGACCACAAATATATCGAAATAAGAGCAGAAGAATTATGATGATACTAGCTCAAGATCTAAACATTAAGGCCTCGCAGTCAGAACTACTACTATTGCTAGTTTTTACAAAACATTCATTTGATTTTTAGTTAGTACTTTCAAAATTCAGAAGGCACTTATAAAAATAAAACACACTGTACCCTCAATTCTTCGCCGTGATCCTGTAATGGTTTCGCCATTTAATTCCGAAACACGGAACTCTAAAAAAGATCTTACGAAGGCGCGGCGGCGGCGTAAAACTCAAAAATAAAAAACTCAAAAATAAAAAACTAAAAAAAAAATCATACATCAAACACGTAAACAGTGATAGCGCACGAAACCGCCGCAAAACACTAGTCTACAATCTTAACATCAACCAATATTAGATCTACCTTATCATAGGTACATGCGATTACCTTACCTTATCGATATTATCGTTACAAATTCGAGTATCGATAATCGTTTCGCGATCATGCCGTGATTTGTCGATAACACCTTTGATGTACGCCGACAAAGGCGCCGCCGACGCGTTTGATAATGCCGAACAGAGTTAGACGCTTGTACTATTTATCGGTTAATTAAAAAATGTGTAAATGTAGTTCGGGTTTGAGATAGATAATTATGATTTGGAGTGCTGAAAGTGATAAAATTCCTTTTCTTCCTTTTTGTATTTTAGCGAGTCATTTCTTTCGTCAAAAGATTTAGGTAGGTATGTTTTTTAGCGTCAAAACTCAAAAAAATACCAGTTCTCAATACACAATCCGAACCAAAGGACCAATTTTCAGAGGAGAATGAATATTATTTTCGGGTCCGTTCGTGTTCTATTTACGATAACCAGAAATTAAAGGTATTCTAGATTGACAGTAGGTAGGTACTACCAATATAATTTCTGGGTGTACCTTCGACATTACTGACATCGGTGAAGGAAAAAATTGTGAGGAAACTCATGTTACGTCACGATTAATTATCAATACAAACACTTACTAATATTATAAATTCGAAAGTAACTCTGTCTGTATGTAACCTTTTCATGCCTAAACCACTGAACAGATTTCGTTAAAATTTGGTAAGGAGATAGATGGTATTCTGCGGAAGGACATAGGCTACTCTTTGGGCCGGTAGCACGTTCCCGTGGGATAATTTCCGATATCCACGCGGGCGAAGCCGCTAGTTAGTAGTTAATATAAGTCTGAAATTGCCAACCCGTCTTGAACAAGCGTGGTGGTGGCCTTCTCTGTCTGAGAAGAGACCTTTGTGTGGGTCTGCAGTGGGGCAATAGTAAGCTGGTATTATATTCCTACAACTGTACCTACAAAAGTCTGCTGTCAAATATCATTGGTACAGACCGGTGATAAGTGCAATAGGATCTCTAAGAACGTCCATCCCTTACTACAGGTGTGGTCCTCCAACCAGCGGGGTAATTGCGTGACACACTAACAGTAGGAATGGCTTTCATTTTGACAGTTCAACAACATTCTTTGCGTTGTTTACGTTGTTGAGCAGACAAATTTTTCGAACATATGAAGCAATGGATGAGCAATAGGTTTCAAAATGATGGTGGTGGTGGGAAGTCGGCCTGTTACCCTACATTAAGCATTTACTTTTTTACTTTCCGATTTTTAGTGAGCTAATATCTATGTATCCATTCATATTCATATTTATTTATTGCATTTCATAGTGTTTATAAGATAATACACACATAAAGCTAAGCACATGATGGGCCCTGGTCAGGGTAAGGTTACAAATAAAATTAAAACTGTTAGTAATGAAAACATGTTGGTGTAAAATGTTCCCCTTTAATTTTCAAAAGATGGACGGCGAAGACTAGCTGTTAAGCGAAGAAAAAAACGAGGAGGTGAGGTTCTTAAATCGACGCGTATCTTTGTTTTTTTTTCAACAATTTTTGAATTCTAATAAATTTTCATTAGCTTTAATGTCCATACGCTCTTTCGCCCCAAGAACAATAATTTGGAACTGGTCATTCCATAGGGAAAACTATACCCACCATACATTTTTAATGCCCTTATACACTGTCCAGTCAAAATCTAAAATAATTAACTCTAATTAGGAATGTACAAAGGTGTCAATGGATTACTAGTAGGATTATGTAGGTGTCAAATAGGGATCGAGTGGACAGGGGCAGTAATCCAGGTTATTAGTGACCCTCTGTTGGATTGGAGATGGGTGTCCCTAGATTATGATGTTGTAATATTGTTTGTTTGTAGATCCGTGTGTGTGCATAATTCTTGTCACTTTTGTTGGGAAGGGGTAGTGGATGGGTGTTTTTGTGTTTGGCCTTTATATTTTTTGTTTAGAATTATTGTGAAGGTAAGGTACTTCTAAATAAACCAAATTGGAGCCTACTAATTATGGAGCCTACCAATTATTATTTTTATAACTTGTAACTTGGATTTATAAGTTTTTAAAGTTTAAAAAACCAAGACAGAAATACGAACATTACTAAAACACCAAATTAAAATTTCCTCGTGATTCTCCTTTCGATTAGATTTGTCAGTTAGATTCTTCATTCCAGATTTTTGAAAAAACTTCATAATTCGTGATTGTATTAGATTTCCGGAGAATACTGATCTGAAATTTAATTAGGTATACCTACATTGAAGTACAATTTTATACGCTTATTAATTACATAGGTACCAATAATAGTATTTTCTAAAGATGGGGGGATGAACTTGACTCTTACCGAAAGGACTGGCTCGCAATGACAGTGGACAGAAGTGTGCGAAAAAGGGAAAGGAAGGATTTTGCCCAGCAGTGAGACATTATGGGCTAAATAGATAGATCGACAAATAGAGTATTTTCCAAAATTTACAAAAACCCCCCGTTACTTCCATTCCCCACTAAAAAACTGTTGTTATTAACAAACCTACAATTTTCTTCACCCACAGACTCGGGCAGTGAATCAGGCTCTCACAAGAGCGGGCGCGCGCGCACCTCGGCCGCCGCCGACGGGAAGCCGACGCGTGTGCGCACCGTCCTGAACGAGAAGCAACTACATACCTTAAGGTGAGAATTATAATAATTATCTTGCTTGGCAAAGGAATCCTAAACCTTGTAAAAAGTTCAAGGCATAATCCTCCTTGAATATTTGTACCTCAAATCGGTTTAGATTTACCTATAATATGCTTTTATTCTTAGGTGTAATTTTTTTGTGTTCTTAGTTCACTACCAGCTAGTAATTGAGCACAATCAACCCTTAATATGAATTCTGATTACATTTTTGGTCCTACTACTCCTTCTGGTACCTCCATGGAAATAACGTCACCTAGTTCTCCATAATTTTTGATGTGAACATAAAAAGAAATTCAACACCAACCAAAAATGTTGACTTGGGTGGTTTTGTGTAAAGACCAGTCCATCGGTATTCCTCATTTATTAAAATGTTTGTAGTTTGTAATTCTTTACTTATTTTAAACATAACTTTGTCTCTGTCAACTTTTTAAAGTTGACCTCCGTCAACTTCAAACTATCTCTATAGAATGATGTTTTGTATACATTTAACGCGAAACGCATTTAGGAAGTGGTGAATCGGGCCTATGTATCCATAACCAAATACCAACATTTGTCTGCAGAACCTGCTACGCCGCAAACCCTCGCCCCGACGCTTTAATGAAGGAACAGCTGGTGGAGATGACCGGCCTGAGCCCACGGGTCATCAGGGTCTGGTTCCAGAACAAACGCTGCAAGGACAAGAAGAAGACCATCCAGCTGAAGATGCAGATGCAGCAAGAGAAGGTGGGTTTTAATGTGTTGAAAAGTTTGATTAAGAGAAGGTATTTATATCAGGCTTCCAAAGAGTTAGATGATTGCAGTATGTTGTTATTAGCACTCACAGGCCTGTACTTATTAAGTAGATTTCATTACCTATGGTATTCTCTATTTCGTTTTCACCAAAGTAGTAAAAATACAATTATTGTAGATTCATTTGCAGTCAGTTAAAGATTAAAATGGCAGGTAATTCTTGCGTACAAAACTGTGGCTAATATAATCCAGAAATAGTTTCTATAACCAAAAATAAAAGTAGCTACGTTACTTAAGAGATGGAGATGGCTAGTGTCTGAGGATTTCCAAAAAATCTTTTGCTAAATCAATATAAACAATTATCTGCTGTAGTTCCTAAAAGCCTGATCAAGTCTCTTAGTATAAAGTGTTGTCATCTCTAATTTTTGTTGTTTTGATGCAAAAAATAACGAGAGCTTTGACACTAACGGAGATTGTCTTGTCCTTTAAATTAATGCCACAGCTCAGGTATATTGCATGCCACAAACAAACAATGTCTTTACCTATAGAATCTCTAGCTCAGGCCACAATATTATACTGTCCTCAGGCTGTCCCTTCAATCACCTTCAAACACCAAAAGTAACAAAAAAACTCTCTATTTGTCGAAGGTCCCAAGTTATCTCTACGAGTACGACGCCACGGGATCGCTTGCCTACCAGTGGTACCCCCATTGACATGTATCTGGCTATCTGTCACCTGTGTGGGAAAAGTTTTAAATAAAACGTGAGAATTCAGAGAATCGTCGTTTTTCTAGCTGACTGTACTATTTTTACAAAATCTATGAAAGCAGTTTAGAATTAATTACTGGAAAGTTTTCTAGCTGCAATAGTTAATGTAGTTGCCGCATGTCAAGTTACAACCTTGAATATCTGGAAGAATTATGTCCTGATAAAGCCTTAAAACATTTTTGGCTGGGAGTCAAGAGCAGGAAACCGAATTTTGAACCTCAAAGCAGGAATCCGCTGTCAAATCTCACGGCCGATAAGAAAGTCAGACGAATTAAATAAGCTGAATGGTATTTAAAACATTAAGAGACAGGGTCTGATTCTTTACCTATAATGCCATCTTAGCCTTTCCTAATTACATTAATTGACGATGAAGATGATGTCATCTAGCCGATTTTGATCACAGCGACTGCATTCGATGACTTCTCATGATGGTTGAGATCTTAAATAATAGATGTGGTGCTCTTTCATGTGCTTATATGTGCATAGCAATGTATTTAAGAAAAATGGGATCAGATGCTGATCCCATTTTAGTACCACATTTGTCATATCACATACAACAAACTCTATAGTAACAAAGAGAACAGGAGACAGTATATATTTTTTACCATTATACAAAGTTAAAGTCAAATCAGCATTTAAAAGAACTTTTGAATATCAAAATTTACAAGAAAATAGAATTGATCCTAGTTGCCAGTTGACTCTAATGCCATCCTAGCCATTCATTTTAGACAACGTCTAATCCCACACTACGTGCCACACCTCCGGCATACTTCAATGCAGTCGACCCCAAAAATAACAAATGAAACTCTCTTATTGTCGAAGGTCCCAACTTATGCTTTGCCACAGGAAGGCCGGCGGCTCGGCTACATGTCCATGGGCGTGCCGCTGGTGGCGGGCTCGCCCGTGCGCCACGAGGCGGCCGGCTCGCTGGCGCTCGAGGTCACCGCCTACCAGCCGCCCTGGAAGGCGCTCTCGGACTTCGCGCTGCACGCCGACCTGGACAGGGCTCCGCAGCATAGTGCCGCATTTCAGCAGCTCGTAAATCAGGTTAGTATTACAGCAGGTATCGTAAAGTCTGAGTGCCAATTTAAAAAAAAAAATAAGTTCGAAGAGGGAGAGACTCGTATAAATTGCTGTTTGTTTCTTATTTACTGACAATGGTTATAAACAGTAGTCCGTAACTTTGGTGGATTCAAGTTTCCATTAGATTAGATTATTTTATTCTTGTCCTGTTTAATTTGCACCAAACGAATAGACAATATTGCATACACTTGAGAATTCAAAATAATGAAATTGGTCCAAGGCCCCCATCCGCCTCTTAGGACCAGCCAAAAATCACGAGACCACCCGCCGTAAACCTGAGACCTAACAGCAGAATTATGTGTAACAAAGTACTGTGATTACTTCCAGATGCACGGCTATGACATCCCGAACCTGCCTCCACCACGAGCTCCCCACGGAGAGGACAACTACGTCACCTACCTAGAGAGTGATGACTCCCTCCCCCCTTCACCCTAGTGTTGTGTGACGTAATACAAAGACTCTATGTGTGTAAACTTTGGTGTCGATGATTGAACTTGAATATCCTTCATTAATAATAGTATCGAGACGTTCTGGAGAACTTCAAAGAGGTTCGATGGTTAAAAATTGTTTGGTGAGCTCCGATGCTGGTTTGATAAAATTGTTGATAGTGTAAAGATAAAACCATTGTGAGTAAATGTGGAGTTTCCTTTAAAACTCTTCTGTAAAATAAACAAGAGTGACATTGTCGTGAATGTGCAAAGAGTTTCGCCAGAAGATCGCCCTGTACAGTTTTAATAACAGATGGTTTTAGATGACTACAAGACTAATCAGTAATAAATAGAGGTGGTAATGCTGCCTTTTCAAATCAAAGCGATCTTAACGTTAAAATCTGAAGTGGACAGCTTCAAGAAAAAATCGATGAGAGTCCTCTTGAAAAAGTGGAGGTAACACATGTGTGGTACTCCTAGTATTGCAGATGTCTTGAGGTGGCAGTGACCACTTCCCTTCAGGTTAGTCGTCGGCTTCTATGCCACTTACGAACATTACAAAAATTATGAGCTAAATCAAAACTTATCAGAAATCTATAAAGAATAACTTGTATCAAGAGTTTTCATTATCTTTTTGTTTTCTTTATGATAATATTGGCCAGTCATTTTTTAAAGAAAGCTTCCGTACGCAAGGACCAACCCCAAGTGCGAACTTAAAATTGTTTTGAAATGATTAGCGTTTGTTATTGGATTCGAAATACAAACAGTGGACTTCATTAGGAGGAAACGCGGTCACGTGGTCGTGCCCGACAGGGTCCATAATTATTTCTATTTATTAAACTTCCCACTCGTATGTGTACATTATGGATTGCAATAAAGATTCATTGAAATGAATTGCCGTGTAATATATTCGTCTGTTTTCTGCCTGGTTAATATATAATAAGAATTAAGTACATTAACTTTTGATAAAAAATAGAATTGCGGTAAAAAACTAAACATAGGGACATGGCAGTGATATTCATTACTTATATCGTAAAAATATATTTGGACTAGTATCATTCACCAGGGAGATAACAGAGGAATACAGAGAATGAAATGAACGCCAACGACCACGTGACCATAATGTGTCCTTATTATTTAGACTAGGTACGTACCATTAAAGTAAAAAGGGCAATGCGTATTGAAGCGAATCATTAATTTATTTATGCTTGCCTAGTAGCTTATTGGGACAGTGCAAGCGTCTGTTTTTTTTAAATTAATTGTCGATGCCTGGCAGTTATGCCTTATTAGGTACTTCGAAATATCGTTTAACAAGTTTTTGAGCAGTAATAACTATTTAATTGATAAATATCGTGTCATAGTATTAAAAGTACAGAAAGTAATAAAAAAGACACACGATAAAAAAAAACAGTCTTACATGCCTTTTTTATTTTCATTGATTTCAATTTATTTTAAAGGATATAAAATATTTCTGCCCAAAACGAAAGTTTATTCTTATTAAAAACTATCTAATTGCTATTATAATGTGATGTTTACCATTAGTTTGTATTATAATTAAAAAAATGTACTTATAGTTTTAATTCTTACCTCTGGGTATGTTTTTTTATAATTTTTATCATGATGATCTGTTAGTGTTTTCGATGTACATAGATTTCAATGTAAATATAACTGTATAAATTATGTAGGTATCTGTTATTATATTTACCTACTAATATAAGCGTGTATATCTAAGGCCTTCTTTATTGATGTAAAAAAAATAGTCACTTTTATACTATTATAATTTTACGTATTATTAATAAGTGTCATTTACAATAATGTATCTGTCAATATGATGTAAACAATATTTTTGTTTCTTTTTTCATTTTTGTATCGCATATTCTAGATAATTGTATCGACATTTTTTCATTGTAAAAAAAAAACGATTTTAATTGTTCTAACTCGATAGAAATTACCAGAAAGTTAATTTATTCGGTAGCTAATTACACTGTACTTAGATTGTGAGCATAATATTAATAAAAATATTGAGTACGTATTAAAACCTGCTTTTTGGTCCTTAGTTCCCCGTTTTCCTTTGATAAATAAATGATAAATGATTTTATTTCTGTAAGTAGGTTTGAACAACCACTTTTACACGTCAATCATATTTTAAAAACTAGATGAGGTCGGCGTTTCCTATCTGACTACTCTGAGAAGAAAGGCCGAAACAAACTCAGAGGTCACAGTCTCTTTTAAAGTCCAGACATAATCTTGGTCAGATCATGTGAAGACCATGTAGATTTGTGTCTGAGATGGTCTTTTGAGGAAAAACCACACAGATTGAGTGGACCTGTCCAGTCAGTGCACGCATTTGTCAGTAATCGTGTAGCTCAACTCAGAACTTAAGGAGCTCAACGATTCGACGAACAATACCAAAGAAAAGACATTTGGGTAGGCCACAAAAATTACTCAAACTGCCAGACCATGATTAAAATTAACTGAGGAGAGAAAAAAAAGCAACAATGACCCACATAGTCTTCACATTCACAATATTAAAATGATAATCAATGTAGCCTGAATGCTACTCACATTCACAGACAGTTTACTCTTTAAAAGTCATCAAAAATACCATAAGTTATTATTTAGAATATCAAGAGTCAGCATGTTAATGAGGTGAGTTATTATGTATGGTCTATTCCACATGTGTCTGATGAAAATACAAATGCAAATAACTGCAAATTGGAAGTATGTAGGATATATTTAATACTATGGAAATATATATATATGACGGAGAAGGTACGTCTCTTTCGTTATTATCAGCCATATTTTAACTAATATGGGCGTACTATGGGTAGTGTTGGTTTTTGCGCAATAGAAAAACCGTTTGCAGTTCAAATCAAATTATAATTTACGATCAAATTAATCAAATTAGCGAATCACACACTGTAGGTGCACGACACAACTATACGGAACGCGCGACATTTTCTAAACGTGTTCACTGCTTAGCCGCCATCAACAAACTCTGCTTTTACTCTGGTCAAGCGTTATGTTATAGACTCTGTCGAGCGCCACCTGGTGGCGCTGGCGTCCTGATTTGTCAAAGTCAAACGACTGATTTAACCTTTTCCGTCATATATATATATATGTATATATTTTAAAGTAGTATGTGCTAAATATAAAGTTCATAAAGGCTTCACAGTAAATCAGACAAGCAATTAAGAATTTTAGCTTTCTGCTTAGTTAGGGAAGCAAAGTGTAAAAAGCTTGCAAAACCTAGCTTATGGAGAGTTAAATTCCAACATTGTTCTTCACTGTGGAGGACAAAGTGGAGTGATAGGTCTACGCGGAATTCTTGAATCAAGGAGAGTTGATTATTCTTTTAAAAATGTTACATACAAACATTGCACCGTTTTAACATCATCGTTCTCCTAAAGTGTGTATGTTGGCGAACTTCAATCTATCTAAGTAGGTTTATTTCGTTTTGTTTTTGTTTATATGCCAAACGAAGCGTTTTCAAACGCGTTGAAGATGCAAACCACATACCAAAGCGAGATTCGTCAGTAAAACACACAAAACGCCACTCTTCTTCTGTCCAATTTTTGTGGTCACGAGCTCATTGTAAATGGGCTCTACGATGGCGAGGGTCAATAGGTGGTACACGTAGCGGGCTTCGGGATTGGAGATTGACTTCTTATGGTTTGATCGCCTATTAACATCCCTGAAGAGCTGTGAAGCCTCGTAACCAACATCATCGCGGTTATTGTACGATTTCGTCGAGCGGTAATTTGTATGTAACGATTTTGTCTGCGAGTGGTGATGAAAGCTCGTCCTCCGAGTTGCTCTGCAGCGCTGCCAGTGATACGGTAATGAGTCCAAAGTCGACTAACAACACTCTGCGTAGTGCCCAGAGCGATTGCCACAGCACGTTGCCGAGAACCGGCTTCCAATATTCCCACGGATCTGATAATTTTTTCTCAGCTCAAATAACGTCAACGTTCTTTTGTATTGTTTCTATTCAGAATTATGGCAGGAATTTTACTGATTTGCGCTCAAACCCGTTGCAGAATTATATAGATTATGACTTGACAGACAATTTTCATCATTTGACCGAAATTCAAAAACTATTCCCTTTTCAAATGATGAAATTTACTAAAAAAGTATCCTTAAGAGTTACGAAAAATAAAATTAAAAACCAGATTTTTTGTAACCAACAAAAACGTGGTTGATCCCTAGACACTTGATGTGTGTATATACCATAGTTTTTTGTTTCACTTTAGAAGAAAACCATTACACTGACTTATGACAAAGCCTAGCATCTTTGACGCTCTTTAGATACGCGGTCTAAGTGTGGTGCAAAGGTTAGTATTAGGTCAAAGATAACTACCAGGTCACGTATAGTAAATTTTGTCCCCAATAATGTAATACACTGTCTTTAAGGATTTTTTTTTTTTTTTGGAATACGTAACGTTGTAACATTTCTTTGAGTTCAAATGCATTTCTTTGTTTTGCACCATTGTATCAAGCTATTAAGATCCATCTGTGAGAGCCAGGAGTCTCTGACAGAATTAATTGTTCTGAAAAACTTTAAGTCATCCGCTTATACAAAAATTTCGGAGTGCCGGAAAAGCTGGGTATGTTATAATTAAATAGTTTCATAAAATTGCCCCCAGATCGGCCTTTTGTGATTCCAGAGGAGATATTAGATAGATTGATAACCATTTACCACGACAAAGAAAGATCTATCTGCTAAATATGAAATCATCCATTCAAGCAAGCTGCCAGTGATAATATAAGCACGCAACTTATAAGAAAGGATTTTGTGGGAAACTTTATCAAAGGCCTTGCTGAAGTCAGTATAAATGACGTCAATCTGATGACCAGCATCAACAGCCCCATTTAAAGGTCAGTAAATGGAACCAGTTTAGTACTTGTTGATCGTGATCAAACAAAGCCGTGCTGATGATCGCTATTGGATATCTTTAAATGGTTTTAGAAATGCGGGCAGAGTAGTGACTTAATTATTTTGCCATTGTTAACCGATTTCTGTAAAGGCACCATCACTGCAATTTTCCATTTTCAAGGGATTATGCCAGAAATTAAGGACTTGCTGTATTTGAGCAGAAGTGGATATACTAACTCCGCCGCGCAAGCTGTAAGTAGGTAATAAATATTGGCGGTATGCCATCAGGACCCGCACCTTTGTTAATATTATAGAGGTATGAGGAACAGGTTGTTAAGTTCACTCATACTCTATGGAAAAGGGAGGATCCTCCGACCAGACGGGTGTCGTGTCTGGTGGGCAACTGCCCGACGTTTGATGTCGGGACGTTTTTTATATATGCTAGTTGCGCGGTAAACTCTGCTTGCGTGACGTCAGTGTAACGTGTAGCTCGCATGTGGCGATGTAGATACCGTTACAATATCTAACTAAACTAAATTTTTTATTTTTTTTTAGTATGATCGGTCAGCTAATAGTTCAATTTCCCTCGACGGCCTTCCGTCTCCATTATCAGCCCTTCGATGAAAGTCATACCCTAGCTAGGTCTAAATTTCTCATCGAGATCAATGAAATAAGCCCAAACACAATGTAACTGCTGTAAACTGTTAAGGAGCTCTCTCAACTGTCGTCCGTCTCCATCATAAGATCAACTCCAGGTCTCTATTTTGTTGAAGCGTCATCAGAACTACACACGTGTGCCGAGTTTCAACACAATCGGTTCACAAGTGAAAATTCAGTAGGTGGTAAATTAATCAACCCCTATTTTTTCGACACTCAGGGCTGGATTTCGTTTTCAATGTTTAATGGGACCAACTTCAAAGTATACCCTTTCCAATCAAAATATAATTATGAAAATCGGACTACTTTGTATAAAGTTATGCGTACTCATAAATAAAAATATATATATATATACTTCATGCTATAACATATCTCGACACAAAACAATTGGCAGCTCTAGCTCCTACTCTCGATGATGACGTCACAAGCACAGACAAGGATGCGGACGCAGCTAACTGGCTGGTTGCCTCAGGGAATCTGGCTTCCGAGTCCTGTAAAGCTCTGCTGTTCCACTTGTGTCATATTGTGGTGCTGTCTTCTCCTACACCGGCGTTTGATCTTGGATACCTGCAGCTTTTTAAAGCTATTGATGCTTACAGAACTGAACAAATAGCACGCTGTACACAAGCCCTGGCGAACATCAAAGTATATGCGTCGACTTGAGAACCTTCTTTTTTTTCGTCGGTTAAAAAGACTGCGAAGCTTTTTAGTGGGGAAGGTTACTATAATATAAGTGAGTTCCTGAATGAAAAATATTTTAAGTTAGTTTATTTTTGTGTATCTTTAGCATGCCTACATTGTAAAATACGGCTGAACTTGTCCTCATTTTTGTTATCCTTTATACCCATATTTGCAAAATAAAATTATCTTTATCTTTAATATTATAAATGCGAAGGTAACTCTGTGACCTTTTCACGTCTTAAGGGCTAAGCGGATTTCGATGAAATTTGGGACAGAAAAAGAATTTGGGACACGGGTAGACCATGACCTAGGTCAGTAGTACGGTTACCACATGTACTCTAAAATAGAGTATTGTCCTCTTTTTCGTGTAGGTGTGTATAAAGTACGCTAAAATACTCTATTTACGTAACTCTGACTGTTACTGACTTTTTCTCCCATAAGAATGTAAAGTGGAGAGACGAAAGGAACAAAGCTTCCCTAAAGAATAGAATAGAATAGAATAGAATACTCTTTATTATGTACACCATAAAAATTACAGATATAAATGTAGACATTTTACACAGGGTGACACAATGGGCGGTCTTATCGCTAAAAGCGATCTTTTACAGACAACTTTTGGATGGATTCAAGGGAGAAGGAGAGACAATAATGCAGGTAGTCAGTGGTGTACCATTTACGTAATACAACAAATACATACATACATAAAACATATACTTATCTACATATAATATATACAATAATAAACATGAAACAAGACCAAGGAAACTAAATGTAATGATGATGTTTAAGGACAGAGGAAGCGATTTTTAACCATAATTTTAAAAGTGGGCAAAGATTGAGCACGCCTTATCGACTCGGGCAAAGCATTCCATAACCGTACTGCTTGAACTGTAAAAGACTTGTCATAAAAACTGGTGGAACGCATCGGCATATCTAGTCTTAAGTTTTCCGATGACCTAAGATATCTATTATGTGTGTCATGAAGGAACTTGAAACGTTCTTTAAGATAAGAGGGGGTTTTAGGGTTGAACAGAATATTGTAGAGCTGAAACAAGATATGAGAATTCCGGCGAAGACGTATGGGAAGCCAATTGAGCTTTGTACGAAATTCAGAAATGTGATCATAATTGCGCTGGCCAAATATAAATCTAATGCAAAAGTTTTGAAGTCGCTCAAATTTATCTAGTTGTGCCTCAGTGAGATCGAGATAACTGACATCAGCGTAGTCAAGGATGGGAAGTAAAAGGGATTGTGCAAGCGCAATTTTTGTGGCAGTTGGAAGAAAGTTCCGCAATCGTCTCAGGGACTTACCAGATGCAAAAAATTTGCGACTTACTTCCTGCAACTGAGGACCCCAAGAAAGATGTTTGTCGATCCAAACCCCAAGATTCTTAACCTTTTCGCTGACTGGAATAGCAGTTCCATTAAATTGTACCTGAGGAAGCTATGACCAGTTTACTTTGGGTGTCATCCTAGAGCTGCCAACAACAATGACCTGAGTCTTCGATGGATTAACCTGCAACCCATGTGCCTCACTCCACTCGCAAATTGAACCCAAATCTTTGTTTACTATATTAATTGCATCAGCCAAATCCGAAAGGGCAGCTTGTTTATATATTTGTAAATCATCTGCATAAAGGTGGTAGGAAGTTTTTTGGAAATAGAGTTTATAAATATTGCGAAGAGTAAAGGAGATAAAACGCCACCCTGAGGTACACCGGCAGAAGTATAACACCACGAAGAGCAAGACTCTTCCACACATATACGCTGCCGGCGGCTATACAGGTAACTATGAAACCAGTCAATCGCCGTTGGAGATATGTTAAGCGAACGAAGCATGCCAAGCAGAATATCGAAATCGACAGTATTAAACGCGTTACTAAAATCCAGTAAGCAAAGTACCGTCAGATTTCCCGCTTCCATGCCTAACCGTATGTCATCAGTGCTAAGACTGTAGCGATGCTATGACCAGGACGAAAACCGGATTGGAAAGGATTCAGCAGGCTATTCTTATAAATAAAAGCACTGAGCTGATTGTGGACAAGGCGTTCAAGGACTTTTGAGAGGAAAGGCAAGATGGAGATAGGACGGTATTCTGAAAAGGAAGTAGGATTAGATTTTTTGGGTAAAGGAGTGATTTTTGCCTCTTTCCACATCGATGGAAAAACACCGTAGGTTATAGAGTAGTTTAGGATGTAGCATAGGATAGGAAGGATTTTGTCGAGGACAGGGAGTATCATTTTCCGACTTACACAATCACTACCAACTGCGTTAGATGTGATTGAAACTACGCTCTTCTTAACATCACAATCAGAGAATTGACTAAAAATAAATGGGGGATGGTCCGGAGTTAGAAGGTTTGAAAGATAGTTTATTGTAGCTGCCTTCGTGGTTCTATTACAGTGGGACGCAGATGAGAAGTGTTGATTCAGTATATCAATATCTAAGTTTTTAGGAATCGATTCTTGTCGCGATTTTCCAACTCCCAATGATTTAAGAAATTTCCAGACTTTAGCTGGATCTCCGTTTTCAACAGAGGTGTGGATATGGCGGCGTTGGGCATCTCTACACACCTTATTGCAGCGATTACGAGCATTCACAAGGATCTCCCAGTTCGACGGCGAAGGCCGACACTTAAATTTAGTTTTGGTTACAGCCTTCCTGTGCATGACACTTCTAATATCGTCTGTAAGCCATGGTGCCGGAAGATGCTTAATTTTTACAGCACGAATGGGAGCGTGGACATCGTACAGCTGCACAATATTGGCTGTAAACAGGTTGACTTTATCGTCAATCGACTCGACACTGGCTAAAGGAGACCAGTCAATGCTGTTAGCGTCTCTTCGAAGAGTATCAGTATTCATGCCACTAAAGTTGCGCTGCAGGAGAATACTAGGTTTTGCCTTAGGTGGGCGAATTTTGTAGGAGAGGAATAATAGGTCATAGTAAGAAAACATGTCAGCCGGGCACTGACCATGCTTGCTGGCATGTTGAGGAGAGGAAACATTGAGAAGGTGAGGAGAACGTAATTAAAAACGATCAAATCAAATATTACCATTTAAAGTTTCATTGCAAAGAGGCTGTAACTATCTTTAAGAAATACAATATTTGTTGAATGCTGGGAAAAGTAACGAAAAGTGTTTTAATTGAACATAAATAAGTAAAAAAAAATAAGTACTCCTTTTTATGCTATGTACTTTATTGTCGTTCTACCGAAATGAAAAAATACTTTATTTCTCCCAAAAACAGGTGGCAACCCTAGTCAGTAGGTAACATAAGATACTTTTTAGCCCCGTAGTCATTCCCATGGGATGATTTCCAACCTCCACGCGGGTGAATCTGCGGGCAAAAGTTAGTCTGATGTAAACTTGATAATAATATACCTACATACCTACTTTTACTAAATATTAAACTAAAGTACGATGCATAACACGAGCGATACATTCATTTGTTAATTAAAAGTCTGTAGTTCTTCACAGCTAGTATCAACGCCATCTAGTAGTAATTTCTAAAACTATCTTCAATGGGACTTAAATATTTGCAGTACCTTCCTACTGGCGTAGTCTAACGTTGCTCTGTAAACTTGTAGATGGCGCTGTTACGCTGTATATGCTTGTGACGAAGGTACTGCTAACGTTACTATGTACCGAAGGACCAAAATAATTTCTTTAGGTATTAATAGATAGCGCTGATTGAAAAAAATTCGTCAGCGTACTCCTACCCTTACTCTTTATTTTACATAATTATAAGAGACCCCAAAGGGACCTCCGAGCAACGTCCTCTCGTCAGTTTCAATTGCCATAATAATACCTACGATGATTGTTGATACTTACGGTGGTAAGAAACCCAAAACTTTGACAACTGCTAGCATGACCAGCGGGGTAATTACGTAACACAGTAACAGTAGGAATGGCTTTCATTTTGACAGTTCAACAACATTCATTGCGTTATTTACGTTGATAAGCTGACAAATGTTTCGAAAATTTAAAGCAATATATGAGCAATAGGCTTCAAAATGATTCAGATTGTGATAGTGTGTTACCTACGTAATTAGGGTGTGGTTCGACCTATCTCTACGAAAAATTGGTAGGCATACTTCATTATCTCTTTCTGTAAATACATAAATATCATACAGGGTGGCAGACATCGACTTGCAAACTGAAACCATGAGTTCAGCACATGATTCTAAACCCCCTAACGTAGAAAATTTTCGTCGGTTATCAAAAAAAAACATCTTTTGTTTTATAGAAAAATGCAACACCTACGCGGTCTAAATCTATGGAACAGCAATTTTTTTTTAATAACTGACGAAACATTTCTACGCAGGGTGGATCAGAATAATGTGCTGAATCCACGGTAACAGGTTGCACGTCGATGTCCCTGACCCCTGTATATATAAATTAAATAATTTTCTTAGATGTGTTAAACTATCTGGCGGTTGGTAATGAAAAGTCGGTGTCGGTAAAACTGTATCGTGTCAAACTTGGCTACTACGTAATTTTGCTATATTATGCTGGATAGCGTTACTTAGACATAGGATCACAGTTTTTCTCCTGATTTCTTCTGATAGCCTCTTTATAGTATAATATTAAATCTCTTTGTCCTGTTGTTTTTTGTTTTTCCATTATAGTTACCTACGTTAAAATTACTGTTAAAGTCGGCTTCCTCTGTGGGCTACTTTTATCGGTACTTCATCATCATCACCCACTACCTCACTTCCCTCTCTGCTGAACACAGGCCTCCCTTTTCTTGTGACAACCCCACACTCCTGTGCCAGCCTCATCCAGGTTCTACCCGCCATGTTAATAATGTCGTCCGCCCATCTCGCTGCCGGACGACCGACACTTCGTCTTCCATTCCTTGGACTCCACTCGATCACTGCTTTACTCCACCTTTCCACACTGCGTCTAAAGTCTTACGCCGAACATGGAACACTCCATGGCTCTCTATGCAACTCAGTACTTACTACTCAGTTATTGGGTTATGGAGCTCGTAATTATAACTCTTCGTTTGGAGTTAAATGATATTATTATTAGTAGAGCTACACTAGTCGTGAGGAAAGTTTTGAGTATGAATGTGGATATCTATAAGAGTAGGGGAAGACCAGAGAAACGATGGATGAATTGTGTGAAAGATGATATGGATTAAAAGAGGGTGACTACCGAGATGAGGACTGATAGAGAAGTATTTATGAAAAAGACATGTTTCGCTGATCCCAAATGAATAAAGGCAGGAGAATAATGAATGATTATGACGCTTATCACCAAACCAATTTCTGCTGTTAAGCAGCGTTGCTGTATTCCGGCTTGCAGGCGCGGATACAGGGGGGACAATGGGTGCAGTTGCCCTGGGCTTAGACAAACTGAGTTTAGAGCTGTAAATTAGACATAAAAATTGTTTTATAACCTGTTTTATATTTTATATATTACTACGATAGAGATAAGTCGTAGTCATCCTCGAAAAGGGGGGCACATTGTTGAGCTTACGGCAAATTGGTGCCGATGGTTGATCAGACTAGGCTCGGTGGAACGCAGAGCTAAGAGGCCCATTGGCGACATAAAACTGGTGGATGTCAAACTTCACAGCTTGGCTCATCGTGTATCGCCGCAAGGATGCCTGCTTGGCGGTCTTCTACAGATTGTACTTCGGTGAGTGTGCCCTAAAACTCCACGACCTCATTCCACCGGCTCCCTTCTACCATCGGACATCTAGACGCACTGCAAGTTACCATTCCTATCTAGTTGCTATTCCACCAATTTGCACTAAGCGCTTCCAAATATCTTTTATAAATGCGCACAGCATAAGAGTGGAACTCTCTACCTGCGTCTGTGTTTCCGAACGCATACAACCCAAATCTCTTCAAAGTGAGAGTGAACATGCTTCTTCTGGGTAAGCTCACTCCATCGTCGACTTTGTCTCTGCCATCTCTGACCTTGACTAGAGTCAAGAGCAAACCCATCTCAAATAAAAAAAATATAAAAAATCATGGCTTGTGAACCCAGCAGAGACAAAAAAAAATCCCCCCCCCCTTGAGAGAAAACTAGATCCGTGCCTGCCGACTGGAAGCGTTTGTTTGGTGGTGTAATTATAGAGGTATGAGGAACAGGGTGTAAAGTTCACTCAAACCTCCATAGATAAGGGAGGATCCTCCGACCAGACGGGTGTTGTGTCTGGTGGGCAACTGCCCGACGGTTGATGTCAGGATGTTGTATATATGCTAGTTGCGCGGTAAACTCTGCTTGCGCGATGCAGGATTTTGCGTGACGTCAGTATGACGCGTAGCTCGCATGTGGCGATTGTAGATGCCGCTACATAATTACTTGCAGGCGTAGGTAGGTATTAGACATTTCAGCTTCTCTTGAAATATGGTGACACACTTGCGATACCATTCCTATTCGATGGCCATAGGCGGCAGACACCAGCTCTTACCATCAGGTGGGGGACTACTTGTTTGATACCTACTTTTGAATGTGGTAATTTAGACATTTCATTAGCTTTCAATCAGAGCTTGAAATACCGGTATTTTTGTAAACCGGTACCATTGGCTTTGATGTGATACTGGTACCAGTCGTAGTACATAGTACCGGTACCAGACGTAATACCTGTACTATTTGTATTTCTAATCAGTATCGGCACTGTACCGGTACCAAACAAATATTTCCGTAATTTAGAGTGAGAAAACAGTTGTCAAAGGCTTATTTAATAGGCATTAAAAAATAATTTAAAGGTACAAATACGAGATTTGTAGTACGCGGCGGATACCTGAATTTGTTACCGATACTTATTAGGTGGAGTACAGGTACCCGTCTGAAACCGGTACCCAGGTACCGAAATAACAAGACCCGGTACCCAGGTACCGAAATAACAAGACGCGGTAATTATCGGTACAGAATTTGTATTTTGGTACCGGTTTTAATATACTTATTTAGTGGTTACTGGAAACAGTGAAGCCCATTTTCAGCAGTGGGTAATGTTTGCAGAATAAGGGCGTAGGGTTCAAATAAAACCAAATAATTATTACACATAATAATACCATCTTGGCACTCTATTTCCTAAACACTATGACATTTGAAAAATAGACTTAGACCGGACATAAGAAATGACAAGACGACATGCCTGTAAGATCAATGACTACATGATAGACATAGGTACATATAAAAGGTATATCTTAATTGATGAAGAAGAAAAAATAATATACTTTACTGGACACTGAGATAGAAGAACGTTACCAATTACCATAAACAAAAAGTTCAAAGTATTAATTTCTTCCAGACAAAAATTTGAATAGAAAGAATCACTAAGAAAATTATAAAAGGCAGTTTGAAGTATAGTAGAAACTGTTGAAAATTTTAAGTTACTTATTTTAATATTTTGATAAATAGACATCAAAATTACTTAATAACTATTCGTTCCCTAGCTTTCACCCACGCGTTATTTTACCATGAATTTCCGGGATTTTATACACTTTTTGTGCTAAGTTACGTTCCACCGCGGACCTAGGGAACAATGATTCCTTACTGGTCCTTTTGATCCAGATCACTAAAAGTGATGGAACCTCATCCAAATCCTTTCAGCTGCTTTGCCTTTACATTCAAACATTCTCAATCATTTCTTAAAACTAGTGATATCGTAGACAATTATTATGATGATAGACGATTATGAAAGTACGTAATATTATAGACACTTTTAATGACAATGAGATTGGTATAATAATATAGTAAGTACCTAGGTATGGAGGATCGCAAAATATAATGACATTTTAGTATTAATTAAAAAATCAACTTCCTGCCCTAGTCCCATGTAACTTGTCGTTGGCGCAACACGTTTTGTTCTGCTATTCTCCCCTGTCAACCGTCACAAAAAATTCACTCCCTTCTCTTTCATATCATTCATTATAAATAAAATAAGTTAATATGACAAATATTCAATGTTGGAAAATAATAGATATTGTTTACCGGTAATTAATATATAGTGCCCTCTTAATAAGTGCTTGTACCTATTCTGTTCCACCGCGGACCTAAGGACCAATCATTAATTGTAGGGGATTGCACTAAACCACCAAAAGTGATGGAAGCTCATCCAAACCCTTTTAGCCGTTTTGGCTTTACATTCAAACCTAAGATTCAAACATTTTAATTCATTTCTTAAAACTAATGATACTGTAAACAATTATTATGATCATTGATGATTATGATACTTATGAAAGTGGGTATATATAGACACTTATAATGAAAATGAGAATAATTACTATGTGATTAGTATACTTAGTATTTAGAATAGTAAATTATAACGACATGTGTTAATTCAAAAAGTGACGTAAGACTGCTGGGAATATCCCAAAAATGTATAAATAATTGTGACTCATTAGCCCTCGTAACCCACGGGCGATTTTTTTTCGCGCACTTGATTTTCAACGCACTGCTTCGATGTTTGAAAATCCAACAGTGTATTTTACTGACGCGCTGGGATGTACTATGTAGGATTCTCAATGCTCGGCATCGAGAGATGAAAATCCAGTGCTCGATTAAAAATCATCGCATTAAAAACTCTCCCGAGCGAGCCGGTCAACAATTGACCTTATTCATAATAAGAAAACAACAGACAGAAGACAAAAAAGAACGGACAGAAGTCAATTCAAGTCAAGTCGGATTTTCAGAAGACTGAAAAGACAGAAGTCAATTGATAAGTTTATATGCCATATTTTTTTTTTACCGGTTTTTATTAATAATGCCATCTTAATAAATGCTTGTTCTTTATCAATTTCAGGTGTTATTATTTTGTCTTTATCCTTTTATAGACACGACGTTCAGTTAAATTTTTCATTATTTTGTTGTGAGCGTAAAATAAAATATTATTCCTTTCCTAATAGGAAAGGACATTTCACATGAACGATGAGAGTCAAACATTGATCTCAAAATTAGGTCGAATTTAGTACCAACAAAATTTGCTTGAGTAATATTTCAAAAACCGCAACGTAACCTTGCCAGAAAAATCTGGTAAAAATTAAAAAAAAAACATCCGAATAAATAATAATTACCATCCTATTGCATGTAATTTGTACAGCATCTCCTCCATCTGTTTGCTGATGTCATAAAACCTTTGTTTCCCGGCGTAGAGCTGTTTCACTCGCACCCTGCACTGCTGATGAGTAATATGAGGCATTTCCTCATTATAAAAACTCCACAGCCATTTATTAATCTTCGTTCGTTCCTTCTGTATTTTAAGCAGTCGAGCCCTTTTGACACATAGCTCGTTGTAAATTTTGGTAGCTTCATCATTCGAGTTTGCTGGCAAGAATAGTAGGTTCGGAAGCTTGTTTATGAAGTCGTCTTGTTTTTTATCGTGGGGCGGGAGGAAGTCTTCTAATTGCTGTTTCAAATATGACATATAGTCCTGCCTGTTGGTGACCAGGCCGCCACTGTGGACTGGTATGTCCGCGATAGGCTCCTGTGATAGCGTGTCTTCGTCTCTTAATTGTACCATGGTCTTACAAAGATTTTGTTGAATAGGTAAAGAATGGGATTACCTGAAACAATAAAAAATAATATTATGGTGCTGTTCCACAATCGATGGGACACTTGATACCGTGTCCTGCATATTGTGAGTCTATACTTACAAGTTTCTAAGTTTGTTTCGGTCTTTCTTTTCAGAGTAATCAGTTATGAAACACCGAACTCATCTGGCGAAAGGTGGGTGAAAATTGTTCTATCGTTATTCAAAACTAGCTTTTGCCCGTGGCTTCGCCTACGTGAATGTCGGAAATTATCCCACGGGAACGTACTACCGGGATATAAAGTATCCTACGTGTTAATCCAGGTTATAAACTATCTGTGCTCTAAATTCCATCCAAATCCGTTCAGTAGTTTTTGCGTGAAAGAGTAACAAACATCCATCCATCCATCCTCACAAACTTTCACATTTATAATATTATAAAGTAGGATTGGATTATCTACTGTTGATTTATTCACATAACTTATAGTATTTTTGATGACCTTTAAAGAGAAAACTGTCTGTGAATGTAAGTGCAGGCTACATTGAATATATGATTATTATTTTAATATTGTGAATGTGAAGACTATGTGGGTCATTGTTGCTTTTTTTTTCTCCTCAGTTAATTTTAATCATGGTCTGGCAGTTTGAGTAATTTTTGTGGCCTACCCAAATGTCTTTTTTTTTGGTATTGTTCGTCGAATCGTTGAGCTCCTTAAGTTCTGAGTTGAGCTGCACGATTACTGACAAATGCGTGCACTGACTGGACAGGTCCACTCAATCTGTGTGGTTTTTCCTCAAAAGACCATTTCAGACACATATCTACATGGTCTTCACATGATCTGACCAAGATTATGTCTGGACTTTAAAAGAGACTGACCTCTGAGTTTGTTTCGGCTTTTCTTCTCAGAGTAGTCAGATAGGAAACGCCGACCTCATCTAGTTTTTAAAATATGATTGACGTGTAAAAGTGATTGTTCAAACCTACTTACAGAAATAAAATCATTTATCAATTACGAGTACACCTACTTATCATACACCGTATACACCGTGTTTTTTATTTACGTTAACTTCACGAGAACATTCTTTAGGCCTAATTAAGTTAATTTCTCCAAGAAACTATATAATGTCCTAAATCATAGCGTTTCTAAAATATTCAAAACTTTAATTTAGTCACTTATGTGCGTTAAACCAGTGTAGAATCTTTTTAATCCATAACCAAATAATATGTGGTTTAAAAAAAAAGAGAGAGTGAGAAAAGATAAAAAAAGAAAGAGAAAGAGAAAAAACAGTAAAAAGAAGACAAAAGGAATGAGTTTAAAGAGTTTTCAATTCCAACATATCCTCCGACAAGAAGGTCAAAGATAATGAGTTCGTTTGATGTTGACTTTAATGAGCTGTCATGGATATAATTCAAACACTGTCATAGTTGACACTAACTTTTGCCTAACTCAAAAGTGCCTTTTACAATGTTGCAAACAAAAAATATTTATCGTATTTAACAAAAACAGATTTACAAGATAGTTTCTGTTAATGTACCAAGCACTATGTCGAAGTTAACGCAAATAAAAAAATACACAGTTTATATAATAAATAATGATGTATAGCTAGGTATATATCAAAAGGTTGTATATAATTTTTTAATGTATCTAATTAGACACTGTAATTATAGGTATTATTATATTATTATTAGGTATCATTGGACTGCCTCATTGGTCCAGTGGTCGCAAGCACTACTGCTGAGCATGAGGACCTGGGTTCAATTCCCAGGTCGGGCAAAGTGTTCTTGGATTTTTCTATCAGAAATTTCTCAGTAGCAACCCGGAGTCTAGATTTGTGCCCGGTTGATGGCAATAGGCTCGCCCCCTGTTACATGGGACTTAAACATAACTGGCGAAATGTGGGTGTACGATAGAAGTACCTCTGCCTAACCCGTTGGGGATTGTAGGCGTGATGTTATGTTATAAACAGAGATCGGATATTCGGAGCCATATTCGCCTAAAGTTGAGATGTTGGCTAATATGGAAAGCGCTTTTGTATCGATAGAATCCCGCTAACGTCAGTTTCAGTGACCAAACCGGACCAAATCATAGCGATCGAAAGGTAGCGATGAAAGTTGTTGTAGCCGAGGTAATATTTACGTAAAATCAGGATATAGTACTTAATTTAATAAAAAATAATAATTAATTAAATTTATGTTTTTTTTTGTTTTAACTAACATGCACCACCCCTCCTCTTAAACCCTGCATAACACATAATTGCATCGAAAGTTAAATAATAATTTTAAATAAATATGCTTCTGAATAATATTTAAAAAAAAAAAAATTGTCTTCCGTATTTTCATAGCAAAAATTAACTTTAGGAAAATATGCATCCGAATATCCGAACTCTGGTTATAAACAAGGTTTTGTGGCAGTACCGTAAATCTCTTTGTCGCATATTAACGCCAAGAGTACCTGTTGGTTAGTAGCACACCAATTGCTAAACACATTTTCTATCGCAAGCCGAATGATTTTGAATGAACTCATTCCCATTCCCATTCATTCTCATTCTCATTCCCAATTCATTTCTTCATATGTTTAACGAGTAGCAGAAGACCAAAGAAACGATGGATCGACTGTGCGAAAGATGATATGGCTTGAAAGGGGGTGATTACCAAGCTGACGACTGATAGATAAATGATAAATGATTTTATTTCTGTAAGTAGGTTTGAACAAACACTTTTACTTTAGAGAAGAAGTATGGACTACAAAAACTTGTTGCGCCGAGCACAAAAATAAATTGGTATAAGGGTAGAAGAATAATGATATGTTTAAAATGTTGTTGTATTCATAAAATGAAAGATATTGCAATTGTATGTGTGTTACTCAATTACCTCGCAGGTTGGCTAAGTCCCGCTCCCAACGCTATACAATTGCATAACTGCACGGTATGTAATGCATTCGATCAATAATCGAGAGCCCACGCATGCGTCCCGCGGGTCTAAAAGATGTGCCATCCGCCTTTGTTTATTTGTTTAACATAACAGACATCACGCCTGTATTTCGCGAAGAGGTAGGCAGGAGGTTGAAGTGCACCCACATTTCACCAGCACCCTAATTATGTAACACCCTATCTATCACAATCTAAATAATTTTGAAGCCTATTGCTAATCCATTGCTTCTTATGTTCGAAAAATTTGTCTGCTCAACAACGTAAATAACGCAATGAATGTTGTTGAACTGTCAAAATGAAACCCTTTCCTACTGTTAGTGTGTTACGTAATTACCCCGCAGACCCACGTAATAGGAAACGAACCTATTGTCATTGCGGACCTCATCTAGTGTTAAAATATTATTATTTATTTTGAAGTGTAAAAGTGTTTTTTTTTAAACCATCATCATTATTCCAATATATTTGTGGTCGACGCAACATGTATTTTTCTTCCCCACTTCTCCATCAGTCGTCATCCCGGCAGTCACCCCCTTTATATCCATGTCATCTGTCACATAGTCCATCCATCGTTTCTCTGATCTTCTCCTACTTTTTTAACCTTCCACATTTTTCTTTCCTCACGACATTGGTTTTTTTAAACCTATTTAATGAAATAAATATGTCATATATTCATCGTTTATCATTAATTATATTCATTCAAAATCAAAATCAAAATATTTTATTTTACATAAACCAACATGGGCACTTATGAAACGTCAGAAGCTAGGTGCACGGTTCCAATTGGTTGTTTCCTATGGAGAAGAGCCGGCAAGAAACTCCACGGTTACTCTTTTAAAAATAAGGGGCTTTTACAATGTTTCAAATTACAGTGTTGATAATGGGAGGAAAGTGTAGGCCTGACAACAAGTAACAGGCACACAAAAAAATGAGTGTCATACTGAATTTCGACAGTTATCTATTTCGACACGGTCCCAATTTCGAAAAACAATAGTTCGACTTCTCATTGCTTCGACAGAACATATATTCGACTAGCATTAGTTCGACATAACACACTTCGACAACACACTCCTTCGAAAAACACTACTTCGACAGAACACTTCATCGATATGCACTTGTTCGGCGAATCTCTAATTCGATGGAGCATACCTTCGAAATAAATGTGCTCTGAAATGTGACAATAATAATTGAATTTCGCTTTATGGTTTTAACTACAAAATAAAAACATTTAAATAATAATCAATTATGTTTTTAATTATAACCAGTAACTAATCTTTCTACAGTTTAATCATTTGTTGATGACCCAACAAATGATTAATTGTAACTTGTAATTTTTGCCGCCTACCCAAATGTCCTTTCTTTGGTATTGCGCTCCTCGCTCTCTCTAAGTCCTGACTTTCTGAGTTGAGCTGCACGTTTACTGACAACTTAAGAAGCTCAACGCTGCGACGAGCAATACCAAAGAAAGGACATTTGGGTAGGCGGCAAAAATTACAAGTTACAATTAATCATTTGTTGGGTCATCAACAAATGATTAAACTGTAGAAAGATTAGTTACTGGTTATAATTAAAAACATAATTGATTATTATTTAAATGTTTTTATTTTGTAGTTAAAACCATAAAGCGAAATTCAATTATTATTGTCACATTTCAGAGCACATTTATTTCGAAGGTATGCTCCATCGAATTAGAGATTCGCCGAACAAGTGCATATCGATGAAGTGTTCTGTCGAAGTAGTGTTTTTCGAAGGAGTGTGTTGTCGAAGTGTGTTATGTCGAACTAATGCTAGTCGAATATATGTTCTGTCGAAGCAATGAGAAGTCGAACTATTGTTTTTCGAAATTGGGACCGTGTCGAAATAGATAACTGTCGAAATTCAGTATGACACTCAAAAAAATGAGTGTCATACTGAATTTCGACAGTTATCTATTTCGACACGGTCCCAATTTCGAAAAACAATAGTTCGACTTCTCATTGCTTCGACAGAACATATATTCGACTAGCATTAGTTCGACATAACACACTTCTAAAACACACTCCTTCGAAAAACACTACTTCGACAGAACACTTCATCGATATGCACTTGTTCGGCGAATCTCTAATTCGATGGAGCATACCTTCGAAATAAATGTGCTCTGAAATGTGACAATAATAATTGAATTTCGCTTTATGGTTTTAACTACAAAATAAAAACATTTAAATAATAATCAATTATGTTTTTAATTATAACCAGTAACTAATCTTTCTACAGTTTAATCATTTGTTGATGACCCAACAAATGATTAATTGTAACTTGTAATTTTTGCCGCCTACCCAAATGTCCTTTCTTTGGTATTGCGCTCCTCGCTCTCTCTAAGTCCTGACTTTCTGAGTTGAGCTGCACGTTTACTGACAACTTAAGAAGCTCAACGCTGCGACGAGCAATACCAAAGAAAGGACATTTGGGTAGGCGGCAAAAATTACAAGTTACAATTAATCATTTGTTGGGTCATCAACAAATGATTAAACTGTAGAAAGATTAGTTACTGGTTATAATTAAAAACATAATTGATTATTATTTAAATGTTTTTATTTTGTAGTTAAAACCATAAAGCGAAATTCAATTATTATTGTCACATTTCAGAGCACATTTATTTCGAAGGTATGCTCCATCGAATTAGAGATTCGCCGAACAAGTGCATATCGATGAAGTGTTCTGTCGAAGTAGTGTTTTTCGAAGGAGTGTGTTGTCGAAGTGTGTTATGTCGAACTAATGCTAGTCGAATATATGTTCTGTCGAAGCAATGAGAAGTCGAACTATTGTTTTTCGAAATTGGGACCGTGTCGAAATAGATAACTGTCGAAATTCAGTATGACACTCCAAAAAAATATTAAAAAAGTATAAAAAATTGCATTTAAAATTGCATTGCATTATAACATTTAAAAAAACATAAAATCACGTCTTGTTTCCTAAAAGAGTTGGGCAGAGGTGTACCTATAGTAAGTAAGACCTACATTTCACCAGTTATGTAATTATTGCTTTATATTTATATATTTTGCTAGCTTCTGGCCGCAACATTGTCCGCGTGAAATTTCTAGTACCCCGACGCACCCCGTCGCATCGCATCACCTGCCCGTGCTATCTCTTGGTTTTCGCTTAGCGTCCTTTCTGACTTATTTTCTTTTTGCTCGTCTCCTAAAGGTCATAGCGTGATGTCCTCAAAAATTGGGCTATCAAATGCAAAAAGATTTTTTCAAATTCTACCGGTAGTTCCAGATTACCCTCTACAGACAAACTTACAAACAAACAAAAAAAAATACCTCTTTATTTAAGTGTAGATGTAAAAACTTGTGCAACTGCTAACCCGAGATAATCAGGCATCGCGTTGCTCGATCTTAAAATATTGAAGATAAATATAAGACACAAAAAGAACAACAACCTGTAGAATTGTTAATAACGTGTTCCTATAATTTACCGATAGTTAAATATTAACAGATGCACAGTTTCTATATGATTATCCAGTCCATATTGGTAAATTGTACTTCTTTTTGTAATTTATTGAATAAATTTGTACAATCTAAACTAATATTACAAAGAGAAAAGATTTGTTTTTTTTTTTTTGTATGTGGAGAAGGATAAACGGAGAAGGATAAACCATGACCTGGATTAGGACATCGGATACTTTCTATCCCGATATTCCCACTAGATCGAGACTTTTGCGGGTGAAACTGCGGGGCTCAGCTAGTAAATAAATAAATTTATTTTTAGCGAATTTACACACATAAAAAAAGAACTAAGTAAATCAAAATATCATACTTAATTAATTAATACTTTCTCTTCTTGCTCTTCTTCTAATAATAGTGGATAGGTACATCAAATAAAGTAAACTAATAAACAGGAATTATTAACAACAAAGATACCACACTGGTTATTTATAAATACGTCAGCCAAGAAACGTGCGTCTTCAGGTGCGTATTTAAGCTCATCCTTCACTATTTGTTTACATTCTTATCCTCAAACAAAAACATCGAAGAAAAACTAAAGATCCGTTAATTAATATAGACACCCGGCGAGCAACACATAGTAAAATACTAAAATTAATTCTTACCCAAAATCTCGTGTCCGCGGAACCAAAACAATAACACGCGTCGAAAGAAAAAATACAAAACCAATGCTCTAAGATATGTTTTAATAATCATTGGGTACATCCAGTTCGCTTGAAGGGGAAAACTAGACTGCCGGGTGTTACTCATTCCCAGGTCATTTATGAGATCTGAAGTCTATATTCCCCACTTTTACAAGTATCAACTTTACCTCTATATGAATAAAGTTGATTTCAGAATGGAACAAGATGAAATGTTAAAACTGCAGCCGAAATTGAACTTTGTATCGAGGGAATAAAGTTGCTGTTCTGAAAGTTAATGTTGGAAGCTAGGTACATTGGAAACGTAGTTGAGATAGGGTATCCGATCAATAATTTTGTACTAAAATAGATGACCTGGTCCTGATGCTAGGCTATTGCGTTGCAGTTTTGCGTTTTAAATTTTTATGCCGTATCAAAATTTTGTTAATTGATTAACTTGCTTTTGTTTTTATAAGTAATCCATTTTTAAGGCACTTCCTGGCATTCTAAGCTGAAACTTGGAATACTTATTTAAAGTTAAAGACTATGTATTTATTTCAATTGTTTAGACAGCTGATTGCGTATACTTTTGTAAGGAGTCGGTCAGTTAGTTAATAAGTAATTAAGAAAGTTAGAGCCACCGACTGTACTGGAACAATAAAAACTACATAACTTTACTAAGGCTTTTGAAGTGCGGGCACTTTCTTATAAAATGTGATTTTCAAATCGAAGCTTTTGCCCCTTCTTTTTCCGTAGCCAGAGTCTATGGGCACTAAATAATATCACGATGCTAATTAGTCATACAGTTAATAAGTAATAATTGTGCTAAAGGTGATAGTTAGAAAAGTCACAATTGATTTGTCTCAATGAGTAAAATTCTCAGGTAAATATTTGCACAAAAGCTACAAATCCACGTAGCACCGCGTAGAAAATCATGCTACGACCGCTACGCGGCATGCTACGGCGTAGCTCGTAGTCCGCTACGATCGCGCTACGTCTTGTTGTAATGCAAATACTTATTTATCATTATCTGCAGAGCCCAGGGATGGCGTACCTTTATACAGCCACGTGCCACTTTTTCCAAATAAATATTTAATGTGGCCATAATATGCCAACAAACAATCTTGACTTCTTGACTAATGGAAAACTATCGAAATAGTTTCAAAATAATCCTCCTTGTTTGCAAACAGAAATAGACCTTTACTATTATTCAGTCTTCTTAACATTTACCGTTTTATATTTATTTAAATGAAATAACAAATTAGTGCCAGCTCTGCTGTTACAAACTATATGCCAAATAATTTATATCAGGTTCACATTTTCCCTTGCATTTACGCGGCGACGATAGCCCATAGAAATATACTTATATCTATGCGACAGCCGAAATCGAAGCGCCGATCCAAGAAGGGCGCACTCCGATTTCTATGTGTGTTATTGTGACTTAGGTACCTAAGTTCTTCAATTGATGCCGTGCACAAATTATTTTGTCGCGTGCCACCAGCAGCACACGTGCCATTGGTTCGCCAGCCCTGGCCTAGCCTCTTCTGAACTATGATGGGGTTGGCTTCCAGTCTAAAAGGATGAAGCTGAATACCAGTATTTTACAGGAGCGACAGCCTATCTGACCTCCACAATCCAGTTACTGGGTAACACGATACCCCTTAGTAAGATTGGTTGTCTTATAGAGGTATGAGGAACAGGTTGTAAAGTTCACTCATACTCTATAGAAAAGGGAGGATCCTCTGACCAGACGGGTGTTGTGTCTGGTGGGCAACTGCCCGACGTTTGATGTCGGGATGTTGTATATATGCTAGTTGCGCGGTAAACTCTGATTGCGCGATGCAGGATTTTCCGTGACGTCAGTCTGACGCGTAGCTCGCATGTGGCGTTGTAGATGCCGCTACATCACTCCCCCCCGGAGACCGGAGGTCGATAGTGGGCTGAGTCTTGTATCTTGCGATGCTTGCCAGGGCCAGTTGAGGTTCCAGTGAGTCGGAACCGGGTGTCGCATAGTTCGCGGTGAGTCGGAACTGTCTGCGAAGATTCCCCAGTGAGTCGGGGTGGCGCTGCGTTATGCTCCAGTGCGTCGGATGTGGTACAGCGCCAAGTTGTGGCTGACTGCTGGCGTCGACCAGGAGAGGATTTGAAGGCTCTGCTTGTAGACCGGCCGAGAGTGCAGTGTGCTGTGCCAAGGTTGCTGATGAGGCTGAGGGTGATGACCAGGTATGCGCGGTCGCTGCATGCTGGTGGTCAGGATACCCGTTGAAGCCGTGGGTGCTGGCTGGCTGTGTGACTCGCCGCTCGAAAGCTTGAAGGAAGTGATGATGACGTCACGCTGATGTACTTGCACGAAGGCTGCGCTGACGTTCATCACGTCGGGGTCACCAGTATAGGGATATGAGGAACAGGGTGTAAAGTTCACTCATACTCTATGGAAAAGGGAGGATCCTCCGACCAGACGGGTGTCGTGTCTGGTGGGCAACTGCCCTACGGTTGATGTCGGGATGTTGTATATATGCTAGTTGCGCGGTAAACTCTGCTTGCGCGATGCAGGATTTTGCGTGACGTCATTGTGACGTGTGGCTCGCATGTGGCGATTGTAGATGCCGCTTAATCACTCCCCCCGGAGACCGGAGGTCGATAGTGGGCTGAGTCTTGTATCTTGCGATGCTTGCCAGGGCCAGGTGAGGTTCCAGGGAGTCGGAACCGGGCGTCGCATAGTTCACGGTGAGTCGGAACTGTCTGCGGTGGTACCCCAGTGCGTCGGGGTGGCGCTGCGTTATGCCCCAGTGCGTCGGATGTGGTACAGCGCCGAGTTGAGGCTGACTGCTGGCGTCGACCAGGAGAGGATTTGAAGGCTCTGCTTGTAGACCGGCCGATAGTGCAGTGTGCTGTGCCAAGGTTGCTGATGAGGCTGAGGGTGATGACCAGGTATGCGCGGTCGCTGCATGCTGGTGGTCAGGATACCCGTTGAAGCCGTGGGTGCTGGCTGGCTGTGTGACTCGCCGCTCGAAAGCTTGAAGGAAGTGATGATGACGTCACGCTGATGTACTTGCACGAAGGCTGCGCTGACGTTCATGTTCGGGGTCACCAGTATAGAGGTATGAGGAACAGGGTGTAAAATTCACTCATACTCTATGGAAAAGGGAGGATCCTCCGACCAGACGGGTCTTGTGTCTGGTGGGCAACTGCCCGACGATTGATGTCGGGATGTTGTATATATGCTAGTTGCGCGGTAAACTCTGATTGCGCGATGCAGGATTTTCCGTGACGTCAGTCTGACGCGTAGCTCGCATGTGGCGTTGTAGATGCCGCTACATCACTCCCCCCCGGAGACCGGAGGTCGATAGTGGGCTGAGTCTTGTATCTTGCGATGCTTGCCAGGGCCAGTTGAGGTTCCAGTGAGTCGGAACCGGGTGTCGCATAGTTCGCGGTGAGTCGGAACTGTCTGCGAAGATTCCCCAGTGAGTCGGGGTGGCGCTGCGTTATGCTCCAGTGCGTCGGATGTGGTACAGCGCCAAGTTGTGGCTGACTGCTGGCGTCGACCAGGAGAGGATTTGAAGGCTCTGCTTGTAGACCGGCCGAGAGTGCAGTGTGCTGTGCCAAGGTTGCTGATGAGGCTGAGGGTGATGACCAGGTATGCGCGGTCGCTGCATGCTGGTGGTCAGGATACCCGTTGAAGCCGTGGGTGCTGGCTGGCTGTGTGACTCGCCGCTCGAAAGCTTGAAGGAAGTGATGATGACGTCACGCTGATGTACTTGCACGAAGGCTGCGCTGACGTTCATCACGTCGGGGTCACCAGTATAGGGATATGAGGAACAGGGTGTAAAGTTCACTCATACTCTATGGAAAAGGGAGGATCCTCCGACCAGACGGGTGTCGTGTCTGGTGGGCAACTGCCCTACGGTTGATGTCGGGATGTTGTATATATGCTAGTTGCGCGGTAAACTCTGCTTGCGCGATGCAGGATTTTGCGTGACGTCATTGTGACGTGTGGCTCGCATGTGGCGATTGTAGATGCCGCTTAATCACTCCCCCCGGAGACCGGAGGTCGATAGTGGGCTGAGTCTTGTATCTTGCGATGCTTGCCAGGGCCAGGTGAGGTTCCAGGGAGTCGGAACCGGGCGTCGCATAGTTCACGGTGAGTCGGAACTGTCTGCGGTGGTACCCCAGTGCGTCGGGGTGGCGCTGCGTTATGCCCCAGTGCGTCGGATGTGGTACAGCGCCGAGTTGAGGCTGACTGCTGGCGTCGACCAGGAGAGGATTTGAAGGCTCTGCTTGTAGACCGGCCGATAGTGCAGTGTGCTGTGCCAAGGTTGCTGATGAGGCTGAGGGTGATGACCAGGTATGCGCGGTCGCTGCATGCTGGTGGTCAGGATACCCGTTGAAGCCGTGGGTGCTGGCTGGCTGTGTGACTCGCCGCTCGAAAGCTTGAAGGAAGTGATGATGACGTCACGCTGATGTACTTGCACGAAGGCTGCGCTGACGTTCATGTTCGGGGTCACCAGTATAGAGGTATGAGGAACAGGGTGTAAAATTCACTCATACTCTATGGAAAAGGGAGGATCCTCCGACCAGACGGGTCTTGTGTCTGGTGGGCAACTGCCCGACGATTGATGTCGGGATGTTGTATATATGCTAGTTGCGCGGTAAACTCTGATTGCGCGATGCAGGATTTTTCGTGACGTCAGTCTGACGCGTAGCTCGCATGTGGCGTTGTAGATGCCGCTACAGTCTGATTTTCGGGCTTCTGGCTACCCGTTACGACTGAATACTTATCATTACTGGTAATTTTCTCGTCTGAAAATCAGTTCATGACATTATCACGCCTGTGTTCCCCAAAGGGGCAGGCAGTGGTATCTATAGTACACCTACATTTCGCCAGTTATGTTAAACACCCACGTAATAGGAGACGGATATATTGACATTACCCTGGCAAAGAACCAGAGGGGTTTCTAATCTCAGTTTCAATCTGTCAAAAAAACCTCGAAACTACCGACATTTTTGACAAGTTTTTGACATTAATTGGCGCTGAGGTGAAATTGTGACTAGATTTTGAATGTTTTTAATTATGGAAGTTGGCCTTCTGACACCTACTTAATTCCGGCCGGTTCGCCTTCTTTTTAAAATTTTTATTTTGATTTTAGTTTTGTTTTTAATTTTGATTTTGATTTGAATGTTATAAGTTTTCGATTTTATTTTATTTTCTACTACGGCTTGTGTAAAATTTACTTATGGGTATATAACTGAAAAAAGATTTGATTTGATTTAAAGGGGCTTGTGGCTAAGTCATAACTGCCACACGAGTCGATCGATCAGGTTTAGCTACCCTTGCCGCAGCTGGTTCGTGGATGGGTGACCATCTTTACATACCAAGACCCCGCCGTATCTCGGAAAGCACGTTAAGCAGGTGGGCCCTGCTGAAATTCGTGGGTCTGTGACAGTCGTTACGGGTCGTCAGAAGCTCGAAAGTCTGACAACCAGTCTTACCAAGGGTATCGTATTACCTAGTAACTGGGTTATGGAGGTCAGATAGGCAGTCGCTCCATGTAACATACTGGTATTCAGCTGCATCCGGTTAGACTGGAAGCTGACCCTACCATAGTTGGGAAAAGGCTAGGCGGATGATGATGACTCCTCCTAGTCCGGCCCCAGGTGGCCCGCTGGCGGGCTAAAACAATAGAAAATCAATTATGTCTAATTAGCGATGTTAAAATACCCATTAGAAAAACCCATTAATGTTATTCTAGGGCAAAGTTGTCAACCTTATTTTGCCCAACCAGAGTTTTTTTTTTTTCTAGCGCCCCCCCATTTTTGTACTTACCATCTGTCGAGAATCTGAAACAGCTATTGCCACGATTATATTTAAAAGTGTAATATTATATGTAGTCGTAAGATCCCATCTCAATGCCCCCTAATGTTCTCTTGGTGTTCTACTGCCCCCTAAAAGTCTCAACCGCTCACGAGGGGGCGTAATCACCCACGTCGAGAACCTATGATCTAGGGGGATCGAACCCTTTGGAGTGATTTTAGAGCAATAAAACAATTATTTTTAAGCTATTGCATAGCTTTTATCGCAGGCTTTGAGCGCGGCGACCGAATTAAGAAATTCCGTAACGAAAATAAAACCTAACACTCCCCACTCCGCCTACCATGTAGCTCGGCCGAGCGTTCGCTTAACGTGTATGTATGTATATTGTTCGGGCGCCTCCGACCACTCGGCAATCATCGGCTGCTGTCGTGAGACAACCGAAGGCGGCGGGCGGCGGCGAGAGGTGCGGTGTGCGGGACGCAGGCCTTCGAACCACTTCCCTACCGATCTCGGACGACGGCACGCGCGCGCACTCCATACCTACGTTTACCAACATCGACAATTGTTGTACCTATTTTCATTATATCACTTTAAAATTACAGTCCATTGCCTTTGAGTTTAGCCCTTAGTTAGGTCTCTAACATATATGGTACGACTGTACTTGAATTAATATCAAAGAAAAAAAAATACTGCATAAATAAAAAATGAATATTAATATTAAATAAAATTATAATTGCATAATTTGATAAAAAATGCTATGCAATAGCTTTACCGCGGCAGTCCCCGAGTGCCACACGTGTTTTTTTTATTTTTTATTTAACCATTTATGTACACACATATATAAACAGATAAGAAAGAACAGAAAAATAGGTACAAGGTGATGCTTATTTCTAAAGAAATCTCTTCCAGCATACCAACAATAAAATTGTACTTTATTATAATTATTACGTACATTTTCTGAATACATCTTAAATCTAGTAGTGTAGAATTATAGACAAATTAGATTAATCTTAAATTAATATTTTCCTTATGTTTAATTCCTATAACATACTGATCGTTATTGACCTGGGCGCGGACCCCGGCAAGTTTATTTTCAGGGGGTTGCATCTACAGCTTGACGAATCGAATTCGGTCATTTTTAGGGTTCCGTACCCAAAGGGTATAACGGGACCCTATTACTAAGACTCCGCTGTCCGTGACTCATCTGTCTCTCTGTATCTCATGAACCGTGATAGTTAGACAGTTGAAAATTTCACAGATGATGTATTTCTGTAGCCGCTATAACAATAAATACTAAAAAACAGAATAAAATAAATATTTAAGGGGGCTCCCGTTTTTACAGATAATGGTACGGAACCCTTCGTGCGCGAGTCCGACACGCACTTTGCCGGTTTTTTTGCACTTCACCTCGCATATGTTAGGTTATAGTTTGTCCATTCATACAGGGAGTAACTTTATCGAGTTATGCAGAACAGCTTAACAATTAAAATAATGTATGATGCAAGAGCGAGCAAAGCGGGCTCGATAATTTTGATTTATAATTTATAATGTTTGCATTTTGTATCAAATGGGTTTTATTTTGTCCATGTACAGAAAGAGGCCTAACTGTGTCGATTTATATGAGAGTGTGATGCAAGAGCGAGCGAAGCAAGCTCGATAATGTTAGCACCCCGTCGAGAGTCGATTAGATTTTCGGAAATAGGCGTTCGGTAATCTGTTGACTAATTAACGTCAATTGTAGGTATTTTTTTGAATAGTTTTGTTACATTTGTAAGTTATTCGATCTGCTCGGGTTATAGAAAGCGAACATTAGTTAATCGAAAACATTTACCACATTCGAATATAAATACATATTAGATAAGAATTACAGTACGTAACAACTCAGGATTGTGGCAGAGCTATGAAGTCAAAATGTGCCATTTTATTATGTTATTGGAAAACAAACAAACAGCTAGCCCACTCGTTGATAAGCGGTCACCGCTGGCTAGAGAGATCTGTAATAATAGGCACCAGCTGGGGAGTTTGTTGCGCCACTTCTTCTCCCCAGCTGAAGCACTAGGAAGTGATGAAGGGTCAAAATTATATAAGACTTATATAATTTTGACGTTCGAAAAGAGCTGATTGTCAGCCTTATTTCAATAAATGAATTTTGATTTGATTTAATTTGAGAGTAGGTACATTTGTACATTTGCACGTTTTGTGATGGTACAATCAAACGGAAATCTCTCTATCACAGGTTTGCTGTTAAAGAACCCAATTCTGGGTTAAGCTCGCCTTTTTACAGTCAGGGAAAATTCAGGTTAAGCAAATTGACATCCTACGTCAATAAAGCGTTTGACTGCTATCAAAAAGTTTTGTGTCCTTAAGTTTTGAGTTGAGCTGCACGATTACTGACAAATGCGTGCACTGACTGGACAGGTCCACTCATTCTGTGTGGTATTTTTTCCTCAAAATTACCATTTCAGACTCAAATCTACACGGTCTTCACATGATCTGACCAAGATTATGTCTGGACTTTAAAAGAGACTGTGACCTCTGAGTTTGTTTCGGCCTTTCTTCTCAGAGTAGTCAGATAGGAAACGCCGACCTCATCTAGTTTTAAAATATGATTGACGTGTAAAAGTGTTTGTACAAACCTACTTACAGAAATAAAATCATTTATCATTTATCATTTATCATTTAAAAATATACATTAATTAATAGGTATTTTAAAGATGTTACTAAAAAAGAGGATTTGCAAAAAAATTAACATCTGTGGAAAAAAGGAGAAGTTGCCCACTTTTGAAATTATTCTTCTATACTTGTCACGCAAACCGATTTTTTTTTTTTATGTGGCTTATTATTATTCTAGGTTTCAAAAAATCGAATTAAAAAAATACAGTCAAATAGTCAATTGGCCGTATTATAGGCATTTTATACAACTGTCAAAAAATGACACTAGTGATTTGAATATATGGACAAATTAAGTCCTGAACCACATCCCCTGTTTTTGTAATTTGTGTTTTTCCCCTGTTTTTGTACAATCAAGAATGAATACTATGACTTCACGTTTCGATTAACTTACAATGCCAATAAAATACACAGTCACGTGAGCGAGGCTGCGGGCATAGCTAGTAAAGAATAGAATATAATACTCTTTATTATGTACACCATAAAAACTACAGATATAAATGTAGTTTTACATAGGGTGGCAGAATGGGCAGTCTTATCGCTAAAAGCGATCTTTTACAGACAACCTTTGGAAGGATTAAAGGGAGAAGGAGAGACAATAATGCAGGTAGTCAGTGGTGTACCATTTACATATACAATAAATACATACATACAAAAAACATATACTTATCTACCTAAAATATATACAATAATAAACATGAAACAAGAGCAAGGAAACTAAATGTAATGATGATGTTTAAGAGTGCCCTTCCCGGTCCGTCTATCGTCAACGCGAGCATGATTAAATAGCTTGTTGTTTCATCCAACGCAATGTTTAAAAAAGAAGCAAGTGTGAAAACACGATAACATCGAATGAAAATTGGCGCGCGGAGATTTCACAAAACTTGTTCCAGGAAATACATGTTTTTGAAAAACCCTAACAAGTTTTTGGAAAAAATGTTTGTCATTAAGAATTTCCATTACATGTGCGAGGTTTCTATGAAGATGTTTTCTTTACTTTTACAATTTATGAGTACATTATGAACAGCCAAAGTTCAGGTAAAATTTGTGCAAAGAAGCAGATTTTTGGAGGCTTATACTGAATTTGTTTCTCCAAATTTTGATTTTTTGCTTGCATAGAAACCTAGATAAAGTCCACAAGATACCTATTATTTAAAAAAAGTTCAGTGAAAGATGTGTTACAACGCCATAATCACGTACGAGCGTTTGTATGAAAAGTATGACGGGTTGGCCGCTCTTAAGGAGAGAGGAAGTGTTTTTTAACCAGAATTTTAAAAGTGGACAAAGATGAAAGAATAAGTCTAAGACATCCTGAGTTGTCGCGCACTATTTTTATAAATATTTTATAACTACTAGAAACAATTCATCTCGTGAAAACGTGTAGGTCCATGTTACTTTTAAGTATACACTGTATACACAATTATACATATATGAAATAAAATATCATCATCATGTTTGGGTCAGCTTCCAGTCTAACCAGTATTTTACATGGACTGAATGCATAGCTGACCTCCACAACCCAGTTACTGAGTAACATTACCGTGCGGTAAGACTGGTTGAAGATGATATCCAATAGTTTCATATATTATTAGTATTACACTGAGACCGGTGCTAAAAAAGTCGCGAGATGAAAACAATTTTCTTTCAAGAAGTTCTACAAGACATTGTTCTTGTTTATTTATATTATGTAGGTTTCAAAAATATAATGGTCTATTGGGTGTCATCGTTCTGGTGGAAATTGTCAATGTTAATAATACTATTGCATAACCACAAGTCAAAATATTGCAGCCCTGCGTAAATTACACGTTTTATACAAATGTGTATTAAAATTTTCACATTTGTATAATTTAAATTACCTATATAATTATGTGCTACTTTTTTTTTCTTTATATACTTGTACATAATATATATTCGTTTAGTGTTAGGTTATATTCTATTTAAAATTTGTTAAAATAAAAATTATTTTAAGTTTGTAGAATATTAGTAGTTATTTAAATAATTTTCATTCAAAAAAGTTGAACATCATTTTTGAAGGGCTGCAATATTTGGAGTTGGGTGCATTCATCACTAGAGATCGGATATTCGGATGCATATTCACCTGAAGTAGAGATGTTGGCTAATATGGAATGCGCTTTTGTGTCGGAAAAATCTTAACTTTAACTAACACACACCCCTCATGTTACACCCTACATACAGGTATTTGCATAGGGGGTTAAACATTAATTTTAAATAAAAATGCATCTGAATAGTTATGCAATCCAAGAATCAAGGGGTTTGCTTTTTTAATATATATTTTTTTAGAAGTCCCTTTCATACTAAACACCCGATTAGTTATGCATTCCTGGCATTCCTGGTATCCCGGGTATTTTTTACAAAATAAATATTTTACGAAGCCGCTTCCATACTTTCATAGATAAAAATTAACTTTAGGTAAATATGCATCCGAATATCCGATCTCTGTTCATCAGTCTCCTGCCCTCCTTTCCAGCTTTTAATTTTTAATTTAATCGGATGTTATGTTTCATTCATTCAAATATAAATGTTTCTGCTCATCAAAAATAATAAATTAGTATTCTTATTTCCTTTCAAAACTTCCTTATAAGTAATTGAAGCAGCAATCTCCTCGACCTCGACCGTAGAGTTATTATTTGACATTCCCTGCGAGTATCAAGGCAAGTCGCTTGCTTACTTAACAAATTCATCCACAGTTCCATTCGCTCCCTTGAAAACTTTTTTATTTCTTTTGTATAATTCTTCTCTGACATTTTCATTCTATGTATAGCTCTGTCCATGTTAAGTAAGGTCCTGCAGTAGTGATTGAATTCTTTTTCTTCAACCTTTGTGACTTCGAGGAGATGGATAACGTATTTAGCTATTTCTATTTTATACAGTTCATCGTTGTACTTGTAGATCTCGTCAATTGTTGTTGGCAATTTGAATGATGCTGTTTGAGTTGTGTCGACTTCTTCAGTCATCTTGCGTTGGTTGATGTTGTACAAGCTGGTGAGCCGGGAGATTGCAATGTGGTGGTCTGAAATTACAAATGAAGTATGGATTACCTTGGGAAATGCAGGTCATTTGAAAAAAAAGTACCATTGGAATGCAATCTCCTCAACTACATATATTTCATAATAATGTCTATAAAAATGACAGTGACGGAATTAGTCTTGATAATGTGGCATATAATGATCACTTAGATATTTGTAATATATTTAATGACTTCTTTATTAATTTAACATCTGATCAGCCTATAAATTCCAATAATATCAAACTTAGTCAAAAAAACAAAATTGAAATACACTTTTCCTAAGTCCTGTAGATGCAATAGAAGTGTGTAAAATCATCATGTGTCTAAATAATAACAAAACTAGTGGACACGAAGACATCACCACACAAATTTTGAAAGCTTCTGCTATTTGGATATGTCGTATGAAAGCATAAAATGTTTACCGTAAAACCACTTTTCAAAAAGGGAAATAAGTCAGACCCTAACAACTATCGGCCCATCACTATAGTTCTTATTTTATTGTTTTTTTTTTTTTTTACATCAATGCTCGTTTGGTTAAACAAGTTTCTCTCTACGGATCTGGAGGCAAAAGTCCTCGCGCACATTTGGGGGTGCCGCGAGAAATCGCGGCACAGCGGACAGAGCTGTCCTGAAGTTAAGCGCACGGACTCAATAAAATATCTTGGAGTCTGGGTCGACAGCGGGTTGACGTGGAGTGAGCAGATCAAATCACTGGTATCTAGGGTTAGAAAATTAATTTTTGTTTTTAAAAATCTAAGGACCTCCGCCAATTTCTCTACCCTGAGAACTGTGTACTTTGCTCTTGCTCATTCCATTTTAACGTACTGTATTTCGGCTTGGGGTGGTGCTGGTAAATGTCTTCTGCTGCGTTTGGAGAGGGCGCAGAGGGCTGTTCTTAAGGTTATGGCCTTCAAACCCTATCGCTTCCCTACCTGCGAATTGTACATGCTATGGAGGCTACCTACGGTAAGGCACTCTTTTGCGCTAAGTACAATGTTGCGTAAACATTCCAACTTGTCTTTTGACCCAGAGTTTAGAAAACATAAACGCCGAACGGACAGAGTTTGCCCGACACCAGCCGTTAAATTAGAAATTGTCCGCCGCCAGTTCATCTTCTTCAGTCCCGTGCTTTATAATAGAATAAATAGAGTTCTAACAATTTATCCATGTACTCTCCGGGATTGCAAAAGGAAAATTGATCAATGGCTTCATAATCTCACATACGAAAAGTTGGAGAAACTAGTTAAACCCTAAATATCTTTCTTCCTCAGACATGCACACCATATACACGTAGCGAGGAGTGTGCTCGTGGGGAGGTTCCACAAACACACTCTACACTTACACCCCACAGACACGCACTACACTCACATACAACACTCCCGCATGCACAACTTAACTAACACTTAGGTACCTATTTAATTTTTTATTATTTACTACTTTAATTGTTTATTACTTAAATTTTACTATTTTATTTGTTTTCTCTGTACTGGAACGCTGTGTCTCCCTCTTGGAGGTGGGCGTTAATAGCTGCGACACAGTTTTGTAACTAATGTGGCTATTTACGTACGCAATCAATTTGTAAAATGTGTTTTTGTTCCAATAAAGATTTATTATTATTATTATTATTTATTATTATTATTATTATAGCTCCGGCGGAATCTCATGGCGGCATGGAGAGTGTGACTGATAAATGATAAATGATTTTATTTCTGTAAGTAGGTTTGTACAAACACTTTTACACGTCAATCATGTTTTTTAAACTAGATGAGGTCGGCGTTTCCTATCTGACTACTCTGAGAAGAAAGGCCGAAACAAACTCAGAGGTCACAGTCTCCCTGCCGGGGCTGCGGATCCTGCCGGGGCTGCGGATTGTTCGAAAGAGTTACCGTGGCCCTGGCGCACAGGCAACTGAAGGAACACGGGTGGGTTTTAGTCAGTAAGAGTCTGACACGCCCTTCCGCTCCGCCCAGAGCGGGAGACGTCATTTGATGATTACCCACCCAAAAAAAAAAAAAAAAAGAGGTCACAGTCTCTTTTAAAGTCCAGACATAATCTTGGTCAGGTCATGCGAAGACCATGCAGATTGGTATCTGAAATGGTCTTTTGAGGAAAGAACCACACAGTTTGAGTGGACCTGTCCAGTCAGTGCACGCATTTGTCAGTAATCGTGCCGCTCGACTCAGGAAGTCAGGACTTAAGGAGCTCAACGATTCGACGAACAATACCAAAGAAAGGACATTTGGGTAGACTGTCGCAACCCAGCGCAGGGCACGCCACAATTGCGGCGGTAAGTCCCCTCTTTGAGGAGTGGCTTGAGAGGCGCCACGGCGTCCTCCTTTTCCGCCTGACGCAGGTCCTCACCGGACATGGCTGTTTCGGGAGGTTCCTGTTTCGGATAAGGTGGGAGGAAACGCCCGGGTGTTATCATTGTGTGGATCGACCGGAGGACACGGTGGAGCATACGGTAGAGGTCTGCCCGGATTGGGCGGAACACCGCCGTGTCCTCGTAGCGGCGATCGGCGGCGGCGATCTCTCGCGTTCGGCCCTGGTTCAGGCCAATGTACAGAGCGAGAGGGAATTGGAAGCTGTCACCTCCTTTTGCGAAGCAGTAATGCTCGCGAAGGAGGAAGCGGAGCTCGTGAGGAACATGCAATCGTTGCGCCCTCACGCCCCTAGTCGCCGCAGGAGGAGACACCCTGAGCGTCAGGAGGCGATTGCCGACTCCCGGCCACCGTAGACGCGGGCTTGCGGATGGCGAGCAATGGGCAGCGCATCGTCCGGTAAGGACCAGGCCCGGGTCGACGGCGCGTCGTGTTCCACACGCGCCTCAAAGAGATGTTAGCACCATCGACGGGGTCCGATACGGCCGATGCCTGCCGGGGTCGCGGATTGTTCGAAAGAGTTACCGCGGCCCTGGCGCACAGGCAACTGAAGGAACACGAGTGGGTTTTAGTCAGTAAGAGTCTGACACGCCCTTCGGCTCCGCCCAGAGCGGGAGAGGTCATTTGATGATTCTCACCCAATCAAAAAATTATTAAGTAATAATACATTCGTTTCATACTTGAAATGCTTAATTCCCACTTAAAATGCTTAGTTCCCACTTCATCATTCATCATCATTTCAGCCGAAAGATGTCCACTGCTGAATATAGGTCACATAATAGTTCCCACCTAATACAGCCTTATTAGCTAAATTAAAAACAATACTAAATCATTAAGGTGCACGTTTGACTATAAATAAACAAAACAAAGATGTTTGTAAACATAGAAAATTCGCCCGTTTGTTTTATTTCTAGAGCGATTCGTCAAAAAAACTTGGGTTACAATTACCTGAGTCACAATCTTCAAACGAACACACATCAATGTAACTTCACGTGACAAAATATATTTTTTTCCATTCGTTCTTGACATGGCAGAAAGCACGAAAGCTGGCAGAGCTACCGTGTAACCTAAATCTAGACTTACGACAATCAATAAAGGGTAGTACCTAGTACCCGTCAGTGATTACAAACAGCGTCATCTAGTAGCCGTCCTTATAACTCACAGATGTTTTTCCTTACACCATGTGCACTCGTTGGTAAAGTGCATGTCAATTAAGAAAGATGGCGCTAGTAGCTATTCTGTGAAGTTCACTTTCCTCGAGTATCATCGCACACAATTTTAAAGTACACAGTTGTTTTATTGGTTTTATTAAAATAATTGGTTGTAGATAATGTAGAACCAATAAGACAAGAACTAAAGGGGTAAATAAAGGGTTACCATTTTGAATTTCAGCAATGTACGGTCAACCGCATGTCAGTAGTAGTGTAACTTGAACTATTCTTTATTTGATTTGATCTGAAAACCATAACTTACTGCTACAAAATTAAAGTGCTGTCAATGCGAAAACGTTGGATTCGATAGCATGAATTGCGGGTGGCTGTACAGTATACAGTCAGTCAGTTTGTTTGGTTTCAGATAGGCTTAAGTAAGTACTTACAGGGCTACTAGCTTTTTTGGCGCACGGCCAAAATTGGAACTAACGCTGCCATATCTAAACTGGTCAAGAAGATAGAATGCTGAAATGCCTCATGTGTTTAAACCGGATCACAGCAACGCTTTTTTCATATCTCTTTCGGTAAATCTAATCTTGGTCTCAACGCTCCCTTGCTCTGAATGTGCAGAAATTTCAACAGTTCTTGTAAATCGTCAGAGACTGACTTACACGATGTATCACATAAGTTTAAAAGATCATTCTCTGAGGTACGGGAGTGCATACACTGAATATTCTTAGATATCACTCACACTCATACTCTTTCACCTTCTACCTCTCGTGGTAACATTTTGTTTTCACTTATTTTGAATTTTAATTTCTAATTGTAAATTATGTTTTCATAACTTTTTTTTTTTAAATTAAGTACAATGTCGTCTTGTGGTGAATGCTGTGTATACCTATAAAGAGTTGAAATAAGAATTGGAGGTACCTATATAATTTCGAATAATGAGAAGATTGTGTCAAAGAAAGAATGCAAAAACAAAAAGAAAACTTTCTTTTTAAATAAACTTCGAAAAATACAGAACCAAAGTTATATAAGTGTACATAATGTTGTTTTTTTTTAAACTAAGTATGACGTCAGTTTTATGGGTTTTTGAAAAGTCAAATTAACTTAAACTACCCAAATATGTAATAACTGCATTCTGCACTTCCTTCACCAATCGTTATGGTTTGTATCTAAAATCGTAATGAAATCTGTGTATTATTCAGTCACATAAATGCCAGAGCCTTAGTCACTGTTTTTTTAACCCTTTTCCAGTAGCTGGTTGAGATATAAAGGTTTATTAACGGACTTCAAATAAAGGAGGAGGTTCTCAATTCGACCTGCATGTTTTTCTTTTTATTATTTGCTAAATAAAGTATCTAAATTATACTACATTGATAGTAACTCACCTTGGACGGCAACATTTTTTTTTTAAAAACGTCGTTTTCATATTGTTTATCTTGTGAGTTGTGACTCCTGCCTAGAAAGCGATATACAATGTATTATCTATGGTTGTGACAGTGACATTACGATTAGGAAGCCGGTGTGTTTTTCTGTCAGTGTAGTTTTTTCTCTTGATGGGGGTATTGCTTTAAATTCTTATTGTATTTTTAAATAAATTGTGTTATATAATACACAGATATAATTGTGAAAGGAAATTTAGTGTAAAACAAACGCAATGAGTGACCCCGACAAGATAAATACGTTCAACCGAAACAGAGGAATATCTGGGGTACATACTTATGTTTTTATTTTTATTTTAAGTTTCGTAAAGATTAATTTGCAAATAAAATTTAAATTAACCTTATCATTTACGAGTACTAACTATGGCATATAATTAACCAGGTAATAAATGCATAACTTAAAATGGTTTCAATCAGGCAAAGTTATTTCAGTTCAAACTATTGAAAAATAAAGTCTTAAACCTATGCAAAAAAATTGTATTGTTAATTCCTACATTATATTCTTAGCTAATTTTTTTAGGAACTTTGTTCACATCATAATTTTCTTCATTACAATAATAATTTAGGTTTTATTCAGATTGTATGTAAGTTTTAACCTTTTTCACTAAATTTAAACATACGGAAACTTTGTATAATAAATTACTTACTTTAAAAAAATCAAATATTAATTTATAAGTACTTCCAGTACCTAAGGGATAACCAATGTTTTTAAGACACATAATATTATTATTACCCAAAAAAGCTTGAACTCAGGAGATATCAATAAACAGCAAATTCAATAAACAGAATAATAATTATGCTAACACAAACTTCACAAGCCATTAATATAGCTTAGTGCCTCATTTAACTTATTTTACAACAAAATCTAGGATATTAGATAGAAATCTATAAATAGGACATAATACAGTTGCTTTGCACGTCCGTTGTAGTTCATCTTTTTTTAATTTTTATTATTGGTAGTAGGACACTGAACAAGACAAAATAGAGGTTCTAGTGTTATTACGTCTGGGGGCGTTTAGCGTCCCACAGTGTTAAACTTGAATATAGTATAGAAATCTCGATGTCTTGTAAAGTCGTTAAAACCATGCCAAGCAGGGACAAGAGTACAAAATCTGTCTATTGATGTCTCTAATAAAATTCGCCATAACATTAGTCTTTCTTGTTAGAAAAGATACCGTGTAATCTCAGGTATTATTTGCCAATAAATTTTCATGTTTTTAGACACCTTAATCAGTCAATAATCATATTGGTTATATTGCAGTTATAAAGTGGATATCAGTTATACAGTCAAAACTATATAATTTTATTACTTTGATAAAGTAGTGCTAATAATATAGTCAAGTTTAGGCAAAGTCAAGTACCTCATTTCATAAATTAAATAAAAACAAGACGCCGTAGAAGGACATATCACTATATGTCCTTCTACGGCGTCTTGTTTTTTTTATTATTGGTGTTGTTCTTCAGAAAGGTCAGATGGGTAGTAGTTGCAATCAGGGTGCATGTATGAACAGACGTATGAATGTAAACAAATCAAAGGGAGTATGGAAGGATTGTAGCAGGTGGCGTTCCGTAGTGTCTGCCTAACATGGGAAGAAGACATGACTTTGTGTTTGTGTATATGTAATTTTAAGAAAATATTGAAGAGAGAATGGGGGTAACAAAAAATTGGTAACCATTGAGGATGGAGTCCTGGGTTTGGTTTTAATTTTGGTTTGGTCCCACTATATAATTTTTATAAAAGTACTAGCTTCTGCCCGCGGCTTCGACCGCGTGAATGTCTGAAATTATCCCACGGGAACGTGCTACCGGAACCAAAGTAGCCTATATCCTTCCCCAGGATGCCGTCTATCTCCTTGCCAAATTTTTGTCCAAATCCGTTCAGTGGTTTAGGCGTGAAAATGTGACATACAGACAGAGTTACTTTCGAATTTGTAATATTAAGAATGGATTAGTATGAATTGCTGCCTTGTTAGGAAACTAATACTATATCACATGGTTGCAAACTAAAAATAATATCTTTTAAATACACACAAATAAAAAATTGATAAAACATGATTATTACGTATATCTCATTGATAAACGTTGTTATCTAGATATTTCAATCTCAGGCCTACTGACGGGGATAGTAACTAACCGCTGTATTAGCTACCTTTAGTTATAGTAAATGATTCTTAAACATAAAAACCAGATTTTGTTTTTTTTTTAAATAAATATTATATTTGGCCTAGTTGACGATTCATTTTTATTATTATTTGAATGTGCCCAAAAGCCAACCTGGCCACAGATACCATTTTTTTTATTTTTATTTTTATTTACGAATTTTATTGAAATCTGGTCGGTGAAATAATAGAGCTTATTTTGCAATAACAACGCGTTCCCTAGAAGGGTTGCTAACCATACTATTTTCACTCTAAAATACTGTTTACTATTCAACAAAAATAAACTATTTGAATGGGGAAGCGCCAGGGTTGCCCGCGAAATACAAATTTTCTTACGTTTTTTGCAACCTGACACTGACTGTCAGGTTGTATGTTGAACAAAATATGATTCGCGACCGTAACAAGTATGTATTTACAGAATTATAATCATTAAAATCATCAATACAACCCTCTAGGTTCATACGTATATAATCCCATGGAATGGCTATTTCGTGTAATAGTCAATATATTTTTGTTACGGTCGCGAATCATAATATGTATTTTTTGTACAATGTAAAAAAATCGTAGTAAGCATTGTGATTTTTTTAAATATCTTTGTAAATGTCGAAATTATGATAGTTTTACCTCCGCTAGTTTGGTAGTCCCCGCCGCCGCTGTCTCCGCTCACCCCTTTGGGGGTGAATAAAAATAACTGTCTTCAACAAAAATTGCATTACTCCTAGTGTTAATTAAATGAAATACAATTTTCATTAAAAATAATTCTTTTTCGTTACGAAAAATCATTTCAAATAATACCTGAATATTTTTTTTCAGGATATAATGTTAATGTTGCTTATTACCAAGGTGAAATGTCAAATGTTACACATCTTTGGGCACGCCACAATTGTGGCGATAAGTCCCCTCTTTGAGGAGTGGCTAGAGAGACGCTACGGCGTCCTTACCTTCCGCCTGACGCAGGTCTTCACCGGACACAGTTGTTTTGGGAGGTTCCTTTTTCACATAAGGCGGGAGGAAACGTCCAGGTGTTACCACTGTGTGGATCGCCCGGAGGGGGAGCATACGGTAGAGGTCTGCCCGGCTTCGGTAGAGCACCGCCGCGCCGTGTCCTCGTGGAGGTGATCGGTGGCGGCGATCTATTTTTTATAATCTGACCTTCGGTAGTTTTAAAGATTATAGGTAGATAAAATAACAAACTGATCGTTTAATCTTAGACAAAGTTTGTGATGATGACTATTTGCAGATGTGTCGAAACTGAAACATTTCTAACCAAACGAAGAAGGGTCAGAATTGGCGTCGGAATTGTCTTGAACTGTAGGATACCCACTACTTGTACAACCATAGGGATGCCGGTAAATTGCCACACATTAATACTGATAGTAGTTAGAAATAGTAAGATGAACTATTTTCTTTTTGTAGGTACTGGCTTATTGTACGTATACTGGCCATTCAGAATGCCTGTAAAAATCTTTCATTAGTTCGACAAGTGAGCAACCAGCGGGGTAATTGCGTAACACACTTTAATTTTAGACAGTTCATCAACATTCATTGCGTTATTTACGTTATTGAGTAGACAAATGTTTCGAACATTATGAAGCAATGGATTAGCAATATCCTTCAAAATGATTCAGATTGTGATTGATAGTGTGTTATGCAATTAGGGTGCAGGTTTTCAATTGCATCTGAGTTAAAAGTTTGTTTCCTATATGGTTCGTTACTTAAAGCCGTAATTCCAACTTTCTAATATGCAAGCAACTTGCTGGGTGGAAATTTAAAATCACGAAATTCTACAAGTCACGCGTCCCTTCGACTCGTACCCATTTGTCGCCTAGTGAAAACCAAACCTAAACTTTCAATTCTGCAAGTTACTTGCATACTGGAAATCATGGATAAAGATTCAGGAGAGTTTTATACTGCATGTGCAGTAAAAGTAGAGTGAGTAGGTCAGTTTTCCACTCTACTATCATATCTGATTCTTCGAGATATGTTACAAGGCTACTACTAAGGGCCCGTCTTTGATCAATAGTCAAACATACTAATAGTTAAAATGCGTTAGTTCAGCTAACAATTTGTTAAAAATGACAGAAGTATGTTGTTTGACAAATGGTTAAGCTACAGTAAAAAAAATGATAATTTGCTAGAAAAGTTAACCATGCGCAGACAGAGTAGTTAAACTTTAACAGCTAGTGACTAATTGTTAAATTGACTATTGGTTATGTTTAACTATGTATCAAACAACGGGCTCTAAGTCCTAACTCACATAAAGTCTTAAATGAAAATACCAATTTAGTTAATCATAAATTATCAAGAAATCTACTTCCGCGATAGAAATCCGCACGCAATAGGAAATGATAGCTGATATTCGTCACTTGTTCAAACGAAAAATAGATTCGTGTGACGCATGGATTTAATCAAGCAATAAATTTTAAATAAATAATTAGTGCCTAATAAATTGTCACTTCCTAATGTGGGATTAGATGGAAGAAAAACAAAGAATTTAGTTATACGTAAGTTAGCTTTTATGATTTATAAAATCATTGTGCAGGCCACGTTTTGCTAAAACCCTGTGTGACATTTCGCCTGCTGCATGGTTACAACCCATTTTGAAGCTTATACAGGTGGAAAAAATCAATGGGCCCTGAAGGGAAACCATTTTAATTCTTAAGATAGATTATTTTACTTAAAGGAAACGTTCCTTTATTTTTTAAAAGAATCAAAACTGCATTCACAGATTTCTCGACAAGCTTACCTAAACCGGGAATCGAACCAGCAAAAAATAAAAAAAATAAACATTCGCTATTTTATTCTATTAATCGATAGGATTATTGGTCAGGATAAAATATCTCTAATAAACATTTGGTCTTAGAAATAAAAAAGATCACGAAATCTAACATTAATTTTATTTTATGATCAATTCTAATATGAAGGACACGTAAACATAAAAGAAAATGATTACCTAGCAAGATACTTGAACTATTTAAAATTACAATTTAATACACTTTAATAATTTTACTGATAAGTTGTTCGAAATGAGACCCCTCGTTACGGATACATTTTAGTCTTTTTTTAAAGGGAAAAATTCACTGGGTATGCTCCTTATGACGTTTTCTACCTCAACCCTTAGTTCTTCTACAGCCTCATAAGACTTTTTGTAAATAACATTTTTTACATGGCCTTATAAAAAATTTAAGACCTGTGTAAGACCTAACGTTTCGTCGAGAAATTTTATCTTTATCATTGACTGTATCGAGTCAAATAAAATAGCGAGTGTTTATTTTTTGAATTTTTAGCTGGTTCGATTCCCGGTTTAGGTAAGCTTGTCGAAAAATCTGTGAATCCACTTTTGTTTAGTTTTTAAAATTAATGTTTCCTTTAAGTAAAATAATCTATATTAAGGATTTAACGTAGTTTCCCTTCAGGGCCCATTGATTTTTTCCAGCCTGTATATATGGGAATAAAAGTATTTTTAGTTTAAGTTGAAAAAGAAAAAAAAAAGACTGAGATTATGTTAATCGCTAGAATTAGAGAAAGACTCATGAAAAAAAGAATCATAGGTACCTACTTCCTACTTTCTTTCAAGGACTACTAAGGTAGCTACTTATTGATTGGTCTTTGGCCAGACAAGATCGAGAATTCGACATCATTATAAAGCTTGCTGTTGAGATGTTGGACCTGACTTAGCTATTTCCACTATTTACTTAACTATTTTAAAATAACTCATTGTTTTATAACCATAAAACAATGAATTATTTTTAGAACCAAAACCAAATTACTCAATGAACTGTGCGACATAGGTACACTCCTACATCGCCAGAAAGAGGGTGTAAAGCGGGTTGAAAAAACCCTTTGAACGCCCTCGACCTTGAAGGGAGAACATTCAGGGTCACTGTCGCAGAAAGGGGAACTTGTGGTGGCATCATTATTTTCGAATGCGTTCAAAGTCGCGCTGTTACTAACGCCTATATATTTCACGAACATACCTACGCTTAGTAATATCCTTTTCCATGCCCAGATGAATTGCATTCTCGGGCTCACAACGGCTGATTATATTATATGACATATCCGCTGCTTTCATAACATATTTGTTATTTTTAAAACAAAACAAAACAATATCGATTGTCTTCAAACAATAATCAAAGGATTATCTGCAGTTGTTGAATCAAAGGATTATCTTCTGTTGTTGAATCACAGAGTAACCTCGGAAGTGTGTGGCAACGTTCGCGATAACGTTGAGGTGTGGGTCGTAGTCAGGTATTTACCTGTATAAACAGAAAACATAGGTGTAATGGTAACTAATCTTACTGAGGTTTTGCAATAACTTTGATAAATGCGTGACTACACGACGGCGACGCGCTGTGGATCAAAAATCGCCTCTAGGAGACATAGAGCTGCTAATTTTTAAGTGTCTTTTTTGTGCTTGAAATGGTTTCTATTAAGTATTACTATGGTCAAATATGTCACAAGAAGCAATTTGACTTGAAAACTAAGGACTTGTAATTTTTTTACGAAATATTTGTATGAAACTCGAGTGAAAAATCCGCTTATCTTTGGAACTACAGGTTTGGTTAAACCATCAAATGAGGTTCTAGAACTAGTTATTTATGATTTAATGACAACGACCATTGTTTAATAACATACCACGTTTATCTATTTCAACTGCAGAAATAAATAAAAAATTCTAATGAAAATACTATTTTGATTAGAATTAAAAGTATTTTGATACTTTTTTTTTCCTAAAACTTCTTAAGGCCTCTAGAGGCGATTTTCAATCCACAGTGCAACGTGATTTGACGCGGATTTGACTCCGATTCTTAAACTTTTTAGGAGCCTGACACTCCTAAATAAATATGTTTGGAATGCAGAACTGCTCCTATCTTTATAAAGTCCCAAAAAAAAAAACAGTTACCATATCAGGCAGGAAAAAGAACGCGGATATTTTTATTTTTTATAGCGTCTACTATTTTACTCACCCAAGTCATAAGTCATTTATTTCATAACAAAATACTTACAGTAGAACTATTTTTTTAATGTCTACTTAATTGTGTTGTTACGTCAAAACAAAACAACAATAAAGTACTTAGTTCCGAATTCAAATTATTATACACGATAAATCTAATAATTGGCGGACATGGAAATTAGCATTCGTTTGTATTCGGAAATGCGGTGATTCCCGAGGGACATTAAGAAAAAAGTTGGACTGCACATTGTTTTAAAATATTACTGTGATGATGATAAAAATAAAACATTACATTCACATAACCGATTACCAATATGACGACTTTTATAGAAGTATGAAAGAAAAAGACGTTGCAGCGGCCACAAATAAATTGGGATAGCAGGAGAATGATAATGATTACATTTATAGATAACTAGCTGCGCCCCGCGGTTTCACCCGCAGAAATTTCGATCCCGTGGGAATATCGGGATAAAAAGTATCCTATGTCCTAATCCAGATCATAGTCTACCCATGTGCCAAATTTTATACAAATCCGTTCAGCCGTTTTATCGTGATTGAGTAATAAACATCCAAACATCCACACTTTCACATTTATAATATTAGTAGGAAGTAGGATCACTTAACCTCTACTCCTTCTGTTCTTATTTCTGCAGCGTGTTGCCAATGCCAAATGATTTGTTTAAACAGCATACATTTTTAACCAGTGTGCAAACTGTAACCATGAATTCAGCATATGATTCTATACCCCCTTTTTTTTTGTTGGGAAATCATCAAATGACCTCTCCCGCTCTGGGTGGAGCGGAAGGGCGTGTCAGACTCTTACTGACTAAAACCCACCCATGTTCCTTCAGTTGCCTGTGCGCCGGGGCCACGGTAACTCTTTCGAACAATCTGCGACCCCGGCAGGATTCTATGCCCCCCAGCGTAGAAATTTTTCGTCAATCATATTTTTTTTTTATTAGTTGTTACATACATTTTTACCGCGTAGGTATTGCACTTTTCTATGAAACAGCAGATTTATTTTTTGATAACCGACGAGAAATTTCTGCGGTAGAGGGTCTAGAATCATGTGCTGAATTCATGGTTAAAAACACAGTGGTTAAAAATTTATCCTGTATTAAAACTCTCTTATATTTATGATACATGATTTTATTTCTGTAAATAGGTTTGTACAAACACTTTTACAAGTCAATCATATTTTTTTAAACTAGATGAGGTCGGCGTTTCCTACCTGACTACTACGAGAAGAAAGGCTGAAACAAACTCAGAGTTCCTAGTCTCTTTTAAAGTCCAGACATAATCTTGGTCAGATCTTGTGAAGACCATGTAGATCATGTAGATCATGTAGACCATGTAGATCATCAAACATCTGAAATAGTATTTTGAGGAAAGAACCACACAGATTGAGAGGACTGGTCCTGTCAGTGCACGCATTTGTCAGTAATCGTGCAGCTCAACTCAGAACTTGAGAAGCTCAACCATTCTTATCATTGAATTTATCTTCTACTTTTGTGCTGTTATTGCATCCATGACTTAAAGCTATATTATTATAGGCTTACTATCACATAGCACTACAAATTACTTCCCCTTTTTAACTGAAATTAATTCCTTTGTATCAAACTGTACTAAACTCCTCAGACATCTTCTACTCAACTACTATACTCTCAACTGACTATCTGCTATTACATTCCAGATTCATTCTCATGACTACCGAGGAGTGCCGACCGGTGAATACGAGGACGACCGAACGGAAAAGCCCTGGCAACGGGTTAACACTCATACATTACTAAATCATCCTTTTTACTTCACTTTTCATTTATGCACAACTTGTTGATTCTATCTACTTCACTTTGCACAACTAGTTTGATCAACTGCCGTTTTGCGTGGATGTGACGCATATTTTCCCGCAACTTGTTCTTCTTTGTGTTTATTTGTTTTTCTCTGCGTCATGTTTATCGCAAATAAACGTATTTTCTTTCTTTCTTTGTTTTCTTACAAGCAATTCTGTCAATTAACTTCATTTCACACAAGTTTCATTAAATTTACTTCACTTTGTACCACTAGTTGGTTTATTTTACTTCACTTTGTAACACTAGTTGGATTATTTTACTTCACTTTGTACCACTAGTTGGTTCATTTTACTTCACTTTGTACCACTAATTGGTTAATTTTACTTCAACTTGCATTCTTTCATTTCATTATGCACAAATGCACTGCTATTTCACTTATTGCACAAAGTAATATAAATAATTACCTTTGTTTCTTTTATTCAATCACGCTGACATTATTCCATTTCATAACAATACTAAATTCTGTTCACACTGACATATTCACACAAGAATTTCTCATACAAATCATCAATTAAATGGCCTTTTGGTATGTATTATTTCAGCACAAACTATTTTTCATTTAATACCTTCAAGCTTGTCTAACTATTTTCTTTTATAAAATAAGTGTCTTTCGATTTTCTACGAATTATCTTTTTAAGACTTTATTGTTAAGACGAAGTAATCTTTTAGGGCTAAATAATAGGTAATCTGTAATCGTTTGTGTTGACATATTCGACTTTAGATTATTTTTAAACTGGGTTTATTCATGTTACCAAGGGAGATATTCTTTGTTTGTTGATAGATTTTTATTTTTGTGTATTATTTTAGGTTTTCAAAGGACTGAAAAAGAATGGCAGTCAAATAAATGACCCTGTTAGATCTGTAAGTCACATATAAAATAAAAGGGTGTTCGTTTTTTGGGAATTTTGACGTTTTTTCAAATTTATGTGTTTTTGGAAAATTAATGGAATGGTCCTTAGTATATCGTTTATGGTCGGTTTAATGTGGGCGTTATCGTTGAAATGCTTCATATAAGTAAAAATGCGTATGAAAACGGCTTTCTATTCTGCAAGTAACTTGCAGGAAAGTGTGACTACAATCTTATGTTTGTCAATCTTTTAGGTCATGTTAACTTGCATGCATGCAAATTTTCAACTACGCAAGCAACCTTTCTTGCCACTTTCAGCTTGCATACTCTCTACTTGCAGGATGGCAAGATTTGATTTTGAAACAAAAATTTATTTCCAGAGCTTGCAACATTTTTCAAATTGTAGAACATTATTGCAGACTGTAATTTGTAGGTATTTGTTTAAGACAAAACTCAAACTTAAATACAAAGCATACATTTCAATTAAACCATTTACAGGCGCTTTTGAATTGTCAAAGAGCCGGTCGGTTAGTACCGCCTACCCGACCGGTACCGACCGGACGGTAGTTGAAGCTAGTTGCCGGTTCCAAAACGTAGAACTCTATGGGAGAAGAACGGGCAAGAAACTCCAAAAATACTTTTTAAATCAAGATGTTACAAAATCATGTGTACATTATTCTTGTTGCTTCTATATGTGAGAACAATGTAAACTAAATAAATCAAGAAATAATTCAAAAGATGAGATTGAAAATAAGCCCTGGCAGTTAAGAGATGACCAGTCTCAAGTTCTCAACCGACAGCGCCCGTTCACGAACATGACGCGTGGATCAGCACCATCCAGCTCAACCATTTTGTAGCGACAGATTATGAAAGTAGTATGACTTAATTAATTTATCACAGAATCTACAATTACTAGGGTACCCACAATCTTACTTATCATTAAACCGACGGATAAAATCACAACATTGAAGAATGTGGCGATAAAAAGTAACTATTCCTCACATATCTAATAATCATAAACACCTGCCAACCATAAGCAACGGCGTAATTACGTAACACACTAACTGTAGGAATGGCTTTCATTTTGACAGTTCAACAACATTCATTGCCTTATTTACGTTGTTGAGCAGACAATTTTTCCGAACTTATGAAGCAATGGATTAGGAATATCCTTCAAAATGATTCATATTCTGATTTATAGTGTGTTACATAATTAGTGTGCTGCATAGGTTTTAAAAATAACTCATTACCTATCTATTTTTATTCTAATTATCTTATCAAATTGAGTACCTAAACAGTATTCAATTAATTCAGCATACAAAGTCCAAGTTTCTTTTAAGTCTTTAGGGCAAAGATCGATTGAAAAAAGACAATATTCATAATGAATTTAGTTTCTATTTCAAAAATCTACTAAGTATTAGTTTTTTTAATCAAAATCGACCTCGAGACTCCGTTGAGTATTTTCAAAATTGTATGGTTTCGGATTTAGCCATCCACGCACACTTTTAAAATTCCCGAGTTTTTTGTACATTTGATCGCCCATTTCTAACGAATTCAAACTATCATCTACTAACTACCAAATTACTAATCTATTCATTTATTTTCTTAAAATGGCCTTTATTCTTATATCTTAGGTAATATCTTAGGTATTAAGACACTTTTAGACAACAATTTTTATTGTTCTTTATTTTACAAAAATGATTTTATTTCTCCTTATTTTTTATTCTTTGCATGTGTTTTTTTGTAAATGTTGTAATGTGTGCGTTTTGTGATGTCCGTGTGAAATCGGTTGTTTTGGGAATACCTATTTAATTCTGGCTGTGCAAGAAAAATCTTTTTAAATCTCATGGGTCCAAACGTCCTTCCCTTAAGCAGAATTTTTTGATAATTATTTACACGTTAAACTTAAGTTTGGCCAACTAGTTTAGTATTGTAAATCCGGCTTCATGGCCCGGCTACACGCTCCGTCTTACTACTTGCACGAATTTCAACTTGCACAGGTAAGCAAAAAGACGGCAAAACAGCGGGGTAATTGCGTAACACACTGACAGTACGAATGGCTTCCCTTTTGACAGTTCAACAACATTCATTGCGTTATTTACGTTGTTGAGCAGACAAAATTTTCAAACATATGAAGCAATGGATTAGCAATAGGCTTCAAAATGATTCAGATTGTGATAGATAGTGTGTTACGTAATTAGGGTGCAGTATACCGTGCAAAGTTTTTTGTTATCTTGTATGCGCATGCAAGTCGCTGCGTTTAGCCGGGCTTTAATTGCAGTGGTTCCTCCGGACATAAAACCTCGTTCCACTTAAATCATCATCCCTACATATATTTCAGGTACCAAGCACACTTATAATAGTAGTACTAGGAATCTACTTACTGTTGGCATACTTGACGCAAGTGGTTGAAGATGACATGCCCGCTATTGTGCACGAAGCTGATGTGTCTAGAGATGTAAGTATTTATTTTTTGAATATTTATTTGTGTTCCCAATACTGGAACAGGTCTCCGCTCTGTGAGAGGGACGGAATTTAAATTACATAGCTATAAGGAATTTTGGTTTGCTGCTATACGAACATCGGGAAAAAGTAGTCCCTGAAATAATTCAGAAATGAGCCAATCAGATCGACTTCTCCCTAAGTACTGGAAATTGGCAACGTGGAATATTATTTTATTTTAAGTAAGTACAAAATTACAAATGTTACTTTTTGAATTTTTAAATAGGCGTGTAATCTTATCTGGTTATTTAAAATAGAATACACACTTACCGTCAAACTTCACGATTTTGTATTGTTTAAAAGCAGCAGTGGCGCCATCTACAACTTGTTGCTTCCATCAGTCTACATCGTTTCTATGTAGTCTTATAGATGTCGCTGCATCCGTAGATTTCTTCTACTTTAGAGACTGAGTCGGCAAAAGAATAACGCCTTCTGGCTAGATGGAGCGACGATTTTCACTGGTAGAAGCTGCATGAAAGTAGCCGAGGATCGAATTAAATGGCGTGCAATTGGAGAGACCTATAGCCTGCTATAGGCTGATGATGCTACTCTTTTAACTCCATGTTTCTTGGCAGAATTCTGCCACATTCAGTGAAGAAGTAGCCCGGCGCTACCTGGAACGTATCATCGGTGCTGAGCCGCGCGTGTCTGGCACTAAGTACCATCTGGCGCAGACCAGCGACCTGAAGGCATTGCTTGATGATATAGCGGCTCAAGCTAATCAAGTGGTTAAGACTGATTGGCAGATCGCTTCTGGTGAGTGTTTAAAAGTTTTGTAACTATACATAATAAACTCAATGTTATCATGACAAAGTTCAAATGCCATTGATTGACTGACTGACTGTTAGTCCCCATCATCCCATTACTGGGCAAAGGCCTCTCCCCATGACTTCCAGCTCTTTCGATCCACGGCTAAAGTGGAGCACTGGTCGCTCGTTTTCTCCAGCTCATCCCGCCATCTTCTACGGCTTTGCCGCGATGCCTTCTGGCTGTGTCCGGGCTCCACGTAGTGGTTATTGTGGCCCACAGCTCATTGGGCATGCGGCAGACGTGGCCAGCCCAGTCCCACTCCAGCTTAGCGGCTTTATGAGCAACGTCAGTAAGCTGTGGTTTGGAGCGCAGTGTGGTGTTGCGAATATGGAATTTACATTTTTAGCTTGCAATACCATTGCAAGTTAAAAATTCTAAGATATTTTTATTACTCGTACACTGAAAAATAAACTTAGAACTAGATACATAACGTTAAAGTTGATAGTTTAGTTATTGACGATGACGTGTAATTATCAACTCAATAAGTTGCTGCGGCTGGCTGGCGAATCCTCAACTTTCTATTTTAATAGATTTTGAGTAGGTAGTTGATTCGCATAAAAATACCATCTTCAGGAATATGTAGGTCTATGGTATTTTATGGAATAAAACTATATACCGCACAGTAGGACTAAAAATATTAATATTGTGTTTCAACAATACACAACCAGACTTTGTCTGTAACGATTTTTATTGGCTTATTTTTTTAGTTTTTTGGTAAATTTTTGAAGAAAGTACCGATTGAAAAGAATGACAAAAGTACCAGGAGAACAGTATCATGAAGATAGAAAGATAAAATAATAAAGAAAAACATATAAATAATTAAATTAAATTTATTCTATTGATATCTTTTATTTATGTTCCAGATGACTACTTCTACAAATCTACGACATCATTCTTCAACATGTATCAAAACGCGTCGAACATCGTCGCTTTGTTAGAGGGAGAGAGCGGATTCCATGCAAATGGCACTATAGGAAGCTCGATATTGGTGAACTGTCACTACGATTCTGTGCCTTTTGCGTTAGGTAAGAAAGTTAATTTTAAGTTGGTCAGATTTTTAAGCTATTGTATTACGATTTTGTGCCTTGTGTAGTGGACTGAAAAGTTAATTTTAGTTCAAAACAACTTGCTTACTTACTATTGTAATTTTTTATGAAAACCGACATTGTGTGTGTGGTCAATTAATCATTCATAGTATTACTGTATATTTTGACATTGAATGTGAAATTAACAAAATTGTTGTTATTTTTCATTTTGCAGGAGCATCAGACAATGCAGCATTCTGTGCAATAATGGCGGAAGCCCTAACAAAACTATCTCGAAGCAAACAGAAGTTAAAACGGAACATCGTGTTCCTGTTCAACGGAGCTGAGGAGAATGGATTACAGGTAAAGAAAAGCAGTGATTGTTGAAAGGCTGAAGCTAGAAGCTAACATCGGTAAAGTATGATGTGTCATCGTCTATCTGGGTTTACCATATAAGCACGGCATCCGCAGTTTCGGCCGAAATAACGGGAATTTCTAACTCTGTTTCACCTACGGACATAAAATTAATTCGAGGTCCGAACTAAGAATGAATGACAACACGGTTTGACAGTTGTCCTTGCTCCCGATGTGTTTTTTCGCGTCCGACTAAGTTAATTAATCGGGTGTAGGGTTCATTCCGATGTATCGAACTACTTTCGGACGGGCCCGTATTTTCGATGACGGAAATAGAGTGTAGGCCCCTGTGTCATATCATTCATATTTTACCCACACGTGCAAAACTATCTGTATTAAGTCCCGAATAGGGTTCTCATTTCGAAATATAAAAAGTCCTAACAAAAAGCCGGACATTTGCAAAGAACTCGGGAAATTTTATTTTTTAATTTATTTATTTCAGTAATAATTATTATTTTTATAATTCTTAACAAAAATTCCCGTAAGTCAAAAAGTCCGGACAAATGCCAAGGCCGGACAAAGTCCGGATGGGGGGCCATAAAGCCGGACATGTCCGGACAAATCCGGACGGATAGTAACCCTAGTCGCGAACCTTCAGCAGCCTTTAAGTGGGATGCGCTAAAGTAGCCCGCGAAATTCTAATTTACCTACATATTTTCCTTCCCATGGGGGTAGGCAGAAACTACAGAACGCCACCTGCTACGATCCTTACATACTCCTTTTGCCTCGTTTACGTTCATACATTTGGTCATACACGCCGGTTGCGAATACCTATCAGGTGTACACAAATTATTATTATAATATTATTATTATTTTATTATTAATTATTAATATTATTAGGTCACATCAAAGGCTAAAGTTATCTCGTAAAAATGAAAAATCACGCATTTAGAATTCCGCGATTATTTATTGATACAATCTACAAAGTTTACGCTTTTATGTGTATTAGATAAACGTTTATTGCTCACTACTAATATAATAAAACGTCAAGGTAATAAATAGTTAGTGATACGATAGAAATAAGTATTATAAATCATTTGATATCCGGGTTGTAGGAGGCATTATTAATTTCTACCACCAGTTTTTACTGTGGCCTTGGTAATTGATGAATGTCTTTGCAATCCAACGCAATTCATAATGTTTTTACTTGCAAATTTATAGAAATGGCGATTACTTTATGTAATAAGGCTACCAACATGCAAGATGCAATTTTTTTTAAATTCTCTTGCACAAGAGTTCCTTATCCAAAGGTGAGCACTAACGGAAGATTTTTGAAAATTCATCTTCTAAAGTTGTTGAATAGAGGATGCAAAGTATAGAAGTTCGTCATTTTTGAGTTAGAAACATGTTAATTGGTACATATAGACTTATAAGTAAAGGTTATTTGTATCATCGTTTTTTTAAATTTCGTCCCCTAAGGCCCTTAGTACACACACGTTTTTCTTGCCGTGAAAAACTACGGTTTATTCGCCGTGTGTAGTCACGGTCGTCAGTGTTGTATGGATCACTATGGAAGCGTGTTGAGGGACACGTTTTTTCTACGGCGCGGTTTATAGTATACGCCGTTCGGTAAAGTAACTGACGTGTACAAACGGCCTAGGGCTGCTGAGAAGTTGCCGATTGGTTATCATAATCTTGTTAATTTTCCTTTTTAACCGACTTCAAAAAAAGGAGGAGGTTCTCAATTCAACTGTACTTTTTTATGTATGTTACCTCAGACCTTTTTTCTAGGTGATCCGATAAAAAAAAAAATAGAATTAAAATTCATTTATTTCAGGTCTTTGACCAATATTAATTTTGATGATTCTTTTTTTATTTGAAAGCTGTCGCTTCTCATGTGGTTCCATATAAATTTGATAAAGTTCTGACCAGGAGTTTATGAGTTATCTTTAATACTGCGTATTTTTTCCACTTAGTATATATTGATGATGTTTTATTAACTTCCTGTCACTGTTATTTACATATCAAATAGTGTTATACGAATTTGTTATTAATATTATTTTTGGAAGTCGGTTGTTTATTTTGTAAAAAAGTATTTATTTTTCACTTTGTAATGTTTCTTTTTTTGGAAGTCGGCTGTTGTTTGTGCAAAAAAGTTTTTATTGTTTGTATCCCAGAATTAACCTCTCCAGAATTAATCTTAATTTATTTCGTGTCAAAACTATAATAAATATAAAACATAATTCGTTGTTTGCAGGCAAGTCATGCGTTTCTACAACATCCTTGGGCAAAGGGCGCTTCAGTCGTCATCAACTTAGACGCCGCGGGGATGAACGGAAAGCCTACCATATTTCAGGTAATTAATGAGCTATATTTTTTTTTAACATGCAGCCTAGAAAAATATACAGGGTGGCAGGGACATCCACGCGCAAACTTTAACCATGAATTCAGCACATAATTCTAGACCCTCTAGTGTAGAAATTTTTCGCTGTTTCATAGAAAAGTGCAATACCTACGCGGTCAAAATGTACTGAACAGCAATTTGTTTTTATTTAACTGACGAAAAACTTTATGACCCCTCTGAACATAGCCCCAAGAACGAAACTGCGCATGATACAGTTGAGTGAGAGTGGGAGAGTTCCCACGGACACCTATATTATGCATACTGCGCAGCCACTCGCTGCAACTTCCGAGAGCTCAGAAAGTTTTGCGCGAACTGTAACAGGTTGAGCGTTGATGTCCTTGCCGCGCTGTATAATTAATAATTTGTATAAAAGGGAGACACCAGCTCCAAACGCGTGGAAAATCGTCCAGTTTCCGGGCGTATGACATTTTCAACCACCTACTATTAAACCGCACCCTAATTACGTAACACACTATATATCATAATCTGAATCATTTTGAAACCTATTGCTAATCCATTGCTTCATATGTTCGAAAAATTTGTCTGCTCAACAACGTAAATAACGCAATGAATGTTGTTGAACTGTCAAAATGAAACCCATTCCTACTGTTAGTGTGTTACGTAATTACCCCGCTGGACTGATAAAATATTTCATACACTCCGAACGCTTTCTACATCGCGCTTTTATGTAACAGCTTATGATACGCTTAGTCCTACTCCATACCCAAATAAACTACCCTTCATTATTTATTTTTTGTGCGCGAAGCAGGCAATTTGACCGAAGTGCAGTTTTTTTGACTCTTTATCACTAAAATTGCCAGAGATCCGGACGAGTCCGTTATAAAAAGACTAAGAAATCAGAATATATTTTTACAAAGCTATTAATTATTGGCTTTTCTAGGTGACAGACCCACGAGTATTAAACGCGTATCATCGCTCAGCAGTGACGCCGAACGCACAAGGCCTAGCCGAGTTCCTGTTCTCTTCCGGAATTATACCGTCTGATACAGACTTCAGGATATGGCGCGACTTCGGGAGTATGAAAGGTGAGTTATGTTAGCAGTGGCTGTGCGTTCTGAAAGTTAATTTAGTAATATTAATGAATTATTCAAAACAGCGAAATATCGGGCAGCTACTTGAGACTGGCAACGTCTCAAATAGCTGCCCAATATTTCGCTGTTTACTAAATTATAGGAGTGTGTTTGTTTATTATTACTTTTGTTTGTTAAATTGTTAATATTATTTATTTTTCGCTGTTTATTTAATTGTTTCTTAATTATTGTTTAGTTATTTATTTAATTCATTATTGTTTAGTTATTTATTTAATTAATTATTGTTTAGTTATTTATTTATTTAATTATTGTATATTGCTAAATTAACTTATGAAATAGCGCTCTGTGTTGCATTAAAATCTAAAATATTGATTATGAATTGCAATAATAACACTAGATTTGGTGTTGTAACAGTTTTAGGCGTAAAAAAAAGTATTTGGAAGGTTTCTAAGTGCTTCAAGCCGAACGTCACTTATTCTTCCCATTATTAGGTTTTTTTTTTGTTTTATTGTACTAAACCACACCTGGGAACCTTTCGAAGATATTGAAGGTGGAAGTTCAAACTATTTTTGATGTTTTTTTACGAAAACAAGTTTTAAATGTTATTTTGTGTTGTTGTGTTTGTTGTTAAAAGGGGAACGCCCGAAAAATGCCTGAAATGGACAGAAACTACTAATAGTCCATAATTCTATTTAGAATTTATTGTGTATAACGAAATAATTCTCAAGTTTGTTTATCTAGGGTAAAAATATAATGATTTTTAAAATATTTAACTTGATATCCGTATAGTTCATTCTTATTTTTTTATTGGAGGTCAGTGTTTATTTGACATGAGTAAGTGACATTCAGCCAAACAGGAATCGTCAAATAATCCTTAACGAACTATTTTATAGAATTAGTGCACAGTTATCATTAATTTAATATAACTCGACCTATATGTACCCTAAATCTAATTAAAATAATATATGCATGTCAATATTTATTAAAAATCTTTTTTTTTATATAAAAAGTATCGTAGGCTGTATGAATCACATGTCTTTAGCCTTACTGACAGTTTGACATTACTGGTTTTCATTTTTTCGTTTGTATAGTTGACACCAATATAAAATGTACTCTGTGGTTGACACAGAGTACCTTTTAAATGACTTGATTCATGTTTTTTGCGGAATTAAGGATTGCTTTTATGATATTTCACAACGACTGTGGCCATTTATTAAGGATTTTGATTATACTTCTGCACACGATACCCATTTTTGAACACGGACTTACATTGGATCCGCCTAAATGACGACTTGGCTTTTTGACGACGGACCTGAACCTGCTTTATATACGACGCTGCTGTTGTTTTGGACTTGTGCCCAGTGTACATTTAAACAAATGGATAGAAACCTACTCTGTCTTAATTGCTATCTCGATATAAAACACCACAAGCTTTAAGTATAGAGATTCCTCAAATGAGAAAAAGAAAGAAGTTACTCAAATAAGATCCATCACCTTGTTACCTAATTATGGAAGAGCAGTCGACACTCGAAAGTCATTGTTTCTATCCAGGATGTAATATGAGAGACAGATATGTAGTACCTCTTCCATTAAAGGTGTGGCTCTTCAAGGACTGTATTATCATTATGTACCAAAGCATTCACAAATATGTAGTCATCATTTAAACGGCGAATTTAGCATGGGCCCAGTACTAATCCAATATCTATCCACCTGCATTTCTTGATGATACATATTTTTTTTAATGATGAATGAAACATTTAAATACTTTTTTGTTGTTTCATTATTGCATATTAATCCTTGACCTTGACTTAACCTATATTGTACAAAAACATATGGAACTGGCTTCTACCTAGTTTTTTGATAATTATTGAAATTGCATTGGGTTTCCTACGATTTGTGGTGCAATTTGGCTTTTATTTCATTGTTGTTCATTTTAGGCATTTTTTTGTATGGGAGATGGGCATTGCCCTTTTGACATTGTAATTTTTTTTAGTGCAACTAATTTTGTACGCCTTAAATGGCAAAACATGTAGCCACCTCATATTAATTATAAGACCTTCATATTGTACCTACTCATGTTTTACAAAATAAATATTATCTTATCTTATTTTAACTTTAAGTACTTCCACGACCCCTGTATCGTTGCATGCTCCCATACGCACAATGTTTTGAGTGAGATAAATTGCGTATTTACCGTAAACAGCTAATTTTTGGTTTTAAAACACCAAAAATAAAAGTTCCAGCAATTACTTTCGCACAACGTTTCTTAGTTTAATTTTTATAATGCGTAGATGATAGTTTCGTAACGAATCTTTTTAACCCCCGACGCAAAAAGAGGGGTGTTATAAGTTTGACCGCTAAGTGTATGTTTGTCTGTGGCACCGTAGCTCTTAAACGGGTAAACCAATTTGGATGCGATTTTTTTTAAATTTGAAAGCAGGTTTTCTAGCGGTGGTTCTTAGACATGTTTTATCAAAATTGGTTTAGCCGTTTCAAGGTCATGAGCTCTGTTTTGAGTTGGGCTTTTTTTAAATTTTTACCTATTATTATACCCTGTATACAGTGCTACATGGATCATTTAGCGCTTAAATGAATTTAAAAAGAGGGCATTGTCAGTAATTATTTGTGAAATTATATTGAAAAAAAACAAGATAGCTGCGTAAGTTCGCGAATGCCTTCCTTCCTTTAAGAGGCTGACAACAACTAAAGCACGGTCACTGTCGGACTGCATAGAAAAGAAAGAGAAGCGCGATGACACAACGCTGGTAACTTATTGCAAAATATGAAGCAATTATCTATTTACAAAAAAACGATTGATTGGACAAAACAAATTAAACACGATTACGATAATATGTTGCTTCTAGAATAATCTGTCAAAAATCAGAATTATTGCATGTATATTAGTATGATTATTAATCGTTAAAAGAAATTTTAAGAGGTATCTTCGTGATTTTTTGCTACCGTATCAAATTAGTTGTATTATGTTTTCAACACATTATCTAACTAGAATATCCTGTCCTATATATCCTGAAGAATATCATATATTTTTCTGATTTTGTTTACTGCAGTGGATCATATACTTTGAGGCTTTATAAAACTTGCGTTTAGGTCCTGTAGTCCCCTTAATAATTAAGGTTCTACGTTATTCTTTACAGGTGTAGACATAGCCTTCGTGAAATGGGCTCACGTGTACCACACGCGTAACGACAAGCCGGAGCTGATACTGCCCGGAGTGTTGCAGGCCGGCGGCGACATGTTGCTCGCCTTGTTGGCTGAAACCGCTAATGCGGAGGATTTGGATGAGCAGGTAAATACTTTTTATGTTCTGAGAAAGAAAGAAGAAAGCCAAACATGACGAAAATATGCGTCACATCCACGCAAAACAGCAATCGCTCAGCATAATGCTACGACCTTATGCAACACAGAGCCCCAGCGCTGGTTTTCAGCGATAGCAGGCGTTGACGCGATGACGTCAACCAGTGCAGCATACGAAAATTAAAAATAAACAAAAAAATAAGAAATAATGTGAATCCCATTTTGATCAACATTCGACGTAAAACAGCTGCAATTTGCAAAAAACCAAAGAAAATTTGTATTTGGCGGGCTGCAGCTGAGGATTCACCTTAAGTATTATTATTTATCAACGCTAGTGGAGCCGTGAGACACGACTACATTCTATAACATTCCATAATATCATTGTCCACAGATGGAGCCCAGAGCAGCCGTGTACTACGATTATCTGAATTTGTTCCTTGTAACGTATTCATTGTCCGTGTCCTACGTCATAGACGTGTTCATAGGACTGCTGGGATTGGCCAGCGTTGGGTACTACTTGTGGTTGGTTGGGGCTAGTAAGTATTCATCAAGGTGAAGACCATGGTCTAAAAAAACAAGGTCTGGCATTCCGGGAGTGACACATGCTTACGTCACTATCCAGTTGCCACGTTATTGCAACAAAACAACAATTATGCAAACATTTTCAGTCACCATTCTGTTAAAAAATATATATAAAGCATTTAAATTGTTGTTTCGTTTTTCGAATCAAACGAAACAATTCAATTTCAACATATACCAACGTAATTGTTAGTTAAAACCTCATTATTTTATCGGATTCGCACAGGTAATAAAGGCGGTTGGGGAGTTATTATGACACACTACTGGTAACACAGCGGTGATGACGTAGGCTTGTGTCACCCTGTGTCTCGGAGTGCTATACCTGGCGAAGTATATTATTATACCGTGGTGAAGCCGACGATGCGACTATAAATTAAACTGCGTATATCTAACTAATGCCGTTTCCAGTCTGCATACGAAAATTCAATCAAACATATCCAATCCTAACTAATATTATAAATGCGAAAGTAAGTTTGTTTGTTTGTTTGTTACCTTTTCACGCCTAAACCACTGAACCGATCATCCTGAAATTTTGCATATACGTTGTCAGGGGTACAGAAACGGACATAGGGTACCTTTCATCCCGCAAAAAAATACTGTTCCCGAGTAAAACAACAATAACGTCCTTATGATAATAGATGGCGCCATGTGTCTTTCGAATCATGATTTAATTATAACCCGAATTGATAGTCAAAGTCTAAATTAACGCGAGCGAAGCCGCGGGCAAAAGCTAGTAGTTTATAAATGATAAATGATTTTATTTCTGTAAGTAGGTTTATACAAACATTTTTACACGCCAATCATATTTTAAAAACTAGATGATGTCGGCGTTTCCTATCTGACTACTCTGAGAAGAAAGGCCGAAACAAACTCAGAGGTCACAGTCTCTTAAAGTCCAGCTATAATCTTGGTCAGGTCATGCGAAGACCATGTAGATTGGTATCTGAAATGGTCTTTTGAGGAAAGAACCACACAGATTGAGTGGACCTGTCCAGTCAGTGCACGCATTTGTCAGAAATCGTGCAGCACGACTCAGGAAGTCAGGACTTAAGGAGCTCAACGATTCGACGAACAATACCAAAGAAAGGACATTTGGGTAGGCCGCATAAATTACTCAAACTGCCAGATCATGATTAAAATTAAATGAGAAAAAAAAAGCAATTCCCACATAGTCCTCACATTCACAATAATTAGATTAGGTTGGAACTGTGACCAACCAAGAGCGAGCCATAACTAAGCCGGGGCACCCCAACTAAACTGGTTAGGTAAGATTACAACCCATAGTGGGCCCATCACTAGTATTTAGTTTGTTTGCAAAAATCACTTGTTTAATTTCGATGCTAGAATATATTTGATGGTTCCAAAATACTCGTATATTGCCAGTATTTTCACCTTTTGTCGTATTTTGCGTCCACATTCTAACTTCCTAACTAATATTATAAAGGCGAAAATAAGTTTGTTTTTTTGTTACCTTTTCGCGCCTAAACCACTGAACCGATCATGCTGAAATATTGCATATACGTCGTCAGGTGTACAGAAAAGGACATAGGGTACCTTTCATCCCGCAAAAAAGTACTGTTCCCGAGGAAAACAACAATAACTTTCTTATGATAATAGATGGCGCCACGTGTCTTTCGAATCATGATTCAATTATAAGCCGAATTAATAGTCGAAAGTCTAAATTAACGCGAGCGGAGCCGCGGGCAAAAGCTAGTTGTATATAAATGTTGGTTACTCTAAATATTTGTGCAAAATTATGAAATTATTAAGACCTTAAATAAGCGTAATTTTAAAGCTAATATAGTATAAAAGGTGTACGCATGACGACATATAGTCTTACATTGCCAGTATAAGTTGACCTCTCGTTGTATGGAAAGCCTGTACAAAGCGAGGCCAGCTTATACTGGAAATGATATTACATCGATTAAATTGATATTATTAGGCCCACTTGCGCGGTCATGGGTTATCCTAAATAACTCGGAGTTAACAGCTAACTCAGGAACACTCTCATCAAATAATTCATCTTGCGTCACCAAGAGTTGGAATTGGAATAAAGTCGCTAAGCTCTGGGTTAGTGTTAATAATGTCAAAATCAATTGACGTTATACCGCTGATAACTCATTTTGTATTTAATATTGTTCGACGTTGTAGTAGGTGAAAATTCAGTACTATATCAGCAGACAATATATTCATGAACTCATATAAAAATATATACAAATTATAAAAAAAAAAACATAAAACATATTTTTCCATATCTGACGTTTTCGTCAATCAATAAAGTTTATCTCCATGGAAACCACATACAACACGATTAAAATGAAATGTCATTTTATAAAATTCAAAGACAAGAAAGTTTTATGTATCGTAGTGAAGTGCATGGTATAATAATATACTTCGCCAGGTATAGCGTTCCGAGACACAGTGGTCACGTGGGAGACACAAACCTACGTCATCACCGCTGTGTTACCAGTAGTGTGTCATAATAACTCCCCAATCGCCGAATCCGATAAAACAAAGAGGTTTTAACTTACAATTACGTTGGTATATGTTTAAATTGAATTGTTTCATTTGATTAGAAAAACGAAACGACAATTTTAATGTTTTAGATATATTTTTTAACAGAATTGTGACTCAAAATCTTTCCATAATTGTTGTTTTGTTGCAATATAGTGGCAGCTGGATAGTGACGTAAGCGTGTGTCACTCCCGGAGTGCTAGACCTTGTTTTTTTAGACCACGGTGAAGTGTAAGAGTTGGGTATTACAATTTTCGTTAATTGTTCGTTCATTCATTTTTGGTCGGTTTACATATCAGGGCATAGACATTGCAATTCTATTTTATGTTTCGTCGATTGAACTGCAATGTTCCCAACTGAAAAAACATAAATATCTGGGTACTAAACCCGGTGTTACTTTTTAGTGGCGCAACGCGTAATAAGAGTTAAAATGTTAATTACTTAACTCCGAGTTACAAACTCTACATTTATTCTTTTAACCCAACTAAACGCACAAGTGGGCTTTATTATTATTTTTAGTTGCTGTAACGATATTCTAGACTGGCTAAATGATACTCCGTATTTATATTAAAATGTTAAGAAAACTGGCTTCAATTTATAAGACAAGTGGTAGGCACGGATGCTATACGTGAGGTCTTTGGTTCGATTCCCAAGTAGCGGTACGTATAAGTTTTTTTACTAGGAGAGCTCATTAACAACTTTGATTTGCCCGAACGATGGCTATAGGCTCGCACCTTATTACATTGCAATGGACTTAAAAATACCCAACTGGGATATAGCTACTATGATCTCTGCCTATCCCGTCAGAGAACAGACGTGATATGACATATGTAACTCTTATAAAAATAATGTTCTTTACAGCACGGTCAACGGTCCAGAATCTACTATTCACGGTGTTAGGTCGCCTGGCCGCTGCGCTGGTCGGCGTCATAGTGGTCGCCGTATGCGTACTGGTCATGGTCGCTAGCACTGTGCAGATGAGGTCAGTGTTTATTTAGTAAATATATAAACATTAAAAAAGCAAAGTTTCTCTATTGTCAAACAGAATGTTTTTGCTTGTTAATTTTTTTTTATGCCATAGATTGGCAACTTCTAGTATATAACACTGAAGTAGGCATAAACGCAATATTCTGAACAAAAAAGTCTGTCATTTGTGGGCGACGCGGTAGCTACTACAAAAAAAAAGCTGCTCGCTCGGAAAGAGAAGTCCGTACCATCGATTTTTTTTTTAAATCCTTTTCGATATTCATTCGGAATTTTCAACAGAATCCATAAACAAAACAGCTTATACTTAAAATTGTTAAATTTAAATATTAATATAAGTATGGAAGGTTATTCCGTCTATACGTAAGTTTGACGTACCTATTTCTTTTTCATTATTTTTTTTTCATTTGTTATTATTAACTAACGAATTCTAAATTAACTATATTAACTTTACCTATTAAGCACTTTTGCTTGGAACATCATTCCTTTCTGTATCTGCAGAAGGGCGTTGTTAGCTGCGCTACAGTTTCTACTTTTGCAGCTATCATCGTTTTACTTTTTGTACCTATTCATGTTTATTATTCCAAAATCATTTTTTTATTATTTTTTATTTGAAGGCTTTTTACACGATCTAACATTACACAGCCGGGCACTTTGACGGAGCTCCGCGCGCCTTGAAAACGATTTACGAAGTGCGTTAGAATCGATTTGAAAGTAGTTTTTATGAGAAGAGGGGGAAGTGTTTGTAAAGCTTCTCCAGTGTTATATTATTTAAGACTGGCAAACATATTTTTCGTAATCGTAGTTTATCTTATAACACATATACAATGTTTCTTAACATTCACAATTTAAACCACATAATATAAAAACTGTGGAACGGGCTATAGTGTAATAGAATAGGTACAGTATTTTTATCTCACGAAGCGGCGCGCGTTTTACTTGTGGTAACCAAGTATACAAACACGCTGTGAATGTGTGTGTAAGCGCAGGAGCTCTCGGTACCGTCTGAGACAATGGCGAAGTCGGAAGTGTATGTGTGTGTTATGAGCTGATGGATCAGTAGGTCTTCACACACACATTCGCAGCGTGTTTATACACTTGGTTACCACAAGTAAAGCGCGCGTCGCTTCGTGAGATAAAAATACTGTACAATGTTACGAATTGGGGTCGTTAGCAAAACTACACAGAACGGAGAGATTGTTTATATACCTCCGGGCCGTCACGAAAACATACTCTAACAAATTAATGTGGCGGTTATAAAACACGCGAGTGGGACGGTGGGCATTAAGGGCTTACAACAGCTAAAGCGCGGTCACTGTCGGACTACTAGAAAAGAAAGAGAAGCGCGATGACACAACGCTGGTAATTTATTGCAAAATACGAAGCAATTATCTGTTTACAAAAAATCTATTGATTGGATTAAAAAATTAAAACACTATTACGTTAGTATGTTGCTTGTAGAATAATCTGACAAAAAATCAGAATGATTTAATGCATAGTAGTATGGTTTTTAATCGTTAAAAGAAATTTTTAGAGGTATCTTCGTGATTTTTTTCTATCGTATCAAATTAGTTGTATTATGTTTTCAACACACTATCTAATTATCAAATATCCTGAAGAATAACATATATTTTTCTGATTTTGTTTAGTGCAGTGGATCATATACTTTTAGGCATTATAAAACTTACGTTTAGGTCCTGTACTCCCCTTAAGCACTGGATTTCAAAAAAATCTACTGAGGCTCTTGCAACTCGCCCATACATTTTATGACCGCGACCGCCACAAACATTGGCGTTTAGAAGAAGAATGAAGAAGAATAAGGTTGAAGAATGTATGTTATGTTCTAGATACCTAACGGAACCATGGCTAGTGGTTCCATTCTACTGGATGCCGTACCTCATTGGAGCCGTGGGGACCGCACAGGCTTTCGATGCGTGGACGCTGAAGAGGGTAAGATTTTTATTAATTTAACTGGTACATTCTGTGATAAATAAAATTTATTTATTAAATTAATTTAAAACACCACTAAAAGAAAAAAATAAATAATGGAAACGTGGAAATGGATTGTAAATGGTGCACCGCTGACTACCTGCATTATTGTCTCTCCTTCTCCCTTGAATCCATCCGAAGGTTGTCTGTAAAAGATCGCTTTTAGCGATAAGACCGCCCATTGTGTCATTGTGTGCCCTACAATTATATCTGTAATTTTTATGGTGTACATAATAAAGAGTATTCTATTCTATTCTATTCTTAAACAAAACTGGAAAAATGTGGGTGTACTATAGGTGCACCTCTGCCTAACATACCACCTCTCCCTGTCCTCCCATTATCAACACTGTAATTTCTAACATTGTAAAAGCCCTTTATAGTACAGCTAATTACGTAACACATTTTCGCCAAACGATTAAGACTAGTTTGCTTCGTTTCTATCGCAGTTTGCTTAATTTTACGACTTTCGTATTGCGTAACTCCACTATCATGCGAAACCAACTGCAGTCTGTTTGAGACGCTAAAGAGTGAACGATATGCCAAAATTGCCAGGAAAAATTGGGCATACGTCTATTTTTCGAATTACGTAACTCAAATGACAAGCGAGAATTTGCTTAAATCGTTGACATGAAACCAACTGCTAGTCGCATTGAAACCGAAGGCAACCTTCTGCTCGCAATGGTTTTCTATTCCACTTAATTTAGGATTTATACGTATAATCTCCATAATTATTTCGAAAAAATGTGAGTGGTAGTCTTCCTGATAAATTGTGAATGCATTTTTGTGTAAAACCTCAATGATAAATCAATGTTAATGATATTTAAAAAATCGAGGCAGGGTGGTGAATTTCTTAAAATAATTGTAAAAGTCTTCATCTGTTACAACTTACAAGTGCTTAAAACCTAAACTAAAGATACCTTCAATTTATGATATTTCAGAATCGAGATATTTTGTTGGCGTTTTAATGAAAGACAAATTCGTACCTCGTACCGTATGTAACAAACTTATCATAAGCCACAAGCTTAGCAACCCATCTATGAATAGAATTGTAGGCACCTAATTGTTGTCTACAGCAGAATATTGCTGTTCTATGAAGTAAATAGATTAGGGTTTGGGTTTCAGGTGTCAGGCTCAACTACATTATTCAGGAAATATTTAAACTTTCTCTCATGCGCTCACAGCAAGCAGTAGGTAGGTATATAAATTATCCATGATGTTGGGAAGACATTGAATGCCAATTCCACCAATCCATACAATGTATTTGTTCCATTTAATTTTACCCCATGTCCAAATATTTCATGTTAAATGTGAATAAATGCTATTGTCAGTTAAGATTGTAATGATATAAATAAAACAGTTTTTCTTTGTTTACCATAATTTATGTTTCTATTTACTTGTACCTAATGAATTACAGTTAATTTAGCTAAACACCACTATTTTCTAATTAGTATCACTATAATAGTAAACACTTCTCAATATTAAAAAAAGCTTACTAAGTATTCAATTTATAACTATTTCATACCAAGTTATTTTTATTTGTAACTTTAGTTCATAATTAAAGCACTCTATATTAAAGTTTACACAGTTATCAATTAACACAATAGGTACATATGTTTACATTGCTGTTATGCAAGACTAAAATCAACAGTTTTCTAAAATAAAATGCATTAGCTTTTATGAACAATCTTCAGTTTCTACTTTTGTACTTGAGAAGCTTGAAAACTGAAGTAGTTGCAGAGCCGCAGTAGCAATGTAATGTCATAAGTAAATAGCAGCAGTGGCCGAAGTGAACAACAATGGGGCAACATCATTCATGCTGCCTTCATGTCTTCGTAGGTGAAATGCCCCGGGAACTCAGCTACAATTTGAAAAGAAAATCAAAATTATTTTCTGCTCAAATAAAGTACATAAAAATTATGCAGCAAACTAGGCATATCAACTAGACCTTCATCAGCCCATGGCTGGACAAAAGCCATCATCCTACTCATTGCTGGAGGTAGTTTAATTTCTTCTTTATTTAGGGCTAATTTTTCAATCTCCAGATATTTTTATCAAGCATAACACTAAATTAGAATTGTAAACATTAGTTAGGTGTAAGTACATAAAATATTATTATGTATGTGACTATGTAGGTAGAAAGTTCACTCAAGGAATATATTCATAATTATGTGAGTTGCTGCTTGATTCTTAACTATGTGTCAAAAGTTTACCTTCAATAATTAATACAGAAGATTGGTTTCCCATGCCCAACCTTGCCACAGCAAATCCCCCTATGTCAACTAGATTGATGTTGGTAGGGTATTGTTCCATTCAGCTCTATCACCGTCTGCAAAAATATTATGATTAATATTTTGTAGTTAGTTGTTATTTCATTAGTGGTTATTAGGTGTAGTTAGTCTGTTTCAGTGTCTACATAGGTACCAACAAAAATATTAATTAACAATTTCAGTTGTTAGAAGGTGAGCTTGACCGACATATACTAACTTCAATCATTATTTTAGCTGCAAAAAACATCTACCCTCACATAAGTTGTTTGAGAGTCTACACAAATAAAAAGGAATGATAGTCCGTATATAGACTGACCAATAATGTACCTACAGCCACAATAATCTAATGAGATACGAAGGTACACTCCTACACATGTAATTCCTATATATATTGGCTTACTTACTTGTAGTTTCACTATTGCCAAACATCTTCAGCAAGCCACAAGAAAAATGTTCCAAATCTGCAACATAGTCCCATGTTTCTGCATCAGTATGGGAATAGTAAATATAATTTTGGTCAGTGGGTCGTCTTGGGTCTGTATGTGCAAAATATAAAATAACTAAATGTAAACAAAAACATTCATAATAACATTTACCCCAGTGTTGCCAACATTTTCCTGGAGTCCACTACTAGCGGTGTACCGTGTACACAGACAACTTAGCCCCGTAGACACCTCATTATGAACATTTTGTTCGAATATACTATCGTCAAAAGTCAGGGGGGGCCGAGGTGCAAAGAGAGCTGTGATTGGCTATTTCAATGTCACATGTCATACGTCATATGACTCATAGGACGGCTTAGGGTCGGTATGAGACTCGATATTTTTTATCGATAAGCAACATTTGTAAGTACTTAGATTTATTTATCTATTGAAAAAGGTACACCGATCAAATACTAATCTCACATTATAGCACAGAGTATACCGTACCGTAATTCGTTATACCTAGTACTTACATCTAGGTATACTTAATTCAGGAAATATTTTTGCATCAAACAGAAAATAGTTTTGGAGAAGCACGTGCCACATTTGCGCCAAATTCCATGCACTGAGTGTATTAATTAGTGCCAAAATATTTCGGGAATTAAAAAACAGAAGTCGATAATATCTGACAATATTGATAAGTGACCCACCAAAGTTGGTAACAAAAGCGTTGGTACAGCAGTAATAAATAAAATTTGTCGTTTCTTTTTGAGTTCAAAGCAATCCGTCGTAAAATGACGGGAACATATAACACTATTTGTAGTGGGACACCAATTTTCATCTCGTTTTGTAGCACTTATACAAATTTTCTTTAATTCTAGGCATTTAGGAAACCTTTAAAATAAAATAATGATTATTTATTTATTTTATATTTGTGGTAACATATCGATATTTTATTTGTAGATTTGTTATCGATTCATCATCACTACCGATGATAGAGCGAGATAGTCATATATAAATTAAAACGTGAAAGAAAGAGATTTTTCAAAAGACATCAACGAGCGCTACTGCACCTTTGCATTTGTTTCGTATTCAAATATTGTCGTTAAATTATTTTTTTAAATTATTTTATGCTTCTAGATAACTTATCGGTGAAATGTAATGCCGTCTTTGTGTAACCTCGAAGTTCTGCTACATTTTCCGCACCAATTCACTGCACAATACGGCATTTTGAATATTCTTTTCGATTTTTAAAACCTCAGAACAATAACTAAAACACGTCAACATTCAGTAACGGACTGACTGGCGCTTCCTAGACGAGTTGGGGGCGTGGCCATCACATATGAGGCCGTAGAGCTAATGCTTGGCGAGCGCGGTTGCCCTCCTATGCGGTGTCTACGGGGCTAAATTGTCTGTGACCGTGTATCACAAAATAATTATGTAGATACTTGAAAAATTAGTGAAGATGTTTGGATGTTTGCTAAATACACAATAATGGTCTAACGGTGGAATTTTTTATCCCAGAAGTATGTTCCCGTCGAATATTTTTTCGAAATGACGTTGTTTTTCGATCTCCACATGGGCGCAGCCTCTGTGTAACTTCCCTACTTATAATATTATTCGTCATGCTGAACGGTCTTAAAAATTCAGCGTTCGAATCCGGAGTGGTTTCGGCATTTGAAATAAATCAATCGTAAAATTACTGTCACATGTTTTAGACAAACACATGCCATTATCGTGTTATTATATTTTTTTCGAGTCACAATTTTGGTAATTGATGGTAGTATTTTCTACAAATTGAATTAGACTAACCACTGGACAAAACTACCTGCCACTAAAAGCAAAATTTTGTCTGCCCGGAGGGGTCTTAACCCCTAGGTTTAGTGGAAATTCCACTAAGTTGACAACACTACTTTTCTACGAGTATTTCATTGGCCACAGATAACAAAAAGGTGAAAATAAAAACGTTTTGTTGCGTATTTCAATTATGGTAGCTTTTGGTAGAAAGTGTTTTATAAATTGGTTTTTCATTTTTAGGCAATCATTGTACATTTTTATTTATAAGCAGTAGTAGACCATCAGTTGTGAATAAAAACAAATTATATTATAGCAAATTTATTCGGAAGCGAATAATTCTTTTATGATGAAATAAAACGTATAGTTTCGCCAATAGTGGGCACGAATTCGTCTCAGCTCTATCAAATTGAGCAGAATTTGAATGAAATTTGTTACGTAATTCCAAATATGGGAACCGATTCCGATCGGAGTTTGCTTAATTTCGGAATCGCATTAAGAAACAAAATTTGTTACGTAATCAGGGTGCAGGATCCCTGGTACACTTTTCATCATTTATTACTAACGAGCTGATTTTTCGTGAGTAGCTTCCTTTTGACTAGACGCCCAACTTTTTCCTTACAGTAACGTTGGTAAATGGTAGCTTAATAGGGGTAGCAAGGATAAAATATGTTGATTTGACGAATTTTAAAAATTTATTACTAACTGAATCTTTCTTTCTTAATTATCGAGATAATTATCTAAATAACATGAAAAAATATTTGTCCTACAAAATATAAGGTTTTGTTAGGGAGTCCCCCCTCTCCAACATGTATCATAAACAAGGTCATGAAAAATAATTACTAACCAGATGATTTTTTTTTTATTGTTTAGCTTACATTTGCATAGTTTACCACCCACATTGTCCTACAAATTGCATGGTATGTCATCTTGGTCCTACGCTCAAAAGTTGTAGTACTAATACTTACTGTAAAAGTAATTACTATCAAGCTGAATGTTCAAGAATAGCTTCGTTTCAATGAGACGCCCAAATAATTATTATACGAAAATTCTCGATTGCGGTTTATGACCAAGATAATAGGGATGAAATATGTTGATTTGACGAATTAAAAAAAATTATTACTAACTGAATTTTTTTTTGTTAATTATCGAGATAATTATCTCAATAACGTGAAAAAATATTTGTCCTACAAAATATAAGGTTTTATCAGAGAGTCCCCCTTCTCCAACATGTATCATAAATAATGTCATGAAAAGTAATTACTAACTAGCAGTTTTTTTTTTTTATTGGTTAGCTAAACATTTGCATAGTTTACCACCCACATTGTCCTACAAATTGCGTGGTACGTTATTCCAGTCCTCCAGTTACATAGTTGAAATTCATGAAATTAAAAATAATATTATTTTGTACATTTTGCTATGGGAGCTGAGGCACACTATTATCCTTGCTCACAAACGAAATCGTCTACTGGGTTTTCTGTCACACGCAGAACGCGACGTTGCCGCTTTGTGTTCGAGTACCTATTTGTCAATTTTGGCTCCGGATACACTTAGTCCAAGTAAATGTCGCATATAAGTTAAATATACTATGGATCTAAGAAATCATATTCAGTATGATTTTTTCGACCGTTGATCGATCAACAAATGTTGGTCAAATCGCTGACGAGTATGTTGAAAACCTGTAAGTGCAGATCCACCGACGTCACACGCGCATTAAGGACGGATCAAAGTAGGTATATCAGTTTGCGCGATGCGGAGCTGAGTAAACACGTAAAATAGGCGGATCAACAATTGTTCTAACTTCTCACTGGATCAACATTTACCGTTTAAAGTTGTATATTTATTTATTTATATATTTTTATTCATATATATATAAATATATATAAAATATATATATATTTCATTTCATTTTGTATACTCAAAAATTACAAATCTTGTAGGACTAATAAAAAATACCTTTTTTTTTGTAGGACATTGTTTTATTTGGACTAAAAATATATTAACCTATCACGTGATACCTCTGTCCTACAGTTACTAATAAAAAAAAAAGTCCTGCGGTATTGACAACTTTTGAGCGTTGGACCAAGATGACATACCATGCAATTTGTAGGACAATGAGGGTGGCAAACTATGCAAATGTAAGCTAAACAATTAAAAAAAAAATCAGCTGGTTAGTAATTATTTTTCATGACCTTGTTTATGATACATGTTGGAGAGGGGGGACTCCCTAACAAAACCTTATATTTTGTAGGACAAATATTTTTTCATGTTATTTAGATAATTATCTCGATAATTAAGAAAGAAAGATTCGGTTAGTAATAAATTTTTTAAATTCGTCAAATCAACATATTTTATCCTTGCTACCCCTATTAAGCTACCATTTACCAACGTTACTGTAAGGAAAAAAGTTGGGCGTCTAGTCAAAAGGAAGCTACTCACGAAAAATCAGCTTGTTAGTAATAAATGATGAAAAGTGTACCAGGGATCCTGTACTATTATTTTTAAAAGAGTAACCGTGGAGTTTCTTGCCGGCTCTTCTCCATAGGAAACAACCAATTGGAACCGTGCACCTAGCTTCTGACGTTTCATAAGTGCCCATGTGGGTTTATGTGAAATAAAATATTTTGATTTTGATTTGAACACTTCGGGGAATACAGGCGTGATATTATGTTATGTTACATACTATGGTCTGTTCCAAAAGTATCTGATAAAAGTGTAAACAACTATGTTCAGGTTAAATTCTCACGTAATCACTCACTGAAGGGAATTAGTAACTTATTCATCCGTATTTAGAAGTTTTCAATATATATCACACCACTTTTTCCCAAAAAAAAATTGGTTGGTTAACAATATGATATTGTAATTGAAATATCATCGACGAAAATTGAGGTTATAAAATTAACCTCAATTGTCAAATGAAAGTTGAATTAAAATTAGAATTTCTGGTTTAAGTATTCAAATCAAAGCACTCAATTTTTAAGTGCCACTACAAATTGGCATCCAGAGGTACGTTTTCTGGTCCATTTGTTTACATTTTAATCAGATATTTTCGGAACAGACTTTAGTTCTATTCGTTGGAAACGCATACTTAGGCGACTGTCCCTTTGTGTGAAAGTTAGTACATGAGAGTGAACTGCATTTTAAAGAGGTTTTCTTAATTAGGTTTGATCTGAATCGGAGTCAAGTCCTACACGTAAATATGACCTTTAACTTATGTGTGCTTATCGTAAGGTATTTTAAGCACAAACAATTTCGTAAAACTCGCTAACATACGTAAAAAAAGTCAAGTTACCTACTTAACTTTGATGTCGAAACTTGTTATATAAGAAAATTTAACTTACTAGAAACTAAAACCCAACTACGACAAAAACAACAACTAAAAAGGTATAAACAATTTAAAAATAAATTTTACTCCCTCTAGAACGTGCTCAAAGAGCAATTCTAAAAGTTGCTACCTTTCGCCCTTTTAGATTTCCTACGCACCAGCTCTACATAGCATGTAAAGTACTAACAGTACGGAAATTATTTATTCTAAGCTTAGTACTACACCAGCACACTGCACTTCCTTTTGCACCAGTACCTTCCGACAAGAGAAGGAAGGACTTGGTTTGCATAAACTCTCAAACCAGACATGCGTTTGCTAATCGATTTTATGTGTTTTTAGGACCTTTTCTGTATAATAGGCTCAACAAGTTACTAAGCTTCTATAGTGTAAGTTATATTAAATGTAGTAAAATATTATCAGAATATTTAGCGATACTCAATTACACAGACACAGAAAAACTTTTAGAAATTTGGTATGATGATAATATATTCCCTCGTATTTGCTTTTGTATATTTACATAGGCTTAGTTTTAGGTATTAATGTACCATTATGCTTTTTCTCATAGTTGTTAATAGATTATTTTTATCAGTTCAACTTAAATTTTATTGTCCCAATTTAATTGAAATGTAAAGTAATGGCCTGAAACATAGGTTTCAATTAACCTAGATCGGCCGGGTCTTTACCTTATATTGTAATTCCGAATCAGCATTACTTACACCTGTAATCAAATTTTAGTTTTAGTTTATTTTTAGGCACTATAAGTGTATGGAAAATATTGCTACTGTTGGCTAAATGTACACTTTTTGTAAATGTTTTATTCAATAAAAAATAAAAAACAAGATATCACAGACGGGCAAATTAAAAGTCCGGAGCCACACGTAATGTAATTAAGGCATAAAGGCTCTGGCGCGACGCGACAGCGCGACACGTAGGCGCCGCTCGTCGCGGGACAAGCGGCGCCTTTGTGTCGCACTGTTGCGTCGCGCCAGTCTGTGGGAGCCTTAAATCGAACAGTTTACGTGTGACTCCGGATTTTGAATTTGCCTGTCTGTGATGTCTTGTTTATACCTTTTTAGTTGTTGCTTTTGTCGTAGTTGAGTTTTAGTTTTTATTAACTTTTATTTTAATTTCAACCATTTTGGGGTTTGGAATCATTGAAGGTAGGTAACCTATCCACTGCTTTGGTTTGCGAAAATTCAACAGTAAAATTGGAGGTTTATGTACACTATATTTTCAGAAGGTTCTCCGTAAGACCTTTCATTAGATACCAACACGATAATATATATTAACCTAAAAGATATAATATATATATATTCCATAAAAGATCAATATGGACCCTGTCGAGCACAGCAAAATTACGAGAGAGGAAGAGGGCTAAGCAGCAATTCAAACAATTCAATATTATTATAAATTATTAGATGAGTTTTTTCTTCCATACAAAATTTCACGCCCTATTTATTCCCGGCTACATTATCAAAAATCCTTCCTTAGCGCTAACCTTCGTTACAAAAGGAACTTTCCGCAAAATTTCTTGCTTCTAGACCCAGCGACTTAAGGCGAAAGCGTTAGGGCAGCCCTCGAAATTCAAATTTTCTTACATTTTTTTGCAATTTGCAGGTCAGTACTCGTATCAGGTTGTATGTCGATCTAAATATGATTCGCGGCCGAAACAAATATTTATTTATGGAATTATAATCACAATAATCCTCAATACACCTCTATAAGTACATATTATCCTATTTCATGAAATCTTGACACTTGAGGCCAATTCTAACTTAAGGAGTTGTATTGCTGATTATAATTCTGTAAAGCCATATTTCTTACGGTCGCGAATCATATTTTAATCAACATACAACCTGAAACTGACGTGCAAATTGCAAATAAACTTAAATAAATTTGAATTTCGCGGGCTACCTTAACGCATCCCCCTTACGATGTGCGTTGTCTGTCAGTGAGTTATGAATTTAAGATTTTAAGTAGAATACTAGTTCTCAACCTCAAGATAATGTATGTATCATTACTTTAGCCATATTTAATATTATTCTTTCGTTGCCCACAGAACGGTCTCAGCCGCTCCCTTCGCTGCCTACAAGCGATGTCAGCGACCCGTCTACTAATGTCGCTCATATTACTATTACTAGCATGTATACCGTCGCTCACTTCGCTCAGATATCTGTTCAGCGCCCCGCTGTTTATAATGAGCATCACGTCGTTAATATCGCTCACTGTTGTCAGATATGTAGGTTTGAAAGGTAAGATATTGTCAAAAATGTCGCTTATGTTATTATTACTAGTGTGTATACAATCGCTCAATTCGCTCAGATATCTGTTCAGCGCGACCCTGATTATAATGAGCATCACGTCTTTAATATAGCTCACAGTTGTCAGACATGTAGCTTTGAAAGCTAAGATATTGACATAAAATGTCGCTTATATTATTATTACTAGTGTGTATACCATCGCTCAGTTCGCTCAGATATCTGTTCAGCGCGACCCTGATTATAATGAGCATCACGTCTTTAATATAGCTTACAGTTGTCAGACATGTAGCTTTGAAAGCTAAGATATTGACATAAAATGTCGCTTATATTACTAGTATGAACACGTCGCTCGCTTCGCTCAGATATATTGTGGATGGATTCTCTAAAAATATCACCTTGAAAACTGAGGTGAAGTGAGGTGTCAATAGAGAACATAACGCAAAACTCTGCGTAGGGGGCGACACTAGCACAAACCGTAAACAAACCGCCATGATACATCATGTTATATTTATTAGTAACAAATAATTAGTGATCACATGTTAAATTAAAATAGTTTTACTATTATTCATGTATTAAAAAACCTGTACTGTGATATCATGGCGTCCTACGGACATTTAAAAGTGGATGATCTAAAAAAACTGCTTTAAGGACTTGTCAAAAAACTGTTTACGGTTTGTGCTAGTGGTGCACCCTGGCGGCACAACATTGCAGTAATACTCCCTAGTATAGTGTCAATCCCTAGCATTAGATGGCAGTACACCTCACTTCACGTAAGTTATCAAGGGAGATGTTTACAGAATAGAACAACTGTTCAGCGCGGCATTGCTTATAATGAGCATCACGTCTTTAATATAGCTCCCCCGACCCTTGCTCGACGAAGCGCCAGCCCGCGTCATATCAGAGCCTGTAGCTTTAAATTCCCCTGTTAATAATAATTCTGTCATAAATAATTCGATCCAGCCTGTCATACCTTGCTGTCCTCCCCTCAGTGACGCCCTAAACCGAGGTTCGTACCCCACAGGGGGTGCCCCTAGCGTGCGGTCACTTAGTATTTTAAGAAATTCGCCCCTGGCTAGAGGCTTTGAGTCATCTTAAGGCACCCACAGGATAGTCCGGTTAAGTAGCCGTGACCTCTAAGGGCCACAAGTACGAGATGCCAAAACCAAAAAAACAAAATTATATATCTCAGTGTCGTCAGATACGTCGTTTTCAAAGTTTAGGTGGTTAATCAAATGTTTACGTTGGTTTTATTAACATGTAGTACCTACCTAAAATATGAAACGCGGATATACTTAGATAATTGATTTATAATTAATTTATGAATTCTATATTAATACTCATACTTTATGTTAAACAGATTGATTTCTGTTGCGAAATGCAAAATGACGATACTAAAACGTAAAAGTGAGGGTTTGAGGTGGGCCATGGGCTTGAATTTGAAGAATAGAAGGGCAATATTGTTTTTTCTTCTTCTAAATAATATATTTGATTTTGAAAATAAATAAATTACTTAGAATTGATTTTCAAACGTAAAGTTACCCAGTTCGACAAAAAAACACTCCCTTAACACTTTGAGAGACACAAAACGCCCTTAGGCGTCATAACGATAAAACTACTATTGTGTCTCGTTCCCTTCAAACGATTACCAGACTTGACTTACTTGTGACTAAACCAACAACTTGTTCATTTAAGTAGGTAATAGTGCCTTCACACCTAGTGTTAATCCAGCAGCGTAGACATTAACGCAGCACTGTGTGACGTCAGCGTCTTCAGTGACGTTTACGTTCAGTGCAAAGACTTTCTTACAATAACAATACTCATATTATTTATTTTTCTCGTTCCAGGCTGGCAACACCTCCTCCTAGAAATCTCCCTCTCTCTCCCGTCAGTCATGTTCATGTTCTCCCTCGCACTCCGCCTCGACGCACAAATGTTACCCATTATGAGTCGCTCTGCCGGTGACATGCCTGACTTCACCGTGGCGATAATCAATGCGGGCTTGGCTGTCATAGTGTCTTGTACTGTTGTGAGTATATCATCAAGTTTTTTATATAAAAATAGCTGCGCCTCGCGGTTTCACTCGCATAAGTCTCGATCCCGGGGTAGCGGTATGAAATATACTTTACTACCTATTCTCATACCTCCCAAATAACATAAACAATTTCTTAAAAATTGCTCGAGCCGTTTCGGAGGAGTGCGACCACAAACACCGTGACACGAGATTTTTGTATATATATAGATGAGGAACATCAAACGATAGAACCTACCCCTCCGAACCTCGGAAAGCATGTGAAGCCTTTGGTCCTGGCTGTAATTTTTAGATCTTTGACAGTCGTTACGGGTCGTCAGAAGCTTGAAAGTCTGACAACCGGCCTTAGATTTTATGTAAGAGATTACTTAGTATCTCTGACCTAATGTTAGATGTTAGAAATTACCTAATGTTAGAAATTGCGAATATGACATCATATTGAATGGAGAAAAACTGGAATTTATTCATCAAACGGCTTTCCTAGGAATCACGCTACACGAGAAATTACAATGGGGTCCCGATATAACATGTCTTGCGGGGCGACTCAGCTCGGCCACTTATGCTGTTAGAAAGCTAAGACAGTTAATAGATGTAGAAACCTCGCGTTTGGTCTATTTTAGCTACTTCCACAGCATTATGTCGTATAGCATTTTTCTGTGGGGTCGGCCTGCTGACATTGAATCCATCTTTATTTTGCAAAAGAGAGCTCTCAAAGCCATTTATAATCTACATCGCCGCCGCGAATCTCTTAGGCAACATTATGACGGTACCTTGCCAATTCATTTATAAAAATATTATGTATGTAAGAAAAAAATCTACATCTTTTTTATAAAATAAGTGAGTGGCATAAATTAAATACTAAAAACAATGATAAAATAGATCAAGCATTTTTCAGTTGTATATCTTTCATGGGGTACTGTAAAATGTTACAACAAAATAACTTGTAATATATTACAATTAAATGATTTTTTTTTCATTAAAACTAGCCGTTTCGGAGATTAGCCGGAACAAACAGACAAAAATACAAAAAAAATGTTATAAGTACCGTATATACTACCATACGCCTTTAGTATAAAGCTGTTATTTTAACGTTACAAACAGACACTTCAATTGTATTTATTTGCATAGACACGTATTGTATTACGTTACGTTTTGTATTGCGTTTGTATTTATTTGATTTTACATTGTTGTTTCTCTTTTTATTATAATTTGTATTAGATATTTGATTAAATTCCCATTATCCATTAATATTTGTACACCAGAAACCTGCACCCTAATTACGTAACACACTATCTATCACATTCTGAATCATTTTAAAGCCTCTTGCTTCATATGTTCGAAAAATTTCTCTACTCAACAACGTAAATAACACAATGAATGTTGTTGAACTGTCAAAATGAAACCCATTCCTACTGTTAGTGTGTTATGTAATTACCCCGCTGGTAGAGTATGACGGAAATCTTAGAATTTATATTACATACGTCAACTTATGTACTCTGTACTCACCCATATTCATGAATAAATGATTATTAATCTTATTCTATTTTGTTACAGTCGGGCATAGAACTGCTATTCTCTCGGAAACGCCTCTGGATGGTGCTGTCGTTCGTCGGAGCCATCTGTGTCGTGCTCATGTTTATACCCTTCAGCCCGTATGACGAAGAGGGAGTCTCACTGCAGAGGCATTATTGGTTTGTGAGTATTTCTTTTAAATATTTCAATGTTACTTTACGAATCTTTGTTGGCTCATAACTTTTTAATGGCTTTTTATTTTATTACTATTCAATTTCCGCACAGACAAGAAATGATGAGACAAAACGATATCATGTTTAACTTTAAATGTACGGTATCAAACAGTGGAGTAATACCCTCCCGAAAGGGGAATGGGCAAAAATGTATGGGATGCGTCCCCAGCGACCAAAAATAACCATACATATGTTGTCGAATAGCTCTTTTCATAACTATCACTTATTACTCCGGCGGTCAGTCTTAATTAATTGTAGGAAAAAGTTACAGTTCAAAGAAAAACCTGTGTCATTGTTTATCAGAATAAAACCTCGTTAATCAATCATATTATAGGAAAACAAAAAGTAAATTAACAAGCAGTGACTTAAGGGAAGTCAACAATAACATAATTTAAACATGTTGCTGGTGGACCGAAAGGTTCATGCCTTGCGAAACCGATGTGCCATATTATAGATGTTACACGTGCACAGCTTCCCGCCGTCCGTCGCCCAGTTAAAATGTGCAGTAATAATGTTATATTGCATTTATGCTGATCTGATCTCTGTCAATTAAAATATAACAGTGATATGTTTTCGCAACCGCCTGACTCTTATCGTGATTAACCTCGATTCTCCATTTCCCGAACCCAGCGCCTAAGAGGTTTGGTTAGTGCAAGCGATAGAGTCCTGAAAGCGACAAGTGTAGTAAATGGCCATGTCGTCGGCGAAGAAAGCCAACTGAGCCTTTTATGCTTATATACGCGAGCGATGCCCGCCAACGACAGAGGCAACTGCAGCCGCCGACGGTTGCAGTTGACTCTGCCGTTGGTGCTTGCCGTACGTGTATATGAATACCTACTCTTGGGAATGTCGCTAGTAAACAACGTGAAGATGAGGGGAGATAGCACGGAGCCCTGAGGGACTCCCGCAGGAATGGGGTGAGGGGAAGAAAGTGAACCCTCGATGCGATAGCGGAAGGTGCGATCGACAAAACGTCTCGTAAGATGAGTCCGAGATGGTCTAGCACTCCCGAGTTGTTAAAGCTTATATAAGAAGCCGTCGTCAGACTTTGTCGAATGCTTTCGCTATGTCGAAGAATAACACGCCCGTGTCGCGTTGGGCCGGAAACCAGCGCTTAAGTGCTCTACGATGCGGTAGACTTGTTGGATGCAAGAGTGTTCGGATCGGAAACCGAACTGCTTGTTAGGGATGAGGCTCTTTTCTTCGGCATAGTCTGTGAGGCGCTTATAAATAAGCCTCTCGTAGATTTTGCCGAGAACATTGAGGAGACTGATGGGACGGTAACTCGTAGGATCAGACTTGGGCTTATCTGGCTTGGGGATACCGATAACGGTTGCCTCTTTCCACGCTTGCGGAAACATGTTGTTGCTCTAGATGCCATTGAAGATGGCGGTCATAACGATTATGAGAGTAGAGGGGAGATGTTTTTATACCTTATTGGTGATACCGTCCGAACCGAAGGCTTGCCGAGAGTGAAGCGTTTTAATGATGTCGCGCACTTCGTCTGAAGTGACAGGAGGCAAAGGATCATCTGGTCCTTCAACGGGTGGGAGACAAGCTCTACGTTCGACTTCAGCGTCAAACTTGGCAAGGTGCGTTTGGTCTTCTGTTTGAGAGCTGGAAGAATTTGGGACTCGAGATTGTTGGCTAGGCATTCGATCTTATCAGAGTCGTCGATGCAACACTCTTGTCTGGACGGAATAGTTTTTATGAACGTACTAGAACATTTGTTCTTGTACTTTCACAGAGGGGGATGTGTTCGTAAGGCTTCTCCGGTGTTACATTATCTAAGATGAGAACACATTTATAACCCCCTCCCCCGCTTCTTCGCACGTGTCGTCGCTTATCATCGGCCAGGTACGCGGAGTAACAATAGTTGTTATATGGCGATCCCTCGAAAAAAAAGGTCACAATTATTGTGATGCATTATGCTTGCATTATCAGTTATGATTATGATGATTACTTTGTTTTGTTAATCGTAGAGTACAACGTAATGTTTTACTGCAGCAAGTGAGTTTTTAGTCACAATGACGGAAGTTTTTGTTTTAGCTGTTGTTCAGGTGATAAGGTCGAGGTTTGCTTGTTCGAATTTTGAATGAAACAACGTGTGGTTTACAGAAAGATCTATTGGACACTGCTTATGAACCAACGAATGTGTAACTTCAACACATGAATGTATGGATAGCTATATGCGACAGTTTTAAACCAAACATACCGCCCACCAAAAGGACCTAAAGGCCTTTTCTAAGATAATAAAAACATAATGCTACTTTACACTACTATGCAACAAGTCATTAAAACATGTAACTTTACACTACTATGTAACATGTAACAGGTACAAATTATAAGTTAATTGTCACTCAAGTTACTATAAAACTTACTATAATGATTTGAGTCAGGTGCTCAGACCATGAATTTATGGTTAGACTAATTTATATTAATTATAATAAACCAAACATTATAGCTAAAGTTGTTTAAAAATGGGCTTACACACAAAGGTACTTAATTAATTTAGTCTTAATTACTAATCGGTAATGCACATAAGTTTGAGATTGATCTCTGTGTCAGTTTACCGTTGAGACGTACTGTATACACTCTAGTTATTCCATCTTGTCCAGGGTGTTTTTCCACTATGCGTGCCAGTGCCCACTTGCTAGGAGGCATATTTGCGATTTTAAGTAATACAATATCGCCGACCTCAAACTCTTTTGTTCTTGTCAGCCACCTTGTTCTTTGGTTCAGGCGTGACAAGTATTCTGTTTGCCAACGTTTCCAAAATCCTTGAACCAGTCTTTGGGTATGTTGCCATCTGGACAGCTGATTCATATTGACCGTGGTATAGTCCCGGTCAGGTACAGTAATTAGTGCTTCTCCGACAATGAAATGTCCGGGTGTGAGTACTTGTATGTCATCGATCAAATCCACATCAGTATTAATCGGCGTTAAAGGGCGAGAATTGAGGCAGGCTTCTATCTGTGTGAGCACTGTGGTGAATTCTTCAAATGTTAAATTCTTAGTCAATATTTTTCGTAGATGCTGTTTAACGGACTTAACGCCGGCTTCCCAAAGCCCTCCAAAGTTTGGGCTATATGGCGGTGTAAAGTGCCACTGTGTTCCTTCATTTGCCAGTTGATCAGCTATAGCACCGGGTAATTGTAATCCCGCCTCTTTCCACATTCTACATAATTCTTTGTTGGATGACACGAAGTTCGTGCCGTTATCGCTCCATATCTCATTACATCTTCCTCTTCTGGCCACGAAACGTTTGAAAGCTGCGATGAATGCATCAGCCGTCAGATCGCTTACTAGCTCTAAATGTATAGCCTTTACCGCCATACAAACAAAGATGCAAATGTATGCCTTGCTGGTTTTTGCCCCTCTTCCCTTCGAACTTAATACGTACACAGGGCCAGCAAAGTCCACTCCACTTCGAGCAAAAGGACGTGAAGGAGTCACCCGAGCTTCAGGTAAGTCACCCATTATTTGTGGTCTACTAGCAGCTCGTTGCCGCGTACAGGTAAGACATCCGTGTATGTATTTCTTCACCAGACCTTTGCAGCCAACGATCCAGTATTTACTCATCAGGTAAGTTATCATCAGTTTTATTCCACCGTGCATTGTTTTCAGGTGTGCATCGGCCAACACTAGTGACGCAAAGCTGCTTTTCTTGCCCAGTATCACGGGATATTTTAGGTTCTCGTCGGCGTCTGCGTTTCTCAACCTTCCGCCCACCCTGAGAATATTTTGGTTATCTAAGAATGGGTTCAGTGACTTCAGAATGCTAGTGGTTTTTACATTCTCTTTTTGTTTTATTCTTCTAATTTCATCTGTAAATTCTTCTTCTTGTACTCCCTTTATGCAAAATTCCAAAGCATTTTGCAGTTCTTCTGTTGTCATCTCCTGACCTAGTTTGTTAGGATTTCTTTTCATATTTAAAACTCTTCTACAATGTACTATTACTCTCAATAACTCAGTAAGTGTATCATATTCTTCAAATTTTAGGAATTTATCTTCTCCTTCTGTTACATTTATGTATGACTGTATTGGTTTCCTTCTTTCTAAATCTGTGGTTGACCTTAACGGTTTTGTGAACTCGATATTTTCCTCTCCAAGCCAGGCAGGGCCGTTCCACCATAACGTTTTCTGTTGTAGTTCTGATAAAGATGATCCTCTTGACGCTATATCGGCTGGGTTGTGTGCCGACTGCACATGGAACCATTGGCTACTGCTTTGGTTTTCTAATATCTCTACTACTCGGTTTGCGACAAATGGCTTCCATCGGTTTGGTTCTCCGAACAGCCACGCTAAGACTATAGTTGAGTCAGTCCATGCGAACACATTGTGTGAAGGAATTCTCATAGCTTGACTCACTTTGGTTAGCAATTTAGCTAGTATTGTAGCTCCACTCAGTTCGAGTCGTGGTAGTGTAATGGTTTTGACAGGAGCTACCTTCGTTCTTGATGCGACGATATTTATCTTTATGTCACCTTCGCTCGTTTTTACACGGCAATAAACCACAGCTGCGTATGCCTTTTCAGACGCGTCGCAAAACCCATGTAATGTTATTCGTTCCTTTTCAGTGCTAATTGTGTTCAACCAGCGTCTGATTCTTAATTTGTTGACATTTTCTAAATCTTTTCTAATGAACTTCCATTGTTCTTTCAGCTCTTTGCTTATGTCTTGGTCCCATCCAACTCCTTCTAGCCACAATCTTTGTACTAGAATTTTTGCTGTTACAATAACTGGTGCTATCCACCCTAGTGGATCAAACAATTTCTGTAAATCTGACAGAATAGTTCTCTTTGTTATATGATCTGATAATATAGGTTCTAGTTGTAAGTGGTAATGAAACTCGTCTCTTCCGAAATTCCATGACAGACCAAGAGCTTTTATGGTGCCGTCTAGCTTCAAGTCTAGGTTAGCCCTTGTAGTGACTTTGTTGGCGTCTATAGATTTAAGAAACTCGGTATCATTAGACGCCCATTTTTGAAGTTCAAAGCCTCCTTGTTTCAGAATGGTAACGATTTGCTTGCTAACACGAATTGCTTCTTCTGTTGTATCGCAGCCCGACGTCAGATCATCAACGTAGAAGTCTTCACGAATAATTTTGACAGCTTCAGGATATTGTTCACCTTCATCTTCTGCTAGTTTAATTAACGTTTTTATGGCAAGATAAGGCGCAGATGCTGTACCAAACGTAACTGTTTTCAATCTGTAGTCTTTGACTTCAGGTGGTTGGCAGTTTGGCTCAAGGTTGGGTCTGACGCTGCCGCGCCACAATATTCTGTGATAGTCTGTATCTTTCTTGTCTATAAGTACCATTCTATACATTTTGATGACGTCGCTTGCGAAACACACCTTATGCATGCGCCATCTCATTATTATACTTCGCATATCTTCTTGTTGTACCGGGCCAGTCATGAGCTCGTCGTTCAAAGATATGCCATTATTTCCTTTGCTTGACGCATCGAATACGACTCTGACTTTCGTGGTCTCTTTATCTCTTCGAACTATGGCGTGATGTGGTAGGTAAACACACCGGTTGTTTACTTCGTCCTTTGGAACTTCCTCCATGTGTCCCATTGTTAGATATTCTTCTAGTACCTTGTCGTATTCGTCTCTTAGTTCAGGTTCCTTTTGAAGTCTTCTTTCTTGTTGAATCAAGCGGTTCATTGCTATTTGTCTCGTGTTCCCATCCGCTGCTTTTGGTTCATTGATACGGAATGGAAGTCTCACAACGTATTGTCCATTGCTGTTTCTTTTATATGTATTTTCATAGAAACTTTCACATTGGTTTTCTTCTTTTGTGTATGTTCTCTTCGAATCTGGTTCTATCTCCCAGAGTGTTTTCAATAAGTCTTCTCCTATGATTTGATGATGCATAACAAGAACCGACTCTCTTTGCTGTATGCAATCTTCTACCTTTCCGAATAAAATCCAACCAAGGTTTGTTTTATGTGCACATGGTGACCCTGGCGGACCTTTGATTAACTGGTTCTGTACAATTTGAGCATACACGTCGACACCCAGAAGCAAATCAATAGACCCTGGCTGACAGTAGTTAGGATCCGCCAGGACTAGTCCTTCTAGATGAGGCCAATTGTTTGTGTTGATTGTGCGGGATGGTATTTTAGTAGTCAGTGGCTTTGATAGAACATATGTTCTAACTTCCAAGTTGAAATTTTCACATCTCGATTCTACATTTATCTGAACTACTTGTTTGATATCTTCTCTCGTTGATCCCACGCCTACAACTGTACCTCTGATATGATATCGCTTGGCCATGAGTTGTTGTGCCGCTCGTTCGCTAATAAAACTTGCTTGTGAGCCTTGGTCGATTAAAGCTCGTAATATCGTTGTGTTATTGTCTTCACTTCGCACTTTTACGATTGCAGTTGCCAGCAACGATGTACTTTTTTTTGTAGAAACATGTGATGTCACCATTGTAATGTCCTTCTCTGTTTCTTCAATCTTCTCCACGTTGGTATGTAATGTCACTTCGGGTTGTTTTGTTTCTTTGCTTTCAGTGCTGCCCGATGTGGTTGGTTTTATTGTGCTATCTTCCTTATTTTCATGAAGAAGTGAATGATGACGTCTTTTGCATATTCTACAGCTTGTTGGTATGCGACAATACCTCACAGAGTGTCCGGGTGCAAGGCAGTTGAAGCATAAATTGTTGATTTTGATAAACTCGCTTCTTTGTGTTGGTGATTGTTTTGCAAACTCTTTACAGTGGCTAAGTGTATGGTTTTCTTTACATATTTGGCATATTTTACTATTCTCCACATTAGTTGCTGCGTGAAATGACTTTTCTCGAACATGAACTGAACTTGTCTTTTGTTTTGTTGGTTCTGTAAGTTCTAATGTGCGAAATCGGCATTCCAGGAATTTACGAAACATATCGAGGGAGGGGAGGCTGTCAGGTTCCTCACAATTGCTGCTCACATAGTCTTCCCAATCTTTGTGGGTTTCACAGTCTAGTTTTTGCACTATGACGAATATTATCACAGGATCCCAGTTATCAGTCTTCACATTCATATTTTTAAATTGATGTAAACACTCAAATGTTGTATCCAGTAAATTCTTGATAGAACTGGAATTACCCACATTCATCTTTTTCAGAGAAAAGAATCTTTTCATAACTGCGTCGACATTTATACGTTTGTTGCCATACCTTGCTTTGAGAATGTTCCATGCTTGTTCGTAGTTCGAATCTGTCACTTGTATATGTTTCAGTATCGATGCGGCTTCTCCATTAAGACTTGTTTTTAAATAATGCAATTTTTGTACATTATTTAATGACGCATTCGTATGTACAAGTGTATTGAATAAATCATGGAACGATAACCACTCTTCATAATGTCCACTGTACGTAGGTAGTTGTATTTTCGGCAAAACCACTCGTGTTTGTTGAGTATCACTAGGTATAGGCAACGAACCACTAACGTTAACTGGTTGAGAAACCAACAAATCCTTTAAGTCTGTCATCAAACTTAAATACAGTTCTTCATGTTCAAAATATTCTTCATTCACTATGTAAGGTATTTTGTCGCGCTTCTCCTTCGGTACGCTTCGCATTATTTCACCGTAAGCTTGTTTATATTCACTCCAGTAATCTTCTACACACTTAATGCGGGCTTCAACATAACTCTTTTGTGTTAATCTAGCTTTCGGGCACTTCTTTAGATTTATCTGAGTCTTGCTCAAAGTATGTGCAAGGTTTTCCACCACATTCAACGCTTTTTCCACTTCCATAGCCATCGTAAGTATGTAATAACTTCACTCGCAGTAAACGTATTGAAATGAATAAGTTTCAATAATTAAATACTTTGCACTAAACAACTCGAACACTCGTCGTCTTATCTTATCGCAATCTCTTTGTTCTCGGGCGGCCGGCGATGTCGGCAGCGAGGACTGGTATCCGGCTCGAAGGACCATATGTTCAGGTGATAAGGTCGAGGTTTGCTTGTTCGAATTTTGAATGAAACAACGTGTGGTTTACAGAAAGATCTATTGGACACTGCTTATGAACCAACGAATGTGTAACTTCAACACATGAATGTATGGATAGCTATATGCGACAGTTTTAAACCAAACAGCTGTAACTTTTTTCCCACAATGATTTGAAACTGACCGCCATAGTAAAAAATGACAATCATGACAAGAGCTTTTCAACAACATACGTGCGGTTTTTATTGGTCAGTGGGGATATCCTGTCGCATCATCGTTTGTATGGAAAAAATATCGACTGATGCAACCTTAATAGCGTATGTCGGGCATACAAGAGAGCGAGATGGTACGCCAAGAGCGAGCTAGCTATATGACAGTGACCACAGAGTAGACAATAACATTCTAATGTCATGTTATTAAGGCTACAGATTAACAAGTATCTTATCTAACAGTAATCCTTTAATATTTCCAGCACTCAGAAATAGTCCACCACGACATAAACAACAACACAATATCCCGAACTTCAGGCATCGTGGTCACTAAATACGATCCGTACTCCACGTCACATATTCTACCCGCACTGGCCCGCGCGGGGTACAACTTGAACGCGCGGACGGACGTGAGTGCGGACTGCGAGGCTCAGGTTTATTGCGGACTGCCGCTATTTAGGACGGGGTTTAGTCCATTTTTGTAAGTATAATTTTTTCCTTTATTTAATTTTTAACTCCCGACGCAAACGAGGGGTCTTATAAGTTTGACCGCTATATTTGTGTGTCTGTCTGTGGCACCACAGCTCTTAAACGGGTGAACCCATTTGGATGCGTTTTTTTTTTTAATTTGAAAGCAGGTTTTCTAGCGGTGGTTCTTAGATATGTTTTATCAAAATCAGTTCAGCCGTTTCAAACTCATCAGCTCTTTGTTGTGTCGGGTTTTTTTTTAAATTTTACCTATTATAAACACATTTAAATGAAATTTTTAAATATTTTTTATAAAAAACATCATCCTCATCTGCTTAGCCTTTTCCCAATCATGTTAGGGTCAGATTCCAGTCTAACTAAATGCAGCTGAATATCACTATTTTACATGAAGCGACTGCCTATCTGACCTCCACAAACAAGTTACTGGGTAATATAATACCCTTTGGTAAGACTGGTTGTCAGACTTTCGGGCTTCTTACTGTCAAAGATCTATCAATATCAGCCGGGACCAACAGCTTAGCGTACAAAAATATTTAAGTATTATTTTATTATTATGAAAATTCCAGCTTAAACTTAAGGAAAGAAAGAAAAATAGTTTATTCTGCACAAACAAAACGCACCTTACAAATGAACGACATTAATTTAACAGACACATACAAAATAGCCAATAGCCTCGCATTCAAGCTATAAAAGTTTGACAATTTTGTCTATTGCTTGATGCCAAAGCCAGGGACCAAAGACAATACACATTGCTCTGTGTTGCGACTCTCGCAAATGACAACAAAAAAACGATCAAAACAAAAACAAAATGCCGATTGCAGTGTGGAAAAATGAGTACTTAAACTTATATTCCGGAAAATAAAATTATTCATTCATTCTTATTTAAGAAATGAGTATATTAAGAAGAATTCTGGAAGTGACACCGATGGTTGAAAGGTTGTATGGAAATCGGTTGTCATGGTATGAGCATATGATGCTGAAGAATGAGGAAAATGTCGAGAGGAAAATTTTGAGTATGAATGTGGATAGCTTTACGAGTACGGGAAGACCAAAGTAACGATGGATGGACTGTGTGAATGATGATATGGATATAAAGGGGGTGATATAAAGGGGGGACTACCGGGATGACGACTGATGGAGAAGTGGGGAAGAAAAAACATGTTGCGTCGACCATAAATATATTGGGATAAGGGGCAGGAGAATTGTGATGATGATTCATTCTTATTTATTTGAATTTAACACTAACAACAAAATATATAATATTATGTACAAGTAAATAATAAATTACCAAGCGAGCGCGAAGCGTCTCCGTTTCAGCTTGGGCAAAAATGCTTTCGTATATCCGGATGTTCTCCTCTACAGGTCGCATTTGTTAACCGATTTTCGTGAAGTTTTTTGAGTAGGTTCGATAATTATATGGATTTTTTTGTCGATTCAATTTTTCGAAATTTTTCAAAATGGCGGAGATGTATTGAAAAACTAAATAGAAATATATTTCAGCCATTACGCGCTCTTTGCGCGCGCTTTTTGTTTTAAGGTGAACATTTATTCAGTTTTAAGCTCTGCAAAGACAAACTCGCGAGGTCTACAGCTCACAGAGCCACTAGTAAGTAATTCATTAATTTGACCAAGATAGTGTCAATCCAGCGCCATTTTGTCGCAACGTTAAACCTTTCTGAAATCGTAGGCAAATCTTCAGACTTTCTGAATTCAGGGATAGATCAATCTTACAGAAATCTGAGGTAAAAATTCTTCCCAAACTCGAGGGTTACCGAAGATTAGCATAACCGAAGTTGTGAGTAAATCGGACCTTGAGAAACCCGGGGTAAATCAAAGTTGCTAGAGGGTATAAATAGATAAACTATTAGGGACGTTAAATCAACCTAAATCTTATATATAGTATGTGTGTGTGTGTGTGCGTGAGTGCGTGTGTGTGTGTGCACGTGTGTGGGCTGTTACGTGCTGATGCTACTCGTCTTCACGCACATTCGCAGCGTCTTTGTACACTTGGTTACCACAAGTAAAGCGCGCGTCGCTTCATGAGATAAAAATACTGTACCTAAATTAAGTTTCTTCTTTGAGAGATTAGGGTAATTCAACCTTTCTGAAGCCGGTTGCATACCAAGAGCTAACCTTAGCTTTGTATGCAACCGGCTTGAAGGTGATGAGACTTCGGGACATGAAAAATAGGGTGAAATCAATGTTTGTCAAACACCAGAAGAAAATATTTTTTCCAGAAATTAGGAGTAAAACCTCCCAAATACCGAAATTAACTATTCTCTATAATAAATTCCAGGAAAAGCGCCATGTTCGTGTACACAGGTCCGCCCGCTCCGTTCTCGCCGCCGCCCGGCGCGGCAGCGAGCGCGCGCGCGTGCGCGGGAGACGAGTGCAGATACCGATTTGTTTTTACTGGTAAGTGGTGATAAAATTGTTTGAAATATGTATTTCTGATGGCCCTACCGGCAACCCTTATTTTTTTTAGGTGTGAATCGTCAAATGACCTCTCCCGCTCTGGGCGGAGCGGGAGGGCGTGTCAGACTCTTACTGACTAAAACCCACCCGTGTTCCTTCAGTTGCCTGTGCGCCAGGGCCATAGTAACTCTTTCGAACAATCCGCGACCCCGGCAGGCATCGGCCCTATCGGACCCCGTCAATGATGCTGACATCTCTTTGAGGCAACAAACAATCAATTAAACTGCATCTTTTTATTGCACCTTTTTTAAATAAATTGTATTACACTAGCTCCTGCCCGCGACTTCGTCCGCGTGAAATTTCGGCCCCCGACCCACCGCGTCGCATCGCATCGCCCGCTCTCTCTCTTTATATTAGTTCGTTTTCGCTTAACGATCTTTCTGACTTTTTTTATTTTTGTTCGGCTCTTAAGGGTCGTAACGTGACCTCCCTCGTGAATAAGTCATTACAATTTGATTCAAAGATTATGAGCAAATAAGACTTATAACTAGGCCACAATAATTTTAATACTCTGACTCCTAAACTAGGTGTATGTGCCTGTGTCTTAGGAGTCAGTGATTCTCCGTAACAAACAAACCCATATTATACTAAATCAGGACGTTTCAAACTAAGCAAATGGTGTAAAAGAAAACAGGATATAATTAATATAATTCAAATCCGTTTGGTAGTTCCAGAGATTCGCGCGTTCAAACAAAAAAAAAAACACTCAGACGCCTCAGCTTTATTATATATTAGTATAGATTTTCATTGTAATTCAAAACTTGTTCGAAGACAAAAAAGGGTAAGTATAGTTATAACAATATATGTATAGGGAAACGTTGTTAAGTGTTCAATGATGTATTTGATTATTTGATTATTCATTTAGCAGTATTTTAAAGTCAAAGTCAAATTATTTATTTCAAATAGGCACACAAAAGGCACTTTTGAACGTCAAAATTCACAAAAAAAAAAAATTGATTCTAGTTGCCCCTTCCAAAAGGTAGTTTCGTATGAAGAAGCATGGGCAAGAAACTCCACCGGTACTCTTTTAAAATGTTTTACAATATTATGTATACATTAATTATATAATTATATCTGAAGACGATGCACCTAGAAAAAAATTCATATACCACAATAGGTAAAAATAATTAAATATAAAGCCATGACAGGTAAATTAATTATGTGATAGATACATGGTGCTAACATATTTAAAAATATTGAAAAGTAGATGATTTTTCTATTTAACAAGTAATAATTTATTGTATGAGTTAATGTAGTTACAGAATGTAAAAATCAATGTCATATAAATTATACAATTAAATTGGCAACCAGATTGATTTTGTCTAGACTCTAGATTATCTTATGGAGCAGGAATAGCATGTTTCCAAGCATTCTTATCTAGGATATAATCCTCTAATTTTAATCTGACATGACTTATCTGAATTTTAATATTTTTTCTAATCTAACATGGCCGAAGTATTTACGGCACGTTCTTAAATACTTCAATAGTTGCAAATATCCTCATTTTACTTTCATAAAAATCACAAGACGTGCGTTCGTTCGGGATTTTGAACCAATTTAAGAGGCCAATGAAATATTTTCTTTTTTATTATTCCCTTTTCTAGTATTTTTAACTTATATGCTTGCCTTTGGACTACTGAAAATATTTTTAATTTGGATTTTGATTCTTTCCAGCGGCCCACCACAACATGATAACACTCTGGCCTCGCGCCAACATCACGGTATCGAGCTGGTCGCTCAAGAGCTCGCCTCGGGTCTGCTTCGAGCAGCTCAACAGACCGGTCTATGTGATATACCATTCTGCCGCCACTTACAACGAACAAGACGTTGAGTTTACTGTGGATGTTGCTTTTAAAGTGAGTGTTGTATTGTATGTTATTTTCTTAACAGAATTTATAAAAAAAAAAAAATATCCAAAAGCCATGTCTGACTGTCTGCTAGACACCAGCGGATACCTTTTTTTTCTCTTTTTTTTTCCACCAATTGAAGCCAAGTTAGAAAACAGGACTGTTTATTCTTTTTTTCCTTACCTTTGGGGCCAATGAGAATCCGCCACAAAACTGAGCTGCCAAAAAACAAACGGTTTATAAGTTATAATTATAAAGTAGCTGATTATAGCTTTGAGTTGTCTTGTCCCACTAGACCTTCTAGTCTTCGAGAGCTCAACGACCCGACGTACGAAAATCAATAAGCAGGACTATTAATTATCGTACAACAAAATAACAAAACTTGTTTATCTAATCTTCGAGAGCTCAACGACCCGACGTACGAAAATCAATAAGCAGGACTATTCACTATCGTACAACAAAATAACAAAACTTGTTAAACTAGTCTTCGAGAGCTCAACGACCCGACGTACGCCAATCAATAAGCAGGACTATTCATTATCGTACCACAAAATAACAAAACGTGTTTAACTAGTCTTCGAGAGCTCAACGACCCGACGTACGACAATCAATAAGCAGGACTATTCATTATCGTACCACAAAATAACAAAACTCATTTGTCTTCCAGGTTCCTCTCTCCCTACAAACTCAGCCGATAGTGGATCTCTCGCTCCACGCACACAAGATCCATCACCCGCAAGACTTCACTCCGGAGTACAACTCGATACTGAAGGCCATGCCGCCCTACTTCAACGTGGCGAGCTTCCTTAGCTTTAGACATGATTATGTGTTCTAATACAATCAGCAAAATAGGCAATACAGGTAAAAACCGGTATACCTACCTCTTTTGCTTCTTGTACCTGTATTTTTGTGTGTGTTATTTTTAACACATACAAAAATACAAGTAAAAGTTATCCATAAATGACGTCACATGAATTTCATGATTTAAGAAGCTTCCTTATCACAGATGCTAATTGGTTTGACCGCCTCTTTCCTGGTGACATCACATATTTTGCATTTTTAAATTAAGTAAGTAAGTAAGTAAAATTTTATTTGTTTAAACATGGTGTACATGATACATTGCATGCAAGATAATAAAGATAAAAAAAGTTCTAACATGTTCAGCCGCATATCGTGGCGTACAAATTGGTAGGAAGAGATGGTGCATTAAACCTTCTAATAATATGATAGAGTTGGTTATAATAATGGTTTGACCCCCTCTTCCCTGACGTGACGTCACATATTTGGCATTTTTAAATTAAACCATAAAATAATTTTGATAGAGTTAGTAATAATTTTTCGTTAGAGTTGAAGTTCAGAGTTTTAATACTTTAGATTCATACATGTGACGTGACGAAGCTTATGAGTCGTCGCCCCTCCTCCGTCAACCATGCCACACGATGTCACACTTTGTCGCCTCCCTCCCTCCCACTTAACTTTTCGACGTCATTTATGTATGGCCCCTCATTGTGTTCGGAATATGTACCACAAAATGGCTTGACTACTACGCACACTCACAACATTGTTTAAAAAGAAGTTGCCTTAGTTCGCTTCGACTGTACAGGCGCCAGCAGGTCAAGCTACACGAAACTGTCAAATTTCTCCAAACGATTTTAAACCTTAAAATGTTGATGTTTAAGTTCAAAATCGGATGAGAAAATCTGACAGTTTGTGGTAACTTGATGTGCATAACTGGCGAAATGTGTCCATACGCCTCTGCTTAAACCCTCGGGAAATACGACCGTAATTTGTTTGACTATGTTGTGAGGAGTGTATAAATTGTGTATGTTAATAGTGAATAGCTTGACGCCTACAGACAGGATTGGTCCACACAAGCTCCAAACAGAAGAGAGGAAAGGAGAATTGGAGGCCTTGCCCTGCAGTGGGACAACATAGACTAAAAATAAAATAAATAATAAAAATTTACAAGAGATATGAACGAAAAGCCGAATACGGCAAAAAACCAGCCAAGGAGAGTCGGACTCACACACGAAGGGTTCCGTATCACCGTACAGTATTTAAGACCACATATTTGTTTAAAAACACTTTTCTTGTAAGTCCGGGGTCCCCCTTTAATTTTTAACTTTATTTAATTTTATTATTTGTTGTTAAGTAGCAATAGAAATATACACTGTATAAAATTCAATTGTCTACCTATTATACGGTTCATGAGATACAGCCCGGTGGCAGACAAACGGATGGATTGACAGCAGAGGCTTAGTAACAGGTTTCCGTTGGCACCGTTTGGGTACGGAACCCTAAAAAGATAAAAAATGGCAACCTGCCACTACAGGGTTAAATTAAATTGGCTAGTGACACTCTAGGTACACCTCTGTCTAACTCTTCGGAGAAACAAGGCGTGATGTTATTTTATTTATACAATTAAATGAATGTTAACTTATGACGTCATCGCCATATTATTATTCTTGTTTCCATTTCTTAGATAAAAGTTGTCGGACGAATGAAAAATCGGCCAATAGATCAACATTTGAAAGGTTCCCAGTCTATGGTTGTGAATAATAATTGCTCAATATTTATTATTGACGTGTTTTTAGTATTATTAATATGTATTTTTAAGTCTTATTTGTTAAGTTATTTATAAGAATTGACCAGTGAATAAAGTATTAATATTTTGTATAACGATTTTTTATTTCATAATCACTATAATTAATATTTCTAGCGTTTTCCTAACTACGTTGGGGTTGGCTTCCAGTCTAACCGGATGCAGTTGAATACCAGTATTTTACATGGGTCGACTGCCGATTCCTCTTGGTAAGATTGGTTGTCAAAATTTCGGGCTTCTAACTGCCCGTACGTAACGACTGTCTAAGATCTACGAATGGCAGCCGGGACCGACGGCTTAGCGGTGTCACTGATTCTGGCAGGGACGCCATCAGGGATTTTAATTTTGATAACACAAAAATTTGTCGCCAAATATCAGAATTTGTCGGTCACTGGTTCAAAAGATATAAGGGTTTATAGGTGGCCGATCTGGAGTCTCCCCAGCAGGGCCACATTTATAAAAAAAATATGGGAGAAAACACATCTTCGCTAGGTGCCCTAGTTTTTGAGATATAAATGTGGCCCTGCTGGGGAGACTCTCCAGATCGGCCACCTATAAACCCTTATATCTTTTGAACCAGTGACCGACAAATTCTGATATTTGGCGACTAATTTCGACTAATTAGCGACAATTTTTTTGTGTTATCAAAATTAAAATCCCTGATCCCTGCCAGAGTCAGTGACACGGCTTAGCGTGCGTTTCGAGGCACGAAAGGGTGTCGATGTCGCAGATGGGTTGTCAAATCCGCTGTTTTACATAACCGTTAGCCGTTTTACAAAACAGCTCCGTAATGTAAAACAGCCGAACAACGTTCAGCTGGATTGTCATTGAGTTACGTTTAACAAAACTGTTACCCACGTATAGACGTAATGCAGAATGGCTTATCTGCATTCACAATAAGCGTTTGGTATGGGTTCTAATGCCGCATTCATCGCAGTCAATAACTAGGGCGCCTCGACCAACTGTTTAGGCCCGCTTGCGCGTTCACGGGTCATCCTAAATAACTCTAAGTTAACAGCTAACTCAGGATTAATCAAATAGGTAATTCATATTGCGCCACCCAGAGTTACAGGTAAACGTATTTAAGACCATGTAGATTGGTGTCTGAAATGGTATTTTGAGGAAAGAACCACACAGATTGAGTGGACCTGTCCAGTCAGTGCACGCATTTGCCAGTAATCGTGCAGCTCAACTAAGAACTTAAGAGCAGCCAACCCGTCATACTTTTCATACAAACGCTCGTACGTGATTATGGCGTTGTAACACATCTTTGGTTGAATTTTTTGAACTAATAGGTATCTTGTGCATTTTATCTATGTTTCTATGAAAGCAAAAAACCAAAATTTGGAGAAATAAATTTATTATAAGCCCCCAAAAATTAGCTTTTTTGCACAAATTTTACCTGAACTTTAGCCGTCCATAATGTACTCATAAATTGTAAAAGTAAAGAAAACATCGTCATAGAAACCTCGCACATATAACGGAGATTCTAAATGACAATCATTTTTTCCAAAAACTTATAAGGTTTTTCAAAAACACGTATTTCCTGGAACAAGTTTTGTGAAATCTCTGCACGCCAATTTTCGTTCGATGTTATCGCGATCTCACTCTTGCTTCTTTTTCAAACATTGCGTTGGATGAAACAACAAGCTTTTTAATCATGCTCGCGTTCACGATAGACGGACCGGGAAGGGCCCCCTTAAGGAGCTCAACGACTCAACGAGCTTTTTTTTTTTTTTTTTGGGTGGGAAATCATCAAATGACCTGTCCCGCTCTGGGCGGAGCGGAAGGGCGTGTCAGACTCTTACTGACTAAAACCCACCCGTGTTCCTTCAGTTGCCTGTGCGCCAGGGCCACGGTAACTCTTTCGAACAATCCGCGACCCCGGCAGGCATCGGTCCTATCGGACCCCGTCAATGGTGCTGACATCTCTTTGAGGCGCGCGTGGAACACGAAGCGCCGTCGACCCGGGCCTGGTCCTTACCGGACGGCGAGCTGCCCATTGCTCGCCGTCCGCAAGCCCACGCCTACGGTGGCCGGGAGTCGGCAATCGACTCCCGACGCCCAGGGTGTCTCCTCCTCCTGCGGCGGCTAGGGGCGCGAGGGCGTAGAGATTGCCTCTCCCTCTCGCGCTCCGCCTCCTCCTTCGCGAGCATTACTGCTTCGCAGAAGGAGGTGACGGCTTCCCATTCCCTCTCGCTCCGTACCATGGCCTGAACCAGGGCCGGACGCGAGAGGTCGCCGCCGCCGATCGCCGCCACGAGGACACGGCGGTGCTCCGCCCAAGCCGGGCACACCTCCACCGTATGCTCCACCGTGTCCTCCGGTCGATCCACACAATGGTAACACCCGGGCGTTTCCTCCCGCCTTATCCGAAACAGGAACCTCCCGAAACAGCCATGTCCGGTGAGGACCTGCGTCAGGCGGAAGGTGAGGACGCCGTGGCGCCTCTCAAGCCACTCCTCAAAGAGGGGTCTTACCGCCGCAATTGTGGCGTGCCCTGCGCTGGGTTGCAACAGTCGCACTCTCCATGCCGCCATGAGATCCCGCCGGAGCTCTGTCCGCTGTGCCGTGATTTCTCGCGGCAGCGGAGTTACGCCCCGGCGTTTCGCCTCCTCGCGCCACTCCCAAACATGCGCGAGGACCTTTGCCTCCAGATCCCACGGCGGCAATCCGGCAAGGAGGCTCGCCGCCTCGCAGGAGACCGTGCGGTATCCCCGTACCATCCGGATGGCCATGACCCTTTGGGACGCTTTCAACCGGCGGGCTGGCCGGAGCCTCAACGAACGCGCCCACACCGGTGCCCCGTAAAGGGCCATGGACCGCACGACCCCCGCGTAGAGCCTCCGGCAGGAGGCGTTTGGCCCCCCCAGATTGGGCAAGAGCCGCTTCAAAGCAGCCCCGGCCCGCTGCAGTCTGGGAGCCAAACGTCGGAAGTGCTCGACGAAGTTCCACCGGCTGTCGAGGACGAGTCCCAGGTACTTCATCGTCGACTCGACGCCGATGTGAACCCCTCCTACCGTTATTTGGGAGCCCGACAGTGGCGCGTTCCGAGGACCATGAAAACACATGGCCTCGGACTTGTGCAAGGCCACTTCGAGTCCCAATTGCCGGATCCTCTCAACGACTGTCGCAACCCCGCGTGTCATCAGTTCGGCCGCCGCCTGGTGCGACCTCCCCTGCGCCAGGACCAGCGTGTCGTCAGCGTAGCACACCACGCTGACGCCACTAGGGAGGTCGGCGCGCAGCACCCAGTCGTAACCGATGTCCCACAGATGCGGCCCCAGGACCGATCCCTGTGGGACACCGCACGACATCTCTCGCCGGTTCCATTCTCCCTGGTGACCGGGGTAGATTACCGCCCTATCCGTCAAATAGGCCTCGACTAAACGACAGAGGTAGGTCGGCATCCGGTGATACCGGAGTGCCTCCCTGATGCAACTCCAGGGCAGGGTATTGAAGGCGTTGGCGATGTCTAGAGACACCGCCAAGACGACCCCACCCCGGGCCACAGCATCCCCCGTCGTGAGGGCTCGCACGCGCATGATGGCGTCCACCGTGGAGCGCCCCCTGCGGAAACCAAACTGGCTCTCCGCCAAATCCGGCCCCACCCGCACCAGCTGCCCGACGAGGCGGTCTGCAATGACTCTTTCAAAGAGCTTGCCCACCTCGTCGAGCAGCACGAAACGAGCTAAGGTCATCCAAGATTTTCAAGATATCGTTAAAGTTCTTCGTATCCAAGTCTTCGGGCAAGGCGAGGTTACACGCTAGTTGGTACGTGTTCGCCGTGAGTGCGCTCAATAAAACCGCTTTTCTCTTTACTCCAGCTTTATCATTATCCTCGCCAATGATTTTGGCAATGAACCATTACTGAAGCCGCCCCTTATAAAGCTTCCAGTCTTGAATGTGGTGATCAAAGGAGAATGGCAGAAGTCCATAGAACGCTGGCATTAAACTTTTTTAGTTTCTACAGAAATAAAAGTGGCATGGTTTGATAGGTAATATTATGAGCTATCATTAAAAAAAATTAAAAAATTAAATACCAATGGGGTTAAAGAGAAATCTTAATTTTTGTAAAAGTGAGTTTGTGCATTAATGTTTGTACTTTATTAGGTTCTTTTACCTCTATTACTATTTTAACGCATAAATGTTTATTGTATGCATAACATATTTCTAATTATGCTTTGTAATGACTTGAAAAGTGATAACTACTTGTTGAAGTTTGTTTAGTTCGATGATTTACCCACTGATCATATACTGTCAAACGGAGGTGAATAGCAATGCAGGGGTGAATCGGAACGAAGCTTTAAAAGGGATTTTAACAATTAAATAATATAGTTACTTGCCAAAAAGGACTAATAGGTTTACTGTATTATAATTAACGATTAAGTTACCTTGTTGGCAACAAACTATATTATTTCAATGTTAAAATCTTTTTTCAAGTTTCGTTCCGATTCACCCCTGCATTGCTATTCACCCCGTTTGACGGTACCTAATGACAGTTTAAGTGTACTCTGTCAGTTTTAATTAGTCACAGAATACTCAGGAGACTTTAGAGACTCACTTATCAGAATCTAATCATATAATATTATTAAGGATAATTACTTAGGGATGGCAGGATTATTAGAGGTACAATTAAAAACCAGTATTTAATCATATTTTATTCATGCTCATCATCATATATTAGCAATATATTATCTAAGAAAGGTGCAGGAGGAGACAGGCTATCTTGATGCCGTGCCCATGCCAAGTACCAGATGATTGACATGATATGGGCACAGCATCCTACTGTTCTTCGTCCAACAATGTAATTGCAACAGTATTGCTTTATAGCTTCCCGGCCACTTAGAGAGCTGTCAATCAAAATATAAACAAAGTATATCTTTCTTCCTACATGTCTAGACTTAATTCTTCCCCGTAAAATCCACAACGTGTTTGATGTTGACAGCTCTTCCAGTAGACTCCTGTCAACCTCCCTGCATACTTCTATTATATATGTGCCATTTGCCCTTACGTGCTCTCCATAATAGGAACGCGATTGTTTTATTTGATACGTTCCAAGAGAAATTAATATTAGTTCACTATATGATAGCCGGGGAAAATCTGTTAGGTTATCATTTTCCACAGTGACGCTTACAAAATCAGCTCGTCTTCTGTTTAGTTGATTAATATTGACAAAATCAGACAAATAATTGTTTATGAGCATGTTCGCATTTATTATACTTAAGATTTCCCCGGCATCATTTCTATTAGTTATTGGAGGGTGAAAGCGATTAATTAATGCAGCAGCTATTTTAAAATCAATCATAATATGTTTTGAGGCTAAGTTGAAATATTCCTGCCTAAACAATTTAAAATCTCTTTTAAACCTACCATTAACGGCTTCTACAACCCATCTACAAATAGTAACCGACCTAGATTTGTTTGCTGCTAGTGTCGATAGTTGCGTTTCACCCCTTTGTAATGAAGCTGGAACATGAGTTTTATAACCACAAGCATTCAGTAAGGGCAAGGCATCTCTGAAACCCCTATCCAGAACAAAAGCATCACCCTCTTGAAAATGTCTGCGTAAATAACTATTTTCGTTTTCAAATTCTTTTTGCATTATAGCTGCTTCTGATGTAGTAGCTGGATAGGGGCCCAGAACATCTATAATATAACCATCAGAACATACTAACATAAATGGTTTCACTAGATTCCGATATTTATGTAAGCTGTAAGTATTTTTTTGATACAGATAATTCGAACTTTTTTGTATATAGCCATATGTACCATCAGCAATGACAATAGGGTTTTCCTGACCATCACTTTGAACTCCAAACAATCCTCGGGGTATCAATAGATTTCTTTGTACTATTTGTTCTCTTGATATATGTGCTACACCCAAGTGAGTTGGAACGAAATTATTATATAATACTTCTCGAACCTTTGACATCAACACCTCCAAACTTCTCCTTGGAATTTGAAATAATGTTGCCAACCTTTCATTGGGTTCACCTGTCCTCATTTTCATTAAGAATCCAGCGAGAGCCATTTTTCCTCTTCGCATTTCATTTATGGCTGGTATTTCATTTAATAACTGATTGAATTGATCTTTTGTGTAGCCAATCCACTGACGTACAAGATGATCTTCTATATTATTTATATTTGCAAAATCTAATGCATTAACATTTGTGCTCTTTAAATGCAACATATCTTGTATATGTCTTGCATTAAATGCATTTGAATAAGCACTAATACCAGCTTGAAAGGCCCACGTTTCTGTATTTAAATGGTGACTGCACACACGGCTATTTACTGGTACATAATAATTAAACTGTAAAAGCAGCATTTTTCTTGTCGAAACCGGTAGCCTGAATCTTTCACTACCCTGACAACCTTCAATAATGCACCTTGACCCACAGTCTACAGCTCGGATATAATCAGGCAATACAATTGTCTCTTGTCTTCTTAATACGGGCTGAATTACAAGGTCCGGTTCAGGCTGATCTTCAACAACAGATTCGGGATGATCTTCAACATCAGATGCGGGTTCATTATCTGCATCAGGTTCAGGCAGATTTTCAACATTAGGTTGAGGGCGAGTTTCCAGGTCACGTTCTGGCAGACTTTCAGGGTCATGTTGGGGCAAAGATTCATTATCAGTCGCACCTTCAGAAGTTTCAGAGTCAAGATGAGAGCGCCCACTTGAGGATGTAGATGCCCTGGATACAAAATGACGGGATGCTTTGTCTGCTCTCACCCAGCAACGGTGACAGATATTGCTTGAAGTCCGCAGCTACAACAATAAAACTTTTATGTAAAACATACTTACACATGTGGATTTTATATAAGTGTGAACATATTGTCAAAGAAAACTTGTCAAGTACAACTATGTGACCCACATCTGCAATAACTTATGACCTAGGTCATAAGTTATTGCAGATGTGGGAAAAAATATACTGCCGTACTCTTTCAATTATTATTAAATAGAGCTTATTACACAAACAACAAAAAAATATATATTCAAGCTTAGTCCCAGTAAAATAAAATGATCAATACTTAAATACAAGAATATAGTTTTAAAAAAGATTAAAATAACGCTATAACAGTATAACATAAAAGTAAACCTTAGCCTTGTTCTAGTATGGTTATGTAATTAATGTATTTTTGATACTCCTAACCCTTAAATACATTCAATGACATCATAAACAAACCAACATAAGCCGCAGGGTAACTATTTTCAAAGTCAAAGGGATCAAGTTTAGATTATGCATCAATATAATCTTTGGATGTATGCTACGCTGCCACACAATTGTTGTCAGTGTGATCAGAATGTAATGGATCAGATGACCGTGTGTGAGGAATGTCCCAGGATGTTTATTTATTTAAGTGCCTGTGAATGTCTTTTGAATAAATCAGTTTGGATTTTATAAATAATGTGTTATAATTAACTTACTTGTCGGGGCAGTATCCATTCTCGAATCACATTATATATGCCTCGTTCTCTGTCCGAATCAGTCCGTAATTGGTGATTTCTTGAACGTGCTGTAGAAGATCCACAATTGACACACACCTGTTGGTGCCCAACGGTACAAAAAGGTGGACGTGGTTCAGGCATAATATGTACTTGATTTAAAGAATTGGTTACAAGTACCCAACAGGCATTACAGATTCGATCCTGATTGCTCACCTAAAAAAAAAAAAACGAAATTAGGTTCAACTAAAAACAATCTCAATGTTTATCTCATAAAATAGGTACATACAAATTGAACTTACAGGCTCAGGAGCAATCCAAGAGCGAATGACCGATAGAACGGATTCATCTTCCAAAGCATGTGTTGTTATCGTACTGCAACGATTTGTAGATATTCTACAGTTTACGCAGCGGCCCGTGGTTGACATCACGTTGACTCGTAATATTATACACACAAACAAATAAGAGAGGTGATCATAAACTATCGTAAGCAATAACAGTGTCCAGGATAAAGCGCCAAGGTCGGTCGTAAAAGTAGGAAACGTCGAGGTCCAAGTCTCGCAACGGTTGTTCAGAAAGGTAGGAATCTTCGAAATCCAAAGGCAAGCCAGGTCGTTGTAAAAATCCACGTAAGCGAGAGCACAAAATATTCACACCAGCACAAAACACAGTAGCGAGCGAGCCACAGAGCACGATGAGCGAGCGAATGTGACTTGTGAAGTTGTGTGTGAGCGAAAAATCGAATCGAAATAATACATTATACATGACGTGAAATGTCATCTTTGAAAGTCATATTTATGGGTGTTAGTGTTGCCAATTATAATAAAATCGGAACAATTAGGTTGAAAAAAATATACATTCGATTTCTTAGCTAGATCAAGTCCTCGTAAGCTGTATAGGTACATATTTTGTATTTTTTATGATTTTATTTTATTAATTATGCACTAACAATCAAAACATCATGAAATTAATTTATTCATAATTAATTTTATTTTATATATTGTTCAATGACAACACTATTATATCGAAAAGCCTTGTATTCATGGCTTTAGAAACAAAGACTGGTCGGCTCTGTGTTAAATCAAATCAAGTTACCTACTCATAATTAACGAGATTTTATCTCCATTGTCAATAATAAAGTTAATCTGGCTATCAACACATAAAACTAAGTGCTTTTTTTTTAAATAGCTTTGAATTCTGTACCTTTCCAAAATGAGTAATGCCAAAAATTGCCATCTCCTTTGGATATAGTTCCCAATATTGAATTTACACCGAACATTTTTTAATATATTTATAAATGTGGGTAATCGTCCCCAATGTTATAAAGGGAGCCTACAAATGTGTCAATGCAAAGACGGAATGATTCAGACTGATGTATTCGATGCGTGTGCTTAATATGTGTCGCAACCACATCTACTTATAGCTGTGTACATACATAACAAATAACAAAGAAAGGACATTTGGGTCGGCCGCATAAAGTACTCAAACTGGCAGATTATCATTAAAACTAACACAGAAAGAGAAAAAAAAAGACCCACATAGTCCTCACATTAACAATAAAATAATAATATTATACTTCACAAAGTAAATATTCATGTTATTGTTTAAATAATAATCATCAAATATCAAAGCGTAATAAATTATGTAAAAATTGGAGCAGCTCAATCTCAAGCCTTTTTGGACTCAATATAATATTTAACGGTATAAAAGACTTTCTGGCACAAATAACATTTAATTCATGATTTGAATTTATAAAGACTTATATCTTGAACGTGGCTTGGAAGTTTATTATAAAAGAGCCTAATTGTAGGAACAACAAATGTGTGTTTTTTCCTTGTAACTGAGCATTTTGCATAAAATTCCATACGTTGACGACAAATTGTTCGCGGTCAAATTGTCCCTCGTTTGCACAGTACGCTACTAACCTGGCAATAGACAGCTACTTTTCATTTATTTATTCCCAAACCTTCATTTTCCCATTTTTTTAAATCGCAATCTATTCCTGCAACGAGTTTGAGGCCAATGAGAGCAATGGATTAGCAATAGGCTTCAAAATGATTCAGATTGTGATAGTGTTATGGTGCGGGATTTGATTAGCGAGTGGTCGCGGTCTTTTGGACTGCAGATCAACCCTAAGAAATCCCAGGACATAATTATCAGCGACACTAGGTATATGCGGAATAGGCTCGATCTTGCGTCGCTGTCTCCACTTTGATGAAGTTCAGATAGAATACCCAAAAACGGTTAAAAATCTGGGGGTGACCATGGACACTTACTATCGTGGACTACCCAAGTTGCTCAAGTCAGTCGCAAAGTGCACTAGACGTTCCATTCGTTGAAATGCCTCCAGAGCTTCTTGCCCTTGAACACCAAAATCTCCTTTACTTAACACGGGTGAAAGTCATCAATTCCAACTCGGACTATAGCCGCCCTCGCCGACCCTTGTATAAAAATCTACTATTTAAATTTAGTTGTTTTTTTGCAGAATATCTTCTAGATTCTCAAAGCAAATAGTAAGGAATTTTAGTGACAGTTTACTTCGGTGTACCTACAAGAGAATCGGCACCATTATTATCAGATATATAAAGAAGACTTAGAATCTACATCACAATTTTGACATTAAACTGACTCGATGAAATCCTTATGAAAAAAAAAGAAATGTATGTACGTATGTACCTTTTTTTTTTTTTGGGTGGTAAATCTTCAAATGACCTCTCCCGCTCTGGGCGGAGCGGAAGGGCGTGTCAGACTCTTACTGACTAAAACCCACCCGTGTTCCTTCAGTTGCCTGTGCGCCAGGGCCACGGTAACTCTTTCGAACAATCCGCAGCCCCGGCTGGCATCGGTCCTATCGGACCCCGTCAATTTTGCTGACATCTCTTTGAGGCGCGCGTGGAACACGACGCGCCGTCGACCCGGGCCTGGTCCTTACCGGACGGCGAGCTGCCCATTGCTCGCCGTCCGCAAGCCCGCGCCTATGGTGGCCGGGAGTCGGCAATCGACTCCCGACGCCCAGGGCGTCTCCTTCTGCGGCGACTAGGGGCGCGAGGGCGCAGTGATTGCCTCTCCCTCTCGCGCTCCGCCTCCTCCTTTGCGAGCATTACTGCTTCGCAGAAGGAGGTGACGGCTTCCCATTCCCTCTCGCTCCGTACCATGGCCTGAACCAGGGCCGGACGCGAGAGGTCGCCGCCGCCGATCGCCGCCACGAGGACACGGCGGTGCTCCGCCCAAGCCGGGCAGACCTCCACCGTGTCCTCCGGTCGATCCACACAATGGTAACACCCGGGCGTTTCCTCCCGCCTTATTCGAAACAGGAACCTCCCGAAACAGCCATGTCCGGTGAGGACCTGCGTCAGGCGGAAGGTGAGGACGCCGTGGCGCCTCTCAAGCCACTCCTCAAAGAGGGGTCTTACCGCCGCAATTGTGGCGTGCCCTATGTACCTGATAAAGGTTTAGTTAAAAACGTCCGCTACCATATTCGTGGGAAGATATGTTTGCCCACTGCAGTCTACATTGTTAGGGTAGGTTACCTACCTACCTAGTTAACAAATCGAATGTTGTATCATAATCTGCCTGCCTTTTTCCCAACTATACTACTATCAGTATTTTACATGGAACGACTTTCTATTTGACCTCCACAACCCAATTACTGGGTAAAACGATACCCCTTAGTAAGACTTTCGGGCCTCAATGAATGTCAAAGATCCACGAATGACAGCCGGGACCAACGGCTTAATGTACTTTCTGAGGCACGGAGGTTTCTCGGTATGTAAAGATAGCCATCTATCCACGGACCGAGCGCGGAAAGCGTAGCTCTGATCGCTCGACTCGTGCGGCTGTTATTACTAAGCCACGAGCCCATGGAATGTTATATCACCGATTCGGAAAAGAAGGGTAAATGCAAATGAAACACAAAATAAGAAAATAACGTAATTTATTTAAAAATCAGTCTTTGGATTCCCAAAACATATTCCAGAGAATACATTTTAGGCGTATCGATGTTCGGCATCACAAAATAAATTCAAAATAACAAGAAAACATTCGTTCACTCATAAAATTGTAAAAATGTTACAATTCACGCAAGATTTATATAAAAAAAAACAACTTTTCACTTGAAAAATATTATTTTCTTATTTGCCATTCAATATTTTCTTTTTGGTTTATATTCCTTTATTAACAATCTGCTGATTCACTAACTTTTCATAAGTATATCATTTGGTGAGTGATTTTTAATTTTACTGATCTGTTTGTGAACTGATTCTATAACATTATCATTCACAAAAATTCTTAAGACAGTTATTTTATTTCACAAGTTATTATTACAAAATCAGTTTTCATTATTTATCTTAAATCTAATCGTAATAAGTACAGGGTAAAACAATTGTACAAAAGAAATTAAAACACTTTCAACTATTCTCCTCCAATATTTATTTCCTGAGATCGGTATAAAAATTATCACATTATTTAGAAAATGGTATTTTGTACAAAATAATTAAACAACGTTTCACAGCTAGCGTATTTTATTTGCATTATTATTAACAATAAGTGTCGCAATGCGAAAAATTTGCTTTCGTGGAGACTGCCTCGAAATAAGTGACTTTTATCGAGGCAATAGAATATAAAGTCATTTTTAAAATGAGACATTACCTACATGTAACCAACTCATTATTTTGGTGTCTTGTTTTATTAAATACAGTAACTCAAACAATAATATACTTCGTTTCTTACAATAAATTGACCTTTGTTTTAATGATTTACACAACGGGTTCAAAATTGTGTTTTGTCGTTTTAAAATCACTGACACGAGGCAGTCTTGAATCAAGCAACAAGTTTTAACCTCTACAGATTACAAAAAAATATATCTTGTCCCGCATAAACACTAATATGACAAACTTATGTTATACCTTTTACATTATATAAGAGAGAGTAATATTTAGATGGAAGTGGATAAAAATTACGAATAAGCCTCGTTAAGATGTTTTAAAATTAGAATGTTATTAAATAAAAAAGAAACTAATGTTATTTATTCGTGTAGCATTGAATTATTGTTATATTTATTTTATTATGTTACTTCACTACTTTTTTTTATTTAGTGACACTTACATAATTTATAAAAAAATCAAAACAAAACCGTTGTAATTATTCTGACAAGATCGCTTTCTTGTACAGAGCAATTTTAGATTTTTAAATTAAATGCAATAATGAGAAAAAAACTCGCACCTACTACCATAAGAATTCAAGACCTTATTTTAATAAAAAATAAAAATACTAGTAAATAATTTTGGCTTCTACATTGAGTAGTGACCAGTCTAAATGCTTACAAATATTACTAAAATAATTAGTGTTTTGTGGATGTTTAATTTTGACAGATATTTATATCTGGTTTTTGTTGATGTATAAATATCTACACGAACAGTAGTATGTAGGTACTGAAACTGAATCTTATTACATTCTACAGACTAATTTTCCAATTGTAAAATATTTTATTTTCTCTGTCCAAGATTTGGCAAATGTTCATGTAAAACAGCTACTGTTTCCGTTACAGTATAAAATATAAGTAAATATGAATTGTTCCAACGTGGAAATAAAATCTGTATGAATACAAAAAAAAACCTTGTATTCCTGATTTCCTTGGCCAAATTGTATTGGAGTCATTTAGACAAATAAAAGCTACTGTTGTTGACGTAAAACCTTTGCGTCTACTTTTCAGTCACTTCTGCAACCGTCTATAGTTTTAGTGATAAAGTAATACCTACCTTCATCATTTGTCAAGATCCTAGTCCTAGCGATAGCGGCTTATACAGCGTGTATCAGAAACGTGTGGTTGTATTTAAGCGTGGTACAGAGCATCTAACTACAATTTTCTCCATGAGCCTAACATCGTAATCGCGAAAAATTAATCACCGTCCCTTGCATTTGGGTCGAGTGGGTATTGAAGTTTCGTATGAGACAAGTGATTATTTTTTCGCGATTTAGCTGTTAGACCCATGGAGAAACTTTTCAGTATAATGGTCAGTACCCTGTATCACATCCTTAAATGTGACCACACATTTCTGATACAGCCCGATTCAAACTGTATGGCGGCTCGGAACATGAGGCGAGTCGCTGCGCAGTAACACATTCACGTGTCAGCGGGGGGGAGCGGTGCGGTACTGCGCAGCGAGGAGCGCACTTCAGAATCGCCATACAGTTTGAATCTGACTATACACGTTGTACGACCAATTGGAACCGTGTACCTAGCTTCTGACGTTTCATAAGTGCCCATGTAGGTTTATGTGAAATAAAATATTTTGATATTGATTGTACTTTTTAAAATAAGGTCAGAATAATTATTTATAAAATTTTACTAGAACTTTTGAAAGTACTTTTTTGGATGTAGGGAGGTAAACAGTTTTGCATAATTTTATTTGGACACAAAACTCTTTTTTGGAAGACTTGAACGAGCTTCTAGAAACAAAATGGAAACTCTTGAAATACATAGGTAATATGTTTCAAATTTTAAGTTATATACGATTCTGAAATCTGAATTAAGTTTCAGTTGAATTTTAAAGCGCAATGTCTCCAATGTATGGCTAACCTAACTATTATATTAAATTTATTGTTATCCATACAAAAAGTGTATTACAAATTTGAATATTTAAATTACAAGTAGACAAACTTCTGTTCAATTAATGTTCAATAAAATAATGGCTACACAAGCACGTTTTAACAAAAAAGACTCATTTTAACCCCTTTATAAATAAACCCCTTAAAGTTTACAATTTCAATTACAAAAACAGTACAACAAGACAAGATATTATTACAAAATTTTGGGAAAAACCTTTCGAGACAGTACTGAAAATAATCATAAGAAAAGTATTGCTAAAAGTAACCAATTCAGCGTCATTTTGTGAAATGGCATACACTACAGATTTCTATACAAAATTATCGAGCAGTTTCTATCAATGCTATGAAAGTGTCCGAGTGTGCATACACAGGTGCGGCACGCGTCAACGGCAGCGATTACGGCAGCCGTCGACACGTGTTCGGCGGCCGCCGACACGTATACGGCAACCGTCGACACGTCTACGGCAGCCATCGACACGTCTACGGCAGCTGTCGACATGTGTACGGCAGCCGTCGACACGTGTACGGCAGCCGTCGACACATCTACGGCAGCCATCGACACGTCTACGGCACCCGTCGACATATGTACGGCAGCCGTCGACACGTGTACGGCAGCCGTCGACAACGTGCCTCTCGTGTACTTGAGCCCCGCACTCCAATACCCGAGCGGCGCGCTGTGGACGGCTGCCGTTAGCGCGTGCCGCTCGTGTAAAACCGTTGAGAGCACAAAGAACTTAAATGTACATGATAATACATTAAAGTAGACACGATAAGTAAAGTATAGTATAGTTAACACTTTTACCACCGAAAACTAACAGAAACATTTATCATTTATACCTTGTACGTCAAATACTACTCGTACAGTTACAAACTCAATACAAAGCATGAGAAACACAAATAATTAACAATATTAATTAGTATTTCCGGAAAAAGAAAAAAAAATTACAACGTCCTAACACGTCTTTTGACGTCAGTGGTGATGGCAGGGTTAAAACGTGTACAGTTATACAAGGATCCGAATCCGGAAAATGTCGGTTCGAAGTAGCCGTAGTACTATTTTTATAAGGGGTTGCACTAGTTCCAAACTCTGTTCGTCCGAATTTAGATCATTCCCAATTCGCATTGAACTCAGATCTTGAATTCGGATTCGAATCGGATCCCATGCAGAACCGCTCTAAGGCGCGTGACCGAAATCGGAACTAACGCCGCCATCTTGTTTTTTTCAATACAATTTCACAATTTTTTACCAATTATTTTACCTCTGTTAGGTGCAACCCAACTACAACCTTACTGTAGCGTGAATAAAGATCATTGTGATTTTGACAGACTAGTCCATGGCAACAACCCAACAGCAACCTCATTGTAACAAGAATAAAGATCACTTTGATTTTGACAGTGATGCAAATTCAGATGTAAAATAACTGTGAACGGACTGTAGCAGTGTTAATATCTTTTATGTAATAAAATGTGAACAGTTTACGTAATAAAAGATTTAAAAATGTATGTAAAGAATGAAGTTGTAACATACAGGATTATTTTAAATTACAATATATTCGTAAACTACTTAACTAAATACAGGAAGAAATTGTGGTTACATAACAGGGACATAGTTTTAATATTATAATTAAAGTCTTTATAAACAATCAGATTGACTTATGTTAAAAGTTTTGTGAAAAAGAAATATCGTAAGCAATTTGAAGACTTACAAAATCCAACAATTTTAGTTATTACAATTCGGACATACTACTTATGATAAGTATCGTTTTTTATCGACACCAACATAACACAAAAGCTCCAAAGAATTACAAACTTAATCTAAGTTTCTTAAAAATAATATTACTTTAAAATGTAGTATTTTTTCAAATTTTAAGCTACAATCCTTACATTGTTTTAAAAATTCCGACATTCTGGGATATCATATGTGATGCGTAATTATAAATACAACTTTTGGAACAAAATGCTCTCCTAATTTTTTAAAGCATACTTTCAAGACATACATTTCGATCTAAACCTTTGAACTAACATTCAAATTTACTCTTTAATGCCAATACCAAGCTATTCATAATCATTTTATATTATCAGCTATACTTTGCCTAAATAGCCCGGTAGTTTCGAGGTGTTATTACGTTATTAGCATGACGTCTATGAACGTCTGTGGCAGTGAAAAGGTTATGGCGATTTCTACTTACAAGAAGCAAAGGACTTTCGAGATATTTTTTGCTACTTTTCTACACAAAGTATAAAGAACTTTTAAACTAAAACTAATGTACAAATTGTAAACATTTTAGGGCACCAACTTAAGACTAACCAAAATAATTATACAGAACATAAGAAAGAGTGCTCACCAGCAGACGGCACGGTATAAGATTTTAAATGTGTCAGTGAATTTTAACACTTATATCATTGAGATAAAGTATATATTACAATGCACGTGAAAATCCCACTCGATTTTCCGAAGTCATTGTTCGCGCAAATCTATACTTTATACCAATTAGATAAGTATTAAAATACATTGATTAAATAGAGAATCTTCTGCTAAGCCTTGAGCTTGCTTTAACAGCCGGACTTAAAACATAACATATTTACTTAAATAACATAATCAAATAGTCGCTACATACCAGAACTATTTAATTTATAACCTAATTTAACAGAACAGTTGAATTTTTAAACTAATTGCTTAAAATACAAAAACAACTCGTTTAATAGTAACAATCGTGTATACAAAGTTACATTTTCAAATTTGGTTAACTCATAACCGATGTAATAGCTTACTGGTTAGTTATAGAATGCGTCGACTTTCGTGGCAGCCGCGGTCATACACCGCGGAAGCGAGATGACACGAGAAAATATCGCCGTCCTACTCACACGTTTCATGACCGCGACCGCCATGAGTGTTGGCGTTTAGTGTAGTAGATTTTATATCGTGTAATTATGTGTATTCAGCGCAATGTGACGGATAATCGGCTAGCGGCAACCATCTTGTTGTTAAATTTCTTTTTGAAGTTTTCAGCGGCTACCGTCGTTTTAAACGTTATCTTCGCTGATCGCTCTTCTTTGTCCAGTAATAAATTCTGGAACATGAATCCGTGGGTGTTTTTTGTTTCAATATTTAAGTTTTTTTTTTTAATACTAGGACTTATAAATTAATTAACAACTAATATCAGGTACAAAGCTGTCAAAAATATGAAAAATGTTAAGTAATTTATACATGGCAATACACAAAACAGGTAAATTACAAAATCTTAAAAGAATATAATATGTGTGAAATACAAAAATAATGCTGTAAAATACAAAAATTAGTTAACTTATTGACTAAACCATTTATCAGTGTAATACAATCTTAGTTTAAAACAATCACTTAACACTTTTCCTATTTTAATTATAATACAATTTTAATAAGTAAAGTTTATTATCTATCTTTGCTATCTATAATATAAGAATACCAGATGACAAAATTATTTATTAAAGACTTTTTTTTGGGTGGGAAATCATGAAATGACCTCTCCCGCTCTGGGCGGAGCGGAAGGGCGTGTCAGACTCTTACTGACTAAAACCTACCCGTGTTCCTTCAGTTGCCTGTGCGGCAGGGCCACGGTAATATTTTAAAGACCTGGAGATAGTTTTGTTTCTTTTATATTCAAACCAATTTTGATAAAAAAATTGGCGGGAAAATGCTTATTTACACAGTTTCATTATACTTAAACCTCGTCAAGTTTAAATATAATGAAACCAAATAAACAATTTATATTCACACCCATATGTGGAACTAAAAGTTATTATTTGCAAAGACTGACATGTAAATACAATATTAAAATTGTATTATTCGTATAAAATAGTACATTATTATAATAAAGAACGAACGAATAAAAAATACGGACCATAATCAAACTTATGTTACAAACATATTAAAAAAAAAAAATATTTCATGATCTTTTTTTTGTAACATATATTTTAGATCATGTGAGTATGACCCTTGTACACAATGACTTAAATCGGCTAAACTTCACTAGTGTTTCATATATAACTTTCATTAACAGAAATACGATTTTTTGACTGTTAACCCCTGCATCTAAGTTAGAAATAATAATAATAATATGCTCGTGTTAAGAATGGGTTAATACAATTTGTGGAATGGGTGATTCGAACATCCCTTAAATATTTCATTTAGTTGTAAAGTTTAGCTTAATATCGATTACTGACTACAAAAGGCATTATAAATATTGACAAATTGTACGTTTTCGTAACTACATAGCTCCGCCGAAACATTTAATAAATTGGCATATGCCAGAATATTATTTAATTTATACATTTAATAGTAAATAATGACCTCGTCTCGAAGACATGACAATTAAGTTAATTTTATTCCATTGTTCAATAAAAACAATGATTCCGAAGAAAATACTGCAGTTGTCACAAATAAATTATCACAGTTTTGTTACAAGATTATAATAAATTCATAATATTTTATGGTTCAGAAACTAGTACGTCACAAATGTAGTATTAGCTCGGAGAAAGCATATACGGGCTTATTAATTTGTTATAGCATACAAATATTCTTATTTATTTAGGAGCCCATTTACGTAAACAACACGAAAAGCACGACTTTTAATAATGCAACAACGCAGTATAATTTTAGAAGATGGTATTTCATGAAATTATATTGATACAATAGTACCCTTACGACTGCCTCGGGAAGCAAAAACGTATTTTTTTTCTATGTTATAATATAATAATCAACAGAATCGCGAGTGAGAAATTAATAAACCTGCATAAGAAATAATTCTATTCAGTATATTAAAATCAGTGTACTACAGTGTATATCTAAGGCGTAAGTATATATGTACATATAAATAAATATCACACATTAATATCACAATGAGTTGGTAATCAATATCACAGGTTAAGTGGTTCGAATGTCTCAGATTATAAAAAAAGAATAGCATTCATTAATATTTTTATCTATAAGTTTGTTGCAATAGTTTCTCTGTCTAAATATAAGAATTTTAATGGATTTAATTTAGTTAATTATCTCAAAATGTTATACTTAATTTTTTTTATATTCTTTAATGATTTCTTAACTTTTTCCAATTGTTCTAAATCTATACAGGGGGCAGGCACATCACAACACACACAACACATCGACACACAACCTGTTAACATAGATCAGTACACGATTTTGAACTGCGGTCGATGATTCCACAAAAAAAAAACATCTAATTATTTTATTTTTTGTTTTATCATGTTTAAATACCGATACCCATCATGTCTGCTGAGTTTCGCTAGCTAATTTAATTTGATCTTGTATATAAAAATCAATTGCCGTGCGTTAGTCTCACAAAAACTTGAAAATGGCTTGACCAATTGTGATGAAACTTTGTAAGTTCCTGTGTGTGCGCCGGAGGATCCAAACAAATAAAAAAATATATGAAAAAGACATTGTAACGCATTTGCTAGTTATCAATGTTCTAACTTTGTTAGCATACTTGTTAACTTTTTTGTGCATGCTGTGGTCTCCTATAAGTGAAGGAGTAAACCTAATTAATACCCGATGTTGCCCTTTATTTAAGTGTCATGAACTGTGTACATCTTTTGTTGGAGATCCTAAATCAATTAAAAAATAATCTATGTCTTCTAAAAATAAAAAGAGGTTGTTTGTAGAAGTTAATTTGTGATAATACTGATCAGATTACAATAACTCTGTCAGTGATTCAAAACCACACTATTCCCGCATAACATGGGGTACTTTTTGTCAGGAAAATTAACAATCCCTGCAGCAATCCCGTATATTGCACCTGCCATGTTTAGTCTCTGCATCACCCTAAGGTTGACTGGTAGAAAATTTCTCAGCCATTAAGTCCGCCTCTGTACAGTATTTTTTTACTTGTGCATGAAGTTTTAATAAAGAAATAAATCACAGCTAGTAATTAATAATACCCTAAGCCTATCCGAAATTCATGACTTCAGTAAAACTTTGTTTTCATATAAGTTATAAACTGACGCATTTTTTCCTTAGTTAAATCCACACATATGTACAGTACAACAATTTTCTTATTGTCCCTCGGGAATCTTCGCATTTCCGAATACAAACGATTGCTAATTTCCATGTCCATCAATTATTATATTTATCTTGTATAATAATTTGTATTCAGAACTAAGTACTTTATTGTTAGAGTAAACAAGAAACTTTGTAACAAAGTTGTTTTATTATTTTTCCATCATTATACATAGGTAGGATCCCCACTGAATTAAATTAAAGCATAGCATAAGCATAATCAGCCTATAACATCCCCACTGCCTCGCCTAACTAAGTATAATAAAAACTGCCTAGCAATGTGTGTGCGCATGTATAATAAAATACCGAGGCAATTTAAAAACTTACATTCAAAATTGTTTAAAGTTCAATTTTACAAATGGATGCTCGAACATAGTTTTTATAGCTTAAAGGAATTTGTTGACAAAAAATTTTGATGTTCTATTCACTATTGATGGCTGCTTGTCTACTTGCTTAATTTTAAGTATTTTGCATGCTTTGTTATAACCTAGCTAAACATGTTTGTGCTATATAGTATTATTTAACACCCCTTTATACCATGTTTTATGCAAATAAACATATTATTATTATTATTATTATTATTATTACTGCTGGGACACAGGCCTCCTCTCTGTGAGAGGGATTGGGCCGTAATCCACCACGCGGGCCCAGTGTGGGCTAATAATGGATGTCACTTTCGTTCTCAATATAAATAATATAGGTATATTTTTATCCAGTTTTGTGTCATTCAATACAGAATAATTTTTTAACCAGTCCACAAACTGTAACCATGAATTCACCACATGATTCTAGACCCTCTAGAGCAGTAATTTCCCTTCGGTTATCAAAAAAAAAATCTGCTGCTTCATAGAAAAGTGCAATACCTACGCGGTCAAAATGTATGGAACAGCTAATAAAATAAATTATAACTCACGAGACATTTCTCTCGCGGGGTATAGAATTATAGAGGTATGAGGAACAGGATGTAAAGCTCACTCATACTCTATTGAAAAGGGAGGATCCTGCGACCAGACGGGTGTCGTGTCTGGTGGGCAACTGTCGGACGACGTATTGGGAAAATCGCGACGCCCCCGCGGGCGTGGCGAGCGGTGCGGGCGTTTTGCCCTCCGGCCGCGGGAGCAATTTAATGGACCCGTAAATACGGGCCCTTCTTTATGTTCGCAACACTGGCTTGCGGCTGATTGGGTGCGCGTAGCTTTGTCCCCCCATCGTCGGACGACGATGTCGGGACGTTGTATATATGCTAGTTGCGCGGTAAACTCTGCTTGCGCGATGCAGGATTTTGCGTCACGTCAGTGTGACGCGTAGCTCGCATGTGGCGATGTAGATACCGCTACAGAATCATATGCTGAATTCATGGTTACAGTTTGCGCACTGGTTAAAAATGTATCCTGTATAGAGCCAATGCTTTCATTATTTTATCACCGCCATGACAATAGTAACGACAAGATGAAATATCAATTTTATATGCATTTCTTTCCCGAACATTGATCTAACCTGAAAAAATACTGATCCTAGTTTCCATGTGACTAGAAAGTAGAGCTTTATTTAAAACGCCATTCGTCGCAACACGTAAAATAACCATTCGAACCACCAACCTCAAAAAGAAAGAGACAATCCAAAGAAAATAACCCTAAAATTCTAATTACCTGTACTTCAGTGCCGGCCAAAGTCTTCAACCTCGTATCCGTCATTCCGTGGGGTAAATTGGCCACAGTGGCGATATTACCCGAGTCTTCTAGTAAACTTTCCTCGTCAACTTCAGAGTCGCTTTCAAATTGAATTTGTGGTTCGTCTTTTTTGATGACGATTCTAGCACTTTCTGTACCGATAGCGGTTCTGACTGCGCGGCTGAATATGCCAGGGTTGGGTTTTGTTGGGTCGGTTTTCACCTCGATTCTTGAGAATACTGAGGAAGACTTCTCTTTGGGAGCTTTTCTCTGTAGGATAACTCGTCTGTTTGTAAAAGCTGCCTTTTTCTCGTCTTCTTTAGCTTTTTCGGCTTGCTGGAGACAAACAATTACACCCGTAGATATTATTGAATTGATGTAAGTAAAACTAGTCGTACAATTTTTTTTGTATATTTTTAAAACTTATGTTTTTTGTTCTATGTGTAATAAAAAAAAACTTAGACTAATAATCTGAATGATATTAACATTAAAGGTTTTCATACTTTCTATATAAAAATATTATTGCAAGTACAAAATATGTGACATACCTCTTTTTCGTATGTTATCCGTTGTCTGGATTTCACAGTCATGTCCAGTTTAGATTTTACCTGAAAATAACAATTTTATTTATCACATGAACGATATATTAATATGGCGTTAAGGTCATACTTGCTTCTTGTGGTACAGATTTTATAATCCTAAACTAAAAAAGGATAAAAACGATCCACTCTGTAAAGGGTTGGAGCCTTCATTGATCTAGTACGTTGTACTTTTTTAATACACGGTTTCGAAATGGACATTTCAAACAGTATTTCTAGTGATCCTGGTGAGAAATCTGCCCTAAGTTTTTATTCGCAGGCAAGGTCTTATTTACCTGGGCTGTGATATAAGTCTCGCCTTCTTACCTTTGTCTTTCTAACTTCGACAGGCGGTTCTGTGTCTTCATTTACTGTCGAACTTGTGACGACCGCTCGACGCGGGGGGGACTTTTCTGTAACAATAAGTATATAATTAACTTTCAATGTATTTTATATAATGTTGTGAGTTTGTTGAGTAGCCAAGTCTTTTACACCACAATTAAAATGGAAGTGAAAGTCAGTAGGCGTGTGTATCTCTTTATGGAACCGACTCACTGATCCGGATCATTGAAAGACAAAAGATTGGCTCAGTAACGTTTCAAACGCATCATTTGGATCTGAAACATTACTTTGCTCTGTGCTCTTTCCGTGCGACGCGTCGCTTGCGTGGCGACTAAGCATTGAGCGAGACGCGAGACCTTTTTTTTTGGGTGGGAAATCATCAAATGACTTCACCCGCTCTGGGCGGAGCGAAGTCATTTGATGATTTCCCACCCAAAAATAAAGGTCTCGCGTCTCTCGCTCACTGCTCCCGCTCTGGGCGGAGCGGGAAGGCGTGTCAGACTTTTACTGACTAAAACCCACCCGTGTTCCTTCAGTTGCCTGTGTGCAACATTTGTGTGTGTGAGAGAGGGAGACTGAGACACTGAGTTACTACTGACTCGCGAGTGAGCGGTGACATATTACAATACATACATACATACATATTATTAATTAGAAAGAGATACCAAATGAGATATTTATCATTCTCACAGTTTTTCATTGTCGTTATCCATGCACGTAAAAATTACCACTAAGACTCTTAGATATTGTTTATTAATTAATTAATAATTATAAGTTGTTATTTACGTAAATATTATTTTAATTCTCAACTTACAAAGGGTAAATTTGATATTTGTTTAGAAGGAATTAACATCCCTTCAAATGTTTTAGACGGTTGCAGCGCCCTCAGCAGTATTGTCGTGCCCCAGGAATAAGGCAAGTGTTAACCTATGATTTGCTTCCTTACCTTTCTTCTTAGTCTTCCCATCTTCTCTATTATCTTCTGTGAACACGATCTTCTGTCTCTGTTGCTTCTTGTGTTCGCTGGAAGACTTGGGTGGAAGTTTAGACCGTAAGTCAACTGGAGGCTTCGACTTTGGTAGTGGGTCTGGTCTGGAATAGAATAGAACTCGTTGAGTTATTGCGTGATTATTATACAACCGTAGATTTTTTTAACAACGTTCGCACATTGAGATTCGTCCATTCGTCAAGGCGGACTTAAAAATGTTGGTAAGATTCAAATAATTTTTGTACACATATCAACACATTTTTATTCAACCTGCTTGCCTTTTCCCAAATATGTTGGGGTCGGCTTCCAGTCTCACCGGATTCAGTTGAATACCAGTATGTGACATGGAGCGACTGCCTATCTGACCTCCATAACCCACTTACTGGGCGTAACACGTTACCTCTTGGTAAGGCTGGTTGTCAGACTTTTGGGCTTCAGACTACCCGTAACGACTGTCAAAGATCTACGAATGTCAGCCGGGGCCTACGACTTGACGCGCTTTCCGAGGCAGAGGGGTCTCGATAAGTAATGTATGGTCACCCATCCACGAACCGACCGCGGCAAGCGTAGCTTAACCTTCGATCTACGCGTGCGGCTGTTATCATTTAACCACGGACTAAGTGTTGGCAAGACTTCAAATCACTCTAGTACACACTGTGCGCAATAAAGTATAACATGCTATATCAACTCATTACTATTATTATTCAAAATTGTGAGCACAGGAAAACTGCTGTGACTGGGTATTTGATTGTAGTGTTAAGTCAGGAGAAGTTATAACACTAGCTTGATGTAGCATGAGCATGCCTTTATTTGCTCCTTTAATATCCTAGTTTTAGGGGTCGCAAGTAGTATTTAGGCAGAGTTTATAGATTATTTAATTGACCAATCACATTGCTTATAACTAAGTTAGAATATTGTACCGAGCGGCGCAGCCGAACCAAATCCTCTGAGGTTATAAATATGAGTGCCGGCCGCGTACAATTCAGCATAGATTATACACGTATGCAATTCAGTCCAGCGGCGCGCGCGGTGTGGCCGCACGCGCCGGACATGTGACGTTGGTATGTAGCTACATGATCAAATAATCTGTGAACAACTCCCGCCCTTATCTCTAAGTATTTGTGGTCGGTCCAACATGTCTTCATCTTCCAAACTTCTCTATTTGTCGTCATCTTGGTAGTCACCCCCTTTCTAGCGATAAATTCCTCTTCATAGTAGATATCATCTTTCACACAGTCCATCAATCGTTTCATTGGTCTTCCCCTACTCTTTTAGCCGTCCACATTCATACTCAAAACTTAATATTAAAGGGTGAAACTTCTATATTTTCGCCATACATTTTACAACACAACGTGCCCATGTCGGGGCCTCTTGTCAAGCTGTTGTCACATTGGACACGCGTGTCACAGCTGTCGACAGACTGCCACATTACTGCCATGCGCCACGGAGGTCTCTAACTACGGAGGAGATCGTATACCGCTATAAATGTCATTAAAAATGTTTTCTTTTATGTTAGTGTAATATTTTTCAAGTTTTCTTGTATCAACTCTTTGAACCTTCTCATTTCAACATGTATAGTTATAATTTTATAAATATAAGAAGTCCATTTTTTTTAATAGTGGGGTAGTTGCATAACACACATAAAATGTTAATTGATCGCAATGGCTTTCATTTGACAATTCAGCTACGTTAATGGGGGCTATCGTTTCTGTGCTCACCAATTGGCGCCACTGTCGAGTAAGGTCCTGTTGCAGTACTTTTATTTGATGTTTTGGATATGATTAAGTACCCTTATATTCATAGTATGTTTATTTTATTACATTTTAAAACTTCAAATGAATATTTAGATATACTGTTCCTAAATTGGCAAGCATGAAGCAGGCAAATCTTCTTCCTTCAAGTGCTACCAAATTAGATCCTAACTTTTTACTTAAAATCTTAAGGGGGAAGCGCAAGGGTACCCCGCGAAATTCAAATTTTCTTACGTTTTTAGCAATTTCAAGGTCAATGTCAGGTTGTATTTTGATTAAAATATGATTCGCGACCGTAACAAATATGGCTTTACAGAATTATAATCATTAGAATCAGCCATACAACTGCTTAGGTTAGAATTGGCGTCAAATGTCATGATTTCATGAATTAGTCATTCAATACAGTAATATGAACTTAGAGAAATGTATTGCTAATTCTAATGATTATAATTCTGTAAAGCCATATTTGTTACGGTCGCGAATCATATTTTAATCAAAATACAACCTGACAGTGACTAGCAAATTGCAAAAAACGTAAGAAAATTTGAATTTCGCGGGGTACCCTGAAGGTTCCACCTTAAGCCATAATTAATCAAGAATGGCACAACCGTTACAGCTATTATGAATCATTCGTTAAAATTCCGCAAACAGTGACCATTTAATACATATTTTGACATCTAGAGACCTTACTCTATACTAGCGCCTCTAGCGACGAACTCAAGCGCGATAGCCCTCATTGCGTTATTTACGTTGTTGAGCAGACGAACTATTTTAACCTATGAAGCAATACATTAAGAATTTTCTTCAAAACCCTCATTTTGTAATTAATAGTGTGTTTTGCAATTAGGGTGCTGGACTACGCCAGCAATTGTAGACTTTAGAAAGGTAAACATCATTAATCCACGACTGTGGTGTGACATTTGCTCAACATCGTCCAAAGAGTACTTTCAACAATCGCTTTTTATTGAAAAAGCAAAAAAGTTGTACAACATTGTTTCAGCAACATGTTTTAATATAGCGGGAAATTTGTTGCTAGTAACATTGCATACATTTAAGTGTTTGCAGCAACACAGATATTGCACAACTTTTGTTTATCATGAACTATCGACCCGTCCCTTCTTTGCACGGTTTTTACGACATTTCAAAAGATCGAGATTTTATTATATTATGTAAGTTTAATATTAATGTACTTATATACATAAACCTTTCGGAATAAATTCTCTAAATTATGGTTAAAACCGCATTAAAATCCATCGCGTTGAATAGAAGACCAACGCGGTCACATAGACAAGACACGAAAAGCGACTTTAATTTATAATATACTAGCTGCGCCCCGCGGTTTCACCCGCAGAAATCTCGATCTCGTGGGGATATCGAGATAAAAAGTATCCTATGTCCTAATCCAGGTCATATTCTAAACATGTGCCAAATTTTATCCAAATCCGTTCAGCCGTTTTAGCGTGATTGAGTAACAAACATCCAAACATCCACACTTTCACATTTATAATATTAGTAGGATGTCGGAAATAAGTTAAATCAATCGTTAGACTTTGACTAATCGGGACGCCAGCGCCACCGGGCGTCGCTCGACAGAGTCTACAACATAACTCTTGACCAGAGTTAAAGCAGAGTTGGTTGTTGGCGGTCAAGCAGTGAACACGTTTAGAAACTGTCGCGCGTTCCGTATAGTTGTGTCGTGTACCTACAGTGTGTGATTCGCTAGTGTGATTAATTTGATCGTAAATTATAATTTGATTTGAACTGCGAACGGTTTTTCTATTGCGCAATAACCAACACTTCCCATAGTACGCCCACAGTAGTTAAAATATAGGTGATAATAACAAGTGACACATACCTTCTCCGTTATATATATAAAACACAAAAAATGTTTCTACGTATGTCCGTTATAGACTTTGAAACCATCCAACCGATGTGCCCCAAACCGGTTTCATTAGAAAGGCAATAATGCGAAGATGGTTTTAGACCACAAAAACAATGGATAAAAAGCTTACAACTTCATGAATGGACCGAATGTGCCTAAGAGGCCTCGCCCACTGCGACTTTTTGTAGCGATGCTGTCACGCATGTGTATCGATACAACCACGATGCTGTCGCTGGCTGTGTACCTTCGTCCAGATTCTATATCGCTACTACCGCGATGCTGTTGCGCTTCAGTCGCGATGCAAACACGATTCAGCATTGACACAGCAGGTCGCCCATGGCGACTTTCACACTTTCACACATTCCCCAACAACCCTCCCTCCGTTCTTCACCCTTCGTCCCCCGATGTCGTCAGAAACGGTCGCGCGTTTACGACGATACAGTCGCGATACTGTCGCGGATGTGTATCGATACAGCCGCGCGTTTGCATCATTTCTGTCACACGTTGCAAACGCGACTAACGCGCAATAGTAGCGCAAAAGGTCGCCGTGGGCGAGGGGCCTAATGCATTGTTTTATCGTAGTAGCACACACCGGGTATCCGCTAGTTTATAATATGCATAGATATGAGCCTTAACTCTTTGAGTCCCGAGGTCGCGATATCAAGCCAGACACAATAGATAATCATCGTGTCTCATTACGCGGGATTCAAGAGTTTAAAAGTAACATTCACTTACTTCTTAGGCTTCTCCTTGAACCGCCCGCTGTCCTCATCGTCGGACAGGATGCCGTCGATGTCTCCCAGGATGAGGTCGAGGTCGTCATCGCTATCAGTTCTCTTTTCCGGTAGAGGAGGAGTGAGGGCGCGGTCAGAGGAGTCTCGTTTGATTGTAAGCTTATGGGGGGGTGTTAGGTTTTCTGTGGAAGAAATAAAGTGGTTAAGTGCAAAAAACCCTTTTGATTTTTGGTTGAGCTGACCTGATATCATCACCATCTGGCTGCCTTTTCCCAACTATGTTGGAGTAGGCTTCCAGTCTAACCGGATACAGCTGAATACCAGTATGTTACATGGAGCGACTGCCTATCTGACCTCCACAACCCCCAATTACTCGGTAATACGATACCCCTCGGTAAGGCTGGTTGTTAGACTTTCGGGCTTCTGACGATCCGTAACGACTGCCAAAGATCCACGAATTTCAGCCGGGACGAACGGCCTAACGTGCTTTTTGAGGCACGGAGGTGTCTTGGTATATAAAGATGGTCACCCATCCACGGACCAACCGCGGCAAGCCTAGCTTAACCTGATCGATCGGCCCGTGCGGCTGTTATTTCTTAGCCACGAGGCCCTCTACAGCTGCCCATACAATCAAACAAAAAATTCTTGCTGGAAACAGATAACTGTCAGTTCAGAAAAACTAGAGAAATGCGAGTCGGATTTGCGTATTAAGTGTTCCGTATCACCAAATGGACATAGTTTTTATCTTAAATAACGGTTAAACTCAGACAGCCGACCGACAGACAGACGAACGGACGGACAGACGGCAAAGGCTTAGTATTAGGCTACAGTTTTCACCCCTTAACTGCTAGATTGAACTCTTCTTTTTTCTTGTAATTTTTGACGTTCAAGTGGCTTTTAATGGTCTTATTGAAATACAAAATAAATTACAATAAAAATCTCTACTTTGCTCTGGAATGGACCCCTAAAAGGTCTCACAATATTGCAAGCGAGTTAAAATTGTGAGAATTTTTTATCGCCATTGCATACCTAGTTTATAAAAATGGGGTGGGTCTAGGTAATAACAAAAAAGCAACTCACCACAAGTAGAATTAACCTCCACCCTCTCTTCCTTAACAGGCGACCGATCCCTCACTTCTTTCACAACTTTCACTTCGACCCTCACTTTCTCCAACTTCTCAGATTTCTCCAATTTCCCCACTTTTTCTGGAGAATTGCGGGTCGTGTCGGGTTTGTTGTGTTGTAGTTCTGTAGTGGGGGCGCTGGGGATCTGCTCGGGTTGGGGAGCTTGAATGGGGTCTATTGGGGGCTTTAGTAGAGCCTCTTTTTCTTTGTCTTGGGTTTCACGTTCTCTGAAAGTGTTCAAAATGAGGTTAGTTTTTATTTCAAGCTACTCTTTGAATTGGTACTAGTTTTAAAGAACATCCCAGAAGTTTTTTGAAAAATTCTTGGTAAGAACCAAGACAGAAACTTTGGCTAAAAAGTGTAAAAACATCAGCCTGTGTGTGTTACAAACCTCAATAACAGAGATCGACAGGAGAATGGACCCAAGTCTGCCAGGAGTGGCAGTAAAAAAAATGTTTTTGGTATTTTTTTTTATCAGGGTATCTCGGCTTGTAATGTTCCTACTGCTGGGACACAAGCCTCCTCCCTGTGCGAGGGAGCGAACCGTAGTCCAGCACGCAAGCCCGGTCTGTGCAGATCAGTAGATGTCACATATCTTTGAACTTCTGGTTTTAAGTGGATTTTTATGTGTGCCTTTGTTGCAATGGAATTTGAACTTTGTCATTTCATGCAAGACAGTCATTTTGTGTCAGTTGAGTTTGTGTTTCCGAAACTTGATACTTATCTAAGATTCTGAATGTATACAGGTTTTGATGTCGGAAAATATCCTAAGAGAATGTACTACCATTGTTTTCATACAGGTTGACTTTGAAAACATGCGACAAAATTTAAGGTGGTGTTCTACCCATCAATATGAACAACTTTTACTATGGGACCAACTTAGAATTCTCAAAAAAGAATTCGACCTACTTAAACAAAATGGTCCAATCGGGTATGTACCTTTATACAGGAAAATCGTTTTTTTTTTTGTGAATTCTAAGTTGGTTCCTTAGTAAAAGTTGTTCATATTGATGGGTAGAACACCACCTTAAATTTTGTCGCATGTTTTCAAAGTCAACCTGTATAACTTTATTGATTTACGCGGCCTACGCCAGTAAAGTTCCCAGCCAGCACTCTTTTTTTTTTTTTACCGAAATTTTCAACAATCCTCGTCATATTTCAGCCAAATTACACAAACCTTTAATGAATTATACAGCTAAACCTTCCTCATGAATTACTCCATCCTTTAGTGAAAACCGTATGAAAATCCGTTGGGAAGTTTTTGAGTTTATCGCGTTCAGACAGACGCGCCGGGTGGGGGGGGGGGGGGGGGGGCTGGACTTTGTTTTATAATATTTGTAGTGACAACTAATACACCCTATAACTTACTTGTCCTGTAGCTGTTTGTGCAAGGCGACCGCGTTCTTCCTGCGCCGCACTTCCTTGGCTCGCAGCACTCTCTCGCGCAGGCTCTCTTGTTCACGCAGCCTACGCTTATATTCGCTGTCCTGTGAGACAAAAGTCATGGTTACATAAAATAAAAACGCCTGTATTCGTCGAACTGTCCAATTCAAAACGTTTATTGTGAACTAAGGGACCGTTGTTTGATCAGTAGTCAAATATACTAATAGTTAAAATGCGTTAGTTAAACTAACAATTTGTTAAAAATTACATAAGTATGTTGTTTGACAAATGGTTAAGCTAACTATATTTAAAAAATTGACAATTTCCTATAAAAGTTGACCATACGTAGACTGAGTAGTTAAACTTTAATTATTGTCGAGTGACTAATTGTCAAATTGACTAATGGTAATTTTTAACTATGTATCAAACAACGGGCCGTAGGTGTTACAATGTTGGTGTTATGTTATGTCAGTACTTATGACTTAGCAGCCTTTTACAATCATTGCAATTATCATTCGCCTGCCCTTACCGTCCTAAATTAGCATGCATTAAACATTATTATTACTTCATTATTTTCTTTAATATTAGTACAATTACATTGAGAAATTATAGTTATATCATGAATTTAATACAATTATTCAGCAATACGAGTATTAATGTCATCCTTTTCAGGCAGTACAAATTAAAATTATAATTTTACATGAAGTTAAATAGGATAGACTGTTGCTTGTATAGGACAGATTGCCATTTTTGTACACACATGAAAGAAAATCGTTATTTTAAGTTAGACTCTAGATATTCTTTTACTGAGTAGAAACACTTTTGAATTAGGTATAGTTTTAGCCTTTTTGGAATATTGTTACCGTATTGTGACGCAAGAAATTCACAGCAACGTATACCACGTGACTGTGTATGTCCGAACCGCAGTGTATCATAAGATACTCTGTTGTATGTTAACATTTACCAAGCTAGCTGCTGAATGACCGTAGTTTATACTGTAGCGGTATCTACATCGCCCCATGCGAGCTACACGTCACACTGACGTCACGCAAAATCCTGCATCGCGCAAGCAGAGTTTACCGCGCAACTAGCATATATACAACGTCCCGACATCAGCCGTCGGGCACCAGACACAACACCCGTCTGGTCGGAGGATCCTCCCTTTTCTATAGAGTATGAGTGAGCTTTACATCCTGCTCCTCATACCTCTATAATACTTTACATGACGATTTCGGTCTTTCACAATTGAATTATATGTCGTGTATAATAACATTCTATAATGAATGACCACAATAGTCATACACGATGACTTGCGAGTCGGGACTCGCACACGAAGGGTTCCGTACCACCGTAAAATATTTAACACTACATTTTATTATTTAAACACGTTACTTGTATGGGGACCTCGTTTAGTTTTACACTTAATTTTTATTTTCTGTTACAGCGGTCATAGTAGTACTCTCTGTGAAAATTTCAAGTATCTACCTAATACGGTTAAAAAAAATAGCTCTGTGACAGACAGACGGACTGACGGATCGTGGAGCCTTAGTAATAGAGTTCCGTTGGCACCCTTTGGGGGCGCAACCCTAATTATGAGCGAAATTATGATGACTATTCATGATTAACATATGCACTCAGATTCACCCAGTTAGTGCTCAATGTAAGTCTCATGGTCTCTAACAGCAGGCACATATCCAGATTACGAGCTGCTACTGAGAAATTCCTAAGTACTTAATGAAAAACACTTTGCCTGGGAATCGAACCCCCTTTCAGCACTAGACCAACGAGAGCGTACCCTTAATATAATTCGTAATGCCACGTAACGAAATACTGGAAGATTTTTGCGCAAATTTCTAGATTTGTGTGATTTTCAATTTTAGATTCCGAACTTGTGCAAATTTGTGTTTGCGAAAGTTTACTTGAGCATGTGTGTGGCATGTCGCATTCAAGTTTCAGTAGTATCTAGCCGCCTGATTGAACGCACGTCCTGCGGCCAGAATCGCGCCAAAATTTCTAGTGAGATACGCGGAGTTCGAGAGAATTTTGAAGAATTTATAAATATTCACAGAAAAGAACCATGTATTCCAAAATAAAATAAAGACTGTCACAAAAGGGATAAAAACCAGCTGGTTATAACAAATACGCAGATAGTTGCCCGTCTTTGGGTGCAATTACAATTCGTTAAATAAGTTGATGTGCGAATAATGCTCTCTTTTCATTAACCAAACTTTACACCATATCCAATCTTTTCTGTATTTTTTTTTTGTAGCAAATTATTAAGCCAACTTGGCAATCCAAAGCGTCATCAATGGGTGCCATTACCATAGATACAATAGATAAATCATTGTGTCTCATTACGCGGAATTCAAGAGCTTGAGCCGTGTGTGGTCCATACCCGTGTATGGCTACCATAAGTTACATATTATCGCAAAGCACTGATAAAAACTGAATGTTCTGGACACTATATTTTGTACCTGATTCTTAAAAAAAAAACACAAAACGATATCTATTTAGGAATTAAATTGTTTTTGACCTAGAGTTTATTTAAATCTGTGGATAACATTATAGCGTATAGCTCACCTCATCAGTATGTCGCGGTACTTCGGGTCGCGTCCGTCGCTCGGCGCTGCGGCGCGGCGACGGCGAGCGATAACATTATAGCGTATAGCTCACCTCATCAGTATGTCGCGGTACTTCGGGTCGCGTCCGTCGCTCGGCGCTGCGGCGCGGCGACGGCGAGCGATAACATTATAGCGTATAGCTCACCTCATCAGTATGTCGCGGTACTTCGGGTCGCGTCCGTCGCTCGGCGCTGCGGCGCGGCGACGGCGAGCGATAACATTATAGCGTATAGCTCACCTCATCAGTATGTCGCGGTACTTCGGGTCGCGTCCGTCGCTCGGCGCTGCGGCGCGGCGACGGCGAGCGATAACATTATAGCGTATAGCTCACCTCATCAGTATGTCGCGGTACTTCGGGTCGCGTCCGTCGCTCGGCGCTGCGGCGCGGCGACGGCGAGCGATAACATTATAGCGTATAGCTCACCTCATCAGTATGTCGCGGTACTTCGGGTCGCGTCCGTCGCTCGGCGCTGCGGCGCGGCGACGGCGAGCGATAACATTATAGCGTATAGCTCACCTCATCAGTATGTCGCGGTACTTCGGGTCGCGTCCGTCGCTCGGCGCTGCGGCGCGGCGACGGCGAGCGATAACATTATAGCGTATAGCTCACCTCATCAGTATGTCGCGGTACTTCGGGTCGCGTCCGTCGCTCGGCGCTGCGGCGCGGCGACGGCGAGCGATAACATTATAGCGTATAGCTCACCTCATCAGTATGTCGCGGTACTTCGGGTCGCGTCCGTCGCTCGGCGCTGCGGCGCGGCGACGGCGAGCGATAACATTATAGCGTATAGCTCACCTCATCAGTATGTCGCGGTACTTCGGGTCGCGTCCGTCGCTCGGCGCTGCGGCGCGGCGACGGCGAGCGATAACATTATAGCGTATAGCTCACCTCATCAGTATGTCGCGGTACTTCGGGTCGCGTCCGTCGCTCGGCGCTGCGGCGCGGCGACGGCGAGCGATAACATTATAGCGTATAGCTCACCTCATCAGTATGTCGCGGTACTTCGGGTCGCGTCCGTCGCTCGGCGCTGCGGCGCGGCGACGGCGAGCGATAACATTATAGCGTATAGCTCACCTCATCAGTATGTCGCGGTACTTCGGGTCGCGTCCGTCGCTCGGCGCTGCGGCGCGGCGACGGCGAGCGATAACATTATAGCGTATAGCTCACCTCATCAGTATGTCGCGGTACTTCGGGTCGCGTCCGTCGCTCGGCGCTGCGGCGCGGCGACGGCGAGCGATAACATTATAGCGTATAGCTCACCTCATCAGTATGTCGCGGTACTTCGGGTCGCGTCCGTCGCTCGGCGCTGCGGCGCGGCGACGGCGAGCGATAACATTATAGCGTATAGCTCACCTCATCAGTATGTCGCGGTACTTCGGGTCGCGTCCGTCGCTCGGCGCTGCGGCGCGGCGACGGCGAGCGATAACATTATAGCGTATAGCTCACCTCATCAGTATGTCGCGGTACTTCGGGTCGCGTCCGTCGCTCGGCGCTGCGGCGCGGCGACGGCGAGCGATAACATTATAGCGTATAGCTCACCTCATCAGTATGTCGCGGTACTTCGGGTCGCGTCCGTCGCTCGGCGCTGCGGCGCGGCGACGGCGAGCGATAACATTATAGCGTATAGCTCACCTCATCAGTATGTCGCGGTACTTCGGGTCGCGTCCGTCGCTCGGCGCTGCGGCGCGGCGACGGCGAGCGATAACATTATAGCGTATAGCTCACCTCATCAGTATGTCGCGGTACTTCGGGTCGCGTCCGTCGCTCGGCGCTGCGGCGCGGCGACGGCGAGCGCCGCACCGGCGACGGTGAGCGCATCCTGGAGGTCAAAGTAACTACATTTTAATCTTATGAAAATAATTGAAAACGTTGCATGGAAATTTGGTCACAAAACAGTAATCGATGGTTATTGTCACATTGGCTTTTATCAAGACTCGTAGTAGTTGTAGTCATAAATAGAGTGAGAAAGTAATATTTAATAGCGATTTTATTAAACTCGCACCACATCGCTCCCACATTTTTTTATCACAGCTGCCACAAATGCTGGCGTACACTATACAGGGTAGCAGGGACATCGACGTGCAAATTGAAACCATGAATACAGCACATGATTCTAAAGTAGAAATATTTCATCGGTTACAAAACAAAAAAAAAACCGGCCATGTGCGAGTCGGACTCGCGTATCGAGGGTTCCGTATAAACCTGTAGGTATATAAGGAAAAGTTTTGGTATTTTTATTGCTAAATAAAATCCATAACATTGCACAGTATTGCTTTTGCTTCAAAAAACGGATATCCCCATTTTATTAGCTTATTCGATAAAACAGGTCATTTTAAAAGCAAGACTAGAACACCCGGGTGACAATTTTGCCCCAATCTGGAGATATAATTTTTTTCATTATTTTTCTATGGTTTCCATAAAAACCATAGACATCGCAATAACTTTAGATCCGATCCGTTTTTGTTATATCTTTGATTGCAATTACTTGATGCTTTATATTAAGTAAATTATCAAGCAAACTCTAATTTTTTATGGGCTTAGTTCATGGAATTTGGATTCAATATCAAGACAAGCTGTTGCTTTGGCACTAAGAAGTACCTATTTAAAATATCATATCCAAATCTTATGGTATCTAGAATTTACAGGATTCTGAAATTTTGGCGCTAGGGTTGACACAATTCGTATTTAAAAAAAAGTTTTATTATTGAAAAAAAAAAACAACATAATAATGGGGCCCTGTTCCCGATACCGGTGGGCTACTATTTTTTTATATTTTTTAATTGTTTTTATGTATTTATTTTTAAGAAATGTTTAAAAATGTTAAATAATATGTGTAAAAATAAATAAAGGACATAATAACATGGTTATCTGAAAGAAGTTACAATATCATTAATCAGGAAACTCCGCCACTACGGGATCCGGAACACCGCTCTGGATCTTCTTACTTCATACTTGAGTAATAGGATTCAGAGCGTTGACGTAAATGAAGAAAGATCTCCCGGATCTCTAGTAACAATGGGAGTCCCGCAAGGCTCAATTCTTGGTCCTTTCTTGTTTCTTATTTATATTAATGACTTGTCTTACCTCATAAAGGATAATCACGATATAGTGTTGTTTGCGGGTGACACTTCACTTTTGTTTAAACTTAAACGTCAGCAGCTGGTTACTGACGATGTAAATATCGCGATCTCAAAAGTAGTTAACTGGTTCAATGTCAATAATTTACTTCATAACGAAAAAAAAAACGAAATGCATTAAGTTTACGCTACCTTACGTTAGACAGGTGAAAACTAATGTATTGATGAAGGGCGAAGAATTGAATCTTGAAGATAGCACAGTATTCTTGGGCTTAACTTTGGATGCTAAGCTTCAGTGGGGCCCACATATAGATAAATTGTCAAAAAAGCTAAGCTCCGCAGCATACGCTGTTAGAAAAATTCGTAATTTAACCGACATAGAGGCAGCCCGTTTAGTGTACTTTAGCTATTTTCCTAGTGTTATGTCGTACGGTATTCTGTTGTGGGGAAATGCCGCCGACATTCAGACTATCTTTGTTTTGCAGAAAAGAGCTGTTCGATCAATTTATAAATTAAGTCCGAGACAATCTCTCAGAGACAAATTTAAGGAGATTAATGTAATGACTGTCCCTTCTCAATATATTTTTGAACATCTTTTATATGCCCATAAAAATATAAAATTGTTTAAAAAATACAGTGATATCCATAGTATAAATACTAGGAACAAACACAAATTTGTTGTACCTACAACAAGGCTCAAGAAAATAGGTGGCTCATTCAGATGTCAATGTATACGCTTTTATAATAAACTTCCAAGCCACATTCAAGATCTAAGCCTTAATAAATTCAAATCATTCATTAAACGTAAGTTGTGCCAGAAAGCCTTTTATACAGTTAAAGATTACATTGAGGACAAAAAGGCTTGGGATTGAGTTGCTCCAATTTTTTTTTTTTTTTGTCTACTGATTTTTTTTTTTTTGTTATTTTTATTTTTGCTATTTTTTTTTAATTTGTATTTTACATAAACTTTGACATTTGATAATTATTACATATAGAATGACATGACAATTTACTTTCTGAAGTATAATATTATTATCAAATTATTGTGAATGTGAGGACTATGTGCGTCAGTTTTTTTCGCTTTCTCAGGTAGTTTCAATGATGATCTGGCAGTTTGAGTGCTTTATGCGGCCTACCCAAATGTCCTTTCTTTGGTATTGTTCGTCTAATTGTTGAGCTCCTTAAGTTCTGAGTTGAGCTTCACGGTTACTGACAAATGCTTGCTCTGACTGGACAGGTCCACTCAAATCTGTATGGTTCTTTCCTTAAAAGACCATTTCAGACACCAATCTTACATGGTCCTCAAATGATCTGACCAAGATTATTTCAGGATTTTTTATACCTGTTGACATTGATAAATTTTTATAAATATATTGACATGAATATTTACTTTGTAAAATAATATATTATTTTAATTATTGTGAATGTAAAGACTATGTTGATCATTGTTTTATTTTTTTTCTTTCTTGATTAGTTTTAATCATAGTCTGGAAGTTTGAGTAATTTATGCGGCCTACCCAAATGTCCTTTCTTTGGTATTGTTCGTCGAATCGTTGAGCTCCTTAAGTTTTGAGTTGAGCTGCACGATTACTGACAAATGCGTGCACTGACTGGACAGGTCCACTCATTCTGTGTGGTATTTTTTCCTCAAAAGACCATTTCAGACTCAAATCTACATGGTCTTCACATGATCTGACCAAGATTATGTCTGGACTTTAAAAGAGACTGTGACCTCTGAGTTTGTTTCGGCCTTTCTTCTCAGAGTAGTCAGATAGGAAACGCCGACCTCATCTTGTTTTAAAATATGATTGACGTGTAAAAGTGTTTGTACAAAACTACTTACAGAAATAAAATCATTTATCATTTATCATTGATTTTCATGATAAATCCAACTATTTTTATATTATTTTATAAATATATATAATTAAAAACAAATTAAATTAAAATGAATAAACAGAATTATAATGCTAATAATCCTACTAGTTTTATAAATGTACAATTTTTTTAGCCGTTTAGATATTTGTTTGGATATTTGTTAGTTTACTAATGGTGCCGATTCTCTCGTCACAAAATTCTCTAAACTAGACTAAAAATTACTAAAATTTTGTTTATTCCTTTCAAACGACGATTTCCCATTCTGAAGTAGACTAAAGTGTAAGTGTGACACATACACAACTTAACTATAAGTGTGACATCACTAAGATGGCACTGAGTTAGTAATTTAGTGAAAGTGGCAATTTTGCTATTCTGAATTTGACATTTTTCACCTACAATTTTGGTTGCCTAACTAAATCTGACTATTTTTAATCGCGAATAAAAAGGTGTGGAATAAAATTAGTTGTCATGAACTAAAATTCACCACAACACCTCGACTTCAGGTGCAAAAACAGTAATGTATCTTTTTACTTATATTTTGCTTATATCTCGGAAATAGTGTGTCCTATCGCAAAACTGAAGAACATTTCGACCCCCTACGAAACAAATAAACCCCTAAAACTTTACATGTAGGTTATTATTTTTCATATTTTCTATACAAAAAGTGGAAAATTCCATATAAAACACGTCGAGGCTGCCCCAATGCGCGCCTCCGGCTCTAAAAAAAAATTCAGGGGGTAGGGCAAACAAGTACCACGTGGAGTCACGATTGTCAAATTAAATTTTAGTTGCGTCAAAATTATTTTTAAATTTAGAGATATTTTCGTAGGTCTAATAGATTTAGGTGGTGGAAAGTAGGTCGAAATGGTCCGTGTAAGGTGTGCTTCACTCTGTTCATCTCTGAACTTGGCTCGACATGTAATAAAGCATGAAAAAACATCAGTATAAATAATTACTTTACTTTAGTTGTATGTGTTCGCGACGATGTCACCCAAATAGTTCGTAGTCTGCTCAAAGCATGTATTTAACTTAGTCTTATAATTTTAAATATAGTTAGCTTCAAGATAGCGTTTAAGTATGTAAAATCTCGGTTAAGTAGGCCATAAATTTAGAAGCACATAGTTTTTTGGTGCGTCCAGGTACACTAGACCGAGACCTAGCTCTGGACGTAACCTTTTCGACAAATAACCCTTAAGAAAGGCCTGCTTAGCTGGGATAATAGATTATGTGAATAACCGTGTAAAGTCGGTTTAACTGACGCTCGTTCGGAGGCGCTTCACGCCCTGAGGATTTAACTTGCTGTATTTTAAATGATTAAATGTTAAAGATAAACAGACCAGCCTTGAAGGCTGCGTAATATGACTGTGATTGTTTTTATAATTTTAGAGTAATATAGTTAATAAGACAATTTTTAGACATTCAAGGCGTTATATCTCTGAACATTTATTTAAATGTTATTGTTATTGTAGTTTCAATAGATAGGCAGTGCTGTCACCCGCCTAAAAGTACATTAAAATCGCCCAACACTTGTAAAATTCCATGTATTTCGACAAATATTGTATCAGGATCATAGTGAAAATAAACGCTTATAAAAGTTTTATTGAGGAACTAAAACATGGTTCTCGTTACGGTAAAGATTGACCGTACCTTAGTAAACAGGGAAAGTCCATTATTCGTAGTCATCGGTAAGTCAAAATAAAGGCTTAAGTAGTTTCTAGTAAATAACCTGAACGGACCTGTAAGTACTTCCCTAATAACTCTGTGTATTTGTAAACTATCCTATGTTGTATAATTTCGCCAAAAACACCCGCTTCCACATAGACTTCAGGAGATAGTCACATACGGAAAATAACTGCAACCTGTCGGTGCAGGACGTCAGCGCGCTGAGACAGTGAGGGGCCTATCTCGATGCCGTATATTCTGGATAGGTACTACGACCTTCTGAACATATATCGAGTCCAGCGATCACGCTCGTCCGGTACAGTATCTTTAGTTCGATGTAAAAATAATAAAAAGATATAAGAACATTAAATTTATGAGAGTGGGTGGTAATATGTATACGTAGATAAGTATTATTCTATGTTAAATTGAATCCAACATAAAATTTAAACCTATAAACAAAAAATATTATTTTTTGTGAAGTGATAACCCTAAAATCAAAATTATCAGAAAAAACTGTAGAAGTGAATTACTCCTAGATACCGCGAGATTTGGATGTGTTTTTTTTTAGTGATTGGTTGGGATCTGAGTATGATTTACAATAAATATTGAATCCAACTAAGCAAAGATACAACCATGAAAAATCTAAATCTAAAAACACAATAAAAGCATATTTCTTTACATCTGTACTAGTTAGTACTCTTTTGTATTTTTTTTTTAAATAGCTTTAATGTAGTTTTATTACACCTAATAAACAAAAGGGTAAAATAATGCGTCTTGTTTTTGTAATTAATTAATTTAGAAAAGTTTAAAAATAAATTAAACATTTTTTTACTCGTGTTTGGTGTAAAATTGGCACACGGGTATTTTACTCTTACTCTTAAAATAACCTGCTCTATCGGATAAGTTGATAAAAAGCGGATGTCCGTTTTTCAAGGCAAAAACAACACTGCATTGCAATGTGGAAAGCTGGCGGAGCATAAATTTAAGACCAAGGTCTCTTTATCGTTTCAGTAATAATTATATTATATTATTATTTATTTTATAATATATCTGAAATACCCACACTAGCCTTGCAAAAGTTCTTTTATCAAAGTTATTTATTTACCAAGATTTTTAGTCACTATTTAGAAATCTGGTTCAAAAATACTAATTAAGTATTAAATTTGAACCTTATTATGTGATGTAACAAAAAATTTAAGGTTTTCGGAATTTTTTCCTTTACGTGTGCTATAAAACGTTGTTTTATGCCAAATTACAAGATTCTAGGTCGACTGAAAGTATCCTTTAGGTTTTGATTCCCTTGCGAGTAGTTGCGAGTTTCAAAATATGCGGCTTAAATTGCTGTTACTTTTGATTGCGTTAAAATAGAAGTTTGATTTTGTTACAGCTTAAAAGTATTATGGACCTGAATATTTGATATGAATTTCAATATAATAAATACCACTACGCGTTCATGAGGAAAGGGGTAGTAAGTTTAAAATTATTAAAAATATTTTTATTATATGATGTAACTAAAAATGTATGCTTTTCGCAATTTTTCCTGTATCTGTGCTATAAGACGTTGCTTCGTACCAAATTTCAAGATTCTGAGTTCACGGGAAGTACCCTGTAGGTTTTGATTCCCTTGCGAGTGTCGAAAATTTGCGGCATAAACGGCTGTATTTTTTTATATGTCTTAGTTACCTACGATGAAGCAAGAAAGTTGTTAAGTAAGCTAACTATTTTAATTTGAATAAAACCATAGTTTATAGTCAGATAATTAATTTACTAAGTATTTGTTTAAGGAATTTTAGATTATTTTGTTACGTATACCTTGAGTGGAATACCTGAGTTACAGGTTTATTCCTAGTTCTGGTAGAATCAAATCATTATATCCCTTTAGTTTAAGGCCCTAATATTGTAAACATTTGTGTACATCAATTATTTCAATAAACAATTTTAATTTCAACTTCAATTGTGTTGGCTTAGAAGTTTGGATTTTTCACAGCTCCAAGGGACAGTAGACCTGAGTATTTGATATGAATTTCAGCTTGGTACCTCCACGCGTTCCTGAGAAAAAGGGCCTTGACAGACAGACAGACGGACAACAAAGTGATCCTATAAGGGTTTCGTTTTTTCCTTTTGAGGTACGGAACCCTAAAACAACTGTTTCCTACAAAAGTGAAATACCCTAAGCAGTCAAAATATATGGAATAGCAGATTTTTTTTAAAATAACCTACGATGATTTTCAACACATGGGGTCCAGAATCATATACTGAATCCATGGCAAGCGAGTGTGCGTCGATTTCTATGCCACCCTGTAAGATGAGATGCCATTAGCATCCTTTTGCATTGACGTTGCAACAGTAGCTAAAATTTTCGTTACAGAATCGCGAAGGAAATGGAATGAATTCAGAGTGCGTCCATAAAACACAGCTGTACATTGCAAACTTTCATTGTTTTTTCATTATCATAAAACTTTTGAGTAACAAAACAATTTATTTAAATTAAATATATATGTATGTATGTATTTTTTTTTGTAGTGTCTTTATATCATGAGAGAATTATATACAGATTGGCAAGGACATTTACGCGCTAACTGTAACCATGAATTCAGCACGTGATTCTAGACTCCCTAGCGTAGAAATTTTAAATAAATTATCAATAAAAAATCCGCTATTTCATAGAAAAGTGCCATACCAACGCGGTCCAAATGTTTGGAACATCATTTTTTTTGTCTAATAACTGACGAAAACCTGCCATTCCGTATAAATGTATGCATAATATGAGATGCTTTTCGCATTGACGTTGCAAGAGTACACGGCTGCAATTTTCAGAGACAGAAATGCGAAGGAAATCGAATAAATTAAGAGTGGGTCCATAAAAACACAAATTACAACGTTTAAAATATCTGAAAACATAACATCACGCCTGTAATTCTTGAAGGGTTAGGCAGAGGTGTACCTATAGTACAACAAGTTAAAAACAACAATATCTAATAAGTATAAATTAAACATGACACTCAAAATAATGTATTTTCTGTCCTAAAAGCACTAAAATGATAGAACTACTGATTATAGTTTCTTATATCATGAGAGAATTATTTATTCTTGTTCAGTCAGAACCCAAGAGATATGAATCGGGCTGTCCCGTCAATATTCGGACACAAACAGAGCCCATTTCACTCACCTCCTCCTAAGCCCGGCTCTGTTGGCATTGATGAACTCCTCCTGCCGTCTCAAAAGGTCGTCTTCGTCGTTACTCCTGCGCAGCGGGTGCGCCAAGTCATTCTCTATTTCTATTGTAGTGTTTTCTATGTATCTGTAACAATAAAAACAAATTATGAATGACTAGCATTTGCCCGCGGCTTCGCCCGCGTGATGGTCGGGGAACGTACTACCGGGAGTCATACTGCCGTGGTTATGATAATTACAGTAAGTCACATTTTTGTCGATATTCAGTTGAGTACATATTTGGAATGTAGAGATTGAGATCTACATTTCTGTACATTTAAAATTTGAAAATATGTCATAGAAAATCAAATAAGCTTGAGAAATGAAATGCAGATATGTAGATCTCAATCCCTACATTCCAAATATGTACTTAACTCAATATCGACAAAAATGTGACTTACTGTAATTATCATAACCACGGCAGCATAGTACACTATGTCTTAGCCCAGGTCATGGTCTATCCGTATGCCTTTCAATTAAATCTGTTCATGACATGAAAGATAACGGAACCAAGGACCCCAACAACCCCCCTGACCCCTGTAGTTCAAGGTACGGATTATGACTATATTTCCAATCCCTTCAATTCTCTTGAAAAGAAGTACACAAAGCAATCAAATTTACAGGTTCGTTTTTAAATCATTCTCTTTTTTACCCCCTTGAGGGATGATTTTACAAAAACGCTGAAACACGTAATTCTTTATTTCTTACCAAAAGCATAAATTTGAATTTTAATGTCCTAACTTAAGAAATGCTGGGTTCCTCATACAAACTTTTATCCGCTATATTACCCCCTTTAAAATTATTGTTGAGCCAAAAGTAGCCTTTGTCCTGCCCCAGGATGCTATCTATCTCCTTGCCAAATTTTATCGAAATCCGTTCAGTGGTTTAGGCCTAAAAAGGTAACATACAGACAGACAGACATAGTTACTTTCGAATTTATAATATTAGTTTGGATTTGCGAGATTAAACTGCGAATGACAAGGTCAGACCGTAGATGGATAACTTTTCTTTATACATCGAGACCTTTCACGCCATCGCCACGATAAGCGAATATCTGTGAGAACCGAATATCCATGACAATCGTATCTGAGGGATAATTATTATGTCTATCTTTCTGTAAACGCCGACAGATTATTAATTCAATTTTTTTTTATTTTTTTTTTGTGTTAAATTTTATTGAATTAAATAAGTTAAATTTAATTGAGTACATGAATAACAATTAATTAATTCTATTAGATATTTAGGGCGTTTGTCCATCCCATCTGAATCCGAGAACGATAATAATATGACAAATCAACAATATTCATTGGCGCATTCACGTTGTCGAACAAACGAGTTTTTCAAACATATGAAGCAATGGATCAGCAATTTCCTTCAAAATCTTTCGGATTGATCATATTAATGAATGTATCACAAATCCCGCAACGTCATCTCATCAACTAAAATAAGAATTAATTTGGTTTTGCTACCACAATGCCACATATCAGCTTAAAGTGACAGCACAATAACACCACTTAAAAGTAAAATATTTAATGGTATAATTATAGAATGTGGTGACACTTTAATTTTAATACAAAAAAAAAACTGTTTTACAAAAAAAATCAACTGACTTCCAAAGAAAACACTAAAAAAGTAAAAAAAATATTTAGTTAGTCGGTGTCTTTGGTTTTGTATTTTCGTTGTTTGCCACTGACTTCCGAAATTAAAGTTATTTTTCACTTTTTTGTTTTGGTACGTACCCCATACAAATTCGTATACCACTACTTGATACGTAAAAAATAACAGTGACAGGAAATTACAAAAACATCATCAATATAAAACTAAGTGGAAGAAATACGCAGTATTAAGGATAACTCAAAAACGACTGGTCAGAACTTGATCAAATTTATATGGGACCACATAAGAAGCACTAGCTTTCAAATAAAAAAAGAATCATCCAAATCCGTTCACCTTGAAGAAAGTTCTGAGCACACACAAACAAGCACGCAAAAAAGAAATAGTACACAAATAGTAACCTTTTTTTGAAGTCGGTTAAAAAAGGACTTTGTTGAACACTTACCTCTGAGGCGATCGCCTCGCATACTTCCTGACGGCGGCGCGTGCTAAGGCACTGCGTTGTTCCGCTATAAAACGTTCTGCCGCGTCGTCAATATCCTTCACTGGACCTGCACAATTATTTACACGTTAGTTTCGACTATTAAATGAACATGGTTTGGGAAAGGGAACTTTAATACCACGGCAGTTGAGTTCAGTTTAAGATGTATATGTATGTAAGATTATCATCTACCTGCCTTTTTTCAATTATGTTGGAATCAGCTTCCAGTCTAACGAGATGCAGCTGATTACCAGTATTTTTTTACATTGTTCGATTGCATTTAAACCATAAGTTTAAGATGTCAGATTAAAATATTTTGTTTGGCAACACGTAAAATCGAGGTGGAATTTTTCTTGTGTAATTTCGTGACTCTAAAATATTTTCAAATTCAATCTTTTTCGACTCTCAAAATACAAACTAGTAAAATACATTTATAGTCTACAAAACACTGTCTACAGAAACGTAACTAGGAAAATACTTTGTTTATACTCAAGTTATCCGTCACATTCACAAGCAAACTTAATCATAGTGATTATACTGCAAGCTACATTCAGAAGTAACCAATTTGTGGATATGTGCAGGGTACATAAAGCCGTGCAAACTAAAAGTATGTACGTCACAAACGATCACCTACACTTTTATTTTATTTTTTGGCAATTGCTTAGAGTTGTTAACATTTTGTAACCAAAGTCAAAGACAAATCATTTATTTCAAATAGGCACACAAAAGGCACTTTTGAACGTCAAAATTTACAAGAAAATAGAATTGATTCTCGTTGCCCCTTCCAAAAGGTAATTTCGTATGGAGAAGAGTGGGCAAGGAACTCCACCGTTACTCTTTTGTAACCAATGTTGTAATACAAAATACGTAACTACTTCCATGGTTGTTACAGCTCTAGAGCGTCATGGACATGGACGCGCAACCTGTTACCATGGATTCTGTACGTTTCTGAACCCCTCTGCGTTGAAATTTTACGTCGGTGATTTAAAAAAAAAAAAAAAAAAAAAAAAAAAAAAAAAAAAAAATATTGCTGTTCCATACATTTTGAACGCGGTAGGTATTGCACTTTTCTACGATACAACTTTTTTTTTTTCTTTTGATAGCCCACGTAAAATTTCTACGCTTTTTCTGGAATCATGTGCTGAATTCATGATTACAGTTTACGCGGCGATGTCCCTACCATCCTGTATATTAATTAGATCTCATCATCGTGGGTTAGTATATCTGAGGACAGAGGATGATTCTTAAAGCGCATACTTTTGCTGGAAGATCTGTACGTACTTATTATTTTAAAGTTTTACTTCCAAAATAAGGTTTTCTTAAAAAAGTTTCGTGAAATAGTGTTTTGCGAAATAATTAATCATACATCGAAATAAGCAGGGTGGATAAATATATTGTGCAAAATAAGTGACAATATAGTGCCGATACTTTTATTTTTATATCCACTCATGACTAAAAACTACATATTTAATTCAAGTTATAAAAGTTCAAATCGATTTGAAAGAGAAATGGAAAATAAATAGTTTCATAACTACATTTACAAAAAAAAACATCTTTTTCAAAACTAACAACATGTGTAGTATGTATTTGTATTTCAACAAAAATAAATAATATATATGTCGTATCAATATCGGCACTAAATCTACGGTTGCTACAAAAACCATGCAGTACACAACAAATAAGTTACCGAATTTGTTCTCATGAGTAGGACTGAGTGGCGGCGACTTTTGTATTCGCGTCGGTATGTAGACTGGCAACCCTATAGACATTATGTTTAAAAGAGTTACTTATACTTCTAGTGTAACTATGTCTAAAACTGGTTTCGGAGAAAATCCCTTGTGACAGACAGACCAACATACATTTACTCGGTCTGGAGAATATCGCACATGACCGACAAACTGACATACAATAAAGTTATAAGTCCAGATTTAACTTGAGGAATGAGGATGTCATATAGAAGTCCTATCGCCCCTATAACTAAGCCTATTGAATTAAATCTGTCGGCCAATCCCGCGTTAACGTTACAGTTAAACCAAAATGTTTTTTTGGAACTACATAGAGTTGGTAATCTACAATTTTGTAATCATGGTACTACAAAATTGACAAGTAGTTCCATGGTTGTAAAAGCTCTATATTAGATCTCATCACCGCGCGTTCGTATTTCCGAAGACAGACGATGATTCCCGAAGCACATATTTTTATAGAGATATCTGTATAGGATTGCTCGTTGCAATTTATTTACTGGACCACATAAACCCTAGATCGATAGAGCTGGAAATCATGGGAAGAGGCCTTTGCCCAGTAGTGGGATGACACAGACTAACAATCAAACAATCGAAACAATAATTACCTTCAACAGGCGGCTGGAAATTCCCTTTAAAGTGTGGATTTATCAGGACTTTCTTGCCAGCCAATCCTCCAGGAGGCAAGTTAGCCGGTAGAGCCACTGGTAACATTCTGACTTCTTGTTCCCTCCCTCCTTCCTTAGGACCTTTGTCAATACTCGGACCAGGCATAGGCAAGGCTTGCCTAATCGTTATTTGAGGCATATGACTAGAATTAGGCAAGATCTCCCTCATAGGAGGAGCGAATTGTCTAGGCGGAAAATTCGGCCTGAAAAACACTGGTCTAGGCTCAAAATTCGGCCTGAATTGGGGACGCTCCTCCATATGAGGCCGGTATTGGAAACGGGGGGCAATAAAATGTGGACGTTCCATCGGTGGTCGGAACATTTGCATGTCTTGGGGCAGAATGGGGCGTTCTGGGGAGATTTCGGGGCCCATTTGGGGCAGGTTTGGCGGTTCTAGTCGCATGTCGGGCCGGATTTCGGGCCGCATATCGGGCCGGATTTCGGGCCGCAAATCGGGCCGCATCTCAGGCCGCATGTCAGGTTGAAATTCGGGCCTATTCTGTGCCGTACTCGGGCGGGCTTGTGGCGGAGGGAATGAGGGACGCTGTTGCTGGTTGAAATTGCCCTGTGAATGTAAGGTAGTCAATTTTCAATGAGAACAAGAAGAAAAAGATGGAAAATAACAAAAAATAAAAGAAAGAGAGCGTGCTTTTATGTTACATGTATGCATCAACAAAAGATATATTTTTTTTTTACAAAATAAGGACATAAATGTTTGTACATAAATGAACCTAAAACTTTTTGTAGTTTACAGATTTCAAAGTCTGAGCTTCAGATCAATTTTTTAAGTTATTTAAAGCAGAAATGTTAGTTAACACTAAGAAGAAAATACAGAAAATTATATTAAATAAACAAAAAGAAAATAGTAAGACCACACATACCCGATGTACATTATTCCGTCTGTAAGGATGCGACTGGTGAGAAAACCTCTGCACGAACTGAGGGTTCCTCCACGACGTGCGACCGCGACCGAACCCGCCGCGAGGTATCACCACCTTGTCTAGAACAAAATAAAACCAACATAAAATTGACTGAATTTATAATGCAACATTTCAAATACTGAACGAATTTCTGAAACAGGACTGTATAGCCAAAATCTTTACAAATTAAAACTAGTGGCTCTGCGAGCTGTAGACCTCGGGAGTCTGTCTTTGCGTAGCTTAAAACTGAATAAATGTTCACCTTAAAATAAAAGCGTGAAATGTCTGAAACATGTTTTATTTTTTACGTTTTTAACCCTCATATCCCCGCCACATTTCGAAAAACTGAATCGAAAAAAAGAACATATAATTATCGAACCTGCTCACAAAATTTCACGAGAATCGCTTGAGAAATGCATCCTGTAGAGGAGAACAACCATCCATCGGACATACGAAAGCATTTTTGCTCAAGCTGAAACGGAGACGCTTACCTCGCGCTACGCGCTCGCTCGATCAAAAAAATTACAACTGATAAAGTCATGAAATGGGTTGTTGCGGTTTGTATAGGGTAACTAGAAATCCATGCAGACTAAGTGCGAATTTCACCAATGAAACTGAAAGCAAAGTTAAATTTGCACTAAACAATAAGTATAGAGTTTATTTTCACCTATACTGTATAATATTTACCTAAACTGTCCGGTATATCCCTGACTTGCGGCAACCTCTGCGCCCCGGGGGGTCTCTCAGACACGAAACGTTCCCGTGGACCTCCTAAATCACCATCTGTTGACAAAGATGAACATTAGTACAGTGTACGAAGATATTTTTATAGAGGTGTCCTACTGGGGAGTTTGTTGCGTCACTTTTTCCCAGCTAAAGCACTAGAAAGTGGTGAAGGTCGGGCGTGCTGGGGGACTGTTTCATGTAATTTTGACATTCAATAAGTGCTGATTCTCAGCCTAATTTGAATAAACAACTTTAGCTTGTGAAGCTTGTTTTTCCTACGAAACCGGTGCCGTCATATAGCGGCGGCAAAATGAATGACAGCCAAACAGAGAGGGTTTTTTTCACGATAGTGTGAAACACCAGTAAAATGACTGATATTTCCATGACAGCCATGATTTTAAATCTGTTAAATGATGGTACTGCTTCTTAAGGAAACCCAAGCTTAACTTAATGACCTTATATAGAACAAAGAGAGAGCAGATGATAAAATGAAATTACTTACTTTGTAGTTGTGCATTCATATCAGATGGGACGATTTGCGGTGATTCTATGGGGGATGCGGGCTGCAAAAGACACATAGATTTATCAATATCAATATTATTGAATATATCAATTACAGAATTTGATTATATAACAACTTAATTATCTCCTAAAACAGAGCTTCCTGTCTCCTACCCTTTTGCTGTGCCCTACAGGGTCCGTAATGATCTCAATTGTATAGTTACCACCTAGGTACACATTATGGTAAAGCAATAAAGATATTGAGTATTGAATAGATATTGAGTATTGAGTATTGAACAGATATTGAGTATTGAGTATTGAATAGATATTGAGTATTGAGTATTGAACAGATATTGAGTATTGAGTATTGAATATATATTGAGTATTGAATAGATATTGAGTATTGAGTATTGAATAGATATTGAGTATTGAGTATTGAATAGAAATTGAGTATTGAGTAGATATTGAGTATTGAGTATTGAATAGATATTGAGTATTGAGTATTGAATAGATATTGAGTATTGTGTATTGAATAGATATTGAGTATTGAGTATTGAATAGTTATCCTCATTTTGATTTAATTACTATATTACTATTACTATATTGGCTATTTTCTTATTGGGTACCTGTTTCATTGAGGCATTTCAGTGTGTGAGAGATACACAATTTATTTATTTATTTAGAATCCCAACAAAGAGTTTGCAAAATATTAAATAACTAGCCTATGCCCGTGACTTCATCCGCAAGACATTTCTTGTATTAACATAAAATATATCCTGTGACACTGCAATACTGTATGTAGCTTCCCATTGGTGAGATCATTTTCGGAATCGGATCAGTAGCTCTGAAGATTACCCCCTACATACAAGCTCACAAATTTTACCTGTTTATAATATTAGTATAGACTAGCTTTTGCCACGGCTTCGCCCACGTGGTTGTCGGAAAATATCCCCATTATTTTCATATAGCTCTGCGGGTTTACGCGGCGTACGCCAGTAAAGTTCCCAGTCGGCATGATTCGTCATATTTCAGCCAATTCACAAAAAACTTTAATGAAATATACACTTAAAATTTCCTCATGAATCACTCCGTCTATTGGTGAAAACCCTATGAAAATCCGTTCAGTAGTTTTTGAGTTTATCGCGTACTGACACACAGACGCGGCGGGGGACTTTGTTTTATAATATGTAGTGATATGGTAGAAAGTTAGAAACAGAATGCAGCAAATTTATTTGATTGTTAAGTCTATGACATGCATTGTAATTCATCTGGTAATTTTTTGGTTTTATGTTTAAACCATTGACATTTGTAGTATTCTGAATTTGTTTATTTTTTTAGTATAATAATTTTGTAATGTTATTTTAATAATTATTTGATTAGTTCAGACAACAATATAAATATTTGCACACCTTATTAGGCAGAGTACTTTTTATTTATTGGTAACATCTGTTTATGCCTACCTGTATTAAGCAAATAAATAATTTGATTTGATTTGCCCATAAAAATAAAGCAATATGTAAAATGTAGCAAAGTATTTATATATTAAAAGCATTTTTATGTCAAACTATCTTCTGCCCGTGACTTCGTTCGCGTGGAAGTCGTAAGACACCACAATATACAAAAATAACAGGCACATTTTATAAACTTATTACAATCGTTCCCAGACCTCGCAATTATTACAAAAAAATAAAACTAAAACGATGTACAGTTTTGACTTTGCTAAGATTTTATTACATGTATAGATAAATTTTGATGTGCCAGGATAGTCAAGATCAATAGTGCAATATGTGGGGTACATACAAAAACACAACCATGCCATGCCATTCTGTGCCTTATTCAGAGGTAAATACTTCCTTAGGTAATAAGGCACAGAATGCTGTTTGGGCTGATTTATTAACATAAACTTACTATAGCAGGTGGGACCGCATGCTCTTCATAAACAACGGGTGGTTCATATGGTGCATACGTAGGAAGTTCTGGTAATGGAGCATTGGGTACTTCTACTGATATATTGGGCACCACACATTCGGTGTCAGCAATAGCCTGGTAGGGCATCGGCTGCTGGAAACAAGTTATAGTTATTGTGTAACTGTAGCAAGGTTTAACACGCTCAACACCATGTCTGACAATGCAGGGCGACACTTCCACCCATAGGCCATACAAAAATTGTAAAAAAAGAGCTTACTTGGGTCATAATAGGCATTCAAACATAAGTCTGACCGCCAGACAATATTGGCTGACATGGCTTGTTCAGAACACTCGTGTCACCCAACATTGTCTGACATGGCCTGAACGGAAAAATATGAGTATAAAATTGGTGTTCAACTTGTTAAGCAAGCAAGGAGAGTGAAAGGGAGAGAGTATACAGTATTTTTTGTGAAGCATAGGATCAGATCGGTTGATTTCTTGTAAAAGCATCTATATATTACCACAAACTAATATAAATGAGACATCCTTTTGTACACTTTTTTTATAATTGGTGGCTCTAAGACAGTTGATATTTTTTCTGGACATGACTTCATTGTCTCCTCTCTTTTATGGTTGGTTGCCACTGTTCTAGTAGGGAATCATAGGCAATATCGAGCCTGTTATGGAAAAACATCGTAAACGACAGAACTTTAACTTTAATTTAACTTTTTTATTGTAACGTAGAGCTAAAATTGTTTAGAAGACAAAGACTCCTACACCAATATTTGCATAATCGTCAAAATTATAACAGGAAATACGTAATATCGCAAACAACAAAAGTAAAAATTTAATATAAAAGAGCCATCAGAATTATTGTAACCAACTTATCGTAAGTAACAATTTTCATTTACAATAAAACAGTTTTAAGATCTACCCATGGTACGAGGGCTGCACTAAAAGTATCGGGAATGGAATATTTCCACTGTTCCTGTCATATTAAAATCTTTTTAATTGAAAACTCATCGGTTTTAAAAATCGAATACCATTTATTTATTTAAAAAAAGATTCTGGGTCTTGTCACAAGGTTTTGTCAAACTTGTTTAGTCGTTGAAAAAATGGAATTGACTCGAGAAAATTCAAGAGCGATGATTTATTATGACTTTCGAAGTGGTTTAACACAAAAACAGTGTGTTGACCGGATGATTTCTGCATTTGGTGATGAAGCCCCATCCAAAACCACAATTTATCGCTGGCTTGCTGAAGTTCAACGTGGACGTGTCAAGCTCAGTGATGATCCCCGTCAAGGTCGTCCAAAAACTGCAGTCACCCAAGAAAACGTTGATGCTGTGCGTAAGCTGATTGAGGAAGATCGACATGTGTAATACCGCGAAATTCAGGCAACTTTAGACATTGGCATGAGTCAAATACAAATAATCTTGCATGAACAATTAGGTGTAAAAAAGGTTGTTTTCCCGATGGATACCGCATTCGCTCTGTGAAGAGCAAAAAGCGGGTCGCGTTACTTGGTGCGTCAGAACTCTCGAAAGATTCCACGCAGAATCCTCAAATGCTGTATACAACATCGTATCAGGTGACGAATCCTGGATATACGCGTACGAACCAGAAACAAAAAACCAGTCACGAGTTTGGGTGTTCGAAAATGAGTTACAAGCCAACAAAAATTGTTCGTTCACGGAGTGTTGCAAAAAAAATGGTGGCCACGTTTGTCTCCAAAACCGGCCATGTTACGACTATTCCTCTTGAGGGACAAAGAACGGTTAATGCAGAATGGTATGCTAGCATTTGTTTGCCACAGGTCGTTTCTGAACTCCGTAAAGAGACCTGCAACCGCCGCATCATCCTCCATCACGACAATGCGAGTTCTCACACCGCGCACAGAACAAAAGAGTAGAGCAAGCAAACATAGAATTGTTAGACCATCCGCCGTACAGCCCCGACCTAAGCCCTAATTATTTCTATACTTTCCCTAAAATAAAGAATAAATTGCGTGGACAGAGATTTTCATCACCTGAAGAAGCTGTGGACGTCTACAAAACGGCTATTTTGGACACCCCAACTTCCGAATGGAATGGTTGCTTCAATGATTGGTTCCATCGTATGGAAAAATGTGTCAAATTTCGCGGAGAATGCTTCGAAAAGCAATAAATACATTTTTAAATAGTAATGTTGTGTCACTTCCTTGATTCCCGAAATTTTCAGTGCCGCCCTCGTATAATAATATTAGACCATGGATCTACCTAAAATCTGTGTTACGTTTAGTTATTTTATTAAGTATGTTGTTTATTTGTAGGAAATACTCTAATCGGATTGTTTGATTACTTATTTGTTTGAATGAAGTAATATTTAATTTGGCATTTTTATAGTATTGAAATGTATCACAAGGGAGCAAAATTAGACTTTTTTTTTGTTACATGGATTTTTATGCCTGTTGTTTAATATCAAATGTTGTTTGACAGCTCAGGTCTTTAACAGCTCTAGTTTTTGAGATAAAGTTATTGACCATATTTTTATACTAGTTACACTTAACTTTCATAAAACCGAGCTGTTCAAAAAATTTACAAAATCCACCACTAATGCCTAGGGATCGCATAATACTTCCACCTTTGCATATCAAACTAGGGTTCATGAAAAAATTTGTCAAAGCTCTGAACAAGGATGGTGATTGTTTTAAATAGGTAGATCTTTTAAAAGTTCCATAATTTGAGTAAGTACAGAGAAACTGAAAGTTGGCATTTTTGATGGTCCACAAATAAGAAGGTTGATAAAGGAAACTTTAATAGTTATATGACTGATATTGAAAAAAATGCCTGGAATAAATTTGATTGGATTGCACAAAATATTCTGGGAAACAAAAAGGATGAAAGCTATGCGGAGCACATTGTAGAGATGTTGTCGCACTTCCAGCATCTGGGTTGTAATATGAGCCTCAAGGTACACTTCTTCTATAGCCATTTGGGCCGTTTCCCTGAAAATCTTGGTGATCTTAGTGAAGAACAAGGGGAACGGTTCCATCAGGATACTCGGACTACGGAGGAGCGGTGCGCGTCGGTTCCATGGTCACTGGAATGCCCACATGATGGTGGACTTCTGAGCATTAAAATAGCCCTTGTGAAATAAGCCAAACAATAAAATCAATTTTTTTTTTTGATTGTTAGTTGTTGTTTTTTTAATATTGTTTTTTATTAAAATATTTTCTTCTTGAAAATCACATTTTCATCAAAAACGGAAGCTGATAGAAAAAAACTGACTTCAGATCTAAAATCAGCACCCCGAAAATTTGACATTAGTCATAATATTTCATGCAACAAAAATGTTGTTCCCTTGTGTTATTGATGTTAATCAATTTTTTTTAATAAGGATAAAAAGATTATGCATGTTTTCATGTTATAGTGAGAACCTGATATTGATATACATGATATTAGGAGAAAAAAACACAATGCGTTTGCATCTATAACAAAATACCAAGGGTTTTCAAAACGTTAAATACAAGATTGTTTAAAATTAAGTTTTTTAAATGGTTAATTGAATGCAGTTTTTATAGTTTAAAAGATTTTTTTGATAAAAAATAATGATGGTCTTCTTCACCTAACTTTACAATTTTGCATGCTATGTTTTTATCCTAGCTAAACATGTTGTGCCATATGAATTTGTTTTTAACACCATTTTATACCATGTTTTACGCAAATAAATATTTTATTATTATTATTTTTTTTTCCTTTATTTCTTAGATATATACATATAAATTATATTTTTAAATATTAGAATATAAAAATATAAAAACATTTAAAAATATAAAAAATAGTGGCCCACCGGTATCGGGAACAGGGTCCAAGCTACCGGCGGTCAGGGCTCCAGAGAGAAACCTCCTAACAATTCGGGCCGTGTCCAAAAGTACCGCCTTCTGAATCAAGCCCTTGATCCAGCTGCCCAACGAGAGCCTCCTCAGGTGTTGGTCGAGGCTCTTGGCTATTAATCCATTGGCTGTGACGACTATCGGTACAATGATCGCTGAGTCCACATCCCACATGTCGACAACCTCGCGAGCCAAGTCAAGATATTTGATTTGTTTATCTTTCTCGGCTTTCACGAGGTTCCCGTCATGTGGGACCGTTATGTCAACAATCATTGCACGCCGCTCTAATCGATCCACCACCACTATATCAGGCTTATTGGCAACAATAGTCCTGTCAGTGATGATGGATCGATCCCAGTACAATGTGATATTTCCATTTTCGAGAACTGGGTCGGGCACATACCTGTAGTACGGCACTTCCGATTCTACAAGGCTGTATTTGAGAGCAAGTTGCTGATGGATAATCCTGCTACAAGGTTGTGTCTATGCAAGTATTCTTCGTTAGCTAGACTAGAACATCCGGAGATAATGTGTCTGATTGATTCACCCGGACGGTGGCATGCCCGACAAATGTCAACCGTGCCGTCTTTCACAATAAATCTCCGGTAGTTGTTTGTCATCATAAGTTCGTCCATAATTGCACAGACAAAACCTTCGGTTTCTCCAAAGAGGTCACCGAAACGCAGCCAGGCTACGGACGCTAGTTGATCTATATCGGGTCCATGTAGGGCCCGAAAATAGCGTCCGTGAAGCTCTTTACTCTGCCATACTTCCATGCGATCATTAGTGTCAAGCACTACTGGCTTGCGCCAGTTCTCTTTAGCCAAGGAGAGCGGGGTGAGGCCCTTGTCCACTTTGACCACATCTCGATGCATCCCCACGTCGGCCTCTAAGAAATAATCCCTGAGACTGCATATCTCGCGATTGTGGAGGGTCTTAGCATTTAAAAAGCCTCGACCTCCACATTTTCGCGGGATATGATTGGTTCCATCGTATGGAAAAATGTGTCAAATTTCGCGGAGAATGCTTCGAAAAGCAATAAATACATTTTTTTATATATATATTTGGTTTTATTATTATTATTATTAATGAAATACAACAGTTAGCCCTAATTATAAAGCAAATGAATAGCGTAACAGATAATATTTGAACAACAAGAAATAATGACCTTTATTTTTATCTTAAGCAACAGAAGTACTCATTATTTAACCCTTTCTGCATTCATTTAATTGATTATACGTAAAGCCTAACGTGTTATACAAAACCAGATATCTATAAATAACAAATAAAAAATAATCAATAAAAAAATTCTTCTGTAAAACTTCAAATATGTCGCTTGCAATGTTCTTCCATAACAGGCTTGATATGTAGTGGGCATGCTCGTCTAATAGAAGCCCAAAACTTTAGAAATGACGACAGTTACTTTTATACAGTCATTAGTCATTTATATACTCCAACAAAAATGGTACACAATAATATTGAAATCAGTACCTTCTACGGAGGGAGTGACTACTAAGGCAGTAAAGAATTCTAAAAAAACAAACCTGATTGTATTCCATAACATGAATGGGATAGTCCGGAGGTCCCATATCGAGGGTCTCTCGGTAACCTGAACCAATTGATGTCGGGACATTTTGGGGTCCTGCATTCTCATAGTCGTCTGCCAAGAGCTGTTCTTCCTCTTCATTGCCAAGATTGTAGTCCGCAAGGCTCTGGTCTCCTAAATCGTCACCTAACAAGTCTTCACTGCAACAAAAATAGATACTTTATCGATCACGATATAAGTAGAACACATGTCACGAATGTACGACGCAAAATACACGACACAAGTAAACGGGTTTAATGCTTTTTGCAACGAAAACACGTAGATTGTTTACTATTTATAACAAAGCAAGCTATTGTGGGTTAAGTATTTTAATATAATACTAAAAATTACAATTATTTTGCTAAAAATACTAACTTGTCCGACATGTTGACAATATTATGTAGCGTTTATTGGCGTTTATCTTGTCTATGGAACAGCAAGCTTACTGCCACAGTCCACACGTTTAGAAATCACTCAGAGACATGTGTTAAATAATGACGACTATTTATTTCTTCAGTGACTTTCTTGAATGGTTAAACATGGGCTTTTAAAATTCTTGGATTATACCGGAACGCACCGTGATATATTTTACTTCCATGGAATTTCTCAATTAAGAAGTAGCTACTACCTACGTAACATAATTACGTCTCAAGGGTCTCCTGCAGTTTTGATCTTGACTTCCGAGTTGCTATCGATGCACGATAGCAACTCGGCTTCTTAACTTCTACTCAAAAATACAAAAATTACAATTACCTACCAAACAAATGATACATTCTAAAATCCTGGAAGTAATAACGTATTGCCATACACAAGCTTACGATGACCTTAACTGCGATAATATGGACAGGAACTTACCTTGCGAATATGGAATTATTCCGATCTGTCACTCTGCTTTGTCCCCATAAGGGGACATATCGGGATAATAGTTTGATCTGTCCCCCTGTTAGCAACGAGGAGACAGTTCGAACTTTATTCTCTCCTATCTGTCCCCCTATCGTTAATAGGGGGACAGATAGGAGCTTAGGAGCTTAGGAGGAAACGAGCTTTGTCCCCCCTACGGGGACAAAAATGGGTGACACATCGAAATAATCGATGTACGACTGTACATGCTGGCGACTGCCAGCACAGCCAAAAGTCCTTTCTTTGGTATTGTTCGTCGAATCGTTGAGCGCCTTAAGTCCTGACTTCCTGAGTCGAGCTGCACGATTACTGACAAATGCGTGCACTGACTGGACAGGTCCACTCAATCTGTGTGGTTATTCCTCAAAAGATCATTTCAGATACCAATCCACATGGTCTTTGCATGATCTGACCAAGATTATGTCTGGATTTTAAAAGAGACTGTGACCTCTGAGTTTGTTTCGGCCTTTCTTCTCAGAGTAGTCAGATAAGAAACGCCGACCTCATCTACTTAAAAAAATATGATTGACGTGTAAAAGTGTTTGTACGAACCTACTTACAGAAATAAAATCATTTACCATTTATCATCAAGTTACCACAAACTGTCAGATTTTCTCATTCGATTTTGAACTTAACCTTCAACATTTTAAGGTTTAAAATCGTTTGGAGAAATTTGACAGTTTCGTGTAGCTTGACCTGCTGGTGACTATCAGGAAATTAATTGATATGTAGTTTGTCACTGTTGGAGTTTGCATGCATCACAGAGCATAATCTCTAACACCGTTGCTATGGAGTTTTTTCCTAACAGTCCTGTCACATTCCTGTATGTCGATCATATATGTAACGTGTATTAAATAACTATATAATGTGCGTACGTTTTTCTCATAAGCACCGTATACTGTACCTAACTAGGTACCAATCTATCAATTGGTAGCAGAGCGTGGTTTGTTCGAGGAACGATGTCATCGTATCGTATTGAACCACTAAGCAAAACTAATTATGATACCTGGTGCGTACAGGCTGAGGCCATCCTAATTAAAAATGAACTGTGGGAATACGCGAGCGGAGCCACAAAATTATCCGCGAACGTGACTGCCGAAGAGACAGAGAAATTTTTGAAAAGGGACATGATGGCTCGTGCTGAAATCATGTTATTGATGTCTCCACCTCAGCTCAAGCAGGTGACTGGGTGTAAAACATCTAAAGAGGTTTGGGACAAGCTAAAGTCAATTCATCAAAGTTCAGGACCTGCGCGAAAAGCAACTTTGCTTAAACAGCTCGTTTTAAAGAAAATGGTTGAAAAAGAGGATGTTCAGGATCACTTAAGCAATTTTATGGATGTGGTTGATAAACTAGCAACAATGGGTGTAGAAATCCATCCAGAACTATTAAGCATTATGATGCTGTATAGCCTACCACAAAGTTTCGAAAATTTCAGGATTGCCATCGAAACTAGAGACAGTTTGCCAAGTCCAGATAGTTTGAAAATTAAAATTATTGAAGAAAGTGAAGCCAGAAAGAACAGCAACAATAGAGATATTACTGAAGATGCTTTTTATAGCAAAAACAAAAGACAAGGAAGTAGCAATAACAGCGGAAATTTCAGGTTCAGATGCAACAAATGCAAAAGAAAGGGACATAAAGCTTCTGAATGCCAAGCGAGAGCCGGATATAGTGAAAATAATTCAAATCATGGAAGTTTTAGTGTTCAACCAATTTGCCTAACGACTGCGAAGCATTTGAAGAAAAACATTTGGTGCCTCGACAGCGGATGTACATCTCACATGTGCAGCGATGGGAAAAAGTTTGACACCATAAGTAGTGAGTCTGGAACGTTGAAACTAGCTTCCGATCAGTATGTCACTCAAGTAAAAGGCAAAGGAAAAATCACGGTTAGAGCGAAGAATGGACACTATGATATAAATAACGCTCTATATGTACCTGAATTGTCCATGAACCTGATTTCAGTTGGAAAAATCACTGATAATGGATACACTGTAGTATTCCAGAAACATCAGGCGTTAATAAAGAACAGTGCTGGCAAGATTGTTCTAAAAGTAGATAGAGAGAATGATCTGTACTACATGAGATTTGACGAAGTAGAAAAGGCCAACGCAGTCGAAGAAGATACAAATATTATGAAGTGGCACAAGAAACTCGGTCATTTAAATGAATTTGACCTGAAAGCAGCATCCAAGAAAGAACTAATAAAAGGATTAGAAATTAAAGAAAAAGAAAAGTTGGGTGACTGTGAAACATGTCTGAAAGGAAAGATGACGAGCTTACCATTTAATACCTCAGACGGTATAAAGACAAGAGAGCCACTGGAAATTATACATACCGATGTGTGTGGACCTATGCAAGTTGAAACACATGCTGGATCAAAATACTTCGTGACTTTTATTGATGATTTCACTAGATATTGCTGCATATATTTCATGAAAAATAAAAGCGAGGTATTCCAGATATTCACAGAATACAAAAACATGGTTGAAAATGCATTAAAGCATAAAATAAAATATCTACAATCGGACAATGGTACCGAGTACATTAACAAAAAATTTAATGATTATTTAATGCAGCATGGAATACAACGCAGATTAACGTCACCCTACACACCTCAAAGTAATGGACTTGCAGAGCGTAAAAATCGGACATTAGTCGAGAAGGCGAGATGCCTAATGCTTGAATCAAATGTTCCAGAGGAGCTGTGGGCAAATGCCATTCATACAGCTAACTATGTAACGAATAGGTGCCCAAACCAAAGCCCTGAATGGACAGACGCCTTTCCAAAAATGGATTGGTCGTGAACCATCTGCAAGACACCTACATATATTCGGTCAGAAAACGTTTGTCCTAAGGAAAGGACCTAAAAGAGGATGGAAATTTGCTCCTCGAGCCACCGAAGGCGTATATGTTGGATACGCAAAATGTGCCAGAGGGTACCGAATCTTCGTTCCTGATTCAAAAGAATTCATAATAAGCAGAGACGTGAAATTTGTAAATGCCATGTTTTACGGAAAGGACTGTGAAAATTTTGAAGAAAAAAGGGAAAATAGAAGAGATATAAATAAAAGAAATACTGATCAGACAGTAAAACCTAAAAGGCAACAAGAAAAAGAAACAATCGAGAATATACAAATCGACGTAAAAATGAAACATAAATCGCCAAAATCTGACGCAGTACCTAGTTCTTCGACGCAGTATGAAACCCCATCATCGACACAGCTAAATACTCCACCACAAGATGTTTTCGGAGACACGTTCAATGATGCACTTGATGAATTTAATGAAAATTTTGATGAAGCTGTAGTCCAACATCATGAACTAACCGAAGGCGAAACAGTTCATGATGATGCCAATACCAGAAGAAAATCTCAAAGAAAAAGACAATTGCCCATATGGGCTAATGATTATGAGATGGAAGGCAGAAACGACGAGGAAATGACTACTAATATAATGTATCTATGCGAAGAAGAAGAAGAAGAGGGAGATGAAAGGTACTGGCATGATGCCATAAAGGCAGAAATTAGAGCACACGTAAAGAACGGTACGTGGAATATCGCAAAACGAGAAAAAGAAATGAATCTTGTAGATTTCAAAATGATCTTAAAAAAGAAGATAGGTCCGAAAAACACGGAGGTAAAGAAAGCGAGACTAGTTGCAAGAGGATTTCGGCAAAGACCTGGAATTGATTATAATGAGACATATTCTCCCGTTGCAAAGCTAAGTTCAATTAGAAGCATCATCGCTATATCTGTGGAAGAGGAATTGAAACTTAACCAAATGGATGTCACAACAGCTTACCTAAATGGCGTGCTAGATAAGAAAATAGCAATGGAGATGCCAGATTACTTGCAAGAATATGTGGCAGAAATAATGGTGGAAGAAAGTGGTAACAATGATTTAACACTGTTCCATAAAGCTAAGAAAATGTTAGAGGACTTGAAAAAGATAAAAGGAGAGAAAATATGTTATCTCGAAAAAGCACTCTACGGCTTAAAGCAGTCAGGTCGACAATGGTACCTGAAACTGAGTAGCGAACTAGAAAAAATGGGATTTGTCCCATCAGAAGCTGATCCTTGCGTAATGCGTATATATATTAGAGAAAGGAGGAGCTAAAATGATGATAGCAATATACGTAGATGATTTGTTAATAGCATACTCCTGTGACACTAAATTAAAAGAAATAAAAAAGATGCTAAATGAAAAATTCGAAATGAAAGGATCTAGAAGAACCTGAACAACTTCTAGGTATACAGATTAAAAGGCAAGGAAGAGACGAAATAAAGTTAATTCAAGAACGATATATTGAAAAAATGTTGAAGAAATTTAACATGGAAGACTGCAAGCCGACGGTTACACCAATGGAACTTAATCTGAAATTACAGAAAAATGAAAAGTGTGATGAAAAATTACCATATCAACAATTGATTGGCACACTGATGTATTTAGCCGTGGCCACCAGGCCTGATATAATGTTCAGTGTGAACTATTTGTCACAATTCAACAGTTGTTTTGGAGAAGAACATTTCAAGAGCGCGAAGCGTGTACTACGGTATTTAAAAGGGACCAAAGGCGTGGCCCCGTGCTACAAGAAAACCGAAATGGAGTTGTATGGTCAAGCTGATGCAGATTTTGCATCTTGTGCGATAGATAGAAGATCATACAGTGGCTACTGTTTTAAACTCGCCGGTGCTCCCGTTAGCTGGGAATGCAGAAAACAAAAGAGTGTAGCCTTATCAACGGCCGAAGCAGAGTACACGTGTGTGGCTGAAGCTGCTAAGGAAGCAATCCACCTAAGGCGTTTAATAAATGACATAACAGAATGGAGGCAACCCATTGTCAAAATATATAATGATAATCAGGCTGCCATACAATTGACAAAAAATCCTATGATTGGCTCTAAGACAAAGCATATCGATACGAAACTACATTTCATACGACAGTTGAAAGAGGTTGAAATAGAATACCGTCCAAGTACCCACATGGAGGCAGATATGTTGACTAAAAGTTTATCTGGACCAAGGCTTAAAGGGTTGAGATCCTCACTCGGCTTAATATAGCGATCATGCTAGTGATGAGGGGGATATGTTGGAGTTTGCATGCATCACAGAGCATAATCTCTAACACCGTTGCTATGGAGTTTTTTCCTAACAGTCCTGTCACATTCCTGTATGTCGATCATATATGTAACGTGTATTAAATAACTATATAATGTGCGTACGTTTTTCTCATAAGCACCGTATACTGTACCTAACTAGGTACCAATCTATCAGTCACGACGTCCATTTGCCGTGTTATAGCTATTAATGGAAATTATCATTATTTTCCTGCCCTTATCCCAATTTTTTGTGGTCGGCCCATCATGTCTTTTTCTGCCATGCTTCTTTATTAGTCGTCATCTCGGTAGTCACCCTCTCTCTGCCCAAATCATCTTTCACACAGTCCAGCCATAGCTTTTTTGGTCATTCAAGGACATATAATTTATTTATTTATTTATTGTTAATTAAAACGTTAACACCAATTACATTAATTAATATAGAGATCGAAACAGGTATAGTAAACAAAAATATTACATTTACTAAAAAATAATGGAGGACATCCTAGCATACTTACTCTCGCAAAACATCAGACATATACGCATAATTCTACTCCATTCATCAGCAAACAGATCACATTCAGGATTGGTTGTCAGGAGGGCGTTGAGCATCCTTAACGTACGACACACAGGGGACTCAGCTCTTGTGACAGTTTTAAATGACGGCGGCGCGAACAGATTACGTTGACAGCTCTGGCGATGTCCGATGTATTTGTCAGGAACAAACAGCCGCTAGCCGACAGAAAAGATCGTGTAGTTCGGGACTGTCGATGCGTCCTCCAAGTGTTTTGCAGGCTACTCTGAGCTGTAGAAAGCCTCGTCTAACCTCCAACGAGTTGAATCCCAAAACTCCTAGGAGGTAATTAGTAGGGTACATGAAAGTATAGAAGTGAAACGTCTTTTTATACAGACATCTCAGGAAAGTTTTCTGTACCTTTTCCAGCGTTAATGTTTGAATCGCTGTGTAGGGATGCCAGATACAGGCACCAGCCTCAAGTTTACTACGAACGAAAGTGGTGTACAGCAGCTTAATTACATTTGGGTTGTAAAAAAAACGGGCGTTTCGCAAAACAAAACCCAAACGCCTAAAAGATTCCTTGGCAAGAGTGGAGACATGATCTCTAAATGTCAGACTAGTGTCAAAGGTCACGCATAGGTCCTTTATTTTGGTAACACGACTTATTACTTCGCTACCCAACCTGTAGTTATAGTGGAGTGGTTGACGTTTTCGGCTGTACGTCATGACGTAACACTTACTTGTATTAAAAAGAGTTTATTGACCATGCTCCACTCATATATAGCATCAATGTTCCTTTGTAGGAGTATACAATCCGCGACATTATCAATTTGAACTACTAGTTTCAGGTCATCGGCGTAGAGCAAGCATTTTGCGAACTTAACCTTATTTATAAGATCATTGTTCATGATAAGGAAAAGCAGTGGACCAAGCACCGATCCCTGACTCACACCTGAGCGGGTATTATATTATAAGGTTCAGACTCAAAGCAACCGTGCCTAACAAACTGCCTGCGGCCTAGCAGATAATCCGCAAAAAAATTCAGAAACTCAGACGAGAAACCTGATGCCTCCAATTTCATCAAGAGCACGTCATTGTCAACCCTGTCGAACGCTTTTTGGAAATCGAAATAGACGGCATCCACTTGCCCCCCACAGTCCAAAACCCTAGAAATGTAATCAACGTGAGTCATCAGATTCGAATTGACTGAGCAGTCCTGGCAAAAGCCGTGCTGGGCCTCAGATAGAAACGCATTTATACGTTTATAGATGTGCGTGTGGAGTATGAGCTCGAAAACTTTTGCAAGAGTTGGCAGGACAGCAATAGGCCTGTGTTCCTCCACAGATGATTTGTTACCAATCTTTGGGATGGGAATAACACGCGAGATTTTCCATTGCTCCAGGTATACACTGGACTGAAGGGCTAGATTAAAGATATGGCAGAGAGGAGTTGCCAGGATATCATGGCATCCCTTGAGGATAAAAGCAGGGATGGAGTCGGGGCCGATCGAGCTATGAGGTTAAAGTTTAGCAATACCTTTAACTACGTCCTGTGGGGTCAAAAGGGGGATAGGAATATTATTTCCTGAGTAGTAGGTCGGCCTGAGATTTTTTGGGTCTAATTCAGGAGAATTAGGTAAGAAAACGGTAGAAAAGTACTGAGCAAACGCTTCCGCAGCTCTGATACCCGAGTAAGCTATACCGCTGTGCACAACGTTAGGTTCGAAACCACCCTTAGATCGCAGGCTCGAGACATGGTGCCAGAACTGTCGTGGATTACTTCCTTTGTAGTTCCCTATAGTACTACAATATGATTTATAGGCCTCTTGAGTATGATTTTTTATTCCGAACGTAGAACACTAAATTGACCACATATAATGTTACAGCGCGAAAGTTTCCATTTGCGATGCAATTTGTTTTTAAGCTGAGTGTCGTTGACTAAATCTCGTGTAAACCAAACTGGATATCGTCTGTTGGCTGAAATGTTCCTATTTTTTTTTGGATACAGGAATCAAAGAGTTCATAGAGTATGGTATAAAGCTGACTAGTAGCGGAGCGTGCATCCCGACAGCCCAGGAGGTCCTGCCAAGGGGCGGCGCGAATTTGGTAATTTAAGTGTATGTAATCTCCTTTGCTAAAGTTCCAGTTTCTACTTCGGTCAATGTTGCTAGGGTATAATATTTCATTAACCTGATGTTTTGACATTGTAAAAGCAATATCTAATCTAAGGGAGGATGGTAAAGGTCGATAGGGACTAGCACCGAGCCCACGAAGTACTTGCAGTTTACTTCGGAACCCTCTTGAACCAACACAACATCTAACTTACTCCCACGCACATTCATCACTACATTCATCTCTACCAGATTACAAAAGTTTAAAAAATAACTGCAGTAATTGTTAACATTCACTGACGCACTTTTCAAGCTTAGGTCTCCTAGGATCATAACTCTACCACTCAAATTTGAAATTACACTCTCAACCTTACAAAACCACGTCATGTAGTCTTCGTCAGTGGCAGAGGGCTTGATGTAGACAACACACACATACATATTTCGGCCGTCCTTTTGGATCCTCGCCCACAGGTCTTCACCGCAATCCGTTTCTAGGTCATATTGCCTGCTCATGGTAACGCCATCACGTGCAGCTAGCAACACACCGTCCCCCAGAGTCACTCTATCTCTACGTAAGATGCGTCAATCTCCATCTGTCAATTCTTAGTCTTCCACTGAATTATCTAGGTTTGTTTCGTATAATGTACTTTATAGTGTAGCCATTTCATGCGACTTTCGATAAATTACCTGTAATTTGAATTTACGATTGCAGCGCCTGTCCCCCAACACAGACAAATATAGTTGATACGTAATTTGCAAATCAATCATTTTCTATGATTTTCTCACGACAGGTTATTTAAGAGTAAAATACAAAAAAAAATACAATATACTTTATTCAATGTAATTTTATTTATAAAAATATTTTTACTTAATAATAATGCGGTCTAGGTTGTTCAATATATTTGGGATGTTTGGGCTTCATCGTCTTGATTAAATAAATTGAGAAGGACATGACGACCAACTGTAAACAAAGAAAATTGTGGGCATATAATAAAATAATTCAACCTAGTCGTCAATAACAATTGTTTAGGGAAGTCCTACAAGTGAAAAAGGAGATACACACTGTTAAAATAAGAACCTTCCCTTTTTTTTTAAGTCGGCTAAGCACTATCTGCGACGCTGGTAGTGTATAACCGACTTCATCTGCTAGTACCATTTCTAGTAATTCAGTGAATATCTGACTCTTGCATGAACAGTTACGTATGGTTTTGTTAAGCCGCGTACTCATTGAAAACAAAGTTAAGAAACTTAAATATTCCAAAGTTGATCGCACACATAAAAATGTTACTCGAACAATATTGCGCTTGTTACGAGGCTTTATTAATAATAATGCTTACCTAGATGTTAGCTGCTTTGAAATTCAGCCGATCTATTCTGTAAAAATATCACCGTGAAATTGGTGAAGTGAGTTCGAAGTGAACTGTCAATGTGTCAATCCCTAGCATCACTTGGAATGACAGCTCACTTCACTTATGATTAGTGAGTCGTTGAGATTTTTATAGAATATATCGGCTGGTGTATTTTTGTTTCTTGATGATCTAGCTTGCTCTACTCACTCACATCAGATTATAAATACCTACCTAAGTAGTTAGTTTGTTAATATATTTACCTCAAAACCAATGACGATTATCAATCCAATGCCAAAAGATTTCCCGATTGATTGGACGGCTGCTCCAATCAGTGCCGTGCAGCCAGTTTCAAAAGCATCCTCTCTTTTACACAAGGTTACATTTCCCAGATTTCCTATATCAAGATCTCCTAAATCTTCAGGTAGGTTACTGAAGTCTATAGGCGCATTTTCTCTATTTATTTTTTTTGTAGTCAGATTCGTTATAGGTAAATATTCGTTAAGTAATGTAGTGTTTCCATCGAGACCACAACAAGTTGGCGATGTGAGGTTGTAGTCATTTACGTAAGCATCTGGTCCCGTAGTCCCGCAGCATTTGAACTGTAGAAAATAATAATACGGATAAAGCTCAACGCATACGCATAACTACTGCATCGGATCAGCATCGCCTGAACTCAAGCCGTTCACCATTCTCCTCCATACTGCAATGCACACTTATAAAGGCATCATCGCCTCGGATCGAAATCAGTTAGTAAACATGAGATGAAGGGATACTGATTCAGTGCAATGCTGCTATGAGCTTAGAAATTTCCTCATGGTAGATTATTGAATGAATTGATTTGTACAACTGGAGGGATATCTTGTATCAAGTCGAAATCTGGGACCTTTGAGTGTTAGACATCTACAAATTGACTTGCTGTACAACATTGGCCTTGCTGTAGGTTGAGCGCTTTTCGGCATAGTAAATCCAGCTTCTGGTTTTTGAACAAGCTTTCAGCACAACTTGATTTGTAGCCCATTAAAATAATCAAGTTTGCGCTAGAATCTTTAGTTATAAGTGAAAAAATGGAATTTCAGGACGGCCAGTGAGGTCTGGCAGGTGATTATCCTGATTTTTACCCGATAACACAACTACCGTGAAGCCCAAAAGGAGGGTAATGTTTTAGGTACTTACTTGCGTTTCCAAAACGTGGAAGGTTGCATTCTGATAGGTATTATCAGATACAAACATATCGTTTAAAACAACTTCTACTGTATTTGTGAAATCATTTAATTTCGCGAACACCAATATTGTTAAAACTATCTTTGCGGCTGCTAAAACAGCCATACACACGGCATACTGAAAAAAAAAATTATGATATAGAAGCTAGCTTCTTCTAGCTAGCTCTTCCAGCTGTGGTTCTAGTATGTGACTCATTGCTTGTATACCAAATGCCATTTGAATGATGATCCATCCGTCATGTTCGTGAACGGGCGCCGTCAGTGGGGACTGGTCATCTCTTGGCTGCCACGGCTTATTTTAATTTAATATTGGAATTGTTTTTGTCTCTTTATTACGGACGCTTTTAACGTTCTGCATCGTTCTCACATGCATAATTTCAACATGAATGATGTAACCAATATTTTGTAACCGTATTTTGATTTAAAAGAGTGTCCATGGAGTTTCTTGCCCGTTCTTCTCCATAGGTACCTACTACGCTTTGGAATGGGCAACTAGCTACATCTTTATGACTGACCGACCCCTTGACAATTCAAAAGTGCCTGTAATTGGTTTATTTGAAATAAATGCTTTGAGTTTGAGTTTGAATGAGTTTTTATATGAGAGATTTTGATCATGTTTTACTAATTTATTATTTTGAATTCTGAAATTTTTAATTATGTAGATTCGGAGTGAAATTATACTTTATCTTAATAATATTTGCATGCCAGTGACTAAGGCAAACGTGATGATCTGTCTTCAGTTTTACTTTTATCATCTCTTGCATGCTGACAATTTGTGCTGTTATATTGTAGGAGGTAGTCATGTTTGATGAGCAAATGAATGATTATGTTATCTTAATTATTGTTTTGATTAATAGGAAACATCACGCTTTTAACTAGATAGACCTACTCTCTACTTCTAGGTGGTTGATAGAAAATTCCGTAAGTATAGGAAAACTTTGCATCCAATTTAACAAGCCAAACCAAATGAATCAAAGCAGATTATGTAGATGAGGTATGCGGCTTACTTACTGTTATTAGCAAGCATTTTGTTTCTGTAATCGTCCCACAGCAACCGGAGAATGAAATCAAAAAGACAACAACTCCTAAACTAATGATAACGTATGGTATGAAATCAATATTTAATTCCGATGGTAAGAATTCTTTTACGGTTTTCAATTTGTAGATTACAAAAACCCCGGCTGCAACGACCAACAAACCTATGAGCTGAAATAAGAAAATACACAAATGATTAATTGTATATAACCAGTTTTCTACGAGTGTTCACCATGATCACAGATAAATTTAAACATGATCACCAGTGCAGTCTCACAATAATTGCTAGACTTAAGGTTTATCCACTCATATCAGAGCCGTGCCCGGACGTAGACGGACCGTGCTCCGTCAGGGGCTCAAAAAATATCGGTGTGTAATTTTTTTTATGAACTCGCTTACACACGTCCGTGTACGGGTCGGCGATGGAGCTTCAGTTCCTGCCCTGTGTGCCACAGCCCTGTTACTTCCCCCACGGGCCGGATATGTACCTACACACTGCTACATAATTATCAAGCTCTAGATTTCCAGTATAAACTGATCTCGCATTGTATAGGATTTCCGTAAATAAGAGGTCAGCTTATACTGGAAATGTATAGCTTGATATGTATCCGTGTGTACCTTTAGGATTTACAGTCTTTCGCAGTAGTTTATCTCTGAGTTTTCATCACTCAAAATTACAGCGGTCCTTATTTTCGTTACAATGTTTGCTGTTGGGTTGCTGCCACTGACAAGCCTGTCAAAATCAAAGTGATCTCTAAGTTCTATACAATAAAGTTGCCATTGGGTTGTGTCAGAGATAAAATAACTGTGGAAGGACTGTAGCTTCCCCCAAGCATTGTCACAAAGAAAGAAAGATCAAAGAAAAATATTTTATTTGGGACACGCACGGGAAATACAACAAACTAACAAAATCATGACCGGTCCTATGCTGCCTAAATCTAGCGGATTCCCGCAACCTTCACCAAATCATCGGTCCACCAAGTGGCCCGGAGCTTACCATCATCCATGCTCTATTTGATCGGACCTCTACCATCGGACATCATTCTGTGAGCAATTTTGTATGCACCTAGTTCCCGCTCAGTCAGTGTTAAAAATATTGTTAAACCGGAACAATATTTTTAACACTGACTGCCACGCAGCAGACATAATACAAAAAGTTTTGTTAACACGAGTTAACTAACTTGTAGTTTTGGTAAATTTGATAAAGCAGTAAACATACCAAATACAAGGAAAAGAAATACTAACCAGGAATATGAAATTAAAGAAAAATAAAATAAATTTCACTAGGCACCGACACATTTTTCAAACTGTTTATATCCACTGGCTTGCACTAGAACTATTACAAATTGTTTCATGCCTGTGTATCAGGATTTTCATTCCTAAACTGTTTAACTATTCATAACAACATCAAGTGTTTCTGTATCTATAAGTGGACTGATAAGGTGGGACTAACCGGAGTCTATTTATTGCCACTTAGGACATATCTCATGTCCTTAAAGATTAGAAGTTTTTTTTCTGTTTTAGCATTCCGCGAATTCAATAGTTTCTTAGTGTAGGTAGTATCAGTCTGATTAGCACCACAATAAACGTTTATATTGTCTTTTAAAATCTAATGTTGATAATTTTATTGTTATTTATCGTTCGATGGTATGATATTATTTCGATAAGATAGTAATTTCATACAATATTTGTTTTGTTTTCTCGTCATCCTAGTTGGCCGCTTTCGAAACTGCTGAGTGGGGTTTAAGGCACAATGAGGGCTATCGCGCTTGAGTTCGCCGCTAGATGCGCTAGAGTAAGGTCTCTAGATGTCAAAATATGTAGGTACTGAACGTTCACTGTTTGCGGGATTTTTTATCACGGATTTTAACGATTGATTCATAATAGCTGTAATGGTTCTGCCATTCTTCATTAATTATGGCTTAAGATTTTAAGTAAAAAGTTAGGATCTAATTTGGTAGCACTTGAAGGAAGAATAAGATTTGTCTGCTTCATGCTTGCCAATTTTAGGAACATTACGAGTATAATCTAAATATTCATTTGAAGTTTTAAATTGTAATAAAATAAACATCTCATGAATATAAGGGTACTTAAACATATCCAAAACATAAAATAAAAGTACTGCAACAGGACCTTACTCGACAGTGGCGCCAACTAGTGAGCACAAAAACGATAGCCCCCATTCCCAATTTCCATTAGGGAATTCCTTAGTATCTGGATTTTACTGGTACTTAATGGCAAAAATGTTTGTCGTTTATTAGGTGGGTCTTATTTGGGACCTAATTCAGCTGCATCCGGTTAGACTGGAAGCCAACCCCAACGTAGTTGGGAAAAGGCTAGGCAGATTTACTTTTATTAGGGACCTAGCTTGCATAACTGAACAAGGCATTACGTGTTGTGGTATTTGTACAAAATTATTTCACACGCCTTTCACGATAAAATGGACTAAGCTCATTCATATAAATAAATAATTGATTGATTCAGTTTTAATTAAGTAATTCTGAACCCTTTATCATCCTCACGTTCCGTCGGTTCCGTATAACAAAGATTAGTAAAGATAAGGTATGGCTTACCAGCTGACGTACGAACTTAGGGGAAAACTAAGTACATACCTTCATACAAATTAATTATAAAAGTACTTACTTGAAAACGAATTGATTACACATACTCTTATCAAGTTGTTGTTTTGATGAAGATGGTTTTTAGTATGATTAATAGATAGCACATCCAGTGATTCATATATTCTGACTATTCTGAGTGAATCGTTATTAATATTACTGTCCTGCGGGGTACTTACGTAACACACATAGGAATGGGTTTCATTTTGACAGTTCAACAAAATTCACTGCGTTATTAACGTTGTTGAGCAGACAAATTTTTCGAACATATGAAGCAATGGACTAGCAATAGGCTTCAAAATGATTCAGATTGTGATAGATAGTGTGTTACGTAATTAGGGTGCTGGTCACTGCCAAAATATTTACATTATATTGAAATTGAGATACTGGAATACTGGAAGCTCCCTACCCCAACTGTTTCTAAAAATATCTAGCTACATAATAAAGGTCTCTATATCTCTATACCACAATTAACTACTCTTCTAGAGTTGAGTACCTAATGCATGGTTTAGTGTAGTGTGGTGTGATGTGGGTGCAAGGCAAGTAGAGGCCTTCTCATAAGATAAAATACTTAGGTAAGTCCTGTGCATCCTGCTGGGCAGTCAGCTTTGCTACCATCATGCTGACTAGGTAATCTAAACTACACATGAGCTATTTATTTACTTGTGACAATAAAGCTCAAAGCACGCTCATAATGACATCAGAAGAAGTCTAAATGGTCAAGGGTCAAGACTACTTACCATCAGCTTGTGAAAATAAAAATATATTTGATTCACAGAACAAAACAAAATACAATTTCAAATAAATCCAGAAAAGAAAATCATTGAAATGGTTTTAAAAATATATTTTGTAAGTTCCTAAACGAAAGTTTATTTCATAGACAATTGTGGACTAAACTGTCATGCAAAAACAACCGTCATTAGTTCATAATTGTCATTGTCAATAGATTTGACAGTCACACAGAAAAGAAGACGCTTTTTGTTTTTCGAAGGAGTAGTTTATTTTCTGTAAACCGAATTATGGCCGAATCAGATGGTGACATAGAGTTTCTGGATGAAGATGCTGATATCGTCCAACAATGTGTGCAAGCAGTCCCAGTCCCAGTCCAAGTCCCACATTTAGTACCCCGAGTCGCAGCAAAACCAACCCCACTGTTGGTCGAACGCTTACCGGCTGAAAGAAAACGTAAAAGAAGGAAAGATGAAGATGATTCTGACTACGATCCTAATGATGACATTGTGCCCCCAAGTCCACCAAGTTCAAAAGGCAAAAAGAAAAAGCAGCCAGTTGTAAAAAAACTTAAAACGTACCATAAAGAAATTGTTCCAAGTTCAAGAGCTGGTCCAAGTTTAAAAGCTGTTGGTCCGGTTCAGACGAAAAAACCGAAGTTTTTCCCTGTCAAGGAGGTAGTATTGGATCGAAAACAGTTAAACATAAGGATTCCAGATTATGATGATCCATTGTGTTTGCCAGTGAAAGCTATACAGTATGCAGAGACTGATATAAAGAGGATGAATAACTGGAACAATGTGTGTTTGGAGCATTTCAAACATTGTGATAACTTGCTGAAACCAGAGAGGGGGGAGACATATAGTTCTACAAGAACTGTGGTGTTCCGGAATGTTGCTAATAAACAATCAGGTCTGTATAGCAAAATTTTAACTCTTGTTTTGTACCCTATTATGTCAAGAATTGGGTTGGTGTGTATTAGGAAATTAGGTCCTGCTGGTCTCCCAACAATCAATAAAGATTCGTCATCATCATCTCCATGGCAGGACCATGTCCCATGTTACTTGGGGTTGACATAACACGTTTTCTTCTGCTATTCTCCCCTGTCAATCGTCACGCTATCAATCACTCCCTACTGTTTCATATCATTCCTCTCACTCTCCATCCATCAACTCATATATTCATCAATGCTTGATAAGAAAAATGAATGGTTTTTTTAAATTTAATAATGAAATAAACAAAAACCTGGGTGCTTGGCAGTGACTATTGATATTAACTGTGATATAAAAATAAAAATAAATTGCACTTGGTATATTTTGTCATCTTTTCAACATTTGTATCTTACCATCCAAATTAAACCTTACAGGAAAGCCAGAAACCACAATCTGGAGCAAGACATGCGTGGAAAACGAGGATGGAGACAAAAAGTCTGAGATCTTCCAGTGCGTACTCCCTCGTTACAAAGAGAAGAAAGTATTGACAACCTTTAGTCTCACTTCGCGGAAACCTAAGCCGTACCATGTGTCAGATGAGGTGATATTGAGTAAAGAAGATAGTAAGGATGGAGAGGTCCTCGTGGCGTATAAGCCAAAAGAAGCATTGTCTGCGGTATATAAGCTGGTGGCTCCTTATGATCGGTAAGTTATTCTTATTTTTGCATGGCAATAATTTCTATTTATTTATTTAACGATTTTGCTTTCTGCGATTATAAGGGTTTATTTACAAACTTTGCTTAAAGTTAAGTAAGTAATTATTAATGTCTATTTAACCATAATTTTTTTTTATGTTTATAGTCTCGTAACTTTCAGCAATGTTTAAAAATAAACCCTGTAGTTTATACCAAGGCAAATGGAAAGCCAACATTCCATTTAATCTAAAGAAGATCATTCAGAAATAGAACATTTTGTACACAAAAAATTAAAGTGCTGACCAGAAACAAAAATAATATGTTTTACTAGGTTCTGCCCGCGGCTTCGCGCGCGTGCACGTCGGAAATTATCCCACGGGAACGTGCTATCGGGATTGGCTTATCCGTATACCTATCATCCAAAATCATTCAGCCGTCAAAGCGTGAAAAGGTTACAGACAGATATTAAATGCCAATAATCTTTCATCTTTTTAATTAAACAGGTTTCTATGTCTACTTAAATGTCTAACTTAAAAATAATAATAATAATTAATTTTAATACTAGTTATCACCATTAATTTGAAATACTCTAGCGCCGCCCTTGACCAAGCAGTAGGTACCGACCTACATACAAGCTAAGTTATTTTATAACTTTAAATTGTAATAACTTTCAAGCGGGTGGATTGATTTTAATGAAATAAATACTAAAATAAATATTACCTCAAGATACGGACTCTTGACTATATTTCCAATTCCTTATCTCTTAAAAAGAAGTAAAAATTTCAATAATCATGTGAATATTAAAATCATCCCCTGTTTTAAACCCTTTTTTTTTTTTTTTGCGTGGTAAATCATCAAATGACCTCTCCCGCTCTGGGCGGAGCGGAAGGGCGTGTCAGACTCTTACTGACTAAAACCCACCGGTGTTCCTTCAGTTGCCTGTGCGCCAGGGCCACGGTAACTCTTTCGAACAATCCGCGACCCCGGCAGGCATCGGTCCTATCGGACCCCGTCAATGGTGCTGACATCTCTTTGAGGCGCGCGTGGAACACGACGCGCCGTCGACCCGGGCCTGGTCCTTACCGGACGGCGAGCTGCCCATTGCTCGCCGTCCGCAAGCCCGCGCCTACGGTGGCCGGGAGTCGGCAATCGACTCCCGACGCCCAGGGTGTCTCCTCCTCCTGCGGCGGCTAGGGGCGCGAGGGCGTAGAGATTGCCTCTCCCTCTCGCGCTCCGCCTCCTCCTTCGCGAGCATTACTGCTTCGCAGAAGGAGGTGATGGCTTCCCATTCCCTCTCGCTCCGTACCATGGCCTGAACCAGGGCCGGACGCGAGAGGTCGCCGCCGCTGTTTTAACCCCTGGGGGGATGCTTTTACAAAAACTTTGAAACACGTAAGTTTTAATTTCTTAACAAAAGCTTAAATTTGAATTTTCATATCCCTAACTTAAGAACTGCCAAGTTTCCCATACAAACTTTCATCCCCCATCAACGTCATATTTAAATAACAAAACTATGTAATTAGTTTAGCAACCAGTTTGGTTTTGACGAAAGGCCTGTATTTTTTTTTAAACTTAAAAATAAAATGTGTATAATAGTCGTTAGATACTTACAATAAATTGAAATAAAGAAACACTACATGCTATGGAAAAAAATATGATACAATAATAACTAGTATATGTGTATAGTAGTAGTAATAATAGTACTAACATTAATAATATCTATGAAGCCACCTCGGACAGGTTGCTGGTATTTTTTAATTAACCCTGTATATTCATATCTTTATTTGCATTCCGTAATGTTACAAAGATGTTACAAGGTTGTTCAGGTACAATTATGGTGCCTGTAGGACTCAGCAAAAGTAAGAACCGCAAAAAAGTCAAAATCAAGAACCGCAGTTTGGCTATCAGCAGGGTCACGAAAAACTCTTTCATTCATGTCGATATCGTGATCCGTATGCCTTGCTGACAATGACCAACGATTTTCATACCACACTTCTCAGTTACTCTTTACAACGATCAAATAAACGTCCAATATTAGCGCATGGGCGTGAAATAATAGAAATTGCAGTAGTCTCGTCAAATTGCTGCGATCGACTCCGACCAGCGATACAATATAATCATACAACAAGAAGACGTCACTCTATATAAATATCTAAGTGCAATGTGCAAGCGAACTTGATTCAATCCAGCCCTGTCCCTTGCTGTCCTCCCCCAGCGACGCCCTAAGCCGAACAGGGCCGGATTTAGGGGAGGGCATCCGGGGCAACCGCCCCGGGGCCTCCACAAAAGAGGGGCCCCCGCAATAGAGACTTCGGAAAAAAATCTTTCAAATTCCGACGAGTAAACACTAGTAAACAACTTTTCCTTTGTTATTTTTTTTCGCTGTTTTACACACGGTGTGTAGGTACAACGGTTAAGGTACCTTGACCTTACTGCCCTATCTAAAAAATCCACCCTGTTTAAAAATGATTGAAAAAGGTGGTTTTTTTTTTATCGTCTGTTCCACAACATTTCCTGGGCCTACACTTTTTGGTTGCCCCAGGGCCTCCACACGCTTAAATACGGCCCTGAAGCCGAGGTCCGTAGCCCACAGGAGGTGCCCTTGGCGTGTCCGTGTAGTCGCTTAATTTATAAGCGATGCCCTGGCTGGAGGCCTTAATTTATAAGCGATGCCCTGGCTGGAGGCCTTAATTTATAAAGGCGTTCACAGGAAAGTCCGGCTTAGCATCCGACAACCTCAAAGGTCACGCTACGAGAGGACATTCCCAAAAAAAAGTGCAATCGAACCCATATGTGTGTACAGTGACCTTCGTTTGAAAAAGTAATTTAATACCGGCTGAAAATTATTCCAAAAATAGTGTTTCCTTAGTGATTAAGTGATCTGTGCGTTAGCTGCTCCAATACTGGGGGAATCCAAAGTTAGAGCATGTCAAAGAAACAAAAAAAAAACCTATAAAAACTTTTGTAAAAAAAACTTATAAAAAAATAATTTCATACTGCGCCAAAACCTTATGGGATCATTTTCAACCTAAAAAAAATTGTCAGCTGCATGGAAGGAAGTGCGGGAGATATAATATGCTAGCCCCTTAGATGTAGATGGTTATTGCGTTGGCACATCAGGGCTCAATTCGAAACTATGGGTAAGTAGGACAAGTGGTCAAAGGTACCATGACCTCAATTTAGAAGGCAAAAAAAACTTTATTTTTTGTTTTTAGGAAAAGGCTTCTGAGTGAACCGGGTATCGTTTTTTTTTACAACTTTGATATGCTGTAACTTTGCCCTTGGGTGCGACGACTGACTCTCACATTCATGATTATTGAGTGTTAATCAACTACTACAAATTAAATTTATTCGGTATAACATTGGTCGCAATAATCGAGCAGTACCTCCAGTACTATTATGTTTTGTTTTTTTTTTGGGCTGGTAATCATCAAATTACTTCTCCCGGCCTGGTCGGAGCGGAGGGGCCTGTCAAACTCTTACTGACTAAAACCCACCCGTGTTCCTTCAGTTGCCTGTGCGCCAGGGCCACGGTAACTCTTTCGAACAATTCTCGACCCCGGCAGGATAATGTTGGTATCTGCGCTTGTGTTCGAAATACTTCAAAGTGAATATAAAATTATAACGTAAAGTAAACAGTTTCTAGCTACAGGTAAAAATTTAATGAAACAACATACAGTGATGAGAAATAATTATATTAATGTGTTAAAAGGCCCTAAAAGAAGAATATATTATTTATTATTATTTTATTATTTATTTATTCATATAACAATTCGCATTGTGTTTGAATTTTGTAGTACATTAATTAATATTTTACAGCTATAAACAATAAATTATGAATATCAAACAGTAAATTTCACTAAAAATAAAATCAATAACTTATATGATAAATTAATATGTCAATAGATTGTAAATAGTAATTATATAAATTATTGTAAATATTATCATGTCAAATTCGTATAAATCTATTCTCTAAAATGCAAAAAATCGAACAATGTCTTGAATGTATATTTAATGTCAAAAAGGTAAATTACTAAATATAAAAACTATTCACCATCATTTGTCACCAATTCAGATACAGAATATAAACATTTATTCAACAGGAATGCTTTAAGTTTGGCTTTGAATAGTGTACCTTTGTAAATTAATGATCTTAGGTCAGTAGGCAACTTATTAAATAATTCTACTGCTTGGTATTTAGAGCAATGTTCAGCAATATTAAGTTTGGGCGCTATTTTATTTTTTATAACGTTTCTTCTAGTTTTCTCTCTAAGTTCACGTTCTTCCTGTGATTCGTGCTCGTGTATGTATTTCGCAAAGTGGCTGAGTAGTACTAAAACATATAAACTTGGCACTGGTAAAATACCAATTTTTTTTAAATATTCTTTACATGACTCTTGTTGTGGGATTCTGACAATCGTTCTTAATGCACGTTTCTGTAGAATGAATGCTCTTTGGCAATTATACCCGTAACTGCTCCCCCAAAACATAATGCTATATCGTAATCTGGATTCTACTAATGCATAATAATATACAGATTTAAGTTGCTTAAGATTAATATCGTCCCTGAGGCTTCTTAGCGCGTAACAAGCTGAAGATATTGAGGAATCAATGGCGGTGAGCTCCTTTTTCCAATTTAATAGGGAATCTATATAAACTCCTAAAAATTTTACTTCGTTCACCAGTCCAATATTTTCCTTTTTAAGCTTGACATCTATACTATCTTTGTTGCGTGACGTTGTTTTAAACAACATTACATGGGTTTTGCTTGGGTTTATTATTAAATTATTTGCTGTAAACCAAACAGAAAGATTCTTTAAACACTTATTTACATTTTCTGTCAACTCATTTAAGTTTGGCGACCCGAGTATGGCATTCGTGTCGTCTGCAAACATTACAAGTCCTGCGTCGGGTTGGGTATTATTCATAAAATTTAGTAAATCATTTGTAAAAATTAAATATAATATTGGTCCTAAGATTGAGCCTTGAGGCACTCCGCGGCTTATGTTGGTCATTTTTGACTTATATATTACTTCATTCACACACTTTCCGTCACAATTGTTTGAGTTAATGTCTTTTATTTCTACGTACATTCTACGGTTTTTCAAATAAGATGTCATAAGTTTTAACGCTTTTTCTCTAATACCATAATGCTCTAGTTTAGCCAGAAGTAGCTCGTGATCTACTGTATCAAACGCAGAACTTAAATCAATAAATAAGCCAGCTACCTTCATTTTGTCATTCAATTTATTAATAATGTCATTAACAAGATTATCTATGGCATCTGAGGTGCATGACATGGGCATGACATATTGCTAGTAATAAAAAAAGACACATCAACCAAAGAGGCTACCTTAAAATATCTCCTTTGAATATGGCAATTGAAAACTTTGACAATGTCTACGTAAAACATATGGCGTATGACTAAGAACTAACATTAAACTAACATAATTATGGCTGTTAAACTATCAACCAGAGGTTTCCCACTGTTGCAATGTACAGTCACCAAAAGGGATAAGTGATCCTGATCAGGGTCGTCGGATATATGTAGTTGAAGTTTAGTAAGAAACCGATGGATGTTTTCGAATGAAATTTTATTTGTTAAATTAACTGTTTGCTTTCTATGAATTAAATTAAATTTTATTGGAAACATCCATCGGTTTCTTACTAAACTTCAACTATATCCGACGACCCTGGTTACTTATCACAAGTTATCACCTTTGGTGACCGTATATATTATATGATTAGAAATAAAGTTGTAATGCGGGTGACCACTGAAAATCAGCGCTGTGATGTGGGTCCCCAATAACACAGCATCATGCTGGGTGGAAGGAAGCCTTCTTGTTACTGTCATGATGTGCAGCTGCCGACTATTTATGTTTTGTGCTCGTGATTAATATGTAGATCTATTTTGTTTTGTTTTTCTTATTTCTCGAGTTATTTTTTTTTTGTATGCACGTGTTTCCGTGAGAAATCTATTTTTCTGTCCTTTTTTCTTTCTTTCTAATGATACACACATTTTCGTATTCCACGGAACCACTTTTTCTATCACACATGTTGATCATTTGCATTGAATTGAATAGGAAGTCTGCTAAAAGTGTGTTGATGCACATAATATAGTTTCTGTAATTACGAAACTTCTTTATGATGCACCATGACGTCACTCCGTTTATTAACGTAGCCAGCGTCAGCACAATCTCAATTGTTTGAAAAATGAAGAGAAGAGTATCATCAGTTTCTCTCTCGCTCTCTCTCATGGTGAATGCCACTCGCACAGTTTTGATTGATTCACTTTAGTTAACGAAAAATTTTCTGTGAGCTGATTTACTGAAAACACTGCCATGTCCTTGCTAGGCAAATATATGTATAACTCGGTCACATTTACATTATCTCTGCACCTGACGTCGATGACGTAATATCGGCGCAATAGTCCTCCAGGGTGAATTTTAGCCATGGCAGTCAATATCAGCGCAGATGCGGGAGATATTATAGTGCACAAGTTTATGCGCAGACACAGGTGCGCTCTGGTAAGAAGATGCTAACTGTACTGACGCGCGCCGAGGCTAGCGCGGGCAGACGATCGAGGTAGCGGGAGGGGCATCGCATTCCAGTCCAGCGATGTGCAGCGATAAGGTGACCGAGTTGTAGGTTCTGCTTCCAACACTGTCGGTGGAACAATGGACACAGTTTTTTGTTAGAGAGAGTCTGACCCGACTTCTTTTTCTTCCATGGTTAGACTGCATAGCACTGTAAAACTGTAAAAATAAACATGACTTAAAACTTATTTTATAGCTGTTACAAAAAAAGGCGATTTGTTAAAAAAAATCGGTGGAAAAGTGGAGAATTTACACGCCTTTGAAATTATTCTTCTGTCCTTGTCACGCAAAACGATCATTGTACTGTAGGCCTAGACAAAAACTTTTCTGATAGCGTTAACGCCAGACGCTAACGTTAAAATGTATGGCAATGACATTACCTGCGCAAAAGATACGTAATGTCACGTGGTAAGCAAATGTCAACTCCATACAATTTCATTTTTCCGTTGGCGTTAACGCTTAAAGAAAAGGGATTTTGTCTAGGCCCCCTGATTGTACCGAATGGCGAAGTTACGACGTGCCTGTGTTGTGACGTCAGATGCTAGTAGTACTGTCTTTCTCTAGCACAGACTTTAAAACGCATACAATCTCGCATTGTTTTTAGCTATTAATTTTTTTTTTATAACTGTGGTTAATATTTTTTCTACGTTTCCGAAAGCCTACTATCATATCCTACTAATTTATAAGTGTGAAAGTTTGTATGTTCGGATGTGTTACTCAGTTACGCACGAACGGTTGAACGAATTTGCACCCTATTTGCGCAACATACTTTTAATCACAATCTGAATAATTTTGAAGGATATTGCTAATCCATTGCTTCATATGTTCGAAAAATTTGTCTGCTCAACAACATAAATAACGCAATGAATGTTGTTGAACTGTCAACATGAAAGCCATTGCTACTGTTAGTGTGTTACGCAATTACCACGCCGGATTAACACATGGTATACTTTTAATCCCGATAGTACGTTCCCGTGGGATACTTTCGTTCAATCACGCGGGCGAAGCCGCGGGCAAAATCTAGTATAAAATAAAAATAAACCAGTCAAATACCCTTTTAGTTTTGATTAGGAGTTTCTTGCCTATTCTTCTCCATACGAAACTACCTTTAGGAAGAGGCAACTGGAATCAATTCAATTTTTTTGTAAATTCTGACGTTCAAAAGTGCCATTTATGTGCCTAATTGAAATAAATGATTTGACTTTGACTTTGACTCTGTTTAAAAACTTACCTAAAACGGTGTTTCACATTCGTCACTGTTAACTTTTCTTTCATCTCCACTCAAAAATATAAATCCCTAGAATTCCAGCGCTGCGGTATTTTTTTTTTAAGTATTTCAGCATTATGCTGAGATAGGAGCCTTTTTGGCCTCGCACTGGTCTTTTATTTTTACTTGTTTATTGTTGTTTTTATGTTAGTTTTAAATGCTCCTTTTTAATATATATTTTTTTTAATTTCCTGTTTGTGTCCCAAATAAAATATTTTTCTTTCTTTCTTACTTCTTTTATAGTAAAACGACAGACCCAAAAGACGAAACAGAAGATTATGATGAAGACAAAATGTATATGAAGGAGTTAGTTCATTGCAAGATGTGTGCGCCTTGCTTCCAGACGTCTTGGAGAGGCGTTAAGAAGAATACCAAGAGTAAGTACTTAAGAGGGAGGGGATTTTCTGAGGTAGCCCGCGAAATTCAACGTTTCACGTTTCAACATTCATGTTTTTTAGGGTACCATACCCAAAGGGTGCCAACGGGACCCTATTACTATTACATTTATCATTTACATTTATATTAATTCATTTATTATTTACATTTATCGTTATTTCATTTATTATTATTACTAAGGCTCTGCTGTCCGTCCGTCACAGGGCTGTATCTTTGAACCGTAATAGGTAGACACTTGAAATTTCACAGCCGCTATAACAAAATAAAATAAAGTTAAAAACCGGCCAAGTGCGAGTCGGACTGGCGCACGAAGGGTTGCGTACCATTATCAATAAAAACGGCAAAAATATCATGTCTGTTGTATTGGGAGTATGTTTATTTTATTCTGTTTTTTAGTATTTGTTGTTATAGCGGCAACAGAAATACATCATCTGAGAAAATTTCAACCGTCTAACTATCACCGTTCAACAGCCTGGGGATAGACGGATAGACAGACGGATGGACAGCGGAGTCTTAGTAATAGGGTCCCGTTTTACCCTTTGGGTACGGAACCATACAAATTAAAGGGGATCCCCATTCAAGAAACGTGTTTTTAATAGTAAAGTAATTTAAAAAAATGTATTTTTAAATATTGTACGGTGGTTCGGAATCTCTCGTGTGAGAGCTCGACTCGCACTTGACCGCTTTTTTTGCAATTTGTGGGCCAGTATAAAAAAATTCAAATAAAACTTTCTATTGGGACTTTGGGACTCTTACAGGACGATCATAGACTAAATAGAACGTAATAATCATAGGAATATAAAAAGAAATCATAAACAAAAGTATATATTTTTATATTTTGTATACGGCTTCTGCGGCCCTTACAGTCGTCATTCGCTAGAGCGAGAAGTCCGATTCGCATCGATACAGCTTTTACATGCGAAAGGACTTCTCGCTTTGGTGGGAGATGTTTTTAATTCTGAGGGCTTAGACAAAGTAACATTCGATTAGCGATGACGCTAGTAGAAAACTCAAAAAATGTATGGGGTTGATATAAGCTATCGAAATGTCACGTGATCGTAGGTCAACGAATAGGAATTAGGTAGACAATGTTAACATTCGATTCTATGAAATGAATCGACAGCGTCGAACGATTACTTCCATAGAGATGCGTAGCCAAGTGGTACTTTTTGACAAGCGTTATCGCTAGTTTTTGATTCGTATGATGGAAACATTAGCGAAAGCGACAGCGATTGTAGAAATAGAATCGCTCCGAAGCGAATGCCATTTGTCTAGGCCCTAGGATTCGCGCGTGCAAGTAGGATTTCACCCTTAATCTATATTTTAACAGGTCTTTGTCGCGCGGGACCCGTAGGTAGGTTTAACATTAGTTTGTACTCATACACAATCTATCTATACTTTAATTTTAATAATTAGAGTTTAAGAGTTTGTTTGTTCGTTTGAACGCGCTAATCTCTGGAACTGCCAATCGGATTTGAAAAATTCTTTTTGCATTTGGTAGTCCAATTCTTGAGGAAGGTTATAGGCTACTTAACATCTCGCTATGTCCCTAGGGAGACGAGCAAAAATTAAAATAAAACACGTGTGGCACTCGGGGACTGCCGCGGTAAAGCTATTGCTTAGCATCTTTAATCAACTTATGCAATTATAATTATTTATTTATTTTTTATTTATGCAGTATTTTATTTTCTTTGATATTAATTCAAGAACAGTCGTAACATATACATACACGTTAAGCGAACGCTCGGCCGAGCTACATGGTAGGCGGAGTGGGGGTGTTAGGTTTTATTTCCGTTACGGAATTTCTTGATTCGGTCGCCGCGCTCAAAGCCCGCGATAAAAGCTATGCAATAGCTTAAAAATGTCTGAAAAAACGCTAAGCGAAAACGAAGTATTTTAAAAGCGCGGGCGTGCGATGCGACTCGACGCGGTGGGGTCGGGGGACCAAGAAATTTCACGCTGACGAAGTCGCGGGCGGCAGCTAGTAGGGAATATACATACACACATAAACTCACGCCTTTTTTCCATGGGGGTAGGCAGAACAATAGTACGCCACCTGCTACGAACCTTACATACTCCTCTGCTTCGTTTACGTTCATACATATGGAATATGCACTCACTAAATGCGTTTGCGCGAAGCGTATTTAAAACATCGTTACTTTTCTGTCAATCGTTTGAAGATGACAGAGACAGATGATGTTTTAAATACATTAAGCGTTAAATGCATTTAGTGATTTTTGGTGCAAGTGAGCCTCTAGTATATCTATTTAAGAGAAGCAATGGATTAGCAATAGGCTTCTAAATGATTCAGATTGTGATAGATAGTGTGTTACGTAATTAGGGTGCCGGATATTGTAATTTTATTTTTGTGCTGGCGTTTTATTGTATTGTTTTATGGTTATTTATATATATTTTTTTGCTTTATTTTTCAGAGAGTATTGCTTGCCCAATCTGCAGTCGTTCATTCGTCACTGTGTACAATCTTCTGGCTCACTTCAAGACTCACTCTTCAGAAGATATGCAGAAGTATAAGAAGGTTATATCTTCTATTTTGGCAGAGGTGAGTTGAATTTTTATTATTTTGTCTGATCGTTACAAATGTTGATCGATGAAGACGATCAATCGTTTATATTTGCTACTTAGCTTGGGTAGGTGCGTCGTTGGCCTAGTGGTCGCGAGCGCTACTGCTGCGCATTCCTGGGTTCGATTACCGAGTCGGTCAAAGTGTTATTGGGTTTTTCTGTCGGGATTTTCTCAGTAGCATCCCGGAGTCTGGATTTGTGCCCGGTTGGTAGCAATCGGGTTCGCCCTCTATGGAATAGAATAGAATAGAATACTCTTCAATCCTCTATTACATGGGACTTAAACATAACTGCCGAAATGTGGGTGCGCTAAAGGTATACATCTGCGCAACCCTTCGGAAAATATAGGCGTGGTGTTATGTTATGTATGCTTAGGTTTCCAAAGACCACGCTTACATCTGCCGGGGTCGCGGATTGTTCGAAAGATTTACCGTGGCCCTGGCGCACAGGCAACTGAAGGAACACGGGTGGGTTTTAGTCAGTAAGAGTCTGACGCGCCCTTCCGCTCCGCCCAGAGCGGGAGACGTCATTTGATGATTTCCCACCCAAAAAAAAAAAAAAAAAAACGCTTACATCTAAGCGTAATGTCAGCCGCCGACTGTGAGCATGCGTTATGCAGTTCCCTGCATTTCCATACATATTCAACTTTTCGGTCACACCGAACCGACAATACGCTGCTACGAGCTAATTCGCTATCAGTCAGTACTTACAATCTGACTATACGTTTGGTTTGACCGCGGCCTAAGAAAGCGGTGCCGGCATTATAACGGCCGTAAAATGAGAGCTGCCATGAAAAGTCATCATGTAATGGCGGACTGGGCGGGTCACACCTATAGGATGCATCAAGACAGCTGTCTTGATACATCTGGCCGGGACGTCACACAGTGGGTGTCTGAACTCAAACTCAAAGCATTTATTTCAATTAAACCATTTACACGCACTTTTGAACTGTCAAAGAGTTGGTCAGTTAGTCAGAAAGTTGAGGCTAGTTGCCCATTCCAAAACGTAGATCTCTATGGAGAAGAACGGGCAAGAAACACAGAAGGACACAAGCATTGTTCCGTCTCCGAGGCAGGCCTAAGATACGCCGGCGTGACGTTTTGGACCCGTTCCTAACCGATTGGCCGGAGAAGGCACAGCATAAAGAAAATTGGAAAAATATAAGATACAAGGTGGCAGGGACATCGACGCGCGAACTGTAACCAGGAATTCAGCACAAGATTCTAGACCCTCTAGCGTAGAAATGTTTCGTGGGTTATCAAAAAACAGGCAGCTGTTTCATAGAAAAGTGCAATAACTACGCGGTCAAAATGTAGGGCAGAGCATTTTTTTTTTTATTTTTTTTTTTTTTTCCAAAAACGTTGCCCCACACTAGGAATTTATAATTATTTTTATTATTTATATTATTAATAATATATATTTTTTTTAAATAACCGACTAAAAATTTCAACGCTCCTGGCTTCAGAATCATTTACTGAATCCATGGTAACAGGTTCCGCGTCGATGTCCCTGCCACCCTTTATATATATATGATATATACTTAGGTTATCAGTGTATTAATTCCATTACATCATAATAAGTTATACTTATCCATAGCTAGTCTGTGGCTCATTTTAAAGAGTACTTTTTTGTTAATAACTATTTTTGTTCGTTATAATTACAGATAGTGGATTACCATTACAAGTGCCGCGTTTGTCGCGAGCAGTTTATAAGTATCAAGAAGTTGAGGCAGCACCTCTCTACGCATCAGGGTAAGAAAACACAATTAAAATTCATTAAAGTACCACTTCCACATAAATTCATATACTTGTAGGCAGTTGACCGAGAAATATTACTGCCTATCATAAAAGCTTATCCAATAAGGGACTCGTGGCTAATTAATAACAGTCGCATAGGTAGATCGATCAGGCACGGCAATCTCGACATAGATAGCGACAAAAATCGGTCGTTAAGTCTAATCGATGTCAAATTCCTTTAATAGATTTTCAACTTTATTTCCAAAACAAGGTTGAAAATCGATTAAAGAAATTTGACATCGATACGACTTAGCGACAGATTTTTATCGCTATTCATGTCGAGACTGCAGGGCCTGGTCTATGCTTTCCGCGGTCCGTCCGTAGCTGAGTGACCATCTGTAGATATTGAGACACCTCCGTGCCTCGAAACTATAGAGGTATGAGGAACAGGGTGTAAAGTTCACTCAAACCTCCACAGAAAAGGGAGGATCCTCCGACCAGACGGGTGTTGTGTGTGGTGGGCTACTGCCGGACGATTGATGTCGGGATGTTGTATATATGCTAGTTGCGCGGTAAACTCTGCTTGCGCGATGCAGGATTTTTGCGTGATGTCAGTATGACGTGTAGCTCGCATGTGGCGTTTGTAGATGCCGCTACAAAACCATGTTAAGCCGTTGGTCCGGGCTGTTATTTGTAGATCTTTGACAGTCGTTACGGGTCGTCAGAAGCCCGAAAGTCTGACAACTAGTCTTACCAAGGGGTATTGTGTTACCCGGTAACGGGTTGTGGAGGCTCAATAGGCAGTCACTCCATATAAAATACTGGTATTCAGATGTTAGACTGGAAACCAAACAGGAAAAAGCCGGCAGATGACGAAATTTGGAACAAACACAATCTGTAATTTTGACTTAACTCGGATTAAGTGACCTGTTAGGGTTTTCGCGCCTCAATACCACATTTTTGATCTGTGCTAAGTATGTTTCATGTTGAAAGGGTCGGACATCTGTGGCTAGAAATGTTGAAATTGGGACATCAATATTAGATTAGGGCTTGGAAACGGGACCAAAAGTACAGGTTCTGTATCGGCACTTAGCTGTTCTTGCCAGTTCCAGACGGGTACCGGTACTCCTCCACCTAAAAAGTACCGGTATCAAATTCAGGTACCCGGCGCAAACCACAAATCTAGTATTTATACGAGGAACCTCGTACGGTGGGCAACCTTTAAGTTATTTTTCTAATGCCTATTAATACTTTTTACTATAAGTATCTGTTTTCTCACTCTAACTTACGGAAATATTTGAAAAGTACAGGTACTACGACTGGTACCGGTATCACACGAGGGCCAAAGTACTGGTATTTTAAGCCCTGTGCGTAACCCCTCGGTGTATTCCGATAAGCTAGAGTTATGTGATTGAGACCGGCGTTTAGTTATTTAGTTTCAAACCCTCGTGAGATTTTCCCTTGCCGTCTTATTTGAGATACTGATAATATATTTTTTTTTCAGGTAACGAGGTGTTTACGTGTGAAGTCGGAAACCACATGGCGAGATAGACATTCTGAAGAATTTAATAGTTATAATGAATAAATGTTATTTGATACTATGAATTTAATTTTTGTTATTACGTAAAATAGAATATACGTACATAAACTGACGCCTTCTTCCCATGGAGTAGGCAGAAACTACAGAACGGCACCTGCTACGATCCTTACATACTCCTTTTGCCTAGTTTACGTTGATACATCTGGTCATACACGCACACCGGTTGCGAGTCCTACGCACCTGACCTTTCTGAAGAACATTACCAATAAGGTCCCCTATCAGCGAATATAAAAAAAAAAAAAATATCAGTTTTTTATTTTTTATTTTTTTTTACAGTTTACATATAATCACGTCTGTTTTTCCTAAATGGGTAGGTTTAGAAAGAAGCATTGTATTATGAGAGCATTTTACGAGAAAGTAGCGCCATCTAGTTTTTATGTACGTAACTTGTTTCCATTCTACGTAACGTTTGGTTGCAAGTGTTGGCCGGTCAACCCGCAAGATGGCGTTGATAGTTCTCACAAAGTCTTTGGAGTTGGATTGATGAATTATGTGAATACATAGTCGCCTTGCACGTTTCTTACCTTCCCCTCTCCATAGGGGTAGTTACAGCTTATCCGTCAATGCTTCAAATTACCTCAATATTAACGAATTTTTAAATTCTTGTAGGAAAAAATTCAAACTGTGTACCTACCCCACTGCGGCGAAGCCAGAAGGAGGTTTGTGATTTTAACATTTTAACATCATTTGCAATTTTAATAACCCCTTCTGCAGCTTTTCATGGTCTACGGACACCCCTGGGCGCTAATCAATCAGATTAAACAACGGCATATCAAAAGTTAATTACTTTACCGAACCCCTTATTCTATGTCAAATGTAATTCTGTGACCATTTATCATACAGACAATCCAGTATGCCAGAGTATGTAAATGGAATTGAAACCAGCACCCTAATTACGTAACACACTATCTATCACAATCTAAATCATTTTGAAGCCTACTGCTTGTCCATTGCTTCATATGTTCGAAAAATTTGTCTGCTCAACAACGTAAATAACGCAATGAATGTTGTTGAACTGTCAAAATGAAACCCATTCCTACTGTTAGTGTGTTACGTAATTACCCCGCAGCCCGGAGTCTGGATTAGTGTCCGGCTAATACTTAGGCAGAAATTGCTTCGCCCTCTGGTAAAATGGAACTGGCTAAACTTTTGTCCCTTATGCCTTCCCCTTCGGGATACAGCCGTCTCGACGTGCTTAACACGTTGACTGTCCATGCATTATATGTAACGCATTTCCGACTCAGTCATGACGTTCGTGCATTACATGTAATGCATTAGGTAAATACAATGCACAAATAATCAGTTGCGACGTCCATGCATTAATTGTAATGCACCCAAAATAAGCTATGACGTCCATGCTTTATATATAATGCACAATTAAATTTTCGGATATTTCAGGAATTTTCATTATAACACGAAGTTCGTGATTATTCCCATTGTAAACAAATTATATTCAAATAAAATATCGAAAAAAATAATCCGGACGTCTCGTCGTAAGTAGTAAATTTTGCTTGGACAGTCAACGTGTTAAGATTGATTCAATCAATCTGCCTAAGCCTTTTCCCAGTTGGGGTCGGCTGACAGTGTTACAGGATGCAGCTGAATACTATTATTTTACATGTGACTGCGTATCTGATCTCCACAACACAGTTACTGGGTAACACGAAACTCCTTGGTTAGACTGATGACTAACGAATGCGTTCTACACTTACTACACTACATATATAAATGATAAATGATTTTATTTCTGTAAGTAGGTTTGTACAAACACTTTTTCACTTCAGTAGCTCAAACATGTAGGTTTTGCTGCCTGAAATCAGTGAGCAAAATGCGATTTTGCTCACTGAGTGAGACCAAGTAACTTTTAAATTATTTTTTTCAGAAAGCCGCGAATATCTTATTCAGCCTTGGGTTAATCATACAATTCGAAACATTCACACTCTATCTCTTTCCCGCCATTAGTAAGAAAGAGAGAGAGACAAAGACCAGCCCTTTCGAAGTTCCGATTTTGAATTCGACCTCAAAGACAAACACGTTCGGAATTTCGTACTAACTAAAAAAAATTGCAAAAAGATAATTATGTCTTTTAATGTAATTTATTGAACTTTTAACTTATTGTTGTATTTAAACGAAAATAAGTATTTACTGCAAACAAAACTGATATTTAACCTGTAAATATTTATTTCTAGTTTCAATAATGTTACCTACGTAATATATTTTGAATAATAAAATTTCATGGGTGCTATTTCCGAACACGCCTTAATTTAAATAAAAGAGCGGATTACTTTTAATTTGCAGAATTGCAGTAATTTTACTTTTAACTTTTAAAATGTTCCATTTTATTGAATTGGTACCTCTACCTACAATGTTAATTATTTTGATTCACAATAAATAGTTATTTCAATCTATACCTGTTTATTATTTTATCTCGTAAAGTGTTCTCGCTGCTGAAGTGAAAAGTTATGTGTGTTACACGAGAGCAAAGATTTTTGCATCTCGTGCCTTTGAATCCCTCGCCACACTCAGGATTCAACTTTAGAATCACTCGCTACGCTCGTGATTCAATCGCTGAATCCTTCGCTTGCTCAGGATTCAAAATCAGCACTCGCAGCAAAAAACGACTTTGCTCTCTTGCTGCACAAATAACTATTACACGTCAATCATATTTTTTAAACTAGATGAGGTCGGCGTTTCTTATCTGACTACTCTGAGAAGAAAGGCTGAAACAAACTCAGAGGTCACAGTCTCTTTTAAAGTCCAGACATAATCTTGGTCAGATCATGCAAAGACCATGTAGATTGGTATCTGAAATGGTCTTTTGAGGAACCACATAGATTGAGTGGACCTGTCCAGTCAGTGCACGCATCTGGCAGTAATCGTGCAGCTCGACTCAGGAAATTAGGAGTTAAGGAGCTCAACGATTCGACGAACTGTAGGTACATAGGGCCAGCTACTCTATTTGTACCTCGGTAGTTACCTACAACTGTTTTAACTTAATTGCTAGCTGCCAAGCGTGGCGGTTATGGTAATTTCCTCTATTCCATCGATGTTTTGAAGTCGTCACAGGGAGAACATCCCTACCATCCTACATGTCAAAAATAAATTAGGTGCCAACCTATTTTATGTTCCGCAGACGCACCTTCTCTTGCATGCACCTAACTGGTATAAATTCCTATCGAAATCAAAAAGGAGATGGAGGAAGGCCAGGATCCTAGTGTGGTCTAACGGAGAAGAGCCAGCAAGAAACTCCACGGTTATTCTTTTAGAAATAATTGAGTTTTACATTGTTTCCAAATAACAGTGTTCATAGGTATGGGAGGACAGTGTACGCCTGTCAATATATATCTATACTACCTTCTGTCCGCGACATCGTTCGCGTGAAAGTCGGAAGACACCGCAATATACAAAAATAACAGCCACATTTTTATAAAACTTTCCTGTATACTACGTTTGTGGTTTTGGTCTCAGCAGCCAAAATATGACGAGAGTCAGGACTGGTGACGCGAGAGCAAGAGACTTAGGTACAGTTGTCCGTGTGAGAAGCAGCTCGTTCTGATGTTCAGAATAATACTGATTCTGTTGAGATTGATGATGAATGATGTTTCGGATTGATTTTTATTTGTATCAACTAAAATGAATAAATAAAAAAGGCCACTTGTTTATTTTTATGTTAAATGTTACATTGTTACGAGTTACGAGCATTTGCATTTTTACCTAATGGACGGCGCGACAGTAAAAACGGGTTATCTTTTTGTTTTATACTTTTGAAGGGTACCTATGTAGCTAATTTTCTCTGGTACTTTGAGAAAGTTTTGTAATTGTAGGTACATAAATATAAATTGTTTTGATTCAATATTTTGCATTAAATTTTTAATATTACCCTTTTTATCGCAATATAATCAAGTAAATACACACAATAACCAGCTGATTTTTTAAGAATTTATTATCCTATATGTAAAACAAAGCACATCAATTTAACAGTTTTAGTCCGGAACCCTAAAAAAGTAATAAGATTCTTCGAACTAATAATTTGTTACGAATGTATTGACAGTGCAATAAATAATTTGCAATTTCTTGAATCCCGGGACTTAATCATCATGTTTATGATTCCGGGATTTTTGAGGAGGTATTATCCACTCTATGTTACTTACTTTCTCGAAGTTTAGGTAAATATATGCTCTTCTACCTATTCCGATATCTGGTAATGACCAACATAGCACACTTGTATCATAATGTACTATTACTAAACTGAGCGCAAGTTTTCTAAGTCCGTAATTCTCAAGTTTCAAGAGTAAGGTTTCGTTGTCGACGCAATCAAATGCCTTGGAGAGGTTACAAAAGATTCCTATGGCGTCTTGGGCCTCTTCCCACGAAGTAAATATGTGTTTTAACAAGATGACACCGGCGCGGGCGTCAGTCGCACCACGTTCTTTGGTAAAACCATAGATACTGTTGACTGAGTAAGATTTTATTGGTTTTAAAATGATTGAGCAATTGATTCAGCATTACCTTTTCAAACACCTTGCTGAAAACCGGCAACTCTGATACGGGTCTATAAATTTTGGTGTCTTTACTGTCCCCGGAATTGAAAAGTGGTATTACCTTACTGTATTTCATTAGATCCGGGAAGACTCCTTGATCCACACACAAATTAAATATTACGGCCAAATACGGCGCTAAAGTCTCAATAATAATAATAAATAATAAATCATTTATTTCGAGCAACAGGACTCATAGTGTTAGTAACAATATACTTACAAACTATGTTAGTAGTACACTTACAAACAAAACAAAACAGAAAACAGATTGTGACATCATTGCTGCAAGGTGACAGGCCCAGCCGAAACCTTGCAGCAGTGGTTCACAAACACACAATCAAGTCTACTTGCAATCATAGACAGGATGCTGTTGGCGCTGCCCCGTACCCCACGGACCAAGGATGCGCACCTTTTCCGCAACACCGTGTAGAAAGAGTCTACGTGAGCTTCAGCAAACATCCCTGATGCGCTGCAGTATCGGGGCAACCCCATCAGCACCCTGAATGCGTTATTGTATTGGACGCGAAGGGCGCTGTATGATTTTTGAGTATAATGACCCCACAGACTGCAAGTGTAAAAAGACGTGCAGTAAGCAGTAAATATAGTGCGCTTGACCTCATTAGATGCACGCCTGAATCTGCAGGCAATCATATTAGCTCTCACACACAGCGCCCTCCGCTCGCTATCAATATCCTCATCGTCTTTGAGGTCAGTGGTCAATAAGTGACCCAGATATTTAAATTGGTCTACCCTCACAAGGGGCATACCGTTCAACTTCACTGAAGGCACTGCTTCTGGGTATTTACCCCTGGCCCCAAAGACCATGACTACACTTTTTTTAACATTATATTGCAGACCATGTAGTCTGGCATATTGCTCGCAAGTGGCTACGAGTGTCCTTAGCTCGCAGATTGACGCACTCAGCAGCACCATGTCGTCGGCGTAGCTAATGTTATTACAACACACGCCATCAATATGACACCCGACACGCATGCTGCTAAGCGCGTCAATCAGATCATTCACATAAAGGTTGAATAGCGTTGGTGAGCACAACCCCCCTTGCCTCACCCCGCACTCCAACACAGGGCACCAGCCCATTTCACACTATTGACTTGGTTTCCATACCAGTATTTTAGAGTATTTGTCACCTCTGGTGGCAAATTTACCTCTTCCATCTTTCTCCATAAAATGTCGTAGGAAACCAAGTCAAAAGCCTTGCTCAAGTCTAGGAAACATGCGTAAACTGGAGTGTGGCGATCCGTGTAGTACTTCACAGTATGCTTCACACTCAATATAGCGCTGTCAGTGGATAATCTAGAACTGAAACCAAATTGGTTATCGTGAACATGTATATGACTGCTAAGTTGAGCGTTAAGCACACTGTCAAACACCTTCGACATGATTGTGGCAAGAGATATTGGCTTGTAATTGTTCTTATCACCCATGTCACCAGTCTTATTTTTGACAATAGGTACCACTGTTGTTTTGATCATATCACTCGGCATATAAGCATGACCCAGACAAAAAGTAAAAAGCATAGCCAACACTCTTGGCAAATGCGGACCAGCACATCGGAGATGCTCAATGCTGAGACCGTCATGACCAGGAGATTTTCCTCGACGCATCGCGTTAATTCTGTTCAAGAGCATTTTAGCTGTTATTTTAACTCCTAGGTCTTTCCGTGGCTCAACATACAACAAACTTTGATAGACATTCCCCATAGATCTTCGGTTAGTTTGATCTTGATTTGGTTGAAAGCTTTTATTACTATTATGGGGTTTATATGTTTAAATTTAAAATCAATCGGGCAGGATGTAACGTTTGCTTTTAATAAGTTAACTGAACGCGGGGGCGAGGACTTTAAGTGTTCAGCAGTAGATTTAAATGGGATACTGATAAAGAAAATTACAAATTCTTGTCCAACTTATTGTTGGTGCTTATGAGACCACGTGAAGTCTCTAGTGTGAAATCATTATTAAAAAAAAAATATATATATTTATATTTAGAATGACTAAATAAATAAAAAAATCTTATGTGTAGATCGACAAAGTACTCTCTGCGTTTGCTTTGTGCCCGCTAGAGGGCCATTACAATAGATAATCAATTGTGTCTCATTAGCGATCATTGATCCCTACAAACTTTTGATGTGTGTATCTGCAATAGTTTGGCTCGTCTTCTTTGCAATTTGCGATAAACTATAGAAGAATACGAAGAAATTGCAATATTGCAATAGATATAGGAATATATTTCCATGAATATTGCTCATCCTCCATAGCAAATAGCGTGATAATTTATAGCCTACAGATTGACCAGACTTATAGAGAATGTCTATGCAAAATTTGAACAAAATCTATCCGGTAGTTTTTGCGTCATGCTGGAACATACATTCAGACAAACAGGAAAAAATTCTAAAAATTATATTGTCTTAATTATATAGTCTGGGGTATACTTATAAAGAAAACAATGTTCAGTTTTGACTTCGCTACAATTTTATTATAATTTATATTATAAGTATAGATAAGTTTTCTTGTAAGTTATAAGAAAGTGACTGTGATTCTCGAATTAAAAAAAAAACACTTCCCGCACAACAACAGACTGCCAGCCCATTATCAATGGAAAAGAAAAAAAAAAACTATGAATGGAACCCTAATCGATTTACAACTTGCCGCGTCCCCAAGGATGAACCACCGGTGCCGCGGTGCATTTATTCATCCCTACGAAAGTACAAACAGACCCGTGACGTCATCACGTCATACTGTCAAAATTTCTAACAAAAATCTAACCCTCGTTGCAAGGTCGTTGACTCTTGTTTACGCCGTGAGGGATGAAAGTTCGGTGAACCCGCTTACGTCACACTTTCTAATATTTTTTTGGGGTGCGAATGTGAATGCGAGGGTCAAAAATTACGTTAGGAAATGTAAGATACTCGTTATTGTGGGGAGCAGGTATCTATCGGATCGGATATTTGGTAGGTAATATCGTCGGATAGATTGAGAGGGGCCTGAGACGATCAAAATGCGTATAATTACGTTATTCGTAATCGTGAAACAGCACTCTCATTTAATTGTTGCTTGGTAAATTTTTCAGTAATTAAAATTATCATGTCTTAAATATTGTTTATTACAGATCTGACTGTTCTGTATATTTAAACTATAGTAATGACAAGATGATTATTATACTATTTCTGTGATTTTGATTATGATACTGGATAATAAAGATGATTTATACTTAAATGTTTAGAATTGTTTTATTATTGAATTATTGTTTCCAAATTTTTAAATAAGTACTTTTTTTTTGTTGACAGTACCTTTAAAGTACTTGTAATTTGGGACGAAGCACAACTTCAATAGTGATATGGGCCAAACTAAGATTTTTTTGGAATGTGGGACAAAACTTCAGGACGAACGAAGAATAAATCGTTGGGACAGGTCAACTCAAAGCTGCAATGGCTCTTTTTTCTAAAGGTCCTTCCAGACTTGGCCCTGCATTGTTAGACTCACATAAAATCCTATTAATATAATGTTTGGGCTTTAAAAGAGATCATGAACTCTGAGTTTGTTTCGGCATTTCTTCCCCCGGGATCAGTCAGCTAGGAAATGTCGGCGCCATCTACTTAGTTTTAAAATATTGACATGTAAAAGTGTCTTAAAAGATCTACTGACAGAAATATATACCTATAATATTCTTACCTACATTAAACGATGTGAGAGACAATTAAGAGACAAAACATTGCCTTTAAATCCAACTCAAACTCAACCTCAAAGCATTTATTTCAAATTAACCAATTACAGGCACTTTTGAATTGCCAAGGGGTCGGTCGGTCAGAAAGATGAAGCTAGTTGCCCATTCCAAAGTTTAGTAGGTACCTATGGAGAAGAACGGACAAGAAACTCCATGGACACTCTTTTAAATCGAAATATGGTTACATAATATTGGTGCCATCATTCATGTTGAAATTATGCATGTGAGAACGATGCAGAACGTTAAAAGCGTCCGTAATAAAAAGACAAAAACAATTCAAAGATTAAATTAAATAGGTACAAACATGTACCGTAGGCGTCCCACCCTAAAAAAATTCCTTTGACAACACTGCATTTCGTTCAGATCATGCCACACCATATCGATATCAACTCGATCGACACAATGAAAAGGGCTCGACAAAGCCAATATCTTCGCCACCCCACTCTCACAATAGAATAGAGGAAATTCGCTACAGAGGGTGACGAAGGGGATGCATCACATTTTTGTGACACGGAGTTTCGAATAGCGGTTATTGAACCTTATTTTTTTGATGTGTCATCTGATGAGGGGATTATCGATTTGTGAAGTTAGGGTGCTTGTATACAAAAGCAGGTTAGTTGCTTATAAAATCGGTAGAGAAATGTCTAATTAAAAACTGCACGTCGTTCCACAAAAAAATCTGTACAAAAATTTGAAATGTGTGTGCAACAAGCAGTGGAGGGCCAATTTGAAATTAGACGATCTCTACTTAAGAACGCCTACAAAAGAAAAATCCCCACACTAAGAAACCGCCTGACTATTTATTTAAGTAGATCAACCTGTACTGGTCTGTAGTTTAACGAAGGTTGAGACTGGAAACCCACTTCATTATGCAAACATTTTACGTCGCACTTACAAGCAGTATTATCCAGTAGGTACTTATCGATGAAACAGAAGTCAAGTATTTCAGTTGATCTGTGTCCAAGAAAGAAATGTGGACTTTGCGATAGGTCTTCCGAAAGACTGACTTATTACTCTTATCAAATATCATTATCTATGGTTTAGAAAGAGGCTTGTTAATGCGCATTATTTAAAAAATGAAATCAATCATGCACATTCTCATAAGAACAAACCATGATGAAATTTTCTCTTGATATGTAAACAAGCAGACCCCTACCTACTGTATATAAATTTTGGCCATTTTTGCAAAGAGTTATCTTCGCAGAGAATCACATGGCAAAAATATCTTCAGTTTGTGAAGTGGATAGCTATTCCATTATTGCTTTTGCTGTTCAATCCATACCTACATAGAGGTATGAAGAACAGGGTTTAAAGTTCACTCACTCGTCATAGAAAAGGAAGAATCCTCCTACCAGACGGGTGTGTCGTGTCTGGTGGGCAACTGCCCGACGATTGGTGTGCTAGACGCGCGGTAAACTCTGCTTGCGCGATGCAGGATTTTGCATGACGTCAGTTAGCATGTGGCGACGTAGATTCCCTCACACCTACTTCTTTTGTAAAGTATAAATGTGATACACTGAGAACAGCGTGTCTGCAAGCAGCCACGTATTAGCTACATACATACCTACATAGTTATTTGTTCAAGCGTGGATCACACCCACACAGTCGTGGGTACCTGTACCACAGCCGACGATGAATGAGAAGTGACTGGAGCTAGCAACAAGAAAGAGTTGGCGAGCAACGAGCAGCGTGTGCGTGACGGTGTCGAGCGATTACTCGCTGGTATGCGTATATACAAAGGGTGAGTTTCTCAACGAGTGTTCTGCTTGCCAAGCGAGCGTCGCTGAGCGAGTACTCTCTTTGGTAGCTCTTGTCGCTGCAACAAACGAGTACTCGCTGGCGGTGTAACTAGTCAGAGATCAACTATTAATATATGCATCTCTCTAGCTAACATAGGACCTACCATCTTTTGTACCTACGTTTCTTGAGCGAGAAAATCGTTGATAGCTACTCATTTCCTCGTCGGCGGGCGGTGGGACAGGTGCCGTATGCTATTCTGCAAACCTATAAAATCACAAGTACTTACATACTACATATACCTACATCGCTACCAACAGCTCATGTTTGCTCCCTCTGTCGCTGCAATTGCATCCTGTGTGACCCAACCTTAAGAAAGGGAGGTGGGTGATAAGGGTGGGAGGTGGATACAAGTATTAGAATACAGTTTAATGATGTTTTGATATTGAATAGTGTTTAGCAAAGTTTGCTTGTTATAATTAATTGGCTTTTTTTATTTTTATTATATTAACCGTCTATTTATTTTTTTCTTGCTTCAACTTATTCTTCCCGGTAGGTAATTTCATTTTAGTTGGTTTGCTTTCCTATTTATTTCCTGATTTTGATACAAAATAATAATAACACCCGCCTATTACTGTCCCACTGCTGGGCAAAAGTCTCGTCTCATACACAGTAGGCACGAGCGTTGCTCACCATGCTTACTCAAGACGGGTTGGCGATTTCAGACTTATATTCACGTTTAGTCACGTTTTTAGAAGTCAATAAAGAACTTTCGCAGTAACGTACATCGCTGTAATGAACTTTGCAACTATGATTTAAACTCGGGACTTACACATAACTCGCGAAATGTGGGTACTAGTATGTATAAGTACCTACACCTCTGCTAGGGTTGCTAACTTTTTTGAGAAAAATAACGTATCAAATTCTTTGAATGGGAACAAAAAAGTATTTGGAAGAAAAGAAAAAGTATTTTTCATACTTATGGGTGCTGCTAACAATTTTTTGTTTCTCGTAACTATAATTTAGATTTAAATAAATGAATAAATTGTTTTTCTGTTTCCCTCTTCTTGTCGCTTCAGATTCGCTACCGAAAAAACTTAGTGAAAGCTGAAGTGGCAGGAAAAGAGAGTGAATAACAAATGTTTTTCTTTTTTCATTTGGTTTGGTATCAGATATTGCCATTTATCAACAGTATTTTTCTCTGAAAAATTCTTTATCGATAAAAATAGATTTTCTTTTTTGAATCACCAGTATCGAAAAATAATTCAGTAAATAAATTACCCATATAAGTGTTTCGTTTTACCCTTCACAGTAAAGATTAGAAATAAAGTATCTTCGCATACGTTATTTTTAAGCAAAAGTTTAGAGTATATTTATCGAAAATAAAGTAGAATACGTTATTATAAAGTATGGTTGGCAACACTAACCTCTGCCTAACTCTTCGAGGGTTACAAGCGAAACATTATGTCACAGTTTCTATCCAATTTTGCAGGAACTACAACAAATCTCGTGGCACTTCTCACGTCAATGAAAACAGGAGGAAAGGATACTTGGAAAGTAAAACACATTAATTTCAATAACGATTATATTAATTAATTTATGCTTAGCTTCTTGGACATCTTCTATACTTTGAAGGGCTATTAGCGGTTTTGTAAGTATAAGTACCACTCGCCCGCCCGGTGACCTGGAACGAAGAGGAAATAATAATTAAGGAATTGTCAACCAATTAACGCAGCATGTTGCATTTGACTTCTGGATAAATGCTCCTCTGAAGTTGCGTGCCATCCGCCGGCTTCTGATTCTAAGAAGAAATGAATATCATGATTCTTTTGCGTTAAGATTAAGGCAGACGTAGTCTGTGTCCATTCGAACATTGTTATTAAAATTGGTGATACATCCATAAGCTTAAAGGCTCCTCCAAACAGGCGCGACACGCAACGCAAATCGCACGCGACACAAAGGTACCGCTCGTCGCGCGACAGGCGGTCAAGGAGCCTTAACAAGAAACTCTGAGGATAAAAATTAAATAGGCACCTATGTAGGTTCTTTATTTTAGTTTAAGAGTTTTTCGTCACTTGGGATGAGGATTGTGGATTCAAGTTGTAAGTAAATATTGTAAACTTGAACACTCAATTAGTCTTAGGTACCAGCATATTATCATTATAGGTACGTACCTACCGCAACTAAAACAAATGGCATAATATGGAACAGAATATAAATTCAAATTCAAATCCAAATTCTATTCGACAGCTATGTAGTGAGTGTGTTTAAATGTTTCAGGCGAGATATTTCTATGTATGATATGGTTAAAAATAAATCCTTCTCTCATTTAAATCTCAACAATACACATCCAGTCAGCCACAGCAAAATCTTTCAAAGCGTAACATACATGAAGCTTTATGTGCAGCGCTTGAGTAAATAAATCAAAAGCACATACTCACGCACAAAATAACAACGTGTGCATATACTAAAAAACAAACCATAATCCTACATACAGGCTCAAATTTCAATTAGAGCCACCACTAATTGAAATCAGCGTCCGAGCGTCAGGTATACAGGGGGATTTGAACGTCATACAAATACACCCCCTTACATCCCCCCTTTACCCCCTAAAGGTGGGGTTGTCTGTCTGTCTGTGTCCATGGCAACCCCTCTAGTGGTGCTATTATTAATTTTGACGAGAATACTTTGATTGATCGAAGCATTAAATGCAGAAGTTATGTTGAATATTTGCGAAGGGGAGTTTCAATTTTAAAGTTTGGAAAGGAAATATGTATGGGCAGTTTATTAGTGGGCGCTTTTGATCTGTTATTGATAATGAAATTGGAAGTGACTGGTTGAGTTTAGAAGTGGTAAGGTGAATTCAGGGAACTGAACAGTGAATGAAGGAAGTGCAGTGGTGGCCTAGTGGTCTTCTCCATTGGTACCTACTACGCTTTGGAATGGGCAACTAGCTTCATTTCAATGTTGAATTGTTATTTTCTATAATTTATTGTATTATGAATGTGTTAGTTTTATAATTTTAATGAACGTGATCTTATTTATGATTTCAAACACAATGTGAATTGTTCCTGAATAAAATTGAATTGAATTGAATTTTTCTGACTGACCCCTTTTCTGACCGACCCCTTGACAATTCAAAAGTACCTGTAATTGGTTTATTTGAAATAAATGCTTTGAGTTTGAGTTTGAGTATCGGCCCCGACTTACGAGTTGTAGGTCGTGAGTTCGAACCCAGGCAGGCACTTTGTGTATTTAATTTCATTACCACTAATATAATATAGTATATAGTTGATCGAAGACCACTGCTCTCAAAACCGCGAAGGAAAACATCATGAGGAAACCGGCATGTCCTAGAACCAAAAATTCAGAGACATATGACATCCACCATCTCGAACTGGACCCGCGTGGTGGATTACCTCCTACGCCCTCTCACAGAGAGGAGGCCTGTGTCCCAGCAGTGGGAGCGTTATAGGCTAATTATGCTAAGGTAAATACAAAGTTACATCGAAATAAACTTTTCATAACTGAATCGGCTACCAGTCTAACTGCATATAATTGAATACTAGTATTTTACATGCAGCCACTGTTAATTTTTTCAGTATTGTATAAAACCTGCTTATTACAAAATGCTAATGTGTTTGTTTGATACATTTTTGACATCTCAAATATTAAGACAGGGTTTATACACGACCCGATCGATAAAGGAAACCTATACTGTTTATCCAGTTATAAGAAGCAGTTATCCTAGAACGCGAATGAAGCAGTGGCATTTTACTTAGTTAAGTGTATTCTTCTTAGTATAATACTATATCTGGTATCGTGTTACCCAGTAACTGGGTTGTGGAGGTCAGATAGGCAGTCTCTCCATGTAAAATACTGGTATTCAGTGACATCCGGTTAGACTGGAAGCCGACCCCAACTGTGCGGGACAAGTGATACAGCATAGTGTGCATAGTTTTAATAATTCGTTCGTACTTGTAGACCCTTAGAGTTTCAGGGTAATTTAAATTTTTACACTGACAACCCGATTAAGACAGAAAATGTTCTGTTATCTTTTCCCACAAGCGCTCTGATTGGTTGAACCGCACTGACTTTCTAGATATTTCCTTCGATTCTGTTCTCTGATTGGACGCACCCAGAAACGTCGAGTTAGGACTAGAAATTTCTCGAATTTCATTTGTTCACTATATAAGCGGCGCCCGCTCGGCGCGAAGACAGGCTCCTGGCTGGAGGCTCTTTTGAGTAAAATCATTAAGGCACCCACAGGACAGTTCGGTTAAATAGCCAGGACCTCAGTGGTCAAAACTACGAGTTGCCATACTAAAAAAAAAAAAAGCGCGAAGACAGAATTATTTGAAACGTGATACAAGGCAGACGAAGTGTTTATAGCAAACCGGAAAAGTTACTAGACTCACTAGTTATATCAAGTTTATTGTGAAAGTACTCTAAATATAGAAGAAAGAAATCTCCAGTGGTTGTATTCCCCGCGAACCCAGCATACAAATGAGGCTGTAGGCCACACCAACATAGTTGCGAAAAGGCTAGGCTGATTGATTGAAGTGTATTCTTCTCAGTTTACCAGAGGCGACTCAAATTCAAGATAATTTTGCAACAACAAATCATTTGCAGAGAGGTCAAAGCTGTATATCTGATACACCTTAAATTACATGATCATTAAGTTTTGAACAGTAACAAACAACTAATTGATCATTACCTACAGCTAATTGGTACAGATGTCATTGTCTGAGATGTCGGTTGGTTATCTTCACGTTAAACCATCGCCTTTTTACCATTAAGGCTCCTTCAAACAGGCGCGATACGAAGACACCATTCGTCGCGCGACACGCGGTGCCTTTGTGTCGCGTGCGATTCGCGTCGCATGTCGCGCTCATGCATGAGCCTTTAACCTTTCATAATTAACTATCAAACGTCAAAACACAAAATATCGAACTTTCTTTGCTTTTTATTGACTGTTTAGTCAAAAAAACGCACATTCTATCTCCTTTCACAGTCTACCTTTATGGAGCCCCCTCTATGGAGGTGGCAGCTAATTAGAGATAAACTTTATTAAATTTCACTCGCCAAAGGGGTTTTTGTCTGTGGCATAGCGCCCTTCGTCCAACGCAGAGGGGTCTGTTTTAACTTTGAGCTACAAAGTTTTACTAAGAAAAAAATATTTAGTAATTTTTAATGGGTAACTTTTGATTTTATGGTTTCTTTCCGTGTGGTGGAATGAATAAAGTATTGGGTATCCTTTGCTTGTGTTACTCTTGGGTGTCGGAAAACGCAACTAAGGGAAGTACTTACCTATGTCAAGACGGTTTGGTTGATGCATTGCAATTGGCTTCTGGTTGCCAAATAAATCTTTGTATCTAAGTATATAATTTCAATTAGCAGTTCCAGAAGGCCTAGTCCAGCTAGCAGCCAGCGAAATATAAAGTAAATTCTCAATTTTCTCATTTAAAATCGTTCGAATGTACAGTCAGCAAAAGAGATAAGTATGCAGGGTCGCCGCATATAGTTGAAGTTTAGTAAGAAACCGATGACTGTTTTCGAATAAAATAAATAGACAACAAATTGATCATTCATCAAATTACATTTCATTCGAAAATATTCATCGGTTTCTTACTAAACTTCAACTATATCCGGCGACCCTGGATATTTATCTCTTTTCGAGTTCGTGCTGGGCCCAGTGGAGATTTCTGAAAAATTTAGTTTTATGTCTAAAAACTCGTACATATGAATTTATGTTGCAGGAGACATGACAGGGTTTACATTTCTATTAAGTAACTAGCTGACCCGACAGACATTGTCCTGTCCAATTTAAAAAAAAAACCGGGAAAATTTCCAATTTTTCTTTCCAGTAAACCCTAATTTGGACTATTACGAACATTTTAAATCAAAAAATAGCCAAATTGGTGTAGCTGTTTTTCTCAAGTACTGTAACTGTTTGTATTTCTCAAGTGATGCGCTTACCAACGAACAGCATTTCATTTTTATTTATATACTAGCTGTTGCCCGCGGCTTCGTCTACGATCCAGGATGAAAAGTAGCCTATGTTTTTACCCAGGGTATGGTCTATAAGTGTGCTAAATTTCATCCCAATCCGTTCAGCAGTTTTTGCGTGAAAGAGTAATAAACATCCATCCATCCTCACAAACTTTCACATTTATAATATACTAGCTTTTGCCCGCGGCTTCGCTCGCGTTAATTTAGACTTTGACTATCAATTCGGGTTATAATTCAATCATGATTCGAAAGACACGTGGCGCCATCTATTATCATAAGGACGTTATTGTTGTTTTCCTCGGGAACAGTACTTTTTTGCGGGATGAAAGGTACCCTATGTCCGTTTCTGTACACCTGACAACGTATATGCAAAATTTCAGGATGATCGGTTCAGTGGTTTAGGCGTGAAAAGGTAACAAACGAATAAACAAACTTACTTTCGCATTTATAATATTAGTTAGGATGTAAGAAATAGATACATAGATGATGATAACAAATGACGGTGCCCTACAGTTTCCTATTTAACAATTTCAATTTCCTGTATGATAAGATCCTGTGTTTTGCAAAATAAATGTATGAATGAATGAATGAAAAAGATGCATGAAATGCTTATGCAAAATGTAACTCCAAGAAAAAGATAGCCCATAACTTTCGTAGCATATATCTCATTCTCCCAGACTAAAATTATACAGGGTGGCAGGACATCGACTCGCAAACGGTAACCATGAATTCAGCACATGATTCTAGACACCCTAGAGTACGGAGTGGTTTTACGTCGGTTATCAAAAAAAAAAAAAAAACTGCGGTTTTATAGAAAAGCGAAATAGGTTAAAATAAATTAATAATTAATAATAATCTAATAAATAATAATAATCTAATAAATAATAATAATCTAATAAATAATAATATTAATAATAATCTAATTTAAATCTAAGTTAATCTCACCTACGCGGTCAATTTGTATGGCAGAGCTAATTTATTTTTAAATAACAGACGAAAAATTTCAACACAGGGTTGGTTCAGAACCATGTACTGAATCCAAGGTGACAGGTTGTGCGTCGATGTCCCTGCCACCCTGTATATGGACCTTGAATTATAGATATGTCTCCTTATTTGAAAAAGGTACTGCGATTTAGACTTAGGGGCAATTTTTATATTTTGAGAATGTTTGCATTTTAATATCAGTCAAAAATACCTTGATTTTAACAACATTTTTGACAAGCTTTTGACATTGATTGTCGCCGAGATGAGATTGAGATCTTTTATTTTAAAACACCAATACGCAGCTACTCCCCTTTACGTTACAATCAGCCGTGTCTTGTTATAAGTGATTTAAATGCACCTCGTATGGTCACGCGTCACTTCCTGCACGCGACTCGTTGGCTTTGGGGTGAAACGCGTGAAACATGAAATGACCATATGTCGTTAAACTAAGTGACCGGGTCTGACTGATTCACGTTAAGTTTTAAATGTATTAAATGATAAATGATTTCTGTAAGTAGGTTTGTACAAACACTTTTACACGTCAACCACATTTTAAAAACTAGGTGAAGTCAGCGTTTCCTATCTGACTACTCTGAGAAGAAAGGCCGAAACAAACTCAGAGATCACAGTCTCTTTTAAAGTCCAGACATAACGGTCAGATAATGTGAAGACCTTGTAGATTTGTGTCTTAAATGGTCATTTCAGGAAAAAACACACTGGACGAGTGGTCCAGTCAGTGCACGCATTTGTCAGTAATCGTGAAGCTCAACTCAGAACTTAAAGAGCTCAACCACTCGACGAACAACACAACAACACTCGTATTTATACAAGAACTACATTTTTTTTAACGAGTTCTGATAAAATAATTAGTTCTTCCGTATATAAAAGTTCAATATCTACTAAAGTTACAGTTTTTTAGAAAAACGGCAGCCGCCACATAACGGCCTTCATGAAAATGATGGCAGTGGGGTTTAACTTTACAGTGTCAAAAATCGCTCTCTAGAAAAACACACCAACTTACTTTCGTAAAATAATAACGTTTCAGTGACGGCATGCGCCGGTAAATTGCGGACGCTATGTGGCGGTCACTGCCCTTCTAGGGAATGGAACTGTTTGACCGCCGCGCCGTGCCGAGATAGGCCACAGTAAAAAAAAAACTGATATTTACAGTAAAATGAATTAGGAACCTGAAAGTTACTTAGCAAATGTATTTTTTTATATAGGGAAGATAAATGCGATAAATTAGATAATCATTTACTGGCTCAAACATGAGTACAATACATACAGCACAAATTGTCAGCATACTAGAGTCTATGTTAAAAATTCAAAAAAAAAACAGACTACTGCGTTTGCCTTGGCTTAGACAATGCCATAATAATGGAGATATAATGTCACTCAGAGTCATTTTTTTAAATATCATGATCAATATCATAAAAAAATGTTGATCAGAAAATTGGATCTAAAAATTTAATAAAATTGCTCGAGAACGTAAACAATGAAAAGAAAATTATTTAAAAATGTAAAAACGAAAGGGATTGTGATTGTGAACGTGTTACGCAATAAGGCTTGAGTTGTTTATAATTATGAAGAACAAAATCAAATGGGCGAGCAGCCGTCATCTGTTCCTCACTGCTCCGCCATCCGACGGGCGGGAAAAACGGCGACTGAATCTTTACAGTATTTTAATCTCACAAAGCGACACGCGCTTTACTTGTGGTAACTAAGTGTACCTACAAACACGCTGTGAATTGTCGTTGTCTACCTAAATAAAATAATTTTCATAAAGTTTCCTAAATAATTTCCTATGAAAGCCACAAAGTACTTTGTAAAAAAAAAAAAAAAAATTATATACTCTATGAAAACATTAATTAGTTGCCGGACCATCAGGTTTCAACGTCTCTGCTTCATTTTCACCCATGAAAGAGTTTTAATAACTGCATGGTGGAGGCACCCTGCGCCGCGGGGCCCAGGGGCCCGGGGGTCAGCGTGATCCGAAAACAGAGGTAGAATCAATATTGGCGGCCTCCCTATGTACAGACAGCGACAGAAAGCGGTGGTCATTTTGGAATTTTTGTAATTCAATATTGTTGATACGACTAAGGACAGGAACGTTCTAAGTTTATCTTGGACATCACCAATATTGGTAATAGAAAATATCATGAAAATACCGGGACTTGTAAGGTATAATAAATAGAAGTCATAAATGTTCAATTGCGCACGCCATCTCTATGAGATGAGGCCTTTGTCGTGTAGTAGTGTAGTGGGGCAAAAATAGACTATAACAAAAATTATACTCAAACTCAAAGCATTTATTTCCAATAAACCAATTACAGACACTTTTGAATTGTCAAGGGTCGGTCGCTCAGAAATATGAAGCCATTTGCGGTTCCAAAGCGTAGTAGGTACCTATGGAGAAGAACGGGCAAGAAACTCCATGGACACATTTTTAAATCAAAATATGGTTACAAAATATTGGTTACATCATTCATGTTGAAATTATGCATGTGAGAACGATGCAGAACGTTAAAAGCGTCCGTAAATAAAAAGATAAAAACAATTCAAATACTAAATTAAATTAAAATAAGCCGTGGCAGTTAAGAGATGACCAGTTTCTCCTGACGGCGCCCGTTCACGAACATGACGCATGGATTACTAAGGAGTGGAACTCCCTGACAGAGTCTGTGTGTCTCGATGCCTTGAGTCTTAAAGTCTCGAATAAATAAGTTAAACTTTTCGTGGCAAACGTGCACTATCGTTGACAGCATCTTCATTTACCATCTGGTGAGATAATGGTCAAAGGCGAGCCTATCAATAAGTAAAAATTCGTAGTTCCTAAAATAAAATAAAATAATAAAAAGAATGTAATTTATGTGTACATATAATAAATATGTATTTGTTTAAATATACCTTACATAAATCCACTATTCCACTATGGGCTGAACACATCTTTCGCAGAGCCGACAATCGTTGGGGAAAACAAGTTTTAGAGTGGAGACCGCGTTTAGGCAAACGTAGTGTGGGACGCCCGCCGGCCAGATGGAGGGACGACTTGCGAAAGGCGGCTGGCAGAGACTGGATGAGGAGAGCCGAAGATCGGGCTCAGTGGTGTTCACTAGGAGAGGCCTACGTCCAGCAGTGGACGAATATAGGCTGATGATGATGATGAAATCCACTATTCAGTAAGTTACAAGCAAGCAATGCTTTGCAAGTTTTCATTCATTAAACATTTCAGACCGATGTCAAAAGACTTCAGTCGCCGACAGTACGACTTTATGTATCCTTTGATCGTGCTGCCCAGTCAATTAGCACGGTAGCCACATGAAACGTACCTTTAAAAGGAATTTGAGTACCTATGTAATAGGGATTATTGACGGCAAAGCCTTTGAGTACCTAGGGTTGAAATTAAGTACATATTTTTGTATCTGTGCGCGTGATCTGGTTTTTGACTTGTATCTGAAATAGAGTAAAAAGTCTATAAGTTTATTTTCAGAAAATTGGTAGCTTTTTGTTCTTTGATTGTTACCGGATTACATTCTAAAAAAATTATTTCAGTAAATCACTGAAAGAAATTTTTAAAATTTTAGAATCTTAATATTATTTCAATTATCATTTGGGTAACATTTTCCTAATTATGTTGGGGTTGGCTTCCAGTCTAACCGGATGCAGCTGCTATTTTACATGAAGCGACTGCCTGTCTGAGCTTCACAACCCAGTTACTGGGAACACGATACGCCTTGGTAGGTATTCTAATACTTATTTCAATATTGGTTATAGATGCTTGACTACCTACAAGTGGGTATATTTTTTACTAATTGACTATGCATGTTGTAGTTGATCTTGTGGTTGCAAACGCTACTGCTGGGCAAGTGGTCCTAGTTTCGATTCCCAAGTCGGAAAAGGTGTGTTGGGGTTTTCATCAGAAATTTCTCGGTAGCAGCCCAGACTTTGGATTTGTGCGCGATTGATGGCGGTATGCTGGCCCCCTGTTACTAGTTAACTTAAATATAATGGGGGGAAATGTGGGTGTAGGTACTACGGGTACACCTCTGCCTGACCCTTCGGGGAATTCAGGCGTGATGTTATAATGCTAAATAATTAAGCTTGCTGTTGTTGATTGATGATTGTTGTTTCATTTCGTCGCCCCTTTTTTAATTCATTAATTAGTGTTTTTTGTTGTTATATAACTAAGAATTTTGGTTTTCGTAGTCATTCCGCCATTGTTTTTTTTTAGTACCTATAGCCTGCGGTTCACTCGCATCTATGGGAAGGGAAAATATTGATTTCGTCATTCTGAAACTAAAAATCACTTTTTCATTTTGAGAAGAAACGCCGAAATAAAGTTATGTGCTCGGAAGAAAGTATCCTATGTTTCAAGATATGGTTTATATGTGCCACTTCCAAATCCGTTAATCTGTTCATGATAACAAAAATCTATAAACCAAAGGAAGGAAGGAAAGATGTCAGAATTACATACTTACAATACAGAGAAATGTCCTGCCTGACTGATTCATCAATGCAGAGTTTGAACCACTGATGCAGAAACCATGACAGGCGTGTAGGTTCCTTTTCTGATGTAGACTTACACTAAGAAAGGATTTTTGGAAATTCTACCCTTAATAAGATAGAAATATTTTTTTTTAAATTCTGTACAAACAAGACGCACTTTACAAAAAACTAGGCAAAATACATACATTAATAAAAAGTAGACAAAAGCCTCGTATTCAAACAGTTAAAAGTTTGACAATGTTGACCATTGCTCAGGGCAGGTCAAAACCAAAGACACACATTGCGTAGTGCGTTGCGACACTGGTAAATGACAAAAACAAACACAAACAAAACATGACATGAACTACTTAAAAAAAAAACCAATGATGATGATTCTTTGATGACGATGATGATGATTTCTTTATGATCTTGTTCTGGATATAAAAGATGATAGTTTGAATGAAAATCCGTCATTTTTCATGTCAAATTAATGTTTGTTATTGGGCTTTCGGTAAAAAAATATGGAACGTGGGTTTCAAGATTTTCAAATATTTTACGCCGGATGAAAGTTACATAATATAACATCACGGCTGTATTCCCCGAAAGGTAAGGCAGAGGTGCACCTATAGTACACGCACATTTCGCCAGTTATGTTTAAGTCCCATGTAATAGGGGGCGAGCCTATTGCCATCAATAAATCATGTAATAAACTAAATAATAATTATGTAATGATGCTTGAAAATACACAAAGTTGACTTATTAATTGTGTTCTGAATGTTTATTATAATAATGAAATGTATTCTAAATGTTTATTACAAAATAAAAAAAATGATTGTATTTTAAATATTGATTTTTTTGTTAATTTGTATGTAATATCGATTTTAATTTCTTAGGTATATTGTTAAATAGTGTATGCCTTAGTGGGTAGTTTTTTGAGTTATCATAACCTAACTTTAAGACCTACTGTATCACCAAATATCACACTAATAAATATTTTGACTTTGACTTTGATCAAACCGGGCACAAATCCAGACAGAAAAATAAAGTTTTTACGAGAAGTTCCGAAATATTTGCGGACTGTATAAGTGCTAGTTACGTAGTACACTTTATTGCACACCATTCTTTACAGGGTTGACGGGACATCGACGCACAAAATGGAAACATGAATTCAGCACATCATTACGTAGAAATACGAGTCACGTAGAATTGTTTGTCGGTTATAAAAAAAGAACTGCTTTTTCAAAGAAAAGTGCAATACCTACGTGGTCGAAATGTTTGGAATAGCATTTTTTTTTTTAAATTACCTTCGAAATATTTCAACGCAAGGGGTTCAAAATAATGTACTGAATCCGATGTCCTTGTCCCGCGACGATCTCCTTGCCATCCTGTATAATGCTGTGTGTTGGGTAAGCGCATCACTTGAGATCGGCTGGACCAATTTGGCTATTTGTTATTTTAAAATGTTCGTAATAGTCAGAATTAGGTTTTAGGCTTATAATATAATAATAATAAAATAAAATTATAAATAAATAAAATTATTATTATAAATTTTATTTTTTATAATTAATTATAATGATAATATAAATTAATGATTAATAATAATTAATAATTTTTATAAATTATTATATTATTTTAATTATTTAAAAGTTTCCCGAAAAAGTTTAAAATTCGGTAAAAACTGGACGTCCTTTTCTCTATGGGATGAATTATTGAAATTTTGACAGGACAACGTCTGTGGGGTCAGCTAGTATCAAATGAAGTCCTATTTAAATATGAACTATACTACCATTAAAGTAACAAATCACCCTTTAAAGTGCAGTTAAAACAGAGCGAAGAAAGGGCTGCACTCACAATGGAATCAGTCGGAACAATTAGTACTAACTGAATGTTGTGAGACCAGCAGACGAATTAATACCATCGGCTTAATAGAACCTTTTCCATTAGCCGTGTAGGGATTATAGAATGTGTTTTGGTGTAGCACCGACTTTAAAAAGGAGGAAGAATTTACAAACAGTATTTCAAAAACCATACTTTAAAAAACTTTTTTTACAAATAAAACAACAGACTTCCGTAAAAAAAAACACTACTAAGTGATTATTACACTTATATTACTTACTTAGTATTTTTGCACTTTTTAGTGGTGGTACCTACCCCACACACATTCGTATACCACTACTTGATGTGTAAATAACAGTGACAGGAAGTTATTAAAACGTCATCAATATATAATAATTGGAAAAAAATACGCATTATTAAGGGAAACACAAAAACTTCTGGTCAGATCTTGATCAAGCACCAGCTTTCAAATAAAAAAAGAATCATCAAAATCGGTTCACCTAGAAAAAAGTTCTGAGGTAATGCACACACAAAAACATATAGTCGACTTGACAACCTCCTCCTTTTTTTTTGAAGTCGATTGAAAAGGAGGAAGACTTTAGTAACAGTATTTCAAAAAGTTTAATTTAACATAAGTTTTGCCTATTTTTCGTTTGAAACTAAAAGATGCAGGAAGGATTTAGTTTGTAATGATTGCGATTTTTGCGATTGGATACTTACAGTGTTAATTATGGTTTATACCATAATTTTAATTTAATTTTAATGTTTATAATGTAATTTTTGTTAAATAAGGTATGAATGTTAACACAAGGAGAAATCACAAGGTAAAGGTATGTATAGAAATATATATTCTCTATATTATTGCTTCTATTCATAGATTTTGGCATAAAGAAGCAACTTGGCTTCCTTTAGCAAGTTTTTCATTGTAATAGAGAGAGTAGGAATTGTTCTGTTTATGATGTAGGTAATAGGTTCTGCCCGCGACTTCGTCCGCGTGAAATTTCTGGTTCCCCCGACCCACCCCGTCGCATCGCATCGCCTGCCCGCGCTGTTACTTGGTTTTCGCTTAGCGTTCTTTCTGACTTTTTTCTTTTTGCTCGGCTTTAAAGGGTCCTAGCGTGATGTTAAATAGCCAGTAGCTTTCCTCAAGAATTGGGTAGTTGGTAGTTCCAGGGATCACCCTTACATTATACCGGCTGAAAATCATAATAATAATAATAATAGAGCGTAAGAGATCTGATCGTTAGCTGCCTCAAAAGTGGCGGAGTCTAAAGTTGCAGCATGTTAAAGTTATAAAAAAACTTTAGAAAAAAGTCATTTCATACCGCTCGACAATCTGATGGGACGACTTTTAGGATCATGTTCATCCAAAAAAAATAGTCAGCTGCATGGAAGGAAGTGAGGGAAATCTATACTCTATACATACATACATACGAATAAATAAAATTTAATCTGTTTGTAATGTCAAAATAACAGCTTTTTACTAAATGCGAAAGTATATACGGGACTTATAACAAAATACCAATTTTTTTAATTTTTATCCGTCTGTTTGTCTGTCTGTTTGTTCCGGGTAATCTCCGAAACGGCTGGACCGATTTTGACAGGATTTTCACTGGCATATAGCTGATGTTATAAGGAGTAACATAGGCTACTTTTTATACCGGCAGCACGGTCCCGTTGGATAATTTCCGACATCCACGCGAGCGAAGCCGCGGGCAGCAGCTAGTCTATAATATATATCGATGGTGTAGTATCAATATCTAATAACTAAAAAACCATGATTTTACAGGAGGCGAAAAAAACGTTTAATTTCTATAGTTGTTTAACATTTGAATCAAAAATTTACTTATATTTAAAAATTAGTAGGTAACGCTTGTGATGGTGATAATGATTTCAGACCTTATGTCTTTTTGCAAATACGAGCTCTTTCATATTTTACCCACGAAAATGCAATAAAGTGAAAATCGCTAAAATGTTAGTGATATTGATACCTCACCGTCGATATGTCCGTCGCCCAAATGAAAATTAATTTGCATACATCTCCATCAGCCTTCATGCTAGTATTCACGCTTTTATTAATTCTAGCCATAATTTCATCTTTCACACAATCCATCCATTTATTCCTTGGTTTTCCTCCATTCATATTTATGGTAACCACATACAAAACTTTCACATAAGTACTAATTTTAATTTGATATGCTCATCATGGACAGCAAAACAATGAAATGAGTAACCAATCATATTAACTGATCCTGGCGGCAGACGTATTGGCTCCATTGGATTATAGGACCCCTTCCATTAAAGACAGTACAGCGCCCTACGAGTCCAATTCAACAATGCCTACAGGATGTTGATGGGGTTGCCCCGATACTGCAGCGCATCAGGGATGTTCGCTGAAGCTCATGTAGACTGTTTCTACACGGTGATGCGGAAGCGGTGCGCATCCTTGGTCCGTGGGGTGCGGGGCAGCGCCAACAGCATCCTCTCTATGATAGCGAGCAGGCTTGATTGTGCGTTTGTGAACCACTGCTGCAAGGTTTCGGCTGGGCCTGTCACCTTGCAGCAGTGACGTCACAATCTCTTTTCTGTTTTTGGTTTTATTTTTGTCTTCATACGTGTATTACTAACATAGTTTGTAAGTATATTGTTACTAACACTATGAGTCTTGTTGCTCGAAATAAAATTATTATTATTATTATTATTATTAGCAGTATTGGGTTGGGATTATACAATTTGTCCGTGTAGTGACTTCATAAAGATGAGGTAAGGTTGATGTGGACGTTGCCTCTCAATCGTGGAAAGAAAAGGTAAATTTGTGGTTCCTTATTCAATAGTTCTGTACAGCGATTGTGAAGGTGTCATCAGATTTTTTTTTGACTACGCTAAACCCAAGAGCCAAGGCGTCATCCTGTATATCGGGCATTAAGCTTGGTGCAACTACGAGTACCTACATGCACCTGAGATCCTAGCACGAACACGCGAGGATTTTATAATCAAAAATACAACTACTCTATTTCATTTCTGTAATTTTTTTTTACAACAGGCACAATTTGTGTCACCCATGGACAACATGAATAAAGTCTTAAAATTAAGTAAATGTTATGTGCGGAACGAGTGTTCCAATTTTCAAATCGTTCGATTTACGTTACTTTTATTTCGCGCGCTCGTGCTAGGCCAACGGTTAGTTTTTTCTGAGGAAGAAAAATGGAAGAAAATATGACAAGTGAGTGTGGTCATGACTGTGGTCATAGTAATTCTAGCAGTGTTCAAGAAAGTGATGATCGCACCCATACATACAGTCAAACGGGTAAACTAGAGAAATATTTTTAATGTCACTAGGTTCTAGTAAAAGCTAAGCTTACCAATCAGCGCTGTTTTGCCGCCGGCCGACGAAAAGGCTTGCCGATCTGATTTGTAAAAATTTCACCGCGAAAACTTGGGTGACGTGAGCTGTCATTCAACGTGATGCTAGGGAGTAACACTATTGACACATCACTTCTGGCTCACTTCGCCTAAGTTTTCACGGTGAGAGTTTTAGAGAACAGATAGGCATCATCAGGATGAATAACTGCTTACGTCACCAAAGTTTTACGATGAGATTTTTACTGAAAAGACCTGCTGGATTTGATATTGATTGCGTTAGCCAATCAGTATAGCATTAAACGAGCGAATACAAAAGGAACAGTGATGTAGAAGAGCAGAAATGTTTAAGACAGAACTTGCTTATGAACGGAAGGGTTACCGAGTTAGATTTTCTAGTGTTGAGTACAAACATTATGCAACAAAATATGCTAGCCAAACGGTGTAGAAGAGAAAATTAAATGTCTGGAAGTTTCTACATTGCATGTTAATACTAACTATGATTAAATTAGAATATCCTTATTTATTATTTAAGTATCTAAAATAGGTAATTAAGAATTATTTGCATGACAAACTTAAAAGAAAAAGAAAACTAAAATAAAGCCAAGTTTACAACTAAAAGAGAGCAGAGCATTGCATATTGCTCTGCGTTCTTGCATAATATGTGCACCCAACTTTAAATACTCTAGGATGATGAATGAGTTTAGTAAGTAATTATTTCTAAGTAGAAGTACTTATGATTTAGACGAAATTCTTCCCTGGAGACAGCTGAAGTTGACGATTCCTCGACCGGACTACTCTCCCTCAGCCTAATGAAGCTGACTGACGACGAAATCTGATGAAGCTGGCAGTGTGATGTGGTAGATGAGAACCAGAAGGTCAGTTGTCCTACTTAAAAAGCTTTAAAATTCAAGTCACAAACTCATCGACAATCAAATTAAAAAACTTGTCAAAAATGTAGGCCAATTAGAGGTGTTTATTGACAGATTTAGAATGAGATTAGAATGGGAACGTTCTTAAAAATACGGGAACTGCCCCTTTAGTCGTCATGAAGCAACTCCAAAACTGTATGGAAGTGATTGCACTTAGTTTTTACCTAATTGAAATTCTGTGTAATTCAGTTTTCAATTTACAATGATCTGCTAAAATGTGAAAATTCTCATTTAAAGATTGCCAAAAGAATTTATAAACATTAAAAAAAGTCGAAGTGTCATAGAAAAAAAGAGATACAATGAGCGCCAATAGTGCTTACATTTTATTTTTGTTGAAGCAACTTTTTTATGAACAATATTTTGTATGGCAATCGCATCGCAGGCGCAGTGTTCCTATTAGTAATACTTCGCAATAATTATGTAAATAAAAAGACTATAGGCAGCTAATTAGGCAGTTGATAGAAGAATATTATTAAACTTTTTACGATGTAAGCTGCAGATTACAAGTAGCGTGTGTGATGCTAATTAATGATATGTTGTTATGTGTACCTTCTACTAACTTACTGTTTTGCACAGTAAACGCGCCATAAGGGCAAGGATACATGCGTCAGGTTAAAAAAAAAAACTCAATCTCGGGTTTTTTATATATTTAGAACAAGAAATGTATAGTTACAACCATTGAGGATATTAAATATCATATTGTAAAAACTATTGTATAAAGTGAAGAATGTGACATTTTTTCCATATTTTTTTTATTATAATTAATTCCAATAAATTAATTAATTATAGACACATAAATTACGTGAAAATATTAATTAAGAATTACGTAAAAACAGCCAAGTATCTACTGATGTAAATATATTGGTTATTAATGCTTACTTTTAGGAATGAGTATTCTTTTTTATTCAAAATCTTTCTAATCCGTTATCGAAAGAAAGATGGCGTGTAGAATTATGCAAACGCTTGCTTTTTCCGGTTGATTACATGTCATTATGGAGAAAGTTAGCGGATTTGGAGAACCCTACACAAAATCCTTAAAACGATCTTATAAATTATCGGAAACAACATTTATGACTAAGAGCGACACTAAAACTGCTGTGGACACTAAAATATATTATCTGTCAAAATAATATAGCAATTGTTTTGACATTTTCATACATTTTTAAACTTGTTGGACTGTCAGAGACGCGGCCATGCGGCTACGGGTAATGAGTGCAATATCGATGGTAAGTTGATGGTAATTTCAGACGCAAAGCTGACTCTCTGAAAAGTCGTCTTTCTACTTTCCAACTAAAGGCAAGTATAGTTGGAATTTAGAATAAATAAGTAGTTCCAGTTTTAGTGTTTACCTTAGTCGCCTATTCTTGTGCAAATTATAATTTCTCACAAAAGCTATAAGGTAGAGGTAATTTATTAAACCGACACAATAATTATTATAGAAATACCTAATTTTTAGGTACAATATCAACTAAATCGGTTAATACCACCAACACATATAGACATCTACCTTCTTAATTTTATAATAATTCATAAAAAGACGAAAATTAAATTTTTAACATTGATTTTTTAAATGTTAATACCGGAAGATCTTAAGTGTTTTTTTAAACTTTTTTTTGCATTTTATTACTTTTATAAAATACGTATTTGTATCAAAGTGACGTCAGCGAGAACAAGGAAAATGGCTGACCGAATTATTCATAATCTCATTTTTTTAATTATTATAAATATCATTGCTTTCATTGTCTAGTACACCTTAACTTTGAAGTTGGTAAAATACTTATTCAATACTTTATTTTTTGAGATTCTTATCTTACGATGCATTTTTTTCTAAATTATTTCCTAGCCTTATTGAGTCTGTGGGAAGTCGGATTGATTTTACACATTAGAAAATTCACACGAAGGAGACCAGGAGAAGTGTTAGCACTTTCCTGGTCTATGGTTATGGGTTTATGAGTAGGTATTGACTATCAGTATGCACTAGGAGTATCACAATCTACTCTGTATGACACCGAGTTAGTTCCCATCGCGTCGAAATTATTGCAAAAGATAGTGTTGTGACACTATTGCTGACTGGAATAGAATTTATCGATAGTGATCACGATAAAATTAAACTAGCTAAGATATACTGAAATGTGAAACGTACCAACAATACGACAGCAAGTTCTACTGATGAATACGAAATGGGAACCAACTGTGATCATGCAGCTTAAGAGGAATCAACACCGAAAACGAATACTAATAAATAGACAGTGAAATTGATATTACATGATATTACTTTTTATTTTAAATTCGAAACTATGGGTTATTAATATTTTTTTTATTCATAATTCGCTTACCCGAAGCAGGACCGATCCTTTGATGTTTATTTACATATTTATTGCAATCTGTTTTTTTACCCGACGGCGTATTGTCAAGCTAATTTCATTCTAATATGTTTGTAAATAAAGCTTTTTATCCTACGTCAGGTCGATTTTATTTTACCTCTCGCTCCGGTTTTCACTGTCTATAACGATTATTCAGGGATAAAAACACATAGGGCTATTTTAATCAGAATCGTCAATTAGATTAGTTGATAGGAATTTTATTCGAAACAAACCGTACAACACTATGTGTTCGGAATATTTGTGACGATGATCATGCGTTATAGGGAAGCAATAGGCTGCTAGAGTTAGCTGTATTTATAAAATTATCGATAGACATTAAACTATTAAGCTATACTACTAGAGAAACGGATCCAAAATACAAGGAAGTACAAGGTGAGCAAATTTAGTATTAAATTGTATAAATAATTTTATAACAATACAGCTGTAGCAGCACACAAGTATCATTAGGTGTTGTGCATTGCGTTCTGTACTCTCGCTAGCAATTTTGACATTTATGAAGTAATAGTAACACATTTAGTCGATGTCTCGATTTTTCTACGACGTCAAAAATATTTCAATCGTTATGCTGAGTTATCGATTGGGGAGCTGTGTCACAACATTAGACGCGGCGTTCATTATTAAATTGAGCATATTATTTGGCGCGTCGAACATCGGGACACAGTTAGGTGTTTACACTGAAATATTTTTACGTGCAGAAATATAAAACTTACGTATTTATTTACTATGGAAGATCATTTCTTCATTTGTGACCTAACTATCGGAATCGCGTCCATCTCGGCCACAGTGATAATTATTTGTGCTTGCGTCCGAGTTTAAGGCCATTCCATTCTACACGATAAGCTGTATAGAAAAACTCTATATGCTTTTATTCCCATCTCACTATTTCCTATCATAATTTCACACTGGACAGTCAAACAGTTCACGCAGTTGGAGTATTATTTTCAATTGATTTACTTATTAAATATGGGCATTAATATGTTTTTGTACGCGTGATTGCATGATTCCAATCACAGAACAGAGAGGCATTCAGGCTATGGGCTAGCAACCTATCTTATCTACTATCGCAACCTTTATATTAAACACTTTATTGCCGTATGTAGTCTCAAGCGGCGTCAGCGTTTGCGCTCACGCTGCTTGAAGCTCAAATCCCTTAAGGGACGGATCATCAAGATACATACATTCCTTATAATTATTATAAAAGTGGTGTTCAATGATTCACAGGAGAGAATTGGTAACAAGTTATTATGGCACATTGACATACATCCATGCTAGGCAAAGCTGATGCTTTCGATTGGGAAAATGTGAATATCGACACAAGAGGAAGCGTTTAGGAAATTATGTGTGCCGACTAGTTTGTGGCGCGTGAAATAAACTTCCCATTAGTTCTCTGTTCTGTGATTTAACTTACGTTAATATTTTATTCATTAAATTACGATCGATCGTCACGTGTCTCTTTAACTTTATTTTTGCTAATTTCACAGCCTCATTGTCAATTAGCCTATGCGTATTAGAGTATTGTTTCTGTGTTGCCAATTAATTACGATTTTTAAAATTTTTAATAATATTATTATTTTTTAATTTCATAAAAATGCATCAAAACACCTTTCAAAAAGTAGCCGTTATGCTATTGATCAGATCATCCCTTGACACTTAGTGGGGTTAGTTACTTAGCATCGACGTTTTTATCCACAACCTATTTACCATAGCTTTGTAGACAACTTCGATGGTTCAAGTTTTAATTACTATGCGTTTTCTGTAAAATTATGGTCACACTTCTGATTCAGTCGATTTTATTTTTCTTTTATTGTTCTCCTCCCGCGGCCCGTTACGATTTTTCTTAAAATAGGTTTTTTGGATTGCTCTAGCGATGCCTAGCAAGGTTTTGTTTTTTAATATTTATAACACAGGACATGTGACAAAAATTTATTTTATTATTCGAATAGCAGTTAAAACATGAACCATACTGAATTAGTAGAACGTTTTGCGAGTCTGCCGCTTACATCTATGAAGATATGAATTACAGTATATTTTAAAATACATACAAAAATATTAAGTTAATTATGGTGTAGTTATTACCCGTGTGTTCTGTTTATAAAATTCACAATTATTTTTATTGCTTTCCGCGTTACGTACTACGGGCATTGCCCTCTAAGCTATTGAGCACTATTATTAATTATTATTATTTTTTATAATTATTACCGAAAGAAGAGGGGCGCACAAAACATTCTACTAACTAGTCACGTAACACCTAACCAAACTCCTAACGAACAATTTCACTCCAAAATATCATTTTTGCATATTTTATCATTCTGCAATCTCATTATTTCTTATTTATTATCTAAAAAGTCGATGAAATTTCAGTAAAATACTTTGGTGTTTTATGTTTCGATTCAATACGACGTATTAAGCTTCATTTTACGCAAATATTTGAGAAAAAAAGTTTAAGAAGGACTCGTAAAATTGTGTAATTTAACCGAATTATGACATTTTTTTACCAAACCAAGTTAGCACATCCAAGCTCCCGACCTAGATTAATTGCCCGATATATATTTCCCTAATAAATAAATCAATTTAGGTTAAAGTTATCGAATTCTCGAAAAAAGACATAATTTTTTATCGACGTTAATAAATAAACTGGTGACTAACACTTTTGTGTTCATCTGTACCATTCATGACTAGAGACGAGACTATTCGACGATATATCGAAATCGATAAAAACTAATATTTAGGAATATAATAATTATAAATTATACATTAAATAAGTTAAATGCACACTAAGTTTACACATAAAATACAATTAATTGCACATACACTAAATTAATGACAATTAATCTAAGATGAAAAAATTTATGACAAAATTATCGTTAAGATTATTATTATCAACATTGATCATTAACTTCAACTATTCAAAATATCAAATATTTTTTTTATTATAATTTAATAATGATTCCTTTCGGAATAATAATGACTAGAATAGTTGAAATTTTCATGCTGAATGAAAACAACACAAAACACAACAACTATTTTTAACCTAAGAGACAACTACATAGTATAGATAATAAGTAGTTAGCAAATCTTGTGCTTCACACGCCGACCATACAAATACTCATTTCTTAACCAACCGTTAAAATTAAAACAAACATTATCGGCATTTGAAACGTCACTTCAAATTGACAGCTGTCAATGATGACAGGTGAAGTGACGTTTAGAAATGCCTAGGTAACTCACGAATTTTCTATAAATTAATAAGAGTACTCCTAATAAAAGTATTAAGACTAAAAAATGGAATGTCAAAGCATTATCAAGCTGTATCGAAATCAAGCATTTTTTTTTTGTAGATTTTATATTATTAAATTAATGGAAAAAATGAGTGAATCAATTCGCGCGTTCTGAGTGCGGATAAACAAATAGTTTACAATAAATAGTAAACAAGGTGGCATGAACCCCACAATACATGTTGATACTATGTCAATCAACGCCTCTTCGAGTCATTTTTGACGTTTTTAATAATATTTTTTTTATTAAATTACTGGCTATTAGTTATTGCACGTTTTACATTTATAATAAATATATAAATACTTGTAAATTTTTATCTCCATCTTTTGGTATGTAATGAGTAGATACCTATTTATTTTAATATTTGAAATGTTACAAAACTGTTTTTTTACATAATATTAAGTATATATTTTTTTTACAAAAATCGTAGGGTCGTTAGGACGGCACGATATTTAAAATATCTATTCAAGTTCGATGTTTCATAGTAGGTCTTTGTCGGGTAAAGTTTATGATTTTTAGATCCTAGTGTGACGTGTTCAGACGCGGCGTTACAGATTAGTTATTCATTTATTATTTAAATTAAACAACTTTTTTTTTTCTATTTACAAATTTCGATTTAGACTAAGACAATTAAAGCCTAGGTCGAATAGACGCAGGGCCGCATCCATACATTATTATTATAGCAGGTACCGATCATATGTTTAGACATCGATTTAATTATATTTTTGGAACGATATCGTTAGACTAGAGTATGCACCATTGTTCCGCGAACGGACTCGTCCTCGCCGCGAGGGGTGGCTGGGGGTGGGAGATGGGTTGTGGTCGCGGCATCCCCCCGCCCCGGGGGCCAGGACCCGTGCCCCCGCCCCGCGCTCGCCTGTGCGCGCTCCCCAGAAATGGCTCGATCGATTTTCGCCCGTCTCCGGCTCTCCGCGAACTCGGTACATCCGTCAACTCCGAACGACGCGGCATCGCCCGTCGTGTTAAGCGTAATACCACAATCGAAAATGTATCTCAAAAATTTTTCTAATACTAACTACTGCCAGGTCTGCTGACCTCGTACAGTCCCTTCCACTCGCTCTTTGATCTTTAAAATTTTATCAAAACCTATCACAGTTTTTGATTAGTTTTTTTTTCATCCTTAATTTTAATATATGATTAAAATATACGTATAGATAATATATATTTTTTCTTTCCAATCTTTAACAATATAACACTATTTTACTTCGATTAGTGGCCTGTCGAGCGGCCGGCGTCCCGGGCTGGAGCTTCGCGGCGGTTCTGTCGTAATACGTCGTGTGTCTGTACTGGCCTTATCGCGTAATACGTCGTTTGTCTGTACCGGCCTTATCGCGTAAAAACGTACGTTAATGTAATTATTACGATATGATCGCATAAAAAATTGGAGCATAGCATTTAGGCTATTATTGCTAAGATTATTTTTATATTCGAAAACTATTTTCTCGATTTAAACCACAACCGTTCATAAGCGAAGTTTAATATCATTATTTTGTTATTGACTATTACCAATATGTATGTTTCGGTGTTCTGGCCAGATGTTCCACATCTCATGTGGAGCGTGCTTATTATATTATTGCGTGGCGCTGGTGACCCTTCATTCAGCGCCATCTTATCCGGACCTGCGCAAAGCGGCCCCGCCTCGGCGCCATTTTGATTTCCTCAACACTTAACCCAATTTTTGCGGCCGACTGTACCGGGCGCCGAACAAAGGGTTACCACACATTACAGTCAAAAACATTTCTCTAGTTTTACAATTATAAAAACGCCCGCCCGGCAACCCTGACATGAGGGCGAGCCTCGGGAAGACAGTCTATAAAGTCAGGTCCAATATTTAGGGATGTCACCTACGTCTAGTATTACATTAGACTCATGCTTATCAAGTATTTGGCATTTTATACGTCACCGTAAAAGTTCGAAGTCCATCACTTTCGCATATACACGGTGAAAACGTAATATTTTACATATAAGTATATAACACGACAAAATACTAAATTTTCACTGAAAGGTGACAAGCCTGTGTCCACGTCGCGGTGTGTCCGCACGGCACTGGTGCGGTGCGGGGTACGGCTCTGTTCTAGCGACTGCCGTGTGTGAGTATGTATGTGTATGTATGGGTGCGTCCTGCTGTGCCGTCCTAGCGTCCGGCTAGGCCGAATCTGGGGCGATGCCCTTAGATGGTCTTGATCTTATTAGTCTTGAAGCTGACCTGCAGCACTCGGTTGCCGAGAGTGTATCCGTTGAGCGACTGGATGGCGACGACGGCCTCGTCGTAGTTTGTCATGGTGATGAACCCGTAGCCCTTGCACTTGTTGGTCTGCAGGTCGCGGATGACCTTCACGCTCTGCACGGCTCCGAAGGGGCCGAACAGTTGCCACAAGACGTTCTCCTCAGTCTCGGGCGCCAGGTTGTACACGAAGATGCACCACTCGGAGCCGACGGCGCCGGGCAGGACGCCGCCGAGCAGCTCGCCCGCCAGCGGGCTGTAGCGCTGCAGACCTTTATTGATCGCTAGGAGAGACTTGCCTGAGCTGAATCTGCCGAGCGGCGCCGGGAAGCGCAGCGCGGCTGGCAGGTACGCCGCCAGTGGCGCCAGCGCCTTGCCGTTGTTGCTCGGGTTGTTCGCAAACTTCACAGTTATCGGCTCCGTAGCTCCTTTCGGCACCGTCCCGTTCAACTCCTGGATCGCTCGCTCCGCCTCAACACGTTGGTCGAAGCGAATAAATCCGACGCCCTTCGACAGCCCCTGCTCGCCGCCGGTGAACGGCCTCCCGCCAGAGTTCTCACACAGAATCCGCGACGTAATGATCCTGCCGTACGGGCTGAACAGACGCTCTAGTTCAGCTTGTGTCATAGTTTTGGGTAGTCCGGAGACATATAGGTTCGCACCTTTGATAGCTTCGCTGCTGGGCCGCGCGTATGAGACTTTGATCGTCTTGTTCTGGAGGCGCAGGCCGTTGAGGGTGGCGATGGCCTTTTCCGCATCCTCAGGTCGGTGGTAGTTGACGAATGCGTAGCCGAGGCTCTGGCCACCGCCGTGCAGCGCATGGTTGAGTGCGTCGGGGAAGGCCGCGCCCTTGTTCCGGATCAGCTTGCATGACTCTACCTCGCCGATGCTGGAGAACAGGCTCCGGATCTCTTCCTGCGTCATGGACTGGGGCAGGTAGTTGATAATCAGGTTAGTCTTGGACTCCTCGCCACCACCGTTTTGCTGTTCACCATCGCCTTTCGACATGGTGGCGGCTTAAATCATAAACGGAAAGAACGAAAGAGGAACGAAAAACGCGATAAAAATAAAGTGCACGTCCGTCGGGGCAGCGCGCGCGAGCGGTACTGAGGGGTAGCGGCGATTGCTCCGCGCATGACGCCCGCTATCGACCCGCCTTACATAACTGGGTTCGTTCACCCTCTCGTTGGTATAGTGTCCGAAAAAACCAGATCTACCCCGGGCGAATCGATCGACACCCGGGAATCGCGGCCCCTTCGTAACTGGGTTCCGTGCGGGGACAACGAACGAGCTTGTACTCGGGAAACGCTGGAAATTAGGTGGAAATTCGCGAGGATTTATGATTGTGTCAACGTTACGTTAATTTTTTTTATTACACGTGTTATTACGGTGATGAAAGCATCGTAATTTGTCAGCGATTGAGTACGGTTGCCAAGAAAAATTGCGACCATTTCTATTACAAAATGACCAACACATCCTCAATTTTGTATCAACATTTTCTCACAACTATTGCCTCACAGTTTCACAACAGAGGTTACCGAATAAAACCCCTTTTTCCTCAATCAAAAATAAACTTTTTACAGAAAATCTATTTTTAAGTTCATCAGAAACAATTCTTTGTTTCTTCAAACCGAAGGGTGTATTAATAAATGATTCGTGGCTGGGAAATGCCAGTTGCTATATTTTCCTTTCCTGGTAGGTGAGAAGGGTTCATTCGTAGTAATAAGCAGGTGGACTGACCTGTTATGGGGTTGTTGCATCGATCAATGTATTGTAATTATTACCGTAATATTTTGAAGGGGTTGAGCTGTATGTGAATTACGGAAGGTCGAGTTTTGTTACGCAAATTGGGATAGGTTTGTGATTTCGAGTCGAGTTGTATCTATTATTTGTTAAGTCTTAAGCGTTTGTAATTTGACAATAATTTGGCTGTGATAATCAAATTCTGACTGCAATTTGTTTTTTGTTCTTTAATCATTTGTGTGACATTAAAGAACCAACTGATTTTGAAACATCGTTCCGTTTCTGTCAATTATTAGAAGATGACAGGTACAGAATTATGTTTTAAATACGTTTAACGTTAAATGTATTCAATGATTTGTGGTGCAAGGGAGCCTAAATAGAAGGATGTCATTTATAGGACGTACTTTTAGTGTAAAACCTAGATATTTAACCTACTGATTCATTACGAATTTTTAAAGGCACTCATAATAACTTTAGTTTGTGGTTTATTTTGCATGATCGCGTGTTTAGTTACCGTACGTTAAATATAATTAATATAGCTTATAAAAATTGTTTCCGGGTTGAACTATTTTAAATGTGACAGTAAATTATGACGTAGTACGTACTATGATGAATTAATGTTGTTGTTTGAACAAAGTAATACACATGAGGTCATTTATAAGGGCTGTATGTTTCATCTGATGATGAATCACTCCCGTAACCGTGGGCTTAATCTTTCCGCTTACCCCCTCGAGAAAAAAGCGTGTTTATATGGTGTATATTTATGTAATAATAGTGACCCGCCCCTGCTTCGCACGGTTTTTACGACTTGACAAAACATCAAGATTTCTTTAATACATGTTAGTTTCAAATTAATGCATTATACAAATAAACTTTCCAGAATAAATTCCCTGAATGACGGTGAAAACCGCATTAAAATCCTTTGCGTACTTTTGAAGAAAAACAAGGTCACAGAGACAGACACGAAAAGCGAATTTAATTTATAATATGTACCTGTAGATAGACGTGATCTACAAAAAATCTGCAATTAATTCTCATATTACCTGAAGCAAATTCACAATTCGTAGCCTCGTAGCAACGCGGCTACGCTGCTACGCCGTAGCGCTTTCCCGGCCTTCCGTAGGCTTGCCATCAAGGTTACAATCACGGTTACAATTTTATGTTTAATCATTGTTGTAGCTTTAATTTATTTTACTTTAACATTGAGGACACGAAGTTCATTTATTTTTAACTATCTATCCATTACATGTAAAATGTTTTTCCATAATTGTCTGTTTTGATTTAAAAGTGTCCAGGGAGTTTCTTGCCCGTTCCTCTCCATAGAAACCTATTACGCTTTCAAATGGGCAACTAGCTTCATGTTTTTGACTGACCGACTCTTTGACAATTCAAAAGTGCTTGTGAAGGGTTCTATTGAAATAAATGCTTTGAGTTTGATTAACTTAGTTCATTTTCAAAATATTTTTTGTTTTTACAAAAAATTACCTACACCAAAAGGTTTTTAGATGTGGTTTATTGCAATTTATTATCCTCTATATGCCTATTTACTTACATGGGAGTAATTAAATGATAAATGATTTTATTTCTGTAAGTAGGTTTTGTACAAACACTTTTACACGTCAATTATATTTAAAAAATTAGATGAGGTCGGCGTTTCCTATCTGACTACTGTATTGACTTTAGATAGAGATTATGATTCGCACCTAAATTTTGACTTTCCATTTTATGATTTTAACTTTCAATGTAATGAATTCCGATGCTGTACAGTAACTGAGTCTAGATTATGTTTTGTACGGTAATTTTTAATAGTTTTAGCTAGGTTAGGTTATTATATTTTTATTTTTATAGTTTGTTAGTTAATAAAGTTATTATTAAATCTAATAAAAAAGTCTTATAATGAAAAATAAATAAGATTTGTGCGTATATTCTGACTTTTCGAATAATAATTAATGTGATTTTTTTTTAGTTATATGCCCGTTAGCTCCTAAAAACCTAGGACATTAAACTCTTTAACAAAAACAAAAGTAGTTCACTAGCCTGTCCGTCAGATTACGTTCACGTTTATGACGCAAGACATAATTTAATGAACAAACCGTTGTCCGACGACGCGTTGTCTGCCACGCGCTGGTAGATGACAATTACTGCCTACATTATAGCAGAGTATTTGTAGGTAATAAGTGGAGGTTTTCCCGGTAAGTTTTCTTTCATAAAGGCTACTTTAGTTCAAGCAATTATTTTTAAAGATGTCATCAATAGCTGTATCTGGTTAGACTGGAAGCCAACCCCAACATAGTTGGGAAAAGTCTAGGCAGACATCGTAATTTTATCTAAATATTCTTTTATTCTTCAAAATCATAAACATCTGGGGTTTTTGTACGAGGACATCCTGTATCACACGCGCCAGACCTCCCAATTTACAGAAAATAGGTTATAGAAGCGCAATGGACAAAAATGAAATAAATTACATGCATTGACAGGCAGGTTTGCAAATATACAGGAGAAAAAGTAAATAATAAAAGAGTTTTAAACTAACATGATGATTCAAAACTATAAGTCAAAGTTTGTAAAATAATATTAATGGGTGTTAATTTATTTCCAAATGTTTTGTAGTCTATAAAACACGTTGTCATTTTTTTATTGTTCTCCGTCATTGTGGAACTTACGTTTACTTCTAGAGTTGTTATTCCCTTCAACTACAAAGCTTTTGCACCAAAGCATCATTTGTATGGCTCGCGTATCTTTAATAAATAATCTTCCACCTTTTTTTCAGAACTATGAGCGAAACAAATACATAAAAAAATACTACACGAATTATTGATAAGTAAATGTTTTTACTCTATAAGAGAATTTCTAAATAACAATACATAGAATCAGCCGGTTTATTAAAACAAACCGATAGGAACACAATCATCAATTTAAAAATTAGATTTTTATAAATTATGAAGTAACCACTGTGCAAATGTTTTGAAACATGCTGGTCCTGCTCCATAGGACAATCTAGAGTCTAGACAAAATCAAACTGGTTGCTAATTTAATTGTATAATTTATAATTTTTATGACATTGATTGTTACATTATGTACTTAACTACTTTAACTCACACACTAAATTATTACTTGTTAAAATTTTGGAAACATCATCTACTTTTCAATATTTGTAAATATGTGAGCACCATGTATCTATCACATAATTAATTTACCTGCCTTTGCATTATATTTAAATCTTTTTACCTATTGTGGTATAGTAATTTTATTCTAGGTGCATCGTCTTCACATATGATTACATAATTAATGTGAACTTACATAATATTGTAAAAAAATTTAAAAGAGTAACGGTGGAGTTTCTTGCCCATTCTTCTCCATACGAAACTACCTTTTGGAAGGGGCAACTAGAATCAATTTAATTTTTTTGTAAATTTTGACGTTCAAAAGTGCCTTTTATGTGCCTATTTGAAATAAATGATTTGACTTTGACTTTGATAAACTATTTCGTAACATGACAAATTTGTAATTTGACAGAAATATTATACTAACTTAATCTTAATGTATTGCATGACAATTTGATGTATTGTATTTTAACTATGTACCGAACTGATTATAAGAATTTTGTATGCCTCAATGGCGGGAAATAAATTATTTGAATTTGAATTAAACTAAAGAATTTTCTGGGATCATTGCGTTAGCGTCAATAGTTTAATTGGAATCTTTATCATAATTCATATTTATTAATTAATCTATCTGACATGCTTATAATACTTCTCGTTATAAGAAGAGGCCTTTTTTATTTTTTTAGCAGTTTGCCAATTAGGGGCTTTCATTCTGCCTATGCCGGTAATGATACAAAGAAACACAAATGTAGAGCTAGTTTAGTTGTTTGAGAATTCCCGCGTGAACCTAACGAGCAGCTAAAAGATAAAGCGAGGGTAGTTAGACGACTCTAGCTAGAGACTTGGAGAACTTTTAACTAGTTTGGTAGAGTTTGAACGAAGGAGGAATAAACAAAACGGCTCCGGATACCTATGTCCATTACATTCGAATGGTAAATATTTAATTTCTCCTCTAAAAACTTATTGAACTTCTAAAGATGTTGTTTTTTTTTAAATAAATGTGCCATTTTTAACCTCTGGCCTTTTCTCCAAGTTGGTCGCAGTTAATTGGCTATTAAGTATTTTAGGATAACAAAATGAGAATTATTTGAGGCTCACAAAATGAGGCACATTTGTTATATTAAAGTGTCAATTAATATTTTTAGAAAATCAAAATGGGAATTATTAGGGATATAATTAAATACATGCCCATTCATGCAACTAATCTAGATAATTAGTTGTACGCTTTAATAATCAAGCGGCCTAAATAGCGGTAAGTGTCCGGTAAGTCCCTGCTGCCTGTGGAAATACTAGAGGCATCACTGCACTGGTGTAGCAGTTACAGTGTCAAAAACGAAGCTTGTCTCATTTGCCTGTAATTACATCGGCATTCAAACGGCTAGAGTTGTAAAAAAACTGTTATTTTACGAAAAGAAAAAAAAAAAACGTTTAAAAATACGTGAAGAGTAACTGATATTTTTCTGTGAAGTAAATAAAACGTTAAAGAAAAAAACAGTATTTTTTTCTGAAATAGGTAGGTCTTTTCTGGAACGAAAAAAAAAACGTTAAAAAATACATGAAGAGAAAGTGGCTTTTTCTGTGATAAAAAAACTTAAAAAAAAACATGAATAAAACAGTTTTTTTTTTCAGGAATAGATAGGTCTTTTCTGAAAAGAAAAAAAAAACGTTTAAAAAATCATGCAGAGAAAGTGGTTTTCTTCTGTGATAAAAAAACTTTAAAAAAAACATGAATAAAAACAGTATTTTTTTCTGGAGTAGGTTTTTTTTTATGATTACGAAAATAAAAATAGAGTAAGTTGATTATCGTTAAATTATACAGAAGATATTAAATAAAAATTGTTTAATAAGGAGCCACCATTTGTTATAGTCGTTGATTCAGAATCAGACGAAACAAATAAAGACACAGAACATGTCAACTGTTCCAATGTCGATAAAACAATCGTAGCTACTGATACTGATTATAGTATAGATGATTGTAACACTGATGAAAATTTTAGTATTTTTTGAGTTCATAATAATGGGTACCTGAATAATTTCTAATTTCATTGATTTAAACATAATAATTTGACTTTAATTAAAACTATTTAGTCTTTTATTCCAGTTTAGTTGTTGTGTATCACTTTTATGAATAAAACAAAAGTAGAAAAAAACGTCAGTGTCAATTTCTTCTTCACGTTTTTTTCCAAGATTGTGAAAAAAACATTTAGTTTTTTTTCAATTTACTTCTCTACCCATACCCTTAACAACACTGCTTGGTGGCAGAAATGGATGTATTGGTATTACTTCCCAGGATGAATAGCGTGTAAGTAGATGGACGAGTTTTATTTAAAAAAAAATTGTTCCAGGTTGTTTTTGCAACCATTTGGCTTGCAAAAATGTGTAGTTATAGCTAATACAATATCCAAATGGTGATTCTAACTTCTTGAGTTGACCCCGCCCCGCCCCCCAGCACCTCCCCTTTTCTTTCTCTTCGAACTCCTTCATTCTTCTACTATTAAAACATTCGCAATACAGGTTTTAAGGCTCTTTTTCTATTATTTCTTACCATTACCTAATTTGACTTCGCCACTAGAGGCGCTACTGTAGAGTAAGGTCTCTAGATGTCAATACTGAACGTTCACTGTTTGCAGGATTTTTTATCACGGATATTTACTTATGATTCATAATTGTAGTAATGGTTGTGCCATTCCTGATTAATTATGGCTTAAAATTTTAAGTACAAAGTTAGGATCAAATTTGGTAGCAAACCCGGTTTGGTGGTTTTGTGGTTGGTGGTTTTGGCGGTTTAGAATGCTTGCCAATTTAGCAACATTATAATCTAAATATTCTTTTGAAGTTTTAAAATGTAATAAAATAAACAATATGAACTGATGGAAACTTAAACATATCCAAAACATCAAATAAAAGTACTGTCAGGACCTTACTCGCCAGTGGCGCCAACTGGTGAGCACAAAAACGATAGCCCCCATTGTATACACCCTATATATTTTTTTATCAAAGTAAGTGACAATGTTTTCTTAATATTTCCTTGTTTACTATCACCATCAAAATTTCCATTCATAAAAACCATATCATTTCGCAAAACATGGCCGTATCCAAAATTTTTGTGGAAGAATTTTACGCTTTTACAAGTAAAATATCTATGCAAAGTTTTCCTGCCGCTCCTAGGGCCGACACGCGGGTTGCATTTTATGAAATATATTGTTTCCCCTCAAAACTTTCAGCGTGAAGTTTGTTGAAAAGGAGTTTTCAGTTTATCATTTTATTATTTCGTTTTTGTTCCGGTTAGTAGTTACTTAAGAGTAAAATAATATGAATGGGTGTAATTTTCTGTTTGTGTTAGGCTTATAAAGAACCCGATGGCTTGAATGAAAACTCCAGTTAAGGAAATGGGCTACAGCAAAGAGATTGCCAAAGCTTGGCCAACTTTAGAGACAAAGTTGTATAACCTCAAGTGTTACTTTACTGTATTGCTTAAAGAAAGTCATAAAAAAAACTACCTTTTGGAAGGGGCAACTAGAATCAATTCTATTTTCTTGTAAATTTTGACGTTCAAAAGTGCCTTTTATGTGCCTATTTGAAATAAATGATTTGACTTTGACTTTGATAATAATCAGCATGCATAAAACTCCTGCCGGGGTCGCGGATTGTTCGAAAGAGTTACCGTGGCCCTGGCGCACAGGCAACTGAAGGAACACGGGTGGGTTTTAGTCAGTAAGAGTCTGACACGCCCTTCCGCTCCGCCCAGAGCGGAAGACGTCATTTGATGATTTCCCGCCCAAAAAAAAAAAAAAAAAATAGCATGCATGAAACTAGAACAATATGTTTTCTTTTTGTGATAACTACCTATCGGAGGACATGGTGGCGGTGGTATAAGTAAAGGGATACCATATCTAAACTATTTTTTAAAGAGAAATGTTTAGATTTTTTGCCTAACACATAACATGTTTAACTTCACACACTGTTTCCCGAAGGGTTTTGCAGAGGTGTACCCATCGTACACCCACATTTCGCCAGTTATGTTTAAGTCCCATGTAATAGGAGGCGACCTTTTTGCCACCATCAGGCACAAATTCTAGACTCCGGGCTGCTACTGAGAAATTCCAGATGGAAAAGCCCAATAACACTTACCCCTACCTGGGAATCAAACTCAAGACCTCATGGTCAGCAGTAGAGCTTACTAGACCAAAGAGGCATTTTTTGTATGTTTGTTTGTAATGGATAAACTTAAATAAAACATTTTTTATTTTATTATTTTACCTATATAAAGGTACATTATCAGCGAGAAACATGGGTATTTTATTTTTCATGAAAGTTAAAGATCTCTACAAAAATTGCAATATTGTAACCCAAGGTATCCAAAATTTGCCTATAATCGTCATTATTTGGCGTGCGCTGCAAAAACTATTGATGGTACATACAATAATGTACTACGTGTTTGTAGTATTCATTATTACTCACAAAAAAGTCGCGAGGCTGTACATACAATACATAAATCACGCCTTCTTCCCATGGGGGTAGGCAGAAACTACAAAACGCCACCTGCTACGATCCTTACATACTCCTTTTGCCTCTTTTACGTTCATACATATGGTCATACACGCACGCCGGTTGCGAGTACTACGCACCTGACCTTTCTGAAGAACATCACCAATAAGGTCACTATATATCTTCCTAGGGCGACCCCTCCCGGCGGTTCCACTCACATCTGCCTTGTAAATATCTTTTGTTAGTCACTCTTCATTCATCCTCTCAACATGACCAAACCATCTAAGCATACTCTTCAATTTTTGTCACTACATCTTCTTTTAAACCGCAGCGTTGCCTTATCACATCATTCCTCAGCCTATCATTCATAGTCACACCACACATGCTTCGCAAGGAACGCATTTCCACAGCATTTGGCTAAGTCTAACTATTATAATTAGTTAAGCCACAATAACCATTTTTCTGTTCAAATTCAAAACACTGGTAGAATCGTAAGATATAATTTTAGTGTATTGTGGTGTCTTACTACTTCTACGCGGACGAAGTCGCGGTCAGAAGCTAGTTTTAAATCATGTTCGTGAACGGGCGCCGTCAGTTGAGACTGGTCATCTCTTAATTGCCACTTCTTATTTTTATTATTAATCTTATATTTTGAATTGTTTCTTAATATTTGTTTTCATTGTTCTCACATATAGAAGCAACAAGAATAATGTACTAGGATTTTAGTAATATCTTGATTTAAAAAGAGTGTCCTTGGAGTTTCTTGCCCGTTCTTCTCCACAGAGATCTACGTTTTGGAATGTGCAACTTGCTTCAACTTTCTGACTAACTGACCGACTCTTTGACAAATCAAAAGTGCCTGTAAATGGTTTAATTGAAATAAATGCTTCGAGTTTTGAGTTGAAATAAACTGACTGCGGTCTCGACTCTGCTCGCGTTAGCCGGATATATATTTTAATTCAACCTAAAAGCCATGTTTTTCATGATTTACTTGTAAATCGGAAATATCATGTGGTTCTCGAGTATGCGCACTAACAGACAGACTAAACAGAGAGACATTATTAGTATTATATGCAAGACTAACACATGTAACAGTTACAATATTCACATTTTAGGGATGACCCAAATACAGAATAATACATGCAAATTCTACATAATCCTAAAAATAAATAAAGTCATTCGTTTCGTACAACCCTAGGTGCAAACGCTGGGCAATTTAAATGGTAATATTTTGAACCTGGGGCTCTCTGCTATCACAAAGCTTTATTATTCACCTTCACGCTAGAAACGGTGGGAGCCGAGCAAAATTATCACCCTTTATGTGGTTTATAGGGGTAGGGAATTTTTTTGTGAAAGGTGATATGAATTATGTCGATGTTAGCAATTCGTGTGCTCTGATGATTGAATTATTGTTCTGTTATCATGACAAGTCGTGTGCCCGATGGTAGTTTTAACATCGCCTAAAATGACCGAATAGCCATAAAAAAAATCATCCCCTCGTTAACCCCCTAAGGGGGTGAATTTTAAAATATCTATCCTTTTTGCTCACCTTCGGTATATATGAGACTTTCATCCCCTAATTCATCCCTTATGGGATTAAATAGGCGATTAAAGTATGGCAAATTGTTTTCGATGTTATGTATTTTGTTTTCCCTTCTACTCTTACACACGTTGTGTACATCTCTTCTAATATACTCTCCTATCGCAGGTATGCTGGAAGAGATCTCTTTAGAAGTAAGCACCACCTTTGTACGTATTATTCTAAAAAAAATAAAGTATAGAAGTATGGAAGTTTGCCGATGTTAAGTCCCATCGAGCACACGGCTTGTCATGACAACGGAACAATAATTCAATCATCACGAATTACTAACATCGACATAATTCTTGGTGCTACATCCAGCGGCTCAAGCTGTGTGTTTTATGAATCAGTGAATGAAGATAATCGTAACAGCTTATAAGCCTACATCTTCTAATGCTGGGTAAAGTTTTCTACTTATTCACAAATAAAGGAGCTTTCATTGCAACATTTGCTCACTGCATTTTGACGGTCCATCAGATCATTGAAAGTCCTGCCTGTCCTGAAGTGCCTAGACAAATGTCAATCGATTTTAAAGGTCTTGGTGTTTCTACAACGTCTTACAACAGTATTGACATAAGCTTTTCAGTGAAAAAATCTCTTTACAAAAGTTGAGCGTACTCGCTGCAGGGTGCATATCCTATTTTTTCGAAGTTGACTACGTTTTTTATTTTCTATAATTCGGTACGGGGTTACGGCATTAAGTCCGTGCGGCATTTGTGTGCTTAAAGTATTACATAAATATATAAATGTCACTTAGTCTGGGACTTAGACTCGAATATTGTTTTCGCGGGCCGATTTAAAATAGATGACGGGTTTTGATCGCGGGCCGGATTGAATCTTGTCGAAGGCGGACTTGGCCCGCGGGCCGCCATTTCCACGGGGAAATGGCGGCCCGTGCATCGTGAGTAAATCTCAGGGGAGGCATGGGCCTGCCCTGAGATTTACTCGCGATGTTCACCGGTTCTTGAATAGCTTTGCTTTTGTTACTTATAAAATTAAATATTTCGGATGGTAATTGCGAGTTCTAATAACCTTTGCTACAAAAGTGGGTATTTAAATCTCCGGGTCATTATCGTCTAGCTATTAAATGTAACTGTGTTATCAACCATACTTATAATATCCATAAATGCGATGCAAAACAAATACAATAATCACTGCCTACCCCAGCAGTGAACCGAATAGCTTAAAGTCTTATACTTATCAGCAAGTTAAATAACCTAGTTTTCAGCCTGTAATTCAGTTTACGATCGCGTGCATATAAACCGTGGGTCGGTTAAAGTTTTCATTACATAACCACTACGTACTGACCTTTTATAAGACTTGAAATTTCTGAACTGTGGGAAATTATTTCATGATTTTACTCTACTGAAATGGGGCACAATTGCTATGCTTTTAAAAACTTAGTGACTGTTAGTATTTGTGGTTTAAGATAATTTTAATATTTGTAATGTAATTTATTACGCATTTACACATTGTACGAGTATAGGATATAAACTCACGCCATTTTCGCTATAGGACAGAAAGTAAAAAACGTCATAAATGATAAATGATTTTATTTCTGTAAGTAGGTTTGTACAAACACTTTTACACGTCAATCATATTTTTTTAAAGTAGATGAGGTCGGCGTTTCCTATCTGACTACTCTGAGAAGAAAGGCCGAGGTCACAGTCTCTTTTAAAGTCCAGGCATAATTTTGGTCAGATAAATTCTTGCTTCATCTTTTGCTTCGTTTACGTTCATACATTTGATCATAAAAGCACACCGGTTGCGGGTTCTACGCACCTGACCTTTTTGAAAATAATAAGAATTAATGATTATTTGTATAGCGTTTCCGCATGACGAACACTTCGTGAAAGCTGAAAAAGATGAGTAGATCAAGTATCTTGACTTGTCTCGCGAGGTTGTTGACATGTGGGATGTGGATACAGCAGGCATTGTGCCGATAGTCGTGACGGCCGCTGGCATAATAGCCCAGAGCCTCAACCATCACCTGAGGAGGCTCTCTTTAGGCAGCTGGATCAAGGACTTGATCCAGAAAGCGGTACTTTTGGACACGGCGCGTATCGTTAAGAGGTTCCTTTCTCAGGAGACCTGACCACCGGTAGCTAGGACCCTGATCCCGATACCGGGGGCTACATATTTTTATGTTTTTTTTATAAAAATATTTAAACATGTAATTAATATGTATGTTAATGTAATAAAGAAAATAAGAATAATTTAAGTGTTATGAAATAAATAAATTGAATTGAATAATAATAAAACAATAATACACGTACCCACAAACACCGTACAAATTGCTTTACGCCCGGTACCCATTGAAAACTGAAATGAAATATCTCGTAACCCCCTTTGTTCTGTAGTCTGAGTATATCCCTGTTAAGTCAGCGAGATTGCATACTGGTTGAAATTGATTTGGCGGTACTTCTCCTTAGTCTTTTCACAAACGGTTTTGGTACTAAGTGAGCTGGTCAGGCAAATCTTTACAGAGGGCAGGGTCAAAACTAAGCTTGATGTACGGCCACCAAATGTGATAAGTAACCAGGGTCGTCGGATATAGTTGAAGTTTAGTAAGAAACCGATTGCTGTTTTCGAATGAAATTTAATTTGATAAATGACCTGTTTGTTTTCTATTACATAAATTCAATTTTATTTGAAAACATTAATTTGTGTCTTGCTAAACTTCAACTATATCGACGACTCTGGTTACTTATCTCTTTTGGTGACTGTACCCAACACTTTAGGGCCTTATCATACTAGCGGTTCGGAAGCGGCTGCGGAGCGGAGCGGACGCGCTGCGAATGCGTCGCGAACACGCCGCGGCTGCGCAGCGAGGACGTCGCGGACACGTGGCAAATACGTTACGTTTTCGTCGCGTGTTCGTAGCAAATTATCGCCGTACAATACACTCAGTAACAAAATGGATTCCGACGAGGAAACACTGCTTTTGGCTTTATTACTTCGAAGACGCCGGAGACAAAAACGAAAGCATCGACGAATTTGGGAAGATCCATTATCAGTTAATAGAATGGAGGAGAGCGACTACTTTGCGTTGTTTTGCAAACGAATAAAAAATAATCCAAAACAATTTCGTTCCTACGTGCGAATGTCAAGACCTACATTTTATGAGTTGTTGCATCTGATACAAACTGACATAAGACATAAAGACACACATTTGAGATTATCAGTGTCACCTGAAGAAAGGCTCGTAATTACTATAAGGTATGTTTTTAACATTAAATAAGTACACAGGAGATAATTAAAATACTTCTTTAATATTATTAATCGGTTAATCATTATTTACTTATAAATGATCAACATAACGGTGGTTTTTACAGTAGCGATTAAATTATTTCACAATAAAAAAAATATTACTATTCTGAAAATAAATCACTATAAATTGCATCTTCAACATTACTGTTCTCGTCATAAACACTTGGTGAAGAATTAATTGGTTGTAATGAATTATTTCGCGATGGCTCTGAACTTGTAAAATATCCAGGATAGTTTGAAGGATAGCTGTTAGACATATGCTTGTATTTTTTCAAAACTCCCATGATCTCCATTTTGGCATCCATTTTAAAGTCTGGATGAATTGATTTTAAATCTTCAACCAGAGACAACGCAAAGTTGTATTCGGGTTCACTTTCACTACTTTTTCGGTCTTTATTCATCCTCTCGTCCATCCTTTGCATTAACTTTGTAATCATTTTATCCTCAGCATCATCAGATCTTTTCTTCTTTTTTGTAATATTGGTTGTAAAATCATCGCTTATGTTTATTGTATTCTCATCATCTGAAATTGCCGGTGGCGGGGTTTTCGAAGGACGAGTCCGTGTAGTAGTATTCAAAAATGATAGCAAAGGTGAATACAGGTATTCTTTAGAAGTAGATGCACCGGAGCCACTCCTGATTTTTTTATTTCTATCTTTGACGTAGGCGTCGCGGATTCCTTTCCATCTTTTTTGTAGTTTAACAACTGTAACAATAAAGACATATTTCAGGTATTTGGCAACTGGGTGCTCTTTAATGGACCTGCATTTTTCATTTAGAAGAGGATTTTCAACAATACAAAAAATAGTTCGGGAGACATGTCAAGCTATTATTAAAAACTTATTTCATATTTGTATGCCACCCAAGCAAACAGAAGACTGGGAAAACATAAGTAAAGGCTTTCTAGAAAATGCGGATTTTCCTAACTGCATAGGTGCAGTGGATGGCAAACATATTAGGATGATAAAGCCGAGTCATAGCGGCTCACTATATTTTAACTACAAAAAGTATTTCTCGATGAATTTACTAGCCGTCTGTGACTCCAACTACAAGTATATATTTGTTGATGTCGGTTCCTATGGAAAAAGTTCTGATTCAACTATATTTGACAGAAGCCAATTGAGAAGAGACATAGAAGAAAATCGTTTAAATATTCCAAAACCGAAACAAATAACAAACAATGAAATACCGTTGCCTTTTACTTTTATTGGCGACGAAGCATTTCCATTGTCAAAATACATGCAACGCCCGTATGCGGGCAACTATTTAACTTCTACAAAAAGAATATATAATTATAGATTAAGCCGAGCACGAAGATATATAGAGTGCACTTTTGGAATTATGACTAATAAATGGCGTATTTTTCATCGACCATTAAATGTTGGAATAGACTTTGGCGAAGAAATAGTCAAAACTTGTTGTATATTGCATAATTTTGTACGATCTAAAGTTAAGGCAATAAGAAGTCGTAAAAAAGTACCACAAATATTTGGACTGTATGACAACCCACACGTTAATGGAAATGTTTATAGACTTTCAGGTAATGCGATAAGAGATACATTTGCTGACTATTTTGTTTCAAATGAAGGAGCATTACCATGGCAGCATATGTACATTTAAATAGTATTGTGTTTCTCTTACCTGCTTCATTTTTCTCCTTGACTTTTTTTTTCCGTAAAGCCTTGAATAAACAAATTGCAAATCTCTTCCCATGCTTTTTTTTTAAAATTACGATCACTAAATTCTTTGCTTTTTTGATCCCATATTACGTAACGACTTTGAATTTCATTAATAAATAACTCTGTATCTATATCCGAATCTCCCAATGATGCCATGTTGATACGAGTACATACGTCCTGTCACATTCGTGTTTCGTTGCGATCTGATGTGAGGTGGGGCGGACGGGCTGGCGTTTGTACGAGACAGTACAAAATGGCGTCCACTTTGCTGTTCGCTGCGATCCCGTTGCGCGTCCGCAACGAATTCGCTGCGCATGCGCGGCGTGTTCGTTGTGTGTCCGTAACGAATTCATTGCGCGCCCGCTCCGCTTTGAGGACGTTCGCAATCCGCTAGTATGATAAGGCCCTTAAGTATACCTAACTACTAAATATTTTGTAAAGATTACCTATTTTCTTCTTTCTTATTCGACATTCTATCAGTGATAACGATGGTGGGAAAGTCAAAAATGTATTGGACTGACCTAAGCTACCGAAAAGTTTATGTCAATCATGTCGAAAGTCGTTGTAGTAATACGAAACGCTTTGAAAGCGATCGTCACTTGTCTAGAACCTTACGGGTTAAAATATAAGGCAGTCAACAACGTGGTAGCGTATCTGCCTTAATGCTCAGGGTATACTGGACGTCCTACGTTTAAGAATAATTACATAAGATTATAATATCACTATATACATTGATATTTTTTGACATTTAATTCATAAATAATAATTTAAAAAAAAATGTAATTAACATTGTATTAAAAATTACCTATTTTCATTTCAAAGTAATTTATAATATTATTAATGGGGATTTTAATTGTACTTTAATTTTGATTTTATTATTAATATTTCTACACCGGCAACGGTAGTACATGTGAAACTTTTTATTAATATTAAGATCTTAATGTACCATGTACTGAGAAATAAATAGAAAATTTAAATAAATTGACATTTTCCAAGTCTTTTTGAAGCTTCAAATTCTGTGTGTTCGTGTGCGCCTGACCTTTATCGTCAAACTTGATGCTTTGACGGGCTAGAATTATTTATTTGTAATTGGCCACTGCACTGAGTCATCGGTCTAGATCATAGGTTCTTAACCTTATTTTGCCCGCAGCCCACTTTGAGTTTTTTTTTCTGGAGCCCCCTATTTTGTTACTTACCATCTGTTGCGAATCTGAAACAGCTATTGCAACGATTATATTATATAGTCGTAAGATAGGATCTCACGCCCCCTAATTTTATCTGGGTCTTCTACTGCTACCCTGAAAGTCTCAAACGCCCACGAGGGGGCGTTATCTCCCACGTTGAGAACCTATGGTCTAAATTGATGGATTTTGAATTTGGTTAGGTACTATAATTCTCACTAAAAGCTATTAGAAATTAAATGAATGTCAGGTCACTCACGAGACCTAACACTCGTGACACTTGAAATATTTATGTCAATAAAACCACCTAATCACTTTAAAACTGTCTAGGCAGTTAATTAGAAAGTTAAAGGTAGCCGTTCCTGTCAAGTGTCGCGAATGTCAGGTCTACTCACGAGACTTGACATTCGTGACACTTGACACTAATGACTTTAATTGAAATAAATATTTTAAGTGTCATTTTTCAAAGTGTGTCTTGAAGAAAAATATGGTGAGGAAGCTTTAATCCGTTCCTTTTAATAAGCTTATCGTGGTTTTGCCCGCGTAGATGTCGGGAATTATCCCAGTATGGTCTACCTGAGTGACAAATTTCATCGAAATTCGTTCAGCCGTTAGGCCGTAAAAGGTACCAGACAGACAGACAGACAGCATTACTATCGTATTTTATAATATTAGTATGGATAATATGGAACTATGTTTGGATGTATGGATTTGTATGGAACTATAATTATTCATACATTTATAAATTTCAGAATTAAACCTTTGAAACATTTTCTTTTCTGATTTTTTCAGTATGTAATTCAGTTTACGATCGCGTGTTAGTATTACAAACCGACATTCTAAAGTTTCCATTATTTAATACCCAGTCATACTTAGGTACTGACCTTTCACTTCTGAAGACTTGAAGCTTCCACTTAACTAGGTGAAATTATTTAACGGTTTTCTAAACGTCGATATGAAGTGCACGGAAATGGAGTATATTAAATGTTTTAAAGAGTGCATGATTTTTTTTTGTGGCAGTTTCTGGAGGGCGGGCTATGTCCAGCAAATGAACGTCTTTCGGTTGTTATAATGATGATTCCTTGGTTTGGCTAGCAGTAAAGCTCTTTGTGAAAGATGTCGTTCAACGGGAGATCAGTTTCTGTACTTATTACCGCACTCTAATTGCGTAACACACTATCTATCACAATCTGAATCAATTTGAAGCCTATTGCTAATCCATTGCATCATATGTTCGAAAAATTTGTTTGCTTAGCAACGTAAATAACGCAGTGAATGTTGTTGTACTGTCAAAATGAAAGCTTTTCCTACTGTTAGTGTGTTACGCAATGACCCCGCAGCGCGCAGGTGTAAAGTATTATTTTACTGCTTTTTGGTTTCATGAGTACTGTGTCACTGAAATTATAGGAACACGAGACTCTTATTATTATCCTTAAGATCGACGAAGCATTGGTTATCTTTTTTATGGGTACAGTGGATGTCACACCAGCTGATATAGATTTAATTAAAGCTTTTGCCGAATGCTTCGCCCGCGTGGATGTCGGAAATTATCCCACGGGAACGTGCAACCGGGATTATAGTATCCTCAAATTCAAAGCATTTATTTCAAATACTCGTAAAGCAATTACAGGCACTTTTGAATTGTCAAGGAGTCCGTCAGTCAAAAAGATGAAGCTAGTTGCTTGATCCTATGTACAAACCCAGGCATGGGTGGATAGCTCGCAGTCCGGTAAGGACCAGGCCCAGGTCGACGACGCGTCGTGTTACACGCGCGCCTCAAAGAGATGTCAGCATAATTGATGAGGTCTGATAGGGCCGATGCCTGCCGCTGTCGCGGATTGTTCGAAAGAGTTACCGTGGCCCTGGGCACAGGCAACTGAAGGAACACGGGTGGGTTATAGTCAGTAAGAGTCTGATACATCCTTCCGGTCCGCCCAGAGCGGGAGAGGTCATTTAATGATTTCCCACCCAAAAAAAAGGCATGGGTGGATCCAGGATCTATTTCTGAGAGGGGCACATGGGCGAAGCAGGTAGGAAGTGACTCCCATATTTAGTATTGCACTATGCTGTTTTTGGGATTCATTATTTTTCAATGACATATCCTAACTACAAAATATAATTACAATTTTAGCACCCTGCCTCGGATAGGATAGATTTTCTTTTGACCATAGTTACAGAAATAAGAGTTACTTTATCGACGTAGGTAGTAAACTTTACGAAGAAGGAGAATCTGGGCTGTAAGAGCGAGCTAAGCGAGCTCAATTATTTTAGCACTCAACCTCTAATTGGTTTGGTTAGTTTTGCTTTTGACCATTCACAGTATCAGCTAAATATTTTGCATAAGTTCAGGAAAACTGTACTTATAAACTTTGGACACGCGAGGCCTCTCGGAACGTGCTTTCTTTTTACCATTATTATGTTATCCTGAAATTCTCTCGCTGACTGAGACCTTAGGCCAGTGCATTGTTGGCTTAGCAGACCTCTGGGCACGCGTACGAACTGACTGCACCACTTTGAACCTTACTAGTTTCGCCGCTGTCGCTGAAGATATAGGACGTACTTCTTCAGCGTTCAGCATCATTGAAGCAATGTCATGGACATGCATTCAGGTCAGACTATTCAGACGATTCGAGTTTATTTTACTACTACCGTTTGGGGCGGTTACGTGCCCTGTGCCGCTCTGGATCCGCACTTGAATTCAGGTCATGGTCTACCTATGAGATTTTCATCGAAGTCCGTTCAGCTGTTAAGGAGTGTAAAGATAACAGATAGACAGACGAGTAACTTTTGTATTTAAAATAATATATTGGTATGGATATGTATGGATTGGCGCAAGTAAAACGAATGTTGAATGTGCAAACAATTTTAAAATAAAATGATACATGGATATTTTTAGCGTTCCGTACGTCCCAATGAAAAACCGGAACACTTATAGGATCACTCGTGTGTCTGTCTGTCTGTCCGTCAGCCAATTTGCGCCGAATCTACTGGACTAATTAAGTTGAAATTTGGTACATATATAAATTTCTGTGTTCCAAATATGGACGTGTAACGTGAATAAATGAATTTTTAATATAGGGGTCACTTTTGGAGGGCCAACTAGAAAATTAAAAACAAAAGTTTTGCAAACTGTACCATGTGACATAACAAATGAAAGTGCTTGTTATGAGGACCTCAAATATATTTATTTTATAATTTTAAAACAAACTTTGACAAATTTTGAAGTTATTTAAGAAAATAATTGAAAATTGACTTTTCCCCCCCTTATCTCCAAAATATCAGAGCCTAATATTTTTTTTAAGTATAGGAATGATTTGTTTACTTATATAATACAGGCAAACGTATAAGACATCTATGGTCTTAAAATAACATGGTAAATCTTTTAATATTGTGCGTACAAACTTACAATTGCAGTTGGCATGTATGGGAGAACATGTTTTTCAACTACAATGTCAAGTTTGTACTTGGGATCTGGGGGTAGTACTACATGGTTGTACCCCCGCCAAGATGAGCTAAAATAAAAAAGCAGGGGCAATACCTACCTTTTCTTCAAGCGTTTCGTCGTATTTTCATACCCTCATAGCTTCGCTCAAATTCTCAGAATAAAATGTAGTTGGCAGACTCATAAAATACACTAAGTTTTATGTCTCCAGGTTTTATACTTTGGATTTTATTAATACCTACAATACGTCGATTTCGTCACCGACTGACTCACTCACTCGCTCACAATACCTTCAAGGGCACTTCCCGAAGTCCTAGAAAGCTGGAATTTGATATGTATGCTAAGATTTGCACACACACAACAAAAAAAATTATATCTGTAACTTTCACCCTCCAACCCCCTTAAAGAGAGGTGCAAGTCTGTATTTCTTACGGATAATCGGTATACCTACTTCCATTTTTTATGAAACCTGGATTAGTATGTACATAAACAACAAAGAAGAAACTCTTTTATGTGGGCTATGAAGAAAGTATGGCTTGACCTTTCCATTGACTATTGCATAACACAACTTTAAAGATCAGTGACTTGATTTCTTACCATAAGCCCATAGGACTGTCTATGCTAGCCGCGGCCGCGAAAACGGTCAAGCCGTACATTTTGACCAAGATGTAACTTTTGTAGAGTTCTAGAGCTAGGGGCTTTGCTCTATAGTAGATCTGATAACTTTTCAACAGTGAAAGTAAGTCTTGGCAACAACTTTGAATGCACAGACGTCACCCAGATTAGGTCACAAAACCTCGGGGCACCTGGGTGCCCTCTCATCTCTGCATCTCTGTAGGATCTGGATCCTACAGAGATGCTCTCAACAGACAAGGAGACATCATCAAATTCTGGAGGGAGGTGGGCTGGTTGGAATAACTACCGAACGGCCGCCATGACCCACGCACAATGGTCCACTTGAAGGACTAATTGCGGAAACCAAATCCTGAAGAAGAACAAGAAGAAGTCTTGGCAACCTACGGAACCCTCTTCACGCGAGTTCAACTCGCTCTTGGACGGGTTTTTAATAAAAAAGGGCTATTTGCTATGTGAGATACTGACGTGTGGACTGAAATATTACCAGGCTGGCATATTAGTAGCGAACAGTCGACTCTTGCAATCGATTTTCACCCACATCCCGTTGTCCGATTGAGTTGAAATATTTTCACACCCGGGTGCATGTTATGTCTATAATACATTATTATTATTTAAAACAGCTGATATAATTATGATAATATCGGAAGATGGTATTTATTTAGTCCATGACCACCATCTGCATGCCTTGTCCAAACTATGTTAGGGTCAGCTTCCAGTCTAACCGGCTGCAGCTGAATACCAATACTTTACATGGAGCGAGATCCTATCTGACCTCCATACCCCAGTTATTTCGTTACCACATTGTTTGGTAAGCCTGCTTGTAAGACAAAAAACGTTTTTTTTATTTGAAACATTTTGTCTCAGTTTGCAATAATTTGGTATTTTTATCTTATTTCAAACTACTTTCAGTAATTGTAGTAGACGGAATGCAACTTGCTAGTTCACGATCTATACAAAACGTTATAAAACGCAGCAGGAATATATTAGAAATATTGTCAAAGGGAACGAGAACTTGCTATGTACTATATTATATACGGAGACACTTGCAAAAAACGATATCAAATCTCTCGCGCCGAGCTCTGCGTAACTGTATTTGTAATACTAAATGTATTTAACTTTACACAATGTAAAACACACCTTATTTTCTACGTAGCAGGGTACATTTTTCAGCAACTTAGGTGAACAGGAAATATTAGCTATTACTTTTCTGTTTCTAAGTAAAATCGACTTTATAACAAGGCTGGAAAGTTGATTTTTGAATGGAGTGCAATATCGCTTTATTCAATAAAGTTTGAGTGAGAATTTACGGCGAATAGCACTGTATTTCGTCGGAGTTAAAGTGGTTTTTTGAATGGTAATAAATGTTAGGAGGTTGCTACCGGTTGTACATTTGCAGAGATGTCTTAAGGGGTGGCAATTTGTTTCCACTGTCTGTTCTATAAATAGGTTTATCGTGTGAAAATGTACTTCCGGTGGTGTGAAGAATCATGTTTCGAAACGTGAAATTATTCAAGTGAAAATGAGGTTTATAATGCGTAGCCTGGCGTAGCGAACTGCTACGACGGCGTAGCAGGCGTAGACCTGCGCTACGTGCGTAGCTAGGATCATTACCAGCAAATGTTGTCATAATTTTTTGGATATATTTATTTAACACTTTCGTGGTCAAAGGTGGTACAACGAATTGATTGTTGACAAGCATGCTTCCTTCATTCAATATTACATTCCTGATATGCATTGGCTCAAAATGTCCAAGAGTTTACTTTCTGGCAGTTTTGATTACATCATGTTGTGCAAATTTGGTAGAGACTACGAAATTTGTGCAAATAATTGATAAGAATAGATGAATTTCTATATAAAGAGATCACTGAAGTATGGTAGAGAAGACCTTTGAGTCAGTATCGAATTATGTACCGTGAGTATACATGGGAATGTTTGAAATCTCCATCATACAATAAACAAGAGAGTAGTGATCAGATTGCTCATATCATCCTTTTTTGAGAAGCAGCATACACTTTTTATACAGCGTTCTGGTAAGTCTTCTTTCTTCAGACCAAGGCTGGTCAATAGATTTTCCAGGTGAGCAAAATTTCTTAGACTGTGGCGGCGCCGGGCCACCGCTACTACTTACCATATTCTTAAGGTAATTTATACACAAAAAAGACAAAATACGCTTTAATTTACTTTAATAAATTGTAATCAAACTGATTAGTAATCCAATGCACACGAACATTCAATTGGTACAGTCGCAAGCACATCAAGTTACCACACTGTTGTGTTTTCTCATTCAATTTTCAACTTAACCATCAACATTTTAAGGTTTAAAATAGTTTAGAGAAATTTGTCGGTTTCGTGTACCTTGAACTGCTGGCGACTGTACGTAGCAAAAGCGACAATACCTGAACGACGCGGATCGGCTGCGTTCGGGCACTTCGGGCGGCCATGTTTTCGTTTCAAACGACCAATCAGGTGGTAGCGGTGGCATCGCGCGCCGGCTAGCCGACCGACCGAAGTGCTGGCGGGAAAATTCAAATCCCTTGGCAGGCCACTTGGTGGCCCGCGTGCCTGAGTTTGGCCGGCGTTGCTTAAGAACATTCTTGATACCAAAACAAATATCGATCCCAACTTCCCGTGCCGTACAACAGTGTCAAAGTACCGCCTCCCCATACATCACCGCTCCCCTCCCGCTCTCCCCGCTTGCCCCCCTCCCCCCTGCCCCCCTGCCCCCGCACCCATCCCTCTGTCACAGTATTCGGGTCATCGACATCAGCTGGCAAGCCCGGTATCACAGTTAGCCCGGTAGTACACTCACCCGCGCGCACATATGCCTATCCTTTCCCCTACTATGTTGAGGTTGGCTTCCAGTCTAACCGGATGCAGCTGAATGCCAGTATTTTACTTAGAGCGACTGCAAACTCAAACTCAAAGCATTTATTTCAAATAAACCAATTACAGGCACTTTTGAATTGTCAAGGGTCGGTCAGTCAGAAAGATGAAGTTAGTTGCCCATTCCAAAGCGTAGTAGGTACCTATGGAGAAGAAAAAGAAAGGGCAAGAAACTCCACGGACACTCTTTTAAATCAAAATAGGGTTACATCATTCATGTTGAAATTATGCATGTGAGAACGATGCAGAGCGTTAAAAACGTCCGTAATAAAGAGACAAAAGCAATTCAGATATTAAATTAAATTAAAATAAGCCGTGGCAGCTAAGAGGTGACCAGTCCCTATTGGTGGCTCCCGTTCAAGAACATGACGCATGGATTAGCACCATTCAGCTACCGCCACCACCAGCAAGACATTCGAGTGAGCATGACATACTCTCAGCCGCCAGGGCACATTCAAGTCAATGAAAGACGAACCTAGTAAATGGTAGCTTTATAGTAGGTACACTCCCTATCTGGACTCCACAACCCACGATAGCCTTTGGAAAGACTGGTTGCCAGACTTTCAGGCTTCTGACTACCCGTAACACGGCTGTCAAAGATCTACGAATTACAGCCGGGACTAACGGCTTCAGGTCCGCTGGGTGCGAGCGTGCAGGGCGTGCACCGCACAAGAGCGGCACTTTCAAGGGGGCGGCAAACATAGAAATCTCCTTATTGAACTCATTGTTCTATATAGAAAATTAACGCAAACGTTAGCAGGTTCAAACCGCTTAGGGCCGGTTTTTGAATCGCCAGTTAACTTTTATCCGACGAATAAGTTTTTCATTTTGTTTGGACAATCTGACAAAACGTCACATTTATTCTTCAGGTAAAAGTTATCTAATTAATGAAAAATCTGCCCTTAGATAGGTAATCTCTAAGAGGGTATTCCCCTGTTATGAATATAACCCTTCATTGTGCGTGGTCCGACACGCACATGGCGGGTTTTTTTATACACTTCCATAACAACTTAACCAACATCAAATTCCTCTCTAAAAGTAGGGTAAAGAGGGGGCGGCATTGTCGGTTTTGCACGCGGGCCTGAACGGTTTAACTTGCTTTCCGAGACACGGAATAGATGGTCACCCATACAGGGACCGACCTCGGCGAGCGTTGCTTAACCTTGATCGATCCCTGTAGCTGTTATTATTAAGTCACAAACCACTACCGCAAGTAAGTGGTAATAATTTGAGATTGACAGCAGCACCCTAATTACGTAACACACTATCTATCACAATTTGAATCATTCTGAAGCCACTGCTTCATATGTTCGAAAAATTTGTCAGCTCAACAACGTTAATAACGCAATGAATGTTGTTGAACTGTCAAAATGAAACCCATTCCTACTGTTAGTGGGTTACTTATTTACCCCGCAGGTTTATGTGGTTGTAATAAGGGTGATTTTTGTATTCAAGTGTTGGTACTTGGTGTGGTTCACTGTACGAACAGGACGTGGATTTAGTATTATTTTTACGTATGTTTTTATGGTGTTTTGTATGGTTTGTAGAGTTTTTTTATGGGATATGTAAGGATTTTGGTCTATTTTCAGGTGAAAGGAATGTTTGATGCATATAATGTAGGTAACATTATGTCCACTGCTATAGTGATATAGATATGGATGTACGAGTATCGCCACATGAAATTTATTGTGTTAGTTTTTACCTTAACAAGCATTTGCTTATTCGACGATTACTTGTTTACGTGCGCTGAATAAACTATCGCGCCCACCACAAGTAACCTACTTTATGTATCAATATTTTAACATCTTACTTAATAAATCGATCAATCAGTAACGGACACAGAACAGTGATTTTATTTCCTGTATACATCCGGTGTGATTCGTATCCATCAACAATCTACATACTACATCTCCCTGGAAGGAAAAATGCCCGTACAATGGATGTTTTGACTTGCGATCACTTGTAGGTCTAGATTTTCACAATAGATTAAATACCTAATTATGTATTTTATATATGGCTTACTTACCCGAGAGTACATTTGGTGCTGGATTTTCAAAGCTAAGTCGTTTGGAAAATCTGCTTAACAAGTGTACAAATAGAGATAATTTGTTTGATTATTCGAATAGGACAGTAGATAACTACATCGCTATAGGTACTGTGCCAAGACCTTTCATCATTGTTTCGTTACACAGTAAATAAAACGACGACAATACATAACATAACAATCACGCCTGTATTCCCCGAAGGGTCAGGCAGAGCTGTACAGGACACCTACATTTCGCCAGTTATGTTTAAGTCCCATGTAACAGAGGGCGAGCCTATTGCCATCAACCGGGCACAAATCCAGGCTCCGAACTGCAAGTGAGAAGTTCCAAATGGAAAAACCCAATAACACTTTGCCCGATATGGGAATCGAACTCAGAACCTCATGCTCAGCAGTAGCGCTTGTAACCACTAGACCAACGAAGTAGTTAAAAACGACGATTGATATTATATATTATAACTAGCGACCCGCCCCGGCTTCGCCCGGGTAGCAAAGCATAATATAATATAGCCTATGTCACCCGTAGATAGTGTAGCTTCCCAACAGTGAAATAATTTTTGAAATCGGTTCAGTAGTTTCGGAACCTATTCAATACAAACAAACAATCATATCTTTTCTCTTTATAATATTATTTCACTGTATTTCGTTTATTACAAAATATAGTTATACCTTAGCCTCAGCAATAGGTGGTGGTTATGCTATTAAATTGTAGCTTATATGAAACGTTTGTATTTTTAACATAGCGCCATCTATTGAATACTTACTAAATCCAGTCAATAGATATCGCCATCTGTTAGAATCGTTTAGAGCTAACAGATAATGTTATAAAGATTATGTAGAATCTCTCCATTAATTATTATAATCAGGCTGAAAATTAGGTAATATGCATACACATCTGTTAGACTCACAAAAAAAACATGTTTTTAATTGAACCCCAATTAATCTCCGTTTCCTAAAAAGAAATGGACACTAATATGATCAATGTGCCTCTTTTTATGAGCCTCAAGAAATTCCTATTTTGGTGTCCTAAAACTACTAAATAGCCAAGTAATTGCGAGCAACCCTGCTCCCTCGTGGTTGGTCACGGTTCTAACTTAACCAAACCCATTTGGTCAGCGTGCCCTAGCTTAGTTACTTTGACCAACTTCGAGAAAAGACCAACATTTTAAATGAAGATGCCCATTTGTTAAAAAAGCGTACATTGTTAGAAGGTCAATACGTTTTTAGAGGATCAATAAAAAATATCCTCAATAAAAGGGAAAATAGTAACTCTACGCTAAAAAGGGTACTTGATAATCGCACTTGTCTCGCTGTATAATTACTAGACAGCGGGGCGCCGCCCGTGGCCTGTGCTCTTGACATAATCCCGTAGTCGACTTTCACAAGAGCTGAATAATTAAATGAAATATGAAACCTAGTTTCTTTGCTGCACCGAAATCATGCAATGTCTTTATAATAAAAGTCTTTATTTTAGTTTCATTTCTTAGTACGCATATCAAAATGGGCCCAACAAGCTACTTTTCGACAACCTTTTTGGCCTATTTAGTTGAAACTTATAGTTGTTCAGTAACTGGGTTGTGGAGGTCATAGGCAGTCGCTCTGTGTAAAACACTGGTATTCAGTTGCATTGGGTTAGACCGGAAGCCGACTCCAACATAATTGGGAAAAGCTAGACAGATGATGATGGAAAATGCACAGTTATATTATTATAACACTTGACCTTCTGAGTCACTTATCGCAACTAGCTGCCCTTAACTCTTAAAGCAGCTAATAACTCCTTACAGGCAGTCTGTAGACTTGAAAAAAAGGCATAATCAAGATATCACAGACAGACAAATTAAAAATTCGGAGTCACACGTCATGTAATTAAGGCATAAGACGAACAGTTTACGTGTGACTTCGGATTTTTAATTTGTCTGTCTGTGATGTCTTGTTTATATCTTTTAAGCTGTTGCTTTTGTCGTAATTGGGTTTTAGTTTTTATTAACTTTAATTTTTATTTAAATTATTTTGGGGTTTGGGATCATTGAGGGTAGGTACTGTAGAGGTTATCTGCATGTGTCAACCTTATGTTGACTGGCTGGTAATTATATTATCGATGGTGACTCTCGAACAGTCAAGCAAGTTTGAAATAAGGAAGGAAAAGTGATCGTAGTTTGTTTAGAAAGGAGATAGGCAGGGCTAGGGCCTGTCAATGTAATTAGGAAAATTCTTTGATAAAATATAATAATTTAGTTAAACATCAAATATAGTTTCTTTTCTCATACGCCCCCACTTTAATATATTGAGAAAGATATAACAGTACCTACCCACTTATTTAGTTTGCGAAAATTCAACAGTAAAATTTGGGGTTTATATAAATATATATAATTATAGATAGCCAATATATTTTCAGAAAAAACTCTTTAGGACCTTTCATTAGATGTTAACCTTATTTTTATTTTCGGCAACACTTTCCATCCGCTATAAACCGCCACGTTATTTATTTTTTGTGACGTCTAGTAAAATATAACCAGTGGACGATCAAGGCGCTTCCAACGATACCTCATCTGTCAAATTATGATAAGCATTTTAGGAATAAGAGGGAACAGATGAACATACATACATATGTAGCGCCTTTTTCCTTCGCCGTAGTTGGGTAAAAAGATGTACTGACACCTCAGCCGAACGAGACGGGTCTGACGTTTAAAGAGATTGGCGGATCTGGCGGTGGAAATGAGAATAACATAATATTTCACAGCAAATAAAATAAATGTATCCAGGGTCAAATTAAATTAGCTAGCCAAACTACTCAGATGTGGTAGGTATCGATATCTAAAAATGATAAAATAAAAATAAATTGATTTGATGATTTTTTTGTGGGGACCGCAGTTAGTGTATTCACTTGAAATAACAGTTTAATAAATCTGTTTTTTTTTATATAAACTTCACAGCCGTGATTGGCATTGATATCTAAACACGATAAAACAATTTTTTTCAACTCATACTTTATGTAACAAAACTACCAGCGTGCGTTGAAGCCTAAAAATACTTTTTATTTTATTTTTTATGTTTAGATATCGATACCCATCACGTCTGCGGAGTTTCGCTAGCTAATTTAATTTGACTCTGTATAGAAGACCTCGATCGATTATTATAATCAGGCTAAAGATTATGAAATCTGTTGACTTATAATAAAAGATAATAACACCAACTCTACGTTCAATAGGGGATGTTATAATCGCACTTGTCTCGTTGTATAATTACTAGACAGCGGGGCGCCGCCCGTGGCCTGTGCTCTTGACATAATCCCGTAGTCGACTTTTACAAGAGCTGAATAATTAAATGGAATATGAAACCTAGTTTCTTTGCTGTACTGAAATCATGCAATGTCTTTGTTGACCGAAGATCGCGAAGCGTCTCCGTTTCAGCTTGGGCAAAAATGTTTTCGTATGTCCGGATGTCCGGCTGTTCTCCTCTACAGGTCGCATTTCTCAACTGATTCTCGTGAGCAGGTTTTATAATTATAATATGCAATTTTTTGTCGATTCAGATTTTCGAAAATTTTCACAATGGTGGGCTGAAAACGTAAAAAAAAACTATATTTCAGCCATTTCGCGCTCTTTGCGCGCGCTTTTTGTGTTAAGGTGTGTGCAGTGAACATTTATTCAGTTTTAAGCTATGCAAAGACAGGCTCGCGAGGTTTACAGTTCCCAGAGCCACTAGTTTTAATATTTTTGGCCTGTGTTGTCCCACTGCCTGTAAAGGCCTCCCTTTTCTTCTTTAACCTTTTCTTCTTTCTTTTCTTTGTATTCTTTCTCGGTTTTCGATCACGTGTTAGCAAGTCAAGATTAATCCAAGCTAATTTTGAAAATCTTTGGCTTAGCTTATCATAATATAACGTTGATATTCGTTCTTTATTTTAGGTTATCATAATATAACGTTGATACTCGTTCTTTATTTTAGGTTATCATAATATAACGTTGATACTCGTTCTTTATTTTAGGTTATCATAATATAACGTTGATACTCCTTCTTTATTTTAGGTTATCACAATATAACGTTGATACTCGTTCTTTATTTTAGGTTATCATAATAATGCGTTGATACTTGTTCCGTTCCAATGATTTATGTGACAGTATAGATGCTCACTTCTTTCTGTTAAAAAGTTCGTTTAATTATTCCGATTACAGTTTAACACAAGATGCATTAAAGAACTTTCACAAGTGACATTACTAAATAAAGGAAAAATTGCTGACTGAATTATCTTTATTTTTATTTTTTACTGTGCACATAATTACATAAACAATGTTACAACATTATTAGAGCAGCTTACGTACAGTCAGGGAAAATTATTGTTAAGTAATTTGCCGCGTTATAGCCAATTCATACAACAGATAAAGAATGACAGAATTTACGGACAATTTAAGCAGGTAGTATATTTGCATAAAAGTTACTTTCCCCGACTTTATATTCTTATATGAATAATATTTTTATAGTTTGTAACGATACATCTATGCATATTATAAATTAAAGTCTCTTTTCGCGTCGGTCTGTGTACTGAACGGAACTGTCATACTGAACTTCGAAGTTTGAATAGACATTCTTTCGAATTTTAGTACATCGCGATTATGAATATTCTCAATTGAATAGATCGATATTTTAAACTTCGAAGTTCAGACGTACAGTCTAATGTTGAGAATTTATTTTGGAAGATATAATCTTTATATATATAAAAATTACGTGTCACGTTGTTTGTCCGCGATGGACTCCTAAACTACTGAACCGATTTTAAATTTGATTTGCATACCGTGTGTAATTTGATCCAACTTGAAAGATAGGATAGCTTACATCTCAATTTATAGTCGCAATATTATTTTATTGCAAATTATTTGTCTATTATTTGATAGTCACAATTATCTGTTAGCTCCAAACGATTCTAACAGATGGCGATATCTGTTGACTGGGTTGAGTAAGTATTCAATAGATGGCGCTATGTTAAAAATACAAACAGGTGGTGGTTACGCTATAATTTAATAGCATAACCACCACGTGTTGTTAAGGCTAAGGTATAACCTAAATTTATTTTGTAATAAACGAAATACAGTGAAATTCAATTGTTCTTACTTTTTCAATTTTTGGTGTTAGCATAGCCGGCCACGTGTTACTTAGACTGAAGTATAAATTAAATTCATATTATAGTGAAGATAATACAGTGAAATTATTCCTGATTTTTAATTATTAGTGCTTCATTGCTTAAAACTCTTTCATTAAAATATATACATGTAAGTATCATCACATAGTTATATTATTAAATTTGCTATGCATCAAATCACACTGTATGATATATGTATTTTGATGGTCATGATAAATGATAAATGATTTTATTTCTGTAAGTAGGTTTGAACTAACACTTTTACACGTCAATCATATTTTAAAAACTAGATGAGGTCGGCGTTTCCTATCTGACTATTCTGAGAAGAAAGGCCGAAACAAACTCAGAGGTCACAGTCTCTTTTAAAGTCCAGACATAATCTTGGTCAGATCATGTGAAGACCATGTAGATTTGTGTCTGAAATGGTCTTTTGAGGAAAAACCACACAGACTGAGTGGACATGTCCAGTCAGTGCACGCATTTGTCAGTAATCGTGCAGCTCAACTCAGAACTTAAGGAGCTCAACGATTCGACGAACAATACCAAAGTCGTTGAGCTCCTTAAGTCCTGACTTCCTGAAAATACCATAAGTTATGTCATGTAAATCAATAAAATTGACATTATTAATTCTCAAACAGTCATTCACAGTATAAAATGGATTTTTGCTTGGGGGTAAATTGAAGTAGCTTAGTTAATTCCAAGCCTTTTTCATCCAAGTAATCTTTAACTTTATAGAAACCTTTTTGAGAGAGTTTCTGTTTGATAAATGATTTAAATTTATTGGGGCTCAGTTCTTTAACAAGACTTGGGAGGTTGTTGTAAAAATGAGGTACTAAGGCTCCAGGATTTAAATGAATCTAGTTATCTATCCATTTATCATCCGCTTGCTTCTCATGTTATTGATTTATTATATTGTTAATAGTAAATCGATTTACAAAAAAATATTTACCATTTTGCAGATAATTTAACGGAGTTAAATAATGCTATCTCCAAAAGTTAATTAATATATATATAAAAAAATGGTACAAAGCTCCCCACAATTTTTCAATATTTGTACAAATATTTTTTTTTTCATTATATTTATTCAACCTCTATTAAAAATAATTTTGCACTCCTCATTTCAATGTGCTATAAATAGCATGTTTTTCAGTTTTTTTTTAAATATTTAAACGTTGAAATTATTATTTTCAGTCGAATGCCACCGAAAAAATCTAACCTCAACAACGCGCGGAGCAGAGAGGCACGACGCAAACGTGTTTATAGCCGACTTCAAAAAAAGGAGGAGTTTCTCAATTCGACTGTATTTTTTTTAATTTTTTTTATGTTTGGTAGCTCAGAACTTTTTTCTTGATGAACCGATTTGGATGATTCTTTTTTTATTTGAAAGCTGGTGCTTCACATGTGGTCCCATTTAAATTTGATCAAGTATTGACCAGTAGTTTTTGAGTTATCCTTAATAATGCGTATTTTTTCCACTTAGTTTATATTGATGATGTTATAATCATTTCCTATCACGGTTATTTACATATCAAGTAGTGGTATACTCATGGAGGGGGTGGAGACGTACTCCGACCACCGGTATATCCGGTTTGATGTCTCCGCCCAGACCTCGAGCGCGCTGGTCCGACAGGCCCCGAGTGGTCCGCGGTGGGCCCTGAAGAAGCTGGACCGGGAGCTCCTCCTGGAAGCCTCGATCGTGCAGGCCTGGGTGTCATCACCAGACAGGCCTGCTGACATCAACGATGCGGCAGACTGGTTCCGGGAGGCCATGTCCGAAGTGTGTGACGTGGCAATGCCCCGGGTCCAGCCCGGACGCGCCTAGCGCCAGGTGTACTGGTGGTCGCCGGAACTAACTTCTCTGCGCGAGGCGTGCGTTTCCTTGCGACGCCTGTACACCAGGCACCGCAGGCTCCATATCCGCCCTCCGGAAACGGAAGCCATTCAGGCGGAGCTGTACGAGGGTTACAGAGTGGCGAAGATTGCCCTCCGAGCGGAGATGCTGCGGGCCAGGGGACTGGCTCGTGAGTAGTCGCTGGAGACTCTCAACAGAGACCCGTAGGGACGCCCATATAAGGTGGTGCGGGAGAAACTCCGCCCATGGGCTCCCTCGCTGACGCAGAGTCTCCGGCCCCAGCTCGTGGAGGGCGTGGTGAGCGCTCTGTTCCCTTCGCGGGGAGAGCATACTCCCCCGCCCATGGCTCCGCCTCCTGTGGTGCCAACTGTGGACCACACAACCGACGACGACGATACTACAGAGGTGACCGAGGTAGAACTGAGAGTGGCGGTACGTAGGCTGAGTGCCAAGAATACCGCCCAAGGATCCGACGGCTTACCTGGTAAAGCCTGGGTCCTGGCCTTGGAGGCTCTCGGGCCTCGACTAAGAGGGCTCCTAAGCGCATGCTTGGAGGAGGGCCAGTTCCCACTTCGTTGGAAGACGGGGAAACTGGTCCTCATTAAGAAACCGGGGCGCCCAGCGGACTCTCCGTCCGCTTACTGGCCCATCGTGCTACTCGACGAGGTGGGCAAGCTCTTTGAAAGAGTCATTGCAGACCGCCTCGTTGGGCAGCTGGTGCGGGAGGGGCCGGATTTGGCGGAGAGCCAGTTTGGTTTCTGCAGGGGGCGCTCCACGGTGGATGCAATCATGCGCGTGCGAGCCCTCACGACGGGGGATGCTGTGGCCCGGGGTGGGGTCGTCTTGGCGGTGTCTCTAGACATCGCCAACGCCTTCAATACCATGCCCTGGAGTTGCATCCGGGAGGCACTCCGGTATCACCGGATACTGACCTATCTCTGTCGTATAGTCGAGGCCTATCTGACGGACAGGGCCGTCATCTACCCCGGTCACCAGGGAGAATGGAACCGGCGAGAGATGTCGTGCGGTGTCCCACAGGGATCGGTCCTGGGGCCGCATCTGTGGGACATCGGGTACGACTGGGTGCTGCGCGCCGACCTCCCTAGCAGCGTCAGCGTGGTGTGCTACGCTGACGACACGCTGGTCCTGGCGCAGGGGAGGTCGCACCAGGCGGCGGCCGAATTAAAGATACGCGGGGTTGCGACAGTCGTTGAGAGGATCCGGCAATTGGGATTCGAAGTGGCCTTGCACAAGTCTGAGGCCATGTGCTTTCATGGTCCTCGGAATGCGCCACGGTCGGGTTCCCAAGTAACGGTAGGAGGGGTTCACATCGGCGTCGAGTTGACGATGAAGTACCTGGGACTCGTCCTCGACAGCCGGTGGAACTTCGTGGAGCATTTCCGACGTTTGGCTCCCAGACTGCAGCGGGCCGGGGCTGCCTTGAAGCGGCTCTTGCCCAATCTGGGGGGGCCAAACGCCTCCTGCCGGAGGCTCTACGCGGGGGTCGTGCGGTCCATGGCCCTTTACGGGGCACCGGTGTGGGCGCGTTCATTGAGGCTCCGGCCAGCCCGCCGGTTGAACGCGTCCCAAAGGGTCATGGCCATCCGGATGGTCCGGGGATACCGCACGGTCTCCTGCGAGGCGGCGAGCCTCCTTGCCGGAATGCCGCCGTGGGATCTGGAGGCAAAAGTCCTCGCGCACGTTTGAGAGTGGCGCGAGGAGGCGAAACGCCGGGGCGTAACTCCGCTGCCGCGAGTAATCGCGGCACAGCGGACAGAGCTCCGGCGGGATCTCATGGCGGCATGGAGAGTGCGACTGTCGCAACCCAGCGCAGCGCACGCCACAATTGCGGCGGTAAGACCCCTCTTTGAGGAGTGGCTTGAGAGGCGCCACGGCATCCTCACCTTCCGCCTGACGCAGGTCCTCACCGGATATGGCTGTTTCGGGAGGTTCCTGTTTCGGATAAGGCAGGAGGAAACGCCCGGGTGTTACCATTGTGTGGATCGACCGGAGGACACGGTGGAGCATACGGTGGAGGTCTGCCCGGCTTGGGCGGAGCACCGCCGTGTCCTCGTGGCGGCGATCGGCGGCGGCGACCTCTCGCGTCCGGCCCTGGTTCAGGCCATGGTACGGAGCGAGAGGGAATGGGAAGCCGTCACCTCCTTCTGCGAAGCAGTAATGCTCGCGAAGGAGAAGGCAGAGCGCGAAAGAGAGAGGCAATCTCTGCACCCGCGCCCCTAGCCGCCGCAGGAGGAGGAGACACCCTGGGCGTCAGGAGTCGATTGCCGACTCCCGGCCACCGTAGGCGCGGGCTTGCGGACGGCGAGCAATGGGCAGCTCGCCGTCCGGTAAGGACCAGGCCCGGGTCGACGGCGCGTTGTGTTCCACGCTCGCCTCAAAGAGATGTCAGCACAATTGACGGGGTCCGATAGGACCGATGCCTGCCGGGGTCGCGGATTGTTCGAAAGAGTTACCGTGGCCCTGGCGCACAGGCAACTGAAGGAACACGGGTGGGTTTTAGTCAGTAAGACACGCCCTTCCGCTCCGCCCAGAGCGGGAGAGGTCATATGATGATTTCCCAGCCAAAAAAAAAAAAAAGTTGTGTTATACGAATGTATGTGGGGTAGGTACCACAATTAAAAAGTGAAAAATAAAAACTTTTTTACAAAAAAATAAGCGACTTCCAAAAAGAAAACGTGAAAAATAACTTTAATTTGGAAAGTCGGTGGCCAAAAACGAAAATACACAACAAAAGAAACCGAATTCCGAAATTAAAGTTAAATTTTACGTTTTTTTGGAAGTCGGTTGTTTTTTTTTTATAAAAGTTTTTTAAATTATGCTTTGCTACCCGGACGAAGCCGGGGCGGGTCGCTAGTACATTAATATTAAAGTTTCTTATGACGGAGAAGGTACGTTTCTTGCGTTATCATCAGCCCTATTTTAACTACCGCGGGCGTACTATGGGTAGTGTTGGTTATTGCGCAATAGAAAAACTGTATGCAGTTAAAATCAAATTATAATTTACAGAACAAACTAATCACACTAGCGAATCACACACTGTAGGTACATGACACAACTATACAGAACGCTCGACAGTTTCTAACCGTGTTCACTGCTTGACTGCCACCGACCAACCCTATATAATAATGTTCTCTGTGCGACCAACTCTGCTTTAACTCTGGTCGAGCGTTATGTTATAGACTCTGTCGACCGCCGCCTGGTGGCGCTGGCATTCTGATTAGTCAAATTCAAGCGATTGATTTAACGTATTTCCGACATAATACCTATAGTAAAGAAATCTCGATGTTTTGTCAAGTCGTAAACACCGTGAGAAGCAGGGGCGGGTCACTAGTAAATAAATAAATTGATACGATAAAAGTAGTAACCTAGACGTACGACGTACGTACGGACGTGAAAATATGGCGCCGGGACTTTATCGCGCACTGGATTTTCAACTCTCGATGTTAAGCCGAGCATTGAGAATCCAACAGAACGCATCAGAGCGCGTCAAAAAAACACGCTCTTGAATTTTCAACTCTCGGCGCTAAGCAGTAAGTTGAAAATCAAGTGAGCGAAAAAAAAATCATCGCGGGAAAAACGCCCGTGCGGATCTGGGCTGAGACCTAGTTACAAGCATCTGTTAAAACTAGTGCATTCTACCATAATTGTTTGCAAGTTCATCTAATTCCGTATTCGGGTCAGACGCAAGAATCTATGCTGATTAGTGAGAGTGAAAACTGTATCTAATCTATTACATTGAACAACTGAACAACTTTAGCCAAGAAAAAATATTTTCAAACCGTGTGTGGTTTTAATAAACGTAATTATATTGCAATGAACCTAACATATGTAAAATTTCAAAGTTCTAGTTTTGAAACATTAAATAAAGTAAATAACTAGAGAAAAAGATTGGACTTAGATAACAATAGAAACGCTCTTCCCCTGATAATATTCATCAAAATCAAAGTCAAAAGTCATTTTTTTAAATTAGACTCGGAATCAGCACCTTCTGAACGTCAAAATGACATAAGACAGTCCCCCAGCACGCCCGCCCTTCACCATTTCCTAGTGCTTTAGCTGGGGAGAAGAAGTGGCGCAACAAACTCCGCAGCAGCACAGCTGTCTGTTCAGTTAGAAGAACTTGATTCTATACAATAGCACACAAAGTAATTAACATTTCAAAACATAGAAACACCAAACATTAAATTAAATATTGCAATACAACTCATTTATAAAACATTCTAATGAGAAGATCGTCCTTAAGAGGCTTACAACAGCTAAAGTGCAGTCACTGTCGGACTGCATAGAAAAGAAAGAGAAGCGCGATGACACAATACTGGTAATTTATTGCAAAATATGAAGCAATTATCTATTTTAAAAAATCTATTGATTGGATTGAAAAATTAAAACACTATTACGTTAGTATGTTGCTTGTAGAATAATCTGACAAAAAAATCAGAATGACTTAATGCATAGTAATATGGTTTTTAATCGTTAAAATAAATTTTTAGAGGTATCTTCGTAATTTTTTTCTATCGTATCAATTTCGTTGTATTATGTTTTCAACACACTATCTAATTAGCAAATATCCTGAAGAATAACATATATTTTTCTGATTTTGTTTAGTGCAGTGGATCATATACTTTTAGGCATTATAAAACTTACGCTTAGGTCCTGTAGTCCCCTTAATGAAACATTCAGTAACAGCTGTTAAACCTTTAGTTCCTGTGTTTTTCTTTTACATACAAATCACTTAATCCCAGAATACACACGACACGCGATCTTCCAAAAACCCTTTTAACAAAGCGTACAAAAGCTTGTCACGTTGCAAAAATCCGTCGCACGGGAATCGAACCTAAGCCGTCCATTAAGGGTACGGCACGCAATCCTTATTGTAAACTTAATGTACACACGATTTTTATGACACAAAACGGAATAATTTAGTTGGACATGTAATGGGCCCTTCACCCTATTTGCATACAACTGTACAGAGTAGGTTTTGATTTCAGAGGTAGCAGCGGTCAATAACGTGAATATTTTGTTGTATTTGTTCTCATAGAAATTAATCAAATTGTTCTCATAATCATAATAATTAATTTGCAATAGATATCAGTGTTGGTCAGAAAGTCAATAATTATTTTCCTAATACAGAGTTAGACATTTGACATGCCATACTTTACAATGTAGGTATTGAATGCTAGAGGGTGCACAGCTTACACTTTTCCATAGGATTTTTTTTCCACTTTAAGTAAATAAGTAATTTTGAAATGACTTTTTTCAATCACTTCTTAAGTGTTGAAGTATTCTAGTAAAATAATGATTTTTCAAGGTATTCCCTACCAAAAGGTTAAAGGTGTGATAGCCCTTTGTATACCAACATTACTTCAACTCGTAACTGTAATGATATAAATATGAACAAATAATTATATCAATCTTCAAACAAAACAACATTTTCCACAGTTGCACACAAAAAAAACAACAGTAGTACAACAATTGTGACACTACTCTGTGCACAGTTGAGAGAGCACGCGACTGTTGTGGATTTGATACAGACTTCATAGTGTGGAGGAGGTGCTTGTTTTAAGATTTTATGGTCAAGTTTTGATTATGTTCTACATTCTACAACTTTTGATGCCCTATGAGCTCTTCCCTTTTGAAGTATCAACTTAATTTATCTACATACTTGTACAACCATATTAATATTATAATTTCGTTAGTAACTCTGTCTTTATGATACCTTTTCACGCCTAAACCATTAAATGGATTTCGGTATAATTTAGCAAGGATATATGGTATCCTGGGAAGGACATAGGCTACTTTTTGTCCCGGTAGCACGTTCCCGTGGGATAATCTCCGACATCCATGCCGGCGAAGCCGCGGGCAGAAGCTAGAAATCATATCATATTTTAGCGTTAATTTGTATATTGTAATATATTTAGATTGATTAAACAAGTTTACTGTATATGTATGTAGGCATAGGTAATTGGACTTACTGGATTTTAAAGGTACTTACAGGGTCCCAGGTTTAAACTACGGAATTAGGCTCTATGTTTATTTCGATCTGACTTAAAAATTAAACGGGATCATATGACATCAACTCAACCAGAACTAAACAATCTAAGGCCCGTATTACAGAACCTCACTCAAGTCTCAAGCATTACTTAAAATTCGTTTCAACCAATCAAATGGCTCTAAACTAATTTTAAGTAATGCTTGAGTCGTGAGTGAGGTTCTGTGATATGGGCCTAAACGTCTATTTAAGGGCCATAAAATCGTTTCAATGGGTCGATTTCTAATGAGAATATTACTATATGATAATACATATTTTCAAGTTTACAAGATTTATAGCTCATTTGAAGACACACAAACTCCGCCCGGAACAAAAGATTAGGTTCCTTGCGAAGATCTTATCCGCGACAAGGAAATCGAATACTCAGTCACTCAAAACTCCAAAGAAGAGATTGTTTCGCATCTAATCTAATTGGCTGAAGCACAATGAATCTAATAAAAGTTTACCCTTTCATTTAAAAAAAAAACCGTGAAGAAACAAATCACAATTCGATACTAAATCATAACATTAGAAAACAAAAAAAAAAACGCAACATCTGTGATTTAATCGCGACAATAAATCGCACTCCATACTAATCGTTTGGTCATGCATGCAATATAATTAGTTTTGTCCTACCTTCCCTCTCTTTCCCACTCATATTAAACGTAGTTTGGTTATGTGCTGTCGCGCTCGCACGCGTAGTTATTATTACGCGCGCACGCGTCTGTCGGATGTAGGCCGGGAGTCGGGATTGTGCAATATATTGTAAGAATAGTTTGTTTGTTACGTTTGAAACTAGACTGGTCTAGTTTTTTTAGGTAAATCTGTTCAAGAACTTGTTACAATGCTTATTTAACGTTCTTGGGTTTTAGAGGCAAATGTCGGCCCCTTGATATTTTATTAAAACAATCCTGTCTGAAGTTATGATACTAAATTGTTCAATAGTAAACAATTTTCTCATTTTGTGAGCGTGTCAAATCTAGGTATCTAATCGCTCCGCGAAGCCTGTGGATCCTCAGGTAGCTTGTGCTTGTGTGCGGAGCAAGGCTGGCTATGTCAGCCAGGACATACCATGCACAACCACGGGCCGAATGAGAGTCTAAGTTCGGAAAAAACAGCCCATTTCTACATACAAATATACAAGGCATCTAATTCTAAAAGGAATAACTACAGTATCTCCAAGTTTCTATTAAAAATAGGCTTGTGTTTAAACGCCTACCAGAAAAGTACCTATTTTGTTACCAAAAAATTCGAAATACTCACCAAATTGTGTCCACCAGAATGGATAAATGCTAACCAAATTGTGTTTTATAAAATATTGTAGAAATGGACCTATTTTCGTTTTTGATTTATAAGGCGTAGTCGACGAGTCCTACTTCTGGGTGGTTTTAAAAAAAATAACCACGAAGGGGATAGCGGGGTCTTTCAGACCCCGCCATCCCCTTCTAACCTAACCTGTCCGAGTCGGGGTGCCCCAAGTCCCGAGCTCGCTTCGCTCGCTCTTGCATCCTATCCCATCCTTGCATTTTGGAGCAAACTTATTTTTGATGAGCCACATAAACAAGATTTGGTGTGCATTTAACCATTTTGGTAAGCAAAAAGAATATAAATACAACACGTACAATTATTCTGATGAGTGTATAATTATTTTGAAACTTAAACGTTGTTTTTAGGCACTCCGGTATAGAGTGGGTTTATTTTATTTGAAGTTAAAAATATTTTACTTGGTACTTTGTCATAGGGTTTAAAAATTATTTTGATGAGCATTTAAATTGTAGCCTTAAAAATAGTCCGCATGTCGATATTTTTTCTGATATTGTCATGTAATTAATCACCTTGGCAAAATGACTAGTGATTGTAGTAAGGTGTTATTAGCAGACAGAAAGACGATTTTGTCTGTAAGGGCCAGCGCTGACGATATAGGTAGGTACGTTTTGATCTGAGTACTTTTTTACTTACGATTTTATATAATTTTGACGGAAAAAGCTGCGCTTTAATAACATCACCTGCCGTCACACAAAAACGTTCGATAAAACCCTTTCTTTATTCGTCCCTAAATAAAAATCTGTCATATTATTCAAAACGAATGTAATAGACATTCATATGCATCACTCTGATACTTTCATTTCGTGCGACATGTTGAATTATGCATGAGGTAGGAACGTGGTTTGTGATGATAAATTGTTCGCGTTTCGTCGGCGCGCGCTTTTTGTGATATTCGCTTGACTGTTAGTTATGTCTTTATGTTGCGTATTTTGTAAGGTAAATTCATACGATAGTAATATACTAAAAATATGAAGTTATTAGTGAATTATACTATACAAAGTATTGGTTGGTAAGTATTGGTTTTACATATTTACAGATGAGTCGAAGAGTGTGGGAGGTAATGGGTCTGCATATTATATACCTAATATAGATATAAGTACTAAAGATAATTGTTTTAAAATAAGTGAATCTACATCCGTTATGACGTTGGAGCTCATTGCAATTTCAGAAGCTTTGTAATTGTGGATATAAAAATGTTGTTATCTGTACAGACAGCAAAAGTTCATTACAACATATTACACATTACATTATACATAGCTTATGTTATTTTATGTAAAATTGATGAAATTCCTTTAAAAGGCATCCAACTAAGGTTGCAGTGGGTTCCATCGCATATTGGTTTGCGGAGCAACGAAGAGGCTGACACGTTGGCGAAATTGGCGGCTAGGAATGGAAAAGAAATAAATATTGTATTTGATTATTCAGAATTTTTACCAAAATTTACAAATAAATATGCTATGATTATTGGAGAGAATATTTTAATAAATGATCATTAGAGAAGTTTATGGTATAAAACCATGCAGTGTGAACCTGTTCGCGTGCCCTGGTTCATGGATATTGATGTCAGTAGAAAACTGATTGTTACTGCTCTTAGACTCAGATCAGGACACATTCCATGCAAGCAATTTGCCTTCATGATGAAGTAAATCGGTTCACCCAATTGTGAGGAATGTGGAGTTGTCGAGGACCTACAGCATTTATTGATGGAATGTGTCCAATGTGAGTCCAGTAGAAATAATTTAGTAAGGTCCCTGAATTTGAACAGAACTGATGTAGGCATGTTCCATACAATTCTATCCCAACCAAGTGGCGACGATGCGAAGGGTTTGTTCAAAGTCATAGCCCATGTCTTGTGAAAGTACAATTATTTAGGATACGATGGGACTGACATACGCTATGCGTAAAAGCACCTACATATAAGTAAATAAATAATGAAAAACAAAAGTAAGGAAAATTAGAGCGAGATAGGTAGATATTGTTGCTTTAACAGCAAAGATTTCTAGCCCGGGGCCACTAACAATGTGTAGTTTTTACTAGTCCTGTTAACCTTTTCTAAGTAGGTACCGGGTCAAATTAAATTAGCTAGCGAAACTCCGCAGACGTGATGGGTATCGATATCTAAAGCACGGCAAAATAAAAATAAAATAGATTTTTGATGTTTAGTTTTTAAGGGTCAACGACCCTTGGTAGTGTTGTTACATGAAGTATGAGTTGAAAAAATATGTTTTATCGTGTTTAGATATCCATACCAATCACGTCTGTGAAGTTTACACAAAAAAAAAAACTGTTTTTTAAACTGATATTTCAAGTGAATACGCTAACTGCGTTTAATGACACCACAAAAAAAAAGTTCTTTTATCATGTTTAGATATCGATACCTATCACGTCTGCGGAGTTTTGCTAGCTAATTTAATTTGAGCTGGATAACTAAGCTATAATTGTGCTAGGAGAGAGTTCCTATCAACAATGCTGGGTGGTGCTTAAGACTACTTTTCACTTGCCTGTCCGAGTCCTTCACTCTTGGGTTATTGTCACTTATAATTTTTAGTCACCAATGAAGAATTCTCCTTAGATTTGTTTATGTAACCATTTTAATTTAAAAATAAAAATTTCCATGTGTAAAAGTGTTTTAAATTTGCTGCAGTCTCATCTCATGGATAATAATCAATGTCAAATACTTATAGGTATTTTTGACAGATTGATTATGAGATTTCGATTTTTGAGTAGAATGTGAACCACAGAACATAATTATACCCGATGCGAACATTCTTAAAAATGTATGTTGTTGTTGTTGTTGTTGTTGTTTGACGCTCAACTCCTTATTTATGGCTTTTGTAGACGGGATTTTAAATCAGATTTGTTACAGTTGTAATGGCAATCATGTCATTTGGCTTAAATAGGCTTTTATTTTTATATAGATTCTTCTATACATTGTGAATGTGAGAACGTTGTAGGCCTAACATGTAGACTGTAGATTTGTAGACCTTTTCTATTTTGTTGAGTGCCTGTTACTTGCTGACAGGCCTACACTGTCCTCCCATAACTATTAACACTGTGACTGGAAACATTGTAAAAGCCCCTTATTTTTAAAAGAGTAACCGTGGAGTTTATTGCCGGCTCTTCTCCATAGGAAACAACCAATTGGAACCGTGCACCTAGTTTCTGACGTTTCATAAGTGCCCATGTAGTTTTATGTGAAATAAAATATTTTGATTTGATTTGACTAGCGCATTATTTTAAGTAAGCCATGTTTAAGAATGGTACAAAGCGATATTTGATATAACGAAAAACATTAATTATAATGTTATTGGAGAGAGTTATATACTTTTGGTCAGCAACTGAAACCATATTTGGCAAGGAGATGGATTGTAAAGAGTTTTGCGTTATGTTGCCAACCATCGCTTGTCTATGGAACACGCCCCAAATCGATAAATCAACTACAACTATCGTGTTCTACCGGTGAAGTTTTGAAATGTACAATTAGGTACTTACATCCACTTCGCTGCGCTTCAGACATCCACTCCAGATATCTAATTAGGCGGATTTGCTTGTGAATGTTAAACAGTCTGTTTACCAATACGCAGATTCGCGAGTACTGAACTGAGATTCCTGAACACTACTATTCAATACCTGGAGTCCATTGTTACTCCCAGTACAATCTCCTTGAAGTAAATATGATATTAATGATTATATTCCAATTGTGTCACAATTGTATCAATATTTTTTCTCTAATTTTGTCTAATGTTATCTGAATTTATCTAATATTATCCACTTTTATCTAATTATTATCTAATTTTGTCTAATTTCATCAAATTATGTCTACTTTTATGTCATTTTACCTAATTTTATGATTCTATGGGTAATTACTAGTATTGTCTGATAACTTGTACATTATGTGTGGTGCTAACTGTAAATATAAGTTTGTTATTATTAAATAAATAAATAAAAAATAAAAATTGTATTCAATCTTCCATTTTTTCCTTCTATATAATTATTAGCTCTCAAACATTACATTATACATTTTTAAAACAAAAGTCAGACTGTTCTACATTCAGGAAGTCGTTTAAATAAAAAGATCAGGTACAATAAATTCTTGCTGTGCGCTCAGACCAAATAAAACATCAAGACATAGTGCTGTCAACAGTGACGTGAGCCCGGATTCGTAAACATGTGTGCACTTAGTGAGGTGTAGTTTGGTTGTAAATTGGGTTGTAAATGTGTGCGTGTGAGCGTGTGTGCACAGAGCAAGGTGTAGTTTAGCATACTTTACTGTATTGTTTGCAGCGCTGCGCTGTCTTGATTTTTTACTTGGTCTGAGACTGTGTGATAGAAAAAAAACAGTTTTATATTCTTTCTTCTTACACAATACTGTTATATACATAATACGGCACGTACATGTTTATACTCTCTACTAAGTATAAACGTATGCAAAAGAGCAACTTCATTAGTATTTTATGAAACGTTGACAAATGAAAGCACTACCGCGCACAAAAGTATTCATACACAATAAATAAAAAATAACAGTTCCCAACCTTTTTACTTAGGGTTGCCTGCCTTAAATTAGCATTTAAAATAAGGGGTATGCTTAACTATGTTATACTGATACACACAAGTGAATCTTTACATCTTATCTCTTCAACATAGAACATAAATTCGCTTGAGTTGCATTTTCGAAACTGCATATTTCATTTGGTTTTAATTTTACATTCCCTGATACTCGCGCCTACTCTTATGGCGCTTTTCAGAAGGATTAATTTCGTTTGATTTTACTCATTTTGTCAGTAAATACCGTAAGTTTTAGGTCCCTATCATATGACAGTTGTTTTCAAGTGACCGGGGACCCTTAAAAGATTTATTTAGGTCAGCAGAAAGAATTGATTGTGACAAGATAATGCTATTAAAGTTTTTGACTCCGTTTTTGTGACAGATCTATTTTAAAGTATACAATACAATATGTGTCGGCCATTGTCATATGAAATGATGTTATGTAAGTATTTTGCTTCTGGGATCCTAAACTTGTAAGCAGATGGGTTGGACATAATATGAAACTAATGTAAATGAAATGTATGTATGTGTTTGTATGTAGTTAATTATATTTTGTATGCACGTGTTTCTGTGATAAATAAACCTATTTTTCTTTCTTTCTTCTTTTATTCTAATGTTTGATTCTAGGTTTTTAATCTGCTTATAATATTGTATTATATGCCTCGTGCGTAACGCTTAAAATCACGAAACAAACACATAGGTACAGGAGGTTAATCAGTCGTATGTGGTTAACAGCGGAATTCTTATACCTTACCAATGGTTCAAGATTTGAAACAACGACTCATTTTAACACCCTGTTATCCCTAACACCTAGAAGCTCGAACACTAATATATTTACCACTTGCCTCATTTAATAAGATAGTATTATTTTCAAACTATTAAAGCAACACTAAAATTAATTGTATTTGATTAAATATCGACATGATTAATTAATCGTTCTTATTTTACATTGTTGACTTCAAACGTTTCTCTGTCAAATTGTCAATCAATTGAAGTATTGGAAATCGATTCGAATAGAAGTGATATAAATAGAATAACTCTATGTAACAGATATATGCAGTTTTGGCACCGGTCTCTTCCTTATGACTGGGGAGCATGCACAAATTATGCATTAACACAGGCGAAAATAGACTTAGAACGAGCTAAAATAGAGTTGCATTTCGCATGGTAAGTTTCCTGTGACATTTAGTAATTTCACGTGGACATTTCTGACTAGAAATGCGGCCCAACATATCGGTCAGACACAATCTGTATTTAGAAGCTCAGTCACTCCGATTTCCCTGTAAACGTTAGTCGTGAAAATATCCGTATTGTGAAAATGAATAAAAAGGGAAAAAATAAAAAAGGGAAAGTTCCGAATCCTGTACCCGTGCAGGAAGAGGAAAGTGGTGACAAATTTGAAGATTTAGGGAAAAGTGGTGATAAAATAGAAGATGTGGGGGTGACTGTCGATGACAAAACGGATGTTGGGGGGCTAATTACTGACATTATTCCTAATTTAGAAGAAAAAGTGGAAAGCCTCAAAGAAAAACGTGTGCCTGAAATTGTGAGTGAAATTATAACACCTGCTGTTGATGTAAAGGATGAAGAAACTCCCAAGAAACCGAAACGAAACAGAGGAAAGAAAAAAAAAGGTAAAGGCGATGATTTTGATGACGATCTTGATGAGAAACCCAAGGAAATTGATATTCAACCGCCTGTTGAAACCAAAGTTGATATTCCAGAAATTGAGACAAAAATGGAGGATTTACCTCTAATAACTCCTACAGCTCGTAAAAAAAAGAACAAAAAGAAGAATGCTGATCAAAAGGCTGAAGAATTAACTTTGCCTGATCAGGATATTTCAAGTGTTCCGATAGAAGCAGAAATAAAACAACCTGAGATTAAAGAGTCCGTACCAGATATACAACAAGAGTTTTTGAAAACAGACATCACGGATCAAGAAGTAAAACTTTCCAAGAAGAAGAATAAGAAAAAGAAACGGACTGATTCGGAGAAATCTGACAAAGAAGAATTTTCTTGTACATCTGCTTTCCAAAAGTTACTTGATGACAAGGATGACCCTGAAGTTAAAATGGAAGAGAAAATTGATGTCTCCAATATCCCCTTTGAAAGTGTACAGGTTGATGTTGAAAATGTGAAAATTGAATTAGAAAAGACTGAACAAACTCTTCCAATACAGCCAGTAATAGAAAAGGCAGGAACTCTAATACAAGAGAAAGAAGAAATTAAAGAAACACCAACACCTGAAGGAAAAGGTAAAAAGAAAAATAAGAAAGACAAAAAGCAACCTCCGAAACTTGAAGAAATTCCTAAACTAGATGATGCAAGGTCTGATCAAACTACCTCCTTGATAGACTTACCCGCACAAACCGTTGTTGAAGAACAAATAAAAGATGTCCCAACAAGCAGTCCGGAAGAAAAAACAAAAGAGGTTACCATAACAGAATCCCTTGAACTTGAAGATTTGAGTCCAAAACCTAAAGCTAAAATCGCAAAACCCGTAGAAAAGAAACGCAAAGGAAAGCCTGAAACTGAGAGCTTCCCACAAGATACTTTCCTTCCAGAATTTGCGAAAGTTGAAGTTGATCCTTTTAAGGTAAAACTGGAAATCATTGAAACTAAACCCGTGGTCCTAGAAAAGCCAAGTGACCTTGAAAGTCAGGCTACAGAGCTTGAAATTACTAGTGATATTACTTTTATGGCACCTGATGAAGACGAAAAACTGATAGCTCAAGAGTTTGAGCTGCTTGCTGAAAAAGCTATGGGTAAGAAACGGAAAAAAGGATTGAAAATGACTAAAGCGCTTGACATAGGCATTCAAGAACCAAAAATGGAATCAGATGTCAAACAAACTGACATCAAAGAGACAAACAAAGAACAATTGGCAGTCATAACAGAAATATTGACTCCACAGACACACCAAGAGTTCATAATTAAGAGTGAAAAATCAGACATACCAAGTACAGTTGACACTGTAAAAGAAATTAAAGAAGAAGCTCCTAAATCAGGACCATCTGACTTCCAAGGAAAAGTGCTATTAACGCCCGATGATATCGGAGAAGAAATAGAATTTCCTAAAACTGAAGAAATCGAACAATCGACTGAAGATAAACAAAAGACTGACTCTAAACCTGGTAAAAAACGAAAGAAGTCTCCTAAACCCCCAAGAAAGAATGAAGAAATGACAAAACCGGAGGAACGAGCAATTACACCAAAACCAGAAGCAGCAGCTAAGGAAATATCTAAATCTGAAAACATTACACAACAAAGTTTAGCTGAAAAAGTAGATGCTTCTAATATAACAAGAATGTATGACATCGAAATAAGTAGTATTAGAGCGTCAGAATCTGAAGGTTCAGCTTCTGATCTTGTACCCGATATCACGTATCCGCGTGCCTCAAGTCAACAGTTACGGGATGATAATAATAATACCGTTATCAGAGAGATATTTCCTCATGCAGAGCCTTTATTAGATATTCCTTTAATTCAAGGAAGAGAACAAACTCCAAAAAAAATGGACGAAAAAAGATCTCCTCCTAAAGAAGAGAAAACAGATATAAAATCGAAAATGATGGAAGTGAACCAAGATATGGAGGAATTAAGACTGTCAATTGAAAGGTCTTTAGCAGAACTAACTTCTATGGAAAAGAGCGAAGAAGCTATAGAAAAAGAGTTTGAAGCAACCAGAAATAAAGCTAAAAATGTAGCAAGTCTCTTATTTGATACTGATAAAAGTGTTACAGTAGAAATACCGAACGCCCAAGAAAAAATCAGAGATCAGAGTCCTTTAGTGGGAGCCGCTGTAAGTATACCTTTAGAAGAAATCAAAGTGCCGACTGTCATTGAAGATAGTAACAAACAGAAACCTGAAGATAAACCAAAAACCGAAGACAAAAAATCAAAAAAGGATAAACACAAAAAGACTACCACAGAAGAAAAAAAAATTGAACTGCCTTTTGTTGAAACTAAAGTTGCTGAACCTTTATTTTTAATAGACAACAAAACTATTGAACCGCCTCCTAAAGCAGAAGATCGGCCAATTACGCCCGTTCAAATATTGGCAAGTTTTGAAAAGCCTATGAACGATCCACTAAAAGTTATTGAAAGTGTCATACCTCCAATAGAATTACCACCAGTAGAAGAAAAGAAAACTGAAATAGCTAACTGTGAAAAGAAAGACATAGAAAAACCCAAAGAACAAACTACAGAAACACCTATAGATGTACCACCAGTATGTCCTGCAAGAAAAGATAATAAAGGCAAAAATAAGAAGAAGAAAGGCAAGCAAGATACTCAAATGACCTCCACCCCACCAAGCATGACAACTACTGCCCAATCACAGCCCGCACAAGAAACAAAGAAAGAAGAAAAAACAGAATCTAAAACTGAAAGTAAATCTGAATCAAAAGGTAAAAGTCAAAGTACAGAAAAGGGTAAACAACAGGCAAGTAACGTTGATTCTGAAACGCAAAACGAAGCAATTGATTATGAACCTATAGAAAATTTTGAAGATGCACTCACTTCCAGCATTGATGATGTCAACAAGACTTTCGAAATGATAGTAAAAGAAACACAAGAGCAAAACAATCCCAAAATAAATATTATAGCACCGGATGAAGAAAAAACACCTGTTTCGCCGCCAAAAAACTTGCTAGGCCATCCCGATATTCCTGTACGATCGAATAAAAAAGACTTTAAAAAGGAAAAAGATAAAATTCCAAATGAAATCACAGCTCGGGTCAAAATAAAAGATTCCGTTGAGGTTGAGAGGAAACAAACTAAGAATACGCAGACAAATAATAAAATGAAGGAGTTCTGTAAAGATTACAAAATTGATGACAACGATGATTTTGTTTACAAGTATAGTTTTAGGAAAGTGTTTCTACAAAGTTCTTGCCACGTTTGTAAGAAGAGTTTGAGTGGTTCCCGCGTGCCGTGCAGTTACTGTAACTTGCTGTTCTACTGCAGTAATAAGCACAAAGACGAAGACTGGCCACAGCATCAGGCACTGTGCTTCGCTGTATCTACCATCGTACATCTAAAAGGTGAGTAAATCTGCTAAATCTTAGAAACTTTATATTTTTTTCCTGATTTTCTTTTGATTTACTTTCAATTGAAGCACATACGTCTGGCAGTATTTAGCTTTGGGGATTATAATACTAAACTTTCTGCTATCTGATAAACCAATATTTTTGTTAGAATGTCAGAGATTTGTCAAATATTTTTATAAATATCCTTACCTCTGACGAAACAAAATATAATATTCTGAAACTAAACCCAGGCGAAATTATCATTTAGGTAAGAATAACTGGTTCTCGAGTTACAGACGCATTAAACGACGGACGAACGGACAGACGTTTCCTTTTATAACACGTAAAGAAATAAGGTCGAAGATAATGTTAACAAAATATTGTTCCACAGATCAAAAACACATATACGGTGACGCAAAGAACTTGACCGGTCACGACTACCGGCTCATTAGAATGCAGATGATAGTGTCCTGCGAGAAGGTGCTGAAGAGACGGCTGGTACCGTGGGAGCAGGAGGCTCTCCTATATCCCAGGATCTGTGCCCACGTGCCGTGCAGGGAGTGGAGGCAGAGCAAACTGAGTGATTGTCAGGGTTGTGGGCAGGTTGGTTGCAAGGGTAACATTATGTGAAGTTTAAGTATGAAATAGTGTGCCTTTCTTATAATTGGAGCTGTCTCTTATCGAATACAGAAATTGTTTCAGGTCAATAAAAGCAGTTCATTTCATCAATATAGCATACTCTAATAACTTAATAGTGCAAAGAAATGGAAGTGTTTTGCAGACTTTTCCTCATTTAGCAGCAGACGTTTTATATTTTTCTTCTCTTTCATGCTTCTCGATGACATGAATTGTATTCACCTATCTAACCTATGTCAAGTCAAGTTAGAATAGATCTCAGTTACAATAGGAAGTAATATACATAGGTAGCAGCCATGTATGTGCAAGCTTATCAAGTTTACATGTGGTCGTTGGTTATTAGCAGAAGTAACTAGCGTAATCAATAATGCATCTATAATACAGGACTAGTGTCATGTGTTAATCCTAGATTTTACAGTACTTGCACAAACTGACTTTGAAACAAAACAATACTATCTACTCTCCTCAGATATCCTTCTGCACCGACAACGCTGATCACTTCCCCAAGTCTCACTCTCGCTGGTGCAAGTCCTACTCCCTCTATGAGAAGCTGGTGTATTACCAGCAGACCAAGGGTCGCCTGGAGCCGAAGATGCCTACCAAAGTGCTGCAGCAACCGCAGCAGATACCGGAGAAGATCAATGAGGTGCTTGCGTCTATGTATGAGGAGAAGATTGGTGAGTGAGAGATATTTTTTTAAGTTTTTGTTTTTTTTTCTTGATCACTTACCTAACTAATTCATGTAATTATTATTGATGTTGCATATTAAACAGTTATAGGTAAGCAGTGAAATCTTGAGCTATCGAAAGTAATAGTTCTCTTACGTTTTTAATTTTAGTGCCAGAGTCTTTGAAACTTTTTTACAAAGGTTTTGAATGTTTTTTTTTTTGTTGTATAACAACAGTTTTCACGAAACAATACTTTTGTAAATTTGCGTGTCCAAGCAAATAAAAGAAGCTTTCCAATTATTTGCGACTCCAACATCATTGGTCAGCTTTGTGCTTAGAATAAGATAACTTGAGCAAAAGAGAGAGTATGGCAAGTTTTACACTTGGTACAAAACATTCAAACAACAGTTGGATAAAAGAGAAAGCGAAAAGGGGTTGTTTTAATAAAAAAGAAATAAACATAATGAAATTGTTCATTGTGTATAGCTGGGGGAGAGACCCTCAAAACTTTTGACCTAGATTTTACTATAATAGTCTGTGTCCATCAATACGGGCGCGTGTAATTTGAAATAATGCAAAAATGTAACTCAAAATCAAAAATCACAATCAAAATATTTTATTTCACATAAACCTACATGGGCACTTATGAAAGGTCAGAAGCTAGGTGCACGGTTCCAATTGGTCGTTTCCTATGGAGAAGAGCCAGCAAGAAATTCCACGGTTACTCTTTTAAAAATATTTGGCTTTTACAATGTCTTCAAAAGACAGTGTTAGTAGGTATGGGAGGACAGTGTAGGCCTGTCAACAAGTACCAGTTACTTAACAAAATAAAAAATGGTCTACAAATCTAGTCTACAAGTTAGGCCTACAACGTTCTGACCCTGTGTTGGAGAGTTGTTTGATTGGAATCCGTGTGAGTGGAATTGCGAATTGAAACACCAATTGGATGATAATAATGAATGTGCAGCCAGAATTATTGTCGAAATAATAAAGACATGTAGATATTATCATTTTGCAATACAATCGTGTTACTACATAAGTGGTGTGGTGAAAGAAAATGATGATATGGGTAATGTCGATCTGAGGCAAGTAATTAGGTGAAATATTATGTTGTTATTATTCGTTTCTATATAGATTTAACTTTAGAAGATGCAAATATTGTTAATACTGGTAACCAAAAATATATTGAATTGTCTGGAGATGAATAAAATTATTTGTTGTAGTGTACTCACGTTCAGTTATCGTATTTAAAAGCTTACATCATTCCATGGTCTAGAAAAACAAGGTCTGGCATTCCGAGAGTGACACATGCTTACGTCACTATCCAGTTGCCACTTTATTGCAATAAAATACGAATTATGGAAACATTTTCCGTCCCCATTCTGGTAAAAATATATATACCTAAAGCATTTAAATTGTCGTTTCGTTTTTGTAATCAAACGAAACAATTCAATTTAAACATATACCAACGTAATTGTTCATTAAAACCTCATTGTTTTATCGGATTCGCACAGGTAAAGGCGGCTGGGGAGTTATTATTACACACTACTGGGTAACATAGCGGTGATGACGTAGGCTTATGTCTCCGACGTGACCACTGTATCTCGGAATGCTATACCTGGCGTAGTGTATTATTATATCATGCATAATGCCAAATGATTCAAAAGGAGTAGGTAATAGGTACCTAAATTCGTTCTATAGTTGCAAGCGGGACTAATATTTCTTACATGCGAACGAAACGCGAACAGTGACTAGAAACCTATAAAGTTGATTTATGACTGCATAATATTTGTAATAACTAATGTCAATTTCAATATTTGAGTGTCATAGCCCGTAGTGTAATTACGTGGGTAGGCAGGACTACCATTAATTCATGTGTGTTCCTGTACATGCAGTTTAATTTCTCAACATTCTTTTTATTTTTTTATTTTACCATTTATGTACACACATATAAGATGGTACCTAATCTTCACGATAAGAAGAAAGGAACAGAAAAATACGTACAAAGGTGATGCTTGGGTAATTAGGTAAAATGATTTCACGTTTTTTGCATCGAAAGAGGTGGTCCTTTTGAGCAACAAAATAAGGACGTGTTCCGTCTCCATTATCATTAGCAACACAAACGGATTATGGAAAGTTGTTGTGTAGAAAATACTTGTTCAATCTATCTATACTGGGTTATTGGTTAAACACTAACAACCTCTTAAGGGGTCATTGTACTCATCAATGAACAACTTTTTTTTATAGGACCAAACCAGAAATCGCGACTCCCTCCCCTACACTTTGGACCATTATAACCCTGTATATACAGGGTCAAATTAAATTAGCTAGCGAAACTCTGCAGACGTGATGGGCATCTATATCTAAAAACACGTTTTTTTTTTTAATGATATGGTGTTTTTTTTTGGGGGTCAACGACCGCTGGTAGTTTTGTAACTTGAAGTTTGAGTTAAGAAAATCGGTTTTGTTTTATTTTTTCATGTTTAGATATGGAAACCCATCACGCCTGTGAAGTTTACACAAAAAACAGACTTTTTAAACTGATATTTCAAGTGACTTTATAAAAGGCGGTCCGCGACCCCACAAAAAAACCACCAATTTTTTTTTTATTTTACTATATTTAGATATCAACCCCAATCACGTCTGCGGAGTTTCGCTACCTAATTTAATTTGAACTTGTATATATTTTTATTTCTCTTATTGTCCAGTACGGGGCTTTTGACTACTTAGATTATTTTATGTTTATTATAAAATGTGCGTTTTATTTGTGTAGAATAAACAAGTTTTCTTTCTTTCTATTCTTGTATCCATTTTGTAATAAACAGTTTTACACTACGAGTACCAAAATAACCATCAAATTATGATTGTGTGTTAGATATAACCGACATACAATACGCAGCGTTAACGCAACTGGCGACGGCTCCATTGACTGCGGCCTACTGCCATCAGCTCTGCAGGAGCAAGGCTGGCTCTCTTACCAACGGAGTTAATAAGGTTGGTACAACTTTTAAAGAAGCATATCATTAAGAGGGCGCACAACGGTCCACTAGCGCCACTCCTTTAAAAAATATTATTTCGTGACTGAGAAGGAATTATGAATAACGGCCTGTAAGGACCCTCGCTAAGTGTGTCTAGAATTTTTTTAAACTTTTTAAGAACTTTTATAAAGTTCCAATGAAAATTCGATCTAATGAAAAGCGGCCACATTCCTCTACATCGTATTTTGTTGCTTCGTGTCTCAATATGAAAATTTATAAAAGGTATTCGGAAATTCTAGACACACTTACCGAGGGTCTTTACTAGCCGTTATTCATAATTCCTTCTCAGTCACGAGATAATATTTTTTTAAAGGAGTGGCGTTAGTGGACCGTTGTGCGCCCTCTTAATAAAATATTAAACTGTTAAGTAGAAGGTAATGTCAACTTTAAATACTTGAAAATAAGGTTAGTTTCGGAATGACAGATACTGTTGAAAATGTCATATCGGAATTTTGTTTGTAATGAAATTTGAACCATAAAGGTTCTTGATGCGTTGATTGACTCTTTATGATTTCTGCTGGAGGACAGAAGAGTCATCTTTGTTGAAAATCTGTGATCACCAGTGAGTATTACGAACATGCATCATTATAATTTTTAAAAGGCATTTACTATATGGTTAAATGCCGTGGCAGGATTGTGAAAAATAATAGTATTTTATACTCCACGTTTTTCTATTTCAGAAGTCCACGTTCACAATCCACGTGGTAGGAGCAGAGTTACAGTTCGAAGCCGATGCTCTCAACAAATGGGAGGTGTTCTTCCTGCACCTGAGACCAGGCCTGCAAGAGTTGAGGGTGGTGCTCATCAACTATAACTTGAACCCTTCAAATTTGCCGCTGGAACTGCTCGGGAAGATCAAGTGAGTTAGTTTATGGATAGCGAAGTCTATAAAGTTCATTAAATAAGTCAAGGAATTGACACACATTACAGATTATTCGAAGATACTGCAAGAGTGTAGAGATCCTGAAGCCTGTGGAAGCTTGCAATTAGCAATTGTCAGTTGTTTACAATTTCGTTACCATTTACGTGTATTAGTCTGTAAGCTTTCTTAAAATTGTAAAAATAAATAAATCTTTACTGAAGCAGTATATTTTTACCAGCACACAGGAGCGTTTGAGAATTGATAATATTGAGCAGTAACATATAATGGAGACCAATTGCTAGTGAGATATATTTATTTTCGTTCATGCTTGGGGAAGATTCCTCGTTCACCTGTAACTGCAGGCACAAATTAAAACAGAGAGAACTATTAATATATTTACCTACGATTCCAACATATTATTTATGTTAACAGGTTATGCGAAAACTGTCGTCAAAACGAACGTCGTGTGGTGTTCAACTTCCAAGACAAGAGGACCTACGCAGACTACAAGTCCAGTGAAGACTTTGTAGTTCCTGACATTGGTAAGAAAACCCTTTGCCAAATAAAATCTTTGTCTTGTTGCTGCTTTCCCTTAAAAAACCTTGTCTCATTAACAATAACAATATTTAGTTCTTAATATAATTACACGAAAGTTCGCAACTTGTCTCATGATGTCGATGGCAGTTGATTTGAAAAATTACAACTATAAAATCAAAGACATTTGACCTATAAAATTGTAAGTTCGTTTTGTCTTATACTCGTAGATTACCTAAATGTCAGTATCACAGGGTAGTATTCAACAGATTACAACATTATTGCATATATTACGATTTCAAGAACCATAAAATTGATAAAAATGTGTTTAAAATAATCATTAAAAAACTGTAAATTAATTTTCTAATATTTCTAGTCTGCGCCTTCAACCCCAGCATCCAGCGCTCCTCAGTGTACAACGGCAAGGATCCCTGGCCTTCCACCATCGACGCCATCTTGAAACTGAAGGTTCCCTTCATCATCACAGGCTACACCATCACCGAGCTCCATAAAGACTGCATCAGAATCAAGGAGTGCTCTGGAACTGGTTACAATTTAATCGCTGAACCCAAGTATAATAATTTCGCTAGTGTCAGACCTGACAGGAATTTTATATCTGATGATGAAATGCCTTTGTTGTTCAAGAATTATTGTTTTGCTATTATTTCTGCATGATTCTTTGGTATATAGTTTTATAATACTTCAGCACCATCATCTGCTTTGACATTTCTCAACCACGTTGGGTTCGGCTTCCAGTCTAACCAAATGTAGCTGAATATTACTTACCCGTATTTTACATGGAGCGACTGCCTTTTTGACCTCCACAACTCAGTTACTGGGTAACACGATACCCCTTGGGAAGACTGGGTGTCAGAATTTTTGGGTATCTAACTACCCGTGACGACTGTCACGTCTGTCACGACTGTCTGTGTGTGTAGTTTTATCAAACTTATGTTTTTATTAATTGTTTCGTTCTATAGTTTGTTGTCTTTAAGTTCAGTGTGTTCTGTAATGAGTTCTTATGATTGTTGTGTTAATATGTTAGTGTAAGATCATTAAAATTTGTAATTTATTTTTACTTACTCGTTTGCATGTTTTGTTTATTTTTGTTCTGTTTGTATCAGTTTTGTCTTAATAAAGTATGTGAATTTAAAGGTTTTTTTCTTCTACTATAAGTTCTTTCACATTGATTATGGATAACAAAGAATGTTTAACTTTACATCACTCTGGCCGGGAGTTGAATAACACCATGTGGTTTTAGTCAGTAAGACTCTGATAGACCCTTCCGCCTGCCCCAGGTCGGAGGACATCAATGAGGATTTCCACACGCAAAAAAATAAAACAAAAGGTTTACATCACTCAAGTCATCATTTAAGTTTTTGAAATTAGGTTCATACTTATTGTTTATACCCTGAACTTCCGTAACTTTTTGTATTCCCCATCCCCTTTTTTCAAAACCCATAAAAAACCTTTATCGCCTTGCACTTGCAATTTTTTCACAAATGTCATCATTGTTGTTTTGGAATACATTTAGATCAACACGAAAATATATACCGGGCTTGAAATTGTCTCCATCTCGCATGAGCATCTATTTTAGTACATAGCGCCACCACCCATTGTCACTTAAGGCATCTTGCATGTGGAGCAAGAAATACCTCACGACAGATTGCCAGTCCAATGACTTGGGATATTCCGGAAGGAAAAATGTCTGGGAACGTATAATCATAGTTACTGGCCAAGAATAGTGATCACTGTTTTCGTGGGTGTTATATAAACAAGATATTGGCAGGAGTGCACATAGTGGTGAAATTCTTAAATACAATAATATGTGGTTTGCCAAGCAATATGAAGACCACTTTAAAAAGTTTTATAACAAAATTGGGACTTTTTTGATTCTAAAACGAATAAGTATAAAAGTGTACCTCTATTGAGTAATGACTTCACAAGAGTAGAAACAGGTGAGCATTTGCTCTTTGAGTGTTGGAGTAAGAGTTTCTCATGACGCCGCAGATCAGTTAGACCATAAAAGTAGGTAGATAAATAAATAAAACGAGTAAAAGTCGGTTGGTCACGTTTAAACCAGCAATTAAGCATTTAAGGAATTACTGGCCAACAAAAAAAAAATCACTTGTAGGTGTAAGATGCACCTAAAAATAAAACAAAGAATGCTTTGAAAATATAATATTTATATTCTTAAATCTACTACTGACAATTAAATTGGCAATATTCACAAAATATCTAACAAAGTTATACTAAAACAGGTCACTGATAAAATGATTAGTCACGAATTATTCTAATACACGTTTTTAATAACCTATCCATCGCCCCCATCCCTTACTACAGATAGAACTTTGATAAAAGTTAGAAGTAAAGTCAGAGTTCTACTTCTAGTAAGTAATGTTATCAACAGATAGATTATTGAAAACGTCCATAAGTTTGCGGCTAACGACTGATAAATTCAGAAATCAAAGAAGTGATGCTTATTTTTCATCTAGCAGTGTAGTAGATCATACTGGATCTCCATCTAATAATAATATTCAACCTACTCTCTCCCTCTCTCTTAGATAGAAATAAAACGTTTTCTAAAAATCACGATGTTCAGCAATGTCATAAAAATAATTATTCCTTAACAGAATCAGTCGACTCTTAGCTAGCAACTAACTAAATCTTCAAATAATCTCAATTAATAATACAATAATCAATGCTTGAGGTCAGAAGCAAATAAGTACGCTAAATTATCAGCCCAGGCTTTTCCAACATAGTTGGGGTTCACCTCGAACCAGAAGCTACTTCTAATATTTTACATAAGGCAAAAAAAGACGTTGTTTCGACCAAACTGACATAATATCAGCGGTTGTCATGAGAATGAGTACAAAATAGTTTTAATCGCGGTATAAGAAATATTACCCCAAGCTACATATTTAAACAATCCTAACGAAAGTGAAGGCAGATGTGTATAATTATTACACCCTCATTTCGCCAGTTATGTTCAAGTCCCATGTCGAAAAGGGCGAGCCTATTGACATTAAACAGGCCTAAATCCTGACTGCCAGCTGTTACTGAAAAATTCCTGATAGAAAATCCAATAACACGGCCCTACCTAGGAATTTAACCCAGGCAGGACCTTATGTTTAGGAGTCCAGCTTGCAACCACTAGACCAAAGAGGCCGTCAGAGCCGGCAGTGACGATATAGAAGCCAGAAAAACAGTTTTTTACAAAGTACAAGAAATATTCAAAGTTAATACAAAGTGTCAATCGTTAGCCGCTAACCTAGCAATTCCCAAACAAGACACAGAGACACTTGGTGATAGAGTAGATATAGAACAGAGAGCACACGATCGGCTTACTGACGATAGCTCTGGATACGGACCCCAACACCTACAGACAGACACGGATTAACACAGGTTCAATGACCTATCTGACAACGGGTTTTTTCTTCTTACGAGTGTTGATTGACAGAAAAAACAAAAGAGTAAATAGAAAGAACGTGAAAATTTTAAAATACAATAATGCTCAGACAAGAGTTTGTAGGTCTTAAATAGAGATGTTTCTTTAGCTATAGTATTGACACGAACCATATCTCATGTCGTGGCACAGATATTAGCCAGTCCGCAAGTTGATTATTGGCACTCCTGGCAGTTATTTTGAAGTACCCAGATAAAGAAATTAATCAATACCTCATAGGAAAATTGAAAACTTTCTGTCTTTAGAAGGAAAAACCGCTGATAAAGATAGATTAGTGAAACAACTCAAAGGCATCAAAAAACAGTGCTAAAAACAATTGGTGTACACGGATAAAATTTAAATATTAAAAGCAAAGTAAAGGAGAAAATGTGTATCGAAAAACTAACGTGCAGTAAGTAAAGTGTTATTGACATAGAAAGTGAAGTAGGTGCTGACAAGAACGAAAAGCCGTAAAGTACTGTTTTTAAGATGATGATAATGATGTTATTATTAATACATTTACTGGATGTATTGTTTGCTATAGTGAGAAACCATATAACATCTCTTGTAAGTATTCAATGGAATTTCGGTCTTGAATCGCAGCATGTAGGATTAATATAAACGACAAAATGCTTTAAAAATAAATAGCAGAAATAATTAGTGATTATTGAAAGAAACCAGATTGACAGATACTGGTTTCTTTCATTACAGTTAAATATTTAGTTGTGCAAATCTTATATTATTATTGACCACAAACATCCATTCACTGAGCAAATTATTTGGATTAACAAAGAGTTAATAGTTATTTGTGCAACAAGAGAGCAAAGTCGTTTTTTGCTGCGAGTGCTGATTTTGAATCCTGAGCAAGCGAAGGATTCAACGATTGAATCACGAGCGTAGTGAGTGATTCTAAAGTTGAATCCTGAGTGTGGCGAGGGATTCAAAGGCACGAGATGCAAAAAACTTTGCTCTCGTGTAACACACATAACTTTTCACTTCAGCAGCGAGAACACTTTAGGAGATAAAATAATAAACAGGAATAGATTGAAATAACTATTCATTGTGAATCAAAATAATTCAGATTGTAGGTAGAGGTACCAATTCAATAAAATGGAACATATTAAAAGTTAAAACTAAAATTACTGCAATTCTGCAAATTAAAAGTAACCCGCTCTTTTATTTAAATTAAGGCGTGTTCGGAAATAGCACCCATGATATTTTATTATTCAAAATATATTACGTAACGTTATTGAAACTAGAAATAAATATGTACATGTTAAATATCAGTTTTATTTGCAGTACATACTTATTTTCCTTTAAATACAACAATAAGTTAAAAATTCAATAAATTACATTAAAAGACATAATTATCTTTTTGAAAAATTTCTTTAGTTAGTACGAAAGTCCGAACGTCTTTGTCTTTGAGGTCGAATTCAAAATCGGAACTTCGAAAGGGCTGGTCTTTGTGTCTCTCTCTTTCTAATGGCGGGAAAGAGATAGAGTGTGAATGTTTCGAATTGTATGATTAACCCAAGGATAAATAAGATATTCGCGGCTTTCTGAAAAAAAAAATAATTAAAAAGTTACTGGGTCTCACTCAGTGAGCAAAATCGCATTTTGCTCACTGATTTCAGGCAGCAAAACCTACATGTTTGAGCTACTGAAGTGAAAACAATATTATTAAATAACAGTTATTAGCAAAATTAAGTACAGCATTGGATGCAAATTAGGTTGTAAATTATAATTAGTACGAATAACTATCTACTATAATTATACTCTTATGATGGCAAAAGGCTTAGTGTTTGTCTGATTAATTACCTCTGCGACTTGTGTAATATTTTTGAAGTAATCAAAATCATACTCAGGACATTTTTGGTGCTTACTGCCACTTAACAAATACAATTTTTTTATGTAAAAGTAAACTAAACTAAATGCAAAGGATAATGCAGAGACGATGATCTTCCAATTTTGAAGATACATTTATCCAGAAATGGACTGCAAAAGAATTTTGGACTGAATTATTGATTGGACTTGGTCTTGGACTTTTTGATTTAATTAAGCATTTGTGAAGAATTATAATAAAAATACTAGTAGAAAATATCACTGCTATAGTAGATAGTTGTTCCAAGAACACAAAATTAAAACAACGGTTAACAAAAAACCTTAAACAACTGAAACAACAACCTGTTCTGTAAACACCGGCGCCAATGTTGTACTGCTATCAATTTTGGTACTAACTGTAGTATCATCTTCAACTGCACTTGGTTCAACTGTATCACTTTTACTCCCAACTATAGTCCCATCATCAACTGTACTTGGTTCAACTGTAGCACTATTAATACTAACTTTAGTACTACCATCAACTGAACTTGGTTCACTTGTAGTACTATTTGTATCAACTGTGGTACTATCAATTGTAGTTGGATTAATTGTACTATACTGTTCTGTACTTATGTCGATAAAATCGATTTCTATTGAATTTGATTCTGTACTATTTTCACCTAACCCACCATCTTCCCCTAAACTTAAATTATTTTTAATTATAATTGTCCCTTCTGGACTATAACTGGTTGTACTTTTAGTCGTAGTTATTTGTTTTATACTAGTTTCTGTAGTACTTAAGGTAGTTGTACTAATTTCAGTAGTACTTTCTTCAGCAGAATTGGTTTCTTCTGTACTTATATTAACGGCGTTTATTTCTTCTATGATCAATCTATTCTCATTTGCTTGAGTAGTTCTTATGCTAATTGTACTACTTTCTTCATAACTTACATCAACTGTATTATTTGGTTCTTTACTTGTATTAAATATACCACTTTCTTCTTTGTTTTTATCAACTATAATGAGTTCGTCAGCTATTGCAGCCGTTGTACTGAGTTGTTCAGTACTTTTACTAGTTGTACCAACAAAAATGTATTCATTCGTTTCATAAATATCTTTTGCGGTGACATCTTCTGTAGTATCAGTGTCGTAATCATAAATGTCTTCTTCTGTGGTCGTTGGCACTGAAACATACAAAATAATGAAGTGAACTACTGTACTGTGTAGTAAGTTATTGTTTTAATGAAATAGATTGATTGTCCATATTTTCCAAGATATAATTTACCCTCAGTTAGATTGATACTAGTAATGTCATTTTATGTATTTAACTGTCATCATAACATTCACTTTTAAGGCTTGAAATCGAAACCAAGAATGAAACAAAGGTTAGAAAACTTACCAGTTACTCTATTAGAATTCTTCTTAAAAGGATCCTCAGTGACTAAAACTACACGAGATTCATTAATACCACCATCTCCCTCCTTCTCATCAGTCCGTCTCACTTTACTCTTATTATCACAGCCTTCAGCACAATAGTTAGCTATCTTATGTAAAATCATATCAACTAGTTTACTTTCCTTAATATCTTTATGTGCTACCGCAGCTTCTTTTTCTTCTTTAAGTTCTTTTTCAACCATTTCTTTAATCTTCTGGGTATAGTTTACGGGAGGAATCCAGGTATATTCTGGGTCATATTTCGATGCATTGTTTGGGTTAAAAACTACATTGTAAGTATCATCAGGGTCATGTCCTAGTCTCATGTTTAGTTTAGTGTATTTGGCTATAGCAGGCCCTAATGTATCCGTGACGTATTTATGCAGATTCTGACATTTTTCGATTGTATTGACATCGTTGGAACTTCCCCATATTATAAAGCCTGAGGCGTTTGATTTGTAGATTGTGCTGATTGCTACATCTAAGTCGCTCTGAAACAGAAAATATAAATATTATTGACTATGCCTCTCCGATTAAGGCGTATGTTCTGGTTATCATCATGACTTAGTAACTTATATTATGTTTAACATATCAGCTAAAACTACGAATTGAGACATCTGCGAGTCTCTGTCAAATTTAAGAAATGTTTGAAAGCTTTAATTTAAGTATCTGTAAAATGTATATTTCTATTAAGTCCGTTAATACTTATATTGTAGCAAATTCTCTTAATTTTTTAAAATTATTACTGATATTTTAACTTTGTTATTTGTTAACTTTAGTGTGCATGCTGTGGTCTCCTTTAATATAAGTGAAGTAGTACACCTACTTGATACTCGATGTTGCCCTTTTTATGTGTCGTGTATCGTGTATGTCTTTTGTTGGAGTTGCTAAATAAATAAACTTTAGCTGCTTCTTTCAATCGTCCCTGAATGAGGCCATCCAGCTGGTTCGATGTGACAATGTTTGACCTGTCATGTTGACGGCTACGTACTGCACTTTATGACTATATATAAAGGTCAGCTCACCTCATTAAAATACCCCTTATCTCTGTACCGGTACCAGAAGTACGGCAGTATGGGAGCTCCCCTGGCGGCCACTCTAGCTGCCTCCGACACTCGTTCTCGTATGAGGGCGGCCAGTTGGTTCGATGTGATGTCACTCGAACTGTACACAGACGGGTAGAGGGCCGTGCTCTCTTGCCAGAGCCAGCTTACTCTGGAATTTGGACAATGATTATGAAAGACAGGGTTATATATTAACTTTTGTAATGACGAACGAATAGATTATATATTTTTGGTGGAAACCCTAATGTGTATCTTGCGGCATATATAAATAGATAGAATGGAGTGTAAAAAAAATGCAGGATTTATTATCATCATCACCACCTGCAGTCTCTTTCGAACCATTTCCTCCTCCCCGTTCAATTACATTTTTATCTTTTTTATCGCTTGATGTTTCAGATAAATTTTACTTAATTATGTTTCAGTTCTTCATTTTCAGTTTACCTGCCTCGATATCAAGAATTGGTGTTGCTTATTATATTTTGCTATGATAATAGAAAAAAATGACAAACTCATCAATATTGAAATGAAAACAAAGGTGACTACGAATTTAGCTCTGAACTTAGATTAAGCTTGTGTTCAGCTGCAGAATACAATAGATAATAATATATGTAGTTACAAAACCAAATGTTAAAAAACTTACCGATCATTCTCCTGAGGAACGTTATCAGCACAGGACTCCTTCCTGTTATTATTCGCCATGTTGAAGCAGTACGGGAACCCGTAGTATCCCCACACGGCGCGCGGGCGCATGGTCTTCGCTAGAGACACGGTCGCCTGCATGAACTCGCGACCAGCTCCTTCGAAACGACGTTTCGCCTGGAATGGGAGAAAGCGAGTTGTTATTATTTTGTCATTAAGGGTTTCTGAAATAACATTATTTTCATTAAATTAATGCTATATGTTCACGCATCATACGCGTGTACCAGCAGCAGCGGGGGGTGCGCGGGTGGAGGGGTCAGACACAGCTGATCGAACCACCGACCGCGCCTCCACGACTACTCGCGGACAGATACGGTCATCAGCGGACGCACCGCGTGATCCCTTTAAATTATATTTGTAACCGAAATTCGGTATTAAATCAACTTATTTTCAAGCGAGTCAAATTTCATTTATATCTTTAACACTATATTTATATATATTTTTATACTTGAATCTTCATCATCATCACAAACTTAGTCTTCCTTTTCTGGAAGCGACAAACTCTTAACGCAGATATTGTAGGTACCGATAAACGGTACAATAATTGCGTTAAGCAATTTTCAAAGGACCAGTAAAGCGTTTTTTGTTAACTGATTTCAAAAAGGAGGAGTTTGCATAACCTCTTACCTTTTTTGTAAACGGGTTTTTAGGGTTCTGTACACAAAGGGTAAAACGGGACTCTATTACTAAGACTCTGCTGTCCCTCCGTCTGTCTGTTCCTCAGTCACCAGGCTGTATCTCATGAATCGTGATAGTTAGACAGTTGAAATTTTCACAGATGATGTATTTCTATTGCCGCTATAACAACAAATACTAAAAAACAGAATAAAATAAATATTTAAGGGCACCGACATGATTTTTTTGCCGTTTTTATAGATAATGGTACGGAACCCTTCGTGCGCGAGTCCGACTCGCACTTGGTCGGTTTTTTTTTGTTATTGTTCACCGATTTTTCCTTGATTATACTGGGCCGCTTAACGTTATTCTTTTTTGATCCATATAAATATTACCTTTACTAGAGGAGCTTTTCAGCTAGTTTCAATAATAAGTTAAGAACCGATGGTACTGTAATATTCAGTGGTATACGAAGTCGTGTCTATCTACCACAAGTAAAAAGTGAAAAATAAAATACTTTATAAAAATACGAACGACCTCAAAAAAAACCGTTACCAAGTGAATTACTTTAGTTTCGGATGTAGGTGGCAAAGAATGAAACAAAACTAAAAACAAAGGCACGTTTTTAAATTTAAGTTTTTTTTATTATGTACTGTTGTTTTGACGTCCCCACCCTAACCTTTTCTTTTTTTTTTCTTGGGAAATCATCAAATGATCTCTCCCGCTCTGGGCGGAGCGGGGGGGCGTGTCAGACTCTTACTGATTAAAACCCACCCGTGTTCCTTCAGTTGCCTGTGCGCCAGGGCCACGGTAACTCTTTCGAACAATCCACGACCCTGGCAGGTATCAGCCCTTTCAGACCCCGTCAGTGACGCTGACATCTCTTTGAGGCGCGTGTGGAACACGACGCGCCGTAGACTCGGACGGCGAGCTGTCCCCACCCTACCCTGTGTAGCCTCGTGGTATGGTTATCACCGATTTTTACATATCAGACTATCTGCTTCGTGAAATACCTCCATTCATTAAAGCCAACCATTTCCTGCTTCTATATAAGGATTTATTATCTAGACCATACACAACCCTGATCTAGACTCAGAACAAACATATTGCATATTTGTCTAAGTGTAGGAACCGACTCAAAATGCGGAAACAGATACTAAGGTCATCGTTGCTATGGAAGCGTGGACCGTGCAAACTGCGGTGCATTGAAGTGGGGGGCGGGTAAAGGGTTAGAATTATGGTTAAAGCCTGGTTGGTGATTGGTTATGGTTGGTGGTGATTATGGTTTTCCCACCTGCCGATAAGTGTTGCTTAAATTATCTGGCAGGTTATGCCTAACTGGACAAAATAAAAATATATTCGATTTATTTTTATTTTTTTGGTTGCATTGTGAATCTGGCCGATTTGGTCCGTTTTATCACCTCTAGATAATTTCTGTATTCTGTAAAAATCTCGCCGTGAAAACTTAGGTGAAGTGAGCTTGAAGTTAGCTGTCAATAGTGTCAATCTTGAAGTGAACTGTCAATAGTGTCAATCTTGAAGTGAACTGTCAATAGTGTCAATCTTGAATTTAGCTGTCAATAGTGTCAATCTTGAAGTGAGCTGCCAATTGTGTCAATCTTGAAGTTAGCTGTCAATAGTGTCAATCTTGAAGTGAGCTGCCAGTTGTCAATCTTGAAGTTAGCTGTCAATAGTGTCAATCTTGAAGTGAGCTGCCAATTGTGTCAATCTTGAAGTTAGCTGTCAATAGTGTCAATCTTGAAGTGAACTGTCAATAGTGTCAACCTTGAAGTGAGCTGCCAATTGTGTCAATCAATCAGGTGGAATGACAGCTCACTTCAAGATCACGTCAGTTAAGTTTTCACGGTCGAATTTTTATAGAATAGACCCGCTAGTTAAGTTATCGGGCCGATAATTTCATAATTTAAGTCTTTTTAATTTATCTGGTAGTTAGTGCACATCCGTCGTGAAACTGGCCGATATTGTATGTTTTACTATCTCCGAATAAGTCACGGTTAACTCAAACAAGTTCTTTTCCAATTTTGACTTAACGTTGCCTCACACTAGGAATTTCTCCTGTATTGTGGGTGCGTTTACAAACATTTAAACTCACATACACAAACAGCCAGACCTGGAACAACTACTTGTAGGTCATACAAATATTTGTTCCGTGCGGGAAAAGAACCCGCGACACGCAGCGCAGCAGTCAATCGCTTAACCACTGCGCCAACCGTGCTGTCCAATTCTCGGTAACAGTTACAGCATGCAGATGTTATTATTAGATCAACAGTTTGAGATCTCAGGGATCGTTAGTGAGGTGATGCAACGGGAATGAGTTGTAGAATGGGTAAGTGTGTCGGTACACAGACTGGTTTAACGATTGACGTGAAGTTGGGAATAAGGATTGAGGAAATTGCAACCATTTTATGGTGTTATTGTAAGAACTCAAGCCGCCTCTCAAAGGTGGCATGAGTTCTTACATAACAACAACAACAAACAAACAAACAAACGCACACAAAGTTACAAACTTTGTTATTCCTACATTATTTCTAAGATCTACATATAGGTATAGGTACAATATTTTACCAATTTTATTTTAGAATAAATATTTATTTATTTATTTATTATTGTTGTGTATTCTATGAATAGTGTTTGTTATTTACGTATTTTGTTTATTTTTGTAAAATTGTAGAAACTGGATGTTTATAAATAGATGATTGACAGTATGAGAATCAGCTATCAACCTACAAATAGGTTTTCGACATACGATACCTATTAATTCCATTTTAAAATTCTACTAAGGTATAATTTTCTTATGCAAAATTATGAGACTATAATTATTTACATGCAAAAAATCACAGAAATCTGATCGATGATGAATAGAAATAAAAGTGCCCGTCACTTTACTTTATACAAAGAAGTAGTACTTAGTGTACCACAGTACTGGCTGCCTTAAATAAGTAAAGCATTAAGGCTCCCGCAGACAGGCGCGACGCGACAGCGAGACGCGACTCTTGTAGAACAATTTCCATGAAGTTTTCATAAAAATTGTTCTACTACAGTCGCGTCGCGCTGTCGCGTCGTGCCAGTTTGCGGGAAACTTGAGTCTAACGAGTGCATACCTGCCAACATCTAATTGATAAACGATAATTACCAGATTGATAGATTGACAACCGTCTACCGCAACCCTAAGCGCCCTAAATAACTAAGGAATTAGTTTGACGAGTGCATGCCGACATCTGATTGATAAATTACAATCTTACAATGTTTGTATGTAGATATGTATGAAGCAATCTGAAGTATGTTATAGTCGGAGAGCTCGCGATAAAAGTGCCATAGTCATCTGTTTATACTCATACTGAAGATTGAATACTTGTAAGTCGATTTCGAGTATGATATGCTCAATTTGGAAAGCATAACATACCATATAATTACGCGTTTATTCCCCGAAGGGTTAGGCAGGCGTGTACATATAGTACACCCGCATTTTGCCAGATGTAAAAGGGGGCGAGCCTATTGCCATCAACCGGGCACAAACGCAGACTCCGGGCTGCTATTGAGAAATGTCTGATGGAAAAACCCAATAACACTTTGCTCGACCCGGGAGTCGAATCTCATGCTCATCAGTAGCGTTTGCGACCTCTAGAAAACGAAGCAGGTAGATCCAGTGATCAACAGTAGTGAGTGCGCGTGAGACAAAGGAGAGTTACTGTGGAAGGGGTAATACAGCTTTTGTTAACTCTTTCTTTCCATTTGAGTAATCACAGTGAGGTAACCGACATAGTCCAAAGACTAAGCAAGCTGAAGTGGCATTGGGCTGGTCACATCTCTCGCAGAACCGACAATCGTTGGGGAAAACGAGTTCTAGAGTGGAGACCGTGTTTAGGCAAATGTAGTGTAGGACGGCCGCCGGCCAGGTGGAGAGACGACTTGCGAAAGGCGGCTGGCAGAGATTGGATGAGGAGAGACGAACATCGGGCTCAGTGGCGTTCACTAGGAGAGGCCTACGTCCAGCAGTAGATAAATATAGGCTGATCATGATGATGTATCACAGTGAGAACAGTGACATGCAACAAACAGGACGTTTTTTTTATTCGTCTTTAAAGCAAAAATAGGTGATATTGACTTAGGCTGGAATCACATTATCGGTGATATATGGCGCCTAGCACGAACGCGCGAAGTAAACTTAAGGTAAATCGGAACGATTTAAAAATTGAAAATAAATACGTTTTAAGACTTTTTCTATGGGTGATAGTACCTATGTTGGGCTTGTAGCAAAAAAGAACGAAATGCTATGGGACAATTGTATTTTCGATTAAAAATTCATTTGAACCTGACGCGTGACGTCAGCGTAAACTTCTCAAAGTAATTTTTAAGATATACTTAGCGAGCGTTCAATGAGACCGTATTTTGGTAGCAAGCATTTTGATACAGCATTTTGATATTTTCCGGTAACTCTATGCGGTATGCCGTTTATAGGATATTTCACCTGGAAGGGGTTAGTTTTATTTCAGTCTAATACTTAACCAATAACAGTACCCAAAATAAAGGAGTCCCACAACACTCAACAAACATAACAATGTATGTATTTACAAAACGCCTGCATTTATCAAATACCTCTCATGCATACATATGTCAGGATTATTTAATAGAGGATGTAGGGACACATTGATGTAACCAGTGCACCAATTTTAATATTTATTATTTAATACTTTGACATTTATTTACAGATATATCTTGACATTCTCATTCAATACATGACATTTCGAATTTTAAATAAACTATTGACATTATTATTTTTCATAGTGAATTTACCAAATAATGTACGAAATAAACTTTTTATATATTGTTCTTACTGTGACATTTATCCACAATTGTATCTTGACAATATTATTTAACAAATGACATTTTAAACTTCAATTCTCTATGGTACATTATTGTCTACTTCATTTAGTATGTTTTCTTTGTTATTTGCTACGGTAAATGAATAAACTAAATTGTGTTATTAATTATGAATAATTTTTGCAACAAAATGGATTAAAATAGTAAAGCTTGTAATTTGCATGCCTCACGGTGTAATATGGTTGGACTGTGCTATATTTTCAATAACTTTATGTAATTACCCATATTAGCAAATAAATGATTATTATTATTATTATTATACAAAATCCCTTCGAAAACAGGCAAACCAATTATGACCACCGTGCAGACAATTATGAACCGAGCAGCACAATCAACCACAACACGAGAGGCCCTTTAATTAGCGCGCCCTAATTACATCCGCAGATAATACGATTGAGCAATCAGCGGGATGAGTACCATTATTTTGTATGGAATGAGAGCAGTGGATGGCATTGTATGGGTGATGGTAACATAGAGGTATAAGGAACAGGGTGTAAACGTCATTCATACTCTATGGAGAAGGGAGGATTCTCCGACCAGACGGGTGTTGTGTCTGGTGGGCAATTGCCCGACGATTGATGTTGGGACCTTGCATATGTATATGCTAGTTGCACGGTAAACTCTACTTGCGCGATGTAGGATTTTGCGTGACGACAGCGTGACGCGTAGCTCACATGTGGCGATGTAGATGCCACTACAGTAATAACATCAATTGAGGGACTATTTGTTTTGATTATAAAAATACTATAACAGGTAGAAGTTCACTCGTCTAATCATGTAGGTAATAACTAAAGACTAAAATGAAAGGACTGACTAGCTCGTTGGTTTAGTGGTCTCAAAAGCTGAGCACATGGTCCTGAGTTCGATGCCCAGGTCGGGGTTTATCCATTAGAAATTTATCAGTAGCAGCCCGGAATCTTGGTTTGTGCCCGGTTCTGTGCTTCTCAGATCCAGCGGAATCCTGCATTGTTTACCTTGTGTTTACCAACGCTAAAATACTTAAGAAAAGAAAAATAAGGTTACCTCTTCTTCAATCCACTTCTTCTTCCACCACCAGTGCCTCTTCTTCTCTATCTCATAAGACACATCCTTGTAGGGCGTCAGGACGCCAAAGTTCTGTCTCAACACCGGCCTCCAAGACTCGAAGTCTATGATGCCAACACCTGGAACATGAATTGTAAAAAGAACTTTAGTGCGGATTCTAAGGCAGGGCGTTATTGGAAGAATATAGGATGATTTCCACCAAACGGCTCGCATTGCATCGGATCGGAATGGATTTTACAATCTCTAAACGATATTAAATCGTTTACATAGTATTTAAAGTCTATATTACCAAGCCGCGCATAGCTGCTTGACCGCGGGGCTCTTCCGCGACACGTGATCGTAGCCGAAAGTATGCTGCGACGCGCGATCGTCTCCGTTCCCCTGTCCTCGTATTCGATCACACATGCATCCGAATTAGAACACTTCAACACGGTAGGAATGAAACTATTTGACTAGCCGCAGGCGCAGAAACGGATACGTTCGCAACCGGTGGTATGGAGCCGATCGCATGTGTCAACATCTTGCCGGACGCGATCGGCTGCCGCCGCATCCGTTCGTATCCTTTCCGATCCGATGCGATGCGAGCCGTTTGTTGGAAATCATCCTTATGTCATCGATAGAGGATTTCCTATCAAGCTTCCCTCATCTCTTGGTAGAATGTAACAATGCTGCTAATGCAAATACATTATTACGGTTATGAACTGGCCTAGAGGGCCTGCGGACGGCGAAACTGGGGCTGTACCGTCGTTCGAACAGTGAGGCCCAAAGAAGTGGCACGCAGTGTTCCATGCGCGCCTTTATGGGAGGACGTGCGATCGTGGGATCAGCCGCACTTCGTGGTGGGGGCCGCTAGGCACGGCGGGCTGATACCAATCGGGGGTGCGCCGAATGTACGTGTATACCCAACTTATGGTAGTAGAAGAAACAGTGGGGTTTTAGTCGGTAGGAGTTCGACACAACCCTCCGTTCTCCCCAGACGTAGATAACGTAACGTAATGAGGACGTGCCCACGAAAAAAAAGAGGCAAAGTACAAACAATCTGCGCCATTAAAAATAAGAACGTGACCATTGGAATACTAACAATGTTTCTAGACGTAGCGACGCATAAAGAATGGATTCCTAAAACTACATTCACCGAACAGAACAACCGGGGGATTTAAGATTAAATGTAACAGTAATTGTCGTGGAACAAATCTACATTTCTACAAAATTATGTAGCTAACTTACAGAGTACTTCTACATTGTAGAAAAATAGCAGTTTAATAATAATATTAGTTGTGTTTCTGAAGTTTAATTGTAGTGTATCTTCGCAAGTCTATTAAGGGGACTACAGGACCTAAAGGCAAGTTTTATAATGCCTAAAAGTATATGATCCACTGCAGTAAACGAAATCAGAAAAATATATGATATTCTGAAAGATATGTGTTGGTTAGATAATGTGTTGAAAACTTAATACAACAAATTTGATACGATATAAAAAAATCACGAAGATACCTCTAAAAATTTCTTTTAACGATTAATAACCATATTAACATACATATACATGCAATAATTCAGATTTTTTTTCAGATTATTCTACAAGCAACATATTAACGTAATAGTGTTTAAATTTTTTAGTCCAATCAATAGACTTTTGCAAATAGATAATTGCTTCATATTTTGCAATAAATTACCAGCGTTGTGTCATCGCTCTTTTTTTCTTTTCTAGTAGTCCGACAGTGACCGCGCTTTAGCTGTTGTCAGTCTCTTAACGAAACTTTTACAATTTAACTTCCTATATATAGTTTTCAGAGAGTTGCAGCCTGCAGCAGTTTCCAATTCATTAAAGGTTCACTAACAACATCGTGTGAAGGTCAGTCGGTCTGTCAGTGGAGCATTAAGGCAATGACATTATAGACCCCTCCCGCTGTCGCCAAGGGCAGTTTTTGGAAGTGAACTTGACCTTACATTAAAGGTTTAATCTATTACTTTTATAGGTGAGAGTGGGTTTACGAAGAAAACTGAAAGTCTTGGTGGTTATAACTGAGTAATATATCTGAAAAGAGGTTGGAGGTTATTAGTAATCAATGACTATTTGCTCAAAAGGCAATCAAGACTGTGACCGACCAGAAGCTGGTACTTAAGTAATATAAAAAAAGTAGTAGTAATAGTAGTAGTAGTAATATAAAGAAAGAAAAAGTATTTATCGGGACTCGCACAGGATTATCACAAACTAAACTAAATACACGCATAAAAACAAAAAAAAAACAAAAGTAAAATGAAAATAACAGCAGAAAGTCCTGTGCGAGGCCAAAAGGGCTATCTCAGCATGTAATGTGTGTGTAATTATGCTAGATTTTGGAACCGAAGGTATGACTGCCAGTTATAACTTTCAAAATCTCAGCCTAACCTAGTCCTTGATGGCTGTCTTTTTATCTTTCCATAGATTAAATTCTTCTTGACTTTATCCGAAATTGTTTGATTTTAAAGTTATGTACAGTCAGCAAGGGAGATAAGTATCCAGGGTCGCCGGATATTGTTGAACTTTCTAATAAATTTTCTAATAAAATTTAATTTGTAAATGATCAGTATGTTTTCTATTCATTTTATTTTATTTTATTCGAAAACATTCATCGGTTTCTTAATAAACTTCAACTATATCTGGCGACCGCGGATACTTATGTCTTTTGCTGACTGTATATACTAACTAGCTTTTGCCCGCAGTTTCGTCCGCGTGGATGTCGGAAATTATCCCACGGGAACATACTACCGGGATAAAAAGTATCCTACATGGTAATCTAGGTTATAAACTATCTGTGTTCCAAATTCCACCCAAATCCGTTCAGTAGTTTTTTCGGGAAAGCCTAACAAACATCCATCCATCCTCACAAACTTTTACATTTTTAATATTAGTAGGATAGGATTTACAGTGTATGTTCTTTAAATTCATCAACTTAACTTAAAAAGCCTTGCCATTCCATTCCAAATTCTTTCCCAATCCGAATCCTCGACAAAGCAGTACGTATCATCTTATATTCGACCCAGGTGCATCGTTTTATTGTTAAGTCAACATTTTCGTCGAATTGTACACAACATGCTGCGCCTTAACAAAATATACTGACTCAATGTTATGACGGTCATATTGAAAGGTTGTACAAACATTCGGTGAGAAATAATTATGAATGAATGCAATAGTTTTATGTTATTACAACAACAAAGTTGTTTTCACTTTGTCTGTAAAAACAAAAACTTCTATTGTTTTTGATTCTATCTTTGTTTTCTCTTATGCTTGAATCAAGAGAAATAGTGTCTGAATTTGTGATCCTTATTTATTTTGAACGGAGCTATTTCATACATTTTACTCGGATACATTATTTTAATTTGTAAATAAATACTGTTTTATTCAATAAAAATAAAATTTAGAATAAAACAGCTGCCTTGTGCTTAAATATTTCAGAGTTGATCAATAGTACCTGAAAGTTACTTTCTAAAAACCTGAGTACTGTTCATTTTTATGAGTAGGTATTTTAACATCCTTTAAAATTGTGTAAAATTATTGTGCTGACAATTTAAGTGATACAATTATGTAATCCCAAAACAGCAGCGCCATAACACTACAAATGAACTAATTCCTAGATTAGGCCCAATTATGGCCATGAGTTATATCTAATTAAGAAATTCTAGGTGTCACTAGGGCAGGGTCGCCCGCATGGCGGAGGATAGGAGGACCAAGGGAGGTAGGCTGGGGATAGTGCAGCGGGGTAATAACGTAACACACTAACAGTAGGAATGGGTTTAATTTTGACAGTTCTCAAGCATTCATTGCGTTATTTACGTTGTCGATCAGATACATTTTTCGAACATATGAAGCAATGGTTTAGCAATATCCTTCAAAATGATTCAGATTGTGATTGATAGTGTGTTACACAATTAGGGTGCTGATCATGGTCTACCTGTGTGCCGAATCAATAACAAAAATCCAATATCACAAACTCACATACAGACCTACATATTTAATATAATAGGTCTTTACCTATGAAATTGCCGTTTTGTATGAAAAAATTTAAACGAATTTTTTTCATGAATTTTTTATTTGTATTAATCGAAGTAATCACCCATGCAATCAATGCATCTTTGCCATCGCAGTGGCAGTTTATTGATGCCCTTCTTAAAGAAATCAGCTGGACGGGAGGCAACAAATTCTTCAAAGGCATTTTGTACTGCCTCTCGGGTATTAAATTTTTTTCCCGCCAAGAAGTTATCCAAATTCTGGAAAAAGTAGTAGTCTGTAGGCGCAAGGTCTGGTGAGTAGGGCGGATGACGGAGAGCTTCCAACCCCAGTTCTTGCAACTTGGAGACCGTCTGCTGTGCAGTATGAGGTCGCGCGTTGTCGTGCAGGAGCAGCGGAGACGAGCGATTGACCAATGCTGGTTGGAGATGCGCCAGCTTCTCCATCATTGTGTTCAGTTCTTCACAGTACACATCTGCAGTAATGTTCACCCCGTTTGGTAAGAAGCTGTGATGAATCACACCGGCGCTAGACCACCAAACAGTGACCATCACTTTTCTAGGGGTAAGTTTTCGTTTAGGGCATTGTTTAGGTGCTGAACCAGGATCCAACCAACTTGCTGAGCGCTTACGGTTATCAAACAGAATCCATTTTTCATCGCAGGTAACAATGCAGTTCAAAATTCCTTCATTTGTGTGTCTGTTGAGCAGTGCAAGGCACGTCTCGACGCGTACTTCGCGCTGGCGATCATTGAGTTCGTGGGGCACCCATTTGTCAAGCTTTTTTACCTTGCCAATTTGACGCAAATGGACCAATATTGTTTTGACGCTAACGTCGAAAGCTGCTGCTAATTCAGCCGTAGATTGTGTATCATCAGCTTCCACAATCGCCTTTAATTCGTCATTGTCGACCAAAGTCTTCGGACGACCGCGAGGTTCATTTTTCAGGTCGAAATTTCCAGAACGGAAGCGAGCAAACCAATAACAGGTGGTGCGTTGGTTTGTAGAGTTAGCTCCGTAAACGTCGTTGATGTTGCGTGCCGCTTGTGCCGCGTTGCTGCCACGACGGTACTCATATTCCATAATTACTCGAATTTTTAACGTATCCATGATGACGAAAAAGATTGAAATGCGATGAAAATGTAACACTAATCAATAAAGAAATGACTACTTTTAGAAAAAAAAATCCATGTTTTTAAAATAAAATTAATTTGAAATTAGAATTCATAGCCAAACAAAAATTATTTTGATTTGAAATGGCCAGTACTGCAGAACGGCAATTTCATAGGTAAAGACCTAATATTACTAGGAAAGTAGGATTATCATACCAATGTTTAATAATTGTTTCACAGAGGAGTTTGAATCTTTGTATTAATAAACAATGCAAGCTTGATATAAATAAGCAATCACCGCTTGTTCAATACGAAAAATAAATACGTGAGTAAAACTATACCTGAACATTAATAACATTAAACTCGACCAGCACTCAAAAATGCGTAACACATATATGACAATCTGAATCATTTTGAAGCATATTACTAATCCATTGCTTCATATGTTCGAAAAATATTGTCTGTTCAACAACGTAAATAACGCAATGAATGTTGTTTAACTGTCAAAATGAAAGCCATTCCTACTATTAGTGTATTACCCCGCATGCTTCCTGACGATGTTTTTATTATCATAGGTCATCATCATCTGCATTCTGACTAGCTCTTACCAACTATGTTGAGATCGTCTTCCAGACTAACCGGATACAGCAGAATAGGTATCAGTTATTATTTCCAGTATCTTTTTCACATGGAGCGATTGCTTGCCTTATCTCTACAACCCAGTTGCTGGGTAATTTGCTGGGTAGGTTGCACGATACCTCTTGGTAAGACTGGTTGTTTAGGGGATTACATCGCTCAAATCCCAAAAACCCCGTACGCTTAAGGAAGTTTGTAGATGAATCCTTTTGTGCGTTTTCCGTGTAAAAAATATGTGTTATAGCAAGTCTCAAAGAGGAACAAAATGTATTAAATGTTACAGAGAGCGAATAAAATAGGCATAAACGATGACAACTCTGCGACACATCTGTGTTCTTGCTTTATCTTCAGTTCGTTTTAGTGAAGTATGGCGTTTGTCGGTACATGGCGCCAGTCACAAATACCAGCACAGAGATCAAATCATCAAGGTCATCGAGCAATGTAATACTCTTAAACTTTCAGGCTTTTGACTACCCGTAACAGCGGTCAAAGATTTATAAAAGGCAGCCGGGACCTAAGGCATAACGTGCTTCCCGAGGCACGGTGGGGTGTCGGTGTGCAGTGGACTGTCATCCATCCAAGGGCCGACATTGGCAAGCGTAGTTTAACTTTAATCAATGAACCAGTGCAGATGTTATTACTTAGCCACGAGCTCCTTATCAAAATATTCTAGTTAAATACTAAAAAGATCCTTACCATCAAAATTCTTATCCGGCACACTCTGTTCCAGAACTTTCTGGAAAGAATCCAAGTGCCTGATCAGGTCCCCTTCTTGCGGCACTCCCCCATTCCTATACTTAATCTCTCCACTGGAGCTGTTCCTTAGCAACGCAGGAAACTCCCCAGGATCATAAAGTATGGAGATTTTGTCCCCTCGGAAAGTATCGCCGGTGTTCTGTATAATGCCGTACTTCTCGTACAGGTCTGTGAAGTATATTTTCTTGGATTTGCACTGCTTTGTGGGCACATTCCAGTATACCCTGAAGTCTTTTGTTGGGAGAATGTCGTTGTCTGGCATTTGGACCACGTAGTAACTGGAACAAACAAAAGTAGATTATGTTAAACAACCATATTTAGGTATAACAGTACTTTTTTTTTTTTTTTTGGTTGGGAAATCATCAAATGACGTCTCCCGCTCTGGGCGGAGCGGAAGGGCGTGTCAGACTCTTACTGACTAAAACCCACCCGTGTTCCTTCAGTTGCCTGTGCGCCAGGGCCACGGTAACTCTTTCGAAGAAGTCTATTTAATAAAACTGACAAGCGACAATCCGACAATTTTACGAGTTTTTTTTTAACATCCATTTTTTCTTTAATAAACAGCACCCGACGTGAAAATGTGACAAAATGTTTTTTTTTCACCAAATATGCCACATTGCCAGCTATATTATTAAATTCTGAGTCGAATCCCAAGATTGAAAGCGTGTTACTGGATTTCAGTATCCTGGAGTCTGTGTATTTGGGCAATAGGCCCTTGCATGGGACTTAAACATAACTGGCGAAATGTAAGTGTGCTGTACACCTCTGCCAATCCTTCAGGGGATCAGGCGAAATGCTATGTTATATCACACATTAGGATTTTCTTCTATACCTATAATATGTAGAAGAGGATGACTATAACAAACAAATCTTACTATAGACTAAATCTTTCTTCTGTAGATATAAATAAAATTATAAGTTCCGAGAATCTGACCCGTGAATGTGACCCATGGCTCAGAGAGTAATCGTTTAGTCACAGAAAGCTATTTTTTACTTCGTCATCATCATTTAAATTCTAGCGCTTCCCAGCCTTAGCCTACTCCCTAGCGGCGTCAGCGTGGTGTGCTACGCCGACGACACGCTAGTCCTGGCGCAGGGGAGGTCGCACCAGGCGGCGGCCGAATTGATGACACGCGGGGTTGCGACAGTCGTTGAGAGGATCCGGCAATTGGGACTCGAGGTGGCCTTGCACAAGTCCGAGGCCATGTGTTTTCATGGTCCTCGGAACGCGCCACTGTCGGGTTCCGAAATAACGGTAGGAGGGGTTCACATCGGCGTCGAGTCGACGATGAAGTACCTGGGACTCGTCCTCGACAGCCGGTGGAACTTCGTAGAGCATTTCCGACGTTTGGCTCCCAGACTGCAGCGGGCCGGGGCTGCTTTGAAGCGGCTCTTGCCCAATCTGGGGGGGCCAAACGCCTCCTGCCGGAGGCTCTACGCGGGGGTCGTGCGGTCCATGGCCCTTTACGGCGCACCGGTGTGGGCGCGTTCATTGAGGCTCCGGCCAGCCCGCCGGTTGAACGCGTCCCAAAGGGTCATGGTCATCCGGATGGTACGGGGATACCGCACGGTCTCCTGCGAGGCGGCGAGCCTCCTTGCCGGATTACCGCCGTGGGATCTGGAGGCAAAGGTCCTCGCGCACGTTTGGGAGTGACGCGAGGAGGCGAAACGCCGGGGCGTAACTCCGCTGCCGCGAGAAATCGCGGCACAGCGGACAGAGCTCCGGCGGGATCTCATGGCGGCATGGAGAGTGCGACTGTCGCAACCCAGCGCAGGGCACGCCACAATTGCGGCGGTAAGACCCCTCTTTGAGGAGTGGCTTGAGAGGCGCCACGGCGTCCTCACCTTCCGCCTGACGCAGGTCCTCACCGGACATGGCTGTTTCGGGAGGTTCCTGTTTCGGATAAGGCGCGAGGAAACGCCCGGGTGTTATCATTGCGTGGATCGACCGGAGGACACGGTGGAGCATACGGTGGAGGTCTGCCCGGCTTGGGCGGAGCACCGCCGTGTCCTCGTGGCGGCGATCGGCGGCGGCGACCTCTCGCGTCCGGCCCTGGTTCAGGCCATGGTACGGAGCGAGAGGGAATGGGAAGCCGTCACCTCCTTCTGCTAAGCAGTACTGCTCGCGAAGGAGGAGGCGGAGCGCGAAAGGGAGAGGCATTCTCTGCGCCCTCGCGCCCCTAGCCGCCGCAGGAGGAGGAGACACCCTGGGCGTCGGGAGTCGATTGCCGACCCCCGGCCACCGTAGGCGCGGGCTTGCGGACGGCGGGCAATGGGCAGCTCGCCGTCCGGTAAGGACCAGGCCCGGGTCGACGGCGCGTCGTGTTCCACGCGCGCCTCAAAGAGATGTCAGCACCATTGACGGGGTCCGATAGGACCGATGCCTGCCGGGGTCGCGGATTGTTCGAAAGAGTTACCGTGGCCCTGGCGCACAGGCAACTGAAGGAACACGGGTGGGTTTTAGTCAGTAAGAGTCTGACACGCCCTTCCGCTGCGCCCAGAGCGGGAGAGGTCATTTGATGATTTCCCACCCAAAAAAAAAAAAAAGCCTTAGCCTACTCGGGTCTATTTCTCCATTGTGACCTATCTCCAGCTTTTTCTCTCCAATTTCTCAATCCAACAGTTCTTAAAGGCAGGCGCGACGCGACTCTTGTAGAACGTAGAACAATTTCAATGAAGGTTTTACAGAAATTGTTCTATTAGTTTCGCGTCGCGCTTTCACGTCGCCCCTGTTTGCGGGAACCTTAAAGGCTCGTACACACTGGCGCGACGCGACTCCCAACACAAAGGCACCGCGTGTCGCGCGTCGAGCGGCGCCTTTGTGTAGCGCTGTCGCGTCGCGCCTGTCTCGGGAGACTTAAATCGGGAAAAAATACAGTAGGTACAAATAATAGACACACTGACTCACTCGTGCGTAACATAGCATAAGCATCACCAGCCTATAACGTTCCCACTGCTGGGACACAGGCCTCCTCTCGGTGAGAGGGAGTGGGTTGTAATCTACCACGCGGGCCCAGTACGGGTTGGTAGACGTCACATATCTTCGAGTTTTTGGTTCTAAGACATGCCAGTTTCCTCACGATGTTTTTCTTCACCGTTTTGAGAGCAGTAGCGATGAAATAATTTACACAAAGTAAAGCGCTTGTCTGGGTTCGAACCTACGAATTGATAGTCAGTCTAAATTAACGCGAGCGAAGCCGTGGGCAAAAGCTAGTAATAATATAATCCAATCATAATGCAATAGACACGTGGCGCCATCTATTATCATAAGAACGTTAGTGTTGTTTTCCTCGGGAACAGTACTTTTTTTCGGGATGAAAGGGACCCTATGTCCGTTTCTGTACACCTGACAACGTATATGCAAAATTTCAGGATGATCGGTTCAGTGGTTTAGGCGTAAAAACGTAACAAATAAACAAACTTACTTTCGCATTTATAATATTATATATATATATATATAGTTAGGATAGTTGGGATGTGACTCATAGAGACCTAATTATTATTTATGTAATAATTATAATTATTGTTTATTTTGTAGGTATGAGTCGATGGCCGAAGCAATTAGGTATGTAATTGATTGCTTATCAATTATATTATGTACCTATCATTGGTCAGTAAAATTTTATTCATTTAAAAAGTCATTTTAGGCTCCCACAGACATGCGCGACGGGACAGAGCTACACAAAGGCGCCGTCCGTCGCGCGACACGCGGTGCCTTTGAATCGGGCGTCGCGTCGCGCCAGTGTGCACGAGCCTTTATTCTTTGTTGTTTAAAAACACAGATATATGTGTATTTAAAATATTTATTAGGGTTCCGTACACAAAGGGTTAAACGGGACCCTATTACTAAGACTCCGCTGTCCGTCCGTCTGTCTGTCCGTCTGTCACCAGGCTGTATCTCATGAACCGTGATAGTTAGACAGTTGAAATTTTCACAGATGATGTATTTCTGTTGCCGGTATAATAACAAATACTAAAAAAATTAATAAAATTAATATTTAAGGGGGCTCCCATACAACAGACATGATTTTGTTGCCGTTTTTATAGATAATGGTACGAAACCCTTCGTGCGCGAGTCCGACTCGCACTTGGCCAGTTTTTTTATTTATTTAACCATTTATATACACACATATAAACAGACAGGAAGAAAGGAACAGAATAATACGTACAAAGGTGACGCATATTTCTAAAAAAATCTCTTCCAGCTTACCTGCGATAGGACGGTATATAAAAAGAGATGATTTTATTTATTTAATGAAAATTGTTTCAATGTGTGACTTCAACGGAACTGGCGAAATGTAGGTGGACTATCATTATCACTTATCATCTGCCTAGTCAGCTTCCAGTCTCATCGATGCAGTTGAATACCAGTATTTTACATGGAGCAACTGCCTATCTGACCTCCACAACCCAGTTATTTATATACTTCTGCTTATCTCACCGGGAAATACAGGCGTGATTTTTTATGTCACAGCTCCATACGAAGCATGATCACATCTATTTCTACTCTACGAAGAGAAGACAAATCACTTTCTTAACAAAAAGTCATTCTTTTTTTGAATTTTGACATCGCGCCGTAGAAATCTTTCTACAATCTGTCATTTTGTCTTCCGTTTCTTCCGTGTCTCTAGTGGTCACGCTACGCATACTGTTGAAACAATGTTCTTTGTCAAGAACCATTGTTTGTCATTTAACACTTATTTTCCAGTCTGCCAAATATCCTGCCCTGATTTAATTTACCCTCGTAAAACACATTAAAAATTAAGGCTCCCCGCCCACTGCGGTGTAATGTGAACTACAGGTCACTGACCTGTTACGCATTGTTTAATGTTCGCGTTTGGTTCGCACTTGATTGAGCCATTTTTTACTAGAATTAATATTGTGTTCTTGACCGTGAAATGTATATTTATGAATGGAGTTATTATGATGTCATTTTTAATGGAGCTAGTTTAAGAGCCAGTGAAGAAAGAATTTACTTCATTGGTTTTAACATTCAAGTGTCAAGTCTAGGACGCACGCGTGTTTTTATTTATAAATGACTTGCTGTTGCCCGCGACGTCGTCTGCGATCCAAAATGAACGATGCCTTTGTCCTTACTTAGGTCATGGTCTATCTGTGTGGCAAATTTCATCCGAATCCGTTCAGCCGTTTTTGCGTGAAAGCGTAACAAATAAACATACTCACTTTCGCATTTATAATATTAGTTAAGATAAGGATTAAAGTTAGGATGCCGCTCCCTTTGGGAAAGGCGAATTATAAACCTCGTGACTATGGAATGACTTATTTAGTTTTGTCACTCAACTGTCTAGTTTAGAAGCTACACAACTCGTTTTTATAGATTTTGCCGTTGATTTGTCACTCATGTGTCTAGTTTAGAAGCTACAGAACGCGTTTATATAGATTGTCACTCTTTTTTTAATTAAACCAATTAATTATTTCTTATACCTAGCATACATTTCAGTTTCTTAACACTATGTCATCTTTAGATACGTCCCTAATAATAAAAAAATGGACCCTCAGTATTGGCCAAAATTTGACACGTTTCTTTTGCCATGTAAATGGCTCGCTTGGTCCAATTTCAGCAATCGATTATGCCTATTGGTATTGTCTACAGAGCTAAACATAAGTCTGGACTTTACGACGCTGGTTACGCTCCAATTCACGTGAAATTAGCCAACATCGCAATTTCAAAATTTTGAAACGGGTGCTGAAAATTATTCTCGTATTGCTTATAAAGAAACGAGCACTCATCACAACGCTTATCCAACGCTATCACAGTCAATCACACAGCTGAACGGCGCGGCGTTGGATGAAATTCGGCACACTGGTAAACTTCAAATTGTAATTGAGATAACTGAAAACTTCTTAAGGGGTCATCAAAGGGCTCTGAAGAGGTCATCATATTAATCATTATTAACAACCGTATTATTAATTCACTGGAATTAGTAGAAATTGCGAAAAATATCAGCTGTATCGCTGACTTAAATGCAACTGCAGCAAGATTTTTTTTTTCGCCTTTTCTGGGTTGGTCTCATAGTTAAAGCTGTTCATATTGATGATAACAATTACCCCTTAAGAGTTTCAATTTCAAAACCCTGGGTTAACGCATTGGATACTTCTTATTCAGGTACCTACACTTTTTATGCACAATTTTCCTTAGAATGCAAGTAAAATCGCGGGCAACATGTAGTGAAATCCTTTAATAAAGGCACGTGCGATCGTGCATCTCCTCTATTAGATCACGTTTTATACAATCAAAACAATAAAGACAACTATTTATTCTGCTACTGTTAATCACAATAAAATCTTGAACAGTATTAATTAGAAGTGACGCAATGTTCTGAGGAAAACAACAATTAACACTGCTATAGTATTGGATGTAACATGTATTAACGTGACACGAGCTAATGTGAGCCAGCCGAGCATCATCATCATCATTGTAATGTGAGCCAGTCGAGCATCATCATCAAATCAAAATCAAATCAAATCATTTATTATTGCAAACTTGGGTAATTGTTACATAGATGTTTCTTATAAAACATAGTCCTCCATATTCTACCGTCTCATGGGCTTTCTAATGTGAGCCAGTCGAGCATCATTATCATCATTCTAATGTGAGGCAGTCTAGCATCATCATCATTCTAATGTGAGCCAGTCGAGCATCATCATCATTGTAATGTGAGCCAGTCGAGCATCATCATCATTCTAATGTGAGCCAGTCGAGCATCATCATCATTGTAATGTGAGCCAGTCGAGCATCATCATCATTCTAATGTGAGCCAGTCGAGCATCATCATCATTGTAATGTGAGCCAGTCGAGCATCATCATCATTCTAATGTGAGCCAGTCGAGCATCATCATCATTGTAATGTGAGCCAGTCGAGCATCATCATCATTCTAATGTGAGCCAGTCGAGCATAATCATCATTCTAATGTGAGCCAGTCGAGCATCATCATCATTCTAATGTGAGCCAGTCGAGCATCATCATCATTCTAATGTGAGCCAGTCGAGCATCATCATCATTGTAATGTGAGCCAGTCGAGCATCATCGTCATCATTCTCTGGCCCTTATCACAATCTATATGTGGTCGGCGCAACATGCCTTCTTCTCCCATACTTTTTAATTAGTCGTCATCTCGATATACCATCCCCTTTCTACCCATAAAACCTCTAACACAGTCCCCCCATCATTTCTTTGGTCGTCCCCTACTTATAGCCATCCACATTCATACTCAAAACTTTTCTCACGATATTTTCCTCTCTCCTCCGCATACATAATAGCGAGTTTACGATTGCTTATGGAGATTGAAAATTTGAGTCTCCTCAGAGAACCTGGCACTGTGCCGGTATCCAGATAATTTTAAATTACCAAGTCGTACAGAGCGTACAAGAATTAGGATATTCGAAGTCCTGAAATCGCCAACCCCTCTTGAGCAAGCGTGGTGATTATAAATGATAAATGATTTTATTTATGTAAGTAGGTTTGTAAAAAAAACTTTTACACGTCAATCATATTTTAAAACTACATGAGGTCGGCGTTTCTTATCTGACTACTCTGAGAAGAAAAGTCGAAACAAACTCAGAAGTCACAGTCTCTTTTAAAGTCTAGAAATAATCTTGGTCAGATTATTTGAGGACCATGTTAGATTGGTGTCTGAAATGGTATTTTGAGGAAATAACCATACAGATAGGACCGTAGACCTGTCCAGTCAGTGCACGCATTTGTCAGTAATCGTGAAGCTCAATTCAGAACTTATGGAGCTCAACCACTCGACGGACAATACCAAAGAAAGGACATTTGGGTAGGCCGCATAAAGCACTCAAACTGCCAGATTATCATTAAAATGAATGCTCGTGTCTTTTCTATATGAGAAGAGACTTTCGTCCTGCTGCCAACTAAACAGTTTAGACAGCTGTGCTGCTGGGGAGTTGGCTATGCCTCTTCTTCCCGAATGAAGAGCGGGCGTGCCGGGGGACCGTTTTATGTAATTTGGACGTTCAAAAAGTGCTGATTCTCAGTCAAATTTGAATAAGTGACTTTTGATTTTGATTTCGAGTAGGACAATAATAGGCTGGCATTATTATTATTATTATACAAAGGAGGAGGATTACTGTGTTATAAATGTAAGAAAAGTGTGTGGTAGAATTAATAAAATATGAATGAAATTAGATATTTCATAGGTCATGGTTTTCTTTCTGCAATCTATACAAAACTGTAGTTACTTAGCAACATGACGTTTTGTCGACGATACATTACAATTGTTTTTAGTTAATACTTATTGTTATAATTTTAGTTGTCAGATATTTATATTTGTAATGTTAGGTAACAAAAAGCGGCCAAGTGCGAGTCGGACTCGCACACGAAGGGTTCCGTACCACCCTACAATATTTAACGCTACATGTTTCTTTAACACGATTCTTGATGGGGAGCCCTTTTAATTATATTTTTTTTTGTTATAGCGTCTAATAGTTCACACTGTCAATTTAAAGTGTCTATTACGGTTCAAAAGATACACCCTTGTGAGAGACGGACGGACGGACGGACAGAGGAGCCTTAGTAATAGGGTCCTTGGCACCCTTTAGGTACGGAACCCTAAAATAAAGCATTATAATGTTAATATAGTTCGAAATACATACTTCCAAAAGCAAATTACGCAAAAAAAGCTTGGAACACTTTAGCTTAGCTTTGAGAAACTGTAAAATATTTTTTCACAGATATTTGGAGACCAAGTAAAAATTGTTGATTATGCTATAATCCAAAGCTTAAAAATAAAAACAAACCATAATTATTTAATTACAAAACAAATGTAAACAAACACGGCACACGTGTTACTATGCAGTGGGCGGAAGTCTTTATATATATAAATGTATTATAGGCGGTGACCGTTTATTGTTCTATTTACTGAATTAATTACATCCCACACGAAAGTATAGGATCAGAATTATTATAATAATCGGTTTTTTATTTATTTAGATTTACCAACGTTCGTATACACTACAGAAAGCAACAGAAAATACAAATTTCATCCAAATCCGCTCAGTAGTTTTTACGTGAAAGTGTAACAAACATCCATCCGCCCTCACAAACTTTCACATTTATATATTATTTAGTAGGATAGGATTATTTGATAAATCTTGCACTTGAAGATAATAACATAACGTTTATATTCCCCAAAGGTAAAGAAAGCCCTTTAGGTCTCTTTTCCCCAAAGGATGTAACAAACAATTATAGCTAAATACAGCATTTTTCTTATTATTACCTTCTATGTGAACAATGTGAAAAAAAGCTGTTAAAATATTTATCTAAAACAAAACAAAGAAAGTTACAGCCGTCTCATATTTTAATAAGAACAGAAAAGAACAGAAAAAAAAGTTGAGCGCATTAAAATGATTATAACTTGCGCTACAAATGATCACGAAGTTTATATCGGAACCGACCAAGTGAGTTCATATTCTATGTACATCTCCTAGATCACTCCACTCGTTCATGAGCCTACACATTATTGGCAGTGGGGAATTTGCTCCATATATTTCTTCGGCGCAGTGGATAGAAAGGGGTGATATGAATGCGGGCTATGTTCCTATATCATTGACGAATCGTGTACGTTTTACTTACCAATACATTTGTCCTTTAAAAGCAATTTGTTACCCATGCCTATCGTTATACAAAGAGCCTGTTTTTTATCTAGTGTTATACAAGTTTCGCTCAAAAAGGTCAGTAACACAATAATTCATTCGTGTATCCAGATACACGACACAGACAACAGACGATCGGCCTAGCCCAACCAGTTAGGAACATAATCTAGGCCTGTTTGTCGGTCAATTGTTTCCTTACTGATGACGTGCCCATTTGGGAGGCAGTTGAGGTTGATTGAATGACAAAAGAAAGAAAGCAAGAAAAAACCCACGGTTATTTGCGGTAAACATGAACACAAAAACACAAAAAGAATAAGTTGGGGGATAATATGCGTCACATCCACGCAAAACGGCAATCGCTCAGCATAATATTACGACCCTATGCGAGACAGAGCCCCCTTTTTTTTTTTTTTTTTTTTGGGTGGGAAATCATCAAATGACCTCTCCCGCTCTGGGCGGAGCGACAGGGCGTGTCAGACTCTTACTGACTAAAACCCACCCGTGTTCCTTCAGTTGCCTGTGCGCCAGGGCCACGGTAACTCTTTCGAACAATCCGCGACCCCGGAGACAAAGCCCCAGCGCTGGTTTTTAGCGACAGCCGGCGTTGACTTAATGACGTCAACCGGTGCAGCATACGAAAAGATAAAAATACAAAAAAATAAGAAATACAATAAATACACAATACCTAGTTCTAAATGTTCATATAAACCTAATGGACATGGCTTATATCCTTCATTATCATCCGACATAACTCACATGGAGGAATGAAAAACGTCTCAAGAACAACTGAGAGCCTGGACAAGTGGCAATCGCTTTCAAAGCGTTGCGTAAGTATATTTCTACGACTTTCAACAGGATTGACATTTAAGCTTTTCGGTTGCATTATGTCAATTCAATACATTTTTGACATTTCGATCATCGTAATCGCTGATAAAATGTCACTTTGTCTAAGCACTCTGGGTTTGAAGTAGTCTGAAATCACCAACACGAAGTGAGCAATGTGGTGTTCGTCGCTCGTTCCTTCTCTATTTGAGAAGAGGCCCCCGATAAAAAAAATCTGGCTCTACCTATTTCATAATGAAGACAAAACAGTTATATTAAGGTTAGCATGTTTAGATGTTATAAAGAAGTTAATGATTTAGTTCAGTCGATTTCTCGGCACGCGAAGATGTTTCGGCTATATCTTTGTTAATTCGTTTTATATTGGTATTGGTCTACTTATAAATAACTTTTTGCCCGAGTACGGTAAAGCCAGAAGAGAGGGTTAAGAATAACGTGACCATACGTCCCGTTTTGAACGGGACCGTCCCTTTTTTCGGTTCTTCGTCCCGGTGTCCCTGAAAAAAACTTGGGAACGCAAAATTGTCCCGGTTTCAGAAACCGCGCGATAATTGGCGGTAATAACAAAGATACAGAAGTATTTGACGAATTTTCATTAATTTGTAAATTCTATATATCTTTGCAAAAAGTAACTGAATGCAATAATCTAAACGTTTCGACGGAAAGTCGTTGAGTGGAAGTGTTCGAACACTTTCACACTAACAACCTTAACCATGAAAAATTTTGTATTTTTTATTAAATATAATTTATGTCTGCCCGTAGAAAGAGTCTTTTCTTTAATTAATAAATTGTGGATGTCTGAAAAACCCAGTTAGGTACAGTTATGTTGATAACTAAGGTGAATATAAAAAAAAAGGTGCCTATAATTTTAGTCTTACTTAAAATCATCAACAGCTGTATTAAAACCAATTTGTTCTGCTGAATAAATAGATAAATGACCGAACATTTAAATCTTGTATAACTTTTAAAATTTGTACCTACTTAATAAATAATTTTGACAAAAAAGAAAGATCACTTTATGTAACTCATAGGCAAATTATCTACGTCTATTTGACAGTTAGCGAAAACAAGTTTGGGACCTCATTCATGGCCTAGACAAACAACAAAAACGAAAATGGCATTCAACAAAAATGGTGTCATCGTGTCAGGTTTGTATGATTTTTACTTCAAAATTATTATGAACTAAGTAGCTACTTGGTAATAATTATGACATAACAGGAAATTAAATATGGCGGAAGTTCACTTCGTGATGAAAATTTTCAGTTATTTTCTTCAGAACTCAAAAGGTTATAGATATCTAGTTACATTAACATGTAGCCTGTTGCTGCATCTGTTTAAAATTGTCGTAAGTAATAAATAATGTCATTTTCGTACCGTGTATCGAATTGATTTTCTGTTTTTCGACTGCATCGTAAATCCAGTTCAGTTATCGCCTACTTGGAATACGCTATGTAAACAATCTTATATGTAATTTTACATATGTATGTAGGTATGCATACCAACGTGTGCAAGGTCAGTGTATTACGAATGTCTTTTATTGATACGGAACTGAACAGACTTGACATCAATGAGGTACTCCGAATTTGGGTGTTTGTTTGATAAGTATACACGCAATTAGAAGTAAGAACTATATATGTAGATTATTGTACCTACTGCCTCGTTTGGTTCAATTTCCAGGTTTAGAATTGTGTTATTAGCAATTTGCAGTAGCAGCCCTGCAATAGAATTGGGCAGTTGCCCACCAGACACAACACCCGTCTGGTCGGAGGATCCTCCCTTTTCTATGGAGGTTTGAGTGAACTTGACACCCTGTTCCTCATACCTCTATAAATCGTCCCATATGTTTGGGTCGAGTAGGTATTGAAGTTTTGGGCTGCGGATTGTTCGAAAGAGTTACCGTGGCCCTGGCGCACAGGCAACTGAAGGAACACGGGTGGGTTTTAGTCAGTAAGAGTCTGACACGCCCTTCCGCTCCGCCCAGAGCGGGAGAGGTCATTTGATGATTTCCACCCAAAAAAAAAAAACCTGCAATAGAATAGGCTTCATACAGGGAAGATATATAAATGTTTAACTAAGCATAACACAATGCCCTAACCGTTCTGGAGCGATTTTTTTAAAGAACTTGTCGGCTTGATAACTTATCATTTAAAAATATTGGTAGTTAAGTATTATCGTGTGAAAATAACTCCGGATGAGTTCCTGTTAAGACAATTTAATATGAATTCCCTTTCCTGCCCCTAAAGTCACATTGCATAATATGTCAAATTCGCGTTACGGGTCCTTCAAACAGGCGCGACACGCGACGCGTCCGATTCGCATCGCGTGTCGCGCCTGTTGAACGGAGCCTTTACACAAGAAATGGGTTCCGAAACTTTAGGCTAAAGTTCACATTAATTTCTAATTGCACCCACATTACATTTAGGTATGTTTATTGTTTAAATATACATTTGGTAAGACAAAGAAACATGATATTCGCACTCCAAACATATCCGACTAGGTGAATATTTACACACACGATGTAAATATTTACAAGTTAAAACGTAAACAATCAATATTATTTCGGAAGTGACCTTATTACCGTGTCAAGTCGGTGTTAAATAAATATTTGTGTTTGTTTTGTGTTTGTGTTTGGTATTGTGCAGATTGATTGAATTGGGAAGTTAAGCAATGTTTTGCGGTCAGGTTTAGGATGGGTGACCGTTTTGATATTTCGCGTTTTGATTCCTATAAACTTATTATTTTGTATTAGACAAAAGTACCATGCCACGATTTTTTTTGGACTATTTCTTTGAGGCGAGATTTAGTTCATTTTGATGTCCATAGGAATCTACACTTCGGAACGGGCACCTGACTACTGGACAATTCAAAAGTGTTGGTCTGACTTGGGTCTGGAATCGAACCCAAGTTTTACTAGGTTTTACATTCGATTTTTTTAAGTGTAAGCCCGGAGTCTGACTTTGCCCCTGGTTCACGACGGTCGGTTCGCTCTTTATTACAATATAGCTGCTTGTAAATATTATTTATTTATTTCTATTTACATCTATCATTACAGGTTAACCCCAATGCGATAAATGACTTACAATATAGCTGGGTGTAGGTACTTACTACGCCTCTGGCGAACCCTTTTGGTCGCTTAGGCGTGATATTATGTTGTCATTGGGCAGAAACAACCGACCTTTTCCTATCAAACCTAGGGCCTCCTTCAACAGGCGCGACACGACGCGACACAAAGGCACGTGGCGTGACAGGCGGTGCCTTTGTGTCGGGTGCGATTCGCGTCGTGTGTCGCGCCTGTTTGAAACAGCCTTAACGGTACTTACCACAGTTAAACACACACCTAACATCAAAAGGTGCCGCCAACCTGTTAGTAAAGCAAGTGTAAGAAACTTGACCGTATAGTTATTTAACTTCGTTATGTGCAGTCGTTATCGATTGTAGTAAGTGGGTCAGGACTTTGAACTGACGATAATTATGACGTGGTTGCATTGATTTCTTTATTAGCTTTTGAATAAGGAAATCAATGCAACGATAACGCTGTCGAAGTGGCCGAATTCTAGTATAAGCTTATTTAAAACAGATAAATTTTAATGGATTCATCGATACAATGACGAAGGAGAATGACGAATAATGATTGCTGTTGTATTTGTATTGTTTGCGTCCAAACTTTAATTCACTGTTTGATCCGCCGAGGGGAATAGAAAATACTTTTTTTTTTTTGGAACTTATTATAGTTTCCAAGGAACAAAATCGTCTATATGGTTTATGAGACTGCTTATGTCAGTCGGAATCGCACACAATCCGGCACAAAAGTGAGGAGTACCATACTAAGTAGTGAATGGAACACGGTTGCCAATGATGATGGTGCTGTCAGTCAGTCAGTACAGAAGCAAAATATGTACGTTCGAGAATCAGGCTTGAAATTCCACAACAGTCTCACTCATGTATTGTCTGTAAGTGTTTATTTATTTACTTATTCACAAAGTCCAGAGCTCTTAAAAAATAAAAACTAATCTTACAGGCAATTACGGATTTACAATTTAGTAGCTACACATATTATAAGCTTCAGAAACAAACAGAATGACATACTAGCACCATCTAAGCATATGTGTGCAGTGTGGGTGGGTGTGTAGGAGTGTGTGTGAGGAGTTGTAGTTGTGTATAGATTAATTTATTCAATTCTATTTAGAATTATTCGTCAATTCAACGCATACAGAAGTTACTAAAAGTTTCGTGCATATACTTTTTGTTATTAAATGTGACTCCTATGATAAGCATATTATTTATTCATAGTAGACTTAGGACTATACGTCTGAACTTCGAAGTTTAAAATATCCATGTATTTAATTGAGAATGTTCATAATCGCGATGTACGGTACTTCGAAAGAATGTCTATTCAAACTTCTAAGTTCAGTATGACATTCTTTCGAAGTTCCGTACATCGCGATTATGAACATTCTCAATCCAATACATCGATATTTTAAACTTTGTAGTTCAGACGTACAGTCATAGACTTACACTGAAATACTAGTAGGTAATATGCAACGCTATAGGTAGATGTTCCAAGTAATCTTTAAACCAATCAAGAACAAACCAAAATGTCCGATTTTCGTGAACCAATGGAGTAATTACGTAATGCACTAACTGTAGGAATAGCTTTAATTTTGACAGTTCAACTACATTCATTGCGTTGTTTACGTTGTTGACCAGACAAATTTTTCGAATCTATGAAGCAATGGATTAGCAATAGGCTTCAAAATGATTCAGATTGTGATCGATAGTGTGTTACGCAATTAGGGTGCCGATTGTTTAATTTAGATAAAATATCAAAACAACGTAAGGCCTCATACATACTAGAGACATTATGTACCGAGATATTCTATCATCTGCGTAATAAAAATCTTATATTCTTTCATTCACTGACATTTCATAACGCTGAGCCTATACCACTGGGTCTAGAAGCTTGACATTTAGCACAAGAGTTCCTTACATAACGAAGGTGAGAACTAAAGAAGGATACTTGAAAATGTATGCCCTTAAGCCGTTAATTAGGGGATGAAAGTTTGTATAAAAGTTAGTTATTTTTCCCCCCATCTGGCACATGGCCTTTTGATCTCATAAAAGTCTACACGCTATAAAAGTCTCACGACACTGTGGTCGAACCTTTAAGAACTTAAATTCTTAACAAAAACCGGATACGAGCAGATATGTAGCACCCCTAGATAAAGGGTGACACAACTCCCAATAATCCAAAATCGAGTTATTGCGACTATCGGAATCTGTATGATGTTGTATATTATTTTACTAAGATATTAATTTGCAATTAATTATTTCAATTACATTATACAACAATAATTTTAAATTGATCAAATAGAAATCGAGAAAAACTGTTCCTGAAAAAAAGAGGTATTTTGAGTTGTGCGATGTGTCGAGATAAAATGTCTCCATTGTGTACTAGGCCTAATGAGATTAGGTACTGCCCTATTTCTGATAAGAATCACTTAGCGGCTGTCTCAGCAGCAAATATTAGTTTAAGATTAATTGATTAACTTATTATCAGAGTGGTTTGTTTCACTGTGGGTGGGTCCGCTTGTTTAGTGTAAAAATGGGCAGGGTGCTTAATAAAGATACCGAAATACATTGTAATGATTCACTATAGGTAATAGAAGCAACTGCCGTCTCAAATTCACTACATTCTTCGAACTTCCATAGACTTTTATCCCCTATTTGAAGGGGACGAATTTTCAACAATCCATACTTAGCGCCCATTTTCGTTATTATAAGAAACTCTACCCTCATTCTCCACTGCCTCGTTGGTCTATTGGTCGTTAGCGCTACTGCAGAGCATTAGGTCCTGGGTTCGATTCCCAGGTCGGGCAAAGTGTTATTGGGTTTTTCAATCTGGGATTTTTCAGTGGCACTGGTGTTTGGATTTCTGCCCGTTTGATGGTAATAGGCTCCCCCTGTTAAATGGCACTTAAACATAATTGGCGAAATGTGGGTGTTACTATAGGTGCACCTCTGCCTAGACCTTCGGGGAATACAGGCGTGATATTATGTTATGTTAAGAAACTCTTGTGAAAATTTTATGGTTCTAGACCGAGCGGTTTGTGTCAGCAAATGAATGAATGAATTTAAGATACATCTTAGGTTATCCTGGCAACCTTTAGGGTGTTGAGTACTCACCCGCAACAATACACCGACCTTTGGTATATCAAGGGGATGTAATTTCCGTCCTTAGAGACACAGTTACTACGGCACCACTACGGCACTCATTTGTTTTTTAGTTTGTTATTTTATGATAGACTCACCTATTTCTAGCGTGGCAAACAGAAATGTGTTGCCATAGAGATTGTTGACCCATACATTTTGATGAATGTTATAAAAATAGATCCTCTATCCTACATTTTATTATGACCTAGATCCATGAGATTGCATGACACAAAGACATACACAGCGATTTATATATAGAATAGTCTGCTGATATGTACAGAGGTGTGGGCTTTATCTGTTAACCTTGGCCATGGGACGACCTAGGCAGGACGGCAGGAGTGTATTTATTTTATTTCTTATTTTTTTGTTATTTTTATATTTTCGTATGCTGCACTGGTTGACGTTACACGTCAACACCGGCTGTCGGCGAAAACCAGCGCTGGGGCTCTGTCTCGCATAGGGTCGTAGCATTATGCTGAGCGAATGCAGTTTTGCGTGGATGCGACGAATATTTTCCCCCAACTAGTTCTTTTTTGTATTTGTGTGTTTTTTTCTGTGTCATGTTTACCGCAAATAAAAGTATTTTCTTTCTTTTTTCGTTTTCAGGAGTATACTTTGCCTACCTATACCGAAACTACGTATGGGTAAGTAAAATGGGGCTCACGCACTTAAGTGAGGGCGTGGGGTACGAATGTAAAGAATTCAGTAGGTGCCTTGAGATGGTCATGTGTATTGTCACGAACTGTTACCATGGATTCAGTATATAAGAAAGAAAGAAAATACGTTTATTAGCGGTTAACATGACGCAGAGAAAAATACACAAATACAAAAAAAATTGAGTTCGATTCTGTTCCCCCTGCTGCGTTGAAAATTTTCGTCGGTAACTTTTTTCTTAAACAGCCGTTTTCTCATTTCCTATAGATGTGTAATACCTACGCGGTCAAAATTTAGGGGATAGTGTTTTTTCGACCAGAAATTTCAACGCTGCGGGTTCAGGAGGCCATGAGAGCCAGACTGGCCTGTCATTTTTTCAATACTGTTTTTATTTCAGAAAATACTGCTCTAAACGGTAAAAGTCACAGTGGCCTACAAATTAGTTTTTCTTTTAATTAGTATTTAAAAATTAGTATTTAAATTAGTATTTAAATTAGTATTTAAAATAGTATTTAAATTAGTATTTAAATTAGTATTTAAATTAGTATTTAAATTAGTATTTAAATTAGTTTCATTTATAAGTTTAGTTTAAATTATTTGAAATCAGGGCTTCTGTTTTTTCATTACCTACTGAAAATTATTTTTAAGTAGTTACGCCACTCTGGCTCTCATAGCCTCTTATGTAGTGAATCCATGGTAACAGGTTATGCGTGGATGTCCCTGCCACCGTGTTGCGCTAGCTGTTTTACGTGACCTCAGCCGCGTGTATTTTGTATTTTATCATTATTTAATATAAATTTCCAGGATGAAAAGTAGTAAATGTCCTCCTTTAGGTCGTACGCTACGTATCAGTCAAATTCTATAACGATTAATTCAGTGGTAACAGACAGACAGACAGACCGATAGACAACGCTACTTGCACATTTTTGATATTAACATGCATATTAGTATGGATAGCTTTTACCGCGACAAAGATATAAGCCAGTTAGCAAGTTGGTAGCGAGACAGGGTATGCCAGGCGTACATTTAAGTGTTCCATGTTCTTGCCTCCAGAATATTTTAAATCTATCTTCAAATCAAATCGAATCAAAATATTTTATTTCACATAAACCTACATGAGCACTTATGAAACTTCAGAAGCTAGCACGGTTCCAATTGGTTGTTTCCTATGGAGAAGAGCCGGCAAGAAACTCCACGGTTACTCTTTTAAAAATAAGGGGCTTTTACAATGTTTCAAATTACAGTGTTAATAGGTATGGGAGGAAAGTGAGGCCTGTCAACAAGTAACAGGCATTCAACAAATTATAAAAAGGTCTACAAATCTACAGTCTACAAGTTAGCCTACAACGTTCTCACATTCACAAAATATAGAAAAATCTATATAAAAATAAAAGTTTATTTAAACCAAATGACATTGCCATTACGAAAGTTTCTAGTTGTTCATCTACGAAAGTTCGTTGACGGCTTATAGAAACCGGCCGTTAACCGGTCGTTTATATAAATACCTTCATTTTCACCATGAAAAGCGTGATTTATTTACCTCTCTATCCCTTTTCCCATACAAACATATACCAATCTATTCCCTCACTTATAAGTACACTATACAAGGTCAAATTAAATTAGCTAGCGAAACTCTTCATGGATATCGATATCTAAACATGATAAAATTTAAATAAAGGTATGATGTTTTTTTAGGGGTCAACGACCGCTGTTAGTTCTGTTACTTGAGGTATGAGTTGAGAAAATATGTTTTATCGTGTTTAGATATGGATGCCAATCACGTCTAAGAAGTTTACACAAAAAAATAAAAAAATAAACTGATATTTCAAGTGAATAAACTAACTGCGGTCGATGACCCCACAAAAAAAAACGTCAAATGAATTAGGTACTTTTTTGTTTTATAATAATAGGTCTTTACCTATGAAATTGCCGTTTTGTATGAAAAAATTTAAACGAATTTTTTTCATGAATTTTTTATTTGTATTAATCGAAGTAATCACCCATGCAATCAATGCATCTTTGCCATCGCAGTGGCAGTTTATTGATGCCCTTCTTAAAGAAATCAGCTGGACGGGAGGCAACAAATTCTTCAAAGGCATTTTGTACTGCCTCTCGGGTATTAAATTTTTTTCCCGCCAAGAAGTTATCCAAATTCTGGAAAAAGTAGTAGTCTGTAGGCGCAAGGTCTGGTGAGTAGGGCGGATGACGGAGAGCTTCCAACCCCAGTTCTTGCAACTTGGAGACCGTCTGCTGTGCAGTATGAGGTCGCGCGTTGTCGTGCAGGAGCAGCGGAGACGAGCGATTGACCAATGCTGGTTGGAGATGCGCCAGCTTCTCCATCATTGTGTTCAGTTCTTCACAGTACACATCTGCAGTAATGCTCACCCCGTTTGGTAAGAAGCTGTGATGAATCACACCGGCGCTAGACCACCAAACAGTGACCATCACTTTTCTAGGGGTAAGTTTTCGTTTAGGGCATTGTTTAGGTGCTGAACCAGGATCCAACCAACTTGCTGAGCGCTTACGGTTATCAAACAGAATCCATTTTTCATCGCAGGTAACAATGCGGTTCAAAATTCCTTCATTTGTGTGTCTGTTGAGCAGTGCAAGGCACGTCTCGACGCGTACTTCGCGCTGGCGATCATTGAGTTCGTGGGGCACCCATTTGTCAAGCTTTTTTACCTTGCCAATTTGACGCAAATGGACCAATATTGTTTTGACGCTAACGTCGAAAGCTGCTGCTAATTCAGCCGTAGATTGTGTATCATCAGCTTCCACAATCGCCTTTAATTCGTCATTGTCGACCAAAGTCTTCGGACGACCGCGAGGTTCATTTTTCAGGTCGAAATTTCCAGAACGGAAGCGAGCAAACCAATAACAGGTGGTGCGTTGGTTTGTAGAGTTAGCTCCGTAAACGTCGTTGATGTTGCGTGCCGCTTGTGCCGCGTTGCTGCCACGACGGTACTCATATTCCATAATTACTCGAATTTTTAACGTATCCATGATGACGAAAAAGATTGAAATGCGATGAAAATGTAACACTAATCAATAAAGAAATGACTACTTTTAGAAAAAAAAATCCATGTTTTTAAAATAAAATTAATTTGAAATTAGAATTCATAGCCAAACAAAAATTATTTTGATTTGAAATGGCCAGTACTGCAGAACGGCAATTTCATAGGTAAAGACCTAATATTAAAATATCGATACCCATCACGTCTGTGGAGTTTCGCTAGCTAATTTAATTTGACCCTGTATAATGTACATATAAGTGTATATAAAGCAGTGATCACTAATATGGGAGCGGACTAGCTTTGTATGTTCACCTTGAAAATCGTATGGGACAGATCGTCAGGGCTGGCCAATGCAACTCCTTTGTTAAAAGATTTTTAGGTTGTATGCAAATTACTGAACATTTTTGACGTCAGTTTTTTGAGCAAAATTGCATATAGACGGTTATGGTGAATTAAGATGAACTGAAAACATGCATACAAAATTTTGGGGTCGAACCGGTTTGGAAATATGTTTGAAACTATTTCGGATCGCGTTATACGATGCCATACGAAAAAGGAAAGTTACAACATATTTGATGTTGTTTTATTTTTGCTTATGAAATGATCTTTTTAATTTAGTGACTCGCAGTTTACAGGTGTGTCATAGTTTATAACATTCTTGTGTAGATATGAGCTGGCCTATTTTTTCCTGGAAAAGACAGTTTACTTAAGATAATAAGATAAGCAGTCCATAGATAACTTGCTACAATGTAGGTTTTAATTCAGTGAAGGAACCATCGTTTTCATTTTCATCATTTAAAATCTTTTGAATTTTCAAGGAGTCGGTCGGTCAGAAAGATGAATCTAGTTGCCCATTCCAAAGCGTAGTAGGCAGCTATAGAGAAAAACGAGCAAGAAACTCCGTGGACACTCTTTTAAATCAAAATATGGTTACAAAATATTGGTTACATCGTTCATATTGAAATTATGCACGTTAAAACGATGCAGAACCTTAAAAGCGTCCGTATTAAAAAGACAAAAACAATTCAAATATTAAATTAAATTAAAATAAGCCGTGGCAGCTAAGAGATGCCCAGTCCCTACTGACGGCGTCGATCACGAACATGATGACATCGAACATTGATCATCATCATAAGTCAAGCCATATCCCATCTATTTTAGGTCGACTTCCAGTCTAACCACACGCATCTGAATACCAGTATTTTACATAGAGTGACTACCTATCTGACCTCCACAAACCTGTTACATGGTAAGATTTTTGGGGCTTCTGCCTACCAGTTGCGACTGCCAAAGATCTACCCGAATGACACCCGGGACCAAGGGCTTAATATGTTAAACCATAGGTTCTCAACGTGGGCGATAACGCCCCCTCGTGGGCGTTTGAGACAATCAGCGGGCGTTGAGACGTTCAGCGGGCGTTTGAGACATTCAGCGGGCGTTTGAGACATTCAGCGGACAGTAGAAGACCCAGCGAAAATTATGGGGCGTCGAGATGGGATCTTACGACTATATAATATTACACGTTTAAATATAATCGTTGCAATAACTGTTTCAGATTCGCGACAGATAGTTACTAAAAAAATTCGGGGGACCCAGAAAAAAATATTCTCAAAGTGGTTGGTGGGCAAAATAAGGTTGAGAACCAGCATTGATGACCAAGATGTAAAAAAAAGAAGTGTTTGTTGTTTCTCATACAATTGTTCTATAGCACAAAATTGAAACAGCCCCTGTAAGTTATAAGGATACTTGTAATGGGGTTACCTCGCAACTTCCCATGGGTTACTAACTACAATGTTAAGACATAATTAAAAGAAAAGAAAATGTTTAGGTTCTAGGATGTAACAAAATTGTTGTAGCGTGTTCAGGTAGATATATTATTATAATTTGGAAAAACTCTACTGTCTGACAGCCCTACTTCGTCAGACGCATAAAAATACTATTCTATGTTGGTAGTGATTTATCTGCTTTTTTACCGAGTCCGAGACACGCGAGGTAACAATTGAAGACTTATTAGTTCGTTTCATGTTCACTGACGAATACAGGCTGTGTCTAGTACCGATTCTAATCGGCTATAAATGGATAAAAACTTTATCTCTCAAATTTTACAGTTATTTTTAGTATCGTATCAGTTATATCTGCTAGCTATAATTTCAGTTTCAGCTAGCTGCTCCTGTAGTTAAAAATAAAAGTATTAATTGTGAATATTTTGTTGTTCCAGAGTAAGTATGATATTACTGACATTATGTGTATTAGGTATGTATGCACGACGATATATCAAGCTATGCACTTCCAGTATAAGCTGACTTCTCATTGTACGAAAACCCTACACAATGCGAGGTCAGCTAAAATTGGAAATGTACAGCTTGTGTATATGTAGCCGTGTTACCTGTTTAAAGTTTAACTTACTAACTAAGTTAACATTTTGTGAGCTAATTATAAAATGATTTCATACTATTTTAAGTTACCACCAGCAATAAATGATTGAGTATTTTAAATATTTTTACGGCTTCATTTGCAGGATTCTTTTATGAGTTAAGTTATCTAAACAAAAAACTTCAACTTCAGGACAATGTAAGATTATCAATTCGAGGAACAAATATGCAACAATGCAGCACTGTAACAAATATGCAACCATGATAATACATTTTTTCCACGAAAAGATACAAAAAAATATAATAAGCAAAATAATCACTTATTTTTATGTCACAGCCTGTACATTACCTGACTTCATTCCTTTTATTTTTAGGTTGTATGTAATGCCTACAATTTGACGAATTGCCTCATATTATTACTTAATATTTACGACGCGGACGCGAGTAGGACTTGAATTAAATATTCTTTTTATTTCATTGGTCGTTTTCATTTTGAGAGAATGCGTTATGAAAGCTTATTCGATTTAAAAGATGGCGGCTGATATGATGGCTGTTGTTTTGGTTGTATGTACCAATTACATCAGATTTTTTAAGCAGCGGGGTAGTTACGTAACACACTAACAGTAGGAATGGGTTTAATTTTGACAGTTCAACAACATTCATTGCGTTATTTACGTTGTTGAGCAGACAAATTTTTCGAACATATGAAGCAATGGATTAGCAATAGGCTTCAAAATGATTCAGATTGTGATAGATAGTATGTTACGTAATTAGGGTGCTAGTCTGTTAACCTATTCTACTGCTAAATTCAAGTGAATTTGGCAGTAGACTAGGTCAGATCATTAGAAACCAACTTATCTAACTTAACATCACATCTGTATTCTTCATCGGGGTTGGCAGAAGTGTTTATAACAACCGCATTTCACCAGATATTTAAAGTCCGATGTAATAAGCCGAGCCTATTGTCATTAACTGGACCCAAATCCAGACTTCGAGTTTTTACTAAGGATTGCTTAAAGTAACTTGTAAGTTCTCGATTGCTTACCCATTAACACCGCCTGATCCGGAGATCTGATAAATGATAAATGATTTGAGTTCTGTAAGTAGGTTTGTACGAACACTTTTACACGTCAATCATATTTTAAAAATTAGATGAAGTCGGCGTTTCCTATGTGACTACTCTGAGAAGAAAGGCCGAAACAAACTCAGAGGTCACAGTCTCTTTTAAAGTACAGACATAATCTTGGTCAGATCGTGTGAAGACCATGTAGATTTGTGTCTGAAATGGTGTTTTGAGGAAAACTACACAGACTGAGTGGACCTGTCCAGTCAGTGCACGCATTTTTCAGTAATCGTGCAGCTCAGACTATTCGACGAACAATATCAAAGAAAGGACATTTGGGTAGGCCGCATAAATTACTCAAACTGCCAGATCATGATTGAAATTAACTGAGAAGAAAATAAATAAAATACAATGACCCACATAGTCACATCTAATTCAAGACCCTACTCTAATCAGTTCCGCATGCAGCCACTGCATCAACGAGACATCTACTAAATGACTAAGATAAACATTAAGAAATGTGCATTTACATCTACTGATAAGATAACCTTATCTACATAAACAAGATAGGTCATTGCCCCTAGCACAGTAACCTTCTCTTGGGTTCAACAGACGTATCAATATTTTTTGTTCCCAAATAAATCTCATTCATCATCTGCCTGCCTTACCCCAAATATTATGTTGGGGTCAGCTTCCAGTCTAACCGGAAGCAGCTGAATACCAGTATTTTACATGGAGCGACTGCCTTTTTGACCTCCACAACCTAGTAACTGGGTAACACGATATACCCCTTGGTAAGACTGGTTGTCAGATTGGGCTTCTGACTACCCGCAACGACTGTCAAAGATTTACAAATTACAGCCGGGACCAACGGGTTAACGTTCCTTCCAAGGCACGGAGGATTCTCATGGATGGTCACCCATCACCGAACCGACCGCGGCAAGCATAGCTTCACCTTCGATCGACCCGTTTGACTGTTATCATTTAGCCACGTGCCAGCAAAGAGATCTCATTGAAGAATTATATTTAGCTCATTCGTCCGGACATCCCTCTCTGTATAAAGAAAGTGCATTGGTCGTCAGGTGTGTTTTTCCTAATAAATATTATGATGATGGATGAGTCAGGTTTTCATGACGCATTATAAAAATACGTATGTTGTTAATTCTTCTAGTCTCAAGTGGTGTATTTACGGAGTTGCTAATACAAGACTTGTATTAGTTATCGATTCATCAACACCATTAACCCCACTATCTGGCGCACAACTACCAACGCAACGGCTAAAAAGCAGACACAGCTTCCTGAAATCGACAGCGTCTCTACCAGGAAACCCGGCCGACGCCCGTTGCAAACTGTGGCAAGACACTATTCCCCCTCCCACTTACATCTACCACCAAAGGAGCATCTTCCTACAGGGTGTAACCTTTCGTGGTCCACTTGGAAGTCCCTGAATCGTTGCCGGACACAAGTGGGAAGATGTAACTCCAACCTGGTAAAGTGGGGCTACCTCGATGGAATGGCAGCTGGATGTGGATGTGTAGCTATGTCGCAAACTATGCTCCACCTTCTATCTTGCCGTCTGTGTCCCAAAACTTGTAGTCAAAGTGACCTCTGCGCTGCCACCGATGACGCCGTGGAAGTGGCGAAATTTTGGGCCAACAAAATATGAGAAAAGTCGTGCCAGCGACACGAAGAAGAAGATCAGCACAGTGCTCCTGAATAGAATATTTCTATTTTCCGTAGTGCCCCAAATGTCAATTCAACTGCACTGTTGACGATTTGAACAACGTATCTGACGCCTTAATAAATGTGGCCATCTACGGAGCCCAAAGTGTACAACATAGATGTACCATCATCTGCCTAGCCTTGTCCCACCTATGTTGGGGTCGGCTTCCAGTCTAACCGGATGCAGCTGAATACCAGTATTTCACATGGAGCGACTGCCTATCTGACCTTCACAACCCAGTTACGGGGTAATACGAAACCCCATCTTTTGTACTTGTATATTTTGTGTTGTGTGCTTTGTAGTCTGTGCTAATAAATGTATTTTCCATGGTCTAAAAAAACAAGGTTTGGCATTCCGGGAGTGACACATGCTTACGTCACTATCCAGTTGCCACTTTATTGTAACAAAACACGAATTATGGAAACATTTTCAGTCACCATTCTGTTAAAAAATATATTTATAGCATTTAAATTGTCGTTTCGTTTTTAATCAAACGAAACAATTCAATTTAAACATATACCAGCGTAATTGTTACTTAAAACCACATTGTTATATCGGATTCGCACATGTAATAAAGGTGGTTGGGGAGTTATTATTATATGTTATACACACTACTGGTAACACAGCAGTGATGACGTAGGCTTGTGTCTTCCACGTGACCACTGTGTCTCGGAATGCTATACCTGGCGAAGTATATTATTAATTAATTATACCATGGTATTTTCTTTCTTATTTTTGGTAAGACTGGTTGTCAGACTTTCGGGCTTCTGACGACCGATATCGACTGTCAAAGATCCACGAATGACAGCCGGGACAAACGCCTCAACGTGTTTTCCGAGGCACGGAGGGGTTTTGGCATGTAAAGATGGTCACCCATCCGCGGCAAGCAAAGCTTAGCCTTCGATCGACCTATGTGGCTGCTATTACTCAGCCACGAGCCCCTAATATAGATATACCGTGGAAACGAAAAGAAAGGAGAAGTTATTATATTTTCAATTAGTCTTCATCTTTTTACTATCGTCTGGAGTCCCAGAGTAGCATACGTCGCGTCGTGGAGAAATAAGCCAGTCAGCAAGGTGCTGACGTGTTAAGTGTCTTCAAACGTTCGTGGGACTTTTGACCCTATGGAAAGTGGTTACCATCCCCTAGAAGAACAGGCAACACTGAGGTGATTGGTGCATTATTTTCAGGCCATCAATTGTTATCCACGAGCTTGCACTTTCAACAACACATTTTCAGTCCAAATTCTGAGAGCCAAAGGGCTCCTTAGTCCTTTAGCTCTCAGAATTTGAAAATTCATTAATAGTAGGTAGGACTTACTCTTGTGGGTGTACTATAATGTGTACCTCTGCCTAACTCTTCTGGGGAAATAGGCGTAATAATATGCTAAGTGTTCTGTGTGCCTACTCTTCAAAATGTAAAAAACCCATAGACTTATAATGGGAACTAATATTAGCGTAACCGTATTTTGCCTCAGACACACGCTTACATCAAAAAGATACTAATAGGTACTTATGCTCATAAAAAAACGATATTTTGGCAATTATTTACTATGCCTATTTTACCACTTAACCCATTTATATATTACGATATCCATTACAGCTTCCCTTCCCATGTAAAACTATGATAATACATAAATTAAAAGGAAAAAACCATAAATCAGTGGTTTACATCCGATGAGTATAGTAGTAAATAAACATACCTACTTGTTTGTAAGTATCAAGCAGTTTTAAAACAATGCAAATGTAATAAAGGAACATTCTTTGTAAATAAAACCTTATTTCACAAGCCTAAAACTCAATTTTCTACTACAGATGTCTGCCCTGAAAAATCTCGACAATACAATGTGATTTCAACACTAACTTTTGGTTGATAAAGTGGAATTTTCAATGATAGGTTGTCACTGTAAAATTGAGACGTACAACAGATATGCAACTGTATTTTCTGTGTGTTAAAGTTGAATTCACAATGGAACACCATTGCTCTAGTTTCACAATCTGAATCATTGGTTCTTGCGTTGCCTAGCAACGTGTAAACAAACAAGGCAAGAGATTTCTTTGGTTTTTGTTTAACTTTCAAATGTTATTTCATTCAAATCAGTTTCTCGTATTCCTTTGTTTAACAAAGTTATTTGAAATGGTAAACAGTTTGAAATTATTTTCCGTATTGATTTTTGAATTTAAAAATTCTTTAGAAAAACATTTGATAAATGATAAATGATTTTATTTCTGTAAGTGATAAATGATAAATTATAAATGATTTTATTTCTGTAAGTAGGTTTGTACAAACACTTTTACACGTCAATCATATTTTAAAACTAGATGAGGTCGGCGTTTCCTATCTGACTACTCTGAGAAGAAATGCCGAAAAAAACTCAGAGGTCAGTCTTTTTTAAAGTCCAGACATCTTGGTCAGATCATGTGAAGACCATGTAGATTTGTGTCTGAAATGGTCTTTTGAGGAAAAACCACACAGAATGAGTGGACCTGTCCAGTCAGTGCACGTATTTGTCAGTAATCGTGCAGCTCAACTCAAAACTTAAGGAGCTCAACGATTTCAAACTAAGTAGGTACTTTACTAAAATTTAAGTACTTACTAAGTTTTTCTAAAGAATTTCAGACATTTATTTCTTCATTCTATTGTTTTAAATCCGGTACACAGTGGACATTTTTTGACAATGTGCCAGTTCATGTCCATTTTATGGGCATGAGAAGCACTTTCGTTTTCGAGCACTACTTTCCCAAAAGTTAATTAATAAAAAGTAATCAAACCTTAAATATGTTCATGTTGTTCCTTATCACAGGTTTTCATAACCTAGCTAAGAGAGCATTGCTCACCCACACGGTTGTAGATTTAGTACCTGTTTTGCAAAACTGTATTATTAGCATGTTGTACCTACTACGATCCTTTGTTTTAGTATTTACTCAAACAAACAAACAAACGCAACACACACAACATATTAATTTTAATATATTTATCCTAACGTAACACTATAAATTTGAAAGTGATTTTGTTTGTTTGTTACGCTTTCACGCTAAAACGGTTAAACGGATTTGGATGAAATTTGGCACATGGGTAGACCATGACATAGGATACTTTTGACGTCGGAAGTACGTTAGATTCAAAACGGTATTCTGTACACGACACGTTGTGCACAATTTCTGAGCCGTAACCTAACAAAAAGTACTAGGGTTGCAAAAATTCAACCTCCACGCGGGTGAAGCCGTAGCAAAACGCTAGTAAAAAAAAAATATTATTTTTATTAAATTAAGTACTATATCCTGATTGGGCGTAAATATTACCTCGGCTACAACAACTTTAATCACTACCTTTCGGTCGCATGATTTGGTCCGGTTTACTCAATGAAATCTGACATTAGCGGAATTTTTTCGATTCAAAAGCGCATTCCGTATTAATTTAATTTAGTATCTACCTATTACTAATATTATTAAGAGGTAAAATTTGTTTGTAAGTTTGTATGTAGGGGGTAATCTCTGGAACTTCCGGTGGGATTTGAAAAATTATTTTTGCATTTGATAGCCCAATTTTTGAGGAAGGCTATAGGCCATTTAACATCACACTAGGACTCTTAGGAGCCGAGCAAAAAAGTCAGAAAAAACGCTAAGCGAAAACGAAGTAATAGCGCGGGCAGGCGATGCGACGCGACGGGGTGGGTCGGGGGATAAGAAATTTCACGCGAACGAAGTCGCCGGCACAAGCTAGTTATTACATTAGAATTGGGAAATCCTCTTTGACTTTCAAAAGTGCCTGTTAATTAATAGTTTAATTAAAACAAATGAATGATTTGACTTTCAATTGACACTAGAGCATAGTTTTTCTGGCCATAGACTTCACGGCTGTTTATAGATAATGTTTACAAACAAACATGTCGTCATCTTTTTTTCCGCATTCCGATCTCAGTATTTACCTACCCTCTTTCTAGCCATGTCATCTTTCACGCAATCCATTCATCGTATCTTTCGCCCTGCTTTTATTGTCATCCAAATGCAGAATAAAAAATTTCCTCACGATACGTTCCCTCATTCCTCATTCGTCCGCATTACATGCCCATATTATGACTACCAATTGTTTACAAGCTTCTGTCATAATATGCATGCACTGACTTTAAAAGATAGTGAGTTTGTTTCGGTGTCTCTTCTCAGAGTAGTGGTTAGTTTTTAGGGTTCCGTAGTCAACAAGGAACCCTTATAGTTTCGACAAGTTAGTCCGTCCGTCTGTCCGCAGGTTAGCTCAGAGACTCTTTGAACTAGAAAGCTGTTATTTGGCACAGATATACATATTAGTCACGCCGACAAAGTGGTAAAAGAAAATCCAAAAAATATTTTTTTACAGTAAAGTGGTGTTTTTATACACCGTGGTGTGGGATGTCGTTGAATAGGTCTTTCAAAATTATTGCGGGTTTGAACAATTTATCGATGAATGGTTCTGTTTGTGAAATATTAATCTTTAAAGTGCTAATTTTTGTTAGAGTCAAGTGTCCCGCCCCCCTGTCAGCAAAATGGTTGTTTTTGGACATGTAAAAAAATCACGGTAGTAATATATATAACGAAGTTAAAAGGAAGACTATCACTGCTAAGTTGGCTTTATAAGTTCACGAATAATAGTCGACCAACTTACATTTGCAGTTGGAACGTATGGGAGAACATGATTTTCAACGACAATGTTAAGTTTGTTCTTGGGATAAATTCATCCCAACTACGGAACCCTTCATTGTGCGTGGTCCAACACACACTAGGCCGGTTTAAAAAAAAAATATTTTTGATGTGTAAAATTGTTTGTCAAAACCAATTAACGTAGTAAATTTCATACTTATCATGACTATGCATTGTTGGCTAAGTAAAAAAGTGCATCTAAAACCACTAAAGTCCCTGTAAAATGTCACTAGGGCTTAGCATTAAAAATGTGATCGAGCGAAATGAGTGAGTTATAATGAGTCTAGCTCAGCTCAGTTCAGTTCAATGAAGTGGATGCATCAGTGAACGCTGGACGTGTTCCTACTTCGATGTAGTACATTATGATAATGATGTAGGTTCTATGGAGGATAGCTTGGAATTAAATATTTTCTGAAGACTTTTGAATTTCAAAATAATAGACTATAATAATAAAGTTCCTAAGCGTGTTAAGAATTCAGAAGTTCAGCATCTGATTTTAATTTGCAAAACGTGTCAAATTTTTTACGGTAATTTCAAATACATGTGTAATTAATCATAATTATGTTAATTTTAGGCTTCTTAACAAAACAATGGTCATCGAATTGAAACAATTATAGAAATACACACAATTTCAGAGAAAAAATCATTAATATCGATAGGTATTTAGTGAGAAATTAAACCAGAGATTTAAATCGTAAGATTCGCCCTACCGCGTCAAAAGATGGTCGCGTTTCTTTTCATGTTTTGACAGATACAATATCAGTATCACACATGCTTGACTTGACTGTTATGGAAACATCAATGAGCGTGTGAGCACTCTTCTCATTACCATGAACAACTTTTCTAGCTGTTTAAATCGTTGTTTTGATCACGATTTCCTGAAACATAAGTACCTACATTGCGAATTGGTGACTAATCAATCAATGTGCACTTGTTTCAGCACTACAATTTGTTACAATCGATGCTGCCACGCACAAATAGTTAATGGCAGCTACTCGTAATTGTGGAAGCCCACTTACAGTAGTTAATCTAATTACTCGTGTTTATCAACATTGTAAGGTTAAGGGCATGCCAACAACAAACGGAACATACTGCGGAGATAGCATACCGGGAGGATAGCACGAACGCGCGTACTAAACGTAACGTCAATTCGATTTTTAAATAATGGAATTATTCGTTACGCATGTATTCATTTATGTGCGATACCAATTGTACTTGCCGCATAAATTTAAACCAAAATACTGAGGGACAGTTGTATTTTCGATTCTAAAATTGTTCGAATTTACGTTACGTTTAATTCGCGTGTTCGTGCAAGTTTATTATAAGTTATTGTCTGTCAGAGGTTGAGGTTGATTTATAGACGGAGAGCCCGTCTTTTCCATATAAATCTACGCTTCATCTTAAAGCCTCATTATTTCAGAAGCGACTTGCTCTTTAATAGATTAAACATTAACTTGGATCAGATTGGTCGGAATAGCCTCCGTCATTCGTGATGGTAGGCTGTTTATGCCATCGTGAAAAGACAAGACAGTCCACAAGGTTGATTGTCGAATGTATGCATGTAATGTACTGCTCAGGGTGCGTCAGACGTCACCTGGGTATACTTAAGTATCATCACTCAACGTATAGGTAAGTGAATTGTTACGGGAAAGGAGTTCACCTTTCGAATAATTTGGAGTAGTTAGGTAAAGTCAGGGACATTAATTGTAAGGCAAATTGACTACCTATTTAAAATGTCCGTATATTCAAATCACAACTGTAATTTTTTTCAGTTGTATGAAATTACTATAAAGGCACTTTCAAACAGGTGTGACACGCGACGCGAATCGCACGCGACACAGAGGCACCGTACGTCGCGCGACTGGCGGTGCCTTTGTGTTGCGTTGCGTGTCGCGCCTGTTTGAAGGAGCCTTAGCACGGCAAATTGACGTAGGGTGTCAATTTGCTTAATTAACTGCATACAATTAAATGTACTTTAATTTACTTTTCGTTATAATTACCTAGGACTGGGTTATTTGTTTATGTATTGAGTACCACAATAACTTTATTTTCATTAAGGCTACCGCAGACAGGCGCGACGCGACAATGTGACGCGACTCTTGTAGAACAATTTCCTTGAAGTTTTCATAGAAGTTGTTCTACTAGAGTCGCGTCGCGCCTGTTTGTGGGAGCCTTATAACGACTCTTATTTACTTACATAACGGTAGGATGACAAACGCCTGATAATCATTATTGTTTGTTTTAGTCCTTCCTTATGAATGAAAATACGTCACTGTGACTGGACTAATTAAATTATATCATTGTTGACAGTAACTAATAATGTCTGTTGGTAGGTAACTACATTAATTGTTGTTGTCCTTGTGGAAAAACATCATAGGTTTTAATAACAATATTAGTAATTTATGTAAAACTAATGACGAAAACACTTTGTTTTCAATAAAATCATAGTCATATAGAAACAAAAGAAAGAAAGAAAATAATATTTATTTGCGGTAAACATGACGCAAAGAAAAAATACAAACACAAAAAAGAACGAGTATTATTTTTAAGTTCAATATAACTAAGTATGTTAAGTTAGGTCTACGATTATTTATTTTATAGGGATATAATAATATGTAGGAAACGAGGTCATAACATGTGTTGCAGAATTTAGATTTAATTTAGAGTCTGAGTTTAACTTTCAACATCAAATTATAGTCAGGGCGAGTGCGTATAACTTATTTTTTCTAATCTTCTCGTAAAAATAAACAAAAATAAAATAAAGTTCAACTCGCACTTGACCACATTTTTCTGAATGAATACTGTGTGTCATTGACTTTATAATAAAAATAAACTTAGCTTTACTGCCAAGAGTTACAAAACGTAGTTTTTTATGTCCATTTGTGTTAAGACTCATATAATTGTAGAATTGTAGACATTATAGTGAAGGGCGGTACGGAAGCGAATGGATTTGTAAATTACCTCATAGGCTGAGAAAATTGACGTGTTTTTTGGCTGGGTGTAATCTTTATGGATTTTTTTTGAATGTCTTGTTTAAATTAAGAATCTCTTTAAATAGTAATGTCAGTTTTTGATTCCAGAACGCTACTCAATTCTCAATTCTTTATTATTTAAACCTCCTACTCTTCTGTCTGCCTCCTCCTTTCTCTTGCCTCCTCCTTCTCCTACTCTTAAACCAATAGACAAAAAAGGAACACTAAACATGTTCTATTACGCTCTTGAAGACTCAATTATCAACTACGGGCTGGGTAGATATTATACAATATAAAAATGCTACAAATAAGGAGTTTAAAAATACTCGTGAATCAGAAAATTTAAAAAGAATTGACGAATGAGTATTACGAGAAGCTATTTAAAATATGTAAAACACTACCTACCTACTAAAACATTATGAAGATCTTCGATGTCGGAAAACGTATTACAGAGCTCCAGTGGAGTTGGGCGGGACACCTGGCAAGGCGTAGTATTAACAGGCTCCACCGTGTTACTAGTAAGGCAGTGACCAAGTGGCGTCCAAGGACTGGAAGACGAGGTGTCGGTTGTGTGGCGGTGAGATGGCGGTCGACGTTGTTGCCATCAAGGCAACATACCTGGATGAGGCTGGCACAGGAGCGTGGGGATTGGTAGAGGAAAAGAAAGGCCTGTGTCCAGCAGTGGGTGAAGTGGGGCTGTGGTTGATGGTGATGATGACAAATGAAGGCAAAAATTGTGATTTTACTAGAGCAACATAACATGACAACAAATAAACAAAAAAAAGAGAGATTTATTTTAGATATTATTTCTATTTTGAGAAATTTAAATCAAAATTAAAAGTCATTTATTCAAACTAGGCTGAGAATCAGCACCTTTCGAACGTCAAAATGACAAGACAGTCCCCCAAAATGCCGTCCCTTCACTACTTCCTAGTGCTTTAGCTCGGAAGAACAGCGCAACAAACTACCCAGCACAGCGGGGTAATTACGTAACACACTATCAATAGGAATGGGTTTCATTTTGACAGATCAACAACATTCATTGCGTTGTATACGTTGTTGAGCAGACAATTTTTTCGAACATATGACGCAATGGATTAGCAATAGGCTTCAAAATGATTCAGATTGTGATAGATAGTGTGTTACGTAATTAGGGTGCTGGTCTTTGTTCTGTTAGAAGAACTTGATTCTATACAATAGTAAGTAATTAACATTCCGAAACACAAAACATTAAATTAAATTATTGGCCACAATTATGTCAGCTAGCACACCCGAATATACCAACAAAAACATTGACAACTATACTCAAGCAGAATTAAATAATAAAAACGTAAAGGAACTTAATACCTAAATAAAAGCCTCCAGGCTTAAATGGCGTTCCCGTTTTTATATGCAATGCTGCATTATATTCATGTAGCTGTAACTTGAAGTCACAAATGATAAACTAGGACTTTCGAAGTAAAATAAATAAACAGTTATTTACTAATAACAATAACATGGTCAGCAAGACGACCTGTCACCACAAGCAGCACCCGTTCACGAGCATAACACAAAGATCAGCCACTACCCCCTCGCCATATTTGAGGGAAGGAGGCAACCCGACCCCGACCTCTAAGGGAGCATGACAAACTTGCTGCCGAGATTGCTGGTTAACCTGTGATTGGCAACCGTGTAAGTCCGGTCTATATCAATTAAGATATATTATACATAGAAGCTGTTGGACTAGGTATCTTTATAAATAAATAAGAGTGCATAACTATCCAACCCGATTATCTAAGGAATATAAGCGAGTGTACCTACGTAATAACAATGGTCAACGAACTAGGAAATGTATCACACCTAAATTAATTAACGTACTAACTAAAGATTGTATTGCTAATGTCAAAATCAGGTTTCAACTAAAAATAATTCTGATTAAACACTATCTTGCCGTTGCGGCCGTAGATGACAAACATGCAGGGTGCGCGTGGCGTTGGTTCGAGCGATTTTTTTGTCGAAAATGCTTCACAAAACATAACATCACGCCTGTTTTCCTAGAAGGGTTGCAAAGAGGTGTCCTTTTACACCCACATTTCGCCAGTTATGTTTTAAGTCCCATGTAACAGGGGGCGAGGCTATTGCCATCAATCGAGCACAAATCCAGACATCCAGGCTGCTACTGAGAAATTCCTGATGGAAAAACCCAATAACACTTTGTGGGAACACCCGGGAATCGAACCCAGAACATTGAGTAGCTTTTTCGTTTAAATTTACTTAAGTGAAATGCATAATTAGTTTCACCCATTCAAATGAATAAGGTATTTAATATAAACATAATACATAGGTACTACGTTTAAACAAGTATTGCAGGTTTCTCGAACGTGTGAAGTCTCGTGTACACTGGCGCGACGCGACAGCGCAACACAAAGGCACCGCATGTCGCGCGACGAGCGGTGCCTTTGAGTTATGCTGTCGCATCGCGCCTGTTTGTGGGAGCCTTGAGTGATGGACGCACGACGAGAGCGCGGCCGGCCGCGCGGCGGGGGCGGCTGGCCAGTGGGCGTCGGAGGTCTGCTCGATGGTTCGGGAGCAATAGCTTTGTAAAAACTAGTACTTCATCATCTGCCTAGTCTTTTCTCAACTAACTATGTTGGGGTCGGTTGCCAGTCTAACCGGATGCAGCTGAATACCAGTATTTTAAACGGAGCGACTGGTTATCAGAGGGCCTAGACAAAGTAACATTCGATTAGCGATGACGCTGGTAGACAAGCCAAAAAATTTATGGGGTTGACATAAGCTATCGAAATGTCACGTGATCATAGTTCAACGAGTAGAAATTAGCTAGACAATATTAACATCATTCGATTCTATGAAACGAATCGACAGCGTCGAACGATTACTTCTATAAAGATGCTTAGGCGTGTGGCACTTTTTGTCAAGCGTTATCGCTAGTTTTCGATTCGTATGTTGGAACATAGCGAACACGATGGCGATTGTAGAAATAGAATCGCTCCGAAGCGAATGCCATTTGTCTAGGCCCTCTGATCTCCGCAACCCAGTTACTGTGTAACACGAAACTCCTTGGTAAGAATGGTTGTCAGACTTTCGGGCTTCCGATGACCCGTAACGATTGCACGAATGACAGCCGGGACCAACGGCTTAACGCACTTTACGAGGCACAGAGGGGTCTCGGTATGTAAAGATGGTCACCCATCCACGGACCAATAGTGGCAAGCCAAGCAGAGCTTAACCTGATCGATTTCCTTAGGAAAACTAGTACTCACTTAAGGGGGAAACGCCAAGGTAGCCCGCGAAATTTAAATTTTTCTTACGTTTTTATAAATAGTAATCTATTTCAGAAATAGTCGATTCTATAGGGTTATATCAACTTAGAGGGTTGTATTGATGATTTTAATGATTATAATTTTGTATATACATACATACTTGTTACGGTTGCTTATCATATTTAGTGCCAACCTGCAAATTACTAAAATTACCCAGCCGCTTCTCCTTTAAGGATTATTATTATACTAAGTAGGTCTCGGGGAAAAATTTTTTTCGTATTTTATTATACAAATTCAAGACTAGCTCGTGTGGTACCCAAATAACGAGCTGTTTTGTATACCCAGACTTTTTCAAATGGGTCAAAACTGTGTTGTGATTAATCCCTAACTATTCAGCTATGTCATAACTACTAACATGCCATCTTGCTCGTCTTTTTCAAAAATGGCATCGACTTTATCCGTAATACGACCAGAGTGAACTACATCTTTGACATCAAAATTCCTGGACCGAAACTGTGTTAAGTCCATAAACGTCACGTAGTTTTTCGCAGCTCGTGTCGCTTTTTCCCTTTTTTGTAATATAACTTCAAAACATTTTGGCGGACAGAAAAACATTTGAAAAATGGCGGGAATTTCTTCTTACGTTTTTTTTATGTCATCTGTTTAGTGGTATCAAAACCAGCCAGATACAAACAGTACAGCCGATTTTACTACAACTTAATACCTATAAAATACGAAAAAACTTTTCCCCGAACTATTGTAAGTGAAATCAAGTTATTTTTACACACATATACTAATATTAAGAGAGAACTCATTGTCGCCAAACTGTTTTACAATATGGCAAATAATGATTACTTCTTCTTTTTTTTCTTTTTTTGATTACTGTACGTATACTGTGTATTTTTTTGGCAAATAATAAACAAACAAACATGTTATTAAAGAAAAACAAAAGCTTCGCTTTTAGGTATGTAAATAATTTAATAACGTGTTTCTGCCCCAAAAATGTATTTATCTGTATTTTTATAAGAAACAACAAAGGTAGCTTAGAAAAGTTTTATACCACTGGTTTCTTCACTTATAATTCTCGGTGCTAAGCAGAGAGTTGAAAATCCAGTGCGCGATAAAATCCCGCCGCGATATTTGACGCCCGTGCGAACGTAACGTAGACTAAGCAATTTGCGTCCCAAACGTCAAAAATCTTATTAATTGTCTATGATCTGCAGAAAACTTATGGTTGTTGGTATTGTACGTGACGTTAGACAAAATTATTTACATCATGTATCAAACCACATTCAGTGCGCTTGGATATGAAAACCGCACTTGACGTAGGTATAAACATTAAATATCCTCCTTCAATACGTCAAAGTAAATGAGATAAAACTGTTTACAACAAAATGTTTAGTCAGCTGTACCGTAGCAAAACATGATATATGTCACAGTATGTCAATTTTCTCGCACGAAGTACGACATATTATGTAAAAGTGCATTTTCTTCATGCAGTATGCCCAAGGCTAGGTTTTCTTTTTTGATGGTCAGAATCAGAACAATGGAAGGAAATTGTTTTTTTTTAATTTCAACGAGTGTTTGATGAGAGAGCTAATTTTATTAGTAGATTTAATCATAGCACGGTGACACAGTGCACGGTGCACGGTTATTCTAAATACGGTGCTAATAACAAAAAACAAGCGAAAAGTAAAAAATTGGGAAAAGGGATGTGAAAAATAATTTAACTTTAAGACATATTGTGTAAATTGATAAGGGCAAGGGTGTAGGTACTTCAATCATGTTTAAATTGTAATGATTAAAAATAATAAGTAAAGTTTGGCTGTAAGATAGCTTACCTTGGCATTGGTTGAAAACACTGATCGTTGCCAAAAATAAACAAAGAAAGTAAAATGGCCAAAAATGGAATTTTATTTTTCTTTGTTTGTGTTGTTTAGGTATTGAGATTTATAGAAGGTAGATTTATAGAAGTAAGTAAATGTTTTGAAGAATACCTAGGTATATGTCCATGAATATCTTGTAAGCAAAATTAATCTGAATTGTATGATGATATAAAGGAAAATGCTCAATATTTTTCAGTTGTTACCTACGTATTTAATTGGTTTTTGAAAGCTGTTGCACTTTAAATATTATATACATATACTTATTTAAATAATATTCTTTATTAAGAAAATATTATGTTCACTTACTTGGAATCATCGCACCTAACAGCATATCCCGCCAAAAATATAAACAAAAATGTTTTCATTTTCAAACACTTCTCACAAGAAACTCCTTAAATTATTTTCCATAAAAAACAACAAAAACGAATCGTTCACGCAATAATTGTCAAAGTTAAAAAACAGAAAAGGTTTCGAAATTAAACTTTGTAAAAAAAAGTTACGAATTAAAAATAAAAATACGTTTCGCGCCAATTTTTGACGTGAGTAGTGATGTGCCGTCAGAGGCGCGCTCTCGACTCCACGTGCGCGCCGATTATGACAATATTAAATACTATAGTCGTCGATTGTCGGTTGTAGTCACTTGTAGTATAAGAGCCAGACAGCGATTAGTGCATTTCATCTTAAAACTCTTAAAAGCATAATATTATTATAATAACTTACTAACAAGTGGTATTTCTGTTGTTTATGAAAACTATAGTGTGGGCAGTTGTTTTAACAAAAAATCCATGCTGCGTGGAGGTTCACTAGTCTTAATTAAAAATAGTATAAAATCTAAGTAAAGACATAGTTGAACTATCGATGGAACATAGCATTGAACTGTCCTGTGTTGAGCTCGATAACCATTTTATAGCGTGCGTTTACAGACCTCCAAATTATCAAAACTACTCTATATTTAAGTCAGTAATGGAAGATGTTTTGGCAAAACTTAGAACTGGTAATAAATCAGTAATTATTTGTGGTGACTTTAATATTAATACTTTGGAAAATAATTTAATTAGCAGTAGATTCTTAAGTCTCTTCAAATAATTAAATCTGTCAATTGTGTTTTTGGAACCAACGCGAATAACTACGGCTACTGCTACATGTATTGATAGTGTTTTTTGTTGCTGCGACTATTTAGATAAAGCTATTGTAAATTATCGCCCTTCTGATCACAGTGGTCAAACCGTTACTTTTGAGTCCAACACACCAATACAAAAAGCGCAGATACAAACTAGACCAATAACAACGGCTAACTTAAATAAGTTTAATAGCACTTTAATCAGCAGGGCCTAAATATGAATGATGGTAATATTTTGTATAAAGAATTATTTTCATTAGTGCAAACAAAGTTCAATATTTTTTTTAAGAAGAAATCTAAGTCTATTTGCCCTCAGTTTTTATTTTGTGACTGGACAATTAAAGACATCAAGAAAAGTAGAGAACGATTATTTGAGCTCTATGGCCTTAAGCCGTATATTAACATGGAAACTTTTAATAAGTATGTTGTTACTCGAAAACTTTTAAAAATGTCTGCAAAGCAGCTAAAGCTTCATTCATTAGCAAAAAGGTTAAATTAGCAGACAATAAAATAAAGACAGATTGGAAAATTATTAACAATGAAACGAACAGGAACAAAAGGCATAATACTGATTACACACTGGACACTTCCCGCGGTCTCATTAGCGATAACATCGATGTTGCTCAGGAATTTGCAACTTTCTTTACTAATATTCCAATTAAAACCACAGAAATTTTAAATTCCTCGCCCTCACTTGCTATTGATTTATTAAGAGCGAATGTTTTAGCCTGTTCTATATAATTTAAATTTAAACATATAAACCCTATGGTCGTTGTAAAGGCATTTAAGCAACTAAAGATTAAAATTATACAAGATCTGTGGGGCATGTCTACTAAAGTTTGTCAATCTATATTGAGACAATTGCACCCTATTTAACTTTAATATTTAATTTATGTGTAGATCAAGGGGTATTCCCAGATTTAATGAAGTATAGTAAGTAAAGTTATTCCACTTTTCAAATCCGGGGACAGCAAAGACTAATAATTATAGACCCGTATCGGTTTTGCCAGTTTTCAGCAAGGTGTTTGAAAAAGTAATGTTAAATCAAATGCTTAATCATTTTAATCGTAATAACATCCTACACGATCAACAGTATGGTTTCACCAAAGGACGTTGTGCAACCGACGCCGGTGTCACATTATTAAAACTTATCTTTAACGCATTGGAGGCAGCACAAGATGCATTAGGCATCTTTTGCGACCTATCCAAGGCATTTGATTGTGTAAATCACGAAACACTGCTCATGCAACTTGAGCATTACGGGCTGGGTAAACTTGCGCTTAGTTTAGTAAAATCATATTTGAATGATAGACTCAAAAGCAAGCAAGTTCAAATAAATGGTGTGAATTCATTGGGCTTAAAAGTCAAAATGGGTGTACCGCTGAGCTCAATACTAGGTCCGTTCCTCTTTTAAGTATATATAAATGATTTACCTCATTTACTGAAAAACCGACCGCAAGGTGTTATTTGCTGATGACACATCACAGATTTTTTAAATAAACAGACATAAACAAGAGCTGGACGACGTAAATAACTTGGTGGTAAATGATTTGGTATTAAATGAGAAGAAAATTAAATGCATAAGTTTCAATTTTAATAATGCTGGTCCTGCTCCGCAGCTACTTGGGCGAACTAGTTAAAATTTTAATGTTTGGATGAAATATTTCTTTTTTATTTTTCCTTTTATTTTTTCTGACATTGCGTACTTAATGTTTGTTTATTTTTTATAAAATATAATTTATTATTGAACACTCCAATTAATATTTTAGTGATTGTATTTTCTTTTTGGTAGTAAAATTTTATTCATCGCTCAAATACATAGCAAACTATAGTTTTGTATAATTTAGAAGCATTTTTATAATTTTGTAAATGTGAGTACCATGGATTCGTTTATTATATAATTATTATGTATGTTGACTTGACAGCATTGCAGTTGAGACTATGTCATGCTCACTTAAATGTCTCACTGTTGGTGGCGCGAGTGCTGGATCATTCGGTTCCCTACAAAATGGTTGAGCTGGATGGTGCTGATCCACGCGTCATGTTCGTGAACGGACGCCGTCAGTTGAGACTGGTCATCTCTTAACTGCCACGGTTTATTTTTATTATTAATCTTATATTTTGAATTGTTTCTTAATATATATTTTTTTACATTGTTGTCACATACAGAAGCAACAAGAATAATGCACCCAGGATATTGTAATATCTTGATTTAAACGAGTGTCCTTGGAGTTTCTGGCCCGTTCTTCCCCATAGAGATCTACGTTTTGGATTGGGCAACCAGCTTCAACTTTCTGACTAACTGACCGACTCTTTGACAATTCAAAAGTGCCTGTAAATGGTTTAATTGAAATAAATGCTTTGAGTTTGAGTTTGAGTTATGTTTATAAATTAATTGGAATATTTTTATTCCGATAAAGAGGTCATTGAAACAGAATAGATAGGAGAAAATATACAACTGATAACAACATACCTAAACAAATACTAGCAGCTATGTTGATATGTTTTTTAGAGAATATTTATTTGTTTAATGGCTGATTTTTTATTCGGATAATGATTTAAATCACAGTTTTTTCTATACATATAAACTTCAATTTTGTTCATAGGTTAAATTATAGATGTCGGGAAAATCTGCTAATTTACATCGGGTCATAACTGTATCACCCAAAAAATACCCAGTAACAAATATTTCGCGAAACCGTTTGTACAATCCCCAAAATTACATTATTAAAACTAAAATCCAATTCAGTATGACGATAAACGCTCCCATAGACAGGCGCGACGCGACTGACAGCAAGAAGCGACCCTTGTAGAACCATTTAAATGAAGTTTTCATAGAAATTGTTCTGCTAGAGTCGCGTCGCGTTGTCGCGTCGCGTCTATTTCCGGGAGTTTCAAGACGTTTTTGATAAAACAGTAAAGTTTAATTAAACCCAATGACATAACTCTGTTATCTAAAGAACTACATTATGCATATTTTCTCACAAAAACAGGGACGTTAATCAACAATTAATTAAGTTTTTTGACAAACATGTGGCGACAATATTTTGAACGATGAATCTTTAATGGGTTAATAAAGATACATCCAATGGTTTTTGGGGAATATTGTGTAACACATGTTTATAAATTTAACTGCTGCGGAATTCAAGCAATGACATAATGGAATATTCCTCGGCTGAGCGACCATTTGGCAGACAATTGCGAAAATGGCGGGATGAATTTGACTCTAACCGTGGTACTGACTGGCACATTTAGTGTCAGATTAAAGTTTCATCACTTGACGAATTGAATGAAGAATGAAGAAGAATAAAAGTTGCTAATGAAGATGAATAAAAGTTTCACTGCCACCTTAGTAGTAGAGACCACTAGGTCGCTACTGCTACTGGAGCTACTGTCGGGCATGAGGTCCTGGGTTTAATTTCCGGGTGGAGTAAAGTGTTATTGGATTTTTCCACCCGGAATTACTCAGTAGTAGCCCGTATTTGTGCCCGGTTGATAGCAATAGGCTCGCCGCCTATTACATCTTGTAGTGCGATGTGTCTTGAAGTGGGTCTCGGCGGGCACTGGCCGGCCGGTGCGAGCGCTTGAACTGCTAGATTTTGTATAATATATTTTAAACATAATATCGATATTATAAAATGCCGCGCGACACGCGGTGCCTTTGTGTCGGGCGTCGCGTCGCGCCTGTGTGCACGAGCCTTTATCTTTTGATATAAATTTAACATGGTTTCATGTTGAAATCTCTCCAAGGTACACGTTTTAAATAGCGATTTATTGTCATCTTTATGTTTGTTTTTATAGAGCTGGTTATTATAATTCACGTTTCTGTCTTCACACAGCGCTTCAGCGCATATGAAATTTTCATTTTTTTTTTTTTTGCGCGTCTTTACATTTGGCTAGATTTACAGAGGTTTAAAAAGTTGAAAAGTACCGCAACCTCGCCTTAAACATAACTGGCGAATTGTGGGTGTACTATAGGTACACCTCTACTAAACCCTTCGGGGAATACAATCGTGATGTTATGTACAGAAAAAAAGGTTTTTAATAACAATGAGAAGGGTTTTGTCCTGCAGTGGGACTAGACAGGCTGAAATATAGATCTATCTGATTATGATACAGAACTTAAACTAACATTATTATCTGTCTCACGTTTTCCTAATTAAGCTAAGGTCAGGTTCCAGTCTAACTAGTTACAAACTATTGTCTTAGGCTGTTAGACAATAGTATCAAACTTAGACTCAAAACTCAAAAGCATTTATTTCAATTAAATCATTTACAGGCACTTTTGAATTGTCAAAGAGTCGGTCAGTTAGTCAGAAAGTTGAAGCTAGTTGCCCATTCCAAAACTTACATCTCTATGGAGAAGAACGGGCAAGAAACTCCAAGGACACTCTTTTTAAATCAAGATATTACAAAATCCTGGGTAGATTATTCTTGTTGCTTATTTACAAAATTGAATAACGAATCTGTATAACGAATCTATTGCGCTCTTACCTAGGTAACACAATTGTTTAAGCACAATATCGTTGAAGTAATGTTGGTTGAAAGTAATATTGGTAAGCCTTTGTGTGTGCCCTTTGGCGGGACATAGTATGGACCAACATTTTTATATATAACATCTGTATATTTTTTTAACCCCATGTTCACAAAGTGAATAAATTAATTTGAAATTGAAAATTTAGATGTTTGGCTTAAAGGGTCCCACAGAAAGGCGCGACGCGACAGCGGGACATAAAGACCCCGCCCGTCTGGTGACGAGCGGTGCTTTGTGTCGCGCGCTGTTCGATCGCGTGTAGGGCCTGTTTCTAGGAGCCTTAAATCTGAAAGACTCATAACTTTTTTGAGAGTAAATGTTGCTGTCCATGTCGTAGCAGGTTCTTACTTTTCTTCGGCCACTCTATATTTTGTGATCATTTACTTATATCTCATACCTTCCATGCTGAATTAAGCCCAATTAAAAGGCGATCAAAGAAGAAATTGCCATAATTACACCGCGTTGAAGACGGTTTGATTACATTGCAGTGTGTTAGTAATTGCAGAGGGGTTCTGGGCATGGCTGGGGACTTGATATATTCCACCATAGACAGTTCTGTCTTAAGGCACTATTTGGAACCGAGCTGCCAACTGCAACTGCCGACAGCACGTGCAGCGACTGCTCGGTTCCAAATAGTACCTTTACAGTCACATAAAAACAAAAAAAACTTTGTAAGGTCCCTAACAAATAAGTTTTTTGTACCTCTACTAACCCATGGAATGTCATAGCACGTAAAACAACAATACACAGTCATTGAAAAAAAATCCTCACGACTGCAGTACCGACAACTGCGCGTCAGTAGTAACACTTAACGTACGAAAACCATCCTTACTGCTACAAAATAAGGCCTCTGTCAAAGTTAAATTCTTACCATGGCTGTGAGGTTGATGATACGACGGTCTCGTTCCTCATTGTATTATTTTCTAGAACCAAACGTGATCAGAATGTGTTGACAAGGAATTCTTAGTAAGACGATGACAATAAAACGGCCGTATAGACTGGGGCATCAAATCAAATCGTTGTTTGTCACTTTCTCTGCAGGACATTATACATTTTGATGTGTTTGTTGTCTCGTATGGTAGATTTGGGTCATGTTTTTTTACGAGCGAAGGCGGAAAGAGGTTATGTGTTTCTGTCTGTATCATCATTTCAGTCGAAAGACGTCCACTACTGCACATAGCCCTCCCCAAGAATCGCCACAGCGACCGGTCCTGTGCTTCTTACGTCTAGCGGCTTCCCACGACCATCACCAGAACATCGGCTCACTTGTTTGTGTCTATGTAATGAAATATTTTGCAGCATCTGACGAACAAAAAAAAAAGAAAATATAAAAACCCGACTGCAACTAAACATTTCCAAACAAGACCACTTTTCAAGCAGTTCTGATGTAGTTGGTGGCAGATGTTTTAGTTCAGTCTCAGTTTTTTTTTTGTTTCAACCTTTTAGTGTGTTTTATTTTTTAAATCGTCTCCTCCAGCCCTTTATGTCGCATCGCACGACCTAGACACCTCATCTATTAACACCCATCCAGCAGCAGTATAAAGCATCCCACGTATGACAAAGACGAAAAACAACCCTTTCATTGCGGTAGCGCCGTCGAATAAAATAGGAAGGTTATGTAGAGTGAAGTGAAGCTACCTGAATGTCATATAGAACAAGGAGATATTGCTTGCAAGATATTGCTTGCAAGACTAGCTTTTGTCCGCAGCTTCGCCCGCGTGACTGTCGGAAATTATCCAACGGGAATTTACAACCGGGATAAAAAAGTATCCTATGTCCTAAGCAAGGTCCTATCCGTATGACTTTCATCCAATTCCGTAAAGCCGTTATGGCATGAAAAGGTAACAGACAGACCCCCCCGCTTAATCCCTTAAATCGCTTAAAAAGAGGTACACAAAAATTTCAATATCACATGTGAATTTTAAAATCAACCCGTAACCCCCTTGGGGGATGATTTAACAATAACGCACTTAAGTCTTTATTTCTTACCAAAACCATAAATTTGAATTTGCATTACTCTGAGTTACCCATGCAAATTTTCAACCCCTATATCACCCCGTTTAGGATTATGTATGAGACAAAAAGCAGCATATGTCCTTCTTCAGGATACCGCCTGTCTCCTTACTAAATTTTATCGAAATCTGTTTAGTGGTTTAGGCATGAAAAGGTAACATACAGACAGTCACTTTCGAATGTATAATTAAAATATTAGTATGGATGGAGTCGTATAAGTATGTCAAGGAACTGAATCTAAATAGGGGGAAGGTACTATATCGACAAGGACAAAGATCCTATTGAAGAAGAAAACTAAAGAAAGTCGAGTAGGTATTTAGCTAATGATATTAATTTTCATTTATTGCGATGCTAAAAGATAAGTACAAATTATGCACCCTAATATGGCACAGCATCAGGATAAAAAAAAAAAACACGTGTGGCCCTCGGGGACTGCCGCGGTAAAGCTATTGCATAGCATTTTTTATTAACTTATGCAATCTGCTTACGTATTCGTCCGATTTCGAAGCAACTCGTCTCGATCCGTGCGAGCTTCGTACAGTCTTACCATATACATAGACGTTAAGCGAACGCTCGGCCGAGCTACATGGTAAGCGGAGTGGGGGGTGTTAGGTTTTATTTTCGTTACGGAATTTCTTGATTCGGTCGCCGTGCTCAAAGCCCGCGATAAAAGCTATGCAATAGCTTAAAATTATAAAAAAAGTTAAAACTATTCCTTTACTTTACTACCACTTCTTCTTCTTTCTCTTATTTCTTCTTTCTTTTTTCATGTTACTTTATTTATTATTATTATTCTTTATTTTTTCTGGCTGTTTGTGTATGTGAGTTTATGTTTGTAAAGCACCCACGATACAGGACAAATTCCTAGGCTGGGGCAACGTTAAAAAAAAAAAAAAAAATAATTATGGTGCTAAGAAAGCCCTTGGGAGCAATCTAGTGAAAACAAACACTATCTACTGCATTTTGCAGTGAATGTAAAATTCGCTTTCTAGTCCGCGAGCCAGTAAATAAAATAAATTAGGTATTATTATTGTGATCTACAGATTTTGTTAAGGGAAAAATCTAGGCTAATGATTATTCTTATGACAAAGTTATACGTTATTCATGAATACCATTACCAGGCTCCTATAAATAGTGTGTCACAAAAGCTTATATCAATGGAAATAAACTAGTAAAGAAACTGTATATATGGTAACATAACACTAGTGACACATTCTTACTTTAAATTTAAATCAAACCTGTCTGTTTTTTTATGATTATTATAATATTTGATCTAAGTGGTATGTTCTGATTTTGTTCTAATATCCCACTAGCTTTTGCCTATTTATATTCTATTTTTATTAATGTAAATGTTGATGTTCAAAATTTGCCTTTTATGTGTCTATCCTACTAATATTATAAATGTGAAAGTTTGTGAGGGTGGAAGGATGGATGGATGGATGGATGTTTGTTACTCTTTCACACAAAAACGACTAAACCGATTTGGATAGAATTTGGAACACAGATAGTTTGTAACCTGGATTAACACGTAGGTTACGTTTTATCCTGGTAGTACGTTTCCGTGGGATAATTTCCGAACTCCACGTGGGCGAAGCCGCGGGCAACAGCTAGTTTAAAATAAATGCTTTGACTTTGACTTTGCCCGCGGAGAAATTATCCCACGGGAACGTACTACCGGAATTGAAAGTATCCTATGTCTTACCTATAGGTAGGTCATGGTTTATCCGTAATGCCTTTCATCCAAACCCGTTTAATGGTTTAGGCGTGAAAAGGGAAGACAGCCAGGTAAATATAAAATCTGGCTAAGTGCGTGTCGGACCACGCACAATGAAGCGTTCCGTAGTTGGGATGATTTATTCCAAGAACAAACTTAGCTATATAGTTGAAAAAAAAATCTCACATACATTGATATACGTCACCGTCAATTCTCCAACTGCAAATGTAAGTTTGTAATCACAAAATAAAATGATGATTAAACTATATATTAAGGAATTTCGGACTTTTTCATTTACTTGGACTGTGACGCCTTGCTTCTTGCCAAATTTTATGATTCTAGGTCAATGCGAAGTACCCTATAGGTTTTGATTGAGTATCAAAGTTGAGTCAGTTTGAGTATCAAAATAATATGTCGCATAAAATATTATCGGCCGTAATTTTTAATTGCGTTGACTTAGAAGCTTCATGTTATGCTATGTATTTCAAATTAAATTCAATTTAATACCTCCACGCATTTCTGAGAAAAAGGGTCTTGACAGACACCTGCTCCACCGGCCATATTGGTCATTCGACAAACATCAACACACTTCAGCTTGCTTGCTCTGCAAGTTATGTCGAAAACTCTGGTTCTTTTCCGGATAATTTCATTTCTGTTTTTATCCTTCAAAGAAACTTCGAGCATAGTCTGCTCGACAGCGTGCTGAGCGACCTTCAATTTGATTGGTTTTCTTCGAAAGCATGTAATAAAAAAAAAAAAAAAAAAAAAACAATAAATAATAGACAGATCGAATGGCTTCTATATCCCATGCATATTTTCTGTAATCTGTTCCACATGTGCATTTAAAATAATATTGGCATTCATATTTATGTATTTGTTGATTGAAATATCGTTATAATCTATGATATATAAATAGTGATTCAAAGTTAGAAACGATATATAATCTTAACGTTTTTATTTATCAGATTTTTGAGATTCCTTGAGCGATCACAATACATCAATCATCTCCACATTTTTTACCCGACTGTCAAGGGTTGGGTGTGTTTTTTCCCTACATCAAACCTTTATGTGATGGAGTTAAACAATCACGTTTGTTTATTTCTCAATACTTATTCAGGCTTTATTTTTATTACATCAGGAAAAAGTTGTCACGGATAGTTGTAAAAGAAAGCTAGAGGAAGCGCTTACCAAAGCTACCTTAGTCTTTATTTGTGTAAACCTACAGAAATAAAATCATTTATCATTTACCGTCTAACAGTCGTTAGCACTGCAAATAGCTTATAGAACTCTCCGATTGCCCACAAGAATTTTGAAATTTGCCTACTTCTTTTACGACCAGCACCCTACTTGCTTAACACTATCAACCACAATCTGAATCATTTTGAAGCCTATTGGTAATCCATTGCTTCATATGTTCGAAAAATTTGTCAGCTCAACAACGTAAATAACGCAATGAACGTTGTTGAACTGTCAAAATGAAATCTTTTCCTACTGTTAGTGTGTTACGCAATTACCCCACAGATTGTAGCCACCTGGAGAGCTCTATTATTGGTTTCGTTTAAATCCTGGAAGGTGCAGACGGTGGTGCATGATGGGCAGGAAAGGAGGTGAGGCATAACATGTGCAGAGGCTCCACAGAGGCACTGTGTTTGAATTTGGAAGGGGTCGAAGATATATCTATCATTTTATAGTAATATTTTTAATTGTTTTTTATGCTAAATGGATCTGCTCTTCACCTCGATCTCGCTCGATGGAAACTGATTGATGAGGTTTACAATGAAACTAGCGGCGTACCCAGAAGATGCATGTTTTCTCTTGATTTGAAGACTATCGGTTAAGAGATTTCCAGTTTGGCCACTGCAGTTCGTCTACTGTAACTCCAATACTGCCTTCATTTTTAAACAATGCAACCGCGATATTCCACCGTCAACGCTTTATGCATTAGTCTGAATATTTACATGTAACAATATTTTGTTTGCATCAGCACCTACGTACAGGGCATTCTATTGTAAGCTTATCGCTTGCCCCGCACTTAGTTAAGCGAAGTGTTCCCAGCAAGTGCATAGTAGCGTGTTGTGGCTAGACAAGTTCAGGGAATTGATAAGAATAAATAACGTAGTTATACAGTGTGCAACTCTGCATGAAAGGGAATCTCTAAAGGTACAGTCCGCGAGGTCTAAGCTGAGCTTTGCATTGGTGTGAGTGTATGCATTTGTGTGAGATGCGCGGTGGAGTTGGTCGCGCGAGGGACGCATCGCGCCTCAGGCCGATTGCCAAAAAGCAGTATAAACCGGTTTTAACCAAGTAAAGGACGCGTCGCGCTCTAGGCCGACGTCACACCTACACTATCTATGTGCACTCACACAAATTCAAAGCTCAGCTTAGACCTCGCGGTTGTACTACATTTCACAAAAGTATAAAAAGTCCCTTGACCTATGTTCCAAATTCATTCTAAATGTATGTGTACACCTCTTTGCCTACCTACCTCTTCGGGAAATGAAAGAGTGATGTTATGTCATTTTTAATAATTGTGAATTAAAAATTGCCTCGCTGTACAGTCGGCTGCACGTCAGTGGTAACTAAACCAGTATAAGCTGGCTTTGTATTCGCTTGTAACTCCATACTATGCTAGGCCAGCTCAAGGACAAAAGTGTCACCACTGCTGTCAGTGTACCTACGTCAGTTTTGTAAAAGAGCTACCTTAAATTTAAGGCATTTTTCTACCATTATTTTGAGTCAGCCAATTGGCTGACTCAAAAGAATGGTAGAAAAATGCAGATAAAGTATACAATGAAAGTAAAGCCTCCCAGATGCAGACCAAGGCAGACAGATTGAGATTGTTCTACTAGAGTTGAGTCGCGCTCTCGCGTCGCGACTGTTTGCTTATCGACTTATCGTTTTGAAACATAAGTATGAGATAAAAACAAATTACCTTATCAGTTATCAGTCTGAAACTCAATGTCAACAAAAATGTCAAGTCGTTCTGCTAACAAAATAAGGTTTACTTTACAATAATATAGTATTCTTTACTTTGTTTCTCGTTTGTTTACCAATTTGAAGCCTAGAATACCTATAAAAACTTTATGAATAATAGTGTTGTGTAAGTACCGTAAGTTTCAAAATTTTTGTTTATTCAATATGAATACAATAGTAAATATGCTATTATGTTTACTAAAGTTCGCTTCAACGACATGTAATGCATTAGGCAGCTAGACAGTGTCACGATTTCAGGAATGCGTTTGTAAGTATACTTAACATGCCGCTCACAATACCACTAACTTACACGAATTCCTTCTTTCCATATGAAAATGGATTCAAAATATGTATGTTAATTGTTTTATCATCATGTTATTAAACTAACTACTATAAAAGCAGTTTGAATAAAAACGTTAATCCGCATAAAATGTTCTTTTTTAAACTAAAGCTAATAAGTATCACATTAAAATTTCCCAATAAAAAAATAAAAAAATCTGTCATACCTACCATACTTAAAAATTACGACCGTGTTTTAACATTACTTCTCATAAAACTTCACCATCTCCCAGACTACAACAAGGCTGAATTAATTGCCACAGTCAGCAATCACTCCGGAAGTCAGTCTCGTCTAGAGGTGCACTCATCAATTACTATCGATTACTCATCCGCGTCCCGTGAGTCATTTGAATCAGTCGATCGACTCTGTTGCTGCGTTGCACATCTTTTCAAGGGCTTTATGAGTGTGTGAGATTTATGATTTGTTATGATATGAAAATCGTGATATTTATGTTTTATTCTGATTTGATTAGTTTAGTATGTTGATAACTAACTAATAGAACTAGAAGTAGTTCCATGTGGAATAGTGCCACGAGTTATACCCACGGTTATATTCCAAAAACGTACACCATCATCCGTCTGTTACTTGCATGTTGTGATCGATCACCAACCAATACAAGGTTGGTACCGTGGTCATCATACCTGCAAATCGTCATTGCGTTGTAGAAAAGCAGTGTCTTCAGCTGCCCTGTATCTTCTGATAATCACTTGGTATCTATTACAATTCATGTGTAGACGGAAATATTTTTCTGGTAAGGAAACCATGTAGATATAGATAAGGACTGTGTTTAATTAATAATACTCCAAGATTATCTAATAAATAACAATAACAACGTAACATCGAACCGATAATTTGTGATATAACGCATTTTTGCACTACAAACGTGATAATGTCAAAAACAAACAAGTGCTTATGTAAACAATTTATATAATACGCACATGATTTATAGCTATTTAATAATCATGTTGTGCTATGTGACTAGACGATGTTTATAGGAGAGACTAAATAAATCAATGTACGATCATGGAAAAAGAAGGACTTTGAACTACATATAAGGAAGCTTGCGGGGTAATTGCGTAACACACTAACAGTAGGAATGGCTTTCATTTTGACAGTTCAACAACATCCATTGCGTTATTTACGTTGTTTAGCACACAAATTTTTCGAACATTATGAAGCAATGGATTAGTAATAGGTTTCAAAATGTTTCAGATTGTGATTGATAGTGTGTTACGCAATTAGGGTGCTGATCAGTAAATCTGCTTTTGGGTGTAATGATTGGATGACCATCAGAATGACAGTAACTAATCATAAAATGTGAAATGTGATTTGAAAACAGCATTGCTAACGGTGTTATAGGGACTTAAATAGCCCAACTGCAAATTCATCGCTTTCCATCAGACGTGATCGCGGCCAAGAGCAGGCCAAAAGCCAATTCAGCAAAAAAAAAGATAGTGTAGAATAAAACTCGCTATCTCCTGTACTACATTTAGGAAGCATAAAATTTCCTAATAACCCTTTTGATAACGTGTGTCGGTATTACCCAACGACCTACATAACTTGATACCTGCAATTCGGTACTTTTACGATCTCCTTATCGTCATTTCCTTACATTATTATAATTTGAGGGGTCATTTAAAACTGGTTCGGTGCGCATCTACCAAACGTTTGATAACTTTTACAAAGTTATCTGTGTATTTAGTTAGGGGGATTTGGACTTTGTTGTGAGAGAATAAGGATTGTTTTGGTGGTAAATGTAAGTTGGTGGTTTCAATTCATTGTTTTTATTGCTGATAATTGAGTCATTAGCCACAGCTGAAACGAATGCAGTATGCCAAGGTTGTTCAAATATTGGTTTAAAACTTGTTGTCTTGACCTATCGAAGCTGACTGATATATATTGTGTAGATATTTTTGCAAATAACTATTATTGGGAAACGTTTATTAATGGATATAATTATTTATTTTCAAGTAATTGAGAATGCTCTATTTTATGCCGCTTTTTCGATCCCAAGGTCAGGGACAGGCTCATTTAATTTAAATATTGTTTGTCTGAAGGACTGACTGAAGTCATTTCAGTTTAAAAAACAGTACGCGCCTGTTTCACGGTGAAGCATAAATATGAATGATATTTGTATGTGTTTTCAAATCGATACAAGTCACGGAATTTAAAAAAGGATATCCGTAATAGTTTTAAACTCAAACAGAGCCATTGTTCATGGGCCTAATAAAACAATAAAAATTTCGACTACAGGTTTTACAGCGTCGGACAATTCCTATAAATATCAAAACAAACTTTTTAAATAAAATAAAATAAATGAAAAGCAAAATAAATTATAGTCTTACTACAATAGCATAATCATCCTAAAATGTTCCCACTGCTGGGACACAGGCCTCTTCTCGCTGAGACGGAGTGGGCCGTAATCCACCACACGGACCCCAGTGCGGGTTGGTAGATTTCGCACGTCTTTGAATGTTTGGTTCTAGGACATGCCGGTTTCCTCACGATGTTTTCCTTCACCGTTTTGAGAGCACTGGCGATGAAATAATTTACACTAGGTAAGTAAAGAACCTGTCTGGGTTCGAACCTACGTCATGCAACTTACTACATTGTCCTACTGTAATTAATTATGCTGTGACAACTACAGTAGTACAGTCAGTACTGTAAACATTGTAACAATTATAAAATGCTTTATCAATTAATGTAGAGCTATTATGAGAGGATAGGACATGTGAAGGAAACATTAATGAATACTACTCATTTAGTGTTAATTAATCGTTGATGCCGTAATAAAGTTATGTTTAGTGGTAATGTTGATAACGATTGTTTCATTTACAGTGTGTTTTATGGATTGTTCACTATGTTTTTAAGGCTTCCACATACAGGTGCGACAAGCGACGCGACACATAGGCACCGCCAGTCGCGCAGCGAGCGGTGCCTTTGTGTCGCGCTTGTTGATGGAGCCTTTAAGGTTACATACTGTACAGACATAACTTATCATCACGCCTGTATTTCCCGAACGGGTAGGCAGGAGAGTATAATAAACCCACATTTCGCCAGATATGGTTAAGTGCCATGAGATAGGGGGCGATCCTATTATCATCAACCAGGGGCCGCATGACGGATTAACTGCCACCATTTTTCCAATGTGATAAATGATAAATGATTTTATTTCTGTAAGTAGGTTTGTACAAACACTTTTACACGTCAATCATAGTTTAAAACTAGATGAGGTCGGCGTTTCCTATCTGACTACTCTGAGAAGAAAAGCCGAAACAAACTCAGAGGTCACAGTCTCTTTTAAAGTCCAGACATAATCTTGGTCAGATCATTTGAAGACCATGTAGATTTGAGTCTGAAATGGTCTTTTGAGGAAAAAATACCACACAGAATGAGTGGACCTGTCCAGTCAGTGCACGCATTTGTCAGTAATCGCGCAGCTCAACTCAGAATTTAAGGAGCTCAACCATTAGACGAACAATACCAAGGAAAGTGACGAGAGAGACGGAGCTATATAAGGGTGACAGCACCATTCCGTTACCGTAGTGGAATAGTCATGGTGTTACCCAGGCACCAACTCAGAGTCCGGGCTGTTACTGATAGAATCTAAATCTAAACGAATATTTTAAAAGGTAAAATAGTTTGTTTGTTCGTATGTGATAATCTTTGGAAGTACTGATCCAATTTTTTTAGTTTTTTGACTGCTGTTAGAAAGCTAGATTATTGGCGATTGTCCTAAGATGTTATGTTTTATGGTATTGGTATAAGTAGTTGACTTCCACGCAGACGAAGTCGGGCTAAAATTAGTTGGTAATACATATAAGCCAATAACACATTTCCCAACATTCCCAGAATCAAATCCAGGACCACTCGCAACACACAAACATACTCATGCTTGAAACCATAACGTTGCTTTTGGCTATTCTGCTGTTGGCTAAAAATAGCGAATGGATCTAGGTCTCTCACTTATTTTTTCCCATCAAATCTCCATATGGAAATAATATTGATACGATATACGCATAAATAAGTTGACATAAAAAAACAAAATGTGTGAAAAAATCGACTCTGGCGCCGGGTCAATGACCCCCCGTGGTACAGATGTTGTTTTTTATATAAATATTATTAAAACACGCATGTAACGGTGTTTTGGTTCATTTGTTTATGTACAGGATGTTTGTAATTCAAAGAGAAAATAATGGTAGGATAAATCGGACTTCTTTTGTCTGAAATGAAAATCCGTTTTCTTTGTTCAAATTCAATTTTGAATAATAATAATAAATCACTACGTTGACGTCTTGGTTAGGTTTGCGCGCTCCTGACTCTAGGTCTGTACCAGTAGAGTTTACTTTGCCGAAACAGGTCTAGGGTGAGGAACCAGACCAAGAGAGATACAGAAACCCGCAGGGCAGCATGTGGTGAGCTGTTGGGCAGTAGCAACCCCACGGACCCTATTTCCTGGGAGTAGTCTGTTCCTTTGCCTTGTGCCTTTAATGGTCGGCTGGAGTGAACAATGACGAGAAACAGAGCTCCCACCTCTTTCTTGCCTGTATTGGCTGGTTAGAGTGAAGATCCGCACGAGAAAACTTGCTCGGATGAAGGAAGTATTTCAGTCAGATGCTGGTAGGGATATTGATCTTACTTCCGGGATTGTCCTGATAGCCGTGAGATACCTTTCCACTCCTCAAAAACACATCAGGACATGTTGCCCCTTTGTCGCAACGGCACTATGTGCTAGCGACCGTTTTCGGGGGCCCATTATTGAGTGGGCAAGTCATCCTCTGCCATTTTATTTGTGTATTTTATGTAAAACATTGGTCAGGCGGAGGCCATAGTACTTCCATAGCCCTTGATAACCAGTCCACTTAAGCTACCCATATCCATAGTCCAATATCTTTGTTTTCATATCCTGCAATAGTCCTACACCAACTGGGGGTTGTCCTTGGGTGCACTTGTATAGTCCGAACAGGGATAATCGTTGGTTGGTGCCTCATTTAATTAAAGACTCTGCGAATTGGCTTCGGCCCATTGTATGCCTTCCAAAGGTCGGGGACCCCAGGGACCCGAGAAATGTCAAGATACGTAAAAATAATAATAGGGAATAGGGGAACTTCCTAAGACGTTGATGTTCTCAATGGAAGGCTGCTATAACCCCGTGTTTAAAACAAGCTGTGAAACAATTAGTTATGTATTCATAACATGTCTAAAACGTCAATACTACAAATGTAACCTAAAATAATGTTTTGTAGGCACCTACACGACATGTCTTCACAACGTTTTTAGGGCTGTAAATGCGGAGTAGGTCATTAATTCAGAGATCGGATATTCGGATGCATATTTACCTAAAGTAATTTTTTAGCTATGAAAATATAGAAGCGGCTTCTTAAAATATTTTATTTGCAAAAAAAAAAAAAAAACACTTGTGGCACTCGGGGACTGCCGCGGTAAAGCTATTGCATAGCATTTTTTATCAACTTATGCAATTATAATTATTTATTTATTTTTTATTTATGCAGTTTTTTTCTTATTTGATATTATTTCAAGTACAGTCGTACCATGTACATACACGTTAAGCGAACGCTCGGCCGAGCTACATGGTAGGCGGAGTGAGGGTGTTAGGTTTTATTTTCGTTACGCAATTTCTTGATTCGGTCGCCGCGCTCAAAGCCCGCGATAAAAGCTATGCAATAGCTTAAAAAGCCCGGTATGCCAGGAACACCGGGAATGCATAATTAGTCGGGTGTTGTATGGCGAATTTTCAAAAAATATTTAAAAAAAGAAAAACCCGGGATCCTTGGATTGCATAACTATTCAAATGCATGTTTATTTTAAACTAGCTTTTGCCCGCGGCTTCGCCCGCGTGGATATCGGAAATTATCTCACGGGAACGTACTACTGGGATAAAAAGTATCCTACATGTTAATCCAAGTTATAAACTATTCTGTGTTCCAAATTTCATCCAAATCCGTTCGTAGTTTTTGCGTGAAAGAGTAACGAACATCCATCCATCCATCCGCACAAACTTTCACATTTATAATATTAGTAGGATAGGATTAATGTTTAATCCCCGATGCAAATATGTGTATATAGGGTGTACGAAGAGCGGTGGTGTGTTAGTTAAAACAAAAAACAAACATATATTTTTTCGATACAAATGCGCATTCCATCTTAGCCAACATCTCAACTTTACGTGAATATGCATCCGAATATCCGATCTCTGCATGATGATGGTAAGCAATTACGGAAAATAAAGTAACACAAAAATACTGTTATTATTTTTATTAAAGAAATAAACAATTTGTTAGAGTAACAATAATTAATTATTTAGTAACATTAAGTTCAAAAAAATTATACGTTCTTATTTTACCGCTGTTTTAATTGCGGCCTTAGCCTTATCTTATAGGTTTTCATAATTTTTTATACTAAAGAGTAAATAAGCTATGTTATGACTAGAAATAAAATTAATGGTTTACTTTTTTACTTCTAAAAAGTTCCAAAAAATGTGTATGTTCTTATTTATTAATTACTAGCTGCACCCCGCGGTTTCACCCGCAGAAATCTCGATCCCGTGGGAATATCGGGATAAAAAGTATCCTATGTCCTAATCCAGGTCATAGTCTACCCATGTGCCAAATTTTATCCAAATCCGTTCAGCCGTTTTAGCGTGATTGAGTAACAAACATCCACACTTTCACATTTATAATATTATATATATATATATATATATATATATATAGTAGGAAGTAGGATTATTGAGCAATATTTCTTATAAAATACTATATCTGTGGTGTACTTGCATCTAGCATTAAGGTCGCTAAATGTTAAATAAACTGAAGATTAGCTTATTAAAATAGCCTGTAAACCTGAACGCAAACGGCCAGAAATCGCTATTAAAATCACTAACACTCAGTGAGCGATGCAGTTGATCAACACTCGTTCCTTCCTTGTACAAGAAAGGACATTTGAAATGTGGCTGGTGGCTTAAGAAAAATAATATTATATTTATAGGTAGGTGACAATAAAAATGACCTTATCTACTACACAATCTTAACATCACATTTCTATCAAGCCTTTTACATATTGGGGGTGGTCATTTAACTTATTTATATCTACTCCAAAATCATCTTCTATCTACTCCTTCTTCTCAAAAGTCCCCACATACTTCTCATGCCTAAATCTCTTAAAGCTCCACCCGAAACTCCTTTGTGTCCCTGCAGTTCTATTCAACGATGGAGACGAAGGCAGAGAATCTTCTGGCCTAGAGAGAGTAGAAGAGTCTTCAGGGATAGAAAGGTCTGTAGGAGAGACAGACATGTTAGGAGTGAAGAGGAGATTGGTAGATGCCTTCAGGTCTTCTTCAAAGTCTTTCATGTAACTCGCACTGCAGAGGGGAGTTTCAACTTGTTCTACTGTGTTTAAGTTGTCTTCGTCGATCTCGAAGGCTTCTTCTTTTTTGTTGTAGCTGTGGGAGAAGAAAAGTAAGTTTAAAAAAAAATCGTTATGTGATGATTGCTGCCAGTCAACTCCTACTATAAGCCGCTATAAGGAACTTCTTTCCAAAAAAAATACTTCTGTCAGCCATATGCTTAATTAGCCAACAACAACAATACCAGCACCTGAGCACCTGAGGAGGCTCTCGTTAGGCAGCTGGATCAAGGGCTTCATCAAGAAAGCGGTACTTCTGGACACGACTCGTATTGTAAGGAGGTTCCTATTTCTAGAGATATGGCCGTTGGTAGCTTGGACCCTGTTCCCGATATTGGAGGACATTTAAAAAAAAAATATATTTAAAAGAGTAATTTAAATGTTTATAACATGAATAAAGTAGGGAGAGGTGAACTATGTGAAAAAAGAAAAGGTAGAGTTGTATGAAAGAAACAGACATGACCCACAAATAAATTGGGATCAGGGCCGGAGGATGAGGATGGATGATAAAGACTCTGATAAGAGGGTTATGTAGACACAATATTTTGTACTGTAACTAATGATTCCTTTTTTGGGAAGGTTGGCTACGAAACAATTTTACATGCAGAAACAAATTATACCTCATTAATGCAAGATGATGAAACACGCAAATTATATCAATTGGTAAGTTACCACATATTTGTTCAATGATGAGACATTGCTTGTAAGGGGAAAAAATCAAGCTTGCATTTTGTTACATTAAAACTCACAATCAAACATACGTCATACCTGTCATAGGTAGAATAATTATGTGAATGAACCAAAGAGTAAGTGCATGTCCATGCAGCGAGGTAATTGAGTGACACACTTACAATGGCAATGCCTTTAAGTTTAACAGGTCAACAACATTCATTGCGTAATTTACGCTGTTGAGCAGACGATTTTTTAAAACATAATAATATGATCCTTCAAATCTTTCGGATTGTGATTAAAAGTGTGTTACGCAATTAGGGTGCTGATTCGCACATGGACGAATCGTCACTATATTCGAAATTCCGCATCGTGATTTAAGACGAATTGTTTTTATTTTCCTAAGGCGAAAGCGTGAGGGTAGCCTGCTAAATTCTAATTTTCTCACGTTTTTTTGCAATTTGCATTAAAATTTTCAACGTTAGTTTGAATTCCGCGGGCAACCCTGGTGTTTCCCCCTCAAGTGGCCCATAAGCTCCCACGACGTTATTTACATGCTCATGAATGAAACGCGATGTTTGGTTTGATTTGAAACGTGAAAAAGTACAAATAATCCATCCAAAAATATATGAGGCATTCCACTCAGAACACTGATTTCAACGGCAGTTGACCGAACGGCACTTGAGCTGTTCCACTACCGCACTGAAACAAAATTTTGTTTCGAAAATTCCCCAAATCCCAAAATCAGTGCTCTGAGTGGAATACTTACCTCAAATATATGAATCCGTCCAAAATACTGTAAGTATAATAAAGGTTGTAGGTATTGTCAACAGACTGTAACTGTTTTATCCATGAAATAACTAAGTACCAACTATTAAATGAATCAAATATCATCAAAAGCCTCAGTTAAAATTACGCATCAAAATCTACAATCTGACCAAACTCACCTTGACTTACACGGTTGCTGCCACAAGAAAATATTGTTATTATCAATAGCATTACTCATACAGCTACCAATGATTGAATAATTGATTGCTTCACAACAAAAAAGTTACGTTACATTGAAATAAATTAGTCATTAAGGCTGCACATGATGTGACAAAAAATTGTAACTCATTCATGGTGTTGAATGTTGACGGGTTCTTTTCTACAACCTGGAATGTTATTTTTGTTTGTTTCATCATCACAAATGGCTCTGTATTATTGATATTATGTGCGGTTTCAGCATTGACTAATTATAACAAGCTTACTCTTATCCTAGTACTAGCTTTTGCCCGCGGGTTATAATTTATGACCTCCAGGTCAGAAATTATCCCTCGGGAACGTACGACCGGGATAAAAAGTAAGCTTTATGTTAATCAAGGTTATAAACTATCTGTGTTCCAAATTCCACCCATATCCGTTCAGTAGTTTTTACGTGAAAGAGTAACAAACATCCATCCATCCATCCATCCATCCTCACAAACTTTTACATTTATAATATTAGTAGGATAGGATAGTAGGGTAGGATTACAAAGACCTCCTCTCATCATGCGATTGTTTACTTTCTTCAAAACTTGAATTAACTATAACTTTCTTTTGTTTCCTGAATGTAAATGTTTAGTATTTATTATTGTATTTCGTTTGGCTCCGTAAAGCACGATCACATTGCAACTATCTTTGCATATGCCTTCTTCTTACGCCACCTTTCTTGCTTTGCATCAAATTAATAGGAATAAATACGTACTGTACAACATTCTTAAACCGGTATCCCCAGATGATCTCCTTGGACAGGTACGAGGTCCTGCTCTGTGTGGTGGTGCCCATGTTCTTGGAAGCTCCGGTGAGGCAGACCACTATCTCGAATCTGAAACAGATGGATTAATTGTCTTTAGTGGCATTTCTCCAACGTTTTAAGGATTACTCGCAATTCAAGTGGAACCAATGCCGGAAATTAAACTTGGACTTAGGATCAGAAATTATCAAAACTCTGTAAAAAAAAAAACACAAAAATTGTAATATGTTTTTGTTCGAATAAAATATTTGTGTTTGTATTTTGTATTTGTAAGCACGCTGTCGTAATATTAAATACCAGATTCAGCCTACGACTATGACTTCGCGACGCGACTGCGTGAATTTTCGGCAACCGACCCACCGCGTCGATGCGCATCGCCCGCCCGCGCTATTACTTCGTTACGTTCTAGCTGACTGTTTTTTCTTTTTGCTCGGCTCCTAAGGGTTGTCGCCTGATGTTAATTAGACTATAACCTTCGTCAAGAATAGGGCTATAAAGCAAAAAAATGTCTTAAAATCTGACAGATAGTTTCAGAGGTTAGCGCGTTCAGACAAACAGACGCGGCGGGGGGACGTTGTTTTATAATAAACACATCAAAAGTGTCTAGGGATCAAGCACGTTTTTGCAATGCACATATTTACGCTGAAATTATTGTATCGGATGTTGTCATTCCTTTGCGGACCCAATTTGGTGCTTCATTTGTGCTTATGCATGATAATGCACGTCCACACACTGCCAGAGTCGTTGTAAACACACTTGCCGCAGCTAACATCAACGTCCTACCATGGCCTGCTCAATCGTCAGACTTGTATCCCATTAAGCACACATGGGGCATGCTTCAAAGAAGAGCTCTGCCAAATATGGATGCCGTACACACACCAGAAAATCTTTTTCGCCAGATACAGCGGATGTGGGCGACCATTCCGCAACATGATTTGGATGAACTCATATTGAGTATACCGGCCGAATCGCTGCGATTGTGTTATACGCGTTAACACCGCAAATACAGACTACTAATTATTTATTTTAGACAAAAAAACTTTTATTTTTATATTTTTATCATATTTTAATGTAAAGATTAACTAAGGTAAAAAATCCAACGTAAGCAAAAATCAAAAATGCAAAAGCAGAGAGTAGTTTCGTCGATCTACACATACGAAAACATTTTATTTTATCAGTCTAAATATATATTTTCATTTAATTTCGACACAGCAATTTTTTTTTTCTGCCTCTATCCCTAGACCCTTCTGATGTGTGTACATATGTTATGTAGTGATTATTTTGAACAATGAAGGCAAATTGTGTAGTGAAAAAAATACGGGCTGATATATTGCTGTATAGAGTACGTTCTTACAGCGATGGACACTGTCTGTAAAGAGATGTGATATACTATTAAAAGTAGCGCACAATACAATGGTAGCGCCTCAACAGTCCCGCTCTATCTCCTGTGGCGACTAGACGTTCCCTTTGAGTTGTTGTGTACTTACTAATAATTCAGTAGTTTTACTCTAAACCCATAGGCCCTTCTTTTTTCCTTTTTTTTTTGTGGGAAATCATCAAATGACTTCTCCCGCTCTGGGCGGAGCGGAAGGGCGTGTCAGACTCTTATTGACTAAAACCCACCCGTGTTCCTTTAGTTGCCTGTGCCCCAGGGCCACGGTAACTCTTTCGCTATGTATTCCAGTAAACACCACATTTGAAGCTATACTGATGATCATATTGCTTATAATCAACAATGTATTATCTTTTATATATTTTTTTTTTCATTATTTGACATTAATTTCTGTTACTGTTTATTACTAATTAATTTGTATTATGTAATATGTAGATTATCTTTATTATTATTATAAGATTCTCATTGCCCGGCCTATTTTATGTACCTATTAAGAGTTGGCTGGCTATACTTTGTTGATTCGTGCTCGTTCTCTTTATTATCTTTCAATTATAATACCAGTCTATTACTGTCCCACTGCAGGGCAAAGGCCTCTTCTCATACAGAGAAAGCACGAGCATTGATCACCACGCTTGCTGACGATGGCTTGGTGATTTCAAACTTATATTAAGTATATAAGTCCAGGTTTCCTCACGATGTTTTTCCTTCACCGATGTCAGTAATGTCGAAGATAAACTCAGAGAGTACATATGAATAAAAAAATCCACATTGATACTTTACTGGATTTGAACCCACAACCTCGTGCATGAGAGGCGAGGCCTTAACCAATGGGCCCTCAAGTTCTTTCAACTAACCTATTTTAAAGAATTGGCTTATGACAACATAGAAGAAAAGTAATTATATGAGAGCACTTAAAAGCTAAAATGCATGGTCCACTATTGACTGCTACTGAAAACGAAAAGAAGAGACAAAAAACCAACCTATAATCCATCATATCTTGCGCGGAGAAGTCATAGAGCGGGCTCTCGGCATTGATAACGTGGACCACAGTGATGGGCCACAAGAGTAACGCACGAGATTCCTTCAACTCAAGCTGGTGCATGTAGTTGTGGACCAGCTCGCCCTCCAGGGTCCTGGAATAATAAGGCTATAAGAATGAAGTGGAACTTGAAATTTACGTCTTGTATTTTTAGAGGTAAAATAAATTGTGACAGTCATATTCAATAACGACTTTATATGAAATACCACTAATAAAGCGATCACTAATCCCCTTGCAAAGTATGGCTATTTTACAAATATTCATTTGGATATCCGCGACCATTGTTTAGGGTCTGTGAGCAGAAAGAAATGAAAGAAGATGTTCACAGCACAGGACCAAGTATGCTGCCCTGTGGCACACCTTTATATGTTAGTTTTGCTGACAGGGTTTTTAATCTCTTATAGCTATCATTATGTTCTACTTTTTACCAAATTAGTAAAAAGAGTCACGTAATAATAAAACCTACCTGATAGGTTTGAGCATATAAGCAGTGATCGTGCTTCCAATAAGATGAACGTTCATCAAATCCCATACCCTGAACTGAAGGCAAAGCTCACCATCACGACGGCAGACCTGGAAATAGAGTAGGTAATAGTTTTATTATTCAGATAAAAAAATCGATCGACCAGAAAATGTGGTGGCGCCGGTCTAAACACATCTTCAATATCCTGAGTATTGCCAATTAGTTCAGAAACAATAGAAAAATGGCGTGCTTCACTAGTACCAAAAAACTAGGAATGTAGTTTGGCAGTGTAAATATGTACAGTGGTCGTAATTCTCCGCACGGACTCTTTCATATGGGGTTCTAATACTATGCATTTTACTAGTCAACTGTTAAAATAGATTTGTATAGGTCCTAGTAAATGACTTTAGAGTAAGAAACCTACTTCTTAACCCTCCGTATCAAAAAGTCTTAATAGCAAAACAACCTATAACCAAAACGACACTAGCAAAATGTCCTATTAGCAAATACTAATGGGACATTTTGCATTTTGCTCGTAGGACGATTTCGTCCTACGAGCAAAATGTTTGTCCTATTAGCAGAAAATACTATGTATTTGTAAAGTACAGTAATGCTGAAGAATCATTATTGTAATAGCATTTATTTGAAAGGTACCATTGCAATGACAAAAAAAGAAGACAAATTTTTTTCAAGCATATTTCAAAAAGAGTTATTTCTTAATTTGCCTGTTTAGGTACCATAACTTTACAAATATGCACTAATTCGATATATCTGCTTTTTGTTTGAAAGAGTACTTTATGTTTTATTATATGCTTGTCCCGTTTATATAATCAGCAAGAATCCAATAAGCATGCCATGACACCAGGCTCTTTGCACGTTGTGTTTGTTACTACTTGTGTTGTTTTAAATAAAAATAGATTTTAGCGAATGTTTGTTTGGTTAATAAAATAAGGTGCCGGCGGACAGAGATAATCCCACACATTTTACAAACGCATTCACAATGTGTATTTGTCGGTCGGTAGATCGTAAATAGATCATCGCAGCCTACTGATGGACATAAGGTTGCGCCACAACACCGTGTCCTCAGCCTTCCGCATCCAGTCTGCCTCTGCCGCCTTTTTAAGGACGTCGGTCCATCTTGCTGGGGGCGTCTTACGCCACGCTTGCGATACGCTGTCTACACGAAATTACATCCCCCTCTGTCACCCCTCTCAGCAGATGGATGCGGCTGATCTACTGATCCTGGATCTGGACAGTCATCGTCATACAAACATCTGAACACTTCGATGTAGCGCCAGTCAATTCGACATCGTAACAAAGAGGCCAAAACTGCCCATATTTTGATTAAGTCAATGTCTTTTTTCGTAGTCCACAAATGAACACAGACGCTGGTTTTACTCTTCGATCTTCTGTAAAATTTGCCGAACAGTATGGATATGGTCTGTGGTAATAAAGCTTTTTCAGAAACTGGCTTGTTCTGGCGGCTGAAACTCGTCAAATCTCGTGGCGAGACAGTTCGTAACGATCTCGAGAACAGCTGATACACGTGGCAAATTAGAAGGGTCACGCTAAATTCGCAGGAACTGAGATAGCATTTTAAATGCTTAGAGACCCGAATAACTTGGCCTTTCTTTATAAAGTCTTCGAAGATAGAGAAAGGAATGATCTGTGGCAGCAAATGAGCTACGATTGCTGCGGTCGTTTGTCAGTAGCATGCCTTACAAACATATTGTGTATTTTTGTGTTTGTTTGTAAGTATCGTACCTTTTTTCGGAACTAAACAACACAAAAAAGAATAATTAATGTCGGTTTTTCTTTAAAGTATTTTAGTTTAAAGTTTAGTGTCATGAGCAGAAGATAAAAAAAAATTGGTCTTTTCAAATTTCACGTTTATTTTTATATGTGATATAACAGTACCGTTTTCGTTCTTTTGTTTTTAGGACTAATTGCTCATAGGACATTTTTCTAGTGCTATTAGGACATTTTATACTTTTGCTATTAGGACCTTTTGCTATTAGGACCTTTTGATACGGAGGGTTCTTAACTATCAACAAAGTACTTACTGCAGCCTTCCTACTGAATCCAACGGAGTTTACATGTCGGTTTGGTCTGATTAACTTTGTGAACAACAAACTTGATAGTCCACCCGAAAGTGCGGTACCGGCTACAATCTGAAATATAACGTCAAATACATACAGTTTCTTTATGTGTTCACTTTCCACCGTGTGTTTTCTATTAAATACTCTATAAATAAGTGTGTATAATGCATCTTTTATATCAGGAGAATAGGCAGTATCCGTATTATTACACAGTATTTCTTAAGTAATAAAACCTTTATCGCAATAGCTTACCTCTAACACCATAATGATGATTGCTTCAGGACATTCTTCGTTTGGAAATCTGGTGCCATATCCAATAGTCATCTGTAAGAGAAAACTATAGTTACTTTTATTCAAATCCTAGTTGGGAGTTGTAGGCAGCATTGTGCGAGTCGTTGGCAGCATTGTGCCAGTCGTAAGCAGCATTGTAATAGTCGTAGGCAGCATTGTAATAGTCGTAGGCAGCATTGTGCGAATCGTAGGCAGCATTGTGCGAAATCAAAACATGATTAATGTAACAGAATTGATGGAAGTTTTAAAAAAGCCATCCCACCTTTTCATAAATCTTTCATCAATCACTTTCAGATTAATCTTACAAATCAAGGTTAAATCATGGCGAAGAAACCTAGAGATACTAAAACCACAATGAGCAAGTGCTATGGTATGATTTCATAAACGGACGCAATATTATTAATAATATTCTTTCTCTATCTATCCCTATAACCAGAAAGAGAAAAAAAAAATAACAATCAATCTGCCTAGCCTTTTCCCAACTATATTGGGGTCGTCTCTAAGGGTCTGGGTCAGTCTACCCGGATGCAGCTAAATACTAGTATTTTACATGGAGCGACTGCCTATCTGGCCTCCACAACCCATTTACTGGGTAATACGATACCCATTGGTAAAACTGGTTGTCAGACTTTCGGGCTTCTGACGACCCGTAATGACTGTCAAAGATCCCCAAATGGCAACTGGGGCCAACGGGTTAAGGTACTTTCCGAAGCACGGAGGGTCTTGGTATGTAAAGATAGTCACCCATCCACAAAACAGCCGCGGCAAGAATAGCTTAAGGGGAAAGCGCCAAGTTGCCCGCAGAATTCAAATTTTCTTACGTTTTTTGCAATTTGCAGGTCAGTGTCAGGTTGTATGTTGAACAAAATATGATCCGCGACCTTAACAAGTAATTAATAATTAATATAATCCTATTGAAGATTATATTATATTAATTATAAGATTATATCATATTTTTTTAATTTTAATTTCGCGGTCAATTTGGCGCTTCCCCCTTATTCTGATCGATCGACTCGTGCGGCTGTTATTACTTAGCCACAAGCCCATCTCAGAAAGAGAAATACAATAACTATTTATAATTAATTCTGGTTACGAGTCTTAACAGCATTTTGTAAAATCGAAATATTTTTGATGGAACTTTTTAAATGGCCTTATCGTTCGCCAACAAGATAAAAAAATCGCGAGGAAGCCTAAAGATATTAAAACCACAACGACCAAGCACTGGGATGATTTCGTAAAAGAACATAATATTCTATCTTCTTCTATCCACCCTTAAAGCCAGATAGAGACATCAAATACCTGAGTTTCCACAGACATCATCAGCAGTCCAGCAAAGGACGTGGTTCCTGTCACACAGTGCTCCTTGCCATCACCTATGTCATCTTGGTAGGAGGAGGACACGGCGTACCAGATCGCTGCGAAGACGAACCAGAAGACGAAGTGGGCAGCCACCATCATCAGCAGGATGAAACGCCATTTGCTGTTGATCTGAGGAGAGTTGACGAACAACACAGGTTATGTCTAGAAAATACTGATTTAAATTCATTATGTTATTTGGTTCTCTGGTTCTGAAAAAAATAGTTGCACGGTTAGTAGGTACCAACAGTCCGTTAACACTTGCATGTTTACACAACATCAAAGTTTACATAATATGAATCGATAAACAGCCTTTCAGCATTTCATTTATTAGCTTAGAGTTCATATTCTTTAAATTTTGCTGATTTTAAATAAACGCTTTGCTCATTAATATAGTTGAAAGAACAAAAACTGAAGTGTTAATAATCAACTTTGTTGCTGACCATACCTAAGTATCAAAAACTGGATAATTTATTTATTATCAGCCTATAATGTTGCCACTGCTGGGACACACACGGGACTCCCATCTTCAAGAGGGAATAGACCGCAATCCACCACGCGGGCCCAGTGCGGGTTGGTAAATGTCACATGTCTTAGATATTTTTGGTACTAGGACATGCCGGTTTCCTCACGATGCTTTCCTTCATCGTTTTGAGAGCAGTGGTGATGTTATTATTTACACAAAATAAAATGCCTGCCTGGGTTCGAACCCACGACCTACAACATGTAAGTCGGGACCTATACCACTGAGCCACCACAGCTCACAAGTAGGTAATAATTATGGGTAAAGATGTGTAAAAGGAAATTGTTGCTTTAGTTTCTGGAAGTAATCCTGGATGAACGTCAATGACGGAGAGGAATTATTGTGAACGGTAGAAATTTAAACAAGAAGTTGACCTCGTGAGGCAGACAGCATTTTGTTAAAATGTTGCCTTCAATATTTGAGGAGGCGATATGACAAAACCAAATAATGAATCATATTTGTTCAAAGTTGACTTGACCCATTGGCTCAATTTTTACAAAAAAAATATTCGAGTGTTCTTTTTGTTTCCGTTGTGTCTTGAAATGGAATTCCATACGGAGTTGGTACGTTTATAGAGGTAATGAGGCGCAGGGTATGCGCTCGCTCATACTTTATCGAAAAGGGGGGTTCCTCCGACCAGACGGGTGTCATGTCTGGTGGGCAACTGCCTGACGGTTGATGTCGGGTCGTTGGATATATGACAGTTACGCGATATACTCTGCTTGCGCGATGCAGGATTTTGCGTGACGTCAGTGTGACGCGTAGCTCGCATGTGGCGTTGTAGATGTCGCTACACGTTTAATTTTTATCGCATGTAGAGGATCACCGGTATCTCAGACAGTACGCAAAAATGTGTGAAATCCTAGCACGCCGCGAGAGTAGTCTGACTGTGGTTATTCAAAAAGGTTATACTTACAACAGTTGTAACAATATCCCTCATATACTTGATTGACTTGGCCGATATATTGCTTCTGACCGGTACATTCTCTTCACCACTCTTGAGCACTACTCGTCTAGAACGATTGGGTCGACCGTGCCTTTGTCTGAAAGAAAGTCACTCATTTTGATTTAATTGTATTAAAAGAAGTTGAAAAATAATATTCACGATGGGATGGCGCAAAGAAAGTAAATGAAAGCGACGTTGTTTCGTGTTTTTTTATTCTTGTTCTCTCATTTTGGTTCGAAAGATAAAGAGTTAATGGCCGTGTTTAAAAATTGGCGAATTGGCATTGTGGCAGCAAGGTTGGCTACGCAGGGGGAATCGGACATATATAACGTAACTAAGTTCGGATATTATAGAAGTTCCTCAATTGATTAGTTACTAAAGTTGGAACTGGAGGAACACGTTTAAAAATTGAACGGTTATCGGTTGATACGAGTATGACAAACGTAAACAAGTGATTCAATCATTAGCCATTTTTTTCCAATACTTTTCGGTAATCTTAGAAATACGAATACTATCTTATCTTAATTCATGGTTCACCTTAACATCGACATACTGTGATATGATTCAGGGCTGACTTATTTTGGATATGAATATCGTCAATATCGTGAGACTAAGATTGTGTAAATTTATTTATAGTTTTGGTGTAGTATAGAAATTAATTATGGCATTAACTAACATTGACCACTACGCATGGTACCGAATACTACCCGCAGTTCCGACCGCGAGCAGACTATACTGCAGCTAGAACCTAGAACCGACTAGGAATTGCAAGTGATCCGAACGCAAGGCTAGGTTTTAATAATAAGTCTCAAAAGCCCGATAAAAATCAAATACACATTTGAAAGCATTGATCTAGGAGCTGACTCATAATATTTATTTTGAAATTATTGCGCATGTGATTGTTGTGGACTATCCTGCAGAATGTGATTATTGAACTTGCATCTTATGCTATTGACCAAGTGAGTTGTATGGATCTACTGAACCCGAAATTGAAAGAAGACACAGATAAAATCTTAGTCAAAATTAACATATTCTTACCTATGAGTCATCCTCTTCTTCCTCCTACTATAAGGAGTAGAATAGCCATGAGCTGACGGTCCAAAATTAGTGCCCCTTCCATCAAATATGCTGTCAGGAGTCTCGATATTTTCAGCCGTCTCAATGGTATCATAAATATGATTTGTATCAGTATCAACACTTGAACTTGCTATCGGTAAGGTTGAACGCTCCGACATTGGTTTTGTCACATCAGAATCTTTAGGACTGGTGCTTATGTCTCCTACATCTATAGTCATGACCAAACCTCGATCGGTTTGCTCATCTTCACTAGAGTATATAGAAGAATCTTGTGAAGCCTCATCTATAGGGATTCTTAGATAATTTTTTGTATCTACGTTTGTGACTCCCGATGGGAAAGCTATTTCTTTTCCTTCGACGTAAGTTTGTGAAATTCTGTAGTGTTTCTTCAATTCTTCGTTTGCGTAAACGTCTGTGTCAACGATGTTAGGGATTTCTATTGAGGATCTGCCTGAGCCATTTCCTATGGCTTCAGAGTAACTTAGAGATCTTTCTAAGGCTCTGCTTCGACTGCCTCGTCTTGACTCACTTTCTATGGCTCTAGTTCGACTACCTCGTCGCGAGTCACTTTCACTGAAGTTCATTTTGGCCACTTCGAGGTTCTGCATTTTTAATGGTGATTGGAATTTAACTGGCTTTTAGGACTTAATTTAAATTACTTGAAGATTTTAAAAGGAAAATGTTGATGGTTTACTTTAGCACTCTTAAATTATTTGTAGACGCTTACATTTCTACATTTAGGCATTATATAATTAATTCTGCACCAACATTAACGTCACAATAACATTTTTCTGTTAATATAATATCACTCAAAGATTTCCTTGTCAGATAAAGAAAAATAAGTAGGTAATATTTGTAGTTATCACGTATTACTGTTGCTCCAATTACACTATCATTTTTCTTGCACTCCCATTATTGCTACTTCTTACACCTTCCAACATCACAAATTTTACATGGAATAAATTTCACATTTTTTTTCGTACACGTTATAATTAATAATTTTATTACACCAAAATATTGACTTGTTTCGGAATATCTTACACTTGTAATATACTAAGCTAGAGGTATGGTACTGCTCGGTACAATAGTTATCTTTTGAGATAAGACGCACACCTTTAACGAAGATAAGAAACAAATATATTTGTACTAGTTGTTTTGATCTAATTATGACCTAGAAGTATTTATGGGGCGTTGACTGGAATTTATAAATTAGGAAGCTAATTAGTGTCAGCAAATAAATAAACGGTAACAGTTGTAAAGATGTCACTTTCAAGGATTGTAATCTGATCTGGAAAGGAGGTTTTGCAAAAGCTGATTATAATTTCAAACATTATAGTATTTATTGCTAAAGTGCATGCTTCGTGGTCACAAATAGACATTTTCTTTTCCTCCTTTTGATTAACAGATGCTATATCTTTGTCCCTTCAGATCCTTTTTAGAGTTGACTATAAATGTGTCCTAAAACGAAATGTATGTTTATCCTTTTGTGGTTTTTGTCAGTCAAATACTTGACTGATTTAAATCAAATGTTATAAAAGTATGGGTAATTTAAGGGCTACCTGAATTTGATTTGGACTTAATAAATACATTGAAACTACATTTTAATACGAAAAAATATATAATTTCAACAATTTCGACACCTCGAAATACTAATGAATTACCAATAATACTGACAATTTACATACCTACAATAGAATACAACATTTTCTTTCCAGATGATAATTTGAAACATTATTAATAGTCATTATTACTGATCAAATGTTATTAATATTCTAATACATATTTGTACTCCGTTAAGGTAAAACATGACTGTGATCCTTTCTGTAATATACTTAACATCTTGCATGCTTTGTGTGTGAATACTTATGTTTCTGACAAATAAATGATCTCTTATCTCTTATCCGTTTACAAATTCGCCGGAACCGGTTTCCTATGGCCTATAATTATTACACTAGTGACCTCTATCAAGCACTTCAAATGCGTATATAATAATATATCATGACTGATTTCAACCTCACCTTTGGTACCTTACTTTGGATTTCATCTACCCATATTATGATTACTTAAATTAAATAATCTCTTTTAATTATTTCTAATATACAAAATATGTTTATATAATACAATCCTTCCAACTTTTTCAGGACTTATTGTTATTATTATTAGTGTTTTTTCTAAAAGAGGAAGATCTTTCAAGATGGAAGCCCGATACTGTCTCACTGAAGGCACCTGGAGTTCCAGGAGTAGGTGGAGGCTCCATCTTCACTGGGGTAGACCTAGAACATCAAAATTAAGGTATATTAGATAAAGAAACGAAAGGAGTATTTGTTTATGAAGGGTTTGGTGTAGATATATTTATCAATGTTGACCACAGTTAAGTTTTATATAGATGCAGACTTCTCTCTGCTTCTGCTACAAGGAAAAACTTTAGCCATGTTTATGTAACATATCAGCTATTAACATTCACAAGGAAGGAGAGAGCACTGATCATCACAATTATTACGTTTGCTTACTGCAGATACAACTGCTTACAAACAGACTGTGAGCTTGTTGATAAAATGTTTTTTTTTTTGTAAACAGGAGTCAAGGGAATCAGCGCTTAGCATCCTTCCAGAGGAATGCTGACGCTTCAACCTTTTACTTCCGATCTTTTAGTTTTGTGTACCTACTGCTACTACCTGTAATACTGGAGACAATAAATGTAGAATAGAATATACTCTTTATTATGTACATAATCTCGCCCCTTCGGTAGTACAAGGGCATAACTGACAAAAAAAAAACGAAAAATAACTTATGTATGCCAAAGTGTTTTTAAAACTCCCTTTTATCCGGAGGAACAAAGACCCGTATCAATATCAGCTTAATGCCGCCAGAGGGCAACAGTGCCTTTGTTATATTGGGGCATTTTTTTGACATCTTGGCGCGGCCAGATCTTAAAATGACTCCGGTAAAATCACTAAAAGTGCTGTTATGCCCTTGTCCTATTGAAGTTGCGGTATATTCTGTTAATTCTATTATATTCGTCTCAGCATTTCATCCAAATAATTATGCCCACATAACGCCTGCATTCATTGTTTTTTTTTCTTCGGTATTTATTTGTATTAGGCAGTTAGGTTGTAGCCATGGGCCGTACATAGTGCACGGATCAATATTATAAATACTAAAATATTTTGTTGCATATACACTTACGTTCTATAAACATCCCTGGCGCAACAGTAGGGAGTATCAACAGGCTCCAGGACATCCAGCTTCTTGTGGTCGATCACGTACTTCTGCTTGTTTGAGTCGTACCTGAAAACTCTTTACGTATACTGTTCACGAATTCTGTGGGCACGGTAAGTGGGACATGCAATCTCTGAGAATAGGAATATTAATAACAAATAAATAAATAAAATAATAAAAATAATTTATTATAAATATAATTTCTCTAATATTATAAAGTTTGTCATAGACTGCTGTGTAATAATATAGCTTTTATATGGCATCGGAACTGAATGATTGAAGTGTAACGTTATGACCAGCAATCCTTATCCGCCATGACATAACACTGTGTTGCTAACTTTTATTTTTATTAGCATTTTCTGTCTCACTTCTGGGTAAGGCCCCTTGGGACATTTTGACAACTCTTTCTGGGCCGTAAGTAGTACGATTCCTACCTAAAGTTCTTCCGTAAAGCAGAAGTTTCGGTCTGGCTTTAAAGCTTTGAGTGCTGGTGAAATAACAGGTGTATGATAAATAACAGGTATATGATTCCTACTCTTCCAACTAAGTTTGCCAACTCATTAGACAATCTTGAAAGATATACTACGCAAGCAAAGTAGTTACCTTTAGACTCCAGCAATACTAAAGTATGTATCAGGTGCCTGACTGTCTGCTTCTATCATCAAATACCAAACCAAAGCTCGACATAGATCTCTCCAACTAAGCCTTTATAAGATTAAAACCTCACTCACTTTACAACAGGCGGGAACCGGTAGCCCCACGCGACCTCCTTGGGCAAGTATGACGTCTGGCTCTGAGTGAACGTACCCATGGACGCGGAGGCGCCTTTCAGACTTACTGTGATCTCGTAACTGGGGAAGAGAAGGTAAGTTTACTTTAGACATACTTACATCATAATAATCTGCCTAGATAAGACTGGAAGCTGACTCCAACATAGTTGACAAAAGTTCCCGACTATGTTGGGGTCGGCTTCCAGTCTAACTGGATGCAGCTGAATACTATTATTTTGCATGGAGCTTGAGACATAGATTTAAAAATATTAGACAAACCACTTTAATACTGAACAAACTAAATAGTAGAGATTATCCTCGTTTTTAGTAAAGGTGTGCCAATATGGTGGTATCCTACTATAATATTATAAATGTGAAAGTTTTTCAGGATGGATGGATGGATGGATGTTTGTTACTCTTTCACGCAAAAACTACTGAACGGATTTGGATGGAATTTCGAACACAGATAGTTTATAACCTGGATTAACATGAAGGATACTTTTTATCCCGGTAGTACGTTCCCTTGGGATAATTTCCGACCTCCTTGCGGGCGATGCGGCGGGCAAAAGCCAGTTAGGCTATAATGGTCGATTTTGCCAAGATACGAAGTAGTCGTGGTGAGTAGTGGCTGTTCCTTGTATGGTAAAAGAGCCTTTTCCTTACAGAGAAACAATAATGAACACAGCATCACATCACCGCCTGTATTTCCCGATAGATTAGAGGTGAACAGTAAAACGATATTATGCCAGTTATGATTAGCCTCGTAGGCAAAAATCTAGCCTCCGGGCTTGCTTCACATTCTGAAAACTTCAACCCAGGAATCGCACCCGGGAGTTTAGCATTCGCACTTACATATTGAGAAGACGAGGTAGGTAATAATGACAAGCTGTTGTTCATGATAACTAGTCTGGGTCCCAAATGAGTTTATTTTGTGTTTTAAGTAAACAAATAACTTCTTCCGCTCTGGGCGGAGCGGCAGGGCGTGTCAGACTTATACTGACTAAGGGTGCTTGCATAAAGAAGCGGGTTCCCGGTACAGACAAGTCGGTACTGATCGGTGCGGGTGAAATAGACCCGTATTAACAACGCTCACACATAAAGAAACAGGTAAAACGTGTAACCGTTTCTTTTCAAAGATCGACCTGCACCAACCTGTACCGGGAGTCGGGCCCGAAAACCCGCTTCTTTACAAAAGCACCCTAAACCACCCGTGTTCCTTCAGTTGCCTGTGCGCCAGGGCCACGGTAACTCTTTCGAACAATCCGCGACCCCGGCAGGACCCACCGCCACCCCTGAGACCATATTTTATTCAGTAAAGTTACTACCACATCGTACCTGTTATGAGCGATCAAATCCGGCGTATACCCGAACAGCGGGCTGGTGGCATCGATGACGTGTACCAACGTGACTGGCCACAGGAGGAACTGACGCTGTTGCAGAGTCAGGCTACGCGCGTAGTAGCGGATTACTTCACCTTCCTTGGTTCTGGAAAGGTAATGGATAGAATATGTTCAATGAATGCAACAAGCTAAGCAAGATGTAAAATAATGTAATAAGACTACTTCGAAGATAAAGATATTGTATTTTAACTATAGCAAATATTTGTAAATTAATTCAATATGATAATAATTACAATCACTATGACATTATTAATTTGCTTGACATTACTGTTATAATTTATCAGTTCAGATTTAATTTAATGTGTAACGAAATTTAGTATCTATTTATATTTTCAATGACTGATTCAATAAGAAAACTGATTTAGAATAATTGTGTCATAATGTTCCTAATATATTTGCACACCTCACGTGGTTATAATACAGTGTACCTTATGAACCTTTTGTAACATCCTTTGAACCTGTGTTATGCAAATAAATGATTTGATTTGATTTGATGCGAAGCGTGATGTTGTGTTATTTTTAATGAAATTCAAATATACATGAGGGAAGACACATTTATGATGCAAATAACATGACATAACGTAACATCACGCCTGTATTCCTCGAAGGATTAGGCAGAACTGTACAGTACACCCACATTTCGCCAGTTATGTTTAAGTCCCATGTAACAGGGGGCGAGCTTATTGCCAAACACCGGGCTGCTACTGAGAAATTCCAGATAGAAAAACCCAATAACACTTTGCCCGACCCGGGAATCGAACCCAGGACCTCATGGTCAGCAATAGCGCTAGCAACCACTAAACCAACGAGGTAGTCAATACAAAGTTAGTCGATGCAAATAATTTATTTGATATAAGCTTAAACGCTATTCAAAGTCAAAAAAAAAGTAATTTATTTGCCAGAAACAGTGCACATAGAGTGTTAACACATTACAATAGTTGCATGTTTAAAACATTATTGACAGATCATCAATATTTTAGGAGGTCGAAGTAGTCTGAACTGAATTTATTCTACCTATATCAGGCGGGGTTATGAAGACAACGGTTTGTCCTTATTAGGAAAATCTTAATGATTGGTCATGTTCTGAGATTTGGTGTTATATTCTGGGGAAACTCAACCCTCAAAGAGTTAATATTCAGGTCACAAAAGAGATGCATCAGAACCATGTTCGGTTTAAAAACAACCGACTCACGCAAGCTACACTTTGCAAAATATAAAATTTTAACCCTCTCATTACCTTCTTCTCCTACAGGTCGTCCCATGGATATGCCACATGGAGGGAAAGTACCTTGAATATTGTAGATGGAACATTTTACTGAAAGAAGACATTATTTGAATTTAAAAAACAATTTAAACTGCATTCATAGATATTTAAATAATTACATGGTTGAACCGGGAATCGAACCCGTTACACGAGAAAAATATTCACCCTGTAGCTTTATCATACCGATCGAAAGGCTTCATCATAAGGATTATTTTTTGCTAAATAACATAGTGTCACAAATAAAAGGAAGACCATGAATTTTAATATTTGATGTGAAATTTTGTTCAGAAAAATGAAAAGCTGACATTGCCGTAAGGACATACAACTGACATTATCATAAGTACCTATTACTAATTAATGTACCCACTTGAGAAGTACGCATCATTTCCCTATTATAATTTAAGTACATGATAAAATGATAAAGAGATACGTAATTAGTAGGTACCTGGTTGTATGCAACAAATCGAGCCGTATCCTGAGCCGAAAGATGCGTAACTTTTGTCCATCGCAATGCGGCTGGCTGATTATAAAGAAATAATTCAAAAAGTGTTCCATTTTCAAACTTTTATTCTTTTGTTTCATTGTAGGATTTTTGCATTGTAATGTGAATTTTTTACATAACCATGGTGTATCAAAATAATTTTGATTTAATGGATATATACTTTTTGAGCCAAACAAACATAACATTAGCCTTACAATGGCACCGCGAAAGATATCCTGATAGAAATACACCATCTCGATTTATTATGAAACGGTTGGTGAATAATCTGCAAAATTTGGGACGTTTCGATCATCGCTTACCACAACCTCGGCACCAAATGATAAACACTAACGATGAACTCGACATTTTGATATACTTTGAGGCAAATCCTAAAAGTTCAGTGATGGAAGGTGAAGAAGAAATCGGAATTTCGAAAAGCAAAATACACCGTGTACTAAAAAAATACAAATTCAAAAGTTATATAGAAGTATGAGGAACAGGGTGTAAAGTTCACTCATACTCTATAGAAAAGGGAGGATCCTCCGACCAGACGGGTGTTGTGTCTGGTGGGCAACTGCCCGACGGTTGATGTCGGCATGTTGTATATACGCTAGTTGCGCGGTAAACTCTGCTTGCGCGATGCAGGATTTTTGCGTGACGTCAGTCTGACGAGTAGCTCGCAAGTGGCGATTGTAGATGCCGCTACAGTTACATTGAAGGGCGATTAGTACAAAAATTACTGCCCGGTGATACTTCAGCATCACCGGGCATTCAGGAAGACTTATTTTCTGCCATGAAATCGAGACGCTCATCCTAGAGGATCAGTATTTTCTAAATAATATTATCTCGTCAGACGAGACAAACTTCAGCAATAATGGTATGTACAACCGACACAATAATCGCATTTGGACAGGGAGTATCCCTTTCGGATTCAGCAACCGTTCGTATCCGCGGGACTAATAATCAAGTGCGTTTTACGTTCAACTGTTGGTGTGGGATTGTAAAAAACCGGGTCCTCTTAGTACATTTTTACGAAGGGCGTTTGAATACGGAAAGGTATTTAGAAATACTTGCGATTTTGAGAAATTAGATTAATAATCTTCCGGTTGCAGAACGACAAACCTTACTTTTCAGCAAGATAGGGCTCCGGCTCATAACAGTCACAGAACAAGGGACTATCTCAATGAACACTTTCATCCCTGGATCGGGACAAATGGACATTTTTTTTTTAATGGGGTTATGTAAAAAATTTAGTTTACAAGAACCAGTATGAAAGTGTCCACGAGCTACAAGCAGAACTTAGACGTATTATTCTAAATATTTACCACAACAAGATAAAAAAAATCGACGGAGCGAAATAATCAAAAGAGTGCGACTTTGTATTCAACAGGAAGAGACTCATTCCGAGTATTTGATAAATTGATTAATTTTGTATTAAAAATGAAAAAATTCACGTCCTTCCTTTTATTTGTGACACTATGTTATTAAGCAAAAAATAATCCTTATGATGAAGCCTTTCGATCGGTATGATAAACCTACAGGATGATTATTTTTCTCGTGTAACTGGTTCGATTTCCGGTTCAATTATGTAATTATTTAAATATCTATGAATGCAGTTTAAATTGTTTTTTAAATTCAAATAATGTCTTCTTTCAGTAAAATGTTCTATCTACAAAATTCAAGGTACTTTCCCTCCATGTGGCATGTCCGTGGGACGCCCTGTATATCTTTGAAATTGCGGTGTTCATAAAATCAGAATCAAAATATTTTATTTCACATAAACCAACATGGGCACTTATGAAACGTCAGAGAAGCTAGGTGCACGGTTCCAATTGGTTGTTTCCTATGGAGAAGAGCCGGCAAGAAACTCCACGGTTACTCTTTTAAAAATAAGGGGCTTTTACATGTTTCAAATTACAGTGTTGATAGGTTATGGGAGGACAGTGTAGGCCTGCCAACAGGCACTCAAAAAAGAAACCCGTATTTGTCTAAGAAACTGTCAGATATGGATAACCGCAACCGGCGCGATATATATAAGCACAGACTGTGTGTGAGACCATCCAATACAGCACTACTGCGTAAAAGGGTTTTCTGTACGGCACCAAATATATTTAACCATCTACCGCAGGCACTCAGAGACATAACTTTTACTAACTTGTTAAAGAAAACTAAAAGAGTATTTAGCAGCCAAATGTTTCTATAGTATTGCTGAGTTTCTAATGTAGAAAATATAATCATTCTTATGTGGGGGCGAAGTTTGGTTCTGTAACTATTGTAAGTATTACATTTGAATTAACGGAAGACGATAATATTTTGCTCTTCTACCTATCTAATTTAATTGATGTTGTAATTGCTTATGATTAGTTATGATGTACCTACATTATATGTAAATGTAATTATTAATAGTTATAATTAATTAAATAAGTGATCAAATGTTATTATAATATATATTTGTACGCCGTTAAGATAAAACATGACTGTGATCCTTTCTGCAATGTATATATCATTTTGGATGCTTTGTGTTTGTATACTCATATTTCTGATAAATAAATGATCTCTTATCTCTCTCTTATCTCTTTAATGTAGGTACTAATGCAGTAGTTTGACTGCAGTGGGCATCAAACTCCTCAGCTACGCTGATCAATCAAAGTCAGGAAATATCAGTGGTGCAATCAAAACGCCGAGTGTTTACATTGAAATTGGAATCTGAAGATATAAGGAATTAAACTAAATCGAAAGTTACTATTTTAACATCACCTGTAAGTATTAACAAAGTGAGCTGTGAACTCGGAGCAGATGATGTGGTCATAGTTGAGGTCCCACGCTCTCAGCATCAGGCAGAGGCGACCGTCGCGCATGCTGATCTGAAAGGTAATAATCAATGTGAGAATTTAAGAGATTATCAAGAGCTCCTGGGCCATGAATGGGGTAAAGCAAAAAAAAATAAAGAAAGACAGAATGTATTTATTTTAAGAAAAATATATTTATTTGCACTAAATGCAAATGGAATAATGGGTAGGTAATGAAGTGGGTCCTTAGATAAAATGAATATGTTGAATGAATGTTGATTTTATACATACATAAACTCACGCCTTCTTCCCATGAGGGTAGGCAGAAACTACAGAACGCCATCTACTACGATCCTTACATACTCCTTTCGCCTAGTTTACGTTCATACATTTGGTCATACACGCACGCCGGTTGCGAGTACTACGCACCTGACCTTTCTGAAGAACATCAGCAATAAGGTCACTATATGTCTTTCTAGGGCGTCCCCTCCGAGCGTTTCTCTCACATCTGCCTTGTTACCTTTACTTTTGTTACTTACCTTTGGTACTTACCTTTTGTTAGTCGCCCTTCATTCATCCTCTCAACACGACCAAACCAACTAAGCATACTCTTTTAAATTTCTGTCACTACATCTTCTAAAGTTATATTTATTTTATATTATTATAGTTTATATTGATACGTTGATTTTATCTCCACAAATTACATTCTTATACTAGTTATTTTAAGTTGACAGGTACTTTGACAAAAAGCACTATACGCATTGTCTAAAGGCTTTTCTTTCCTACATCAAGATATGTATGTCCTTTCCTCTGAGAGCATAAATCATCAGTCGTGGATCGTGGATCTGCATACGCTTTAAATTCTGTTTACCTGCTGGAATAATTGATGTACCTTATCCATAACCTTATCTCAAACATATTATACCTTATCTCAAAAGGCCATTTCAGACACCTATCTACATGGTCCTCAAAGATTATGTCCGAATTTTTATATACACATTGACATTGATGAATTTTATATACAACTAGCTGCGCTCCGCGGTTTTACCCGCAGCGGTATGAAATATATTTTATGACCTATTCTCAGACCTACCAAATATACACAAAAAATTTCATAAAAATCCGTCAAGCCGTTTCGGAGGAGTTCGATAACAAACACTGTAACTCGAGATTTTTATATATTAAATGACATGAGTATTTACTTTGTAAGGTATTATAATTATTATTTTAATTATTGTGAATGTGAGGACTTTGTGGGTCATAGGTTTTTTTTTTCTCTCAGTTTATTTTTAATCAGTATCTGTCAGTTTAAGTAATTTATGCGGCCTACCAAAATGTCCTTTCTTTGGTATTGTTCGTCGAATCGTTGACCTCCTTAAGTTCTGAGTTGAGCTGCACGATTACTGACAAATGCGTGCACTGACTGGACAGGTCCACTCAATCTGTGTGGTTCTTTCCTTAAAAGGCCATTTCAGACACCAGTCTACATGATCTTCACTTGATCTGACCAAGATGATGTCTGGACTTTAAAAGAGACTGTGACCTCTGAGATTGTTTCGGCCTTCCTTCTCCGAGTAGTCAGATAGGAAACGCTGACCTCAAATAGTTAAAAAAATATGATTGACGTGTAAACGTGTTTGTACAAACCTACTTACAGAAATAAAATCATTTATCATAATTGGGATACAAATTAACATCATCATCAATATCGGCTCAAATACCGAACGGTCTAGCGTTGCTTGCATTCAACGAATTTTAGCTATTTCAGTATTGGCTACATTACCAATCATAACATCAATCAAATATAAGTATTCATTTGTTTATCTTACCACAGCTTTCTTGCTGAATCCAACACCATCTCGGGAGAGTTTCTCTGGTCTCGTCAACTTAGCGTAGACGACACAAGTTAGTACGCCAGAAAGACCAGTGCCTAGGATTAACTGAAATGGAATTACAGAGATCATATGTCCTGAATAAAAGTTCATTATGTTCTGATTTTAGCCTAGAATTTTATATTACGTTACTGTTCTTTCTATAAGCAAATTCAATAGTAAAATCAGTATTTTAATGATTGTTAATGTAGCCCGGGACCTGGAGAAGGACATAGGCTACTTCTTATCCTTTATCATTTGTATTAAAAATGATGAATTTAAAAATATACGCAGACGAGGTCGCGGGCAACAGCTCTTGTAGCCTATATATTTATGTAAGTTCCGTTCCTTTTCACTTCGTACAGCAGCCGACATTAATCTCGTTTTGAGACGACTAACGCCATCTATTGACAAAACTAAAACACTAATTTACAAGTTCCCACGCTGCTTAACTAGACGGCGCTGATTGCAGTAAAATTAAATACCCGTAATTATTTACCATTTGTTACAAAGTGACACATAATACACGATTTCTATTCTTTTAGTTAACAATGAGCGACCTTGACTGCAGTGGGTAAATAAATATTTATGAAATGTATGATTTGTTACACAGGTTGTTAAATAGTTATGTACTGAAAATGATTACTTACTGTTCATACTTTTTTACTTAAGTTATTACTCTATTGATAAATCAGATTCAAGAATTTATACACAATTTTGATCGATAAAAAAAAACGTTGTTGTTCCCTGAGCATGGCATTCCCTGACCAACTGACCACCCTTATTGTCACAAAACGGCAGCTTATAATATTAAGCTGCCGTTTCCTCCTTTCTGATAAGAACAGCCAACGTTACCTGCATGATGAACAGGAATATGGACTCCGGGCATTCTTCATCTATTGCACGATCTCCGAAACCAATCGTAGTCTGAAAAAGATAGAACAAAACCGTTAATCTCAAACTCAAAGCATCTGTTTTAATTAAACCATTTACAGGCACGTTTGAATTGATTGTCAGGGAGTCGGTCAGTCAGAAAGATGAAGCTAGTTGCCCATTCCAGAGCGTAGTAGAGGTTTCTATTAAGAAGAACGGGCTAGAAATTCCAAAGACACTGCTTTAAATAAAAAATATTGTTACAATTTATTGGTTAGGTACATCATCCGTGTTGAAATTTTAAGTAAATAGGCTACCTACATACTGTAAGAACGATGTAAATGTAACAAAAAAAAGTAAGTAATTAAAATAAGCCGTGGCAGCTAAGAGATGACCAGACCCAACTGACATTACACCTAAATACTTATATAAACTACACTACACACACACACCCCCAAACACACTCCCACACACACACACACACACAAACTTTTGACGTTCAAAAGTGCCTTTTAAATGCCTATTTGAAATAAATGATTTGACTTTGACTTTGACAAACACACTCTTATCTAAACTTATTTTCAACGTAACCTAACATCACGCCTGTAGGGTTGGACAGACGTGTTTATTACACCCACAGAAGAGGTGAAAAGAAATAAAAATATCAATGATACACTTTCTACTAACGGATAAGAGTGAAGCTGTTATTGAAACAGTATTAATTACCGTCATAAATTTTACCAGAGTCTAACAACGCGTAAATTATAGGAACCGCTCCCAAGCCCAACCAATCCACCTTCCGCTTACACACAAAGGCATCCCCAATTTCACGATGAACACTCTCTGCAGCTAATTCTCGTAAAGAGGATGCGACATTCAATAGTCCTTTATTGCCACAATTTAGTCTTTGGCGGTAAAAGATTGGACTAATTGAATCTTGTGTGGTGGAGCCAATTATTTGATGAGTGAGGGACGTAAATTGCTGGAATTTGATCGGAAATTTTAATTTGCGGAAAATGGTCCTTTGAGGATTCGGCACCTAGGACGCTGAACGACAAAGGAGATTGCGTATTTTACAAAAAGAAGAAGAGATTTTTTATAAAGAATAGTTATCCATTTTTTTGCACATCTTTCTTCATGAAAACTACATTTCAGAAAAGACTAAAATAATTTTGAGCTGCAAATTATGACACTCAAATGAATTCACCTTTTGTTTAATTTTGAGGGCTTAATGCTCGTTGAGAATTACATACAAATCAATGTTTAATCAAAGCTTGCAAAGACACAAACTTTGCAACTCTTGTAGAACCTGGTCAATGTCAAAGGTGTTTATTGCCCATCCTAATTTAGTTCCAGTCACCTTACACCCACAATAACACTTTGGAGATTCGCCTCCTAGGACCAAGAGTAATCATGGTTCATTTGCAACGAACCGCAGACACCTTGAGACAATTGTATGGGCTTCCTTATTTCATGCTGTTTCGGAGTTAATAACGAATCTATTTGTGCGTGATTGCTCTGTGGTCAGACTAGTTATCGCCCACGTTGAGCTGGTACAATGTAAGAACGGAGAGCGACTTTGGTCAAGAAAGAAAACCCGCCGCCGCTGTTTTGTGTGGATGTGACGCATATTTTCCCCCAACTCGTTGTTTTTTGTATTCGTGTGTTTTTCTTTGCGTCATGTTTACCGCAAATAAACGTATTTTCTTTCCTGTTTCTTTCAAAAATAGGTGTGTTCGGAAATCTTGCCGGTGTAGTGCAAAGTTGGAATATGGTAGTAACTGATTAGCTCGGACCTCAGGACCGCAATCTCTTTAATTAGCAGATGAATATATTCATTGGCTTGGGTACTTATTTTAAGAAGACGAATGTTTTTATCATGCGCTGCAATTTTCATTTCTGAAGACAAAGACACTGCTAAGACAGGATGAAAAGATTGTAATTTTTGGTTTTTTGGATTTAGAATAGAATAAGTACTCTTTATTAGGTACTCCATAATATGAATTACGGATATAAATGTAAAATAGAAGGACTGTTTCTTTTTAAATTTGGATATGTTTGGATTTACGTGTTACTAGCTTCAGCCCGCGACTTCGTCCGCGTGAAATTTCTAGTACCCCGACCCACCCTGTCGCATCGCATCACCTGCCTGAGCTATCACTTTGTTTTCGCTTAAAGTTCTTTCTTACTTTTTCTTTTTGCTCGACTCTTAAGAGTCCTAGCGTTATGTTAATTAACCTATAGCCTTCCTCAAGAATTGGGCTATCAAATGCAAAAAGAATTTTACGAATCCGACCGGTAGTTACAGAGATTACCGCCTACATATACTTACCCCCCATACTTACAAACAAATTTTACCTCTTTATAATATTATTATACATAAAACAGATCCTACTTATTGATTTCATTGTATTGCTTGCCTAGGACTACACCAACAAAATCGCAGTTCTTTTCCATTTCAAGTACAAAGTCGGTGCACAATGTCATTGTATGTTCTGCGGCACGTTTCGACCGGTTCGTTTTGTGAACTAATCCGCTCAAATTACACCGTTTACTTACACTACAAAAGAACGTACTTGCTGTGCATGCTGTGCAGTGAATGGTATTCTGCTGAGAATAGGACAATCTTGAACTATTTTCATAAGTGTTTAAAGAGTTAGAAGTCGTTTAAGGTCAATGTTAAGAGGTTAACGCGATCTACATGTGACGCGAAGTCGAGCAAATTCTAGCTAACTAAAAACTGTGTCACTCAAGTCGGCCAGCTCGCTGTACGTACAGGCCGCTGTACGCACACATTCACACATCAGTCGGCCGACGGACGGTCGCCCATTACACGCGCAAACGGCAACACCCGCACATGGGACTCAGTTTTGTCTTGGTGTAGTTCCGTTTGACTTTTCTTATTCGTCCATGGTGATGAGGTATTCTATGCTCGTATCCTTATTCCGACACTAGATTTGTCTAAGTGCTCATATATCATATATGTATATATCATCATCATATATATATATATAAACGGCACGCGTCAACGGCAGAGACAACTGCAGCCGCCGACACTTGCTGTTGACGCGTGCCGCTCGTGTGTATGAGCACTAATTGTCTTACATCAAAAGAAAGGTACAGCTGTGTGAATTAGGAGGGAATAATATCGAACTATGAAAGTAACGTGATAGAAACTGTTGAACTATAACAGAGGAAAAAGGTCTTCACTTCATCATATAGTTTCTTGATCCTATATCACAATCCGAATGCTTCCCTCGCAAATCCACACATACCTATTTCCATTGCATTCCAGCCTGTAATATCTCACTGCCGCAAAACCTTTGATTTCCAAACTTCACTATTAAGCCAAGCGCACATTACATGCGCAACGGGCCGCAGCGCAACGCATTTTCATACAAAAAATTGTGGTGCGGCCCGCCTGTGCGTTGATTCATAGAAAATGTACGAAAGTCACGAAGGAGGATTTTTGCAATACGTTGCAAATGGCCCGCCCCAATCTGCGCTAGCCTGTATAGCCCTGTGCAAAATCATGCAAATGTATTTCCTTATTTTTGCTTTCTTCTGGCAACTTATAACTTGTCCACCCCGGCCCTTTAATGTGATTTAAACTAAATGTGTGCAGTGGGCGACTGAAGTAAATCCACGCTAATGCAATAACTGGCAATCTTCACTAATCTGACCGTGTGTCTGTCTGTCTGTCGTTTGAGAACGAGGACAATTGTTGGTATCCCTTATATTATGTTGTTCTGTTGCTATTCACGTTGACTTATTACATTTAATACCCGTGCCTCTTTTGTTCTTAAAAGGAATTCGTCATTGTAAGTCAGATTCGCTGGTCCGGTTTTTAAAGTATTGGTCGTTGAGGGCAAGCTCCTCAAATAACAGATTGTCTTTCGTTTCATGTCGTGCTAAAATGATTAGCCACTAGCCATTCATGAATATTGAAGTGACTTGGTTCTTTATTGTAATGTTAATGGTAAAATTGATAAGGAAAATAATCGCCTTTCGTCCAGATGCAACTGCTGGCCACCTGTTCCTTGAGGAATATAAGTTTTCACGATGTGCTGCGTACTCCCGTACGCAGCACATCGTGAAAATTACTAAAAATTACTACTCACCTCTGTTCGCATCGAGTTGAAAGATTTATCGTAATGTTTGTCCCTAAACCTGATTTCTACCAAGGTTTATTTTGCATTTGTTTGCCATTGAAATTAAAATAAATTTCTTTGACTCTATTTATTACATTTAACAGCTTCAGGTTGAAACGAGGTAGCTTTAGAAAAGGAAGTCTGGCTTAATTTGGGAGAGGCCTTTCCTCAGCAGTGGGAAAGGGTAGGCTAAATTTAAAAAAATCTGCTTCAGCAATCTCAAACCCAACAGAAATACATTCCTCCTAAATAAATAAACAAACTATTATAAAATATCAACTTTACTAACCTGGGCCTCAACAGAAGCCAAGAATATGGTGACAAAGTCCTTCCCCCCAGTAACACAGGTCCTCTTAGGCGCATCAGGTTCGAAGTCGTAGTGGGCCAGAGCAGCGATGTACCAGAAGACGGCGAAGACCAACCAGATGGCGAAGTGGACCACGATGGTGCCGATGACGATCCAGCGCCAGCGTAAGTTGATCTGGGAAGAATAGAGAAAGAAGTAGGATTGAAGGTCTTCGATAAATGCCTAAAGTGCAACCAGACCACAGTAGCAAAACATCGACCATCAACGTCGTCTATATATTACCTCTTAATATCATACAAAAACAAAACAGTAACACGTACAACTGTTACAATATATTTACACTGCGGTCTCTTTTTAGGTCTTCCCTACTACAAGTGTCTCGAAATAATTAAATGTGGTCGATCGACTGTGGTCTGGTGGCACCATATATTTATAAAGAAAAAAAATTAAACAATTTTTAGGAAGTTTTACGTAAATAGATAGTAGATAGTGCTAAGGGTAGCTACAAATAAGTACGCATTGTAAAATCTTAAAATAATTGTTTGAATTGTGATAAAAGGAATTGTAAACTATGTAATTATATTATAAAACATTATTACATTTTATTTCAAACAATATTAAATTAGATCCCTTTGTAATTAGCGACCCCCTCAAACGCAACGTTGTAAGGTGTTACCATGGTAACACCCTAGGACCATACTGTACAAGTAGAAATTAGCTACAATATAAATACATGAAGGTACTCATTATTATATTTATGTTATCTGATAATAAATGGACTATCTACTTTTCCGGAAATTTGAACTACTCAAGTACAATACACTAATGACAGGCACTCCCCTCGGAAAGATACAACGTATAGTCGAAGTAGGGTCGAAAAGGGGTTAAATACTATAATTAGTATAACACACAAGTTGAAAATTACAGCTATATTTTGATTAGTTTTAATTTTAGTAGACGTCGCTAGTTTTAAAATGACATACGGCTCAAGACTTGAATATGCTTGTTGAACACAATAAATATGTGTAAAACGTACTAATAAACTTAATTACAAACTAATTAATTTAAGATGGGTCAGATAGGCAGTCGCTCCATGTAAAATAAGTACTGGTATTCAGCTGCATCCGGTTAGACTGGAAGCCGAATCTAACATATTTAGTTGGGAAAAGGCTCGGCAGATTATTTTACAAGATTGTCTTCTCTACCAATAGGCACCCTTTTTTACTCCAGCCGAGACTTCTTACGGTTTACAGTTTAACTTTAATACATTTGAAAAATACAAGTTAATTCTAAAACTAAGGTCTTGGATTACTTATGAAGAACGGTAAATCGTAAATCCTAACTAATATTATAAATGCGAAAGTAAGTTTGTTTGTTTGTTACGCTTTCACACCAAAACGGATAAATGGATTTGAATGAAATTTGGCACACAGATAAACCATGATCTGGATAAGGACATAGGCTACTTTTCATCCTGGATTGCAGACGAAATCGCGGGCAACAACTAGTAAACTAATAAGGTAACACAATCTTTTACAGTGTTGTGAGTAAGAGAAAAACTACCTTGGTGTACTAAAATTACATTATTGTTTCTTGAAGTCAAATCATTCATAAAAAGGTTGAAATTCATCTAATAACTTACCAAAGTATGAAAGGTATCGTTCAGCAGCCGTATTCTCTCGAAGGGCACGTTGGAGATCAGCGCCACATTTTCCACGCCAGTCTTGGAGACCAGGCGCTTTGGGTGGTCGCCGTACCCTGGCCGGGTGCGGTGCGGGTGTCTGAAACCACTCGAAAACAAAATATAAATGAAAGCTATAAAGCTAAAGTGCTACAAGGGTCTTTTGGCGCTAGAATGACGTTGACTTGGGGGCGCTGTTGGTAAACCTTAAGTAAATTGTTTTGTGAAATGAATTGAAAAACAAGATGGTGGCGTTAGTTCCGTCTTTTAGTTACAGCAGCTTTAACTGGCCACGGGTCATTTAATAAACACCTCTTTGTCATAGGAGTCTCAGACAGTCCGCTGTGCAGGGCCTGCATGGAGGACGACGAAACAGCAGCTCATGTGCTTCTACACTGCCCGGTGGTCGCCACGTACAGGGCGAACTACTTCGGTAACCCAGGTACCCTACGTGAGATTGTCAGCAACACCAAGGCGTTGCTGGCCTTCTTCGAGGAGCTGGGGTGAATCGAATAATCGATTTTCCCATCCGTACGCAAAATATGTGCATTGACGTGGAGTTGCGGACACCAGCCCGTATTACCTATATATATTATATTACCTACACCTATTACCTTGCTGCATCTTTTGACACGTGCCAAAAGATCCGTGTACAGCTATACATTCTTGTAGTAACAACATATTCAATAATGGCGAGCAGCTATTTCCAAGTTAAACATTAATGTATTAGGTATTCACTTAAGCTTTCCGGAGCAAATACTCTAAATGGTGTTGAAACCAGAATCAAACGCTATTGTACAGTTTAGAAAATCTCAACAGTCACACACACAGACACAATGAGCGACTTTCATTTATTATAAGTATAGATATAGATGAACTAAGTGACTAAGTTTATTATTTGTCCGAATGATTCAAGAACGGGGTTATCTGTCGAAATATGTGTGCCTAATAGTTATGATACAGCATCCTAATTACGTAACACACTACCAATCACAATCTGAATTATTTTAAAGCTTATTGCTAATCCATTGCTTCATATGTTCGAAAAATTTGTCTGGTCAACAACGTAAATAACGCAATGAATGTTGTTGAACTGTCAAAATGAAACCCATTCCTACTTTTAGTGTATTACACAATTACCCCGCAGGACTATAGCCTCTATCAAATATCTGGAGGAAACATGAAGCGCGATCAGATTAGATCAGTCCAATTTAGGATGCATCATGAATGTGATTCTCATTTAGCAGGTAAAATGTTTTAACACTTGACTTACTTACAACTATATCTACTTGTGCTACATTACATTACAAGTAGAAATACTGTAGAAATACTAATAATGCTACATTACAAGTAGAAATACTTTCCTCATCTTCACAATCATTACTTAGAAATCACTTGTTCGTATTCTTCAACAATGTTTTCAACTGGAGTTCTTGTAAAGTGAAATAATTAACGCCATTTTAGTAGATTACGTTCTAAATGTATATTACCTAGTGACATCGACCTTAACACAAATCTGACATAATCCGTATGCCTAATAAGATAAACTATGCAAACAAAGCCGCGCGTACTAAGCTGTTAGCCATTGAAGAAACCTTGCTTCGGTCAAAGATGCGGGATATTTTTTGCCGTGTTCCAAATTTTTCTATCTACTTATCCATTCTACCAGAGGTACTCGCAAGGTATTTATTTTAGCTGAACCTCGATTTAATTTGTTAATATTATGGGTGATGCCTAACTGTATTTAAATTAGACGCTACGGAGAACAAGTTCTTCTAGTTGTTAATTCGGCAACCAATACTAATATTTTCATATGTTTCTCTTATCATTCTACTGTGATTCCAAAAGTGCGTCATTCGTGAGTACCATAATTAATGTAAAGCAAACGTTTCCGTTTGAGTTGACTGTCACTACATAAACTAAGATAACAACATTACTACTGTATGTAATAACATTATACATATTTAATAACATAAGCTCTGCCGAGATTTCAAGATCAATTTATGGTTTTTTTAACATATATCTTAAGTAAGAAAGGAAAAAAACTGTCTTCCTCCGAGAAGAATATCGTCAAATTATTCTTCTTTGACCACTGTAGTAAACGGGCCATAGGGAAATTTTCATCACCACCTTATTTAGCAGATTTCGCTGATTACAGTGGTTTTTGGGTGACAAGAGGGGTACTGCCTACCCTCTTCAAGAGACATAATAAAAATCTATAGACATGGAATAAATGAAATGAAATGATTTCTGTAAATAGGATATCGGAATCAGTTTTACACGTATATCTAAACTTCTAAACTAATAATTTAAAGATAACTGATTTTATGTATGTTTGTTTGTTACGCTTTGACGCTAAAACGGCTGAACGGATTTGGAAAACATTTAGTACATGGGTAGACCATGACCTGGATTAGGACAAATAATACTTTTATCCCGATATTCCCACGGGATCGAGACTTATGCGGGTGAAACCACGGACGCAGCTAGTTAAAAAATAAAATAAGCTGTATGGAGTCAACATTTCCTATCTGATTACCCTGAGAAGAAATGGCAAAACAATGTAGTAGTAAAAATAGTTAGTAGGTTTGAGCATACGAATATTAAACAGAATATTTACAACTTACTTATTGGGGACCACTTTCTTCTTCACAGGAGGTACATGATTGAAAGGCTTCATCACTTTCGGTGTCCTACGATCCATGGTCGACATACTTATTTCATTTTTCGACATAGCTCGATCAACTTTTGACACATTGTAATGATGATGATTGATAAGTGGCATGCTAAGATCGCTTCTTTGTAAATGCCGATCGATCCTCGGTAATACACGATCGCTTTTTGATTTTTCACTGCGCAAAGGCATCATTTTCATGTCTTGTTTCTTAAAATCTAAACTTGTTGTACTTTGAGTTATAATAATTTTTGGTAGTTGCTTTGATAACTTCCTTAGTCTGTCTGAACGTGGTTCTGATTTAATTGAATCCAGACTTTCGGTAGATTTTTCATTTTCAAGTTTGTAAACTGTTTTTGCTTCCATTTTTTTCTCAATTTGGTCTTCTTCTTTTTCTTTAATAGTATCATAGTCAGGATCATCTTTTTCTCTAAAAGTATCATAGTCATGATCTCCTACACAATTTGTATTGTCTTCGATATAATTTTTACTGTCTTTTAGATAGTTGAGACATTCATCGTACAACTGGTTTATTTGTTCATATTCTACGTCGTTTGTTTCGATTTCCATTTTGTTTATATTTCCAAGTTACTTATTTCGCAATTATTTAGTAATACAACAATTTTCTTTTTAAATTAATTTTTATTGAACGAAAATTTAGACTCACTTTTTCCACATGATTACCTACAAAACTCCAAACACATACACAGCAAAACAACTATCCCACATTTTAGAACCAATTCACACTCGCACAACAAAAGAATCACACTCACTCACAACTCAAAAAAGAATCGAATTCATTTAAAAAATTCAAATTCGGAATCTCATAACTCAAACACCACTTTCACGTATTTTTTGTGAGGAAACTCTCCATAGTTTCGTAACGCCGATGTCTTCACGTTATCTCGCTGTTATCACGTTATCTTGTGCTAATTGTGATGCGCGCGCTCTGAGCCCAAGATCTGAAGTGACCTTGCGCCGAGAGTATGTGGGTAATTCTGCAATGAGTTGTCGTCTTATATGCCTGTCTCACATATTTCTTTCCTTGTTAGGTACTGCTGTGAAATAAATGGTAATTTTTTTTTATTAAGCCTCGTTGTTATTTGAATCGGTTCTTATACAGATATTTTAAATAGTTAAGATTACTATAAAAAATAACTAGATACCTACTTATTGACTACTTTGTAATATAAAGTAAATCTCTTAGGTATATCTATCAGATATAATTGTGTAGCCCTATGTATATGTATCATTATGAAATCGAGTAATGTTGCTATTTGGATGACTTTTGCTTTAAGTACTAGATAAGTCATTGTTCATTTACTTACATCATGGTATAATAATATGCTTCGCCAGGTATAGCATTCCGAGACACAGTGGTCACGTGGGAGACACAAGCCTACGTCATCACCGCTGTGTTACCAGTAATGTGTAATAATAACTCCCCAGCCGCCTTTATTACCTGTGCGAATCCGATAAAACAATGAGGTTATAACTAACAATTATGTTGGTATAGGTTTAAAATGAATTGTTTTGTTTGATTAGGAAAACGAAACGACAATTTAAATGCTTTATATATATTTTTTAACAGTACGGTCACTGAAAATGTTTCCATAATTCTTGTTTTGTTGCAATAAAGTGGCAACTGGATAGTGACGTAAGCATGTGTCACTCCCAGAATGCCAGACCTTGTTTTTTTCAGACCATCAGCTGATATCTACTCTTACTACAGTGGGTGTGGGTATGGGTGTGTTCTTATATGTAAGTAATAAGAGCAAATGTATATATATACTAGCACTTCACCCGCGACATCGTACGCATTTATTTAGTATTTTCCGCTACAAAATTGAACACCCTCTACATATATCAACAGTATCCCCCCTATTCACACCGAAAGTGGTTGAGTTTTGAAAAATCGTTTGTGACTTTTGTATTATTTGAATTATAGGTTATTTGTAAAAAAAAAAGAGTTAATCAAGCCACGCAATATATATTATGTCCCCCTCTAACATTTGCTATCCCTTTTTCACTACGTCAGGGGTAGATTTTCGAAAAACCCTGATACACGTTATGCTTTATTTTTGGTCTTAAGTATAAATACCAAGTTTCGAGTTAATCAGACCACGCGTTAAAATTCTTCGAGTAGTTTAAAAAAACAAATAAACCACAAACTTTATTATTTATCTAGATAAGTATTTTTGCCAAGTTTCAAGTTTATTAACTCAAGGAATATGATTATTCATACAAACAAAATCCCTCCTTTTCATCACCTTAAAGTTCGAATTTCCAAAAACTCCTTCTTAGTGCTCCCCTAGATTAGATAAAAGGAGATAGATAAAAGGAATCCGTCTGCAAAATGTTACGTTCCTCGTCCCAGTAGTTCCGGCTGTGCGTTGATATATCAGTAAGTTTCTTCTGTTATATATAGAAAGATATATAGATATAAATAAAAATGAAATGCTGTTAGTTGGTAAGCGCATCACTTGAGCGGGGATAGACCGATTAATCTAGTTTTTGTTTTTAAAATGTTCGTAATAGTCCGAATTAGGTATTTATGGAAAGAAACATTGGAAATAAGTCCCGGATTTTTTTAAATTCGGGAAGATCTAGACGTCCTTTTTGCTTTGGGAGTTTTGTATAAATTATTGAAAATTGGACAGGACAACGTCCATTGGGTCAGCTAGTTGATAATATTTCTTAGTCTAAGAATAGACTTCCTTTTTAATACCTACCTACAGTTTCAGAATAACCCAAAATGGTAACAATACGAAAACCGTCTAAATTCAGAATGGCGGCGGCGTTGAAATTTATTTATCATTGTTATTTGACATCACCATGATGTGTTTACACTATTTTGTCAAAGTATTATGCGGTGTTGCGACTTTTGGCAGATTAAAACATATTACTTAGTATTATATTTTATATACATAATTTAAAAGCTGACAGTCTTAAAATAATAATAATAATATGTACAAGTATATAAAAAGGCGAGGCGAAAGAATCATAGGGTATCCAAAAATTCGTCCGCATTGCTGTCAATAGGAAAAGTGCCCAAAAGGCTGGTAGCATTGCCCGTTGTATGGCAATGCTGATTCTTTGGCCAAAAAATAAGTCAGCCCTCTGGTCACGTGAAGAGTCGACCAACAGTTTGGCGATGTCTCGAAGAACTAAGTGGGCACCCGGACCCCATGGCCCTAAAGTTTCAACCTCTTTTACTCCACATCAATTAACAAATATAATTACTTAGTGTATTTGCTAATTGATCTGGAGTAAAAGGAAATAATTATATAGATGATATATTTGAGGAAAAATAACGGTTTATAAGTATTAACTACCGCAGGGTTATCGTGTTGAACTGTTTTTAACTGCTGCTCATTGTACGCTTATATAATTTCTAACGTAATGCTATATTAAGTTCCGAGTTGAGCTGCACGATTACTGACAAATGCGTGCACTGACTGGACAGATCTACTCAATCTGTGTGGTTCTTTCTTCAAAAGACCATTTCAGACACTAATCTACATGGTCTTCACATGATCTGACCAAGATTATGTCTGGACTTTAAAAGAGACTGTGACCTCTGAGTTTGTCTCGGCCTTTCTTCTCAGAGTGGTCAGATAGGAAACGCCGACCTCATCTAGTTTTAAAAATATGATTGACGTGTAAAAGTGTTTGTACAAACCTGCTTACAGATATAAAATCATTTATCATTTATTATCGTGCACGTCCACGTCTCGGCATCACAATAAAACCGGGAATTAAAATGTATGGAAATACGATGACGCTTTCTTTCCGACCACGATAACGTTATAACGTGCGTATATTTCCATACATTTTTTGGACGTGGCCCACTTGATGACGTGTGAGTGTACCTATAGTACACCACGTCACAACGTGGACGTTAGAAATTATAAAAGAGCGTTATGAACAAGAATTAGTGGAGCAAAGTGGTGCGTGTGTATCGCGTGATGCCAAGATTTTAGTAATTTATAAGCTGGTGTTCCATATTGCTTCAATAATTGCTCAACCACCTGTGTGTTGTGTCAAAAATTTCCCGTGTATGAGCAGCCTTATATGTATACAGGCTGACTTCTAATTCATCCTGTATATATGTCTAGCACTTAGGGCTCTTTAGTCTCTGCCCGTGTAAGTGTCCGCAAAGGCCATAAGATTATTTTATAATTAACTTTTATAATATAATAAATGGTTTACCGCCGATGGGCTATGAAAAGACTATTAATAGCCACTAGAAACATAAGGAAATAAATAAAAGATATATTTAATAGGCATAACTTTATTATTGCCCGTTAATATTACATTTCACATACATTATGAATAGTGTTTGGTGTTCATTGTCACACTCACTCACACACTTGCTTAGAACTCATTTTTTCAATTGAATATTTTACGGGACATTTATATTTAGGTTATTCAAATCATCCCGTAAAATAAATATTATTTTTTCATAAACAATATATTATATTTTTTATTTCAATAAATATTCGCGAAAAATTTGCTCATTATTAAATTAAGTGAGAAGCTCATTGCTTTGATTTTTGAATATTGTATTTTATTCCCACAATATTATATTATAATTTTGAACTTTGGCTTCATAATAAGTAGATAATAATTAAAAAAAAAAAACAAAACAAATCCTTTGTTTTCTTCTTATGAAAATGATTAATATTTAAAAAATAATAAAGAAGTATGCAGACATAATAATAATCTGTAAATCTCCGTAAATATGTTTTGTCAGTAAATACAATAAGACTTAAATGATTTATAATAATAATAATTTTACAGTTAAATAAAATATTTAATAGATCTTATAATATTATAAAAAGATTAATATATTTTTACATTTAACTAAAAACATCGTGAAAACAAATATTTAACGACATTACATATTCTAATTTATTAGCTAGAGAAGGAAGAATGACAAATAATGTTGTCAATTTAAAAACATATTTTATATATTTCAAAAGAGCTTAAATATTAATACCAGAATTTTCCCATTTACGTAGACGATAGGATTTTTATTCAGATCCCTGAATGGTTTTTAATAGGTAATAAATAGTTACTATTTATATTTTTTCGTAAGATAATTCTTCTGAATCATTTATAAGTACCACAGTAGACTATGATACAACTTAATATATATTTTTTGACGTTAAATATAAATATGTTGCGTAATATTGGTATGTAATTACATATTCTTACTCTTACTCGTATCTTCTAGCCACCGTTAAAATAATAAAACCGTTCGAGGTATATTATATCGAATTTGGCATAAAAAATTGACATCAACGTATTTTAATTTGGCAATAATTTTAAATGTTCTACACACCGAATTGCATACAACGAATTATCTGGATAACAATAGCAGCAGCCATTTTATTTAATTTTTTACACATTTTTGGTAAACTATTTTATGAATTGAACTACTTATTTTTATTAAATAACTAAATATTAATTTACACTTATCACCAAATATTTTCCAGTCACATTGAGAAACAGTGCCTAAGCCCACGTTCGCACGGACGTAAACAAATCGCGGCGGGATTTTATCGCACATTGGTTTTTCAATGCTCTGCGTAGCGTCGAGAGTTGAAAATCCAACAGTGTGTTTTTTAGATGCGCTGGGACGCACTCTGTTAGACCGAGTTGAAAATCCAGGGTGCAGTAAAATCCAACCGAGATATTTTTACGTCCGTGCGAACGTGGGCTAACAGTATCCTTGGGAAAAACCTATTTATATATTTATTTTTATATATATTTCGGTTTTCTTTCATATAATTTGGTCTTCAAATATTCTGAATAACTTATTTTATATTATATAATTATTTATGTAGCGGTTTACATGGACATCTCATAGAATTTAATTTTTAAATTAAATATCATCTATCTACGATATATATATATTTACTTCAGGTATCGAGGTGACCACATCTCTACTTTTATACGTTTTTTTTTTTCTATATTTTGTTTTAATTCGCCCATAATACAGGGTGTAACGGACATCGACGCGCAAACACGAATCAGTAGGTAAAAAATGATTCTAGCATCACCGGCAATGAATATTTCGTCAATTATTAGAAAAGAACAGCAGTTTCATACAAAAGTGCATCTACACCGCCAAAATATATAGGACAGGTGATTTTGTTAAGAATCATGTGAAAGAAGAAAAAAGAAAAAAAGAAAATACATTTATTTGCGGTAAACATGACGCAAAGAAAAAACACACAAATACAAAAAATAACGAGTTGGGGAAAAATATGCGTCACATTCACGCAAAACGGCAATCGCTCAGCATAATGCTACGACCCTATGCGAGACAGAGCCCCAGCGCTGGTTTTCAGCGACAGCCGGCGCTGACGTGATGACGTCAACCAGTGCAGCATACGAAAATTAAAAATAAACATTAAAATAAGAAATAAAATAAATACACTATAACCTAGTGTAATGTGCTGAATTCATAGTAACAGTTTTCGCGTCGATGTACCTTACAGCTTCTATAATATAGGTTGTTTTAATACAATACAATACACGCTAGTACAATATTAATAGACATTAAAATAATATTCTGATAGTGGCCTTTAAATACTAGAAAATAAATATGGGATCGGTTGAATTTTGTTTTCTTGAAAAATACTCAGTAGGTGAAGCACTCGCACAGTTATAGTCTTGTTGATGTTTTTCTCTTTTTAGCATTGAAGCTGCTAATCGTGGTTTCTCTCTCTTTTATCCTGAACAAATTGTTTTTGAGTGGCATTACTTTTTAACAGGATAATTATTATACTTCGTTTAAAAACAAGTTGCCTGATGTTTGAAGAGAGGCAGTAGTATTTTCTTGTTGTGTTGCTTTGGTACAGTCACTCTCAAAATGATGTACAATTAAGTACCCAATGTGTAATGTTTTGTGGCTACACATTGAAAAATTATTATAGGGAAATATTGTAGACAATTAAATGAATTCTTGTCGATGAATACACCTTTTTGAAGCTGACTGTACTTTGAATAAAATATAATCATTATGGTATAATAATCTGGTTTTCAGCCGCATTTTATTTAACATGACTGAAAAATATGTTCTAAATAGTTTTTCCTATTTCTGCCTACGCTCAATGTTAATAAAGGTAATTTATCTTAACTGGCAGCAATGTTTCATAATCTCACTTTTCTTATAATGTATTATTTTCATCTTGCCGCTTATATTTGCTAGGTTTTGGCAAGAATGGCAAATTAATGTTATGTTTCAATATACTATACTTATATTAGTATATTTATGATTAGGTACGTTATCGCACAAATATATATAGTTATAAATTTGGATAAAATGCTTCAAACTCAATAGAAGAGTGAATACATGGAAAATTCTATATCTAAGGTATGGTAATGTGTCACAACCCTATCATAAACTCTGAAAACACAACCCTAGGCAACAAAAACCATGGTTTCTTTACATTTAACAATTAAATAATGAATCATTTCTGTTAACATTATTTCATATTAACTAGTTTACTTGATTATACTTTATTTTCTCCATCAGTTTTGAAATTTAGAAACACACATACATACATAAACTCACGCCTCCTTCCCATGGGGGAAAAATTATAAAATAAAATAAAAAACAAAATAAAAAATAACCATTTATTCGTGAATAAAAATGAAAACAAAGAGAAATATAAAATAAAAATAATTTACAACAGAAGTGAAAGTTTTTTTAAATAAAAAGTAATAAAACCACAACGTTTTATCATGTACTTTACAGTATCTATATAAATGTATATTTATACATATGTCTATTAAGTATACAACGGTATAATATCTATTTATTACATTATATACATTGAGAATATTGCCACATAAAATATGACAAGGTGAATACTTTTTATGTTCAAACAAAAATTAAATAGTAATTATAAAACTGGAATGACAAATAAATTTATTAAAATTAAAGTAGGATAATCAAATATAGACCAAATAGTTAGCATTATATTGCCGTAATACAAGCTTAAATGCATTTAATTTTATTTATTTTAGAAATGTTTACACAACTATTTTATGCAATATATTTTATTTTTATTAATTTTTTCTGCATGAAAACTATTCACCGCACTATTATTTTATCGACAGTATTCACAAGCAACAACATTATTTAAAAATCACATAAAATCAACAGTTAAAACTTACGGTACACTAACTACGATTATTTAAATTCAAACTAATCCTTATTGGTATCGATAAACCAATCGATAAAACTTATCAACATAACATTCACAATGAGTTTAAAGCGATATGTTGTCGAATTTACAAAACGATAAATTGTATCGATAAATTCAATTGATTTATCGATATCGTTAAATTTTGGAATATCCTTACGTACGCCTCTTACGCGTTATTAAAGTCCCTCGGTCTGATAGCGCCTTTCCTGAAAATGGCAAAATAAGGAAAAGATAAGAAAATAACTTCCGATATGTTAAAATACAGAATTATTTTTATATTATCCCAGAGTATTATTATTAATTAATATACTGACTTTAGAAATCATGTTAATAACAAAGATACATTTTTGGTTATCGCAGAAGATAATGAAGCAAGTAAATTCTGAACAAAAATTGCCATGGTTAATATAAAACAAAAACAAAATAAGTATTCACATGCAATTTGTAAGAAAATCGAAAAAAAACTTAAAGGTGGTAACGCGAGATGACATGCTGATTCTATGTATTCTGTATGAAAGAAGACATGCTGTACGGACCCCAAATAAATTGGACTAAGGACAGCAGAATGAGTGCTGATAACGGTACGTAAATGTTTTGATAAACATGATTAATTAAACTAAGCAAAAAGTATAACTGATGAATAATAATGTTGATGAATATAATAAGTAAAATTGGTAGTGGGGGCAGTTTCAATAAAATTACTGAAATAAGGTACAGGCAAAATAATGATATGTTGGGAATTTAAATGAAACGACAGAATAACACACGAGTTTAAGTTCAAGGACGTGAAGAAAAGGACTAATTGAAATATGAATTATTTTATTGATGTGAGGAACCGAGGTGGTAGTCTTACATGAATGAGGTTCAAACATACAACAAAGACAATATTAGTTATTGGATGAATAAACGACATGAATGTTGAAATAAATGAATTGTTAGTAAATTTCGTACCATTGTGCACAAGCGCTAGTGAGGTGCTGTACTGGCTACACGTTTGTTGTGTATCTGTGGGTTAGTGGTTAGAATTGTTAGTTCTTAAAATTAAACAATGAATACTCTATAATAATTATATGGTACATATACAAAGAAAAAACACGTTAGTCTCCCGCGCACTCCATAATATTTGTGACCTCTATCGATAACTTAGTTCCGATCGCTAGTGCTGCCCGCCCGCTGATAGGGTTGGGACCATTGGATTGTCATTATCAGAACAGAGATACGTTAGTTACAAGCATTTACATACAGTTAGTAAGAAACAGGGTGGTTAGTAGAAGGATGAGGTTAATCACTTCTCATGGAAAAATAACGTCAATTTGAAACTAATTGGAGAAATAATAACAAAACTGTTACTATAAATTTGTTAATGAGTTCATGGTTGTGTTTATTTAATTTGTAGAATTAATACCTGAAATATTCACCAATATGGAACATAATGAACTAACATGACATTATAATTCAGATCAATAATGAAGACATCAATTTTTTTAATCAGTATTTTAGTCAACCATCTCAAATGTTTTATTAACCTTTCGTATCCACGAACGTGGATCCACGCGAGACACAATGGCTTTTTAATTGTGTCTGTAATTACGGCATTCAACCGGTTAAAATCAAGAATTCAAGCCCTTGAAAAATTATCTAAGCTAGTGTTCTTTCCATGATGAGCAAATCCAAGCAACTTTGAACCTTATGCCATCACAATAAGTACCTGTCACGTGGGGTGATGACATCCTCGTCCGAGTCGAGGTCGTACAGCTCATCCCGGACGTAATTCCTGTTGGCGAAGCCTCCCATGTCCACTGGAAATAGACAAAAAAGAAAAATATATATTAGTTCTATGACGAGGAGTAGGTACGCACTCAGTTTTGAAATATAACGCAGTGACCCGGAGCATTGGAACGGGGGCCTTACTCTCTAAGTCCGTCAACAAAGATACGGGCCCATCCGAAAGCACTTCGATACTTAGAAGCGAACCCTACTCCCGATTAATTAACTTTTCGGACGGCAACACCACATCGGGAGCAAGGACAACTGTCTAATCGTGTTGTCATTAATTTTAGCTCAGGCCCCGAATTAATATTATGTCCGCAAGTGATACGGAGTAGGAACCGCCCGTAACTTCGGTCGAAAGTACGGACTTGGGCTTAGGGAGTAGCCCCCTTCTCTGTATAAAAGATGGATTTTCACTGCGATGAGGCAATTACATGCCGATTCTATGTATTCTGTCCATTTAAGAATATTAAAAGAACTCCGAGCAATATAACGGTTACAAACAGCCCTTAAGACGGTGATGCTGCGCCGATCCGACTTGCTAATATAATTACAGTCTCTGCCGATGACGGAAGATGTACCAAAGTTCGAAGCAGGTTTTGGTTTCTTCAGCTGAGCCCGTTTTACTGCATCATCTATGTCACTGCAGTACCTGTGCCCTTGTCGGACCGGGCAAGGTTTTTGTTCCATGCTGTACAGCTCACCTCTGGTCGAGTCGTCGTACTTGTCATCAGCCCACTTGTAGTCGTTCTCGGAGTAGAGCGGCGGGAGCGTCTGGTGGGGGGTAGGGTACAGGTCCAGGTGACGCTTCTCATTCTGTATGCTGTCCGTGTCGCCGTACACTGGCATTCTGGTAGGATAAAGAGGTTCTTTAGTATAAAGAAATTGAAATTCTGATTATACGGATCAGGATAGTTTGGAGTAACAAAAAGGGTTTGAAAGTTTAGTTATTTATTTATTTTATTTTAAATTATTTTTTAAAAACGTTGCCCCACACTAGGAGTTTCTCTTGTATTGAGGGTGCGTTTACAAACATTCAAACTCACATACACAAACAGCCAGACCCGGAACAACTACTTGTAGGTCATACAAATATTTGTTCCGTGCGGGAATCGAACCCGCGACACGCAGCGAAGCAGTCAATCGCTTAACCACTGCGCCAACCGTGTCGTCAGTTCCTGGACTAATGCAGTTTTACAGATCCTGTCATGATTCAGACGCCTAATAAATTAGCCTTGAGGTGCTGAAGGCCCTAGCATTGATTTTGAGTTAAAAGTTAAAGCTAGTAGTTTTTTCTGAGTACCAAAATATGGTTTAAGTTTCTGATTCTAATCCAATATGAAAAAATGCGTTTACATGTCTATTGCTATCTAGGTTAATTTGATAACGTGTTCACTATTAGGAAACAGGTCAGACTTTCTTTCTCTGTTATAAGCAGTACTTCCAAACTTTTTGATCTTCATCATTAGTAAACTAAGTCACCCAAATTAGCTTTAATGTTATTGCATCAAAGTAACATTCTATCCAGCTCACCTAGTATAATCCTCGAAGCAGCTGAACCGCCACAGCGCGAAGGCGAGCATGGCCATGGAGACCAGCACCCCGGCGGCGATCACCAGCCACACCGTCAGCACCGTGCTGTCCGACGGGACCGCGTACTCCTGCCGATGTTAGTGCAACAGAACATTGAGCCAAAACGATAACAGTCGAAATACGAAGGAAAATACATAAGGTATAGTACACTGAGGTTAATATGGCCCATCGGCTTTAAGAAAGAGACTATCACACAGGTATGAGCGACAGAGGCGGCAATCAACACATCTGATCTTTTTCTAAATATAGATGTGTCATATTTACGCCCGGTGACTGCAAAGAGGCAAAAGTTGTTATACAGGGTTATTTGTAACACGACGTATTCCGTGCAGGACGTCATAGTAGGGTTAAAATGCAGCAAATTAAGCCGTAATATGTCAAATTACAAATAATGCTGTATATAAGATGGTTTAAGTCATATCAGCACATGATTTTGGCACGTAAAGATACAAAGCAGCGTCAAATTTGATAAACACAAAAAAAACTCATACACAATAGTTACATGAACACAAAACTGGTGTTGCAGAGCTTACGTTACTAAGATAATTGTAACAAGATGACTAAGTGACATTAGAGATACGTTTGAAGAGCCTCTCAGAAACAGTTATCATATTAAGGGACCTACGAGTGGCACTACTTGACCAGTAGGTCCTACAGAAGAAACGGGAGACAATATAGCAAACCAGAAAACTGTCAGATCCAAAACAAATAAAAATGCCAAACCTACCGTGATACCCAACGAACGCAGCCTCTCAGAGAACTCCTCCTTGATGACATAGCTAGTCCACATATCGTCCAAGTCTTGGGCATTAAGTCTCGGCTCTTCTGGCTTCTCCTCATAATGGAGGGGAACCCCAAAGGTCACCTCCACGCAGTTCTCATATTCGGGCCACTGGATGTTGCAGACAGCGGTCCTGGTGATCTGTGTTACTTCCAACCTGGAAAAGATGACATAAACCTTTAGAAAAACTACTAAGAATCTACTTTTTCTGGATTTTGGATGTCGGTAAAAATAGCCCCCGCCTGTGCCAGTTTTATTTCACGATGATCGAGAGAGCACTCCTTTTCATAAAAGATATCTCCATAGCTAAGGTAACACTGCTTAATTTCATGAATTATTACTATTAGCCTTGTACATATTCAGTCGAAACGAATTTCTATGCTACTTTGTAAAACAATAGAGGAGTCTAGACAAATTTTTGTAGCAAGATAAATAAAGAAAATATCAAGCTGATCGAAATGAACACCTGAACGCGACAGGAACTACTTTGATGGCATAAAAAAGAGGAGGCCTGTGCCCAGTAGTGAGGTTATAGAAGCTAAATTTAATGACGACGATGTTATTATTCATGATAACGTAACTAAAGCCACAAGTAAAGCAAGAGAAAATATTTAATGCGTAATATAAATTGATGGCGCGCTGAACATAAACAAAACCGTCGATAAACGTACTCATGCGATCTTATAATAAACCAGTGTTTATCTCCTGTTCGAAGGTCGTGTTCTATGATTTATGTTTTTAATACATCTTCAGGAATGACGTCTTTGAAGATTTAATCTAGCTTGAAAATATCGGTAAAGTTGCACAAAATTATGGAAATAGTTTGCATGCCATTGTGCAATAATAACTATTATTATAGGTGATAACATGGGTAACTAAGTCACAATGGCATCCAATTTCTTGCATGTTACTGTGTGTTACTAGCAATTTTCTCTACATCATCACTTCGAAATTCGGACAGTTTAGAGGTGTGGACGATGAATTTTGAAAACAAATGAATTTGCTTTCGAATCATGTCGCTTGAGTGTGGCTGGAAGTGAACTTTTCAGAATTAGAATACCAATATTGTATGACAAGATAATGATCGCGATATCTTCTACGACTATTACTTGTAGCAGTCATTGAGAGGCCCATGTTTAGCAAACATTTACAGATACAATGATAAGATTAGAATTGTCAATTTTCTAGTTAATTAATATCAACATGTCATCAGTTATGTTATAAATGTCATGTAATAGAAAAAATGCCTAATTAACATTAACTGGGAACAAATCCGGACCTCGGGCTTGCTACTGCCAATTTCTATTTAATTAGAACTCAGTACCCCACGCTCAGCAATTTCTTCGACCAGGCTTTCTAGCAAGACACCATTTTCAACATTTAATTCAAAAATAAATTGTGGTACGTTTCGTATAGAGCACGTACTTGTTTCTGCTATCTTAACCTAACCAGTGGTGTTTAACTTAATATATAAACCTACACATAATATCACGTCAGTAATCCCCGAGGGGATAAGCAGAGGTGTGCCTATAGTACTCCCATTTTTTTCCAGTTATGTTAAGTTCCATGTAATAGGGGGCGAGCCTATTGCCATAAACCGGGCACTAATCCAGACTCCGGGCTGCTACTGAGAAATTTCTGATAGAAGAACCCAATAACACTTTACTCGACCTGGGTTCGAACCCAGGACCTCATACTCAGTAGTAGCGTTTGCGACCACTGAATCAACGAGGCAGAATATAATAATAGACACAATATAACTGCAGCTATTCAAGATCCATTAACATAATCAGCCTATAATGTTCCCACTGCTGGGACACAGGTCTCCTCTCTTCGAGAGGGAATGGGCTGTATTTCACCACGCGGGCCCAGTGCGGGTTGGTAGATGTCACATATCTTCGAATTTTTGGTTCTAGGACATGTCGGTTTCCTCACGATGTTTTCCTTCACCGTTTTGAGAGCAGTGGGGAGTTTATTTACACAAAGTAAAGCGCTTGGTTGGGTTAACCATATAGATCCATTAACATATAATATAATAACAGCGGCAAGTAATTAACTGACTCTAGACTATACAGTATTATACTAACTATATATATAAATAGATATTATTGTCTTGCACAATGAATGACGCACAGAGACATAAATAAAATTTATTCTGACTCTGTCAACTTCAAATGATATGTAAGTAAGTACCAGTATAATCTATAAAATATCTTAGAGTTTTTCCATTCGGATGCGATCAAATACCTACCTTCTTGAGAGGAGAAACATCAATAATTTTCTGTTCATCTCGATGGTTCACTACTTTGTGTGTACTAACATAACTATATGTCATCTTTACTGTAAGTACGTCCAGGATTTCTATAATAGTAAAATCGATTGGTGATCGATATATCTATCAACTGTGGCGTCGTTTGGCAGATTACTGGCAGAGTTTCAATCAATTGTCTTACGAGTGATTTTCTTTCTAAGTGGCATCTTTTAAGTCTGCATGTTGTTATTAGCTCTAAAAATAATGCTTTAGCTCATCTTCCTAGCTTTATCTATTGCCACGAGACGAATAAAGACATTACATTCTTTGTTATCTGCTTTACATGGTCTTTAAGTAATGCGTTTTGATTCTCCCCGACCGAATCGAAACCTTCTCGAATCGAAGACGCCAAAATGTTACTCATAGACATGCAATAATAACATGATATTTATCTAACAAAGTCACTCAAAATGTCTTTCACTAATACAAGTTCTCTATTCCTATTGTTTATCGCAGACAAGTTTATCAATAAGGTCTTATCATTCGTTTGGTGCTTATCAATTCAATGACGTGAATATACAATTACTGTACGACATTATTTTGCACTGTTTTGTGTGCATTATCTAGATATTTCTTTGGTTAAAAACGATTATGGAAAATACTACCTAAACCTTGACACTTTACCTCAAATAAGACTAGCATTGCTCGCGTATCCGCCCGCAGAGTCTTAATTGTACAGAGACTTATAGAAAATACCTACAAATTGAAGTACCAATCACTAAAATCCAATAAGAGGTTCTCAAGTTATAAGTGCACTTACAAACAGATATACAGAAATACATGGACAAAGATTTCTATACCGCCCGCTTTATAATACGCAGCTTTGATACTTCCATACCATACGCATCTCTGCCGCAACGCAGCATTGCCGTGTTAAGTTCGAAAGGGCACAAGTGCCGGTTAAAATTCAGGCACTTAAGACTTTTGCACTTTTTCTACAAGTAATGGGCGCAATGCGATATCACGTACCCATATCAAGGCACGTTCATGTTACGCGGACATGAGTTACAAGATATTACAATTAAAATGGGTTTACATAACAAAACTATTTATCTATATTAGACGGTAAGCTTTCTAAAGAAAAAATAAATAGAACAGAGTGTCGTGGAGCAACTTGGGAAAGGCCTATTTCAGCAGTACACTACCATTGGATGGGTTTATGACCAGGTTTTCTTTTTTGGGTTTGCCTACTCTTAGTTGTGACCCTTAGAGGTCATGGCTACTTAACCGGACTATCCTGTGGGTGCCTTAAGATGACTCAAAGCCTCCAGCCAGGGGCGAATTTCTTAAATTATTAGGTGATCGCACCCTGTGCAGTACGAACCTCGGCGTAGGGCATCACGGAGGAGAGGACAGCAAGGTGGGACAGGCTGGACAGAATTATTTAGAGAATTATTATTGTCAGGGGAATTTAAAGCTACAGGCGCAGCTACGGCGCGGGCTGGCGCTTCGTCGAGCAAGGGTCGAGAGGGGGGGATGATCAGGTAAAACAGACCGCCAGTACTTATTCTAAATATTAAAAACTATAAAAACACTAATAGGGAAAGAACTGCCGTGATTCATAATAGCAAACTGTAATAAATAAGTTTACCTAAGCCAAAGTCGTTATTAGTAATGCGCTGCTTCATGTGATAGATAAGAAATACGTCGTATGTTTGCTAATTGCACTATAAATCGGTAAAGATAAAGCTAAAATATACAAGTATAAAGTGTTCGATAAAGAAAATCAAACGAAGAGAGTGCTCTATTTTTGAATTTTCGGTAGAGATGACGAAATTATAAAATCATGCAAATAGGTTTCAAACACTCACCAATAACATACTCTTCGAGGTCCTTAATAAATATTTTATACATTATTCTTATATCTGTAAATCTAACATTTATACTAAGTGAGACGGATTCCATCTATGCTATGAGGACTTTACACTTATCATATCTAAATTGTCTCTCTGATACATTCGTTTCTCTGTGGCCAGTCTTAACATCCATCGCGATATGTCCATGTAGGTTTCAAGTATCGATGCCAAAATCTACACAATCTAAAATGTACAGAGTAAAAAGTTAACTCCCAATCTCATACAAGCTTTTCTTCTGTAAATTTCACCGGTTGGTTCACTACTTCAATAGCATTGTCTGTCGTTACGTCAACTTTAGCTGTATCATTATTATTGTAATTATCTTTCTTTATAATATCAACCACTACCTCGTCTGGAGTCGCTTCATTATTATTATCTACTTTAGGCTCTTGGAGATTCAAATCAGTTTTCTTCTTGGCACCCTTAGTGCTGTGTAACTTCAGTTCATTATTAGATACTTGAGGATAGTGATGCAATATCGCAGTCGTGTTAAAAGTAATTTTACCATACTTAACTATCTCTGTAGGTCGTTTTGCATAACTAGTACTAGGCACAGCTAAGTCTATGGTCTTTTCAATATCATTATCAGGTGTGTTCGCAGCGCTATAATCCTTCGTCTCTTCTATTAGTCCTAAGGCTATGTGTTTACTTTTCTTAATATTTTCCATATAACTATTGTGAAGGTTCATATCTACAGTGTTATTTTGTTTGAGTGGCAACGAGTTTGGCAGCCGGTGTTGTCTGTCCTCGGCTGTGTATCACAATTGTTTCTGATTAGGGTTCTTGATTATTTGGTCGTTAGCCGCGGCGAGATCGCGCGCGGCGTTTGTTAGCTATGTCTGAGACTGAACCATAGAGATGCTGGTTGTCTCAGTCACGATGGTTGGCGCCGGGAACTCGTCAGTAGTCGAGTCATAGATCGGGAACTCGCAACACATCACGAACTTCAAAAATCTCGGTACTTCCACGTAAATTGCAGGTGGTATCGGTATCAAGGGCGACGTCGATGCCTTATAATACAAATAATCTGGGTTATCTCTGTATTTTTCGTCCGCGGATCGTTCGAGCAGTGGTATGCCAGATAAGAACAGTATGATCGCTGTCGTAAATAATGGTGATAGTATCGCGATCCATTCGACGCCGTTTATCACATTTAAAGATATTATGAAAATTCCCCACCAGAGAACCACTTCACCAAAGTAGTTAGGATGTCTTGACAGTCCCCAAAGGCCATCGTTGCACCATTTTCCTTGGTTCGCAGGCTCCTGCCTGAACGCAAACTTTTGCAAATCAGCATACGTTTCGATCAACAGTCCTATGACAAAAATTCCTGCGCCAGCCGAATCCAAAGTTGTCATCGTCTTCGGCGACTTAGGGAAGGAGTGATGTGGCGAATTCATAATAATAACTGGTAAACTCACAATATACACCCACACTGCCTGAAACGTGTAGAACACTGCGAACCTTAGCGTATTGCTCTTACGATCCTCGAACTGTTTATCTCTACCTATATGGTAGATTCTGTAGATGAGGTAGCCAGAGAGTCTGACGCCCCAGAGGCACACGAAGGCAGTGACCATCAGCTGCCTGCTGTCATAACTCTTGAGGTGGGAGCCGCCTTGACCGAGAAAGAAGGTAAGCAAGGCTATAATAATAAAGTTAGCCCCGCCAGTGAAGTCAGTCACTTTATCATTCTGGAACAGCGAGGCTATAGTAAAGAATAATATTTGCATAGCCACTGTGACCATCGCGCTTATAGCGAAGTTGTTCCTATCTATCAAAGGCTCCATTCTGTATATTTGACACTAAAGTCTGTGTTTGGCATCAGGGAACGTTCGAATCGATTCGTCGCAATGCTGCATTTTGGAATATCACTCTTATTCTTAACATGTCTTTTTTGTACACATTATACACGTTTAACACTTCAATGACGCACTGTTATCTTTTTAGTGTATTTATAATTCGTTTTTGTATATTATTTCGTTGAAAAAGCGGTTTTATAAGCTCGTCTCTTAAGCTTTACTGAAATAGATTTGACGTTTGTAGCGCGCTTGCGTGAAGCTCCGTTTCACGCATGCGTACCTTGCACCGCTCAACAAGAATTATGAATTCCTTAATTTTCTGTACCTACTTTTAATAGTTTTATTTTTCTGTTTTCTTAAAAGATTTTTGTATGTTTTTTACATTTTCTTTGTACACTTCTTCCAGTAAATAGGTATTGTTATTCAAATTGATACGTAACTGGGTCAGTATGACGTTAAGATACGAGAATAGAAATACTCTTGTCCGTATGTATATATTACGTATGTATAGCGCATAGTTCAACGTTGTATGCGACAATGTTGAGAGTTCCGCATTTAGAATAATTAGTTCATTTTATCTTAACGCTGCAAAATTCAAAGGAAATGTGAGAAGCATTAAAGTTCTGGATTTTTTAAGAGAAACATGAGAGTTTGCTATAAAATAATAGTATGCAATTTAGCATTAAGTGCCTACCTGATATTAAATACACTCATCAAGTGTTTAGGGATAAAGGCATTTATAACAAATATTTTATTGCCCTATTGAAATAAAATAAAAATGTCTATTTAGATTGATTAAATAAAATGTAGATGTAAATGTGTGTAGATCGACGAAGTAGTCTCTGCTTTTGTATTAATAAAGACTTTTCGCGATTTTTGCTATTGCTGGATTTTTCACCATAGTTAATCCTGACATTACAATGTGTTAAAAATATTTGGTAAAGCTCTTCTTTGAAGCATATCCCAAGCGTGCTAAATGGGATTCCAGTCTGGCGATTGAGCAGGCCATGGTAGGACGTTGATATTAGCTGCGGCCAGTGTGTTTGCAACGACTCTGGCAGTTGGTGGACGTGCATTATCATGCATAAGCCGAAATGAAGCACCAAATTGGGTCCGCAAAGGAATGACAACATCTGATACAATCGTTTCAGCGTAAATCTGTGCATTGAGAATCCTCTGATCCAAATCAGTCCGGTTGTTCTGCCGATCAAAATACCCGCCCATATCATGATAGTTCCACCACTGTATGCATGGACTTCTTGGCATGACTTTAAACGTTTTGTCATCCAGGAGTAGTCCAATACCGTGTACGTCTAGTATCTGGCCTCATACCTAAGCGAGATTGGTCAGAAAAATACACAAAATGCTACTCTTCTTCTGTCCAATTTCTGTATTCACGAGCCCATTGTAAACTGGCTCTGCGATTGCGGGTCTCAATATGTGGTACACGTAGCGGCCTTCGGGAACGGAGATTGACTTCATGCAAGCAATTTCTTATAGTTTAATCGGTTATGGGATGTTACCCTGAAGAGCTATGCAGCCTCGTAACCAAAATCATCGCGGTCATTGTACGATTTCGTCGAGCAGTAATTTGTATGTAACGATCTTGTCTGTGTGTGGTGATGCGAGCGTCGCTCTGCCACGCTGCCAGTGATGCGGTAAAGTGTCCAAAGTCGACTTATAAAACTCTGCTTAGGGCCCAGAGTGATTGACACAGCACGTTGCCGAGAACCAGCTTCCAACATTCCCACGGTGCTGATTATCGCTTTTCGACTCAAATGACGTCTTCTCTCCATAATAACGTTCTTTTGTATTGATTCCACTCAGAAGAATGATAGAAATTTGAATGATTTGGCCTCAAACCCATTGCAGGAATACGACTTGACAGAAGATTATCATCTTTTGACCGAAATTCAAAAACTATTCCCTTTTCAAACGATGAAATTTACTATAAAAAGCATCCATAGGATTTACCAAAAATATATATTAAAAACCCTGATTTTTTGTAACTAGCAAAAAAGTGCTTGATCCCTAGATACTTTTGATGTGTGTAGTTTTATTAATAATGACTTAATTTATTACGAGTGAGTAATAGTGGTGATTAATGTTCATGCCTTCTCTGTATGAGACGAGGTCTTTGACCTGCAGTGGGGCAATAATAGGCTGGTATTATAATATATTATTATTACCTATTGATGATGAATCGAAATAGTCATCAAGCCGTACGAATTACATGTAACTTTCATGGTAAAACACGAGTAATTTAACCATGGTCATGACTGCTGTTTATAGTAAATAACATAAAGTAAGGCCAACAAGAATGTAAACAAACTTACAGGGGTTCATAACATTTTTATTTAAAGAAATTGTATACAAATTTTAAACTTCTTATTCTAATCGTTGTCGTCTGTTTAGACTAAGTTGATTAGTCAGAAGAATCCGAATCAGTCATATTGATCCCAAAACTATCTATTGTATTATCAATCATGTGCTATCAGGCTACGGTTTCATAATTAAAATCAACAACCATTCACATTAATAGTAAAAATCAACAAAAAAACTAACAATAATGGATTATAATTAAAAAAAACCTAAATAAATACGGAAACGCAAAAATTCGTATCACTTCGAACGCAATCCATCCAGGAATGAAGAATTCGGTACAGCAGCTATGAAGCTGCTTTACCGACCGCTTTCCTGTACCTCGAATCACACAACGACAGCCATCTTCGACCAACTGACGTCATTATTGCGTGCGAGGGATAGGAACAGAGATAATAATCGCTCGCTGTCGTAATGTAACTCAGTAAAGGTTAGGTTGTTTACGTATTTTATCTCGTCTCGTTGGCCTTACTTTAAACAACACAAGTATTTTCCTGTTAAGCCTTCTATAAATAAATATGAAATGCTGTTCGTTCGTAAGCGCATCACTTGAAAACGACTGGACCGATTTGTTTAGTAAAGTTCGTTTTATTCGGACTAAGGGTTTTAGGGAAAGCAACAATGGAAGAGATTCCCGGAATATTGAAAAATTCGGGAAATGCTGTAAATTGTGTTTTCTAAAGGATTTATCTATAAACTAGCTTTTGCCCGCGGCTTCGCTCGCGTTAATTTAGACTTTGCCTTTTTATTCGGGTTATAATTCAATCATGATTCGAAAGACACGTGGCGCCATCTATTATCATACGGAGGTTATTGTTGTTTTCATCGGGAACAGTACTTTTTTGCGGGATGAAAGGTACCCTATGTCCGTTTCTGTACCCCTGACAACGTATATGCAAAATTTCAGGATGATCGGTTTAGTAGTTTAGGCGTGAAAAGGTAACAAACAAACAAACAAACTTACTTTCGCATTTATAATATTAGTTAGGATAGGATAGGATTAGGATTAGGATTATTGAAATTTGGACGGAAAAACTTCTGTCGGGTCCCCTTCGCCATATCTCTACGTTGGAATCATGGTGGGGCTTGCGCGCTCCGAACTCTAGGTCTGTGCCGGTTGACTTTACTTAGCTGGAACAGCGGGATAATTACGTAACACACTAACAGTAGGAATGGGTTTAATTTCGACAGTTCAACAACATTAAATGCTTTATTTACGTTGTTGAGCAGACGAATTTTTAGAACATTTGAAACAATGGATTAGCAATAGGCTCCAAACTGATTCAGACTGTGATAGATAGTGTGTTACGTAATTAGGGTGCTGGTCTAGGGTGAGGAGCCAGACCAAGAGAGATACAGAAACCCGCAGGGCGACATTTTTTTCACGATGTTTTCATTCACCGATGTCAGTACTGACCAAGATAAACTAAGAAAATACATAATTATGAATTAAAAAAGTCATCTTGGTACTTGCCCTGATTTGAACCTACAACATTGTGCATACGAGGCGAGGCCTTAACCACTGGGTCATCACGATGCAATTCTTTTTAATACGGACATTAATTTTGACACCGAATTTCGCCAACAAAACAAATGAATTTCAGAGAAATTAAGTAGCAACGTTGTTTCGTCACTTTGGAACATAATTATGTTTTGTAATTTTGGGATGGCTTGACCAAAGCAATCACCACCTACAGTATGTCGGTCGATTTCTGGGACACTGTACAGATCGCCAGCGAAATGATACGAAGAAGCATTATATGAATAGAACACAATGCAGGCGTTCATAGGGGGACAAATGTCAGGGGCCACGTGTTGCTAAAGAGGGCTTGTCATTGCGCCAATATGTCCACAGGAAAAAACAAATGAACGCGGAACAGTGAGCAACCCAGTTCAGTATAGTTGATACATTTCACGAACGCGCATCGAATCATCGGAAATTAAACCTTATATCAATGACATAAGAATCACGTGACGTGTGTTCGTAAATTACGAGGACCATATGATAGTAGTAGAGCTCTTTGTGAAGGAGTTCTTCCAGGAAGTACCTACTACCGCCATACCTTTTTAACCGACGAAAAAAGGAGGAGGTTCTCAAGTCGACACATATACAGGGTTTTTATAACTGACGTAAATTTTCTACACTGGGGTTTAGAATTATGTGCTGAATTCTTGGTTACAGTTTGCGCGTCGATGTACCTGCCACCCTGTATATATATGCAGAGTTATTGGTGATACGTAGGCAATCCATTGAATGTAGATTGATCCATTGATTGTATGGGATGTAGGGAAGGTTATTTGCAACCGAATGACCCCTTATGACCTCTATGAAAATGCCAATCATTTACGAGTAATTTGATGAAAAAATATTGAAGATATTTGGTATCTTATTTTATCTCATTGGATAGCTGAGAAGTTGCACATATTATTGGAATGTTGTGCCGATAAAGTCTACCGTGTTTTTTTACAGAAATCGACTATTTTAGTCAAATATCCTGCTCAAAATGACGAAAATTATAGCTCTGATTTAAAAACTATTAAAGTTAACTGTTAGTTTATGGTTGATTATTATGTATTGAAGTAGAAGCAGATAATATATTTAAAAAATCATACACGGTTTTTTTTATTTTGAATGTTGTGTACCGCCAAAAAAATATAAAATGTCAAATTACTCGAAAATGGTTGACATTTGCATAGAGGTCATAAGAGGTAATTTGGTTGCAAATGACCTCCCGTACACCCCTTTAATGGATTGCCGACGTAATAACCCTGTATATATATTTTTTTTGTCGGTTTTCGTGTTTGTCTGTGTGACCGCGTTTTTCTTCTAAACTGTGCAACGGATGTTGATGCAGTTTTCACCACCATATAGTTATATATTCCGAATGTTTTATGGATATAGAACATAAATATTAAACGTACATATAATAAATAAATCTCGATGTTTTGTTAAGTCGTAAAAACCATGCGAACTATTGCGAAGCAGGGACGGGTCGCTAGTAAATATAAAAGCCAGAGTGGTGATCAGGGGCGGATCGCTAGTGAATATAAAAGCCAGCGTGGTGATCAGAGGCGGGTCGCTAGTGAATACAAAAGCCAGCGTGGGGATCAGGGGCGGGTCGCTAGTAAATATAAACGCCAGCGTGATGATCAATGCTCGTTTCTTTTCTGTATGAGAAGAGGCGTTTGTCCTTCAGTGGGACAGTTGCAGGCCGATTTTAAAAGGCCAATGATTTTTATTGTTTTTTAGTTAAATTTATCTGATAGGATTTTTACAAAAATGTACGTTTTGTGAGTTACCAAGAATTTGATGTCATTGATTTCTTGTATCGATAAAATAATACCTGACTCTTTATCGGTTGGCTCTAACAAAAACACAATTTTAATTAATTACAGATTGAGATTATAATTTTTAAATGAAAGAATGTGAATTATCGTAGATGATGATAATTAAATAGCAAATTACTTCACTAAATAACATTGTTATAGTGCGTTAACCAATCCTATTTCTAAGTGTATTGATTAGAACTCAATGATAATAATTTTGATGACGTGTGTTCAGGACGTGATAACTTTCAGCTATGCTATGTAAATCAAATCAATGCTTTCTAATCGACTTCATAAAAAGGAGGAGGTTATGAATTCAGTCAGTTTTTTTTTTCATGTTTGTGCACCGATTTTTCCGTGATTATGTGGTCATTTTTTTGAAGTAGTGGTATACGAAGTAGGTGCGTGGGTAGGTACTACACCACACGTAAAGAGTGAAAAATAAAAGCCTTAAATAAGTAATTATTACAACACACAAAACACTACAAAGTGACAAATTACTTTAATTTTCAAGTTCGGTGGCAAAAAAAATACAACACCATATACACCGACTTCCCAGTAGTAGATAATAAAGTTATTTTTCACATTGTAGTGATGTTTTCGGACGATGGTTGTTATTTTTTTGCAAAAAGTTGTTTAGAGTGTATTTATTTCGTAATCAACAGGATTTAACAAATACATTTTAGAGGCCTTCTTGTATGAATTTATGTAGAGAAACGCCTGTAACAGAAGAACTCCCTCTTCCATGTCTGATGACTGACATTAATGACTGAATCAATAACAAAATAGGTACCAACAATAAGAAAAATAAAACTGGAGAATTTCCAGATAATTAGTTAGGTTAGAACCCCTACCCACCACCCCTACTTGAATTCGTAATCTCAGATAATTTACATTTTATCGCCACTTCCTTGAGTTTGAGTGTATGTGTGTGTATTTGTGTGACCGTGTGTATGAGTAAGGAAGAGAGAAAGGGAAACAAAAAGCATATTATTAGCGTGAAGTACCTAAGGAATGACTATGACCACGCTTATAATTAATCAACTATCTAATCTGATGTAAATTCGTCATTGGACGTTTTAAGATTTCGGCGGTAAACCGGATGTCAACCATTTTCAACATAAATACTTGCTAGACGTTGATAGATTGGAATACTTAAAGCACGAGCAGAAAAATGCACAAACATTGGATTAACATCAATTTAGATGTTTTGTGGTATAAATAGCTCCCTTTCCTTTGTGCCGTGCACCCTCTATAAAGCATGAATTCGTCTAATTTCATGTTTGTTTTCTGTCAGTTAGATAAGGACATCAACTTAATATGTATTTTATTTTATACAAGCTGTTCTTTCTCGGCGTCGCCCGGGGTGAATTTCATACAAAAATAGCATCCAAATTTCCGCCTTACCCGGTAGATTTTCCAAAAAAAAATTCCATGTAATCCTTGTCCTGACAATTACAAAAACAACAAAATAAATACCAAATTGGTGCAGCCGCTTTGAAATGAATAGAATAGAATACTCTTTATTATGTACACCATACAAATTACAGACATAAATGTAAAAAAATACATAGGGTGACGCAATGGGCGGTCTTATCGCTAAAAGCGATCTTTTACAGACAACCTTTAGATGGATTAAAGGGAAAAAAGAGAGACAATAATGCAGCTAGTCAGTGGTGTACCATTTACATATACAACAAATACATACATATATAAAACATATACATAACTACATATAATATATACAATAATAAACATGAAACAAGAGCAAGGAAACTAAATGTAATGATGATGTTTAAGGAGAGAGGAAGTGTTTGTTTGAAGTGATGCGAGGACAAACACTTATGGCAATAGATTTTTATTTTATGTACAGCATGTGTACTAGTAAGGTGTGGTCATATTTATGGGTATGTGGACCACCAAACTGAAAAACTTTCTCCGTGGGACCAACATCGTGATCGCGAAAAAGTAATCAGCCGTCCCGTACCAAACTTCAATACTTAATCGACTCAAATGTATTGACGTATTTCTAATTAGTTGTTAGAAAATTAAGATATTTATCTATACATCTATACAAATAAACAAAATTGAAGTGTCTGTTTGTAATGTCAAAATAACAGCTTTTTACTAAATGCATGTGAAAGTATATATGGTACTATAACAAAATACTTATTTTTTTTTTAATTATCTGTCTGTCTGTCTGTCTGTTTGTTTGTTCCGGGTAATCTCCGAAACGGCTGGACCGATTTTGACGGGACTTTCAATAGTATATAGCTGATGTTATACGGAGTAACATAGGCAACTTTTTGTGCCGGCAGCACGGTCCCGGTGGATAACTTCCGACATCCATGCGGGAGAAGCCGCGGGCCGCAGCTAGTAGAAAATAAAATATAAGTGTCTCGGTATAGTTCCATAGTTATATCTACCAGTGCTATTGTAATCATAATCAAATATCGATTAAGGCCCTTATTTTATATTATACCTATATACGCTCACAAATATAAACTTTTGTGTGAACACCAATATCAATTGAGCCATGATTCTAAAGATATCACTGTTAAATAAAGGTCAACGTATACTGGTTAAACAAATATAATACATTTATTATTTTATCGTTTCTTTGTTTCGTCTTCCGTTCGATAATCCTTGATAAGTTATCTCCGTTGAGTCATCGATACACTTAAAACACTTTATTATGCTATTCCGTATTTTTGATACTTCAATTCTTTTTATTGATAGCAGCGTCAAGAAACAAGACTGTAATATTAGGTCTTTACCTATGAAATTGCCGTTTTGTATGAAAAAATTTAAACGAATTTTTTTCATGATTTTTTTATTTGTATTAATCGAAGTAATCACCCATGCAATCAATGCATCTTTGCCATCGCAGTGGCAGTTTATTGATGCCCTTCTTAAAGAAATCAGCTGGACGGGAGGCAACAAATTCTTCAAAGGCATTTTGTACTGCCTCTCGGGTATTAAATTTTTTTCCCGCCAAGAAGTTATCCAAATTCTGGAAAAAGTAGTAGTCTGTAGGCGCAAGGTCTGGTGAGTAGGGCGGATGACGGAGAGCTTCCAACCCCAGTTCTTGCAACTTGGAGACCGTCTGCTGTGCAGTATGAGGTCGCGCGTTGTCGTGCAGGAGCAGCGGAGACGAGCGATTGACCAATGCTGGTTGGAGATGCGCCAGCTTCTCCATCATTGTGTTCAGTTCTTCACAGTACACATCTGCAGTAATGCTCACCCCGTTTGGTAAGAAGCTGTGATGAATCACACCGGCGCTAGACCACCAAACAGTGACCATCACTTTTCTAGGGGTAAGTTTTCGTTTAGGGCATTGTTTAGGTGCTGAACCAGGATCCAACCAACTTGCTGAGCGCTTACGGTTATCAAACAGAATCCATTTTTCATCGCAGGTAACAATGCGGTTCAAAATTCCTTCATTTGTGTGTCTGTTGAGCAGTGCAAGGCACGTCTCGACGCGTACTTCGCGCTGGCGATCATTGAGTTCGTGGGGCACCCATTTGTCAAGCTTTTTTACCTTGCCAATTTGACGCAAATGGACCAATATTGTTTTGACGCTAACGTCGAAAGCTGCTGCTAATTCAGCCGTAGATTGTGTATCATCAGCTTCCACAATCGCCTTTAATTCGTCATTGTCGACCAAAGTCTTCGGACGACCGCGAGGTTCATTTTTCAGGTCGAAATTTCCAGAACGGAAGCGAGCAAACCAATAACAGGTGGTGCGTTGGTTTGTAGAGTTAGCTCCGTAAACGTCGTTGATGTTGCGTGCCGCTTGTGCCGCGTTGCTGCCACGACGGTACTCATATTCCATAATTACTCGAATTTTTAACGTATCCATGATGACGAAAAAGATTGAAATGCGATGAAAATGTAACACTAATCAATAAAGAAATGACTACTTTTAGAAAAAAAAAACCATGTTTTTAAAATAAAATTAATTTGAAATTAGAATTCATAGCCAAACAAAAATTATTTTGATTTGAAATGGCCAGTACTGCAGAACGGCAATTTCATAGGTAAAGACCTATTATTTGTTTTTATGACAAACAAGCAGGCCAATGCCCGTAATTAAAAATGACATTCAATGTCATTAATATGCCAAAAATTACGGGAAATTAGAGGTATTTTGAAGAGATTGAGACTGAGATCAGTATGCGAACATTTTTAGAAATAAGTGTTTGTCCCTTTGATAGTTTAGGGGAATCACAGTTGCTAATATTCATAAATATTCCAGAGACAAGACTGACATGTTTCGATAGCCTATAATGCCGTCATCGGAACCCGTATCTACCTTTAAATACTTTGTTTTATTATTATAATATAGCATACTTGTTTACTATTTAAATTACCTACATAATAATTATTATAATTAGTGATATTTATTTTAGAAGTACGTACTTATATTTAAATTAGAAAATTGTTTTTGATATTATTATATGTATTTATTTTTCCTTTCTACTCTTCCAGACGTTGTCTACATCTCTTTTTATCGCAGATATGCTGGAACAGATTTCTTTAGAAATATGCATCACCTTTGTACGTATATTTCTGTTCCTTTCTTCTTGTCTGTTTATATGTGTGTACATAAATGGTTAAATAAGTAAAATAAAATAGCAGTAAACTAGAAACATCAATTTAATTGACGAGTAATCAATCGGCCTAGCCTTTTCCCAACTATGTTGGGGTCGGCTTCCAGTCTAACCGGATGCAGCTGTCAGTATTTTACATGGAGCGACTGCCTATCTGACCACTACAACCCAGTTACTGGGTAACACGATATGCCTTGGTTAGACTAGTTAATTTTATTGACGACCACAGGTGCTATAATTATATCTCAGAGACAGAATTGAAATGTCTCATGTAACGTGCCTGTAATGTCATCGGCAGTTCGGCATCCATACCCTATAAATACTTAACTTTTTATTAATATAATTTAACAGTAAACTAGAAACATCAACTGATAAGTTTAATTCGTGCTTACTAAGCTTTTAACGAAACTCGAATCATTACAAAATTCCCGTATGGCAGTTGTCTACGCTAAAAAAAAGTAGACACGGTTCGCTAACGTTCCTTAGCTGAATGTACGATAGAAAACGCTATGAAAATAAGTAAGTACTAAGGTATGACCTACATCTTACTATGTGACATGATGCTAATACCTTCAGTGTTTATTTAACTGTTCTTGAAATTATGCATAGGTCGGCTGTAGAAACTATTTTACCTTACAATGTGTAATAATTACTTATATGACTGTGTAACTAGTTGAAATTTACAAAATGTTGTTTTCTTTTTTATTTGAGCATGTGACGATGCTCACGTGATGATAGACCAATTTGACTAGTTACGCGGTAACCTCTGTCTATAACAATGGGGGCTATCGTCTTTGTGCTCACCAGCTGGCGCCACTGGCGAGTAAGGTCCTGTCAGTATTTTTATTAAATGTTATGGATATGTTTAAGTAAGTACCCATAAATTCAAATTATGTTTATTTTATTACATTTTAAAACCTCAAATGAATATTTAGATTTTAATGTTCCTAAAATTGGCAAGCATGAAGCAGACAAATCTTATTCTTCCTTCAAGTGCTACCAAATTATATCCTAATTTTTCACTTAAAATCTTAAGTCATAATTAATCAGGAATGGCACAACCATTACAAAAATTATATATGAATCATTAATTAAAATCTGTGATAAAAAATCCCGCAAACAGTGAACGTTCAGTACATTTGACATCTAGAGACCTCACTCTACACTAGCGCCTCTAGCGGCGACCGCAAACGCGATAGCCCTCATTGCAATACCTTACAGGTCACATCTATCTTGAAGCCTGCAAATGTCATCAATTGTGCGCCACCGGGAGGAATTCATCATCATCAATCTTCTGCTATTTCTCAATGTATTTTTCTTCCTTACTTTTCTATTAGTCGTCCTCTCGGTATTCACACCATTTCTATCCATATTATCTTCCACACAGTCCACCCATCATTACTTGGGTCGGAGAAATTATAACTGGCTAAATATTGGAGTTAAACAAGCATAGACTTGAGAAAATATAAATTGGTAGCACAAATTTATTCTACACATGTTATAATTATTAACAAACATAATAGGACAAGAGCCTCTAATCATCTTCCTGCCTTTTCCCAACTATATAATACTAGCTTTTCCCCGCGGCTTCGCTCGCGTTAATTTAGAATTTGACAATCAATTCGGGTTGTTCGGGGAATTATAGTTAGCAGGTTGAAAAACCGGTCTATCGACACTATAGACTCGCAAAATGTAATAAGTACTTAAATAAATTAAAAAAACCCTTACCACACTACTAAAGTGTCTATAATAATATAATTTAATCATGATTCGAAAGACACGTGGCGCCATCTATTATTATAAGAGCGTTATTGTTGTTTTCCTCGGGAATAGTACATTTTTTCGGGATGAAAGGTACCCTATGTCCGTTTCTGTACCCCTGATAACGTATATGCAAAATTTCATGATGATCAGTTCAGTAGTTTAGGCGTGAAAAGGTAACAAACAAACAAACAAACTTACTTTCGCATTTATAATATTATATATAATATATATATAGTTAGGAGTTAGGATATGTTGAAGTCGGCTTCCATTTAACCGGATGCAGCTAAATACTAGTGTTTTACATGGAGCGACCACCGATCTGACCTCCACAACACAGTTACTTGGTAGCAGGATACCCCTAGGTACGACTGGTTGTCACAGAGTTAAAGTAAAAGAGCCTCTACGGGTGACGAATTAATGATACTATCCAAACTGACCGATTTATTTTACACGACATTGCCTGATAAAAATCGTTCCGAATATAGAGAACAAGAAAAACAAAAAAACTCACGTAGTATTCAATCCCAGTGTAATTTTATTGTCGGTGATGTACTCCTTCGCCATATCAGCTAACAGCTCTAGGAACTGCTCCCTGACCTCGTTGAACTTCGGCAGGGTCAGGCCGGCTAGGTTGAGGGTCAGTGTTTCTTCGGGAAGGCTCGCTACTGCCTCGGCTTCTGGCTCCTCGTCACCGAATGTTGTGAGTGGCCCTGGAAGAGGAGGGTTGGGTATTTTAACAATTCCATAAATTGTATTTTATTTTATTTTTATTTTCAATCCATTACAAAATCTACAAAGCTAACTGTTCCAATTATTGTGAAAGAAACACTACCAACCTCTTCTTAACTAATTAAAAAGAACAAAGATATACTTACAGATCAATTTAACACTGAAAGAGAAGCCTCTCTGGAACTGCCAGCCGGGCTTGGCTTCGAATCTGACGAACATGCGGTTGACGTCAGTGAATCTGTACTTTCTCACAGAGTTCAGGTGATGGGAGAAGATCAGGCCTTCCTTTCCGGACTCGTCGAGACCACCTGTGAGTAGTCCAAGGATATAGAACAAACGATCGATTATGTAAGAATCTCATCGTTAAAACATAGGTGACGTGAGCTGACCACTGTCCACCTGATGCTAGGGATTGACACTATTGATTATTGATGTGTTTATTTATCTAAAATTGTATTGACCTGTTTACCTACCTGATGTTTTTATAATATAATCTATTGGCATTGTATTTGCTTGTTTATGTTAATTTTGTATTCCATATATTGGCGAAACATAGTGCACATATTTTAGACAATATTCTATAACCATACCTATCACACATACATATCTGTAACCATACTTATGTTAAACCAAAAAAATGATCGATTGACATTTCGCCAAAATTTTCACGGTGAGATTTTTAAAGAATAGATTGACATAAACATAGTGAACTGCGCATTCATTCAACATCTTGCAATGTAGGTACTATATTTATTTACTGTGTTAAGCAATAAATATTTGATTTAATTTGTTTTTTTTTTATATAGCTCCGTATACAACATGCATTGACTCCAAGTTTGAAAGAATTCTATTAAATGTGCTGCCAAATCTTCAGTCACTTATAATATTGATTATTGCTATGAGTCAATCAAACAAAAAAACTTGTATACTTGACAGTAGATTTTTATCAGGGACTAGATCAGCCTTTTCAAATTCAAATTCAAATATTTTTATTTCAGATAAAAATCCATATAATGTTTTCCTTTTAGTACGTGTGACTGTAAATAATACAGCTACTTAATAAACGATTTTCATGAGTTAAGGAAGTTTGGTCCTAACACAGTTGCATTAATGAATCAAAGCATGTGTTTTTAATCATAACCGGTAATTAAATTCTGGGTTAGTTCCTTTAAAATAGGCATTTAACAGTTTCTGTGACTCCAATGTCTATCAAGTTGAAAACAAAACATGAATCATTTAACTATGAAACTATGTTTATTGCTTATTTAAGTTCATTAATAGGTCGAAACATTGAAATTAATAATTAGAATAATAAAGCTGATTCATCTGTTTAAAATTACTAAAGTGACTTGTCGTTGACTTGAACATGTCAACACATCTTTATGTCCCATCATCTGCCTAGCCTTATCGCAACTATATGGGGGTCGGCTCCCAGTCCAACTAGATTCAATTGAATACAGTATATAGTATTTTACATGGAGCGACTGCCTATCTGACTTCCTCAACCCAGTTACTGGGTAACACGATACCCTATTACCGGAACTATTTTATCTGAACGCTTCAATAAAATTAATACAATTACCTGGTTTCACAAGCAGGTAGTCGCCGATAGCACCGTTGACAGCAAAGCTGGTAATGTTCAATTCAATACCCGTACCAGGTCCATCGAATACCCAATCAATGATATTGTTTGTAGGGTAGGGCTCAGGATAGTCTGGTGAAGTGACAACTGTGGGTTCATCCACAGATAGAGTTATATGAATAGGCTTTACGTGTTTTGCGAAATTTTCAGAGTTTACGTCGAAGTCTTCTTTATGAGCGGCAACAAACTGAGTCATGAGATCACTGAGCTCAGCACTGTTGAGATCATCAACCATCACTGACTTTTGTTTGGTGTCCTCTTCAGCGTTCTCTTCTTTAGTTTGTTTCTCGTCAACCAAAGCATCGTTTCCATACGACTGGGGCTCTTTGACGTCATCAGCGAATATTTGTTGGATTACGCTGTCAATGTCATCGTCAGCGTTAGGTTCGCTGTCACTTGGTTCATCATAGCCGAAAGCTTCTTTTATTCCATCGATTTTCTCAAGTGAAGCAGCAGGAGTCTCTGTCGCACTTTCTTCCTTGTTAACGTCTAATTCAACGAGATCTTGTTCATCTCTTTCAGAATTCTTGTTTGACGCATTGGCATTTTCAGCGAAAATTTGAGATAGATTGCTATCATCTACGCTCTCATAGTCATCATCATCTTCCGCTTCAGCCGAGACAACATTCTCGTCTGCTGCTTCACCATTATTGTCATCAGCAGTTTCGTCACTTTGTTTTGAGCTTTCTGGCTCTTCAGCATCAACTTCCGCGTTTCGCCATGAGAGGGCAACTTCTTCTTTGTAAGGCTTACCATATTTTTCTTCATAGTCTTGGACGTCATCCGCCACATCCTCATCAGTGTCTGCATTTTCATCGGAATTATCATCACGCAATTTGTCTAGAGTTTCAAACAATTTGTCTAAATCAGCATTCAGATCGGCATATACTTTCACAGGCGTATCTTCTTCATTTTCATCATTATTATCACTGGATACATCTTCATCGCTCTTTTCTTGTTCATCAGAGTTATCGTAATCATTTGCATCAAAAGCGTCATCACTTTCTGCTAAAAGGTTGTTTGTTTCCTCAATGATTTTATCCATATCGTTATCATCACCGACTGGCGCCTGAACTACTTCGTCCAAATAATCTTGATCTTTGTTCAAAATGTCTTTGGTTTCCTCAAAAATGTTGTCATTGTTATCATCTGTCTCCGGTACAGGTAGAGGAGCGATGTCGTCAACCGCCCCACCCCACGTGCCATCATCAAGTCCAAGTTCTTGCAAGTCTTCATTACTTTGTTCTGGCTCTTCTAGTGGTAAGACTCTATGTTCTTCGACGTGTTCACTTACTGGAGGTTCTACAGTTGCCGCCGCTTCAGCCGACACGTGTTTGTTTTCCTCAACTTGCTCTTTTTCCGTCGAATCCGATCTGTTGTCTTCAATTTGATATTCGTCGAATTTATCACTTTCTGGTTCTGTTGGCGCTTCGGTTGGTTCTGGCACATCTTGTACTTCGGCTTGTGTGGTCTGTGCTTGTTTTACGTCTGTGTTCTCATTGCTATCTTCAAAGGCGTCATTGTAGCCGTCATAGTTTCCGTAGTCACTTTGCCAATATTCTGGGTAGTCTTGCGCTGAAACCAAAACAATAATTTAAGTCTTATGACAACAATATACCTAGTATGTGACAAGTACCTAGATGATTTGAAATTTCTAGGAATTAATGTAGATAAACCTCTAGATTAGAACATCCTTATAGAGTCAATTTGTCAGAAATTAAATATAGACAAACATTTTCTGTAGAAGCTGCCCCATTGGCTTACCATGGTTATGTGTCATCTGTACAGAGCTATGGATTAATAATGTGGGCAACTTGATTGATATCGATAGAGTTTTTAAAATTAAAAATCGATGCATCCGGGTTATCAACAAGGCTTGCTTTCTATATAGTTTAGACCTTTATTTCAAAAATGTAAAATTATTCTAACTAAACTTTTATGCACATAAAATATATCTGCATATTAACGCCTGTTTGACACTTCCCGTGACCCAAGGGCTGGCTTTTACCTTGGCCAGAGGCTAAGCATTGCCATACAACGTGGCAATGCCGCCAGTCTCTTGGGTACATTACCAGCCGACATCGATGCGGAGGAATTTTTTGACGCCAATTTTTAGTTTGTTAATAGTTTTAGTTAGGTTAATTAATTAGATGTAAGTTGTTATTTATGTACAAAAAGTTAACATGTGTCTTTTATGTCTTTCTGGCCTGTTGTTCTGTTGGCAATAAAGTAAAAAATACAATGTAATATGTATGTCGGCAACACTACCAATTATCTCATGTGTGTTATATTGATCTTGTACTTTGAGTGTCTTTTGACTGATTAAAACTACTATCTGCATCTTTACAAAAAGTTCATGCACTACTTTAAACAACGTAGGGAGATCCTAACTAGACAAAAAGGACCAGGTTTCGCATCCTGTTGTATCAACCAACCTGGCATACAGAATAAGAAAAATGTGTATAATATCCACTGCTCCACATTAGCCTTGGATCGAAAGAGCTGGAAGTCATGGGGAGAGGCCTTTGGCCAACAGTGGGATGAAGCAGGCTAACAGTAGTAGTAGTAGTATTTGTGTTTTAGTTAAAAATAAGATTAACTTACCAAACGAATTAAAATTATTAAAGGGTCGTGTGTTCAAGACAAAACTGACAGAATGGCTTCTAAAATGTTGTTCTTATATATAATATTAGATTAGTATTAAGGAATCTACGGAACATACAAATTTAAAAAATATTGAAAATAAAAATAATTAATTGGGATTTTTTTATAATAATAAGAATATTAAAAATATAAATAAAAAAAAATAAGAATAATTGCATGGTAATAGTATATAATAATAAAACATTTATTTAAGGCAAAGTGGCCCATAGACACATACCTTACAAACTAACATATATAAAATATAAAAATAAAAAATATAATAATAGTAATATTATTATATAAATGTATATTCTATTTATTTAAATAAAAATTTGCACGCTTGTTTGCAGGCAGACTACAATGATGCTTAGATTATAAGATCTCACCTTACCAAAACAATGTATTTCTAGCAAATTAACGTTTGATTTGATTAGATTTAACATTCATTTGGTTTACTTTTTTGTGAAAATAACAATGATTATAATAATGTTTATTCATTGCGATTGTGTTAGCTGTCTCCTAAATAATGAAACGTTTAATGATAAATTAATAATGAGATCATTATAATTTATTGTGATTCATTCATCAATTAATTACTTCTATGAATACAGTGCTATGTTGTGCTTGTAGGTACCTACTTGTATTTATCGGTCTAGTAGTTGCAATAATAAACGTGTAATTCTCTGCTTAACCCTTCAGAAAACAGAAGCGTGATGAAGTTGACATTTAATTTATAAAAGGCATGTAAAATTTATTATGTTGAGTTTATCTTGTAAAAGTTGTGGTTTTGAACAAACTAGAGCTTTTATTAATGTAATTTATAAAATAAAATAATATTTAAATAAAATAATGGTTATTGCAACAAATGGTTTTGTTGGAACCTTTTCAAATAAAACTGTAGTCGAGTCTCATTTGGTTGTTATTATTTTGATAACACCTTTTCAGTATTGCTAGACTCATCAACAATGAAGAATAAAATAATTGTCATCAATGCTTTCGAATAATAATAATTGATGACTTTAGTGTAATAATTACAATGATCAAGTGCTCACTGTTGAGTCATTAAACAATTAATTGCGATGTTGCCGTTTCTTAATTGTGGCAATATTTCAATTTGATAACAATGCCTAGATACCAAAAGTAGGTGGTGGTTTAAATAATAATGCTGTAGTGAAATTCATTAATAATTAATTAATAAGTGGTAGCATTCGCCGTATATGTACCTGAGCGATGCAAAAAAGAAACCTAAGCACATAAGATATGGGGTATTGTTGGGTCCCAAAGGTAATTAAAACGGTTATGATATTTCTAATTGAATTTTGCATAATAAGTCAATAGTTTTTTAGATATAGTTATATGGGATATTTTCGGTTACAACCGCAGAAATAATTTTGTTTTTCATAGTTTTTTCGAGATGTACACTCGTGGCAGAAAACGGTCAGTGGCCAAAACAACAAGCAGATGCACGGGCACAGTTTACATAGTCAATAGTATGAGTACGGCTTTAGAGTTTGTGTGTAGTAAATAGTAGTAATAAACAACATTCTATACTGCCAGTAATTTCTCAGTCGTAAAGCATAAACTAATAAAACACGTCATGACGATATTTCTATAATTTAAATACCGAAGTAATAAAAAATAAATAAATGAAGCTGTTCATGTTCATGATTCATTTGTTTCATTGAGTAAATAGAAAAGTTTTGCAGTCGCCTAGGTATGAAAACGCCTGATTAATACAGAATTGGTTTTTAGTGAGAATAACCACATTATTTATTAAAGTTACTTGGATTTAACTGTAAATATAATTTTGTTCGTAACAGTCATCGTTTAACAATAATAATAATAAATGCATCACCCACGGTCATCGGTAATGAGGCTGTATATCCCGCGAAAATGTGGAGGTCGAGGCTTTTTAAATGCTAAGACCCTCCACAATCGCGAGATATGCAGTCTCAGGGAATATTTCTTAGAGGCCGACGTGGGGATGCATCGAGATGTGGTCAAAGTGGACAAGGGCCTCACCCCGCTCTCCTTGGCTAAAGAGAACTGGCGCAAGCCAGTAGTGCTTGACACTAATGATCGCATGGAAGTATGGCAGAGTAAGGAGCTTCACGGACGCTTTTTTCGGGCCCTACATGGACCCGATATAGATCAACTAGCGTCCGTAGCCTGGCTGCGTTTCGGTGACCTCTTTGGAGAAACCGAAGGTTTAGTCTGTGCAATTATGGACGAAGTTATGATGACAAACAACTACCGGAGATTTATTGTGAAAGACGGCACGGTTGACATTTGTCCGGCATGCCACCGTCCGGGTGAATCAATCAGACACATTATCTCCGGATGTTCTAGTCTAGCTAACGAAGAATACTTGCATAGACACAACCTTGTAGCCAGGATTATCCATCAGCAACTTACTCTCAAATACAGCCTTGTAGAATCGGAAGTGCCGTACTACAGGTATGTGCCCGACCCAGTTCTCGAAAATGGAAATATCACATTGTACTGGGATCGATCCATCATCACTGACAGGACTATTGTTGCCAATAAGCCTGATATAGTGGTGGTGGATCGATTAGAGCGGCGTGCAATGATTGTTGACATAACGGTCCCACATGACGGGAACCTCGTGAAAGCCGAGAAAGATAAACAAATCAAATATCTTGACTTGCCTCGCGAGGTTGTCGACATGTGGGATGTGGACTCAGCGATCATTGTACCGATAGTCGTCACAGCCAATGGATTAATAGCCAAGAGCCTCGACCAATACCTGAGGAGGCTCTCGTTGGGCAGCTGGATCAAGGGCTTGATTCAGAAGGCGGTACTTTTGGACACGGCCCGCATTGTTAGGAGGTTTCTCTCTCTGGAGCCCTGACCGCCGCCGCCGGTAGCTTGGACCCTGTTCCCGATACCGGTGGGCCACTATTTTTTATATTTTTAAATGTTTTTATATTTTTATATTCTAATATTTAAAAATATAATTTATATGTATATATCTAAGAAATAAAGGAAATAATAATAATATATTTATTTAATTTGACAACATTGGTCCATTGGTTAGTAAGAAACTTATCAACTAAGAGTTAGTATTAGTTAAAATATCGTAACTTTGTTGTGGCCGACTTCCAGTTGAACCAGTAGCCCAATTACTTAAAAACATTTTTGAAATTACGTACTTTAACGTTAACCTGTAATCCCCGAAGGGTTAAGCAGAGGTATACCTATAGTATGGTACACCCACATTTCGCCAGTAATTTTTAATAGGGAGCAAACCTATTGCCATCAACCGGGCACACATCCAGACTCCGGGCTGTTACTGAGAAATTCCTGATTGAAAGACTTAATAACTCCGCCTGACCTGGGAATCGATCCCAGGACCTCACACTCAGCAGTAAGCTCTTGCAACCACCCAACGAGGCAGTGAATAATTTTATAAGAAAACCAAAATTTTATTCGACTGTTTTCGAACGACCATTGACATCCACACTTGCTCACTGCCTATTGACAATTTCAGACCATATTCCAGGATTCCTCACCATGTTTTCCTTTACCATGAGTAATTTGTCTCGTATGACATCTATACCTACTAATCTATATACTAAGTACTTAATATAATAAAGCAGAAGAGTTTGTTTTCTTGTTTGTATGCGCTAATCTCTGGAACTAACACTCTTATTTGAAAAAAAAAAACAAAAAAGGACAAACGTGTTAAAAAAAGAACTACAAAAATAAAAATAACCCTAATTTCGGGAATTGGTGTATTTCCGTTATTTTTTGCTACAGAATTTCGAAATGGACCACCCTTGAGGCATACCCTTACAATGTATTAAAAAAAAAAAACGAAATCGATCTATAATTGTCGGAGATATCGCGTCACATACATACAAACGAATTGAGAACCTCCTCCTTTTAGAAGTCGGTTAAAAATTCTTCTTATTGCAGTTGACAGCCCAGTTGTTAAGAAAGGTCCCTTTCTCATGAATTGGGCCAAGGCTTTTAAACAACACGCCACGACCGAGCAAAAAAAAGAAAAAAAGAACGCTAAACCAAAACGAAGTAGGTAATTGTGCGGGCGGGCGATACGATGCGATGCGGTGAGTCGGGGAACAAGAAATTTCGCGGATGAAGTCGCGGACAGAAGCTGGTTTCAGAATAAGGATGAAGAGTAACTAACATTACTGAATGCGAAATAAACATTACGATAAGAAGAAATGACCTTTACGCGTCTGTGTGATTAATAGGAATTAAATTGTTATTTAGTCTCGCTGAAGATGTAAATGATAAATAAATTAATTGGAACACAATGTAGCTTTGATAACCTTGGTGTTCTGGGGAAAGTACCTATACTTAGATACTTTGTAGAAGTTTCCAATAATACTTGTTAAGGGGCCGTGCACGATATCAACAGATTTTGATCTATTTTGTTCATTGTTTGTAAGAAAGGGGAAAAAAAACTTACAAAATTATTTGTGATTTGAAAAGTCGAGTTCTTTGTTTTGCATGTGGAAGGGATTTTTCGAATACATTAAGTATTCATGGAAAATAACAAATATTCGCAACAAGTTTTCTGAAAAAATGACGCGAGACTCTCGTTTGATCATCTTTTTACTAGAAATACTCATGATTTTGAACATTAAAAAATATCATCAAGAGTATTATATGGTCTACTTGCACGTGGCTTGACCACTTTTTTCGACTTCGAGACAAAATATAGCAGAAAAATAATGTTGAAAAACCATTTTATTTAAACCCAGTCAGGAATGTATGTTTTCCTATTATTTAGCAAACCATTACAAGAAATTTAAAAATCACATATTTGTCTTCAGCTATACTTGAAATAAAATCAAAATTTTATTTTATGATAATACAATATCTTAGGCGAAATAAACAATATTCTCGAGAGCGCAAAAGTGCTTAAACTATTAGCTGGTGGTGTGACTGCACGAATGGTCTAGCGCAACGAAATCTGTGCTATTATAGTCATACAGATTAAATGTTTCAATTATTTCAAACTTTCTGACAATTAAATAGGAAATTTACAAAAGAGGGTGTTTTTCATGAACGCGGCCTTAACTACACATACTTTTATTCAATTACTAGCTTTTGCTCGCGGCTTCGACCGGGTAGAGGAATTAAATAATCCCACGTGAACATACCACCGGGATAAAAAGTATCCTATGACCTAACCCAGGTCATGGTCTACCTGTACGCCAAATTTCATCGAAATCCGTTTAGCCGTTAAGGCGTGAAAAGGTATCTGGCAGACAGACAGAGGCATTGATAATAATTGGTATTATATTAATGATATGGATGGAAGTATGGATAATTACTAATAGCTACCATTTTCATGCTGTAGTTTAAAGTTTATACATAAGTGTTTTATTTTACATAAATGTACGTATATGTTCACGGGATTTCCTCATAGGGATAACCTGCAAATACAGAACGCAATGTGCTATGATAACAAATGAACTTGTTGGAGGTCATATGTAAATAAGATCGGAGTATGTTTTTCTAAAATTACTTTAAACTGAAGCAAACATATCAAATCATGCATGGTTTACTATTTAATTCGGGAAATAAGAAGCATAACCATAATCAGCCTATAATGTTCCCACTGCTGGGACACAGGCCTCCTCTTCGTGAGGTAGTTGGCCATATATAATCTACCACGCGAGCCCAGTGCGGGTTGGTAGATGTCACAAATATTAAGTCTTCAAATTTTTGGTACTAGGACATACCGGTTTCCTCACGATGTTTTCCTTCATCGTTTAGAGAGCAGTGGTGATGAAATTATTTACACAAATTAGAGTGCCTGTCTGGGTCTGAACCCACGACCTACAACTCGTAAGTGGGGGCCGCTACTACTGGGCCACCACTGTTCATAAGAAATAAGAAGTAGTTTTGCATCTCTTTCTGATGACCACTATCGTTACACAACAGTTTTCGGAGCAAACCCAACATTTTAGAGAGTAATGCCAATTCTGCAATGCGTCAAGTAGATAACACAAACTCTTGAAGTTAAAGTATAAGCTTGCTGAGCACGGTCCGTGGATGGGTGACCATCCAATACATACCGAGGCCTTCTGTATCTCGGAAAGCATATTAAGCCGTTGGTCCCGGGTGTCATTTGTAAATCCTTGACAATTGTTACGGCCGTAATGGGCCCAAAAGTGTGACAACCAGTCTTACCAAGTGGTATCTGTTACCCAGCTGGGTTGTGGAGGTCAGATAAACAGCCACTCCATGTAAAATGCTGGTATTCAGCTGTTTCACCCCAGCATCGATGGGAAAAGGCGAGGCATATGATGAGAAGTACGTAAATCTATTACTTGTCCACTCGACGCACTACAGAATTGGCACCATTCACAAAAATGTGGGGTTTGCCCACGAAAACAGTCTGTGTCGTTAATATTATACGCACTTTTCTTAGCTGTGGGCGGGATGGGGATTCCCCCTTGTGAGTGAAAATGTCGCGACTCGAGTGCATACAGACCAACTGAATAAACTACACATATAGGTAAGTACAGTGTGCTGTACAAGTGCGGGCTTTAATGATATTGAAGATTCTTTGTTTCCTCATAATTGCCAAGTTAAATTGAATAAATAAGTAAATTAAAACTTTAATCAATTAGAATTTAAAAAAAATAACACTAAGTCAAACTGGTGGCCCGGTGGCAACGGCCGTGACTTACGAATTGTAGGTCGTGGGTTCGAAACCAGGCAGGCATTTTGTGTTAATAATTTTATCACCACTGCTGAAATGCACCACATAAAAACCAACAAAAATTTCGAAGACATTATGACATCCACTAACCCGCACTGGGACCGCGTGGTAGATTACAGCTAGGGTTGCCAACCCTATATAATATAGTAGGTATCTCATCTTTCATACCTACTATTATTTTTCAATTTTTACTATATTTTTATAGGCAGGCTTCGAAAATACTATATCTATACATAATAATATTATAAAGAGGTAAAAGTTTGTTTGTTTGTTTGTAAGTTTGTATGTAGGGGGTAATTTCTGGAACTACCGGTCAGATTTCAAAAGCTCTTTTTACATTTGATAGCTCAATTCTTAAGGAAGGCTATAGGCTATTTAACATCACGCTATGACCCGACGGAGCCGAGCAAAAAGAAAAAAGTCAGAAAGAACGCTAAGCGAAAACGAAGTTATAACATGGCAGCAGGCGTAGCATGACGCTTTCGTTTCTATCGATCGTTGTCTAGGTCCTTTTATATGTAGACTATTTCAGAAGAAACTTTTCTATCCCAAACGTCAAAATCACACTGACAACTGACAGTTGTCTAAGGTAGTGAAGAAAATTTGATTTTGTAATCGCCATGCTAAAGACAGTAGAAAACTTTACTCGACGGCCACAAAGTATAGAAAGGGAATGGATAAATGGAATTTTTCACTTTTTGTATGGAAAATGCCAAAAATTATTACCTACATGTTTAGTTTTAGGGGTTTAAGGGTTCCATAAAGGGGATCGAAATTTTCATTATTTTTACGATAGGACACACCATTTTCGAGATATAAGCAAAATAAAAGAAAAACGTGAATAATCTACGGAATTTCGTAAAAAGTGCAGTTGACTCTTTCTACTTTGCTGCCGTCGTACTGTCTTCACGGAACGTCATTTTTGTCTATTCTTCTGTTGACAAAATCGGTTTCTATAATGGTCATGCTACGCGTGCAGGTGATGCGATACGACGGAGTGGGTCGGGGGAATAAGAACTTTCACGCGGACGAAGTCGCGAGCAGAAGCTAGTTTGATTTTTAAAAAGTTGGCAACCCTAATTACAGCCCATTCCCTCTCAAAAAACAGGAGCCCTGTGTCCCAGCAGTGGGAATATTATAGGCTGATTATGCTAAGTGAAATTGGGACCCATTTTCTCAGTACGTGGATAGGTAGACTACTAGGCGAGGTATAAATAAATAAAATTTGAATTGCTGTAGGTAAGTACTAGAATTAATTTGAATTTTATTCCCATTCATTGTTGTTAGAAAACTGACCCAATTTGAAATTCTGTTTTTAAGGCTCCCACAGACAGGCGCGACGCGACAGCGCTACACAGAGGCGCCGCTCGTCGCGCGACACGCGGTGCTTTTGTGTATGAGCATTTATCCATTAATCTATTAATAAGAAACCACTATAGGTCCCTATGGATATATAGAAATACTCGCACGCCGGCCGCTCCTATACACCTAACACACTGTATTCTGTAAAGTGTAATACTACCTACATTTAGTCACCCACCAGTCACCAGTCAAATAATGATTGTCTCGGACACTGGCTGCCAAATCCATATTGTTTGTCTTACTAATGAATCACTAATCGCACCGCATTGTAACAGTTTCCTTTTGTTTTCTGAGAAGCGTTTCATTAATACACTATTCAATGGACACTTCGATTTTATTACTAGCAGGTTTCTATTGTACCTACTGTTGTTTTTGTATAACATTTTCCTTTAGTGCAAGACCAATGAAGTGTGTAGTTGAAACTGTTTGTTATTTGATAGAAATAGTTGTTTTTAAAATATATTTTTTTTTAAATATTGTATGTTGGTAATCAGGCCAACGGTCCACGTGATTAAAAGTTGTTACCACCACATGACAGCTGCAATACTATCGTCTATCACAAACTAACCTAACAATTATAGTTAAGAGGGCCCTACCCGGTCCGTCTATCCTCAACGCGAGCATAATTGAAAAGCTTGTTGTTTCATCCAACGTAATGTTTGAAAAAGAAGCAAGAGTGAGAACGCGATAACATCGAACGAAAATTGGCGCGCAAAGATTTCACAAAACTTGTTCCAGGAAATACGTGTTTTTGAAAAAGCCTTACAAATTTTTTGACATTTTTTTTGTTATTTAGAATCTTCATTACATGTGCGAGGTTTATATGACCATGTTTTCTTTACTTTTACAATTTATGAGTACATTATGAACGGCCAAAGTTCAGGTAAAATTTGTGCAAACAGGCAGATTTTTGGAGGCTTATACCGAATTTGTTTCTCCAAATTTAGATTTTTTGCTTGCATAGAAACCTAGATACAGTGCACATGAGATCTATTAGTCCAAAAATTTCGTGTTATAACGCCATAATCACGGACGAACGTTTGTATGAAAAGTATGACGGGTTGGCCGCTCTTAATAACGCTATGGTCACGTCGTGTGGGGTCCACCATTGTGACATTCTAGCTCCTCATTGGTGATTTGAGTTTTGTAACTAGTTACTTTTGAGTAGCGTCGTGGATAAAAGGCCTAAGAGATTTACCGAAGCGTTGCCGAACTAAGAGAGAAAATTAAATTAGTCTTATAAAGTGAACCGATAGTTACCACCGCCTATACCTACTTAAAAACACCTGCAGTACAATACAAACTGAAGAGGGAGGGAGGAATTCACAAAATGAGGTGCTCATCTCGGAGACAAAGCTAAAATGTGCCTTAAAGTCTTCGTAAAAAAAACCTATTTTCAAAATGAAAAGTTATTGTCGTAAACCGGGGTTTCAAATAACTTTTTCTCTAAACATAATCTGCCTATTCTTTTCCCAACTAAGTTGAGGTCGGCTCCCAGTCTGAATACCAGTATTTTACATGGAGCGACCGCCTATCTGACCTTCACAACCCAGTACCTGGGTAACACGATACCCCTTGGTAAGACTGGTAGTCAGACTTTTTTAGACTTCTGACTACCCGTACCGACTGTCAAAGATGTGCGAATGACAGCCGGAACCAACGGAAACACCGAACTCAAAGTATTAATTGCAAATAAACCATTTACAAGCACTTTTTAACAGTCAAGGGGTCGGTCAGTCAGAAAGATGAAGCTAGTTGCCCATTCCAAAGCGTAGTAGGTACCTATGGAGAAGGGGCAACAAACTCCACGGAAACTTAACCCAAACCCTCAAATTCCATTCAATAGTTTACAAGTTAAAACATAATAAACCAACAGACTCATTTTCTCACTAAAACTGATAATATTACTGAGGATTTATAATCGTATAAATAGGTATGTATTTATTCGTTTTATCAATGATAACTGGGCCCTACGTGTGATACCAGTGTTGATAGATAATATGTTGATAAAATAGTTGCCGTTTGTTGTTGACAGCTGTCATAATGAAAAAAGCATTTTATGTGTATTACTAGCTGCGCCCTGCGGTTTTACCCGCAGAAATCTCGATCCCGTGGGAATATCGGGATAAAAAGTATCCTATGTCCTAATCCAGGTCATAGTCTACCCATGTGCCAAATTTTATCCAAATCCGTTCAGCCGTTTTAGCGTGATTGAGTAACAAACATCCAAACATCCACACTTTCACATTTACCTTACAACCTACCTTCCTTCTACCTTCTTATTTTACCTTTAGTAGGATTTACCTTACAAGTGACGAGTTGACGACGAAAATAGGTAATCTGTTTGCCCCTCTCATGTTATAGTACATAAACATAACATCACGCCCGTATTCTCCGAAATGTTTAGGCAGAGGTGTACCTTTAGTACATCCACATTCGCCAGTTAAGTTTTTTAAGTTCCATGTAACAGGGCATGGCATGGGGTGATAAGAACCTAATGCGTACAAATCCAATCTCAGGACTGTTACTGAGAAATACAGAGATTTCCCTTATTGGATGACGCGAACCAGTCACAGTACCCCATACTACGCAGTTACACTAGAGTCTGCTAGTGTCCCAAATGTCCGTTCACCTGCACCCGTGACGACCTGAGCAGCGCCTCTGACGAAGCAATAAATGTGGCCACCTGCTGGGTCCAAACAGTACTTGTAAGAAACATAGACACTGACTGGTCCACTCTTATCTACGTGGTTCTATTCTCAAAATACCTTTTCAGACACTAATCTACATGGTCCTCACATGATCTAACCAGTATGACAGGACTTCATAAGAGACTTTAACCCTTGAGTTTGTTTCGCCATTTCTTTTCAGGGTAGTCAGATAGGCAATGTCGACTCCACCATTAAGATATTCATAGTAAGCAGATATAACTTACGGTCACGCCTACATTTAAAGGCAGATTTAGATAGTAGTCTGACTTATTACGTTCTGAAATTAGAGTGAGCAAGCATGATTAAGCGTATTCGAAGAAAGGTGACATTCAACAACCTACTCTGGGCCCGCGTGGTGGATTACGGTCCGCTCCCTCTCATATAGAGGAGGCCTGTGTCCCAGCACCGGGAACGTTATAGGCTGATTATGCTAAGCATGACAATTATTGTCATTCTTAATATTGTATGAGAAGAGGGCTTTGTTCTATAGTAGGACACAGGCCAGTAGAGTGGGTGAGAGGACAGTGTTTGTGGTTTTTCCCAAGGGAATAAATACCCAGTGACCACCTGGAAGCTGTATTTGTGTCCTGTAATATTGGCTAGCCCGTAACTACAAAATAATAGGCTAAATTGTGGGTAATTACACCTCTGCCAAGCCCGTTGGGAAAAAAAGTCACGATGATTGAAGTATTTTTTCCAAAAATCACGCCAAGGGCAGGAATAAACAATTAACGTCATTGAAATCATAAAAAATCCCAAAAAAAAAAGCCAGGAAACAATTGAATCACGTCATGATTAGAAATTCGGAGTACCTAAGGGTTTTTCCTGCTTCAAGTGTCTAACAGATTTCAGGGTCTAGGCTTACGGGTCCAATGTCACGTAGGCACATTCTTATAACAGTATATTTTTAGCAATGATTACCCGTAATATTCTGCTGGATGCAGCACAGGATCGGCCATTATGCGATGCTTTGGGATAGTCCCATGTCCACCATTAGAATTCTTTCGAATGAATACCAGGATTTTACAAAAAGCGACTGCCTATCTTACCTTCACAACCCAGTTACTGGATAACACGATACCCCTTGGAAGGACTTGTGGTTAGAGTTTTGGGCTTCTGACGACCCGTAACGATTGTCAAAGATCCACGAATGACAGCAGTTCTAGCCGGGAGAGAATAACGTACTTTCCGAGTCACGGAGGGGTCTTGACTTGAAATGGATGGTCACCCAACCACGATGAATGATTGTGATAACTATTTGAGTGACTATCCACATTTCACAATTTATTCTCAAACAAAGTTATATAGAAAAGATTTTCAGCGTCAATATGTACAGTAGGAGTGTTTGGCTTTTAAAACAAAGATCATCGCCGCAGGAGTGTGTCAACAAGACTTAGCACGTTTAAAAATAGACCCTGATAAGAGTTGTGATAAAAATAAAATCACAAAAGAAAATAATAATGGAACAAGAGAGAAAACTAACACTGAAAAAGTGAATAAGTATGAAAATTCTAAAAATTACGTTTATCGTTTGCCATTTTGAATTTTCTCTAAATAGAATAGAATACTATTTATTATGTACACGTCGTTTCGTTTCGTTTAGTTATTCTGTGACGTAATTATAAATATGTATTAGGATAATCCAATGAAACTTCATTTGTCAAAATTGCTTCATTTGTCTAGTAGTTTGAACTGATATAAAAGACTAGCTCATGGTCTAAAAACACAAGGTCTGGCATTCCAGGAGTGACACATGCTTACGTCACGGTCCAGTTTCTACTTTATTGCAACAAAACACGAATTATGGAAACATTTTTAGTCACATTCTGTTAAAAAATATATTTAAAGCATTTTAATTGTCGTTTCGTTTTTCTAATCAAAAGAAACAATTCAATTTAAACATATACCAAAGTAATTGTTCGTTAAAACCTCATTGTTTTATCGGATCCGCACAGGTAATAAAGGCGGTTGGGGAGTTATTATTACACACTACTGGTAACACAGCAGTGATGACGTAGGCTTGTGTCTCCCACGTGACCACTGTGTCTCGGAATGCTATACCTGGCGAAGTATATTATTATACCATGGACTAGCTCACATATCTAACCTGTCAGTTGTTGTTGTATGTTTCTGTTTTAACAAATAGCCCAAAAAAAATCCTATTGAAACATTCAACCTAGTTTTAAATAAAGATTCACGTTTGAATATCGTTCTAGAATTATAAGTAGGTAATTAACCTATGAGCAAGCCATTGGGCGTTTTTATAATTTCTATCATGACGATATTATTGTGGACGTCCACGCCACGGCATCTCGATAACACATGGATGTAAACTGTATGGAAATATATGTCGAGTCGATTTTGTGTTTTTAACTTGTAAACTTATGCACCTAATTACGCACCTAAGTAGTATACATAAGTAAGTATACATAATAGTAAATATATTCAGCAGTTCAACATTGCTTTAAAATAAATAATGGTTTCTGCAAGTTAGGTTTTTAAAATGTTATTGAAAAATAAAGATTTAAGGCCTTCAACAGGCGCGACACGACAGCGCGACGTGACTCTTGTAGAACAACATGAAGTTTTCATAGAAATTGTTCTGCTAGAGTCGCGGCGCGCTGTTGCGTGGCGCCTGTTTGCGGGAGCATTTATTGTATCGCTTTTACGTCGCTCAAAATTTAATGATATTTTAGGGAGTAGGTATATTCCTCGTCTTATTCGTTTTGTAAGCATGATAAATTAATGACAACGTATGTCACATTGAAAGCATTGCCTTAAGTTTAGCTAAAATAGCTCAATAGTTAGACGCAGACTCGTTACCGAAAAATCGTGCATCTGACCCACACCCATTACACTAGTGATGTAAATCCACTTCTTGTAAAAACAGACAACAAAAAAAAAAGAATTACTATTTTCAATCTTCGAAAAATCGTTCCAAATAGGGGCAAGGTAAACAAAATCTCATAATTATTACGTGTCTCTAATAGAGACTCCGGATACGAGGCAGCCGGTCCATTATGTAAAAATCACGTCAGCTCCGGTTCAGGTGAAATGACAGCTCCCTTGGTGAGCTGTCATTTCACCTGAAGCCAGAGATTGACACTATTGACAGCTCACTTCAAGGTCACAACACCTAAGTTTTCACGGTGAGATTTTTACAGAATAGATCGGTAGGTTCACGAGTCAGTTCAGTCAGTAACTGCCCTGTCACTAGCCTCGTGTACGAATATAATATAATTAAAATAATACAAGTGACAACAGTACAGACTGGATTTGTATACGCGCCAGCAGCCCAGTCGCTGAACTGAGTCACTGAACTGTCATGCAAACTGGCCTCGTGTCTAGCCAGAACTTGTTCGTTATGTCAAACTGGCCTCGTGTCCAGCAAGAGCTCGTTCGTTACGTCAAATTGGCCTCGTGTCCAGCAAGAGCTCGTTCGTTACGTCAAACGCACCATGAGTGACCTACGAAACGCAGTTAGAAAGAAAGAAAGAAAGAAAAAGGAAATAATGACATTCCGTCGTTACGTCTCCGTAGAGGAATATTTTTACTAGGTCAATTGAAATGACATCACCCTTTCATTGTGACCCCATTTCGATAAATATATCTATTGACGTAGAACAGCTGTGTTTGTGACAATGATTTCATATGTGTTAAATATGACTCAACTTAATTGCAACGCCGAAGCAGGGTGGGCAGAGGTGTACCTGTAGTAAACCCATATTTAGCCAGTTATGTTTAAGTTCCATGTAATAGGGGGCGAGCCTCGCCATCAACCGGGCACAAATCCAGACTCCGAACTACTTCTGAGAAAGCCCTGACGGAAAACCCAATAACACTTTGCCCTACCTGGAAATCGAACCCAGGACCTCATGGTCAGCGGTAGCGTTTACTACCACTAGACCAACGAGACAGTTATTTATTTTGTTTATGAATAGATGAAATTTAAAGATGATGTTATGTATTAAATCTCTTATCAAGTAACGGTAGTACTTATCTTAACTGTGTATTGACATTCCCTGGGCCGGCAGTCTCGACATTAGATAGCGACAAAAATCCGTCGCTAAGTCGTATCTTAGTCAAATTCCTTTAATAGATTTTAAACTTTATTCCGAAAGCATAAGATTGCAAATCTATTAAAGCTATTTCACATCGATTAGATTTAACGACCGATTTTTGTCGCTATCTATGTCGAGACTGCAGGGGCTGGTTGGATAAAATCATCACGTTCGTTATCCACATTGAAGATGGAATAATTAATATCGCATTTTAGAAGAACATTAACACCATGTCAATTGTCGCCAAGCATCGTTGTAGCACATCGGTTTTCCGCCGACAACACAGATGCGACACATAACTTTGTTTCGAACATCGAATACTTTCTAGGTTACACAGCGTCAAATTATTATGAGAATGTTTACGTCAGGCCATGCCTTACAATTATGGGCTAAACTGTGAACATACAATAAGAATTATAGCAAAACCTGTACTTCTTTTCATACTACATGATATACTACATCATCCTCGTCATTCTCCTGCCTTTATTCCAATAATATTTTTGTGGTCGGCGCAACACTTATTTTTCTTCCCCACTTCTCTATCAGTCGTCATCTCGGTAGTCCCCCCTTTATATCCATATCATCATTCACACAGTCCATCCATCGTTACTTTGGTTTTTTGTCTACTCTTATAGCCATCCACGTTCACACCCAAAACTCGAAACATACCTACAGGTACAGCACACCCTAATTGCGAAATACACTATCAATCAAAATCTGAATCATTTTGAAGGATATTGCTAATCCATTGCTTCATATGTTCGATAAATTTGTCTGCTCAACAATGCAATTAATGTTGTTGAACTGTCAAAATGAAAGCCGTTCCTACTGTTAGTGTGTTACGCAATTACCCCGCAGATACTATATAGATGTTTGAATTTATATGAAATTCACAAGTGCGATATACCTTGATAAAAAAATTGATACCAAAATAATATTTGGTACAATAAATTTATCCTAGATAACTGCGCACGGGCAGTTTACTTAAAGATAATAATATGAAATATTAGTATAGATTGATGCAATAGTATGATATGAAAATATCACTATTACGTCATAAAAAACGTTCTTCATAATGTTATTCACATCGATGAAACTTTGTCAATATCAGGAACTTGTATGTAAGTTTATTAGACACATTTCCGACTCACAATAAAATTAAGGAAAACACTGCTCTAAAACCCTGACGTAATGGTCTGAAGCCGTTAACACGATAATATAGTTTCAGCTCTGTATGCCAGTACTCAGTTGCCCGATTATTTTCAAATCCAGCACCCTAATTACGTAAAACATTAACAGTAGGAATGAGTTTCATTTTGACAGTTCGACAACATTCATTGCGTTATTTACGTTGTTGAGCAGACAAATTTCTCGAACATATGAAGCAATGGATTAGCAATAGGCTTCAAAATGATTCAGATTGCGATAGATAGTGTGTTATGTAATTAGGGTGCAGGTTTCCTCACGATGTTTTCCTTTACCATACTTAGTGATATCTTACTAATATTTGTTGAGTACAGGTTAATTCACTCACTGCAAGACAACTACTGCCCTCACCAGATGCATGAGATTTTACGCATGAGTTCCTTAGAAATATTATAACGAAAGTGAGCACCAAGGAAGGAATTAGAATTCATCTCTGAAAGGGATTAGATTGGGCATGACAATTTGTATGGAATTGTCATTTTTGGCAATGGGGAAATCCCATCGGTTTGGCGCACGGTTTGTAGTATAATATTTCGCCTGAAATTCCCAAAGGGATAGGCAGCGATGAGGGAATTAGGGATCAGCGCGGTGGCGCGGCGGCGCACCGGGGTAATTACATAACACACTAACAGTAGGAATGGGTTTCATTTTAATTGTTCAACAACATTCATTGCGTTATTTACATTGTTGAGCAGACAAATTTCTCGAACATATGAAGCAATGGATTAGCAATAGGCTTCAAAATGATTCAGATTGTGATAGATAGTGTGTTACGTAATTAGGGTGCTGATTAGGGCTTCTCTCTTAGCAGGTTTTTCCCGTTTGGCGCAGCACGTTTTCTTCCTAACATCTTCATCAGCCCTGATATCAAATATTCACTCTTTTTCTGAACATATTATCATTCACACAATTCATCCAGCGTTTCTATAGTATTCTCCTACTTTTATAGTTATCCCACATTCTTCAAGCTCTCATAACGGTATTAAATAACTATTTATTACTTAAAAAAGTCACATTGTAACTCTTCAAGATTGATCCTATAGTCTTATGCTCTAGAAGCAATCCTCTTAACCTCAGGGTCATCACTTTACAAACACGCCTGCATCAATAATAAACATCTGCCATCGCTATTCAATTGACAAATCTTAACTATCTTGATCTCGTTCGTCGTTCTCGTCGTTCTCTTTAGAGATCGTCTATAAATTTACAATTGATATTGGAACTATTCCATTCTCATAAATACAACATATAAGCGCTCGCTTCATGTAAAATACTGGTATTCAGCTGCATCCGGTTAGACTGGAAGCTGACCCTAACATATTTGGAAAAAGGCGAGGTCGGCAACCTTTTGAGTCGGAAGAGTCAAAAATTACAATTTAGAAAATTTCAAAGTTTTTAAAGAGTCACAATTTTTTTTCCTTGCGAACAAGAAATAGTACTTGCATAAATAAAGTTTTTTGATATATAAAAACTACTCTATTTATTCATTTAGTAAGTAGAGTATTTTCACAACAAATTAGATAATATATGTATCGTATTATTAGATAATCACTTATTATTTAAGTAAAAAGTTAAAACAATTAAATATTTACTTCAAATAAATCATATTTGCGTAAAGAGCCGCACTTTCACGTCCAAAGAGCCGCATGTGGCTCACCAGCCGCAGGTTGCCGACCCCTGGGCTAGGCAGATGATGATGATAAAACATAAAATCACGCCTGTGTGCCTCGAAGACGTAGGCAGAGGTGTAAGTACTAATATGAATACATTATATCAATTGGTATGCGATCACAATATAAAATGAGATATACTCAATTTACAGGAAAGAGAAGAACCATTTCAAAGATGGGAAAACGACTTGAGAACTAGTCCGGGGGGGAAATGGAGCAGAAAAACTCTCAACGCTGAGCGATGGGAAGGCCTGGGGAGACCTTTGCTAAAGAGCTAAGCAATCTGGAGATTTCTGATCTTTAATTAAAATAAAGTGTAAAACTAGTTTTAACTAATAACGGCTACTTGAATTAAAATACCCAGCAATTTTAAATTGGAATAATGGGGTAAAACTCTGTGCGAGTTTGGTGTTCAAGGCCCAGAACTGTGCCTACTAAATGATAAATGATTTTATTTCTGTAAGTAGGTTTGAACAACCACTTTTACACGTCAATCATATTTTAAAAACTAGATGAGCTCGGCGTTTCCTATCTGACTACTCTGAGAAGAAAGGCCGAAACAAACTCAGAGGTCACAGTCTCTTTTAAAGTCCAGACATAATCTTGGTCAGATCATGTGAAAACCATGTAGATTTGTGTCTGAAATGGTCTTTTGAGGAAAAACCACACAGATTGAGTGGACCTGTCCAGTCAGTGCACGTATTTTTTAGTAATCATGCAGCTCAACTCAGAACTTAAGGAGCTCAACGATTCGACGAACAACTATTACTACTATTGAGTCTAGAAAGTTCTTTCAAAGGACTAATCTCAGGAATGCAATGTAGATACTGTTCGAAGTAATCATTCCTCGTGATAGCTTCGGATTACAACTTGAACATCAAGTCAGTAGGCAACAGGTCATAAGATCAAGTTGCTACAATATTGTAGACGACACTCGTAAATAACTGATTATGAGAACTGAGAAGGGAAGTTTTTTACTCCTGTTTGTACGTTTTCTAATAATTTTCTTAGACATTTACCAACTGTGTTATGGCCGGCTTCTGTCTAACCAGACAATTTGACAAAGTTGCAATATTTTACTTGGATCAACAAACACAAAACAAATTTTCTTGCGCCACTTCTTCCCCCAGCTAAAGCACTAGGAAGTGGTAGAGGGCGGGCGTGTCGGTGGAGTGTCTTATATAATTTGGACGTTCGGATATCGCTGAATCTCCGCCTAGTATGAATTAATGACTTCATTTTGATTTTGAATACTTACTACCAATACCGAAACAAGGAGGATAAATATTTGTTAGATCATTGGATTTTTCCAGCTATGACGTCTATGGGGCATGCCGCTCTATGCTTGCCGAATTCCGATACACGGTCTCGTATAGGGTGTTATTGTAACGCAGCCTGAGAGAGGACTATGTCCAACAGTGGACTCCGATGGGCTGAGTTAATTGATTGAATATTTGCATGGATGGGGCTGACGGTTTAGGCTCTGTGCAAACTGAGTCAAGACTATCTATTGTTAACTTAGAAAGGTGCCCTATGAGAACAAAGATGTTAAATTAAGTATTAAATAGTAAAAAATCTGCTTAGCCTTTTCCTAACCACGAGTATGTTGGGGAAGGCTTCCATGCTTTCATGGATGCAGTTGAATACCAGTATTTTACATGGAGCGACTGTCTTTCAGACTTCCAAAACCCAGTTACTGGGTAACACGATAACCTTTGGTGAGACTGGTTGTCACATAAGTATTAAACATTAATGTTATTTAATTATCCTTAGGTATAAGTTGTACTGTAGTAGATACAGTTGTTTATTTGACAAAAAATTAGTAAATAATGTCTTATCGCTTTGGTAGGAAATATTCGTTATTAAATTGATAAGTTCGTTCATGGCATTGTTAATTAAATAGTTGTTATTTGAATAGTTTAAAAACATAATTACAAAAACTCTGCGAGGTCCGATAACCAGGCACACCTGCCGAAAATTACGCGACAGAAATTCCGGAAAATAAAGACAGAAAACAAACTTTCTGTGAAATTATGCGACATAACATGACGGCCTGGTGTGTCATAGATAAATTACATTAAAATTTTATTGTGAGTGCGTGAATTCCACATTTATTTTATCTGTGTTAAATTACTGTGGTGGACGATGTCGTCTTTTTTTTTTTACAGCATTGCCACGACAAGGCCGTACACTTTCCGTCGCGTAATTTCGGCTGATGTGTTGCTACGACGCAATGTCCGAGGGCGCACCCTGGGCGGTCAGCCCCACCTTGCTGACTATATTATTTATACCACGGTATAATGGTGTAATGTAGATTACACGGCATTGACCTAAACCACGAAATTCAAAAACCATTCCTTGTTCGTGTGAAATGTTTACTGCAATAAATATCATATAATATTATGAACCAACATATATTTGCTACGACTGGAAATCGAACATAAACTAGCTAAGAAAAAAATATTATAGCTACTGATCCATTGAACGTATAGTCTTAGGTTCGATTCCCAGTGGGCCTACTCTCTAAGTCCGTCAACGAAGACATGGGCACGGCCGATAGTACCTAATTCATAACTTCGGAGTGAACCTTACACCCGATTAGTTAACTTCGCCGGACGAGCAAAAACATATCGGGAGTAGAGACAACTGTCAAATTGTGACGTCATTCTTAGGTCGCGTCCCAAAATAATATTAAGTTCGTAGGTGATACGGAGTAGGATTTGCCTGTAACTTTGACCGAAACTGCGGATTTCGAGCTTAGGGAGTAGAACTCTTGCACCCTAATTGCGTAACACACTATCTATCACAATTAGAATCATTCAAATTTAAATTCATTTATTGCTGTGATTTTTGGTACATTTTACATGAGATCTTAATAATAAATAATTAGTTCCTCAAAAATCTACCTTAAAGGTGTACACTCTTTCACATAATTAGTACCTAATTATTATAAAAAAGAATAATCAACTTATTACAACAAAATAAAAACAAGCAAAACATTAACAATTGTGTATACATATAAATGAAATCTAATGAAATGCTATTGTTCCATCAATTGCTTCTATAACGCAATGAATGTTGTTGAACTGTCAAAATTAAAGCCATCTAGTATGTTACGCAATTACCCCGCTGATTTGAAAAAACGTCTACTTAAGGCTCGTACACACTGGCGCGACACGCGGTGCCTTTGTGTCGGGCGTCGCGGCGCGCCTGTCTGTGGGGGCCTTTATTTATGTGCTTCCATACAAGCAATGCACAATGTAGTCGGTAACTTGGTACTGAATTTCACAGATCTAAAATTATTATAAACTAGCTTTTGCCCGCGGCTTCGCTCGCGTTAATTTAGAATTTGACAATCAATTCGGGTTGTTCAGGGAATTATAGTCAGGAGGATGAAAACCGGTCTATCGACACTCTAGACTCACAAAATGTATTTAGTACTTAAATAAAAAAATAAAAAGTCTCTTAATACATTACTAAAGTTTCTACAATAATATAATTCAATCATGATTCAAAAAGACACGTAGCGCCATCTATTATCATAAGAACGTTGTTGTTGTTTTCCTCGGGAACAGTACCTTTTTTCGGGATGAAAGGTACCCTATGTCCGTTTCTGTACACCTGACAACGTATATGCAAAATTTCAGGATGATCGGTTCAGTGGTTTAGGCGTGAAAAGGTAAACAAACTTACTTACTTTCGCATTTATAATATTATAGGATAGGATTCAGTCTATAGTAGGTATGCATGCACGTACTTTGTGTCCAAAGATCATAAATTACTTGACAGATTACGATAAAGATGTTGTTTTATTCAACGGCATAATCATTGATTATCTACGTATACCGACTACCTATGTATTGCAAGTTAATACAGTCCGTAGATAAATGGTTAATACAGGGTGACTGGGTCTGGACCCGCCATAGCAAATTCGCATATTCTGTCATGTCATTTAAAATAACTAGGCTTGTCAAAATGATTGGTGACTGCATTTTGTTGTTATTCGCAGACAGGAGGACGCTACTGCCCATGTGTCCATCCAATGTCAAAATGCACTCACTTGCATACAGCGAATCTAGTAACTTATGTACAATTTCATTACGACTGTTTTTCCCAAAGGGGTCGGCAGAACTGGTATAGTTAGGTAAATTATATTTCGTCAGGTATGTTTACGGGTTCCTATCCATTTGCATAAAATTTTAAGACTTATAATAACATTGGCATAACGAAATTCAGCATAAGATTATTACGCATAATTGTTTTGCCATAATGTTTATAGCCATAAATTAACCTAACCTAACCATTGCATTATGCCAAAGATCTATTCCCATCCAATACCAAGAGCTAATACCATTTGGTATTAGTTTATTTCCGTACCACATTTTTTTTAATAAAAAATCTATTACTAACGTATACCAAAGCGTGACTTTTTGTACACTCAGCTACACAAAGTTTTATTTAAATTGCGTTTTACAGAAATCTAGGGTAATCTAAATATAGGGTTAGGGTTAATAAGCTGGTCGACGGAGCCCCGCTTCGCGGGGCTCCTATTTCTGTCTAAAGGGTTTAAAGGAACCTAACCAACCGAACCTCGGGATGCCACTGACGTCGACCGTCTAGGGTTAGGATTTTCGGTAACATTTATTATGTTTTCGGAAACTTAGTTCGTCACTCAAAGCATTTTAATTTTACTGGACCTGACTGTATCTGATTTCTTCAAACTTGTTTTGGTATTGGTTTTAAAATGTGGTACCTACTCGTTGGGAATAGAAAATAAATTCGGAAATAAAGTAATACCAAATGGTATTAGCTCTTGGTATTGGATGGGAATAGAGCATGCCAAAGTATCATTATGCTAATAAAAGTTATGCGAAAACGGTTATACCAAAATTTATTAGTATAAAAAAAAATATGCGAGAAGAAGGGATCCAATGTTTAAGTCTTTAAAATACCTTATAGAGTGCGAGCCTATTCCCGCCAACCGAGCACAAAACGATACTCCGACAACAAAATTATACTCTGGTAGGTAGGTACTTACTGAGAAATTCCTGATGGGAAAACCCAATAACACTTTCTGAATTCTGTGTTGTACCCGGAACCCCGCTTGCGACCATTTAGTAAAGCAACTAGGGTAGCCAACGTTTTTTTTACAAAATACCGTATCAAATTCTGTGAATAGAAAAATAATAGTATTTGGTAGAAAAAATAGGATTTTTCTTTATGGGTGCTTTTAGCAAATGCTAACAATATTTTGTTGTCTTTGAAACTTTCAAACCTAGTTTTGCAACGAAAATTTGGATTTAAATAAATGAATAATTTGTTTTTTTAATAAATTTATAGACGATCTGTTTATCTCTTCTTGTCACTTCAGATTCGTTACCGAAAAAACTCTCAGTGAAAGCTGAAGTGGCGGGAAGAGAGAGGACCTAAATAAAAAACGTTTATTTTATTTGGTAATCTTGGTATTAGATATTTATTTATTTATTACAACTTTATGCACAAGTAAAAAAAATACTGTACGTTGTTATTAGATATTGCCATTTGTCAACAGTATTTTTCTCTGAAAATTCTTTATTATTAATAAAATATTTTCTTTTTTGATTCATAAGTATCGATAAAGATTTCAGTAATTACCTATATGAGTGATTCGTTCTACGCATTACAATAAAGATTAGAAATAAAGTATTTTCGCATACTTTATTTATATGCAAAAGTATAAAGTTATAACGCGAACCTATTTCGAACTGCACCCGCCACAATAAGCTCCTCCAATAAGGGTGAGAGGCTTCTAGAATGTTGTAGAAGCCGTGTAGGAAACAGACGACGACGGGCACCCTTCTTTTTTTGACACTAGCCGTGTGGGGCCCGTCAAATGGGCTGCGCACCGAAAAAGGTACCTACCTATTCTCTGTTAAACAATTTACGAAACTTTATCTTCGCCCCGAACCTTGTTTTGATAGGTATATTATATTTATGTTACTGGAAATAAAGCACTTACAGTACCTACATATGTGTGTACTTATGTTAAAAGAATATTTATCGAAGATAAAGTAGGATAGGTACGTTATTATAAAGTATGGTTGGCAACCCTAAGACTCCTTTAGGGGCATATAATTATATTCTGTGCCCTAAGAGCAACCAAGCATAAGGCCGATCCAGTCTGTCCCTTGCTGCCCTCCCCCAGCAACGCCCTAAGCCGAGGTCCGTACCCCACAGGGGATGCCCTTAGCATGTAGTCGCCTAGTTTGTAAGTTTTTAAGGCCTGGCCGGAGGTCTTAATTTATTAAGGCAACCACAGACATGACCGGTTAGGGACTAACCGCACTTATTCAGCTCTGTTCAGCTTTTGTCCATAGAAAACAACGATTTTGTATGGACAAAAGCTGAACACAGCTGAATCCCCTAAGCGGAGCTGAGTTGAGTCCCTTAAACAGCCGAGAACCTCCTACTAGGTTGACGTGAGATGCTATTCCCAAAAAAAATAAAAAGCATTGATGTATCCTTAAAGATATAATACGGACATACTTTCAAAGTTAATCTAAGATTTTTGAAGAAAAACATCGCGGAGAATGATGGTCTTAGTCTAGAATCTGGTACAACAGCGAGCAAGCGTGGTGATCCACAGTTGACTCGTTCCTTCTCCATAAGAGAAGAGACCTTTGTCCTGCAGTGGGATATTAACAGGCTGGTATTTACCAAAAACACTTCTTCAAAAACATAAAAGATAACTAATTCTAAGTTCTGAACTCCAAAAATATTGAGAAACATTTTAGATGTGGAAGTTTTTGTTAGATTTCGTGGATGATCGTGTTGAAAAATATTATCAGCTCCATGATTTTCTTTTATAATTAAAATAAGTTTCATGACAACAAATTAGATCACTGAGAACAGTAGCATGAATTTCGGAAGATATTTTCCTTAAAACGTGCTCGAGAAAGTTCCTGTACGCAATTTTTGTTTGAATACGAACGAAAACGCGGGGAACGAATATCTACTCCACTATTTCCAACTAAATTGGCGTCATCCTGTCTACTTCTATTTTAATAAACAGTGGGTAGGTACTATTATTTACGCATCAGCATTATTAGAACTATTTCCGGGCAACATTTAAGAAAACAATACTATCAACCTACTCATTCGCCAAGTGTTTACACACAAAACTTAATAAATAAATTATTTACACAGTCAATAAATAATTAATTACCTTTAACAACAGCGCCGAGTGTGAACAACACGACACAAAATACCACTTTCATGTTTAATTGTCACTTTAACATAACGTTTATAAATAAATTGTTTTAAATTGTATCGACAGGTGACACGCAACGTCCGTCCGCGGTGGAAGTAACTCGAACACTGAATGTCGGTACACTTGTCACTTATAGTATAAATATACAGTGATAACGATGATGTTAGGCTATGTGTACACTGCGCTGTAAACTAAAATGATGAATTGATGACTAATGTAATGAATGAGTTAGTTCACGCCCGGGCCCGCGCCGTGTCTGTGGAACTGCAAGTGGCACCGCGTTTTACCGTGCCCAGGAAGCCGTATGCGTATTCGTCATACTCTTGGTATGCGCCTGCAATTTTCAGTTTCTGCAGCACCAAGCTGAAATGCAGGAATAAAGGCAATTCCGACACTACGTCAGCGTCGTGTCATCGTGTGATATTTAAGGCGCAAGGCACCTGCATTAGCACCCTAATTGCGTAACACACTATTAATCAGAATCTGAATCATTTTGAAGGATATTGCTAATCCATTGCTTTATATGTTCGAAAAATTTGTCTCCTCAACAACGTAAATAACGCAATGAATGTCGTTGAACTGTCAAAATGGAAGCCATTCCGACTGTTAGTGTGTTACGCAATCACCTCGCTGGTATAAGTCACATTTAACAAAGCTTGATGTCTTTGGAACCGACAGTCTTTGGCGTCATCCATAAATTCTATTGTATGCTGGACTAGTGTCAATGTAGGCATGGGATGTCATTCTGCTAAGGTTTGACCCGTTTTAACAGTTCTTAAAATACCAAAGAAAATCGCCCATGTAGACCTACGCTTACTGGAATGTTTAAAATAACAGTTCGTTCTTTACTTGTTCTGGAAATCCAGTGTCAGTGGCCTTAGCACGAACGCGCGGAATAAACGTAACTTAACTACGATCGATTTTTTAATTGAAAATATTCGTTTCGCACATCATATTTACGTAGTTTTCAAGATTTTATGCTTATCTATGGGTGCTTGTCGCAAAAATTTAAACCAAAATGCTAAAGGATAGTTCTATTTTCGATTTAAAAATCGATCGAATTTACCTTACATTTACGTCGCGCGTTCGTGCAGGGCCTCAGGATAAAAACGTTTTTCGATTTTCAATCTGAAATAAAAAGTGTTAGTCAAACTCTGTTGGACACATTTCTTTACGATGATACCTCCACGTGCGTTGGCAAGCAACGAGTCAATATTAATAAGTATAAATAGCAGTTCCTATTAATATAACACGTGATGTGAACGATAGCCTGCGCTTGAATGACGGTGCATTCTAGTAGAATGTAAATATTGTCTACTGAACACAATACATGTAATTTTTCAGTATCTACAGTCCCATAGAGAAAGTTGTTTAGTTTGATGATCTGTACGATATACTTAGATATGACCACGCGTTTCTAATACATGCTGTATAGCACAAGACTAAAGGAATAAAACAATTTTTTTACAATGTTGTGAAATAAATAAGCAACATCTAGCATTAATCTGAAGCAGAATAATGATGACATGATCGATATGGCAATCCTACTTCCTACTAATATTATAAATGTGAAGGTTTGTGAGGATGGATGGATGGATGGATGTTTGTTCCTCTTTCACGCAAAAACTACTGAACGGATTTGGATGAAATTTGGAACACAGATAGTTTATAACCTGGATTCACATGTAAGACACTTTTTATCCCGGTAGTACGTTCCCGTGGGATGATTTCCGACCTGCACGCGGGCGAAGTCGCGGGCAATAGCTAGTAATTTAATAGTTTTACAGAAAACCGGTGATAGACAAAGATATTTTTGCTATGCACACTTTTTGAACAAGCTTGCCTGCGGAATGAGACTGTATTAACCTACTTGTAGCGGTACAAGTTTATTTTGGCGCGTGGCTAAAATCGAAACTAACGCCGCCATCTTGTTTTTTGAATACATTTCAAGTGACATTTCGCACAAATGTTTACCAACAGCGCCCCCTGTCAACGTAATGCGAGCGCCAAACGTTTCATATTGTAGCAGTGTAGGTACGTCAAAATGATGCAACCTAATGCATAGGTAGGTAAGTCATTCTTTATTTAAAACAATTATATTGCATGCACAGTCAATGTAGGTATTGTACGCACGACTACAAATCAAGCTATACATTTCCAGTATAAGCTGACTTCTCATTGTACGAAAAGCCTAAACAATGCGAGGTCAGCTAAAACTGGAAATGTATAGCTTGATATGTCGTCGTGTGTACGAGGCCTATTTACGCCTGAGTAGCATGGTCTTGTTCAAGTTGTTACACATTAGTGTACACCAACCTTTCCATCGCTGCTTATCAATTTGTTATCGTCGTACCTATGTACCGTATCTTTACCTATCTATAGAATAGAATAGAATAAAATAAAATACTCTTTATTATTTCTCTTTTTTTTCTGTCTTTATGTCCTGTGATGTACCTACAAACGGACGGGTTTAACATAGGTAACCAATAAGTTCCGTACGCCAATAGCACGGTAGGCCGCACGTCAGTGTTAACGAAACCAGTATAAGCCTGCTTCTTTTTCTATTAAAACTCAATATTACACCAGGCCAGCTCAAGGTCACAGTGTTACCACTGCCGTGAGGTCGACTGTACTATAGACGTACAGTCGCCAGTACATCAAGTACCACAAACTGTCTGATTTTCTCATTCGATTTTGAACTTGAATCTTAAAATTTTAAGGTTTAAAATCGCTTGACAGTTTCGTGTAGCTCGACCTGCAGGGTGATTACGTAATACACTAACAGTAGGAATGGGTTTCATTTTGACAGTTCAACAACATTCATTGCGTTATTTACGTTGTTGAGCAGACAAATTTTTCGAACATATGAAGCAATGGATCAGCAATAGGCTTCTAAATGATTCAGATTGTGATAGATAGTGTGTTACGTAATTAGGGTGCTGCAGGCGACTGAACATATGTACTTGTTCGAAAAATAGATAATATCACTTTTTTTTTTGACATTAGTTACTTGTGCAAGTTGATTTCTAAAAGTCAGCCACTCTATGAGTAATATCGTCATCAGTGGGTCCATGGTCTAAAAAAACAAGGTCTGGCATTCCGAGACTGACACATGCTTACGTCACTGTCCAGTTACCACTTTATTACAACAAAACACGAATTATGGAAATATTTTCAGTCACCATCCTGTTAAAAAATATATATATAGAGCATCTAAATTGTCGTTTCGTTTTTATAATCAAACGAAAAAATTATATTTAAACATATACCAACATAATTGTTAGTTAAACCTCATTGTTTTATCGGATTCGTACAGGTAATAAAGGCGGTTGGGGAGTTATTATTACACACTACTGGTAACACAGCGGTGATGACTAGGGCATGCAATTCCGGAATTCCGCAATTTCGTAATTTGGCAATTTCGTTACAATTTGTCTGATATCTCAATTCCGGAATTGAGAGGGGTAATATCATAATTCCGATATTCATACAGTGTTTCAAATTCATTGATATTTCAATTATTATTTTTTCTGAACGCAACTATGTAACGTCTGTGTAACTTTCCAAGCAGCTAGCCAGCCAGGCCTACAGTCCGTTCACAGTTATTTTACTTCTGAATTTATATGACTGTCAAAATCACAGTTATCTTTATTGCCGTTGCAATAAGGTTGCTGTTGGGTTGCGGCCATTGATAACTTTGTAAAATTCACAATAATCTTTATGGTCGTTACAGTAAGGTTTCTATTGGGTTGCTGCTGTCAGAGGTAAAATAACTGTGAATGGACTTTACGCGTACATCTGCCCGTACGCACGCGTCCGGGTCCCGCACTCCACCAGTCTGTGACCACTTCTGTACTTGTGTTGTCGTGATGCGACGCTTCATACAGCTGATACCACGTTACAGTTTGACGAACAGAATAGCTTTTTGAGTTCTAAACTTCCGATGAACTTGCGAAGTCGTATAAAACAAAGACGACTACTATTAGCAGATGTGCTACACTATTTACACAATCCGGAAGACTTCTTTGCACAAGCAGAGGACGATACCTTTCCTAAACGCAATAATGAAGGAATTTCTGATTGAAATTATCGTATGTTTTTTATTCATAATATTTCATGTTTGGTTCTATTGTGATAGCCTTAGCGATTTTACTGCTTAAATGTCTAATTAGAGTAATAAGCAAGAAAGATGACCAAATATGTTTAATTTTGCATGTTACTAAAAACAATTAAGCACCAATTTCACCAAACTCTGCTGTTACTAAATGCCATGCTAAGCATTTTGACGAACTATTTTTCGTAGTGAGACAATCCATCAAATGGCATATCGGGACATTTAGAATAAACACAGTATGGTGAAACTGGCCCTTTTTTTTTTTTTCTAAATACTCATATAATTATAAATTTTGTTTGATTTGAAACAAACGTTTTTCTCTTCCTAGATAGAGATGGTGTCTCTATTAGAGACAATTAAAAGTTACCAGTACCGGAAGCAGTTCCGGAATTCCGGAATCAGATCTTCGGTATCGGAATTCAGTTCCGGAATTTAGAAACTTCCGATATTGCACGCCCTAGTGATGACGTAGGCTTGTGTCTCCCTTGTGACCACTGTGTCTCGGAGTGCTACACCTGGCGAAGTATATTATTATGCCCTCAGTGGGACGATGGGAATCGTGTATCATCGTCTAGGTACCTGCCTTTTCCCAATTATGTCGGGGTCAGCTTCCAGTCTAACCGGCTGCAGCTGAATACCAGTATTTTCCATGGATCGACTGCTTATCTGAGCTCCATAACCCAGTTACTGGGATAGCCTTAGTCTAGGATAGCCTTAGTCTAGGATAGCCTTAGGTAAGTTGTTGTCTGGTTGTCTGGTTGTCTGACTAGCTTCTGACTACGCGTAACGACTGTCAAAGATCTACAATTGACAGCATGGACCAACGGCTTTTAACGTACTTACCGCGGCACGGAGGGGTCCAGTTATGAAATAGATGGTCACTGTGTGGCTCAGAGGTAGTCAGTTACTTATGGTTGAGTTGTTGGATGTGAGTTGACGAAAACCACAGATTTCACGGTTATTCAGTTTATTCGTAAAAGTTACACGTAAGTTCAAGTAAAATTATAAAAGTAAATAAATCCAGTAGCGAAATGTAGGTCGCGGCGTTAGCATTTTGCCTGTACGTGAACCGTACAGTCACCCATCCACGGACCGACCTCGGTAAGCGTAGCTTAACCTGATCGATCGACCGTGCGACTGTTATTACATGTGAATACAACAGGGGAAATGCCTCGTTGCTCTAGTGGTGGTGGTGGTATAGGGTACGGTTTTGGGTTTGATTCCCAGGTCGGGTAAAGTGTTTTTGGGTTTTTCCATCAGGATTTTCTCCGGAGTTGCATCCGTTTAATAAATAGGCTCGCCCCCTCTTAATGTTACCTATAGTTGGGAACCAAACGTAACAGACCAATAATGTGAGTGTAACTAATTAGTAGCTGTACCTACCTACTTTACCTACACATCTACCTACCCTGCCTCGTATTATGAAAGTACCTACCTTTTTCCGTAGTAGATGTGCCATGTATTGTATTCAAGTGCACTAAGATTAAAATAAATTAAGGTAAAAGCTAGTCTTTATATTTTCTTTCACAATAGGTCATAATTATTTCTTGTTCACTACCTATCTACTTGACCTGTATACTTACCACAGAGTAGCTGTACATTATTATTTATAATGTGTTTATCGGAGAATGACGTTGAAATACATTCACAAGTTTCAGCGAAAATGAAATAGGTTTACATATTTGAATAAAGCGCCATCTTTTGAGCAACAGCAGTACCAGTAACATTACTGATGTTTAAAGTAGTGACTATTTGTAGTTAAAGATGTCACTAAAAATAACTTTTAAACCATTAAAAGAAAAACTTTGTTCGCACAATTATTAGGAGTTATTAAAAATAATTACAATACATTTTGTAATCCTTTTTCATATAAACGCTTAACACAAACTAGTTTTTTTTTTTTTTAAACTGGTGTCAGAGTTTAGGTATAAGAAACAACCTTGTGACGTCAAAAAAGGTCAAACATTGCAAAAATTAAATCTTCTTTATTTTAATCCCACGTCACAGAACACTAGAATTAAGCTGGAAATTTTATACAAAAAAATTACATACGTCACAAAAATCGAGCTTTAAGAATGACCTTGACCAAGGCCGCGTCCTCGCTCCAGGGTCTCTTGGCCTTGCTACGAAGGTCGCCCTTGGCAGGACATTGGCAATGAAACTGCGTTGAAAACCTTGGCGTGAAGGTCAGTGACGCTTCTGCGAACATATTTAGCACATTCATACGTGTACCTACTTACTGATAACGTCTGTATTTCCTATGACGATAACAGTGACGTAGAAGGCATGTATATAGATGTATGTAAAATGTATTCTATTAGGTAGGTATGTAAAGTCGCCAGTACATCAAGTTACAACAAACTGTCAGATTTTCTCATTCGATTTTGAACTTAAACTTCAACGTTTTAAGGTTTAAAATCGTTTGGAGAAATTTTACAGTTTCGTGTAGCTTGACCTGCTGGCGACTACCTGTAATATAATTATTATCATGGTTAATTTTAAATTACCTACACATAAAAATAACATCACGCCTGCTTTCCCCGAAGGGTTAGGCAGAGCTGCATCTATAGTACATAGTTGAGCAGACGCTTTTTCAAACATATGAAGCAATTGCTAAACTCTCAGATTGCGATTGAAAGTGTGTTATGTTTATTACCACCATTCGAGAAGGGAAAGAGAGAGAAAATGAAAGATAAAAAGAGCCAGACAAAGAATATAGCCCAACTGAAGGAAAAGTTATGGGCAATGACATACCCACACACTTTCAAAGTTAATCTAAGATTTTTGAAGGAAAACATCGCGGAGCATGATGGTCTTAGTCGCGTATTACAGAACGTCACTCAATACTCAAGCATTACTAGTATCAACCAATCAAATGGCTTGAATCTAGTTTTAAGTAATGCTTGAGTATTGAGTGACGTTCTGTAATATGGGCCTTAGTCTAGAATCTGGTATAACAGCGAGCAAGCGTGGTGATCCACACCTGACTCGTTCTTTCTCCATAAGAGAAGAGACCTTTGTCCTGCAGTGGGACATTAACAGGCTGGTATATACCAAAAACACTTCTTCAAAAACATAAAAAGATAACCAATTCAAAATTCTGAACTCCAAAAATATTGAGAAACATTTTAGATGTGTAAGTTTTTGTTAGATTTCGTGGATGATCGTGATAAAAAATACTATCCGCTCCATGATTTTCTTTTGTAATTAAAATAGGTTCCATGACAAACTTTGTAAGAAACAACCCACAAATTAGACCACTGAAAATAGTATCATAAATTTCGGAAGATATTTTCCTTAAAACGTGCTCTGAGAAAGTTCCTGCACGAAATTTTGTTTGAATGCGAACGAAAACGCGGGCAACGAATAGCTATTCTCAACTCAACTCTCAAGATCTAGATCGTCTTTCAGGTCATCACTAACCATATGGCCCAGGGATTTAAATTTATAAACCCTGTCGACATACAGGGTGACTTGTAACGTGACGTATTCCTTCTAGGACATGAGAGTGAGACCCATTTGCAACAATTAAGCATCCTATAAAGCCTAGGCGAAAATTCATGGAATTCCAGAAAAGACATTATTTATGTATTTTTGTAAATTACCCAGAATTCGTTTCTAAATAACACTTTTCTCTAAACTCTCAAATTGAATGGCCTTCATCGCTGTTCCATTATGTACCTAATACTTCAGCAAATCTTTCTATATAAACAAATTTGCTAAAACATCAAACAGTATAAAAGTTAAAGGAAGTAGTTTCAAACCCATTTTTAAAAATCATCCCCGTTCATGAACTTTGACACCGGTATCTCAAAATTTTCCTACGACATTAGGTAAGCGTACAAATTACGGGGAATACATAATTATTTAATCAGCTACCTAACGAGCTACACAATGGAAACGTTAAAGTATTATAAGTACACAATAGAATAGCGATGAAGGCCATTCAATTTGAGAGTTTAGAGAAAAGTGATATTGACGAATTCTGGGAAATTTTCAGAAAGAAATTCGAATTAGATCTCGAATTCCATGAATTTTCACTTAGGGTTTATAGGGTGCTTAATTGTTGCAAATAGGTCAAACTATCACAACTTGGAAGTAATACGTCAAATTACAAGTCAGCCTGAGAGCCAAAACAAAGTAACATTCGATTAGCGATGACGCTAGTAGAAAAGCCAAAAAATGTACGGAGTTGTCATAAGCTGTCGAAATGTCACGTGATCATAGGTCAACGAATAGAAATTAGCTAGACAATGTTAACATCATTCGATTCTATGAAATGATTCGACAGAGTCGAACGATTACTTTCAAAGAGATGCGTAGCCAAGTGGCACTTTTTGACAAACGTTATCGCTAGTTTTTTATTTGTATGATGGAAACATTGGCGAAAGCGATAGCGATTGTAGAAATAGAATCACTCCAAAGCGAATCCCATCTGTCTAGGCCCTCAGTATTTTAATCGGTATGAGTCTTTCGCGGAGTGCAGATTGCTAAACCGACAAGTGCAGCACCTTACAATAATTATAGTTCCTACTCAACTATATTTACATTGATTAAAGTAAATGTCTAATTCGTTAAAGTAATTGACACAATTCTTTCCGTTCACAACCAATTATCATAATGAATTTTATGTGCGCAGTTAATACATTTACTAACGATTACCGTCATCAGACGTGTGCCAGGAAGCCATTACTATTTAAAATGGAGACTTTCCGTAATATCGAACAAAATAATCCTGCGAATTGTGTTTTGAATAATAAGGTGGACAAAGATGTGCAGTCGATGCTGTGGCATTTTAATCTGATGCAAATATTTTCGTGTATTCCTAGTTATCGCATCAAAAATAATTGTATAACTCCTAAAAGTTTCATCTCCAATTTCTTTTCAATGATCGGAGCTGTAGCATTTATTTCTTTTTACATATACCGAACCCATATGCTGTTTCGCCACAAAGAACATCTAGGATTCACAAAATTTATGACGGTCACCTCTTTCACTGATTGCATATACTATTGTTTCGGATTCGCTCTTAATTTCGTCATCGGGATCATTCAAACCAAAAATAATATTAAGTTTGTTTTAATATTTCAAAGAGTGCACAGATTTCTTAACAATGGAACCAGTTTTAACCATTTCATAATTTGGAATTGTGTTATGATTATCATGGCCCTCAGTTGTTATTTTATATTCTTCTCCTATTTTTACATACAGCTGGCTTTGCCGTGGTATTATTTCTTTGTTTGTTACCTTCTGGTTGTTTACGATTTAAATGTCATTTATGCCATTCGAGTTATTAAATTGCTACAAAATAAACTTGAGTTATAGTATTCAAGTTTTAAATTCCCTTAAAATGGAAGAGACGCGTGGTGAAGATTTCTGTAAGAGAATGTTTCAAGCCTATGTTGATATTTTAGAGTGTTACGGTATCTATAAAGTTTGTTTTCAGCCATTCGTAAGTACCTTGCTATGAGCAGTTAGTTTTGTTGAACCAATTTTCTTTTCAAGCCTGTATTTTTCCATTGCTCCTGCCCCTCTTTCCTCTCTTTCCACTTAAATCTTGACATACAGTACATAGTGGATCTTTATGAAGAAGTTTTGTAATTTTCAGATTCTTTATTATATTATTGAAATATTCCTCCATTCTCTCATTTACATCCAAGTGAATATTGAAGCGATGAAGATAGTCTTCAGGAATAATGCCATAGTGAGTATCGGTAAAGTTGTTTTTAATCTTCTTCTTTCCTGTCTCATGTTGTTTAGTGTTGACGCAAGGTAATATTTTACTTTTCATCTCCCCTTGTCAGAGTTATCACTGTGTCATTCATATATTTCCGCTTGTAATATTTTGTTTGATCTCCTTCCTTGTATTTATATACATCAGTCTCTTCGCCACATTTTTTTTCTAGCATGCTCTGTCTGCTCTGTCACGCTCTTGGGAAAAGGCCTGCCTCCAACGATATGTATAAAATTAAATGAAGGTACCGCTACTATGCCACTCTCCTTTGAGTTAACGAAATTAGAAGTTCTTACATAGTAGTGTGCAAGGTCCCTTTGAAGGATTGTATCACAAATGTTGACTATATTCCATTTTGTTAAGCACCTGGTACTTGCTGACATACCTGCGCTGTCCTCCCACACCTGTTAACTCTGTAATTTAAAAATATTGCAAAAGTTAATTATTTTTGCCGTGGAATTTCTTGCCGGCTCTTCTCCATGGGAAACACACATTGGAACCGTGCACCTAGCTTCTCACATTTCATATGTTTGGTTTTTGTGAAATAAAATATTTTAAATTAAAATGTTAATTTTGATACAGCGTGCAGCAACACTGAGCATGCTCTCTCTTTTGATCTGGTTGAGTAAGGACTTGACATGGCAAACGATGTTCATGCAGCGGTGCGAGACATTCTACTTAGCTGTGCGAAGTGTTCGAGATACTTGCGCAGTTATTTTGAAGTCAAATTGCTCTGGTATGATTATTTTCAGACTTTATGTAGGTAAATTCCTATTATAGACCAAAATCTTAGCAGCGTAGTGCTATACTGTCACTTCAAATCTCACTCAAATGACTGCACAGAATTAGAATTTCACGTGTGGAAAGATAAATGTCTACAAGAGCAGGAGTATTATTAGTGATCGACGGGGAACCACCAAGAAATGATGACGACAACAAGAACGACCGATGGAATGTGTGAAATATGATATGCAGGAAAGGGGGCCTAATGACATGGGGTGACAGCTAATAGAGATGTAGGTGTGTGGAAGGCGACAACATGCTGCACAAACTCCAAAAATTTTGGATAAGAGAGGATGTTGGTGATAAAAGATCAACACTTAGGGCCCGTTGTTTGATACATAGTTAAACATGACCAATAGTCAATTTAACAATTAGTCACTTGTCAATAGTCAACAGCTGTCAAAGTTTAACTACTCTGTCTGCGCATGGTAACCTTTAATAGCAAATTTTAAATTTTTTACACTGTAGTTAGCTTAACCATTTGTCAAACAACATACCTAGGGCCCGTTGTTTGATCAGTAGTCAAACATACTAATAGTTAAAATGCGTTAGTTAAACTAACAATTTGTTAAAAATGACATAAGTATGTTGTTTGACGAATTGTTAAGCTAACTACCGTTAGAAAAATTGACAATTTGCTATAAAAGTTAACCATGCGCAGACAGAGTAGTTAAACTTTGACAGCTATTGGCTATTGTCAAGTGACTAATTGTTAAATTGATTATTGGTCATGTTTAACTATGCATCAAACAACGGGTTCTAAGTTACTGCGTAGGTGACGGTGACAGCCAAGATTCGCGAAATTGATATCATTGGAGAAGACTCAATTTAAGCTATGAATCATGATCATTTTCCTGCTCTTGTCCCATATTACTTGAGGTCGGCGCAAAACGTTATTTTCTTCCATTCTCCCTGGTCTTCAGTCACTCTATTAAGCACTCCTTTTGCTTTCATATCCTCAACCCATCAATCCATCTTTTCTTTGGTCTTCCTCTCCGTCTCCATCCAACTTATGCTATAAATAATTTATTAAATAATATTACAGATGAAGAGAGAAAGCTCTGCAAGAACGTGCTGCGGTTTCAAAGAGCATCATTCAGCAAGATGCGTGTGTGTGACCTGTTCTACGCGGACGTGGCGTTACAACTGAGTCTGATGGGTCTACTAGCTAACTACACTACTGTGTTGCTACAGTTCGCGTTTCTGTAGTAGATTTCTTATAAATGGATTTTGTAGGTAGTAATTGTTTTTATTTCTTCTTTTTCTCGCAGACAGTCCAAGAGTTTATTGTCAGAAGAATACATTATCTTTTCGTTCGTGTGTAAAGTCTTGGAAGGCTTAGGACCAGCAATGGGTTACTCTTTATAGAAACACAAAGGAATTGGGAAATGGCAGATTTTGTGATGATAGGAACGGAAAATTTAACGGTTTCTTATAAATTATATTTTTAATTAGGTAACAATTATTTTGAAATAGTTTCTAAACAATGACTAACAATGTGGTAACTATACGTAAATTAAATAATGTAGCTTATTCTTATTTATAATAGGTACATTTTAAAATATACATTATATTATTATTATTTATATAACAAACATCACTCAATGGAACTTATAAGTATTTATTGCCATTTTAATTATTACTTACCGAATACCTACCTACTGGGCGCACGGCAGTGGCCCCGCCAAGTGGTACAAACACAACAATTTTATCAAAAAAGGACCAGGATTTAATGATGACGATGGGTGATGGTGGTAATATTGTTTATTTGTGCAAGCGGTCCTTTTAAAATATAATTGATTATAAACGTATTCTCATCAATAAGTAGGTACTTACATAATGTAGTTAGTAAAATATCGAATTTTATTAGTATTCAAAAAGTTTTATATTTTGTTCTGGAACCATGACTTGACGTTTTAATCTGAGCTTGCAATTATTTTACAAAAAAAAAAATCGTTTTTAAATAGGCTAAAATATTTGTGGATAATTTTACAATGGTCGAGATAATTGCTAGGCGATTTAATATTATGGGATTTAATCCTAAACAAACAAATAAATAAATTATAACACTAATGAAATAATCTCATAATATTAATCTATATAGAACATTGATAAACTAAGGCATACAACAGGTAACTTTAAAAAAAGATCCTATTACTTAATAAAAATCTTTATAATTTCACTGTTTTATTATTTAATGTCATTTGAATACACGGTACTTATAAATTATGTTGGCAGCACGGTAGCGTTCCGGGAATTTTTCTTATTTCCTGTCAATTATTTTTAGAACGGAACTGTTTTAATATATTTTTTGGGTGGTTTTTAACAGTTCTTTAACAATTGAAAATACATTCGCACAAAGTCATTTGTATACTTATCACAGCTTTAAAGAACACTAGTAAAAAAAGAAATCTCTCTTTCAATGTTAGAGACTAAAATCCTTTACATTCATTGAATTGATGGTTCAGCAGTGCTATTCTCTAAGGATACAGCCCTGCGCCCAGCGCTGCCGCAGCGACGAAACAACTTGTTTCATCGCTGCGGCAGCGCTGCACGCAGGGCTGTATCCTTAGAGAATAGCAGTGCTAGTCTAAAACTTAATCCACTAGAAGACCTCCTTCCTAAATCCAAATCCAAATTGATCACACTTGACCCTCAGTATCTTGGCGAGCTGCGGCGGCCCGCAGTAGAACACGGTCACCTTGCCTTTGTTCTGTTCCTGCAGCTGTTTGAACACTTTGTCCCAGTTCGGGCGCCCGGCGTTTGTCCTGGTCTTTAGGCCCGTTATTAGGTCGCGTTTCTCCTGGAATTATATTTAGATTTATTGGCAAAAGGTGGTACTAGTGATCTGCTAGAGAGAGAAAAGTATGAATACCTACGAATTCACTTAATTGAGGGCAATTTGAGAGGCCTATGTCCAGCACTAACGAGTGCTGTACGCTGATGATAAAAATCTAATAAATGTGGCGAGGAAAACTAAAAATTGTGGATGCAGTAGACCGCCATATGCTGACCTAAGTTCATAAATATTATTTGAAAGTATAAGGCAGAGGCTTGCAATTGCAGACTGTGATTGACATAATGAAGCGGAGTTTGTCTTCTGTTTCCGAGGGACATGTCTTTTATAAGTAGATTATTTCAGAAAAAAAAATTGTCGTACACCCCTATGTGATCTGTGGTTGTGCTTCGTCTGCCAGTCAGTCACATATTTTTTATGTACGTAGATGTTATTGAACCACCGTCTCATGCAACAAATCCAACGCTAACGGCAGGCCGACTGCTTCCATATCGGACTTCTACAGCGCGCTGGTAATGTACAGTCAGCAAAAGAGATAAGTAGCTGGGAACGCCGGATATAATTGAAGTTTAGTAAGAAACCGATGAATTTTTCTAATAAAATAAAATTAATAGAAAACAAACTGGTAATTTATCAAATTAAATGTCATTCGCAAACATTCATCGGTTTCTTACTAATCTTCAACTATATCCGGCGACCCTGGATACTTATCTCTTTTGCTGACTGTACATATTCATGTCTAGGGACCGGTCCAGGGCTTGTCTGACGCGACCTGTTCTATATCCAGCCCACGACTAAGCTATGCACGTTTACTTAATTTAGCTTAGTATGAAAATGGAGGCGGGATCGTCCACTGCAACCCGCGGGCACGTTACGAATATATGCGTGGTTGGCAAACAAATGAACCGAGCAGCTATATAACGTGGCAAACTTCTTCGGCAAAATCCTACGTAGCAGTGGACGGTCTATCAAAAAGCTAGTCGTAGAATAGTAGACCAACCTTCTCATGCAACAGATCCAATGCCAGCTGCAGCCCTACAGCCTTCATGTCGGACTTCTGCAACGCGCTGGTGATGTACATGTGCATGTCTAGAAACCGGTCCAGCGCTCCTCCTAGTTCAGCCTGTTCTATCTCCAGTTGGGAGAGGAGCGAGACGAACCACTCGAACGAACGCTGCTCGCGGTTTATCCAGAAGAAGTCCACCTGGAATGAAGGTGTAAGTGTGGTAAAGTAATAATAATAATTTCATTTCCTTTACTTATAGATTCTAACGGGCCTCTGCGAGTTGGCTTCGGCCCCTCGTATGCCTACCAAAGGTCCGGGACCTCATGGTCCCGAGATATGCGAAAATCTTGAAAATAATAATAATAATTAATAATAATTTAATTTATTTGCGTAAAACATGGTATACAATGGTGTTAAGCATAGGTCAGAGTGGCACAAACATGTTTAGCTAAGATATAACATAGCATGCAAAAATTTAATGTTACAGGGTACTTAATTATAATTATGTACATTAATGTTAGAATATTAAAAAGAATGTTAGAATATAATGTCAATATTTTTTATCCATAAATTCTTTCAAACTATAAAAGCTACATTCATTTAGCCATTTGAATATTTTTTTTTTAAATAATCTTACATTTAATAGTTTGAAATTGTTTGGTATTTTATTATAAGTACGCACACACATTGCTAGACAGCTTTTATTATATTTGGCTAGCTTTGGTAAATCATTTAATACCAGTCCATAAGGATCACGTCTGCTCCGAGGATATACATCGCTTGCCGTCTTGAATAATTGTTTAGTCTTGGTCACAAACATACATATTTCGTAAATATAGAGAGATGGAAGCGGTAACAAACCAAGCCTTTGAAATATTGGCCGACATGTATCATCCGGCTGAAGTCCTTAAATTGATCTTAGGCACTTCTTTTGAGCGATGAACGCTCTATTTAGATCAGTGCTATTACCCCACATTATAAGACCATAGCGTAGTAACGATTCAACATATGCATGGTAAGATATAATAGCAGTTTTTAAGTTTGTTACATTTTTTACTTGCTTCAAGGCGTATACGAATTTATTAATTCTACCACTGACGTTATTTACGTGTTCCTTCCAGTTTATATCTTGATCAATTATTACTCCTAAAAATTTTGTATGTGTTACTCGTTTAATTTTATTTATATTAAGTTTGATATTATTTTTATTATTATTAGATTGATTAAATTGTATGTCATACGGATTTGTCTAAATTTATTTTCAAATGGTGTATGTCAAGCCAGTGTAGTAGTATATCAATAGTATTATTAATGTCAGTCTCGTGATCTATAACGGTATTTTGTTTTTTATCAGATGTCACAATTATGGATATATCGTCAGCGAATAAAATGCATTTATGATTAGTTATTTTTATGATATCATTTATATATAAAAGGAATAATATTGGGCCTAGTACGCTACCTTGGGGGACGCCATATTTATTATGTCTATATTCCGATGAGTATGCTGTGATGTCTTTGGTTTCATTAATTTTACTGCTAATAACACGTTGTTGCCTATTACTTAGGTACGATAATATCCACTGGAGTGTAGGTCCCCTAATCCCAATTGTTTCCAACTTTTGAAGCAGTATATCATGCGACACCAAATCGAAGGCTTTAGACATATCAAAGAATAGAGCTGTGGTCAGATAGTTATTATTAATATTTGAGAGTATAATTTTCATAAGAGAATAAATTGCTAACGTAGTGGATTTATCTTTTTGGAAACCAAACTGTTCGCTACTTATAATTTGAAATTTGATGCAGTAGTCAATCAGTCTTTTATACATACATTTTTCGTATATTTTTGATAAAATGGGTATTAAAGTAATGGGACGGTAATTATTGATATCATATATATCACCCTTTTTGAATAAGGGCTTTACTATTGATAATTTTAATTTTTCGGGAAAAACTCCGATCCAAAACGACATATTAATTAAGTGAGTTAAAACACCAGTCAGCTCATTACAGCAAGCCTTTATGATTTTCGTGTTAATTTCATCGTAGCCTTCCGCTTTGGTGTTGCGTAGTGTCATTATTTCCTGCCTCACCTCACTTTCCAGCATTGGTTTCAGAAACATTGAGTTAACACTATTATTATTTTTCCTAAAGCTTGGGTCGACACTTTTTTGTGTAGGTAAAGGCGATGATAGGTTTACGTAATGGTCGTTAAATACCGAAGCTATCTCTACAGGGTCTTTTTTTTTTTTTTTTTTTTTTTTTTTGGGTGGGAAATCATCAAATGACGTCTCCCGCTCTGGGCGGAGCGGAAGGGCGTGTCAGACTCTTACTGACTAAAACCCACCCGTGTTCCTTCAGTTGCCTGTGCGCCAGGGCCACGGTAACTCTTTCGAACAATCCGCGACCCCGGCAGGCATCGGTCCTATCGGACCCCGTCAATGGTGCTGACATCTCTTTGAGGCGCGCGTGGAACACGACGCGCCGTCGACCCGGGCCTGGTCCTTACCGGACGGCGAGCTGCCCATTGCTCGCCGTCCGCAAGCCCGCGCCTACGGTGGCCGGGAGTCGGCAATCGACTCCCGACGCCCAGGGTGTCTCCTCCTCCTGCGGCGGCTAGGGGCGCGAGGGCGTAGAGATTGCCTCTCCCTCTCGCGCTCCGCCTCCTCCTTCGCGAGCATTACTGCTTCGCAGAAGGAGGTGACGGCTTCCCATTCCCTCTCGCTCCGTACCATGGCCTGAACCAGGGCCGGACGCGAGAGGTCGCCGCCGCCGATCGCCGCCACGAGGACACGGCGGTGCTCTGCCCAAGCCGGGCAGACCTCCACCGTATGCTCCACCGTGTCCTCCGGTCGATCCACACAATGGTAACACCCGGGCGTTTCCTCCCGCCTTATTCGAAACAGGAACCTCCCGAAACATCCATGTCCGGTGAGGACCTGCGTCAGGCGGAAGGTGAGGACGCCGTGGCGATCTCTACAGGGTCTGTAACCATAGTATCGTTTATCTTTATACTTTCTATATTATTTTTAGGGTTAATATTATTAATTTCGTTTTGTATGACGCTCCATGTCGCTTTACATTTGTTATCATGCTTATTGATATAGCTTATATTCGCGTTCTTTTTGGAACTATAAATACATTTTTTCAGTAGTTTTGAATAATTTTTATATTTAGTTTTATTAGTTAAGTTTTTGTTTTTATAGTACTGATAGCGCAGATTACGTTTAGTTTTAGAACTTTGTTTTAAACCTTTGCTTATCCACTTTTGTGTGTTCTTATTACTACTATTGATCTTGACTCTTACCCTAGGAAAACACAGATAGTAAAATAGGCAGAACAATTCATGAAAATCATTGAATGCATAATTTGCATCAGTGGTGTTTGCATAAATGTTGGAATACTAAAACTGCGGGCTTATTACTTTATAGCACTATGTGACCTAAACCTGCATTTAAGTCACGCTTTTCTGTGACTTAAAAAGTAGTCTATTTTTACACCGTGCGAAAATCAATCAGCTAACTTCACAGATGCGTAATGAACAAGAAAATATACTTTTAAATGAACACTTAGAAATTCACAAAAATGTCAAAAGACTAGGGGTAGGTTAGCATTTCTATTAAAAACAATTTCATGCTGTAGAAAAAGTGACACCGCAATTTCAGAAACGCTTACCCACCACTTCTAGGTTTGGTTTTCAGTTTGGAATATTATTTTAAACCAGTTTGTTGTCGTGGATAACCATATTTTTTCAGTGTTACACTGTGAACATGAACCAGTCAGGAAGTGAATTAAGTGAAGATGAGAGTGATGACATTGTCTAGAAACAATTAGAGAAATGGTCAAAAACGTAACATTGAATTTGTTGTTTAATAAATCTAAACGAATGTTTATATCAGCAAACAATACATTTCATCATTCAATAATTCCTTTTTTGTTCCATTAAATAAAAAGATTGCGGGTTGGAAGTAAGTCTATTTTTGCACACGTATCGTAATGTATGATGATGTAATGTGTAATGACACTGTAAATATTAAACTTAAACAATAGTTTAAGTTTAATATTTACAGTGTCATTAACTTTTACATCTATATTTAGAATAGGATATCGTAGAATTCTGAAGGCGACTCTTGTAGAGCGTGTGGTGGTGCTATGAGGCAGTCTAACTCGTGTGCTATTTATGCTGCTACTAGATTACTAACCAGACGAAAATATTTGCGTTTGTTTTAAATATAGGTACGTGTTTACTAGGTGATTATTTTAGATTTATTGTAGACAAAGTCAGATGCTATTTTGTGAGTACTATTCATGTGTGGAATTCTTGTTCTGTATTTCACACAAATCTTTCAGTAACGTAACCAATGCTAGCTACTAGTAAGTAGGTATTATAAAATATATTGCTAGTTAAAGGTTTCGCTTGTACTTAGGATGTAAATCGAACTGGAAAGTAGGATTACATTGCCAATACTCTCGTAAACATTCATTACACTGAAGTCTGCGGGGTACTTCAACAACATTCATTGCGTTATTTACGTTGTTGAGCAGACAAATTTTTCGAACATATGAAGCAATGGATTAGCATTATCCTTCAAAATGATTCAGATTGGGATTGATAGTTGTTACGCAATTAGGGTGTAGGTTGAGGTTTTGCAACTGATAATTCAATGAGTTAACGCACTTACCTTCTTCAAATTCATATTATGCCTGGGCATATCGGAAGCCCATGTGTGTCCGCACTTGGGGCAGTCCTGCCTGGCGCTCCAGTAGCGGTACATGATGGCTTGTAGGATGGACGCGAAGGGAGTTACCCCTATACCGGCCGCTACCAAGGCAGCATGCTCAGCGAGGAAGATGTGGGAAGAGGCCGCGCCGTACGGACCGTCGAGGTAGATCTGGAATTTTAACGTACCTTGTTACTACTTGATAAATCGTGTATTTGTAGAGCAGTGAAAACCACCCTGCAACCGGTTACCAAATGGCAGGTCTAGTGAAAGTTGCCGTCCTCGCTTACATACAACCAAAATGCAACACCAAGAAGTCAGGTCAACCTTAGTTTTACGTTTAACTTATATGTCAAAAGTTGTGAACAACGTGGAATTAATATTATGAGTCTGGTTTTCTGTTTTACACCCACCTTGAAGCGGAATGATTCAATGCTATTTAGAAAGTTTAATTCGGCAATCAGAAAAACAAGATGCGATAATTACCTCCAACGGCTTCCCAATAGGGTAGTTGCTCTCGAAGTCATCGGTGGCCTCTGAGCCATCGTTCTCAACCTCCACGATCTTCTCAGGTTGCTCCACGTCTCTATCCGGTGATAAACTCTTTGATAGACGGCGACGGGCTGTAAAATATGAAGCGATGATATCGTTGTAGAAACTCTCATACACATGAAAGCCTGTCGCAATGCTTCTCATTCACAAATTCCTACCTACTATCTGGTTAAGTTGTGCGCTGATTGTCACTTGATACCCGTAGAAAGCACAATATGGTGAAACCTAAGTCACTTGGTACCTAAAATTTCCAAACTTTTTGAAAGCTAGAGCCGGCAAGAAAATCCACCATCGAGTGAAGGTATTCACTATATTGTGGAGTTTCTTGCCGGCTCTTCTCCATAGGAAACAACCAATTGGAACCGTGCGCCTAGCTTCTGACGTTTCGTTTCTGACGTTTTGAAACTTGGCATTAGACCATGCTTGGCACATGGGATTAGGACAAAGAATACTTTTTATCCCGATATTCCCAGGAGATCGAGACTAAAAATTTAAACAAAGTTAAAACTGTTTGTAAGAAAAATAAGTTTGTCTCGGAAAATAAGTAAATCCGATTACGTAAATTATTTCACGGATATAAAACTACACTATTATCGAGTGCCGGTAGGATATGTGTTATGGTATAGTGGACTGCCACGTGGACATGAGTCACAGGCTAGTTCATCAATACACCTACAAAAACTCGAATAGTTCATGTACGTGAGGTACGCACTCGACGTCTATTTTCTACTCGCCTCTGTAAATCCAACGCTAGCTCGCGTTCACCACTTCATCGTTTGGTTGAGACATACAACAATGACTTTAATTCAATCGACATTCTTTTTCCTATTAAAAATGCATTTAGGAAGCAAATACAAGCAACCCTAAAGGATCAGCAAAGCATTATATAATGACGTAATGTTTAATAATGTATGCACACAAATTTCCTTTTTTCTTTTACTGTTACTAGTCTAGTAGTACTAGTCTTGTGACTAGTTCTGCGGGATCTTGCATGCGAGCCCGAACGACAAAAGCCGTTCGTTGAAATTCGTATAGATCTTTGACAGTGGTTACGGGTAGACAGTAGCCCCAGTAACCAGTCTTCGCAAGGGGTATCGTGTTACCCAATAACTGGGTTGTGGAGGTCAGATAGGCAGTCGTTTCATGTAAAATAATTGTATTCAGCCGCATCCGGCCAGACTGGCAGGCGATACCGACATAGTTGGTAAGCTAGGCAGATGATGATAACTTACCAAGGGTTAAAATACTGTCATTACTCCTCCTCCTCTCTTCAAAACTGGGCGTCTTGAACGCGATGATGGTCGGTTTAGTCCTCATGTAGCGGAAGCTGTGGACCAGGGACTTGTTCTGCGGGATCTTGCACGCGAGGCCGAACGACTTGCGAGCGTGCTGCATCGAGCTCTCGTCTAGCTTGCTCTCTGATTCTGAGCGCATGAAGTCGCGAAGACTGGAAAAGAGTACATAAGAGAAACAGAAACCATACTAGAAAAACTATTTATCTTCTAATCTCAGGGATTAAAGAGCTCAGTATGCTTCACTTCTAAAAAGTGATGTTGATAAAATGTGTAACATCGTTTACTTTATTTGACGTGTAAAAGTGTTTGTTAAATGCTATTTACTAAATAAATAGCATTTATCATTTACACTTCCCGTGACCCAAGGGCTGGCTTTTACCTTGGCCAGAGGCTAGGCCATACAACTTTGCAATGCCGCCAGTCTTTGGGGTACATTACCAGTCGACAGCGATGTGGAGGAATTTTTCGACGTCATATTTTAGTTTGTTGATAGTTTTATTTAGGTTAGGTTATTATGGGTTAATTTTAATAGTTTCTTAGTTAATTTAGTATAAGAAGTTTATTCAGAGTATATATTTTTATCCTCTTTAATAAATTTATCTTACTTAATTTCTACAGAACAATTTCTGTTCTGCCTGTTGTGATTACAAACCTCACATTACTTACACAGGCTCATTCCCTTTATAAACTAGAGTTTACAAACATACAATTTATTAGCATATATAGTTCTCCAGACCGTATTTCGGCCATGGCAGCTAATCTCAACGGATACTAGCCTTCGGCGCGGAAGATATTATAGTGCACAAGTGTGTGCGCAGACACAGGTGCACCTATTAGCATACACAGATGCACGACAGTGTCCCAAGCCAAGTTCTCACAAGTCCAAACAATTATTTACTCACGCCATCAACCTCTGTCGTTTCTTCACGTTCTTCTGCACATCAGGCATGGAGCGCGACTTCTCTAACGTCCTCGCCGGAGCCAGCAGTAGGTTAGGATGGTAAGAAATCTTTGTTGGTGACTTTGGTACTAGAAATTAAAAAGTTTGAAGTTTCTGTTAATGTTGTCAGTTATCATTTTGTGATTAATCAACCACATAACGTGGCACCTATGCTTACAGACAAATATCTACTAGAAATGAAGTCCAATCAAAATTACTTTGTCAGTCCCACAAAATGATGGCTACAAAAGACGGTTATAAGTTATTACTAGATTCCTCGACAGATGGTACAGCCCGATTCAAACTGTATGGCGGCTCTGAAGTGCGCTCCTCGCTGCGCAGTAGCTCACCGCTCACCCCCGCTGACACGTGAATGTGTTACTGCGCAGCGACTCGCCTCATGTTCCGAGCCGCCATACAGTTTGAATCGGACTGTACGTCTGTGGATTCGTGACAGAAGGATAATTTTGTGTAAAATGGTTCATGATAGTCTGCGGGAAAGTGAAAGACTTAGTCGAAACCTCCCTGAAATTCGTCACTATGTGTTCCTTCCCCAGCACATTAAGACGATTCAAGAATTCAAATGTCTAAAAGTTACATTTATAGTCTGCTGGCAAAAACTTTAAAACATACCTTCATTTTGTTTAACATCTCCATTCCCGTCTTCTCCTACGTAAGCGTCATTGGTATAACTCCTCGGAGAGAAGTCCACTGAACGCTTCTTGGCGCTGGCAATGGAACTCTTGCGACTCTTCTTACTCTGAGTGGATATAGAACGTGCTAGTTTCCTGGAAGAATTGATGCCAGTTATTTTTTGGGCCTGTTTCACTTCGAATATCAAAGCTTTGCCTTTTTTTTCCCAAGCGGGGAGTTTCCATGAGGTTTGATCTATTCGTTTTTATGGGCCCCTAGTACTATGCATTCGCCGTCTGTCTGTTTCATTGTATAACTTTAGAACTGTTTTAGTTGGAGCTTAATCGCTATAAAAAAAAAGTAATAATAAACTTGGTGCACGAGTCTGACTCGGACATGATCGGTTTTTTTATCGCTGTTGATTAAAAGCCAAAAAAGCAAATATTATAGAACAAAGAGTGTATAACTTACTCATGTCCGCTCTCAATAGCCGGTAGCTCCTCACCGTGTAGTCTCGCCTGTTCTCTCTCGAAGTACGAGTACAGGCGGTTGGTCCACTGACCCACGCCGCGGATGTGAAGCCAGATATAGTCTGAAAATATGGGAAACAAACCTTTAACCTTCATTGATTTGGCTAGCTGAAGGAGGAGGATAAAAGGAAGTATAGCTGGTTTCATTTGTCTTTTTCAGTCTTAGTACTGTCAGTACAGTGCTGGTCACGTTTGGAGACGAAGGTATGCGAGACCAACCTCCTCGGTCAACTGTCCAGCTACCTTAGCTAGCGTTACAAGACCTGCACCCTTATTACGTAACACACTATCTATCACAATCTGAATCATTTTGAAGCCTATTGCTAGTCCATTGCTTCATATGTTGGAAAAATTTGTCTGCTCAACAACGTAAGTAACGCAATAAATGTTGTTGAACTGTCAAAATGAAACCCATTCCTACTGTTAGTGTATTACGTAATTACCCCGCTGAAGTGCCGCGGCGAGCATAAAAAACATATTGTGTGACAAATATCATAACTAGCGTTGAAAATAACATGTAAAAAACATGTATTTTTCAATAAAATACAGAAACTTTCCTTGCGGATCTTCGGTTGAATCTTTCGCAAGTTTCAAGTTTTTTACATGTATTTTACGGTGTATTTTTCGCATTAAAATAATATTATAATAAGATGGTATTTTAAGGGTAAACTGATAATGATGTTAAGTATAGTACAGTCGCCAGCACAACAAGTTACCACAAACTGTCAGATTTTCTCATTCGATTTTGAACTTAACCATCAACATTTTAAGATATTAAAATCGTTTGGAGAAATTTCACAGTTTTGTGTAAAAAAATTGTGACATTTTGATTTTTTTGTTTTTATTTTTTTTGACCTGTTGGCGACTGTACATAAAACTTTTATGATTTAATTACGTTACATTACTGTTCAATTAATATTAATAAGCAAGATTTTTTCCTTTGAATGTTAAAATGAAAAATACATAATATTTAACAAGTATAACGTGATATTTTTTTTTTCGAAAATTACATGTATTTTACAGGAAAGATACAAAGTTTAAAAAAAAAACAAAATTATCTTTCGCAATTTTCAACGCTAATCATAACCCTGCCAGGTTAATTGAATTGCTAAAATTATCTTAGCAGGCATTCAGATTGTACTCATAACAATCAATCCACTCTGCCTATAGACAACCTGGCTGGCTCTGCCTGGGCTGCCTGGAGGCAACTGCTGGTTATTGGCCTCAGATAAGTCGTGCAAAAACACCCAGCTTATAGAGAGTCTAGTTAATTGGCATTTAATGCGAACAAAAATAGTAACAAAATACTAACCTTCCTGCTCCGGCGCACTGCTAATAGTAAAAGGATGCCACTCATATGTGGCGATGGCGGGAATGTTCACGAACACGTAGTCACCCGCGTGAAAGTGGAACAGAGGGGGACGCTTTACCACGAGGTGGGTGACGCGCGACGGAAGCAGGATACCAGAGGATATGTAGGTCTTGCCGCGCTCTGATCTGGAATCACAAATATGTACATAATAATAGTTCGACATACAACTATGGTTATAAAACATTTTTCTAAATTAAAAATTTCGCTCAGTAATAGCCATGAACATACATATCAACATAGATAGATAGATAGATACAGGAAAAGCTTTTCCTTTCCGTATATTTTGAGAAGCCAAGAACATTCTTAACTATTCACAGAATACCACCAAACTATAATTTTGTAAAACAGTATTGTAAATTCTGTCGAATTTCGAAACCGATTTTCAATACATAATTATGGGCATTTTTTATGAAGCCTGTCCTGATGACCAAAAGCGTTCTAATGCATGTCAACTTATTGCTTATAACCGGCAATTATTGTAACAAAACATTTATCTCAAAGAGCAATTATAATGCTAGGAGTCAATATCTAATATTATTGAGAACCGCAGTAAACATTAGCGTCATAAATGAATACGTTTACATGGTACTTGCAGGTCTGATATCTCTTTACCCCGGTATTTCACAGCCTTCTGCACAATATGAAAATTGATGCTTATGATATAAACTTTAATTTCATGAATAAGTAGTTTTTATTGGATACGGCCAAAGTGGCACAACATTCTTTATTTCCCATTATAGTCTGCATCAAAGACGATCAAACTTGGCTGGGTCCACAGCCGTGCACCTATAAAGTTCTGTATCACACTTTGCTCTGAAAACACAAGGATAACAGATATTTCGGTAGAAACCCACCTCATCCAAGCTAGTCTCATGATCCTCTCACTCAGGTAGACAGTCCCGGGCACCACGAACCACTTCCAGAAGTTGGGCGCGTGCAGCAGCAGGAGCAGCCAGAAGGGCACGTACAGTAAGTGGGTCCAGTAGAATATCTGGGAAGGGAAACAGATGATTTCGGTCTAGTAATATGTCAAAATGTCCGACGCCCCATCCTAATCCTATTCCCACACAGACGAAATACAGACAGCGTCACCGGGGACCTTCAGTTTGTAAATATTACGCTGCTTTAGATAACATAGAATTTGTTAGAACTGTCATAAGGAATACTTACAAAAAGAAAAGGGCTTGACGTGGAATTGAACCAACGCAACGCTCAACGTCGCTGTTGACGATTACAGCGCCATCTACTGGCGACAAATGATACCAATCGACGGGTATCGACGGGTACGGTCAGCCTTAAAAACAGGTAAACATCGACAAGAATTCATTTGACTGTCTACAATTTGTGTTCAATAATTCTGTATGATAGTGTAGCTACAATTATTAAATACCCAGTTTGGTTTGTGGGTACACATTGATACAATATTATGGAACAAAGACTAAATGAAGTTTGTCAATGTATCAATTTTATTTGAGGCTGATTGCCACACCTTCTAGGTATTACTTACCTCAAAACTCCCTCCCCTTCTAATGAAAGGCTGGCTACACACGAACATGACGAGCAGTATGACGGCTAGCGCTATGCCCGTCGGGTTGGCACAGCCTCCGACCATCCCGAACAAACCGGGCTTCTGAGTGAGCAGCCACTCCGACAGAGTGTAGTTGTGCTTATTGAGGATAGGGTCGTGGACTACTACTAGACCTGAAAATAGTAAGGAGTTTAAAAAAAGAAAAAGGCGAAGTAGGTACCTAACTTTCCATTTCTTAATAAAACCCTACCAAAAAATACTTAATTAAATGTAAAAAAACGGTCAAAGTCCGTGTCGGACCCTACATAGTGAAGAGTTCCGTAGTTGGGATAAATATTTAAGCATGCTCATTATCGATTTTATCGACCGCATAAATAAGTTTGTATTTCATAGTATTCGTCGAAGAAACTATGAAAAACAAAGTTATTTTTGCGGTTGTGACTGAAAATATTTCATATCTCAAAAACGATTGTCTTAAATAAAAATGTCACTTATTAACATAATAATCTTCTTATCAATAGGATCCAACGATATGCTTATGTATGTGCATTGAATTTCTTATTTTCATCCCTCGGTCACATGTACGGGGAGTGGAAGATCCACCACTAATAGTTATTTCCGTAATTTCAATACATTATTGTCAGCGGTTCACAGAATACACCTTCTTTCCAATTTTCATCGATATAGCACAAATATTCTCCGAGTAAAACGGCTCTGTGACACGCGGACGGACGGACATGACGAAATTATAAGGGTTCCGTTTTTTCCATTTGGCTACGGAACTCTAAAAACCCTCGAGATCTCGCGAAATTGAATTACATTCTCTACTCGGGATCGACTGCGCCGTGAGGACGCGCCTTTAACTTATTATAATAGATAGATATAGATAATTGGTTACTATTTATAATTTATTGCCCGCGACCTCGTTTATATACAAACGTCTAACCTCTGTTATTTAACCGAAAAACCTGCGGGGTAATTACGTAACACACTAACAGTAGGAATGCGTTTCATTTTGAGAGTTCAACAACATTCATAGCGTTATTTACGTTGTTGAGCAAACACTTTTTTCGAATATATGAAGCAATGGATTAGCAATACGCTTCAAAATCATTCAAATTGTGATAGATAGTGTATTACGTAATTAGGGTGAAGGTTACTTCTTCCCGAAAATCTACCACAAAAGGGAACATACTTATGTTTTCTTCGTAAGCCCTCGAACGTAAATAAAAAAATAGTTAGTCACGGGGATTGCCGACAAAAGTGTAAACTTAAAACTATGAATGCAATATGAAATTAATTGTAGAATCAAAAAAATAAAACATAATTTGAAAATTAACATTACTAACGTTAGTCTGGTTTTCACATCCTACAGATGTACTGTTAACTTTATTATGTCAGTAACGCGAACCCATACAATTTTTTCCTACCAAACATCGCTCAAAGTGCCTGAAGAAGTTTTCACTTCAATAATTCACGATTGCGTCATCTTCATTGTTCACTAAAAATACACAAGAATCGAACCCGGTCACATATTGCGATAAGCCTTTGTTATAGCGAGTCTTCGAATAGGTTTGTAGGTAATAACTTATAATTTCAAAATAAAGTACATAGCCGAAATAGCTCAGTTGGGAGAGCGTTAGACTGAAGATCTAAAGGTCCCTGGTTCAATCCCTGGTTTCGGCAGAAGTCTCTTTTTGCATTTTATTGGCCGATGATAAATAAAATTAAGTTACTGGTTTATCAAATAGACATTTTATATGTTGTTTTTTTGTTATAAATTTATCTAATGGATAATGACCGTACACAGTCAAGGTTTCCGTAGTTGGTTGGTATGAATAATAACGCATGCGCTGTATTGATTATAATGACAGCAAAAATAAGTTTGTATTTCTCAGAGAAGAAGAATAACGGTGGAGTTTCTTGTCCTTTTTTTTTCTATACGAAACTACCTTTGGGAAGAGTGAACTAGAATCAATTCAATTTTTTTTTTTTTGTAAATTTGACGTCCAAAAGTGCCTTTCATGTTCCTATTTGAAATAAAAGATTTGACTTTGACTTTGACTTCAAAGAAACTGTGAAAAACAAAGATATTTCTGCGATTGTTTAACTCAAAACAACTCTAACCGAAAATATCCTATAGATGTCAAAAACTACACGACAAAACCTTTGCTACGGAAGCCTCAAAATGACAACGAGTCGGGTCGAAATTACTATAAAATGTGGTATTCACACGGGATTTTAATAAGGTGATTTCCATGTAGATTTCCAAAAGTATTTAGTGGGACACGCACGGGATAATAATAATAATTACATAAACTAAAATATATTAAGACACAAACATAGGGAAAAATAAAAGTCCTCTACGAAGTCAGGATGGATAAGAATGGATACCTCAGCATGACGCTGCGATATTTGTTTTTAAATTTCGCTAGTCGCTGATAGATAATACTTACTAAAGTTACACAAATGCATGACAGTATGCACGGCGCTGTACACCACTATCAGCACTCCAGTCAGCTTGTGTAAGTATATGTGATGGTCTAAAGGCAGGTACGAGCTGAACCCGCGCACGCGCAGCTCTGTGAGGCAGTGACGTAGCATCAGAACTAGCACCCAGGAACAGGTGAAGTTTAGACACTGACCTGGAATGTGAAATAAAGAGTTCTGGAACCCGTGGGCCTAGCACGAACGCTTACAGTAAACGTGAATTAGAATGATTGTAAAATTGAAAATACTCGTTTCATAATATTTACTTAGTTTTAAAACTTCATTTACACCATGGGTGATGCTAATCGTGCTCGTCGCAAATTGTTTAAACAAAATGCTAAAAGATCGTTGATATTAGATTATAAAACATTCGAATTTACGTCACGTTTACGTCGCGCGTTTTTGCTAGGGTCCCTAATTCGGTTGGTTGGCAATAAAACTTATATGGCTTCTTCTGGATAACCTCACTCCATCGTCGACTTATTCTTTGTCATCTTTGACCCAAATTAATTAAAACCCAAACACCAATGAACAAACCCAATAGCAAACCCATCTCAAATAAAAAAAATAGAAAATAATAATAATGTAGCAATTTTTTTTTAAAGGAGAAAGTAAGAGCAGACTAAAATAAGGTTGATCAATTAATGACCATGCAAAGACATTAAACACGCTGCGGCTATAACAACAAGACCAGCACCATACATTGCTTTATATGTTCGAAAAATGTGTCTGCTCAGTAACGAAATAACGCAACGAATGTTGTTGAACTGTCAAAATGAAAGCCATTCCTACTGGTAGTGTGTTACGCAATTACACCGACATTCATTATTTGTCTCTTTGAACCAAACACCTTTAAAGATTATTATCTTACTGATGAAAACGTTTTTTTTTTATAGACCAGCGGGGTAGACGTAACACAGTAACAGTAGGAATGGGTTTCATTTTGACAGTTCAACAACATTCAATGCGTTATTTACGTTGTCGAGTCGACAAATTTTTCGAACACATGAAGCAATGGATAAGCAATATGCTTTAAAATGATTCAGATTGTGATAGATAGTGTGTTACGTAATTAGGGTGCAGATGATGGGCGGTATTCTTTATTGTGTTAAAACATAAAATTATTCTGCAATCACCAATCCATTCGCCATGTGGGCTGATAATGGCCACTGACTTATTTCAAGAAAACCTGAAAGATTAGCAACCGGTCTAATACTAGGATACCGGTAACCTGTAATTCAGTTGGTAAATTGTAGTGTGATAAAATACAAATATGTATCTAAGCAGTCACATTGAAATAAAATTATTTATTCTGTAAAAAGGTTATCAGAATCACATTTAGACGTCATATAAAAAAGTAAGCTAGATGGAGTCGACATTTCGACATTTCTTATCTGACTACCCTTGAGAAGAAGTGAGTGGACCTGTCCAGTCAGTGCAAGCATCGTGTAGCTCAACTCAAACTTAAAGAGCTCAACGACTCAACGAACAGTACCAAAGAAAGGAAATTTGGGTAGGCCGCATAAAGTACTCAAAATGCCAGATCATCAATAAAACATATCGAGAAAGTTTTTTTTTTTAATTCCCACATTTCCCAATAATTAAAGTAGTTTAATTCTTTTCAAAGTAAATATTTATGTCATTTTGTCAGCAATGTCAATGTGTATACATATAAATTAGGATGGGAACCGACAAATTACACGAAAATAGTTAAAAGTAAAAAAAAAGAGTAGGAAGATGATAAATATTGAACTTACCACAAGCCCTAGCAAATATAACAAATCCATTAGCATTCATCTTCCTGTACTCCACAACCCTGGCGACGAACAAGCCAGCGTTGACCATGAAGAACAGCGCCAGGTACACGAGGAACACGTAGTTGTTTCTGAAGTAGGGCAGGGACAGCTGGTAGGGCTTGAGGTTCCACAGGCGCTGGCTGAGGGAGACGGGCTTGGGGTCCTGCTTCGGAGGGACTAGCCAGCGATCTATGCTGTAAGAGAGAAAGTTGAAAATGAAGATGATGGCATAGAACAGGTAGATAGGTAGGAACAGGAACAAGGAACAGGAAACTAGAATAGGTTCAAACAGGGGATTTCATTTTAGTTTCAAAATCAAATCCTCTATTTGAATCACTGATGTGTAGTATTTAGAATACTATTCACCTATGAGTTAAAACATAATATCTGACAAAATAGTTTTATAGTCTCTAATCTTAAGTGGAATATTTAAGTACGAATTGTTTAAAGCTTAAACCACTGAAGATACAAAATAATAAGACAAATATTACATTCATAAGGGAGAATTGAACCAAACTTGAGTAACTAATCCAAGAGCAAAAAATCTGTTGTATCCAACCGCAGAGAGTGTCAAACACTAAGTTCTTTTTTAAAAACCCCTGAACAAAATAAAGAAGCAATGCTTCACATTAACTCAGAACCAATGTGACCGGAAATCAAGCGCAATGAGGCGCCTACTACAATGTAATACACAAGACTTGACGCTTCACTGTCAATTCACAATTGATGCAGCGGTTATCACTGTGAACCGTCTTAATTGACAAGTAATCTGTGTAATGTTTTAGTCCCTCTCACAGAAAGGAGGCCTGTGTCCCAGCAGTGGGAACATTATAGGCTGATTATGCAGTTTCTTGTGAAAATATCTTTACTGTTTATTTAACACTAGCTTCTGCCCGCGGCGTCGCCCGCGTGGATGTCGGAAATTATCCCACGGGAACGTTCTACCGGGACAAAAAGTAGCCTATGTCCTTCCCCAAGATGCCATCTACCTCCTCGCCAAATTTTATTGAAATCCGTGCAGTGGTTTAGGCGTGAAAAGGTAACATACACACAGACTTACTTTCGAATTTATAATATTAAGTATGGATTAGGTGCTTTTTTAAGCAGCCAATTTACCGCCCTTGGGTTGGGTTCATCTAACTCCTTGCCAATTTAGACCAGTATAGCGTAATTGCGTAACACAATCACAATCCCTTTTACTTTAACAATTCAACCACATTCATCGTGTTACTTACATTATTGATTGTCTAACAGACGAATTTTCAAACATTATTATGAAGCAATGGATTATGATTCACCCCCTACAAAATTAATTGGGAAAAAGGAATCGTGATAGTGAGTTACGTAAAGGGGGGCGCAGCTTTGCTAACACTGGCTTCCCTCGAGGCAATGAACCCACAAAAGTAATCATCGTTTTCGTCAAGTGATTGCACAAATGGAAAGCCCAGTCTCACCTAAAGACAACTTCTCCAACAATCCATCATGGTTCCCCAACTGCTTCTTAAGCGCCTCATACGTAATGGCGCCGCGTTATTCGATATCCACGTCCTCAAACATGGCGCTGGTGATGTGCAGAACAACATGCAATAGTCTATAAATAGACAAATTCTCCAGCAATCCATCATGGTTCCCCAACTGCTTCTTCAGCGCCTCATACGGAATGGCGCCGCGTTATTCGGTATCTACGTCCTCAAATATGGCGCCGGCGCCGGTGAGATGCAGAACAACATACAGTATTCAATACATACATACCTAATAGACAAATTCTCAAGCAATCCATCATGGTTCCCCAACTGCTTCTTCAGCGCCTCATACGGAATGGCGCCGCGTTATTCGGTATCTACGTCCTCAAACATGGCGCCAGTGAGGTGCAGAACAACATACAGTATTCAATACATACATACCTAATAGACAAGTTCTCAAGCAATCCATCATGGTTCCCCAACTGCTTCTTCAGCGCCTCATACGTGATGGCGCCGCGCTTTTCGGTGTCGGCGTCTTCAAACATGGCGCTGGTGAGGTGCAGCAGCTGCTCGTCGCTGAACTGCATGCCATTCTCCTCCATGCATGCGCGCATCACGTGTGCCAGCTCCCGGTGCTGGATTAGGCCGTCGCCTGTGGAGCGGAGATTAGGAAAGGCTAGTTGTCATAGTAGGTATTTTTTTGTGATTATGGATAAGGCAGTTTATACGTTGTAAGTTTCAAGGCTGGTAGGTTGAAGTAGCGTACAATTGGAGAGGCAGCAGTAGCCTTTATAAGCTGCTGAACTAATTTGAGGGATATTTGTTTCGATTGTGAGAAAAATCGCAGACTCGTTTAGTTTATGACTTGGGTGTTTCTGTTAACGCAAATTTATTCAGGGTCCAGAAATATAATGCTTTATACATCACTGGAAAGACACACCGACAAAACGTCTTAATACTGATTGAAGCAGAAACCTGTGTTGATCCTGTAACGTGTGATCAGTCAAAAGCTAATTCAGTAAACGAATTAGTTTATGACTGATTAAATTTTTTAACTATTAAATTAGGAACTTATCAGTTCGGGCAGTTTCTTAAGTGAAACTGAATTTTTATGCACTACAGCAGAAGTAATCAACTTACCATCTAAATCGTAAACCTTGAAGAGGAACCGTATCTTGTCCTCCGGCGACTGTCCTGCGAAGCGGTGCACGGCCGCGATGAACTCCTGCAGAGAGATGGCGCCCGAGTCATCCTCATCGAAGATCTGGAATACGCGCTCCGTGAAGAAGGGCTGGAAATAGAGAAAAAAATTGTAGTAGTATCTTGAGAAAGGATTGGTTCAGGGACATTTATCTACTACCATACGTATTTTGTTATATGTTTTCGTTTTGTATTTTCTTTTGTGGAGTAAAATATTAGTGTTCAATAAATATAAATATTTCGCCGCTATGCAGCATTGCTGTGTTACAGTTTCAAAGGTGGTGCCAGAGTAATTGCTGAGGTAAATGTCTATGATATTGCCGGCACCTTACTGCATGTTCGTCTTTAGGCTGGTAACGCTCAGACCACGCCGTGATATTACTATAGACAATGGTAACTACCTATTGGTAACCACTTTCCATGTGTGATGGGTTGTCTGCTTGGAAGAAAAAATATTACTAAGTAGGTACTCGTAAGGTATCTTATTCGAGTACTTACTGTCTGCAGATAATAATAGCTTCGGTAGGGCAGGATGCGACTATAATAATAGTTGTGGTAATTAAAGCACATTGTAAGGTTGCTGGAGGCGAGGTTCCCGAAATCTCATCGTTAAGCAGGCGCTGGTTAAGTTACTTCACTTACATTCTTAGACACGACAATCTTCTGGAACTGTTCCCTTGTGATCTCCTTCTGGTCACCTACAGTCGCTCTGAACAGCTTCTCTAGTCGGTCCACGCTGTGCTTGTCGAAGCCGACGCGCGGTCTGAAACGAAGGTTGTGTTTTAGTGAGAGTCCAGTTTCAGAATGAGTAACTATACACAACTATAGACTCTTACTCATATCCGTTCCTAACGGTACCTACTTTGTTGTAGTAGGTACCTATCTTAGATTAACGTTGAACCTTAAAGATTAGGTAAGGAAGGAAGGTGTACATAAAATAAGTTAAACGAGTTAACTAACGCTAACTAAACTATTGCTACTTACTCTTTCTACACATCAGAGGCAAGTCCAATCGCCTTTTAAAAAATTATGACTCAGAAGTAGCTACTTTATTTGCCAGACAAACTCAAACTCAAACTCAAAACATTTATTTCAATTAAACCATTTACAGGCACTTTTGAATTGTCAAAGAGTCACTCAGTTAGTCAGAAAGTTGAAGCTAGTTGCCCATTCCAAAACGTAGATCTCTATGGAGAAGAACGGGCAAGAAACTCCAAGGACACTCTTTTTAAATCAAGATATTACAAAATCCTGGTTACATTATTCTTGTTGCTTCTATATGCGAGAACAATGAAAAAAAATATTAAGAAATAATTCAAAATATAAGATTAATAATAAAAATAAGCCGTGGCAGTTAAGAGATGACCGCTCTCAACTGACGGCGCCCGTTCACGAACATGACAGACAAATTTTATCACCACGGTTAGGAAAAGAAATGGTATTGCAGTTGTAATAGGTACCTACACAATAAGATGTTTCTGTCCATTCAGGCTACCTTAAGTAATTACCTACCTGGTATGTAGCTTTAAGAAAGCAGAGGCCTAAAATATTGCACTTCTAATAAGACAGAAAACCCAAGAATACCTGCTACTGGTAACTGTAGATAAGAACTCCATGATTTCGTCAGCAGTCGTATATCCGTCCCCATCCGTGTCAACTACCCTGAAGAACTTGTTTGTCACCTGAAAACCAAAAATATTTGAAGAAAACAACTTTAACAGCGAAAATATTGTAATACACGAAAATTTTGATAGTAACGGGTATAAGTGATTTTTTTTTTGCAAAAGCTACCCGCTTTTTAGGCTTTTTTCCATAACTATTGGGTTGTACTTAAAAATATTTAAAAGAGCGCTATCTCTTAAGCTATCTACATACTAGAAGCACAAGTTGGTTACACTATTTGCTAATAGATGGCGCTGTTAACAAAATATACTTACAACTTTATTTTGTAGGATGTGCTGAAACGTATCCAAAGTTATCACACCGTTCCCGCATAAAACATATGCTACACTTTCTACTTGCTCCACGAAATCTAACTGTTTGTCATCTCTGTAAATAAAGTTGAATGTAAGTTTAAAATTGCTGTTTTGGCTACTTGTCGCTAGATGGCGCTACACGTACAAACTTGTTTCAAAAGCTTTGGAACGTTGAAGGTTTTATCAAGCCACACGATAACCCGGATAAGCGCTATCAAACACATTCATAAAAATATAGAACATGTCCTTTAAAACTCCATAGTCAAATAAATTAACAGTAATGTTTCTAAATAATGAAGTTATGAAAATGCCCACAATTAAATTAGGTGTAGAAAATACGTCTTACAACTTACGTGAGTCGTTCTTTCAAGTATTCAAGCCAATCATTTTGATCTAGATGATCTATCGAATCTGCGTCGAACAAGCGAAATATTCGTTCTAACAAGTCCTGAAACAATTGAAAGAATTTATTAATTATTTTAACAGTGAAAACCAATAAACATCAACCAAAATGAAACGACAGACTTGGGATACATACGAACACAATTTAAAATGGGATTAGAAGATACCAATTTATCTCACACTGGGTGGTTCTTTGGAAAATAATCCACGGAATAAGTACCATGAAATAACTTATCACACAATTTCTAAAAGTCTGTTTAAACGGGCAACACAATTGCGCAATTCTTGGCAATTTTTGCGTCTTGACAATACCCTAACATACCAAGATTGCGCACTTGATTGATTGATTGATTGTTTTGAATTGCGCAATTTTAGTTGCCCGCTTATGCGAGTTTAGTCGATAATTTTCATTAGAAAATCACTGTGAAAATCGTTTCCGAAAGACAGATAGCGTTGTATTCTGCCTCCTAATAACCACAAACTGCCACCAACTCAAGCAATCCGTCATGACATTTAACTTCACTGTTTGAACGATTACAAGTTATTTGAACAGTTTTTTAATTTAAAGTCAAAGGGGAAAAAAAATAAACACGACCGCTTTGCTCGCAACTTCGTCCATGTGGATTTCAAATTTTCCCTTACGCAAGTAGAAACAAACATCTTTTAGGGTCGTTTTTAGGGTTCACCCCAAAGAGTAACAACGGAACCCCGACGCCATCTGTCGGTCAAAGGGCTGTTTATTTCTTTTTTAAATTCCCTGACGAAGCCCAGTGATTAAAGCCTCGCCTCTTATGTAAGTGGTTGTACGTTGAAAATTTGAAAAAAGTCACATTGGTACTTGCACAGATTTGAACTTCAAATCCGGCTAAGTACCAATAGATATGACTTTTTCAATTCATGTGTACTTTCTAGGTTTATCTTGAACATTACTGATATCGGTGAAGGAACATATCTTGAAATCGCCAAACGGACTTAAGCAAGCGTGGTGATCAATGCTAGTCTTCTCTGTTTGAGAAGAGACCTTTGCCCAGCAGTGGGAAAAAAAATAAAGATAAGAAAGAAAATACGTTTATTTGCGGTAAACGTACCTATATACATATATACATAAACTCACGCCTTCTTCCCATGCGGGTAGGCAGAAACTACAGAACGCCATCTACTACGATCCTTACATACTCCTTTTGCCTTGTTTACGTTCATACAGATGGATACAAACACAAAAAAGAACAAGTTGGGGGAAAATATGCGTCACATCCACGCAAAACGGTAATCGCTCAGCATAATGCTAGGACCCTATGCGAGACAGAGCCCTAGCGCTGGTTTACAAAAACAATGGCAGACTAGTACAAAAGACCACAACAGAGAATAATTGACCGAAGGTAAAATTACCTAGTTAATTAGGTAAGTTTTTTAAGTTTGTCAATATGTCCTGGATGCAAACTATCTCTAAACCTCTCAAAACCAAACGTCATCAAAATCGGCTCAGCGGATTAGCCGTAGGTAAGGACTATACAAACAGACAATAACACTTTCGCATTTATTAAGACTAGCCTCTGCCCGCGACTTCGTCCGCGTGAAATTTCTTATTCGCCCGACCTACCCCGTCCTATCGCATCGCCTGCCCGCGCTATTACCTATTTACTACGCTTCTGCTAAGCGTACTTTCTGACTTTTTCTTTTTGCTCGACGTCTAAGTGTCCTAGCGTGATGTTAGTAGCCTATAGCAATCCTATAGCTAATCATGTACCTACTGTACAGAAGGGGTGAATAGGGATGCAGGGGTGAATCGGGACGAAACTTTAAAAAGGATTTTAACATTGAAATCATATAGTTTGTTGCCAATAAGGGCAATTCATCGTTAATTATAATACAGTAAATACATGAGAGTCCTTTTTGCCAACAAACTATATTATTTCAATGTTAAAATCCCTTTTAGAGTTTCGTCCCGATTCACCCCTGCATCCCTATTCATCCCGGTTGATCCATGGTAACAGGATGCGCGTCGATGGCCCGGCCACCCTGTATAGATACTTAGGTACAATTAATTATTAGAGAATTAATAGGTTACACAAATATCTGGTTTTCCTTCATCGAGTCAACAGCTTATTCGAGTTACTTCCAATTAAGATGATTACATCGATTTGAATCGATTCGATTTGACGTGTTCGTGTCAACTACTCGTTAAGTTGACTCGATCAAATTATATGAATCGAGTTGTGTGTTTAGATTATGATTAGTGTCAGTCAGTGTGAGTCTAGCCTTTGCCAACTGGGTCGGCTTCCAGTGTTACCAGATTATGATACTGAGTTATTATTATTCTATTTGGTTAAAACATGCGCTAGCCTAATGACTTGTGGTATTCTGGAATAGTAGTATGTGCCACGAACATTTTTTTTGCGATAGTTACAACACTATTTTGTCATGCGGGATAAAGTCGAATCGAAGATTGTGTCAAAAACGTACAGTCGTCTGCACAAGTTACCATTAACTGTCAGATTTTGTTATTCGATTTTGAACTTAATCCTTAACCTTTCAAGGTTTATAATTGTTTGGAGAAATTTGACCCTTTCACGTAGCTTAGCCTGCTGGCGACTGTACAACATCACGCCACGAAGTCAGCAATAGTGTACCTGTACCCGTAGCGGGTACACCCGAATTTCTTCAGTCCCATTTAGTGTAGGCAGGGCCGGATTTAGGGGAGGGCATCCGGGGCAATCGCCCCGGGGCCTCCCCAAAGAGGGGCCCCCGCAATAGAGACTTCGGAAAAAAAAATATCTTTTAAATTCCGACGAGTAAACAATAGTAAACTACTTTTCCTATGATATTTTTTTTCGCTGTTTTACACACTGTGTGTAGGTACTACAACGGTTAAGGTACCTTGACCTTACTGCCCTATCTAAAAAATCCACGCTGTTTAAAAATTATTGAAAACTGTGGCTTTTTTTATCGTCTGTTCCACAAAATTTTCGGGGCCTACACTTTTCGGTTGCCCCAGGGCCTCCACACAGTTAAATACGGCCCTGAGTGTAGGTCATAGGGTGCGACACTACGGCCATGAATCGTGTACAGATCCCGACTAATGCAGCTACCTATCTAAATATAAATAAATATTTTATCGTAATCTATACTACCTACCTAATATTATAAAATCGAAAGTAACTCTGCCTGTATGTTACTTTTTCACGCCTAAATCACTGGACATACATAATCAGCCTATAACGTTCCCACTGCTGGGACACAGGCCTCTCTGTGAGAGGCAGTGGGCAGTAATCCACCACGCAGGCCCAGTGCGGGTTGGTAGATGTCATATATCTTCGATTTTTTTTGACTCTAGGTCCTGCCGGTTTCCTCACGATATTTTCCTTCACAGTTTTGAGAGCAGTAGTGATGAAGTTAAACCCACAAAGTAAAGTGCCCGTCTGGGTTCGGACTCGCCGCCTACAACTCGTAAGTCGGGGCCGATACCACTGCTCACTGAACGGATTTCAATTAAATTTGGCAAGGAGATAGATAGCATCCTGGGGAAGAACATAGACTACTTTTGTCCCGATAGCACCTTCCCGTGGGATTAATCAACAATTCGAAGAGCACTTCTAATAGAATCTTGCTATTTGATAACTTGGATAACTTAACGCCTTATAATGATCAGCAGTTTAATATCGTCATCAATGAAATGCCAATGAACATAAAGGCTCTTTCGAAGGCGAATCGCACGCGGCACAAAGACACCGCTCGTCGCGTGACAGGCGGTGTTTACCGCAAATAAACGTATTTCTTTCTTGTCTTTCTTTTTACTTTTTTTCCCACTGCTGGGCAAAGGTCTCTTCTCATACAGAGAAGACGAGCATTGATCACCACGCTTGCTTAAGTCCGTTTGGCGATTTCAAGATATGTTCCTTCACCGATATCAGTAATGTTCAAGATAAACCTAGAAAGTACACATGAATTGAAAAAGTCATATCTATTGGTACTTAGCCGGATTTGAAGTTCAAATCTGTGCAAGTACCAATGTGACTTTTTTCAAATTTTAAACGTACAACCACTTAAATAAGAGGCGAGACTTTAACCACTGGGCTTCGTCAGGGAAGTGACAGGCGGTGCCTTTGTGTCGTGTGCGATTCGCGTCGCGTGTCGCGCCTGTTTGAAGGAGCCTTTACTGCATACTTCGTAACCCAGCCCTTTGATACTTACGTAGGCGTTTTGTCACATTTAATCGTATTACACTATTGAATGCAACTATTAAGGCGTCCCCGTCATCTGGCATCAAGATAAGCTAATCTCGAGTCACGCCGCGAGGGGGCGTTGCTATCGGCTGTCGGTCAGCGACAGTTTGACAGTGACAGCGCTCGGAGTTGACAGCAACCCGCCAATTAACGCTTTAAGAGTCGTTGATTAAGTTGTCTGGTAAAAACAATGGGTAAAGCTAGCTAATTACTGTGTTTAAAATCAGCCGATAGCTATGTTGCTTTTCTTAAACTTTCGAATCGTTTGTGGTTCGAGTTTGGTAGACGTTTTTTATACTCATGTGGAAACCTCGTTCATTGCTTTCTATGGAAAGGCATATGGTAAGGGCACTTATAGCTGTGTAGGTCTATGTAATCATGAAGAATCATAACTTTCAGAATAGCACTTTCATACTAAAAATTAAAAACTATACACTGTATCCATTTCAAAAGCTTGACCCGAAATCATATTATAGGTACACAGGAAAACTCGAAATAGGAATAAGAATAAGAATATTTTAATTGTATAAGAAATTACAATCGAATGCGTTGATTCCTGGAACTCCCACTAGGATTCCCTGTGTCGTGAGATCCAGGCTCCTTCGTTTCGTTTACATTTATTAGGAATAGGAGGAGATAGCAATAGGAGGTTCGGTAACTGTTACATAATCATTATAAATAGTCCTTTTCCAGACCTAAATTCTTGAAAAAATATTGATTAAAAAATATTCGATCGTGATATTGATGATGACTGATCTTAGATAGTGCAAACTAAATTATTGCCTTCAAGTAGACACGAATTATCGTAGTTCCAGTAAAAAAAAATGTAATCTATCAAAACAAATAAAAAATTTCAAGTATCAATTTTAGTGCGCGCCCAAAGTGTCCATTCATCGCAGTGTTCACAACATGAAAAAAAATGGCAACGTGTTGAGTTAGCAGTCATTTACCTAATTTTGACCGAACCTACAAAAAAAAGGGCGCGCATTCGCGACGTTGCCAAATCGCTTGCCTGCGCGCACGTGTGTGCATCCCTTTCCTTTCTCTCGGCTGAATGACAGGCTCTAAATTTTATTTATAACACGTTGAATTATGTATTTTAATTTGGCGTACCTATTCAATTTCACCTGTATAGCTCTTTGCTAGTTTATCCACGGAGAATTTGAAAAAAAACCAAATTGAACATCTGCCCTCAGAAATTACTGCAGATAACTTTCTCGTATTTCTTTCATTACATCACGAGTCACGACCTATACAAGTTAGATGTAGCGCTAATGAACACACCTACAACGTTATTAATTAGATAATTCCTTTCTAAGTAAGAGACTGTTGAAATAAATGTCACAACTCTACGTAAAGCAGTGTAGAACACAACACGACATCATAATGTCATGAGTCCCAGGTCCCCAGCTGTGCCGAGTCCTAACTGGGTGTGTCCTACACATGTATTGGTTTATTTATCACCTGATTCAACTGTACGTGGAGCACTAAGTTGAAGCTTTACTTTAGCTTTACCAATGAGAAGGATAAGTCGATACTAGGTACTTAAATGAAAACGGTTACAAAAAAAAAAAAATATGCCTTCAATAAAAAACAATTTATTGGTTAAACTAATCAGCCCTCTTAGAGCGAGCTAATATAGATGACTGATAAATTGATAAGTTAGTGTGAGAGCCAAACTAAACACTTATTTCAATTAAACCAATTACAGGCTCTAAATAATCGTCAAGGAGTCGGTCAGTCAGAAAGATGAAGCTAGTTGCCCATTCCAAAGCATAGTACGTTCGTATGGAGAAGGACGGGCAAGAAACTCTCTGGACACTCTTTTATTAGGGTTCCGTACCCAAAGGGTAAAACGGGACCCTATTACTAAGGCTCCGCTGTCCGTCCGTCTGTCTGTTCGTCTGTCACCAGGCTGTATCTCAGGAACCGTGATAGTTAAACAGTTTAAATTTTCACAGATGATTTATTTATTTATCAATTTGATGATGTATTTCTGTTGCCGCTATAACAACAAATACTAAAAAACAGAATAAAATAAATATTTAAGGGAGCTCCCATACAACAGACATGATTTTTTTGCCGTTTTTATAGATAATGGTACGGAACCCTTCGTGCGCGAGTCTGACTCGCACTTGGTCGGTTTATTTTAATCAAAAGTCACAGAGATATCTCCTCTTTTAAAACGATATCCTGCATAATATATCGTGATGTACACCTGCTTATAGCCATATGACCCACGTATCACAGGCGCGGTCGTGATGTATCAAGGTGCTATGAACAGCTGCAACCTTATCGGTGGCACATAAATCTTTATTAGTTGCTCAGTGATCCCTTATGTGACCGCGTCGTGGTCACGAAGTGTTGGGGTAGGTTGTACTCAATGATGTGATGTTGATGGCAAAGTGTAATTTTTATCGTGTAATGTGATCATTTTAGATTGTCGTTAAGGCTCCAATTTACTCTCTTTTTTATCTTTTTTTATGTTTATATACATTTTGAACTAGGTATAGTGTATTTATTTTATTTCTTATTTTTTTGTTTATTTTTAATGTTCATATGCTGCACTGGTTCACGTCGTCACGTCAACGCCGGCTGTCGCTGAAAACCAGCGCTGCGGCTCTGTCTCGCATAGGGTCGTAGCATTATGCTGAGCGATTGCCGTTTTGCGTGAATGTGACGCATATTTTCCCCCAACTCGGTCCCTTTGTGTTTGTGTGTTTTTTCTTTGCGTCATGTTTGCCGCAAATAAATGTATTTTCTTTCTATCTTTTTTTCTTTACTCTAAATTATTAAAATAATCATAATAAAACGATATAAATATCGATCTCTCTCTCTATATATCTTCTCTATAATGATCTTAATTTCTCTCTCTTTACTTACTTAATTACTCTTGGTTGTTCATAATAATTTAAAATAACTGTAAGTCTAATGTTTGTAAGATATTATAACCATAACTACACTATTGTATTCGGTAAGTCTGTGATGATTGTTGCATGTGTTTTTTAAATAAATAAATAATTTTCCATGAAGTTCTCATAGAAATGGTTCCACCAGAGTCACGATGCGCCGTCACGTCGCGCGTCGGGCTGCGGGAGCCTTAAAAGGACTATCTTTTAATTTGGAGCAAAGCACTAGGAGGTACACCAATGACACACAGGGCTTGCAATCTCAACTTGATCATCTGCAAGAGAAACTTAGTTCAATGACTAACAAATACAATACCTCTGAACATCTAATGAGGGAATATGTGTTGGCAATGAATGAGCTGGTCAACTCACAAAAGAACAGCTGTGAGCATTGTCAAACACCATCCAATGTACCTACACCAGACCATTCATTGTCAACATGCAATACCACCTTACCGCATCCTTGTGTTGATTTGACAATTACTTCTTTTATTAGTTCCATTAAACAATGTAAACAAATTGTAAATAATGAAATAGTATTATTTTGTGATGAGATTGGAAAAGACTTAGGCCACTTGTTGACAGATGAATATCCAGGACACTCAATAATAAATTACTGTATGCCTGGTTGTTCTTTATTTAATATTATGAAAGAAATTATAAAATGTAACTTTAAGCAGGAAACAACATTATTAATTTTTATGGGAAATAGGGGAAATTTGAACAAAGGAGAATTGCTCCAATATCACAGAACATTGTGCAACCTTAATTTAAGAAAAATTGTGTTGTTTACATTTCCGTATAGTAACAGTTTGCCACAGGAAGAAAATAACCTAAGATTTGACATTAACATGACATTGCACAATTTGACATATAATGATAATCTGTTCCATTTAATTGATACTAACAATTATGTTGGTAATAATTTGTATTTGACGAAAGATAGGTATAATATTGTTAAGTACTATCTTTCTAACTTTCACAAAAGACAGATAGCTGTGTCGCTATCATATTTTTTTTCTTTCTCAGCCAAAAACTTGGCTAAACAAATTGCTTCTTTTGAGCAATGCAATGACTTTTTAATAAATTCTGCCAATCATTTGGACAACATTAATGACATTGATCATCATTTAAATTAGAAATTAAGACAATAGAGGTAGCCTCTTGCAAAAATGTAACAAAGGAAAATAATAAATCAAATAAAAGTGTAAAAAATTCAAATAGTATCAACCTGGTGCATCAAAACATTCAAGGGTTTTTGAAGAAAGATTTAGAAGTAGAATTATTCCTGAATTATAGCAATATAGATATTCTTTGTGTGACAGAACATTGGCTCAAAAGCCACCAGTTCATGTTTAATTTTAGTAATCACCAGGTTGGTAGTTCGTTTAGCAGAGTAAATGCTATACATGGTGGCTCGTTAATTATAGTAAATAATAAGCTTAAATTTAAAGACCGCAAGGATATTGTGAGCCTCTCTGTTGAGCGGACAATTGAAATAGCCTGTGTAGAATTGGAGCAGTTCATTATATTAAGCGTGTACAGACCACCCTCAGGATTGTATGATTGTTTTGAAAAGGTTATGGATGAAGTGTTGCACAAAATTTGTAATTCAAACAAGTCTATCATAACTTGTGGTGACTTTAATGTTAATTTATTAGAGAATTCTGGATTAAGTACTAAAATTATAAGTTTGTTTCAGTCATACAATCTTGAAAACCAATTTTTGGAGCCCACTAGAATAACTCCCACCAGTGCCACATGCTTAGATAACATTTATACAGATATTATACCAACCCACAAAGAAATTATTAATTTAATAGACTCGGATCATTGCGGACAATTGATCACTATTCCAAATATAAGCAAAAAAATTACTAAAAAAGATATCACTGTTAACCCAAAAACTAATAATCGCTTGGAAACATTTAAAACTAAACTTTTAAGTAAATTACCATTTTTGTCGACTAATGATGACCCTAATAAACAATATAATGATTTTTTTAATATGTATTGTAAACAATTTGATAACACATTCATTCCAAAGACTTTCTCGGTGAATAGTAACGCTTCCTTCAGTGACTGGGCCACCATTGGTATACATAAAAGTAGAAAACGGCTTTATGAACTATATGATGAACGGACTTATATAAACACTGCTGAATTTAATTTATATGTTAAGAATTATTCAAAATTATTTAAAAAAGTTTGTAGTACGGCCAAGTCACGTTATTTGAGTTCAAAAATTAAAAATAGTAGTAATGTAATTAAAATGACATGGAGTATCATTAATAGCGAAACGGGAAGGTCATGCAACCGATGTAGTGACTACAGCCTTGATATTGATGACAGTATAATTAAATCAGATTCACAAGTCGCCGTGGCCTTTGAAAATTTCTTTACAAATATTCCTGTATCCACTACTAAATCTCTAAACTCATCACCCACTGCTGCAGAGTCTTTACTTAAAGAAAACGTCCCTGTTTGTGATTCTGAATTTCATTTCCAATATGTCACCTGTAAAGATATAATTAAAACCTTTCAAACGTTAAATGTCAAAAAGACCGCAGATCTATGGGGCAATTCTGTGGATGTTGCAAAGTCGATTATAAACATTGTATCACCTACTTTAGCTGGTATTTTTAATAAGTGTGTTGACTGTGGTGAGTTTCCTGATCTTATGAAAAACAGTAAAATAATACCGTTGTTTAAATCAGGTAGTACATCAGATCCTACTAATTATAGACCCATTTCAGTGCTACCTACTTTTAGTAAAATTTTTGAAAAACTTATTTTGAATCAAATGCAAAGATTTTTTTAATAAACACAAATTACTGCATAACAAACAGTTCGGTTTTACAAGGGGTCGTTCGACTACTGATGCCGGAGTTGAACTTTTAGGACATGTTTATAATGCATGGGAGGACAAATGCGATGCTTTGGGAATCTTTTGCGATTTGTCCAAGGCATTCGATTGTGTTCTTCATGAAACATTAATCAGGAAACTGCACCACTACGGAATCCGAAACGCCTCTCTGGATCTTCTTACTTCTTACTTAAGTGATAGGATTCAGAGAGTTGATGTTAACGGAAAACGTTCACCCGGATCTGTAGTAAGAATGGGGGTCCCCCAGGGCTCAATTCTTGGCCCATTTTTATTTCTTATTTATATAAATGACTTGCCTTACCTCATAAAGGATAAACATGATATAGTGTTGTTTGCAGACGACACTTCACTTTTATTTAAACTCAAACGTCAGCAGCTGGTTACTGACAATGTAAATAGCGCTCTCGCAATAGTAGTTAACTGGTTTAATGTTAATAACCTACTTCTTAACGAGAAAAAAACTAAATGTATTAAGTTCACGATACCTCATGTTAGACAAGTAGAAACTAGTGTTCTCATAAAGGGTGAAGTGTTGAAACCCGAAGATACCACAGTATTCTTAGGCATAACTTTGGATGCCAAGCTTCAATGGGGCCCCCATATAGACAAATTGTCGAAAAAGCTTAGCTCTGCAGCATACGCCGTTAGAAAAATTCGTAATTTAACAGATTTAGAGACTGCCCGTTTAGTATACTTTAGTTATTTTCATAGTGTGATGTCGTACGGTATTCTGTTGTGGGGAAATGCCGCCGATATACATTCAATTTTTGTTTTACAAAAAAGGGCAATTCGTTCAATTTATAAATTAAGTCCCAGACACTCCCTCAGAGATAAATTTAAAGAGATTAATATTGTTACTGTGCCTTCTCAGTATATTTATGAAAATCTTTTGTATGCACATAAAAATATTAATCTGTTTAAAAAATACAGTGATATCCACAATATAAATACCAGGAACAAACACAAATTTCTTGTTCCTACAACCAGGCTCAAAAAAATTGGTGGCTCCTTTAGATGCCAATGTATACGTTTTTATAATAAACTTCCTAGCCACATTCAAGATCTAAGCTTTAATAAATTCAAATCTTTTATAAAGCGGAAATTATGCCAAAAAGCCTACTATAATGTGAAAGACTATATTGAAGACAAAAAGGCTTGGGATTGAGCTGCTCCAATAAATTTACACAGTGAATGTTGATTTTAGTTTGCTAACTCTTTTTAGACATGAATATTTACTATAAAAAGTATTATGTTATTTTCATTATTGTGAATATGAGGAATATGTGGGTCATTTTTTTTTTTTTTTTCAGTTTTATTCTTGGTCTGGCAGTTTAAGTAGTTTATGCGGCCTACCCAAATGTCCTTTCTTTGGTATTGTTCGTCGAATCGTTGAGCTCCTTAAGTTCTGAGTTGAGCTGCACGGTTACTGACAAATGCGTGCACTGACTGGACAGGTCGACTTAATCTGTGTGGTTCTTTCCTCAAAAGACCATTTCAGACACCGATCTACATGATCTTCAAACATTATTGCCGAATTTATATATACACATTGACATTGATAAATTTTATATATACAATGACATGAGTATTTACTTGTAAAGTATTATATTATTTTAATTTTGTGAATGTGAAGACTATGTGGGTAATTGCTTTTTTTTTTTTTTTCTAATTTAATTTTAATTATGATCTGGCAGTTTGAGTAATTTATGCGGCCTACCCAAATGTCCTTTCTTTGGTATTGTTCGTCGAATCGTTGAGCTCCTTAAGTCCTGACTTCCTGAGTCGAGCTGCACGATTACTGACAAATGCGTGCACTGACTGGACAGGTCCACTCAAACTGTGTGGTTCTTTCCTCAAAAGACCATTTCAGATACCAATCTGCATGGTCTTCGCATGACCTGACCAAGATTATGTCTGGACTTTAAAAGAGACTGTGACCTCTGAGTTTGTTTCGGCCTTTCTTCTCAGAGTAGTCAGATAGGAAACGCCGACCTCATCTAGTTTAAAAAACATGATTGACGTGTAAAAGTGTTTGTACAAACCTACTTACAGAAATAAAATCATTTATCATTTATCATTTATCATTTATTAAAATTACCCATGGAAAAAACGTAATAAGATGACGGATTTACAAAAGATTTGGGTTGCTGTTAAGTTAGGTCCAAGTTTCGTTTTAAAACGTAGTAACTAAGAATAATAACAATTTCATAAGCAGAAACGGTTATAAAAAAGCAACCGACTTCCAAAAAAAGCACTACAAAGTGAAAAATAACTTGTGATTTCGGAAGTCGGTGTCTTGGTTTTGTATTTTCGTTTTTAGCCACCGACTTCCGAAATTACTTAAAGTTATTTTTCACTCTGTAGTGTTTATTTGGTAATTAATCGGTTGTTTTTTTTTTGTTTATAAGCCTTCTCTTTGTGTGAAGACGGCTTTACCCAGCAGTGGGGCAGTAACCAGCTTATTATAGCCAAGTATCACATTAAAGAATACTTCAGTAATACCCTGACCTTAGGTATAACAAATTAAATATTAGAACCTCGTCAGTCTGCAGCACTAAACGCCCTATTAAACTGTTTACCCCTCTACTTTTAATAGCGTAATATTAATAGCAAATGTCTGTTTACACTATCATGTCCCAATCACGTGTCGTTATATTATAGAAGTAAATGCTAATCACATAGAAATAGATGCTATTAACATAAGCGCTTATAACTGTAGCGCTTATGAAAGCTGCCTCAGGGCGTGGGACACACGGATTTGTATAATAAATAGCCAGCAGCCAACTAGCTATAAGCTTCAAATAAGCTTTACGGTGAAGTTTCGTCGATGCCAAAGGACTAAAACTATTGATTTTGTTTAATGAAAATGTTGTGCAATAAATGCAAAGGTGTACCAGCGTGCAGCGGGATTATTACGTAACACACTAAAAGTAGGAATGGGTTCCATTTTGACAGTTCAGCAACATTCATTGCGTCATTTACGTTGTTGAGCAAACAAATTTTTCGAACATAAGAAGCAATGGATTGAGAATTTCTTTCTAAATCTTTTAGATTGCTATTAAGATATAAAGTGTGTTACGCATTGGGAGGCACGACAATCAAACTTACCTACGCAAATAGTATGATTTAACATCTAACATTTTCATATAAAGCTTTACTTTTACGCACTTGTTAGTGTTTAATTAGTGTCAGTCACTAAATTATTAACGATTTATTTTTATTTTCAGCCTTTTCAAAATCGCCGTTAAAAATCCTCACAAGAAAGATGAGGCATGGTCGGCACTCTCCGCGTCCGTGTGTCTCACTAATGTAAGTACACATATTGTAATTGCACAACACGTTTAGGGCGTGAGAATTGAACCAGTACATCATCGAAATATGACGTCACATCATCACGACAGCCATATATTTATTAGCATTTTTATTAGCGCAGCACGTACCTACCGATCCCTTTGATTGGTACGTCGTGTACTGTACTTATAACTCATTTCATTCAAGGCAAGACTATGAACATTATAATATCTGCTATTATCTACAATTTACTGTCATATCGTAAACTTTTATGCCTGTATATATATATAATATGTAACTGATTTAATGCACATTATGAAAGTAGTTTGGATTGTAAATAATGTAAATCATAATTTTATATTATATTTTATATTTATAATTATCTAGAAAAATAAGTTGAATAAAAGCGGCCAAGTGCGAGAGTTGGACTAGCACAGGCCCTGCAGTCTCGACATTAAATAGCGACAAAAATCTGTCGCTAAGTCCTATCGATGTCAAATTCCTTTAATAGATTTTCAACCTTATGCTTTAGAAATAAAGTTGAAAATCTATTAAAGGAATTTGACATCGATACGACTTAACGACAGATTTTTGTCGTTATCTAATGTCGAGACTGCAGGCCCAGGAAGGATTCCGTACCAACGTACAATATTTAACGCTACATATTTTTTAACACGTTACTTGAATACCCCCTCACCTTTATTTTTTCTACTTTATTTTATTTTTATTATACTTCCAGATTCCATGCTGAGAATAGCCTACCTATGAATAAATAATACCAAGCCTATTATTGTCCCACTGAACGGCAAAGGCCTCGTCTCATACACAGAAGGCACGAGCATTGCTCACCACACTTGCTCAAGACGGGCTGGCAATTACAGATTTATATTGACTATAAAATCCAGGTTTCCTCACGATATTTTCGTCACTGATGTCAACGGTGTCTCGGATAAACTCAAAAAGTAATATGGTAATAGTAGTAATAAGTAATATTGAAAAAGTAACATTGACACTTGCTCAGATTTGAACCTACAACCTCATGCATGAGAAGCGAGGCCTTAACCACTGAGCCATCATGACATTAACCTAATGGAAAAAAACTTTACGACACCTGGGCATCCAACCCAGGACCCCACGTTCAGCAGTACGATATTTTTCATTACAGCTTTAAGTGCAGTCGATGAAGTCAATTATTGCAAAAAGTAAACTGTATTACATTCAGATGGTTCGAAACTTCAAACCCACGACCTACAACCCGCAAGTCGAGCCCGTCACCACTGGGCCATCACTGTGCTGGAAACATTAACGAGTAAGTAATGGTTAGCGTCTGCTTATAATATGATAAAAAACCCAAGATGACATGTTCTGGATTTTGAAATTGATATTAAAGTAACGATTACCTAATTATAATAATATTAATTCGTATTGGACTTATTGTAAACCACAAATCTTAAAATTAATTGTACTTAGTTATTTAAGAATAACATTTGATTATTTATACACCTTAATTATGTTGTGGTAAAATGTCTAAAACTTAAAAAGTATTAACACCATACTATGTAAAACTACATTCTTACAAATAAATAAATTCTAATCGTATTTTTTTTACATTTAAACGTCTCTTAACTTTAAGCAACGTTTATTAATAAGATGGCTAATGATTATTAATTATTCACATACTCTATTAATACAGAGTTATAGCCCACGTACAACGGATTTAAATAATAAATGTATGTAATCTGACATTTAGTTTCCGTTCTTACGTGTAATAGAAAGTGTAATATCCGTAGCAAAACTTGATGTCTTGGTTGTTCAAAAAGTCGATTTAATAAAAATTAATGGTTACCCTAATTACGTAATACACTATCTATCACAATCTGAATCATTTTAAAGCCTATTGCTAATCCATTGCTTCATATGTTCGACAAATTTGTCTGCTCAACAATGTAAATAACGCAATGAATATTATTGAACTGTCAAATTGAAACCCATTTAGGTACTGTTAGTGTGTTACGTAATTACTCCTCTGGTTATGTTAGGAGCAATAGTGGCCCAGTGGTAACGGCCCCGACTAACGAAATGTAGGTCGTGGGTTCGAACCCAGGCAGGCGCTTTACTTTGAGTAAATAATTTCAACACTACTGCTCTCAAAACGGTGAAGGAAAACATTGTAAGGAAACTGGCATGGCCTAGAACCATTAATTCGTAGACATGTGAACATCTACCAAGCCGCATTGGGCCCACGTGGTTGATTACAGTCCACTCCCTCTCACCGAGAGGAGGCCTGTGACCCAGCAGTGGGGACATTGTAGGCTGATTATGCTTATGCTGACCTGATTATAATATAAAGTAAGTTTTGAATCCGTCAGACTACATGGGTAGGTCCGTGCACGTCGAGTGATCGACAGATGTTTGGCTGGATTAACATGACAGGACGCCTGTGTTCTCATAAGGGTTAGGTAGAAAGATAAAGTAAGCACACCCACACTTCGCCAGTTTTATCAATGTAAATGTGTAAGTCCCAGTGAGGGTCGAGCCTGGGTGTCATTAACAATAAGAGACCCACACACTGGGCAGCTACTCGTATCGAGAATCTGCCGACGGAAAAATCCAATGTAGGTGATACCCTGACAAGGCTGAAGGCCGGGTTGTGTTCAAAGGAAATTAAAAGAACTACTTAATAAGCGAACATAGCTGACAAAATGAGTAATCCATGATCTCTTCAAAGAATGATGAATTTATGCGGCCTACCCAAATGTCCTTTCTTTGGTTTTGTTCGTCGAATCTTTTGAGCTGCACGATTACTGACAAATGCGTGCGCTGACGGGACAGGCCCACTCAATCTGTGTGATTCTTTCCTCAAAAACAAAACCATTTCAAACACTAATTACATGGTCTTCGCATGATCTGACCAAGATTATGTCTGGACTTTAAAAGAGACTGTGACCTCTGAGTTTGTTTCGGCCTTTCTTCTCAGAGTAGTTAGATAGGAAACGCCGACCTCATCTAGTTAGAAAAATATGATTGACGTGTAAAAGTGTTTGTACAAACCTACTTACAGAAATAAAATCATTTATAAATGCCGTCAAAAATTTCCAGGTGAAACCTGGCAATGTGCAGTATTGTAGCGGCATCTACAAACGCCACATGCGAGCTACGCGACATACTGACGTCACGCAAAATCCTGCATCGCGCAAGCAGAGTTTACCGCGCAACTAGCATATATACAACATCCCGACATCAATCGTTGGGCAGTTGCCCACCAGACACAACACCCGTCTGGTCGGAGGATCCTCCCTTTTCCATAGAGTATGAGTGAACTTTACACCCTGTTCCTCATACCTCTATAGTATGACTACGCTAAGAAGACAAATAGGTTGCTATTGGGCCGCTTAGTGCAAGTCTCAGTGGCAGAACAAATACATCTTTGATACACCTCTATCATAATAATCAAAACTCATCGACTCCTGCTCTACTATGACGCGTGAATCACACGTCGACCTCACAACTAGATCAGTTGCGCCATGTCATGCGTCTGATACGAAATGTGACAGTCGTGAGCCGGCGATTATAATGTTCTACGCGCACTTACGATGTTGCGATTGACGAGATACTGTGTTGTGGATTGTTTTATAGACACTGTTGTCTTCTCTTGGATCAACACGACCCATGAAGGCTTCCGCAGACAGGCAAGCCACGACTCTAGTAGGACAATTTCTATGAAAACTTCATGGAAATTGTTCTACCAGCATCGCATCGTACCGTCGTCGCGTCGCGCCTGTCTGCGAGAGCCTTAAAAGAATAGCTATTAAAAACATGTTTTTTTGTGCACACGAATATACAAGGTAGGTGTTACAAAGTGTATATTATGGGTATCTCTGTGTCCTGTTACAGTAAGTGCATATTAAATAATACTAGTGCACAATAGTGACAGACGACACGGTTGGCGCAGTGGTTAAGCGATTGACTGCTGCGCTGCGTGTCGCGGGTTCGATTCCCGCACGGAACAAATATTTGTATGACCTACAAGTAGTTGTTCCGGGTCTGGCTGTTTGTGTATGTGAGTTTGAATGTTTGTAAACGCACCCACAATACAGGAGAAAATCCTAGTGGGGGGCAAAGTTTCTTTAAAAAAAAAAAAAAAAATTGTATGCAGAATATAATGAAATTGTTAATAATATTCATATTTAAGTACTTAAGTATTTCCTTCGAGGAAAACAGACGTGATGTTATAGAATAGAATAGAATAGAATAGAATATTTATTAGCCAGAAACATGGTATGTTTACAAAGTTGTTCATAACATTTCATAGTGCTACATGTCTGAACGTTTTAACGGTGTGCAAAATCAATTTACAATTACATAAAATCATTGAAGTGCATTAATTAAAATTTACATTAAATTCATTATTTTAATTTTAAACATTATTTTAATTATTATAATAGATATACTACGTTAATATTATGTTAATTATTATTATAGTTAAGCGGGCGAATTAGCACATGTCGTGGTAAAAATATCTGCCAATTAGGAAGGTGGTCGTAGCGTGCTCTATGCCCAGTTCATGTAATATTTTCATAGAATATAACGACAGAAAGTCAGTGTTGTCTTTATCTCCGACTAGCTGTTGCCCGCGACTTCGTCTGCGATCCAGGATGAAAAGTAGCCTATATCCTTCTCCAGGTCATGGTCTACCCATGTGCCATATTTCATCCAAATCCGTTCGGCCGTTTTAGCGTGAAAGCGTAACAAACAAACGTACAAAACATCAAAACTTTTCCCTTTATAATATTAGTTTAGATTTCAATAAGCTTTTTCAGTATAAGTAATCTGTTGTTAAATCTCATGTCAAATGGTTTGACAGGTTCTTGTTGCTTTGTTCTTCAAACATAGGACGCATCTATTCACACTGGTCTTTGTGAAAGTCATTACTGGAACCAATTGTAAGGCTTTAAAAATGTGTATAGGTAACGCTTCTTAGTTTTTTATTTAAGCTGGGAAGAAAAATTCTCGTAAGTCTGAAATTAATACAACGACTATTTGATTCGCAATTTCGCAAGTGTGTGCCAAATCTTCAACAATTGGGCCACGGTTACAAACAGCGAAAGTGCCTTAAAGCTCTCAGTTTAAATATTTAGCACGCAAACATAATTATTTACTAAAGACTAGCTTCTGCCCGCGGCTTCGCCTGCGTGAATGTCGGAAATTATCCCACGGGAACGTACTACCGGGATAAAAATTCCCAATTATACCCCCTCGGGGTATGATTTTACAAAATCGCTGCAACAAATTTTTTTTTAGTTCTTACCAAAGCATACATTTTAATTTTCATATCCCTAACTTAAGAAATGCTAAAGTTTCCCACACAAACTTTTATCCCCTAAAAAAATAATCCTAAAAGGGGGTGACCCCTTTTAGGATTTTTGAGACAAAAAGTAGCCTATGTCCTTCCCCAGGATGCCATCTATCTTCTTGCCTTTTATCGAAATCCGTTCAGTGGTTTAGGAGTAAAAACGTAACATACAGACAGAGTTACTTTCGAATTTATAATATTAAGTGTGAAACCGGTACCTCGTCTAAGGTCTGGGCTGCTAGCCAGTATGAAAGCCTGATAATGTGTAGATGGCATGCAAGAAGTGCAATGCACGATATTAACTAAGCTCCGTTGTTAAATAAGCCTCATGAGGAGGCCTATCGAAAACAGTATCTACCCAAGATTCTGGTGGTGGATATTGGTAAATCAAAACCAAAGAATATTAATTATACGACATCGATGGTAAGTGATGGTAATGATAATGGAAATTAAGAGCGAGAAGGTAAACATTAAGTAGATGGATGAAAGAAAACTAGATTCTCTGCTCCATTCCCAGAAAAATTATAAATGGGCATTGCTTTATAAAAGACTTAGAGCGTTACTGCCCATCCTCTTAAGATAATTCCCTGAGGCTCTTTCAAAAAACAAAAGAGACATATTATCATAGTACCTAATTTATGAAACTGTTGCATAATGAAGGGTTTTAAAAAACGAGTGTGTGTTTAAAAACCGAGTCATAGCATAGACGACGTTTTTAATAGTATCACACGAGTGTTTTAATACCTACCTACCTTGTTATGTGCAGTTTCATATACTACTTTATCTACTCTCATACATTGGGATTGACCTACTAAATAAAAGATCAAAGTTTCCCACGAAATTCAGTACAACAAATGTATGAATGGCGCCAAAACCCAGCACATCACCGCTCATGCGCTAAAGCGGGCGCTGCCACAGACAAGTAAAAATTGGAATCAAAACTTTTTTGTAATGTTATAAAAATGGCGCGCCTCGCAATTAATGCATTCCTAATTAGAAAAAAATTGTTGGTGGAAACTCCTTAGTAATATTAACTTCTTAGATTTGCCCTGTATCTTATTGGTAATAAATTGTTTTATAACATTATCTTATTAGAGAAAAAAGTGTTATAATATGATTATATTTTTAAATTTCGGTATTGTGTTTATAAAGTATGTCAATATTAACTCGTTTTGAAGTTTATAATTCGAATTTTACGATATGAGAGTAGATAAAATAAATTATCCTACAATTATCAATTATCTCAATACTTTAATAAATCACATTGAGTAACATGTACCCGACAGCAAATTCAATCATATCATAATCTGCAGTGTCATAAACAACGCCCAATCGCTCACAGCATGATTATAGACCAGAGACAATGAATCAAACTATAACCTCTAGACAATGTATCAAATTATTCAATCATAGACAATAAGATGGCTGTAATGGATGAAAGATTGTAACTGGTTTGTGATGTGTGAAAGGAGATTTGATTTGAGCTAGATTTGATTTTAAAAGAGAATTATGTAAATTGCTGTCATTTGTCCTAGGTTGAATTCAATTCAATGCACTTTCTGAGAGTAGAATAATCTGAATTTCTACAACTTTATTATCTTATGTTAACGTTAAATGATCTTTGTAACATAATTTATTATGAGCTGCTACCTCAAATAAAGTTCTGATATGGCACGGCTTATAAAGTGCGTAAAAAGACATAACGAAGAGTCCCTTGTACTCCCCGTCATGTAATTATTTCTTTGTTCTGGACAATACCTGGGAACCTTCTGGTTACGGACATATTGAAGGTCAAAATTCCAACTTTTAGTGACGTTTTTTTTACGAAAATAAGTTTTTAATGTTTATAACACACCTTTAATTACCCCCAAGACCCCTCCCTGTACCCTAGCATGCACCCATAAGCACAATGTTTTGCGTGTGTTACGTTTGCGTACTGCCGTAAAAAGCGATTTTTTGCACCAAAAATAAAATCGTTTCCCAGCAATTATTTTTGTGCTAAGTATGTGACTTAGTTTGTTGTACAGAATGCGTCGTTGACGGCTATGTGATGGGTCTTCTAACACCCTGTATACGACAAGATTGATTAAAAAACAACTCGGGATAAGGGCGAGAGAATCATGATAATGTTTATATTTTACAAACTTTCATGAAACTAACAAATAATTTACCTGTCCTAATCTTGAGTCCTACAAATACCTAGTCATTATAGGTAAATGGTAAATTTCAGCTGCTATCAAGATGAATTTAAGATAGTACTGCATACCTATGTAAGTTATTATTTTTTATTTGAGATAAACATAAAGATATTTTATTTTGCTTATATGGGTGCAGTATATGGTGTTAAAGGGAATAGATTCAGCCATATTTTACCAGCAGCCATGTATAAGTTGGAACAGGCCCGGGTCGACGGCGCGTCGTGTTCCACGCGCGCCTCAAAGAGATGTCAGCACCATTGACGGGGTTCAATAGGGCCGATGTCTGCCGGGGTCGCGGATTGTTCGAAAGAGTTACCGTGGCCCTGGCGCACAGGCAACTGAAGGAACACGGGTGGGATTTAGTCAGTAAGAGTCTGACACGCCTTTCCGCTCCGCCCAGAGCGGAAGAGGTCATTTGATGATTTCCCACCCAAAAAAAGAAAAAAGGCATGTATAAGTTACAAAATTACTAATCCACTAAAATAATCAACTAAACAAAAAAAAAAAGGTTGATATGAAAAGAGATGGGTTTGCTCTTAACTCTAGTCTAGGTCAGAGGTGACAGAGACAAAGTCGAAATTCGCTTTGTGCTTTCCGGTAATTTATAATAGGCTACTATTGGAATATACTCGTATGACAGCAAGTGAATAGGTAGTTGATTTCTTTTGTCTGTTATCTATAATAACCAAATCCGTCTTCCAAAACGGTGATCAATAAGTCGTTGACCCAAGGCCATTCTTGACAGCACCACAGCTAAAACCTTATGAATTATTAGACCAAATCACCAATAACTCGTCTATCCCAGTAAGAACCAACCATTCCTTATCCTACCCACCCTTCAAGGCAACTGTCGTGATGATAGGAATGCGACTTTAGCACTTAAATCACGACCAAAACAGAAGGCGGTCGACGCGAGCGCAGCCATACATGTATGAGAATGTTGCATTATTATTAGAAGGGTGACCATGCGGTGATGCCGCACTGAAATCAATTGCAAAAAATGATTGTTAACTGTTCCACATAGGACTCGTAATTTCCATGTCAAACTGCTTTGGGCTCCCATGCATTATTTATTTCATTAACGCCACTTTCACGTGAATAAAAGAGAAAAAAAAATGCATTTTTTTTAAGCTATTGCATAGCTTTTATCGCGGGCTTTGAGCGCGGCGACCGAATCAAGAAATTCCGTAACGAAAATAAAACCTAACACCCCCCACTCCGCCTACCATGTAGCTCGGCCGAGCGTTCGCTTAACGTGTATGTATATGGTACGACTGTACTTGAATTATTATCAAAGAAAAATAATTACTGCAAAAATAAAAAAATAATTATAATTGCATAAGTTGATAAAAAATGCTATGCAATAGCTTTACCGCGGCAGTCCCCGAGTGCCACACGTGTTTTTTAAGCTATTGCATAACTTTTATCGCGGGCTTTGAGCGCGGCGACCGAATCAAGAAATTCCGTAACGAAAATAAAACCTAACACCCCCCACTCCGCCTACCATATAGCTCGGCCGAGCGTTCGCTTAACGTGTATGTATATGGTACGACTGTACTTGAATTAGTATCAAAGAAAAAAAATACTGCATAAATACTGCTCAAATAAATAATTATAATTGCATAAGTTGATAAAAAATGCTATGCAATAGCTTTACCGCGGCAGTCCCCGAGTGCCACACGTGTTTTGTTTTTTACATTTTGAAAATGGTTTCAGGCCACATGTGACGCGCAAAATGTCTGAAAATAAACTTTTGCGTAATAAAATGACGGAACCTATGTACATTTTCAATATCAAACTTAAAGTGATAAAACCATCTGCCTATTTTTTTGACATAGAAGAAATGGACCCCCATAAAACTGCGACCTTTCTGCCCACCGAGTCGGGTTCAGAATCATGTAACTTAAATGCGACATGGTTTTGGTCGTGGGCTCTCATACTTTAACCAGCTTAATAACGATCCCACTGTCAGGATACAGGCCTCCTCTCCGTGAGAGGGAGTGGCAGGCAGGAGTGCGTCGTAGGTTTAAGTAGGTTACCGTAGTGGGCTAGTGGATAAAAATAAAATAAATAAATTAAAACTTTATTATTCAAGAGATCATTACAAATTCAAATAGCACTGACATTCATACTAGGATGTCACATGTCTTCGAATTTTTGGTTCTAGGACATTTCAGATTCCTCACGATGTTTTTCAGCACCTTTTTGAGATAAGAACAGTAGTGAATGTGGTTATAGAACAAAATTGTGCAAAGTAAAAGGTTTTAGTTACTAAATCGTGACCTACACATGTAAGTCGGGGCCGGAAGCCCGTAACCTCTCGGGAAAAACTCATAGTCACCCCACAATCTCACACTATAGATCATCGATCGATAGTAGATCATTAGGGCGGCGTGATCGATACGCGGCGCGCGCTGCTCACGCGCATCCATTATTCATGACTGCCACGACTTCTACGACTCCTTACGTGTTAGAGCGAGAGAAAAAATCATTCTATTGAGTAGTGTAACGTTGATCGACTGACGGCTGTCTCGAAGAAACGGTTGAAGAAACAATGTGCGTCGATCATTAATATTGTTCTATAATTGATAATGAGGTTATAATTAATTCTTTAGGTTGCTGTGATGTGATGACCATTGTGGTTGCAGAAGGTTGTTGTGTATTTGGAGAAGAGGTCAACCGGTCAGTCAGTCATGGCGGGACACAAAGTGCCCGTCAAATGAAATAATTCCGCCATTATGGATGGCGTAATTTTTCTTTGATTAAGATTACATAGTTACCTCATCAATTGTTCTTAAAAAGATTCAAGGTTTCAAAGATCATTTATCACCCGTTACTTATTGAAATACTTTTATTCAGGGTTAAACTCAATTAGCTAGCGAAACTCCGCAGACGTGATGAGTATCGATATCTAAAAATGATGAAACAAATATAAATTAATTCATTTGGTGATTTTTTTGTGGGGACCGCAGTTACTGTAGTCACACTAAATATCAGTTTAAAAAAAAACAGTTTTTTTGTGTGTAAACGTCACAGACGTGATGAGTACCGATATCTAAATACGATAAAACAAAAGAAAACAGTTTTTCTCAACCCATACTTCAAGTAACAAACCTATCTATCCTATCCTATCTATCTATCCTATCTATCTAATTTACACAGTGAATGTTGATTTTAGTTTGCTAACTCTTTTTAGACATGAATATTTACTATAAAAAGTATTATGTTATTTTCATTATTGTGAATATGAGGACTATGTGGGTCATTTTTTTTTCAGTTTTATTCTTGGTCTGGCAGTTTAAGTAGTTTATGCGGCCTACCCAAATGTCCTTTCTTTGGTATTGTTCGTCGAATCGTTGAGCTCCTTAAGTTCTGAGTTGAGCTGCACGGTTACTGACAAATGCGTGCACTGACTGGACAGGTCGACTTAATCTGTGTGGTTCTTTCCTCAAAAGACCATTTCAGACACCGATCTACATGATCTTCAAACATTATTACCGAATTTATATATACACATTGACATTGATAAATTTTATATATACAATGACATGAGTATTTACTTGTAAAGTATTATATTATTTTAATTTTGTGAATGTGAAGACTATGTGGGTAATTGCTTTTTTTTTCTAATTTAATTTTAATTATGATCTGGCAGTTTGAGTAATTTATGCGGCCTACCCAAATGTCCTTTCTTTGGTATTGTTCGTCGAATCGTTGAGCTCCTTAAGTCCTGACTTCCTGAGTCGAGCTGCACGATTACTGACAAATGCGTGCACTGACGGGACAGGTCCACTCAAACTGTGTGGTTCTTTCCTCAAAAGACCATTTCAGATACCAATCTGCATGGTCTTCGCATGACCTGACCAAGATTATGTCTGGACTTTAAAAGAGACTGTGACCTCTGAGTTTGTTTCGGCCTTTCTTCTCAGAGTAGTCAGATAGGAAACGCCGACCTCATCTAGTTTAAAAAACATGATTGACGTGTAAAAGTGTTTGTACAAACCTACTTACAGAAATAAAATCATTTATCATTTATCAGCGGTCGTTGATCCCCAAAATAAAACATCAAATATTTTAATTTTTGAACTGACTTCCAAAAAGTAGGAGGTTATAATATGTTCGGCTGTATGTATGTTTTTTTTATGTTTGTTCATCGATTTCGCCGTCAATTGTCGACCGTTTTTTTTGTATTTGAATGGGTGTGCTCTCGAGGTGATCACATTATCACCAAATTAGAATGTGATAAGGGGATCCCATAGAAATCGAGGGAAATCCTCAAATTTTATAGGCACACTTATAGAGATTTGGGTATTTTTTATAGTATCTCGTGCATTTGCTCTTGGAAAGTACCATTCGGTGAAGTGGAACTGATAATGAAGATCAGAGGTGGCCACTGGAACTACTCAATAATAAGTATTTTATGGGTTGCGATTCGATTACGTTAATATGGTTGTTAAGCAATTTATGCTCGTCACTATGCATATGATGAAATGGAGCTGATGGTGGCTTCACCATCAGTTCCAGTTCTTTTGGTTCTAACCAGGAGAACTCCTCAACAATTAACGTCCCTGCATTGGGAAAAGGAATATGTTGTAAAACGGTGATGAGTAGTTGACATTAGGTTATTGTAACTTAGATAAATTAATAACTGACTCACTAAAAAGTGGAAAACAAAACACTCTTTATACAAAAAGAAAACAATCGACTTAAAAAAAAAGCAGTACAAAGTGAAAAATAACTTTAATATCAGAAGTCGGTGGCAAAAAACTAAAATACCGATCCAAAGACACCGACTTCCGAAATTAAAGTAATTTTTCGCTGTATAGTGTTTTTTTTTTTTTTTTTTTTGTAAAAATGTTAATTTTTTTATTTTATCAATTTTAGATATCCATACCCATTACGTCAGCGGTGTTTCGCTAGTTCATTTAATTTGACCCTCTATATTCCTTATTCAAATACTTGCTACTTGTGTCAGGATTCTGGAGTGGAAATACTGTAGCTTCCTGCCAAGAAATATTTGTGGTTAACTGACTGACAACAGCAATAACCTGGAATCATGTTGGGATGATTCTGTAGAAGGTGTTGAAGTGCATTATCAAAATTGGTATGATAAATGATTTTATTTCTGTAAGTAGGTTGGTACAAACACTTTTACACGTCAATCATATTTTTTAAACTAGATGAGGTCGGCGTTTCCTATCTGACTACTCTGAGAAGAAAGGCCGAAACAAACTCAGAGGTCACAGTCTCTTTTAAAGTCCAGACATAATCTTGGTCAGATCATGCGAATACCATGTAGATTGGTATCTGAAATGGTCTTTTGAGGAAAGAACGACACAGATTGAGGGGACCTGTCGAGTCAGTCCACGCATTTGTCAGTAATCATGCAGCTCTACTCAGGAAGTCAGGACTTAAGGAGCTCAACGATTCGACGAACAGTACCTAAGAAAAGACATTGAGTAGAGTTTATTAAGTTTGGGTAGAGTTTATGTGTATGAAAAAAGTCGCAGGCATTGATAAACAAGTTAAATAAAGTAGCAAAACGAGCAAATAATCAAAGTCTAGGTATGCTATAGTGATACCTGAAGGTATCTAGGTCATTGAGACGCCCGTCTATTGGCTAACGTCGTAGATCTGACGACCAATAGTGACGCTGATGTCTGTCACTCGTTAAATCACGTCTAGGTTCTAGGTAGTAATGTTTGTGATAATATTTCGGTAATAAGGTGATAGAAAATGAGATTTTATTATGTTTATATTTTCAAACAAATATGCCTTGAAAACCAACCACAGCAAACAGCGTACTTTACAGATACAGATTTATTTTACAGCAACAGATTTCAGACTTTCTGCTGCATAGCCCTAAACATACTAGTCATAAACTTTGGCTAAAGACTACGAGTATTAACAAGTATAGTCTTAACAAAACAAACCCAACTTTCGCATTGACTAGGGACAGATATTGGACTGGCATGCAAGAAAATGCATTTTTTGGTCTCTAAAACCTTTGGTAAGAACCAGAACCTAGATATATTAAGCGGCTTGATGGATGAGGAAATCGACCATTATTTATTTCTCCCTAACACACCTTTTCGTAACAAGTTTATTATTTCCCTTTATTAAACTCAAGCTTCTACTTAATCTATTTGCCTGTATAAGGAAACGAGAGCATGTTAACTGCCAACCAGCTCACTTCGGCACACGTGTGTTGGAGCGACAGCACAGTGGTGTGTAGGTGACGTTAATTATGTGAGCGAACATGTCCCCTACGTATGTGGACTTGGAAGTTAATCCCATCGGGCTGATTGTGGCCGTAACTTAGGGTTTTCCAAACATAGATAATAGTGACGATATTTTACAAGGATATATTGGCTGTAGAGCCAATTTCTCCAGTCGTTATAGTTTTCAGTTAATCTAATATTTTGCAAGGATAAAATCGTAGTGGTTTGCCTTATTGGAATGAAACGGATGAATCATTGTTCGATTACTACTATAATTTATGGAAATATCTAAATGAGTTTTTATATATAGAATTAGAGTATAAACAGTGAATAGATTACGCAATGGACAGTTAAATTTAAATGTGTAGGTACAAAAATGGATAACTGATTGAACCGAATGAACTGTTTAAAAAACCAATCAATGTGTATCCTGTGGACAAAATGAGCACCGGTAAATACATGAAACGCCAGTAGCCACAATTACTGACACTACAAATTATCTCTACGAGAATCTACTTAAAAAATAGCTTATCTAAGTAGCTGTAAAAACACGTCCATCAAAAATGTAGTCAATGATTCTCTGTCGACGCTATGTGATGCGATCAAGTCGAACAGGTGCTGGTATTTGTAGGTCTAGGCCTACAATATTAAACGACACTAAATTTAAAAAGAAGAAAAGTTAGATTTTTTTTAACCGTTTTCGAACATCATATTATTATTCTGTAAATTTCTTAAAATACCTGTTCAGATCTGGCTTCTGAAATCTAGTTTTTAATCGAGATTCACACTTGTATGCATTTTTATTTTTATTCGATAATGTATTTATTAATTTAATTAGAACTTAATAATATATATATAGGTACCTACTATAGTTACCATATTCTTCCTTGAGCAACGTTCGAGGATCATCCGAAGTCAAAAATAAACGACTATTTTGCATTTTTCTGTTCTGTGCTCGTGATTATAGCTCTGTTTTGTTTTTATTTTTCTTTATTAGGTACCTATTTGAGTTAATTATCTTTTTGTTTGCACGTATTTTTGTGACAAATAAACCTAATTTTCTTTCTTTCGTGTGTTCCTTTTTGTTATTAATCTTAAGTTTAAGAAGTATTTTGCTATAATTTCTAAATTCTAGAGCCTTTAGTTATTTACCTATTTTTGAGATTGCTGGTTAAGGCGCTTCCCCACCAAATTACCTTGAGCGTTCGGTCCTTCTCTGTCCCGTCGTTGAGTCTCGCTCCGTCCTGCTCCCTCCGCACGCCCATTTATCAAAGAATTCACAAAGAAAATGGAATTATTTTAATAAAAAAAGACAAGCGATCTTTTGAAATAAAATAAAACGTAAATTATTGAGATTTTTAAATGATCTATCCATTAGTGTAATCTTCAAATTATTAAAACGTCACCTTTAGTAAAAGATGCATGCAATTAAGAATTTTAGTCACTTTTTACAAGGAGATTTTAAATGTATTTATAACACATAAAAACAAATAAGTACGTGCAATGTGTCAAAGTCAAAGTCAAATCATTTATTTCAAATAGGCACATAAAAGGCACTTTTGAACGTCAAAATTTACAAAAAAAATAAAATTGATTCTAGTTGCCCCTTCCAAAAGGTAGTTTCGTATGGAGAAGAATGGGCAAGAAACTCCACCGTTACTCTTGTAAAATATTTTACAATATTATGTAAGTTCACATTAATTATGTAATCATATGTGAAGACGATGCACCTAGAATAAAATTACTATACCACAATAGGTAAAAAGAATTAAATATGATGCAAAGGCAGGTAAATTAATTATGTGATAGATACATGGTGCTCACATATTTACAAATATTGAAAAGTAGATGATGTTTCCAAAATTTTAACAAGTAATAATAGGATGTGATGATAGGATATCGAACATAAATAATGTGCTTTTAGATGTAGTTTATTACTGATAATTAATGAGTTAATAGCCTCTGAATAACACACTATTGCAAGGTTTTGCTCGGGGTAGCGCCTTAACCTGTAATTGGCGACTGTGTAAGTCCGAGGCTATTGTACTTAAGATACAGGTTGACAGGGACATCGACGTGCAAACTGAAACCATGAATTCAGCACACGATTAAAGACTCCGTAGCTTAATAAAAAAAAAAAAAAAAAATGATTTTAACTTTAATAAATAAATAACAAAGCGTTATGATATCAGGTGTGTTGTATTTTAAAGAATGTAACCATTCTAATCTCAGTCTCAATCTGTCAAAAACACCTCTTTGTCTACATCTGTGACATTGATTGTCGCCGAGATGGGGTCGAGCCTAGATTGTGAACGTTTTTAAATACGGGCATTGATTGATCTTCAGTTCTCAAGACTAAAACAAGGGCTCAATAAACAGCATTGTAGAAATCCGATTTTCATATCCCAGTCACACCACATCGTATCGCATCGTATCATATCGCATCGCCTCGCCTCGCATCGCCTAGCGTCCAACGCTCACGTACGACGATGAAAATATGTATATAAAAACTTTAAATACATAGTTGTTCCTGTGAAAAACGCAATCAGATGCACATCGCGAATAGTGCAGCGCGCTGTGGAAACTTCTAGTCTACAATTAGTACTTATACGGACGTAAGTAGATGAAATCGTCGCGTGTAATGTGATAATGTCAGGCACTGCGCAAGAAAATGGTAGAAAATTAACATAGAATGTACTTTAAAGAGTAGATTCTATGTTAATTCTTTTGACATTATTATCGGTTTTATACCAACAAGGTGGCGAGGATAATGGGATCATAAGTTTTTCAGCCTACTGCAGAGATGAAAACTGGAGAATGTTGCAGGCTATGTATGTAAATCATTTTGTTACCTCAGCTTATTAAAAGAATAATTAAAAAATAAAGTGTCGTTAAATTACTGTTCTTCCTGAATTAACACCTAGGTATCTACTTTGAATTTTCTCATTAATGACAGAAAGATTGAAAAATTCATTTGTTTTCAACTTTGAACACTAAAAAGATGTAACATAGAGGCTATATTTAATTACTTTCCAGATGATTGTCATTTCTTTTTTCGATAAACGCAGTATTTTCTTTTTGTTCGACACTATCTTAGGACACAGAGTAATGTCACGACGGAGAATTTAATTTGTTATTATTCATGTTTTTTTTTATTTATACAGTTTTGCATAATTATTAAGTAAGAGCTGATGAATTTATACAAGTTGACATCTGTCATGTCAATCAAATTCTTGAAACCGCAGTGTCAATTAAAATTTGAACTAGCGCAAAATTAATTAATTAAATCCATTAAGTTTAATCCATTTTGTTTAGTAGACTTTAACTTTTCAAAGAACCCAGTCTTAGGAGAAAAGTACTGATTAAAACGCACTATTAATTATTGAAAAATTGTCACATTTAAATATACATCCATAAGTAGGTAGGACACAGAACAAAAATAACCTCTTTTCTGAAGAATCCACTTTGTTCAAGCACTCGACAACGACTGATTTCGAAATCGACAAAACCATTCTCGATTAAAGCAACTCTCAATCTCATAACTTTAAAACAATTTTTCATTCATTCATATTTATCTCAATAAAAATTGATATGTATATAAAAAGTTACCGTTATCTGTCAGTTAATGGTATATCAGTAATTCGGTACATGTGTTCCGCAATGAAGATATTCATTAGTCCATGTAGGTACGTTACTCTGTGCCCGGCCGTACGTGACGCGTTTACTAATAGAAGTCGCGTTTAGAGATATTTGTCAGGGCTGGCACCAATCAAAAGAATATTTGTCTACTTTCAAAATATGTGTCTGAGATGGGCCGGAAAAATTCCACTAAAGATGATGTGCTAAAGACATAATGACGAGGCACAACGAACTCTACAGCAAATTTTGTAGAAATGGAATAAATGAAAGACAAAATGAGTAATGACGGATTCTGGAAAATTAAAAATAATTATGTCACTTTTTATAGAAAGAAAATATACCTATTAAGAGTAGAGATATAAGTCGCCATGCTACGTGAGCTGGCACAAAAACCATCCTTAAGAGACAACTGAAGACACAGGCATTATGCTCCATCCAGGTATTCTGGCAGTAAAATACGTATAGGGTAACAACTTTTTTCCGACATTTTTCAATTTTGTAAACGCCTCTGGTGAATGTTGCAAATGTTCGAAGAGGTCTATGTCCAACAGTGGATATATTTTACCTAAAAGATGAAAAATAAGAACACTATTATCCCTATTTTGCTGAGCCAACCCTACACAAGATACAGTCGCGCGACGCTTCGCGTTTCGCGCACACCTCTACGACTTTTTTGCCGCGCGCCCAACATTCCCTCTATCTAACCGGAAACCATAATTAGTGCCTTTTCAGACGAACGACAAAAAGACGCTCGCGTTTTGTATATGGACGCGTAATTGGCATCCATTTTAGACGAAAAAGTCGTCGGTAGCCGCGGCATGTGTGGGGCACTTAGTAACTGGTGGGTGGGATGCATTGTTTGTGCTTGTACGAGTAGCTTTAGATGTTGTAGTGGATGATGTGGGTGGATGTGGTTCATCATTTACATACTACTACAAACGACCTGTCTTGTAGCTGTTAACATACTGCAACTGGCCTGTCTTGAGTTGTCAAAGATTTAAGACGGGTCCTTCGAAATCCACCTTTGTGCGTTCATCCTCAGAAGGTTCTCCTTAACAGCTTTTGCATGTGCAAATGCAGTGATTCGATGGTGAAAATTTTATATAGTATACTTATATAATTTCTGCCGTGTTTTGGTTTTTTGACAGCAAAAAGTTTGTATAGGTACTGGCGCCCGTAGGTATGTATTTATGTACAAACAGTAAAATACATAGAGAAATGATATATAATACCTATTTGTGCGCAGTTTAAGAGTTGGAGCTGATAAGTGTACGTCAACACGGACACATGATACATTTGAACTTTGTCTATAGGATGACAACTACAGTACCTTTCGCAGATGAACATAGACAGCGGTGACTTGTCATCGAGTGGGCTGCTCGCCTTGCCACCCAAAAGCATGATCTAGTAGCGACAACACTTCTTAAACATGTATACTTCGGCAATCCATCACGGCTAACTAAAATAACATTTTAAAAACAGTAGCCAACTTCAACTTGACACAAAAAACAAACCTCAACCAGTGGTCGAACCCATCACCTCCCGCCGACCGACCGATCGATCATATCAGTACTAGAGTGATATAATTATCTTGAGCCAGTCACGAACCTGTGATCGATTGCCGTTCGATACTTTAATGTTTTGAGCTCTAATCGATTCGATGCTTATCGAATAATTGACTATTTATTTATCTGTTGCTAAATAGTTTTATTTGAATTTAAAAGTAGAAATAGGTACCTACCTACTTTCGTATATGTAAGTACTAGTTAAAGCTCGTTGTTGAAGCGCTTGTCCAAAGAATAAACATACATACATAAACTCACGCCTTCTTCCCACGGGGGTAGGCAGAAACTACAGAACGCCACCTGCTAGGATCCTTACATACTCCTTTTGCCTCGTTTACGTTCATACATCTGGTCATACACGCACGCCGGTTGCGAGTACTACACACCTGACCTTTCTGAAGAACTTCACCAATATGGTCACTATATGTCTTCCTAGGGCGTCCCTTCCCGGCGTTTCCACTCACATCTGCCTTGTAAATACCTTTTGTTAGTCTCCTTTTATTCATCCTCTCCAATATGAACAAATCATCTAACCATACCCAAATAAAACATACTACAATATCAGTTTCTATCGTCAAGCATTTTGTTAGTTCTAATAAATTTGAAGAGTGCACAAGACAGGAATATCAGCCTTTTTTATTCAGACTAAAATTGAAAATATGACCATAGACAAAAACAACTTGTCGTTTTATGACGTGCAAGTGTCATTCAACCTAAAGGGTGATAAAGGATTTTATTACGAGGGAGACTGTAGATGTAGGAGCTCAACGTAGTAGCACAAAACTAGGCCAACTTCAGACACCTGAGTCAGTATTTTCTTTCGTGAAATTCCGATCAATCATTGCTAGTACCTACTTGCAATTCTACTCCGGGCCTAGTTGCTGCCTTTCAATTACTATAAAGGCTCCCGCAGAAAGGCGCGACGCGACTTTTATAGAACAATTTCTATGACATTTTCATAGGAATTGTTCTACCAGAGTTGCATAGCGCCTGTTTGCGGGAGCCTTAAACTGCAACTGATATACTAGGCAGTTTCAATTATTCGGTCACTGTGGCTGTACCACCGACTAACACTAGATGTTTAGTAAAATTGTTACTAAACCTATGGAATCTATCTGAAATAAAAGTTTTCTATTCTATTTCTTTATTTCTTTCAATTTTTTTACTTTTATTACGAACGCTTTTTAGTTCACGTCTTTCTACATCTTTCTCACATGTATAATTTCAACATGAATGATTTAACCAACTTTTTGTAACAATATTTTGATTTAAAAGAGTGTCCATGGAGTTTCTTGCCCGTTCTTCTCCATAGGTACCTACTAAGCTTTGGAATGGGCAACTAGCTTCATCTTTCTGACTGACCGACCCCTTGACATTTCAAAAGTGCTTGTAATTGGTTTATTTGAAATAAATGCTTTGAGTTATGCATTCTATTACCAATTCCTTTTATCTTTAAAAGACTATCCAGAAACGGCAAGCTAACTCGGTTTAATCAAAACATTCATTTTATACAATTTAATAAGACAACCATATACAAAATGCGGTCCTCCATGATAACCATATCCCGACGTGGTACTATTAACTCCAAACTAACATGGCTACTAATAGCGTACGAGATAAAGCTAATAGCTTTCATAGAATTGGTAATAGCTTCCCGTTTCAACACTAAAGGCTAATGCTGGTCCTAGGGTCCTAGCTTTGAATAACTAGATGTAAAGATATTCTGTGGCGCGACTAAATGGAGTAAGAAAAATAAAAACTATCTTCAAAAGATACGGACTTGTGTTACATGTATGGGGAGTGCCAGCCCTAATTATTTTTTCTCATAATTTTACTACCTTATAGCGGCGCACAGAAAACACCATCTTTTAAATTTTCATCGATATAGTGCCAAGGGTTACCGAGTAAAATGGATGTGGGACATCCGGACGGACGAAAAGACGGACATGATGAAATTATTAGGGTTCAGTTTTTGGCATTTGGCTACGGAACCCTAAAAATTGGTTAAAATTCTTCATTCCAAGGTATGGAACCCTCAGTGCGAGATTTCGACTCGCAATTTTCCAGTTTTGTTTTTATGATAGTCAATTTAATACCACCATCGAAAGGTAGTCCTAATGTTTTATTTTATTAGAAAGAAAGAAAAATATTTTATTTGGGACACGCACAGGACAAACAAAGAATAAAAATAAAATCAAAAAGGAGCATTTATAATTAACTAAATTAACAAAAATAAACAAGTATAAAATGAAAGACAAGTACCGCAGCGCTGGTGTTCTGATAGGGCCCGCTGTGATGCCACGGACACACCTACGGACATCTTTATATCCCACTAGAGGATATTAGGACAACTGAAGTTAGAATGGAAGGTGTAAAGGTGGCATTACCTGACTGCAGTAAAACTCAGAAGGAGGGTAATATTTTTAATTAGTAAATTAATATTAGAAGCCCACGTTCACATGAGGTAGTCAACTGACATCTGAGACACATTTTTTCATCGTCTCGTGAAGCAGAGCGTAATGAATCAAGTGTCGGACACTGTCTCAACTCCGGTAGTCTGCTGGTGACAGCTGAGTGGTTGTCAACGGAGTTATGTAGAGGGTTTTTATCGATGGTAGAAATGTTTGTGTGAGGTTAAAGTCCCGGGTTGGATATTAAATATATACCAGAGTTGAAAATATCAGACTGCATCTGGACAAAGTTGCCTTTTCAATATGAAATACAGAAAATATAAGGCTGCATTTGGACAAAGTTGCCTTTTCAATATGAAATACTGAAAATATCAGACTGCATCTGAGCAAAGTTGCCTTTTCAATATAAATACAGAATATATCAGACTGCATCTGGGCAAAGTTGCCTTTTCAATATGAAATACTGAAAATATCAGACTGCATTTGAACAAAGTTGCCGTTTCAATATGAAATATCGAAAATATCAGACTGCATTTGGGTAAAGTTGCCTTTTCCATATTAAATACAATGAAAGATTTTTGAAAAGCGAATCAAAAAATCTTCAGATTTCAAATTTTAACGTCTGGTCGTGGAAGAATATTTGAGAGAAAACTGTATAAAGTTTAGGTTTTCAATAAAGACATTTCATTTGGAAAGTAATTGATGCGCAATAACCAGTGATTGGGATCATCAATCGTCGAGAAAAATATCTCAATCTCAAACCAGTTTAGTGAACATGAAGCAGCACGTACGGACACAGCTGAGCTGCCCACATGGTAAGTGTAAACAGCTATCTAATGTACGCTACATTAACATAAGCCGACGACTTTAATGTCGTAATCTTAGCGGTATGATCGCTATGCAGGTCGGTACAGAAGGACCAGCGGGGTAGTTACGTAAGACACTAACAGTAGGAATGGGTTTCATTTTGACAGTTCAACAACATTCATTGCGTTCGTTCCGTTGTTGAGCAGACTAATTTTTCGAACATATGAAACAATGGATTAGCAATAGGATTCAGATTGTGATAAATAGTGTGTTACGTAATTAGGGTGCAGGTTTTGTATGTTACAGTTTGGTCGTGTGTGGCTGAGGCACCCGATGGAATGCCATTATTCTATTTTTTTGTAAATTTTGACGTTCAAAAGTGCCTTTTATGTGCCTATTTGAAATAAATGATTTGACTTTGACTTTGACTTTGTTACCACCGCCAACTGAGAGATTTGCCCAGCCAATGCGTTTTCAACCTTACAGGAAAAGTAGAAATGTAATAGGCATCGAAGACATTGCCGGTATACAAGCTTTCGTAATTGTTTCCGACACCCATTTTTCAAACTGGAGCGCAGTAATATGCTGCAAGGAAAACCTTTTTATCAAATAGCGGCCATACTATGACGTGTTAAAACCATCATTGTTCCAGCGTGAAAGAGAGACGGAGCTATATATGACCGATAGCACTATCCCTTTTTCGCAATGAAACCATGATTGTATTAACACGTCATCGTACGGCTACAGCTCTAATACTATTATACTAATTGGTAAAATAAAACAAGTTTAAAATACTAGTGCTGTAAATGAGCCGGCTGATAAATGCTTACATGGGTTATTTGCTGGCAGTTGTTATACCATTTTCAGAAAAGATATAAACGTAATATGTTCTTTCAATAGTTTGAGACAATTTGGTTTACGTTTGTTTTAGGTTGGAATCAAAATTAGAATCAGAATATTTATTTGTAAAACATAGGTATTTATATAAAGGTGTTAGGTTAACATATTTGAGAGCTATGTTTTGCCGTGAAGGCGTAAAAATATTAGGTAAAGTGAAATTAAAAACTAAAATTCTTAAAAACTAAATAAAACAAACAATAAAACAAAACAAATAATAAAATAAAATATATTAAAAATTACCATTTATAAAATCTGGACCATTATAATAACATTTTTAAATAAATAGCGAGTTGGCTTGGCGATTGGCTGTCCTTGCTCCATTTTTGTTCGGTAAACAGGTGTTGTAACGAGTGGCACTTCTGCGCGTTATTTTGTTGTGAAGAACTCATTACTTATAAAATTACATATCGATATGTTTTCTAATTAAAACGATCGGCGTATTAATGGTCGGCAGATCTATTAGATTGATCTAATGTTAAGTTGCGGGTCTCGTGTATTCTGATTTAAATGATAAATGATATTTATTTCCGTAAATTGGTAAAAAAAACACTTTAGCAAGTCAAAAATAAATTATAGTTATCCCATCCGTCTATTCTGAGATGAAAGATCGAAACAAACTCAGAGGTCACAGTCTCTTTTAAAGTCCAGACATAATCTTGGTCAAGCCAGTAGGTGATGTAGGTAACTCATGAACTAATACCCCAAAAACATAACTGAAGATGGTCCCTTAAAAAACAAAATGGCAATCTGCTTAGTGAAACGTGTATACCGAAGCCAACAGACCACGCCGGATTCATTGCCGTTATTAAAGACACAGCTGAATAATCTCATTTGTCTGCAACATCTGCATTTCGGTAGTCCTCTGGCCCTACCAACCGTGAGGGAATATCGGTCTTTCTTACTGGCTCGTACTAGCCCGTAATGTCTCACTGCTGCGCAAAGGCAACTCTCCGTCTATCCATCTGATAGTCTTAATTCCAAAATAATCGACACGCTTTTTAAATTAATAGGTTATTTGTTGTTTGTTTCGGCCTTTCTTCTCAGAAACGAAACGCCGAACTCATCTAGTTTAAAAAAGATGATCGACGTGTAAAAGTGTTTGTACACAGTTTGGCTACAGTTCAAGCTATACATTTCCAGTATAAGCTGACCTCTCATTGTACGGAAATCCTATACAATGCGAGATCAGCTTATACTGGAAATGTGTAGCTTGATATGTAGCCGTGTGTACAAACCTAAGAATAAAATCATTTAAAATTTATTAAAAAATAGCAGAATAATTAATGGAATCAGCTGCCGCTACTACTGACACAGGCAAATGCTAATTCCCTTCTTCATAAAATTCCTAAATTCTCCTACAAACAGGCGCGACACGCGTCGTGACATAAATGCACCGCCTGTCGCGTAACGAGCGATGTCTGTTGGTCGCGTGCGATTCGCGTCGCGTATCGCGCCTGTTTGAAGGAGCCTTAAGACAGATTTTGCACAACCCACAAGAATGACAAAGAGGAAGACGACGTATTCTCTTCACAAAAAACAACTGACTGTGTCACTGTGGACCAACTTAAACCAAATAAACATAATATATTAGATCAGCTGACAAACAAGCCAGTGATATTTAATTAAAATAACGTCTCGGGACCACACCTTAACCCGTCACATTAGTCACATATAACGAATGATCCTCGATTCAAATCGATACGTTTTATCGATCTACTTTCGATTGCATTACGATTATTTCGGGGCCGCACACTTTTAATTATTTTGTGTAAAAGTCGACGCGATATAAAAGTTACTTCAATGTCAACTTGAATGTGGGTGTAGTTGTCAGGATTGATTTGTATGTTACTAGTCTGCTGTTATTATACCCATCTATGTAGTTAGGAATAAGTTGCTTGATTTCACTTTCGCTTATAATAGGGATAAAACTGCCAATTACTCACTTTAGAGGTGACCTGGACTGTCGAAAGCTCTTTAATTTGACAGCTTCCTATAGTACTTATCCTTACTTAGTTATTAATTATTTTTTTAAGTGACTTCTAGATTTTTTTGGTGTATTTTCATAAGATGCCTGGAAGAATTGGGGGAGGCCTTCTTTTTCAGTGGGACAGAATACGCTGTTTAAAGAAAAAAGTTAACTTAAAGGTATAGGTATCTTGCAATCTAGAGAGGACAAGGTTTCTAGCTATAAGTTCATTTTTTTGGTATTTTCTTAATTAGGGTAAGGTATGAGGAACAGGGTGTAAAGCTCACTCATACCTCCATAGAAAAGGGAAGATCCTCCGACCAGACGGGTGTCGTGTCTGGTGGGCAATTGCCCAACGATTGATGTCGGGACGTTGTATTTAAGCTAGTTGCGCTGTAAACTCTGCTTGCGCGATGCAGGATTTTGTGTGACGTTAGTGTAACACGTAGCTCGCATGTGGGGCTGTAGTTGCCGCTACAATTATATAAATGGGAAGGTATGCTTTTTGTCAGGTTCTACAACAATTTGTCAAAGTAACACCATGTACAAATGTCACATCTATGTTGCATCGAACTCAATGTTTATGTCGTGTGGATTATTTTCGCGGCACCAAGGCTTATTTATTTTAATGTTCATTACTTAAATATAAATTAAATTTATTAATTTAAGTAATAGTGAAGGTTGGTCGACGTGTTGTTGAGTAATTTAACAAGATTACGAATAAGCTCGTAATTTATTTATGGATAATGTCGGCGAAGTCACGATGTTAGGCGGTGACGGATTAATTGAGATACTAATTAGTTTTGAAAATAAGTACGTACACAGATCAAAAAAATATTTTGCACCACCTACAATAAATTTACTGCATTATTTGAAACTGCATTTTTTGGCTTAAATACAGTTAGCATTTATTACACAAGTAGGTCCCTAGATATAAATCTCAATTAGAAACTGAAATATTTCATACGAGTTTATACATTATTTTAAGACATGGACAGAAGTCATTCGGTTTTTATAATTCGACGTAATGAGCCATTGTCATAACTATTTGTCGTACATACTCGAACAATGGTAATACCACAGGACCCATACTTAAAAAAAATCTGGCGGTTTTTTTCCATCTATCTTCCTTGTTCCATCTGTCAAGTATTCTGCATGGAGCGATTGCCCATCTGACCTCCACAACCCAGTTATTGGGTAACACGATACCCCTTGGTAATACTGGTTGTCAGACTTTTGGGCTTCTGACTACCCGTAACAACTGTCAAAGATCCACGAATGACAGCCGGAACCAACGGCTCAACGTGCTTTCCGAGGCACGGAGGGGTCACGGTATGTAATGAAAGGACTCACAGTAATGTTTGGTATTTTTTATCGATTCATAGAATATTTCGCTCATTTGTAGAAACATCGACGTAAATGTAATTTTTCCCAAAAATGAGTTGTCGATATATATTGTGCTCGAAAAAATTTTCAGAGGAGCAGAGGCGTGAAATATTTAGCGTGAAATATTTAATATGGTTTTGGGATTTATCAACATTTCACAACGAGACGGTAACAGACTACAAAAAAAAACGACTTTAAATCTCTCTCCTGTAAAATTTTATAACCAGCAGTTACGTCGATGGTTCTCCAAATGAGCGATATATATAATAGATGGAAGTATGTAATAGGTGAATAGGTATGTAATAGGAGTGGTAAGGTGGTAGGTATATAATAGGTGGAAGTCATGAGTGGAGACTGTAGCCCAACATTGGGATGAGGTCACTGACATTACTCAGTTTGCTAAAGCCATTCATTACTGACATCGGTGAAGGAAAAAATCGTGAAGAGACCTCGACTTATCTATACATCCATTCAAATAAATAAAGTCAAAGTATCTGTTTGTAATGTCAACGTAACAGCTTTTTACTGAATGCATATGAAAGTATATACGTTACTTATAACAAAAAAACGATTTTCAAAATTTCTATCTGTCTGTCTCTCTGTCTGTCTGTTTGTTCCGGCTAATCTCCGAAACAGCTGGACCGATTTTGACGGGACTTTCACTGGCAGATAGCTGATGTTATAAAGAGTAACATAGGCTTTAACACTTTTTGCCTCAGTAGCACGTCGCCGTGGGATAATTTCCGACATCCACGCGGGCGAAGCCGCGGGCAGCAACTACTAGTTAAGGGCCCTTTTCCTGTCATGCGTATTTACGCCCGCGCGCGGATCTGGTCCGCGTGCATGTTTTTCCTATCATGCGGGCAGTACGCGCGCGGAACGCGGATTGGCTGCGGGCGCACAGCCCGCGTGCGTGCTAACCCGATGCGGGCGGCGTTCTTCTGCCGCGGGTCGCTTGCATGGTCATAGTACGCATATAATCATGCACGAGTTAGTCACTGGCGACACGCACGACACTGCAGCGGCAAACGAAATCTTTGTCCTGCGTGTGGCCAGGAGCGTGCTATCACCCGCATGCGGACCAGATCCGCGCGCGGACGAAAATACGCATGACAGGAAAAGGCCCTCATAGAAGTCTGAAATCACCAACACGTCTTGAGCAAGCGTAGTGAGCAATGATCATGCCTTCCGAGCCTTCTCAGAATGAGGAGAGGCTTTTGCCCTGTCCGGGCACAATCACACGCTGGTATTATTATTATAGACATAAGCTTAGTTCTAAATCTTCCCGGGTAAAATGAAACCTAACTGCAGCTCTAAGGACAAAAATAACAACTTAATTGGCTGATTATGTATATAGATCACTGATCTACAGTTAACGATCGATATAGATCACGGCTGATAAGCGCCTGCGCACTAACAAGTTACCATAAGCAGTGTTTCTAATAAGCTAAGCTATAAATCACTGGGCATTGCGTTCGAGTGCTGTAGTTGAGTTGAAACTAGTTGTATGTCTTGTGGCTCTAGTGGTCAGAAGTAGGACTGCGAATCGTAGGGCCCTAGGTTCCATGGTTTCATCCCCAAAGTGCTAGGTAATTATTGGGTTATTCCGTTTAATTTTCGGAAGTACCGCTGTCCAATATTGGTAGGTACGAAAATCTGATGAAGGTCACAGGAATCGTCTGGATGTGAAAACAACAATGTCAGTCGCTATGGCGATGTTTGGGAGCCTATGCCCAGCGGTGGACGTCTTTCGACTGAATGACGATGATAATGAGGAAACGAAAATTCTCAGAGTTGATAAACTGGTCAAAAATTACATACTTGATCGGGTCACGTCTCACGAATTCACGAGTCGAGAAATCGCAAGCAATTAGTTGCCTTCCAGTGTGACTATGTGTGACCCATCGTGTTAACGATCACAGTTGCTAATAATTGCTTGGCGACGTGACGAGTCTCGTTAGACATATAATTTGAAGACGAATATTATCCTATATATACACTCACAGGCACAATTAACCGCCCACCCTTATCGTTCGTCACTCTGTTTGTTTACGTTAACTATGGCTTATCCGTTGTTTTTATTTTTTGTCAAGTGGGTACTTTAGCAATAAATTAAACACTTATACCCTTATTTCGTTTCCTAAATTTGTGTCACCGACGGGTTTTCGGAATTTAGTCGTTGTTTAACATTGTTGCCGTTGCGTTACCGTGTTAACAATTCCTGTTATTTTCTGCCATAGTGTGTGAATATTGCTTAATTTGAGTTTTTAGTGTTTGCTAATTGTTTGTGACTGTAAAAAATGCCACTCGATGCGACTGGTGCCGCTAGGGCAGTGGCTTTAGCTGACGCTGGGTACAGCCAACGTCGCATCGCTCGTACACTCGGTGTACCTCGAACCACGGTACGGGATGCCATCAGACGATTTCGGGAGACAGGCTCATACACCCGCAGGCCAGGTCAAGGCCGCCATCGATGCACTTCAACGCGAGATGACCGCTTCGTTGTCAGCAATGTGTTGAGAAATCGCTTTTGCACCGCTACTGAAGCTCGTACGCGTCTTTTTGAGGTGAGAAATGTCAGTGTTAGTGAACGTACCATAAGAAGAAGACTGGCAGAAAGGAATCTGAGGGCGTTTCGTCCAGCTCGCGCCCCACAACTGCTCCCACAACACCGTAGAGCTAGACTTGCTTTTGCACGAGAATATGCTGACTGGACTATGGAGGAATGGAAGAACGTACTGTTCTCAGATGAGAGCAGAATAGCCTTAAGAGGTCCAGATGGACGTCAGCGTGTCTACAGGCGCCAAAATGAAAGGTTCGCTCCATGCGCTATAACAGAAACAGTGGGTTACCAGGGAGGGTCCATAATGATTTGGGGAGGTATTTCTTACGAGGCTCGTACCGATCTTGTTGTGTTCGATAGAGGCAGTGTGAACGCTCAAAGATACGTGGAGGAAGTTATCGAAGACCATGTCATCCCTTTCGCACCATTCATTGGTGAGAACTTTAGATTAATGCATGACAATGCACGTTGCCATACCGCAAGATCTGTCACCGAGTACCTTAATGAGGTCGGGATTCAAGTTTTACCATGGCCGGCACGCAGTCCCGATCTTAACCCTATTGAGCACATTCGGGACAACCTCAAAAGACGTGTCCGAGCAAGAGTCCCAGCCCCTACGACCTTACGAGAGCTCAAGACAGCTGTGGTAGAGGAGTGGCACAATATCCCCCAATCAGATATCCAAGATATCATGGATGGATTGCCAAACCGGCTCCAAGAAGTCATTAGAGCCCGAGGCGGCAACACCCATTATTAATTTAATTTTTTTTGTTTAGTTCGACAACTTTTTTCGAAATTAAAATTTTCTAAATTTTCATCAAAAATTTTCACAAAATCAATTTTTAGTATAAATGCTTCAATAAATGACTTTTTTTCAAGGCTTTTGTTTTTTTTTTACCTTTAAAGGTAGCTTTCAACGTACCTCCCATCAAAAGTGATCTAAATTTGACGATTTCTGCAGATTGAAAGAAATACAAGGTGGGCGGTTAATTGTGCCTGTGAGTGTATATATATATAATATATATAATATTATAAATGTGAAAGTGTGGATGTTTGGATGTTTGTTACTCAATCACGCTAAAACGGCTGAACGGATTTGGATAAAATTTGGCACATGGGTAGAGTATGACCTGGATTAGGACATAGGATACTTTTTATCCCGTTATACCCACGGGATCGAGATTTCTGCGGGTGAAACCGTGGGGCGCAGCTAGTATTTAAATATGGCCTTCTTTCTTCTAATAAATTTAGGGAATAATGAGCCAAGTTGCACGGAGCGGAGAGAGAAAAATTTACGAGTTATTGTATTATCTATATTAATTCAGTCCCAAAAAATAACTAATAACTTTAGGGCCCGATCATACGAACCACAAGCACACCACAACGACACCACGTGGACAGGCGCTAATTTGTATGAAAATGAATAGTCTATCCATACGGACCACATTTGGCCGATAAAACCAACTGTGTGGGCGATACCGACCACATCTTGGCGACGTCGCAGCACAACGCAACCACGTTGCGTCGACGCGATGACGCGACGCTGTCACAGCCGGGGTATCTGTCCACAAACACTAGCCACAAAGCGATAACGCAACCACAACGCAACTACAAAAAGTTGCAGCGACACTATTGACATGTAACCACTACTTGCCCATATTTTGTCGCTGCGATGTGGTGTGGTTTTGGTATGCACAACGACATATCAAGCTATACATTTCCATTATAAGCTGACTTCTCATTGTACGAAAAGCCTGTACAATGCGAGCCTTGCGAGGTCCGCTAAAACGGGAAATGTATAGTTTGTTGTCGTGTGTACGTGTGAACGGGCTCTTAGAACTATATACATTCCGTGCAAACCAGTCATGTTTTTTTTTAAACCTTTTTCCCAAAACACGACAAAGCTGAACCCTTACTTCGATAGATGATCAATATTCAATTTGTTCAATTTATTTATGATGTCGTTGGCGTCGAATTAGAAATCGCTATGGTTTCGTAAAGGCGCGGCATGCGACGGGAATCGCACGCGACACAAAGTTACCGCTCGTCGCGTGAGTCGTGACAGGCGGTGCCTTTGTGTCGCGTGCGATTCGCACCTGTTTCAAGGAGCCTTTACCGATGGCTATACATGCCATTGTTCGGATAACATTATGAGCTAATTATCCAACACTCGAAAGGCTGCGTCAGAGTAGGTACTGCGATAAGTTGTGTATCTTTGAAGAAGGTTGTACGCCTCACGTGTGACCTTTTATATACCCAATTAGCAATTATTTGATAGCTAACCTTCATCCCGTCGTAAATGGCAAATCGGTTAGGTATTAGAAAAAGCTTCAGCTTCTTGAGACTCGTCGCGTCGTGCCTGTCGTGTGTGTGTGTGTGTGTCTGTCTCATGCGACATTTTCTTCCTAAAACTTCATGGGGTTTATTTATAAACGATTAAAGTTAAGAGACGTTTAAACGACAAAAACGTATGATAAAACAGTCGCTAATCATTACTTAATTTTAAGCAGCGTTTATAAATAAAGGGGTATATGCTAGATTTTGCCCACGACTTCGTTCGCGTGGAATTCGTAAGATATGCAATATACTAAAATAACAGGCACATTTTTATAAAACTCCAGCAGCTCCTGATCCACCGCGTCGCATCGCATCGCCCGCTCTCACTATTACTTCGGTTTTGCTTAGCGTTCTTTCTGTATTTCTTTCTTTTTGCTCGGCTACGAGTCGTACGGCTCGAGTCGTAGCGTCATGTTGTACCTTCCTCAAGAATTGGGCTACCAAATGCAAACAGATTTTTTTCGAATACGACTGGTAGTTCCAGAGATTAGCGCGTTCAAAGAAATTATCTGTTTAGCTTTATTATATTTGTATAGATAATACACGCCGTGTGCCCCATCGGATTTCTAATCACCAAAAATGACAAACTCTTATCCCCTATTTAACCCCTTTAGGGGGTGAATTTTCATATATCCTTCTTTTATGCTCATTTTCGCTACATCAGGACCTCTTGCGCAAAATTTTGTGCTTCTAGACCCAGGGGTTTAGGTTCAGCGTTTAATGTTAGTGAATTCATGAATTTTAGATTTTTATTAAGTAGATTAACGCACCACTACTGAAGTGGAGGTACTACATTATTCTCGCTGCCCGAGTTGACTTAGCTGATTTCGCTCCTCTACGAGATAAGGAAGGAGCATTGATCATATTTTATTTACTGTGTCAATTTTATACCATATCCCAAATTAAGTATAAAGTGTTGTACCAAGTTCAAATTCCAGAAACGAAGCTGAAATGTCTCATATGCCTGTAAATACATATACCCTTCAAACTCAAACTCAACTCAAACTTAAAGCATTTATTTCAAATAAACCATTTACAGGCACTTTTCAATTGTCAAAGAGTCGGTCAGTTTGTCAGAAAGTTGAAGCTAGTTGCCCATTCCAAAAATTTGATCTCTATGGAGAAGAACGGGCAAGAAACTCCAAGGACACTCTTTTTAAATCAAGATATTACAAAGTCCTGGGTACATTATTCTTGTTGCTTTTATATGTGAGAACAATGTAAAAAAAATATAAAGAACAAATTCAAAATATGAGATTAAATATAAAAATAAGCCGTGGCAGTTAAGAGTCTCAACCGACGGCGCCCGTTCACGAACATGACACGTTCACAAACACAACACGTTCACGAACATGACACGTTCACGAACATGACACGTTCACGAACATGACACGTTCACGAACTTCAAACTGGAACACAGCAACGCTGCTTGATGGCAGAAACAGTTAATTATAAAGAAAAAATAAAAATTAATCATAATGAAGAGTGGTTTGTTCTGAACTGTTATTCGCTTTTATTTTTGAGTTGAGTCAAACATTCAATGAAACCTACTCGCACATTTACATCTTAAAAATTAAATTCAAATGTATCCAATCTACCTGTCATTGCAAAACCTTAATATACGGCTATGTAATCGTGAGAATTTACATTAAATACTTAATACATAAGAGTTATTGCACGTGTTTGTAGTTAATAGGTTTGGTTATCTACACGACACACCGTGTGTGGATAGTAAATTAATATTATGGTACCTACTATGAGTTGTCGATGGGAAGGCGGTACGCGGTGGTGACTCGATTGTGGTTGGTGATGAGTGTAGTATGTAAACAGCACCTTAATTACGTAACACACTATCTATAACAATCTGAATCATTTTGAAGCCTATTGCTAATCCATTGCTTCATGTGTTCGAACAATTTGTCGACTTAACAACGTAAATAACGCAATGAATGTTGAATGTTTAAACGTCTCTTAACTTTAATCATCGTTCATAAATTTTAATTAACCCATATTTTCAGAAAGTACGCCTTAAACCTTTCATTAGATACAAAACACGATATATGAACCTTATTTTTTTATTTCGGGTACAGTTTTCATCCGCTATTTGTGACGTCACATTATGATAAGTAGTTTAGAAGTTATGAGGGAACAGATGAACACACATACATATCGGGCAAAAAATATCCCATCTCTTTGCTTCGCCGTAGTCGGGTAAAAAGGGCATACCCTACAGAGTTTTCTGAACGCGAGATGACAATGAGATGAGAACCCTCAGTAGCATTAACGTCCGCTTCAGTAATTTAGACTGATCTGGCCCGACAGTAAGATTGCCCAACAATCTCGCTGTGTAAACACCACTGAGTATTATCATAATTTCGCCAACTGTCGGCTATTAATCAGGGCTGATTTACATTACCTACATTTGGTCAGGTGGCATGTTTCATTTGCGTAGGTGTAAATTAAACCATTGAGTCCTGGTTTCCTCAGAAGCGTTTAGCAAAAAAAAGATCAGAGACCTATTTAGATCACATATAAATGACAGTAAATTGACCTCTGCGCTGCCACCGATGACGCCGTGGAAATGGCGAAGTTTTGGGCCAACAAAATTTGAACAAAGAAAGAAAGAAGAAAGAAAAATAGTTTATTCTGCACAAACAAAACGCACCTAACAAATGAACGACATTAATTTAGAGACATACAAAATAGCCAAAAGCATCATGTTACAAAAGTTTCATAATTTTGTCTATTGCTTGATGCCAGAGACCAAAGACCATACACATTGCAACTGTCATGTCATGTCATTTTGTGCCAGCGACACGAAGAAGAAGAAGTATTATCGGATGTTCGGTTATCAAAAAACATTATAATGGTCCTTCGAAGAGCTAATTCGAATTTAAGGACCACCTTCATGTGTTCATAATATCTGTCTTTTCGTATCTAGACAAAACCAATTTAAACCAGCTTCGGACATTTGGAAATCTAATCTAAACCCTTGTAATTGGTTCTTATAAGTAATTGAAAGAACCAAATCAAATATGACAGATACAATGAGATTTTATCAGCTCTCAGGAGGTAAAGATATAACTTCTTTTGCCAACTTTGCATCATCATTTAGCGTCAATTTTATTTCTTAACTTTATTTAACGACGTCGCTGTTCAACATGCTTTTTATATCGATATTTAATATCTTAATTGCCTATTTGCATAGCAATATCAATGTTATCCTCTTTTCAAGAGATGCAATTACGAAAACGGTTACAAAACCATACCTAGAATTAATTTATAATTCTCATTTTAAACTAATCAATTCCTCCCAATTCTTTCCTCACAATTCTTAGAATAAAAAATCCGTCACCCTGATTGGTCTTTACAATTTTAGCTCACTGCACCACACACTACCTGACCAATCGTATCATGAATGTGAACGCAAGGTTAGATCACATGTGAAGGGATAGTAATTGTCTCTAGTAATTGTTGGCTGTATCGGATGACGTCATTAGCCACCTTCTAGGCTTCAAGGCAATGTCACGTCGTATGTAGATCGTGGGTAACGATGGAAGGTTAGATTGTTCCTAGGTCTTGGTCTATAAGTCATAAGTCAGGTATTATTAGTACCGGCTTTGTTATAATGCCTGTGTTTAAAATTATGATTTTGTATGTGAGAACTATAAGACAGAAATAACAATAAGTAAATAGGTATTATGTGATATTTTAGGTCTTACTCGATCACTCAACCAAGATCCAATTATTTGACAAAAAGGTTCATGCTAAAGAAAAAAAAAAAAATACTTGAAAAGCCCGTAACAGCCCTAAATTATTTAGTCGAGGAGCTAGCGAATCAGCGACACAATAGTCATTAGAAATGAAATGGAGACCGTTTTAGCCGGATAGCGGATATCTGGGCCAGCAGTCTCGACATTAGATAGCGACAAAAATCTTTCGCTAAGTCGTATCGATGTCAAATTTCTTTAATAGATTTTCAACCTTATGCTTTGGAAATAAAGTTGAAAATCTATTAAAGGAATTTGACATCAATACGACTTAGCGACAGATTTTTGTCGCTATTCATGTCGAGACTGCAGGGCCTGGCAAGGCATTCAGGTCGAACCACCGAATAAACGATAGCTGAAAACACTACGGCTCGATCGTATAGTCGTCAGGATCCTGTGCAAATAAACATAACGTATAAAGGGATCCACACACATTCAGTTAGGATAGTAGTATCTATACATGAAACATAAACGTATATTTGACTCATTTAGGTCAACAAAGCATGCACATTGCACCGGTAAAAATTGCTCGTAAGTAGTGGAATAAACTCAAACTCAAAGCATTTATTTCAATAAGACCATTTACAGGCACTTTTGAATCGTCAAAGAGTCGGTCAGTTAGTCAGAAAGTTGAAGCTAGTTGCCCATTCCAAAACGTAGATCTCTATGGAGAAAAATGGGCAAGAAACTCCAAGAAACTCCTTAAGTCCTGACTTCCTGAGTCGAGCTGCACGATTACTGACAAATGCGTGCACTGACTGGACAGGTCCACTCAATCTGTGTGGTTCTTTCCTCAAAAGACCATTTCAGATACCAATCTGCATGGTCTTCGCATGACCTGACCAAGATTATGTCTGGACTTTAAAAGAGACTGTGACCTCTGAGTTTGTTTCGGCCTTTCTTCTCAGAGTAGTCAGATAGGAAACGCCGACCTCATCTACTCGTAGTTTAAAAAACATGATTGACGTGTAAAAGTGTTTGTACAAACCTACTTACAGAAATAAAATCATTTATCATTTAAGGACACTCTTTTTAAATCAAGATATTACAAAATCCTGGGTACATTATTCATGTTGCTTCTATATGTGAGAACAATTAAAATAGGTTCTAAATGACGTGAAAAAGTAATATTGTGTGCCGTAAGTCTAGAACAGTTAGACCAAACGTGAAGTGTGGAATTACCTTTAGCACTTTTATAATAACTGCATGAGGTTAAAGTATATCATGCAGGCAGTTGACCTACCCTGTCAACTGTCGATCTGTGATTGGTCAATTAATTATAAGCGGTCATTCCATTGGCTAACGCAACCGCGGAGGGAGACTTTAGCCATCAATCTGAATGAAGGTTGAATGACATTTATGTGTAAGTTCTACAAATAATTTAAAATATTTCTTAGAATTGAAATCAACTAAACGATTAACTATTACTTTATTAATAGTTAGATTTTGATCAGCTCAGTCCATGGCTGGATACACTTAAGCCTCTCACGAGCTGCGCCATAACACCTGTTTCTCTACCTCCCGCAACCAGTCTGTCCCATATTTATTTATTCATACACACAACATACAACATAATATAGGATTCTAAAGTTGATGTTGATGTTATTAATGCGAAATATTAAATAGGATCCGGTAACTTTACCCTCAACAGGGCGGAGCGACGACCTTTGCGGAGGGGTTGAGGATCGTCCTCAGTGAAATTTAATAGGAGAACCCCATGTGCAACAGTGGACTACTAAAGGATAGTGGTGATGATATATTAGAGATAGTCATCACAGTCAATCATAATCATATTTCACTATAGATATAGGCTGCATCTTGAGTTGAAGAACGCCTCAATGACTTAAGCAACATTGAAGCTGAGCTCCTAAAGAATATGACAAACTTTTCAAAGAAGTGAAGGTGTGAATACCAATCATTCATCCAAGTAGGTATTGCTCAACTTAGATCGATCGCTCAGTAGCCGTTTAGCCACCAGCGTATGTTCCCTGGTGAAATATTACACTTGATAACATCGGAGACTTTCCAAAGCAATTATATTTGTGATACGAGCGACGTACACCGCAGGCGCGGCGGCCATTTGTCAAAATAGCCATTCATATGGTAATGACGTGTGCTGATTGATCATCTTGCGCAAGTGATCTACTTTGAGACCTTTGTGTGTTGTAATCGTTTTATTTGAAGGTTTGCAAGGTCTGGGGATCCTAGATATTATATAATTTAGTTTCTTACTGCCTCTGTTATCGCCAATTGCTTTGCCAAGCGTGATTAATGGGACTACAGGACCTAAACGCAAGTTTTATAATACCTAAAAGTATATGATCCACTGCAGTAAACAAAATCAAAAAAATATATGATATTCTTCAGGATATATGCTAGTTAGATACTCGTAGTGTGTTGAAAACATAATACAACTAATTTGGTACGATAGAAAAAAATCACGATAATACCTCAAAAAAAATATTTTATCGATTAAAAATCAAACTAATATACATGCAATAATTCAGATTTTTTGTCAGATTATCCTACAAGCAACATATTAACGTAATAGTGTTTAATTTTTTTTTTTCCAATCAATAGATGCTTTGTAAATAGATAATTGCTTCATATTTCGCAATAAATTACCAGCGTTGTGTCATCGCGCTTCTCTTTCTTTTCTATGCAGTACGAAAGTGACCGCGCTTTAGCTGTTGTCAGCCTCTTAGATTACCCCATTAATTTAAGTCAGTCAGGCAGTTTGCAAGGTTCATGTTTAGAACGGAGGAAAGCTGAATGTAAGTCCTCTTATTCTAGTTACACCTGTTTTGTCATTGGATGGGCTACCTACAGGGGGAAGAAGAAACAATTTAATGAACCCGTTAGCTCACCCATGCTTATCAAATTGGAACAGTTAAGCGTGACGAAATCAAGGAAGGAGGTAGATATAATGGTGTTAGATGTGGACTAAATAAAGCTCCTAGTGGTAGGCCGAGAAAGGGGCTTTACTCTCTTGACATGGGAAATTTTGGCCAGCCAGGAGAAGATAATCAATTCTAGTAACTAGGACTGGCCTATTTTTACCCCAAAGAATCTGCATCGCCATCCAACGTGCAATGCTGCCAGCCTTTTGGGCACGTATCCCTTATATGCAACGAATTTTTGATCCCCTATGAGCTCTTCCCTTTTTTTAAATTATACACTTGTAAATAGTAGGTATATATACACTCGAGAGCAATGAATCCGGGTCACTTAAAGAATGTTAAAAATCTCGGAAACTAAAAATGATAGGTTAATGCAATAAATTGTATTTAATAGACAATGTAATACTCCTTAAATGAAAGTAAAAAAAATATGAGTCACCATACATTTTATTAACACAAAATTACATAAAGAAAAAAACTGCTGATCTCTCCTTAAAACAAAAATAGGAAACATGAAATTTTTGAACTTTATTACGATTTTCTTGAATTTTAATACTTCGTATTGCCTCCTCGTGCTTCCATTACTGCGTTTACGCGGTTTGGCATGCTGTACACCAAGTTCCTTATACGATTTTGGGGAATATTCTCCCATTCCTCTGTGAGAGCAATTTTGAGCTCACGAAGCGTGATTGGGGGAGGGTTTCGTTGTTTTACGCATCTGCCTAGCTCGTCCCAAGCATGCTCGATCGGGTTGATATCCGGGCTGCGCGCTGGCCACTCCATACGAGTAATGTTCATCTCTTGAAGGTAGTCATTCACAATCCTACCTGTATGAGGTCGGGCATTGTCATGCATAAATATAGCATCCTCACCTAAATTGACCATAAATGGACCAACGTGATCATTGAGGATTTCTTCCACATATCTTACGCTAGTTAAAGAGCCGTTTTCTATGATCACCAGCTCTGTGCGACTTTCAGAAGAAATTCCGGCCCACACAAGTACAGACCCACCACCGTAGGCTACTTTTTCTTCGATGCATGCTTGCTTGAATCTTTCCCCTGGTCTTCGATACACTCTGTGTCTTCCATCGTGCTTGTAGAGCATAAATTTTGATTCGTCGGAGAACATAACTTTTGACCAATCTTCAATACTCCAATTTACGTGGCTCTGGGCATATCTTAGTCTTGAAATACGATGCCCACGCTCCAGTTTAGGGCCGTTTGCAGGTCTAAGGGGTTTTAAGTTAGATTCAGCAAGCCGACGTCTTACTGTCCATGCACTTGGGTTACTTCCTCCGAGGCGTCGAAACTGATTTGTGAGTTCAGTTCCTGTGAGAAAGCGATTTCGAAGCATGGTGTTCACCAAGTATCGGTCTTCTCGTGCTGTGGTACACCTGGTTCTGCCCGTTCCTGGTCTGCGTAGGTTAGAACCAGTTTCTTCGTAACGTCGGAGAACTCTTTGTATTGTTGACAGCGACACACCGACAGTCCTGGCTGTATCGCGCTGACTCCGGCCGGTTTCCAGCATTGTAAGTATTCTGGTGCATTCTTCAGGCGTAAGCGACATAATTTCAGCTTGAATAATGAATATAGAGCACTATCAACATGGTTTATGTACCCACATAAATGACAGATTACAAACAAAAGCAAAACCAAATGCTGTAATTTCGTAGTTCCATCTTCGAAAGTGGCCCTTTTTCAAATTTGATTTTTTTATGATATAACTTTACAATAACTAAGAAGTTTTAATACCTTCATTTAAGGAGTATTACATTGTCTATTAAATACAATTTATTGCATTAACCTAGCATTTTTAGCTTCCGAGATTTTTGGGATTCTTTAAGTGACCCGGATTCATTGCTCTCGAGTGTATTTTAGTGTTAGCTTGTGTAATATAATCTATTTAGATTTATTAAATACTTTGTGAATGGAAGAAAAGAACTACCTTAACATTTTATTCTGGTAACTATAACGTCAAAAGATCTCTTTATTCTCATGAAAATATCCAGCACCCTAATTACGTAACACACTATCACAATCTGAAACATTATGAAGCTTATTGCTAATATACTTATTGCTTCATATGTTCGAAACATGTGTCTGCTCAACAACGTAAAAAACGCAATGCATGTTGTTGAACTGTCAAAATGAAACCCATTCCTACTGTAAGTGTGTTACGTAATTACCCCACAGATACAAAAATTAAGTCATTTATTATGCGCTAACGTGTAACTCGGTACAAAGTGGAGGCAATTTATCTAATTGTTAACTAGGAACATTGTAGGGAATGCTAACGAGACTATAACTTACTACCTACGAACATTTAGTTTCAAGTTACTAAGTAGCGCCTCGCTCCCTTTGCAGCAGCTCGTTGCGATAATATAGGCTATGTGCTTATTACATTGTTGCGCGTACTTTGTATAATTCCCAATTACAACGATGACATACGGGCAGACATAATTAAAATTTTAAAACGGAACCGTTATTATCATTTTTTCACTGTCATTTTGGTACACAGCCATAAAAGTTGTTATTTCGGCCAACAAACACACACACCCACACCCCCGCACACATACACACACCCCCACACACACAGTGTATTTAATATATTTCTTATTTTTTTGCTTATTTTTAATTTTCGTATGTTGCACTGATTGTCGTCATCACGTCAACGCCGGCTAGCGCTGAAAACCAGCGCTGGGGCTCTGTCTCGCATAGGGTCGTAGCATTATGCTAAGCGATTGCCGTTTTCCGCGGATGTGACGCATGTATTCCCCCAACTCGTTCTATTTTTGTATTTATGTGTTTTGCTTTGCGTTATGTTTACTGCAAATAAACGTATTTTCTTTATTTCTTTCTTTACACACACACAGTGTACTCATTGTTGAAAAGCCTAAACATAAATAAATAAATAAATACGGTAAATAGTACGGAACGGCAGGTGTTCATCGGTTTGTTCGTAACGCCTATAATAATATAAATATATAATATAAATACATAATATAAATATTCTGTTTTATTATCATGTAAATTACTAAATTACGACGTGTTTACCAATAAAAAGCGAAAGTGGATCTGGGGAATGAAACAGGTCTTAATAAAATTATGTGTCAGTTGATCCTATAATAAGTGCTTATTGCAAGACCAAAAATTAACAAATGTTTAACACTCGTCAAGTTCACTATAATAAAAATAAACAGAAAGGTATTGCAAGCAATTTCGATATATTTATGTTAAAATCTCAATTCACTAGTTTAGAAAATGTGAAGCAAATTAAACTTTGCCATTTTCAAACCAAGTGTACACTCTTAATAAGTCCATAAAAGGTCGCAATTCCAATAAAAAACACTTTCGCATCTGCAAATAAACAACTTGATTACTCAAATTAACTTTACTCTTCTAAAAATTTACAACAGAACTTATGTTGTCGAAATAAAGAATAAATTCGCGTGGATATTTGTTCACGGGCAGCAATGGGTAAAGTGGAATCATCAAAAGCACAGAATTACGAAAAAACCAGATAGTGCTGCACTATTGAAATAAAATTTTATGACACATGTATGTAACGAGTACATTTGTGATATGCATGTGTGTGTGTTGTGTGGCCAGGGTAACAGCGTTTTAAGGGGAACATATTGCTTAGAGGGGAAGCGCCAGGGTAGCCCGCGAAATTCAAATTTTCTTACGTTTTTTGCAATTTGCACTTTTGATTATTTCAAGGAATAGCCATTCAATGGGATTATATGAATTAATAGGGCTGTATTGATGATTTTATTGATTATAATTCTGTATAAACATACTTGTTACGGTCGCGAATCATATTTTGTTCAACGGACAACCTGACACTGACCTGCAAATTGCAAAAAACGTAAGACAATATAAATTTCGCGAGCTTTTTCGTTCTAGCAGCTTTATTGACTTTGCAGGTTTTAAATTTTTAAATGTGGTTATTAAAATGACGTCATAGCAACATGCATCATGACTGGGGTTTTTTTACTTATAAAAGTACATCGTTATGTAGCCCAATTTAGTACGTAAAATAGTGATAAATGGTGTGTATTTCTGTAAATTGGTTCAATTAAAGACATTTACATGACAAAAATAACTTATGTTTTAAAACTATACATATGAGTTTGGTGTTTTCTATCTGAATACTCTGAATAGAAACGTCGAAACAAACTCAGAGGGTGACCACTGAGTTTGTTTCGGCGTTTTTTTGCGTTTGAGAGACTGTGAAGTCTCTTTTAAAGTCCAAACATAATCTTGATTAGGCCATATGAGGGCCATGCAGGCCCATGCAGATTTATGTCTGAGATGGTCTTTTCAAAGAACCGCACAGATTTGATTGGACTGGTCCAGTCAGTGCACGCATTTGTCAGTAATCGTGTAATTCAACTCAGAACTTAAGTAGCTCAGCGACTCGAGGAACAATAATATAGAAAGGACATTTGGGTAGACCACACATAGTACTCGAACTGCCTAATTATAATTAAGGCTAACTGAGAAAAAACGGAATAATAATAATGCATGAATTTGTGAATCAAATTGATTTAATCAAAGACGGAAGCTCCACAAAACAAATCCTCTAATTGCTTTAGGTATTTGACGGAAGCGAGTTATATCAATATTGAATATACGTGATAATAATATTAATGTAAGTTTTTTATATACCCATTAAATGAGAATGCTTGTGGTTGGAATGCTTGCTTAAAAACCGAACAGTACTTGACCGTGAGAGGCGTTGACAAACAAACTGACAGGCCCTTATTTAATTACAATGACATAAGCACTTATTAAGTACTTAATTTGAAATTGTTAAAGTAGACTTACGAAACCCTTTGAAAGAACGGCTCATACTGTTGCTGGTAATAATTTAGCCAGTCGGTAACGTCAACCCAAAAATTCATTCTTCAAAAATCACTTCGAAATTCGAACGTGGTTTCGTTTACTTCAAAAAACAAATGAGTTCGTTTGTTGGATTGAAAGCTGTGATTTGAACGAGGTTCGAAGTAAAATTTACAGAATAGGAACCATAGATTTAGTATGCGTAGTATATACAAAATCTATGATAGGACCACAAATATATTTACCGCCAGGGTCAAATCGCCCTATTGAATTACTACCGTCAAACGGTGTGAATAGGAATGCAGGGGTGACTCGGAGCGCGAGGAGGCGAAACGCCGGGGCGTAACTCCGCTGCCGCGAGTAATCGCGGCACAGCGGTCAGAGCTGCGGCGGGATCTCATGGCGGCATGGAGAGTGCGACTGTCGCAACCCAGCGCAGGGCACGCCACAATTGCGGCGGTAAGACCCCTCTTTGAGGAGTGGCTTGAGGGGCGCCACGGCGTCCTCACCTTCCACCTGACGCAGGTCCTCACCGGACATGGCTGTTTCGGGAGGTTCCTGTTTCGTATAAGGCGGGAGGAAACGCCCGGGTGTTATCATTGCGTGGATCGACCGGAGGACACGGTGGAGCATACGGTGGAGGTCTGCCCGGCTTGGGCGGAGCACCGCCGTGTCCTCGTGGCGGCGATCGGCGGCGGCGACCTCTCGCGTCCGGCCCTGGTTCAGGCCATGGTACGGAGCGAGAGGGAATGGGAAGCCGTCACCTCCTTCTGCGAAGCAGTAATGCTCGCGAAGGAGGAGGCGGAGCGCGAGAGGGAGAGGCAATCTCTGCGCCCTCGCGCCCCTAGCCGCCGCAGGAGGAGGAGACACCCTGGGCGTCGGGAGTCGATTGCCGACTCCCGGCCACCGTAGGCGCGGGCTTGCGGACGGCGAGCAATGGGCAGCTCGCCGTCCGGTAAGGACCAGGCCCGGGTCGACGGCGCGTCGTGTTCCACGCGCGCCTCAAAGAGATGTCAGCAAAATAGACGGGGTCCGATAGGACCGATGCCTGCCGGGGCTGCGGATTGTTCGAAAGAGTTACCGTGGCCCTGGCGCACAGGCAACTGAAGGAACACGGGTGGGTTTTAGTCAGTAAGAGTCTGACACACCCTTCCGCTCCGCCCAGAGCGGGAGACGTCATTTGATGATTTCCCACACAAAAAAAAAAAAAAAAAAAAAAAAAAAAAAAAGAAAAAAAAAAGGGGTGACTCGGAACGAAACCTTAAAAGGGATTTTATCATTGAAATATTATAGTTTGTTGCCAAGAAGGACTAATGTGTTTACTGTATTAAATATAAAATCACTTTTAAAGTTTCGTTCCAATTCACCCCTACATCCCTATTCAACCCGTTTGACGGTACTTCATGAAATCATGACATTTGAGACCGATTCTAACTTAAAGAATTGTATTGATGATTCTAATAATTTTATCATTATGTAAATACCTTAGCGCATTAAGGCTAAAGCACCACGGTAGCCCGCGAAATTAAGCTTTTCTTAAGTTTTTTGCAATTTCCAGCACCCTAATTACGTAACACGCTATCTATCACAATCTGAATCATTTTGAAGCCTATTGCTAATCCATTGATTCATATGTTCGAAAAAAATGTCTGCTCGACAACGTAAATAACGCAATGGATGTTATTGAACTGTCAAAATGAAACCCATTCCTATTGTTAGTGTGTTACGTAATTACCCCGCTGATCAGTATCAGTTTGTATGTTGATCAAAATATGATTCGCCGTCGAAACAAATATGTATTTCCAGAATTATAATCATAAAAATTATCAATACAGCTCTGCAAATTAGAATTGACCTGAAATGCCATGATTTCATGAAATAGTCACTCCTCAGGGCAATGTGAGCTTAGAGATTTTAATATTTATAATTCTGGAAATACATTTTTGTGACGGTCGCGAATCATATTTTCATCAACATACCACCTAACTATTAACCTGCGAATTGCAAATATCTAACGAATATTTGAATTACGCGGGCTACCTTAGCGCATCCCCCTTAGCAAAAAGCAAAATAACTAATCTGCGTAAAATCACAATCGCGAATTTCACAGCCACAAAAGGATCCTCAAGCGTTACTTGCAAAGCTTTCAAACTTCCAAACTCTTAAGGTCACGACTGTGCGTGCAAAATCTGCACATTTTGTTCTTTAACGAGCTTTTAATTTTGTGTGTAATGATTATACAAGTATGTTGCAAAATAGATGCAGAAGATCAGCTCCAGGGTCCAATAAATAGCTCTTTACGCAATATTCGTAATCAAGTGAAGAAAACAACATTGTGGGCTTTAAAACCACCTCTAATAGTTGCAACACATACATGCACAGTCAATGTACAGCTGTGTAACACTTGCACCACGAAATCGACCTTATTGCTACGTCAATAAGGCGCTGTCAATGTCAAATGTTTACCATTAACGTGCGGTAACAAATTAACTGTGGGTCCAGTGCACCCCGGGGACTATCCAGAATCAGATAAAAAATTACTGACTACTGACAAATTCCTTATTACTGAATAGTTTTGTTGACAGCGGGGTAATTACGTAACTCACTAACAGTAGGAATGGGTTTCATTTTGACAGTTCAACAACATTAATTGCGTTATTTACGTTGCTGAGCAGACAAATTTTTCAAACATATGAAGCAATGGATTAGCAATAGGCTTCAAAATGATTCAGATTGTGATAGATAGTGCGTTACGTAATTAGGGTGCTGGCTGGTATTTTTGCCACGGCATTAGCAGTCTTCGTTATTCGCATACTGTTAAGTACTGTCACTTACTGTAATTTACGTCTTTAAAAAGACTTTTATGAACATTTTAAAGTGGAATTGTGGGATTCGGGGTTAAAACTGCACCCTTATTACGTAACACACTATCACAGCAATCTGAATCATTTTGAAGCCTATTGCTAATCCAATGCTTCATATGTTTATTTTATTTTTATTTTATTTATTTTTACAATTTTAAGAAAGCTTACAGACTAATACACGTAAATGATAATGAAATAGTAAACAACTGACAATTGCTAATTACAAGCTTCCACATATATACTACAATGTTATTATAAAAAGAATATTACAGGAAAAAAAATTAAAAGTGAAAAAAGGCATGGGAAATAGGTAGGAATGCCGCGATAAACCAAAAACATTCACCCATTGAAATATTCCTTACTCAGGATTTTCCTGATTCTTAACGCACTCGTACAAAATAAATCAATGTCTAAATGCGATAGCAGGTTGTTGAATAATATTGCACTGCGTATACAAAAAGCGTTACGCCTATAATTTGTCATTGTAAACGGTACTTGTAATAATGGTCGTAATCTTAGGTTTTTTTGATTGGTGCGAAGGTAAATTTTATTAAGTTAATCGGGACAATCGATTGATCCATTAGCAATTTTGACAAGAAAACAAATATCATTAATATTACGCCTTAATTCTAATGGTAAAAAGTGATAACGCTTACACCGGTGTGCATAGCCGTCTGAAAAACTGCTGTGCCTTGAAATCTAGGTATCTCATAAATTTCCTCTGTACAAGTTCAATACGAGATTTATACGAAAAATGTCGAAAAATTTGGCTGCTCAACAACGTAAATAACGCAATGAATGTTGTTGAACTGTCAAAATGAAACCCATTTCTACTGTTAGTGTGTTACTTATTTACCCCGCTGGTGGCTGGCGCAGTCATAAAACGTGCGAGTAGGATGGTGAATATAAACTCTCGACTGAGTCTCGTGTCGTCTTGCTTCCTCATTTTATGCCCACGGCTGCCACGAATGTTGCTGTGCAGCTACATTACACCGCGTTCACATCAACCGTATAATCATCCGCCGACTGTGAAAATGTATGATAAACGAAGCACAGTTTTTTTTCATACAATTTGTATGTACAGGACGCTCACAGCCAGTCGACTATACGTATGAAAAAAATGGAAAACCGTTTTTTGTGGTGAAATGATAAGTTAAAAAAAAAAAAATACTTCTGCCAAACTGCAAAGCAGTTTGTTGGCAGATGTAGCTTCCATATACAATTTATGGATGTGCACGCGGCCTTATTGTTTATTTTCGTGGCAAGTAAACCTTCTGAGTTTAATATAAAGTAGTGACGTGGTGACCTTGCGCGATATACGATGAGCAGAACGAAGGCTAAGTAATATAATATTGCTGTTGGGCAAACTTAATGGTGTTAGTTCACTTAAACTTACCCAATGCTGGCTGGTTTAATTCAATTACGAGGTGTTATTTTTTATGTTTTTTATATTTTTGATAGCTGTTGATTTGTAGCTTATGTATTGATTGAAGTTTGCGTAATGAATAGATGTTGGTATAAATTAATAAGAGCGTATTATGTTGATGGTGACTCATAAATTAAATGATGACGTGTCGTTGTCGATGATTTATTTATTTTATTGGTTCACCAACGATTGGTCACCAGGGCCCTAATTACGTAACACATTATCTATCACAATCTGAATAATTTTGAAGCCTAGTGCTAATCCATTGCTTCATATGTTCGAAAAATTTGTCTTCTCAACAACGTAAATAACGCAATGAATGTTGTTGAACTGTCAAAATGAAACCCATTCCTACTGTTAGTGTGTTACGTAATTACCCCGCAGGTTCTTTGCTAAAGGTTACATGCAAAAGTGTGTTTGCAACAATCACTTCTGGCAAACACCGCATGCATAAAGAAGTTGTACAAAAAAATATGATTATTAGTGTAGTTCTCTCCTCTCTAGGTCTCCTTTTTTATATACTTTTTTTTTTGGATTTCCTGTGCGTGTCCCAAATAAAATATTTTTTTTTCTTTCTTTTCTTTCTAGTTTTAAATTACTTAAGTATCTAAACGTGTAAATAATGACAATAACGATATAAGTTAACACTGTCAGGTACTTATTATATGAAAACACACACATCTATTCAGGAAGGTATTTAAGAAATTTGGCTTTTAATTTGCCCAAAGTTTCAAAGTGAACATCGATTTGATCACTGCGGCTATTTACGACCTTGTATAACCTTGCATACGGGGAGTTGGCGCCTAGAACCGTTTTTCTGTGCGGTGGACAGATTGGTGTTATGGGACTGCAAGGAATACCTGAGGGAGCGCGGAAATTAAAGGTGTTCAATATTTGTGGGCAGTCAATTTTGACGCTGATCCGGTAGGATACAGATTTATCAATGTGTTTTTTTAAGTAGACGTCTAAAGAGGAGGGACGGTGACGTGTTAAACTTAAGCCGGTAGGCAGTAGATAGGTTCAAAAACTAGGAAAAGATATTCAGAGTGCAGTCATTTAAAGGTGAAGGAAAGTTTTAATCATCACGTTTTTGACAGTTCTGCAGCTTTTCATCTATCGCAGGTATTCTTTACAAATTCGTTTTTTAGTCAGTTCACAACTACATCAAAACAAGTTCTAGTTTGGTTTAGTAATTTGGGTTTGGTTTTTGACACAGTGGTGGGTTTTTAATTGAGACACCACTTTATCTTTTCCTTTTAATATTTCATAAACACGACTGCACGTGTGTCTGTCTGAGTCAAATAAACCATTTTTCTTTCTTACACCTTAAGTACAATTAAAAAAGAAAACATTTGAAACTCACCTCATCCTGAAATGTCCGATGCAAGCTCTCCTTCGTATACCTCTGGTCTCCTTGCTTCAAAATGGCGGAACATTGCTTCAACAGCGCCAACCTCGTCCTCTCCTTAGCACACTCCACCTCCATTATCGATGGTCGATGTCCCGTGCGAGGGACACCCAGGCAATTCGCATCATATTGCTCGTTGATTGCCGACAAATGGACGGCGAATTGCCCGTTAAATTGCCCGTTTCTCGCCAGATGCGACGTTCCATTTTCGTCTTTTTTATCCAAGTCGATTGTGTCGAAATTGGTTGTAATTTCCGGCGTTTTGTCGTTGGTTGCCATGTCTGTTTTTTATTGAGTCTGTGGCATTTACATTATTACGTTACTTAATTTTGTTTCTCTTTAGATTCACTTTAATTTATTGAGAGCTGTTTGCGACTGTTGTTCTAAAAGGAAAATAAGTTACTGTGACATTATAATAGTAGATGACTACACTAATTATTTAGGTACCTACGCGCTAATAAGGAATTAAATCCTAATAGGTATATCCATAAATGGAAACTGGGTAAATACTGATTGTTAATTAATACATACTTAGATATGCATAAAAAAACGGTTCATATTTTCCCATTTCCTAAAATGGTTTTGTATGCGCAAATTTCCTAATGTGAACATCTTTATGAACTCTATAACTGCAGCCGCAATGCGGGCATGCGCAAGTAATTAATATTAATGTACATAAACATACCTATAATTATATTCATTGAAAAATTTATTACACAATTGACTTCCATAATGATGAATCACTGACTGATTGAGATGTTATTATTCCATTTGACTTTTTTATTTTTTTATATATTACAGTAACCAGGCTGACATTTTTGTATTAATACGACATTTTTATTGTAATTCAAAAGATTTGACATTCATTTGTGTTTGATATTATAATTATTTCCTAATTGTTATTTAAAAATTTAATAAGTACTTATCTTTAAAATTTGTAATTAAATACTAACATGATTTTAATATTTAGTAATGTTTAAACATGGAGGACTTTATAAAATTACAAAAAACATCTGTGTAATATTACCTATATTTGCTAAGTAATAAATGAATAGATTTGATTTTATTTATAATGTGTAGTTCGCAACCAAATGACTAGACCGCAATGGAGTTTTCACAAGCACGTGGACGCTCGATTTCGTATATTTGCAGTGTGGACACACCTTTATACGTACAACCTTATTGGATGGCCTAACGTACCGACGCGACGGCGACGCCGACGCGCGGCGTGACTGGATGGACGATGATTTTTCAGGGTTCCATAGCCAAATGGTAAAACGGGACCCTTTTAATTTCATAATCTTCACTGCGCGAGATCCGACACGCAATTGGCATTGTTTTCGGTACTATAATTATGTATTAAGAGGGCACACATGTGTCCAATAGCGCCACTCCTTTAAAAAAATATTATCTCGTGACTGAGAAGGAATTATGAATAACGGCTTGAAGGACCCTCGGTAAGTGTGTCTAGAATTTTCTTTAGATCGTATTTTATTGCTTCGTGTCTCAATATGAAAGTTTATAAAAGGTATTAGTCACGATGTCACGTTTTGAAGTATTAATCTACGGAGGACAGATAATACATCGTTTAAGGTAGAAGAAGTTACTGTATTTTGGTCAAACTTTTGAGCTGCTGACTGCCCTTAGAGCATATCCTTACCCCTAAAGGCTCGCGCACATTTGGGCGGACCGCGCTGCATCACAACGAAATTCAAAAATCCTCCTGCATCACTTTCGTACATTTTGTCTAAACTATCGCACACTATTAGCGGGCCGCACCGGGCCGCAGCGCAACGCACTGGCGGATCGCAGGCGTACTTTTGCGTCGTGATTGGGCCCGCCTTTAGTGTGCGATGGTTCATACAAAATGTACGAAAGTGATATAGGATGATTTTTGCAACACGTTGCGGTGCGGCTGGCCCGCCCACATGTGCGCGAGCCTGAAAACACTGGAGTGGAAACAGTTATAATGCGGGCCCTATCAGAATACCAGCGCTGCGGTACTTATTTTTTTTAATATCGCAGCTTTATGCTGAGATAGGAGCCCTTTTGGCCTCGCACAGGTTTTTTACTTGTTTATTGTTGTTTTTATTTTTATTTTTGTTATAATTTTTTATTTTTTAATCTTTGTATTTCCTGTGCGTGTCCCAAATAAAATATATTCTTTCTTTTCTTGCTCTTTATTTCTTTCTTTCATACAAATACAAAATTTGAACCTTTCTGAAACAATTACTACGTTGCGGTGCGGCCCGCCCACCGCGCCCGCGCTGCTCCTAAAGTGCGTCGGCGCGTTAAGCAACGCGGCGCGCGGCGGCGCGGCCTGTTGTGAATATAATAATGTGCTTATGTGTTCTATATTAAGGTGCCACTATCTGTCTGTGTCTCTGTTACGTTGTAACGGCTAAACCGCTGAACCGACCAAAGTCGACATAGAAGTAGCTTGATCTCTGCGGAATGACATAGTGTAGTGATATGGTCATACAATTTTAAAAAGCCAGCATCGAAGGTAGGGTATAATAAAACGCTAGTAAGTGTACCTCGACACTGAAACATTGAGAAGCCTCGATATTATATTACTTAATAATAATAATAATCTATAATCAATTAATCAATCATTCATCCAAGTTTGCCAGCAGGATAGTTCCAGCCGCCCTAGGGCATAACGCTAACTAGTCAAACTCATTTCTCATCAATAATTGACACAGTGCGCTCCTATTACATGATCACCTGCCCGTGTACGTATGTATGCAACATTATAATTCGCAAGTGAATCCATCAATCTTGGCTCGCGAAATAAATAAGTGTGTCTGTCCACTTGCTGGTCTGATTGATTCGTACAATCGTATCGTATACATCAGAGATTGATTCGACGCCTTGTGAGTGGGCACTAATTGAATTTATTTTTGTTAGTTTTGTTTTTGCGGGTTCCGTAGTAATTTTTAAAATTATTTATCAACTAGCTGCACCCCGCGGTTTCACCCGTATAAGTCTCAATCCCGTGAGAATATCGAAACAAAAAGTATCTTATGTCCTAATCCAGGTCATGGTCTACTCATGTGCCAAATTTCATCCAAATCCGTTCAGCTGGTTTAGCATGAAAGCGTAACAAACATACAAAAAATCAAATATTTTCTCTTTATAATATTAGTTCCGATAAAGTTACTCTCATGCCAACCATAACATAATGATACATATAACCTATCACGGGGCTTGAAATTTTTTATAAAATATCTTCTTAGGATAATAATAAGAGTAATAGGACTCCCCTAAGTCTAGCAGTGGACGTCTTTTGGCTGAAATGATGATGATTAAAGGTAATAGAAGACCAGCATTTCGGTTTTCAGTCAAGTAGAAAGGTTTTAAAAAAAAACAAAAAATTACAGGTACTTATCGGTATCAACTTTGACAGCGCGACTTGCAACCACTACATTACTTAAAGAAAAGGCCTCCGTTTGAGTCCTATCTACCCGGATTGTGTAGTTGCTACTGTGTACTTAGGCCCACGTGCACCGTCAATCACTAAACTTGTTTAGTGATAAACGAGTTTAAAACATAACTCTGTTTCTGTCAAATGTTTGAAGATGACAGAGACGGAATGATGTTTAAAACTGGTTTAGCGCTAAACGTGTTTAGTGATTGGCGGTGCAAGTGGGTCTTAATCATTTTAAATACCACTGGAACCCAAGTGACAACCAAGTAAGGAAAAGTTTGATAATGATGACTGTCGTAAAAGGCACAGAAATATTATGTCAAAAGGATGGACAGCATTTCCTTATAAAATAACAATAAAGTTTACTATCGCAATAAGCTCCAGATAAACTGTTAAGTTGAAAGTAAAGAAACAACTAAATAATATTTATTACAATCACTGCGGAACCCCGATCGTACGAGCAGTCGTCAAAGAGTAATAAATTCAAATTAATCAACTTTGCGAATTTAGTGAAAGTGAAGCCACTCCCTACGATTTATGTTATTTCTGTATCATGTGTAGTATCTCTTTGTATCACACGTACTTGTTGTGTTTTTTATAGTTCCGTTTGTAATGAAATAATAACATAACAGCACGCCTTGTTTCCCCGAAGGGTTAGGCAGAGGTGTAGGTACATATAATACACCCACATTTCGCCAGTTATGTTTAAGTCCCATAAATTAAGGGGTGAGCAATTGAGCATATTGTCATCAACCGGGCATAAATCCAGACTCCGGGCTGCCACTTAGAAATTTCAGATAGAAAATTCCTATAACACTACCCGACCTGGGAATCGAACCCAGGACCTCATGCTCAGCAGTAGCCCAGTAGCGCCTGCAACTACTAGACTAACAGATTACTGTTTCGACATACTTAATCTAGTTATTTATATTAGCCTTAATAAGCAAATCTGAAATTCAAAACAAAACTCCAGAGATCAGCTGTTAATAGTCATACTTAACCGTAGATATAATTGACAGGTTAGGTAAAGTTCTTGAATATTTACAACATCTTTTGCATAAAAAAAGAACGTAAAATATAAAAAGTAAAGGCTCCCACAGACAGCCGCCACGCGACAGCGCTACACAAAGGCGCCGCTCGTCGAACGACACGCGGTGCCTTAGTGTAGGGCGTCGCATCGCGCCAGTGTGTACGAGCCTTAAATCATACAAAGAAACAAACACATAAAAGGAGAAAGTAAAAAAATAATGCTGCTCGAAAAAACCCGATTTCATAACAAATTAAGAACCTAAATACCTGCATATTCAAATAAGTTGTGTTACCAAAAATATAATAGATACATAGACCGTATTGGATTTTAGAAAACAGGAAATTCGCAAAAGTATTCTAAAACTTTAGACGTTAGAATTGTCACAATAATTACATAATCAAAAAAAAAAACTAGTTTACGTTCATCCCGTCACTATTTCGCGGCACCCTCATCTCACCTCTTTGCGCGCTTGACGTAAGCTTTGGCGCGTAATTTGTCAGCCAGCTGTCATTGTGACACTGACAGCTGAAGAGACGGAATTAATTAACTGATTTGCTTTAACCTCTCGCTTGCTTACACTAACGAGATGAGCAGTGAAAGTGGGTAGAATGTGGGCTTTGTTTCCTGTGCTTGATTTGACAGCTTATAGTCTCTGGTTTAGCCTGTATTATAAACCGGTCTCATTTTAATTTTAAGTATGCTTATAAAGGACTGACAAAGAGAACTGTCATAGACGTACCAAACCAGGATTTGACATTTAACGGGTTGAGTGGTTCTTTTCTCAAAAGACCAATTCAGACATTAATCTACACGGTCCTCGCATGATCTGTTAAAGATTATGTCTGGACTTTAAAAGAAACTTTGACGCCTGAGTTTTTTTCTCCATTTCTTCCCAGGGGTAGTCAGATAGGAAATGTCGACTCCATCTAACTTTTTTTATATTACTTTTAAATGTGATTCCGGTATCCTACTGACAGATTATACAATTTCATTCATTTAATAATTTTAAAATGAAACAATTAAACAATTATGGTGTTTAATCAACAATTAACGCCTTTTGGTGGAAGCTAACATAAATCTAGAATTTTTTTAAAGCCATTTTAGATTATCAATTTAAAATATCTAAAAAGTGTGTGTTAAGTTTAGGTGTTATGCTGATTTGTGATATAAAAATATTGTTTGTTGGTTGTTCATCACAGTTACTATGCCCATCGTCTCCACAACATCATTTAGTGCTAATTTCACCAATGAAACTAAACGCGATCGGCACATCTAAACTGCGTTGAAGAGCTGTCAGTGTCAACATTCCCTAACAATCAAAAGTCATTTATGCACACTAGGCTGAGAATCAACCCCTTTTAACGTCAAAATTACATAAGACAGTCCCCGAAAACGCCCGCCGTTCACCATGATGACATTGACAGCTCTTGAACGCAGTTTAGATGTGCTGATCGCGTTAAGTTTCATTGGTGAAATCCGTCCTTAGTCGCGTTAAACGAGATGATAACAACGAAAAAATCGACAGGACTGTAAAGTATTTTATTGAATCTATTAAACTGAACCAAATGAATAATTCTTATTATTATAATTTCAAAATTATAATCATTTAAATAATATTATTATAATAAACGAGTCTAAGCGATGTTTGGTATTTGTTTGGTACATATTTAAATGTTGATAGACCACGGTTATGGATGACACCGTCATGTTATAGTTTAGTTTTTATTTTAGTTGTGTATTTTTTTTTTATTTGTGTATATTATCTATGGGCCTCAGTTGCCTGACAATAAAGGAATTATTATTATTATATTAACTAAGTTTACACGCTCAGGTTATCTGCGAATTACTATAATGTCTCTATTTTGTCTAATTACAAAATGTCTTTCTATACTATAAAGAGGTAATATTTATAAGTTTGGATGTAAAAGGTAATCTCTGGAAGTACTGAACCGATTTCGAAAATTCTTTCACTGGCATAAAGTTACACTATTGGCGAGTGCCGCGGGATATTATGAACTTCGTGCTTAGAACGTCTCGCCATCAACATTTTGACATAATATCACACTAACTGAATACTACAATTTATTATGGAATGGTAAATCTAAGCTAAATTAGCACTAAGATGGTAGCGATGAATGGCAGTTTGAGTAACGCGATTGGTAGTCGAACACGTACTAACTGGTAATATTTGGAATGCATGCATTTATGGAAATGCTCGCAAACATAAGTGCTGAGCTGCTCGGTTGCAAATATTATACCGAACAGCACCCTAATTACGTAACACACAATCTATCACAATCTGAATCATTTTGAAGCCTATTGCTAATCCATTGCTTCATATGTTCGAAAAATTTGTATGCTCAACAACGTAAAAAACGTAATGAATGTTGTTGAACTGTCAAAATGAAACCCATTCCTACTGTTAGTGTGTTACGTAATTACCCCGCAGGTTGTTTGTTTACATAATTACACGAGTTCCTTCATACATACATAATAAATTAATATTAACTTTAAATTATTAAATGGTTTTTCCAACAGGAATTGCTCAGTTAGTTTTAGGCTCGCCCGTGGACATGGGACTTAAACATAACTGGCGAAATGTAGAGGTACACTTCTGTCTGACCCTTTGGGATTACAGGCATTATGTTACATTTTAATTATAAAATCATTCTAATTCTTGCTTATGGGGCATGTAACAAAAATGTGACAGGACACAATAATCCATTTGACATAGAGCATGAAGTGGATAGACACGTCATTTGTCAAAATCTGGCTCTGGATAAATGCAATAAGTTACACAAAATAAATAACAGGTTTTTTTGGATATATTTTCCTATTGTAAAGAATCAATACAAACTAATAAGATAGACGTCGCGGCGTCGCTTACAATTATCGATAACTATGAGAACAAGGAACGGAACATCCCTGTCTTAGATTCAGATTAATATACTTTTCCTGTACACACGGCTATATATCAAGCTATACATTTCTAGTATAAGTTGATCTCTCATTGTACGCAAATCCTATACAATGCGAGATCAGCTTATACGAGAAACGTGTAGCTTGATATGTAGCCGTGTGTAACATTTTTTTTTCTTAACATACTGATCTGATTTTTTATTTTCTACTTACCTCCATGAATATTACTTACATCCAAAGCTCTAAACTTACTTTGTTTTGTCATCCTAAAGCCTAAGCCTAGTTTAAGTTTAAACAGTAAAAATAGAATACTGATGGAATGTAACATATTGTGCGTTTAATTTGTGTTCAGGATGATCTTTATTTTCATTTTTTTTTTCTTTTGCGAATTGCTCTATTATTAAGCGGTAATTTCACCATTATATTTAAATTCATTTATCACATACACTTTTAATGTTTGCATACCTAATTAAAGGTACATTGTACATGGATCGCCTGTTTTATTGTAACAAGTTATTTTACGTACGTATCTACAATTTATGCACATTGGTTTACTTTAGTTTAATTTAAAACTAAATTTTGGATACCAATATCATATTATTAATACAACCCTATTAAGAGTAGAACTAACAATGATCCAACAGCTAACAGGGTTCGAGTTGTCGGACGATGGGTAACAAGTTTTAAAAAACAGCTGTTACACTTTTGAAATCAAACTACGAAAATAGTCGCAGCACATAAGCTGTTATATAAAAGTTATTAAAGAGTTTTCACGAGCTTTTACGTATGTTTAGTGTTTATGTTTACATGCAAGAATGTCTTAACAAAAGTAACGATTAGTTAGCAAAACCATCCAGTTTTGGATTTTAGAAACTGGACTCAATTTCCTTTAAAAAATACCTAAGTAATATCACAATAACGTACTTTCCTCAAACAACAACATCCAAAAACGGACAACACACTTTCAATTTCACCAAAATATTAACACAAAAAAATACTTGTATTACCATAAAAAAACAAAGCCTATCGACAAAAAGGAATCACTTGATTATTCATGTATTCCCATCACTACGAAAGAGATCCCATTTCGAAATTCGAATTTTTCACGCGTTTTATTTTTTTTGTTCACTATCACTTTTTAACACTTTCGTGATCTAAGTGTTGATAGATCGTGCGCGCGCGCCACTGGCGTGGTTTGTCACACTACTGAGGGGTTAGACCGCACATCTAAACGAGGCTCCAGCTTGAAAGCTCTTTGGGCCTTTATGAAACTGTTTTTAAAATTGAGAGTATGATTTTTGAGATTTAAATTTCGACTCGTTCAAGACTTCGTGAGTCATCTTAACCCTTTTCAAGTTCCGTGAGTGTGATTTACGGCGAATGTTTAGCGTTGTATACAGTGAAAGTGTTAGTTCCATACTGCAACAGATAGAAGGTTGCTGAAAATATATGAGGGTTAATAATAATAGTGCCAATTGTAGGCCTAACTTGTAGACTAGATTAGTAGACCTTTTTATTTATTTTTTTATTTTTATATTTTGTTGAGTGCCTGTTACTTGTTGTCAGGCCTACACTGTCCTCCCATTATCAACACTGTAATTTGAAACATTGTAAAAGCCCCTTATTTTTAAAAGAGTAACCGTGGAGTTTCTTGCCGGCTCTCTCCATAGGAAACAACCAATTGGAACCGTGCACCTAGCTTCTGACGTTTCATAAGTGCCCATGTTGGTTTATGTGAAATAAAATATTTTGATTTTGATTTTGAAATTCCATTTTATTAAGAGTTTGTTCAAAGTACCATTGGTTTACCTAAAGGCTGATTTTTATATTGACAGATAACTTTAAAAATAATAAAATGTGACATGTATTTATTTTATTTAAAAAAAGTGTCAAGCCTCCATATTTTATTCCAAAACAAAATTGGAATAAGGTAAACTCATTTTCATAATGGAAAACCAAATAAAACTACAAATTAGATACGATACGACATTTCCTCAGTGTGGGTATACATTCAAATTCAAAGCACATCCACTCACACCCCAATCCACACGAATATTTTACTCCGTTTGGGAATCAAACCCACTATCCTTAGCGCACAAACCAACTTTCAGCCACTGCGCTATTCAAGTCATTTCAACTTAGCTATCGCCTGCCTATCGATTGAACAGATAGCAAGCGGCGACAAAGATGAATTAATTCTTTTGAATACTTGACTCATTGACTCAGAGCGGGTCTCAAATAAGAAATACTTTCACTTCGGTTTGAACAAGCTGCTGTCCGCAACTGCGGTGTGTGGTCGTACGATTTAGGTATCTTGTTGTATGTACTTTAGAAGAAAATTAATTTGTTATATTTTTTGCCAAGCATAGATTTTAATTCAATCTCTACGCGTGAATAAAGAACTAGAATATGTAAAAAAAATATAATGTACCCTATATGATATGTTTTAAAACTTCACGCAGCCGAAGTTGCGGGCTGAAGCTAGTGAAATATGGAACGATTTTGAACTTTGCGAAGCTTAATTTGCATTACAGAAAAAGGCTATCGCAGAACGTCGCGGTTCTGACAAAGCGAATCTCTTCAAAATCAAATCAAAATCAAAATATTTTATTTCACATAAACCAACATGGGCACTTATGAAACGTCAGAAGCTAGGTGCACGGTTCCAATTGATTGTTTCCTATGGAGAAGAGCCGGCAAGTAACTCCACGGTTACTCTTTTAAATATAAGGGGCTTTTACAATGTTTCAAATTACAGTGTTGATAGGTATGGGAGGACAGCGTAGGCCTGTGTCAACAAGTAACAGGTACTCAACAAAATATAAAAAGGTCTACAAATCTACAACAAAATATAAAAATATCTACAAATCTACAATAAAATTTAAAAAGGTCTACAAATCTACAATCTCGAAATCTCTACAAGTCTTAGTCGATGCCTCTATGGTTCCAGCATGAGAAGAGGCCTCTCCTCTTTAAGCTCTGGCCACACTGCGGCGAATACTCGCGAAAAGCGGAACGCGGCTGCGTTGTCCATATGCTAAGTCACGCGACGGGTTGTACACAAGCTCCATACGAGTTAGCACAATCGGCGCAATCGAATTCGTCCCGCATTCCGTGCGGGACGCGCTTCAGTTTGGCCAGAGCTGTACTGTCTCGTGGTGAGACAAATACCGGCTAGTATTATAGGAGAATTGACAGTTTGTTAAAAAAATGACACATACGAAATCACGCCAGCTTAAATATGAGTATTCACCAAACTTGCTTTGTAAAAACCGGCGTCAGAAACCAGTTGATTAAATATATACAAAAGAATAATCTATTATTAGTCCTAAGATCATTACAATTGTACATTTAATAGGCACCAATTACTTGACCATTATAAAAGTAAAAAAAAAAATTGGTACTAGCTCTAACAAATACTGCCTATACTCATGTCAAGCAGACAGGTCTATTGCAAAGTTAAATCTTAATTAATTTCTACCAATTATCGTTAGAAAGGAGTTATTATAAGTGAAGCCGCGGGTGACTAAGTGCTGTGCGAGTAAAGTAAGCCTAGGGCTACATGAACGAGCTAAGGCGATGATTTGTATTTGTAGGACATAAGGCTAGGTGCAGAGGAGGGCGAGCTTTTGTAGTGATTTGAGTTAGTAGAACATAAAGTAGTTGAGCGAGTTTTGAATGGTATTTATAAAACAAAAACCTGCAATACACAGCCTTATATCATAAGGCGGTGTAGGTATTGCAGCTACAAAAAAGTTTCGTGGTCCTTGGTGGATACCTTACGGTGCCAACGAAGCCAAGGGGATGTTGACCCAATCACACCCGCCGAACCTCAGGGGGAGGCAGTCAGTTGGACAGGTCCCAGAGCTAAGCGGCCTTGGGGAATCTCCTAATCGGCTCTGGTGACAGTTTTCCCTCAATAGCAACTCACCTAGTGTCTCTAGGGTGTGTCTACTCCCTTCGCACTAGACTGGCCAGGGCGCCGTTTTGCACAATAAGACTGGCGACGGATAACAAGCTTAGGGCTCACCATTAGGTACACATCTCCCTGTCTACACCCGACAGGGAGAGTCACACGTCCCCGGGCCAATCCACCCGAGCCGTTCCATATATTACAGAGCACGTCGACTTTTAGAAAAAGATCGGAACGGTTTCAGATTTGTACAGCGTCGTCCATGTGACAGCGTCTTTCTAAGAAATCGGTGACCTGTCACACAATAACGACTGTCCAAATACAGAGAGTCTTTTGACACCATAATGTCAAATACTGATGAAAATATCAGTTTTTCATGATGTTCTTTATACTATGCCGGGACCACTTTATTATGAAACCAAAGCTTTACGCTTGATGTTTCCTATACCCTTTCCCCTTTATTCATAAACGTTGCTTAAAGTTAAGAGACGTTTAAACGTCAAAAATGTATGGTTAAACATTCGCTAATCATTACTTAACTTTAAACAACGTTTATAAATAAACCCCATTATTTACAGGTTTGTCTTGAAACAGTTAGTTATAAAAAAAGGAAAAAACATTGCGATATTATTGGAGCTTCTTTTTCCCCAAATTTTTTTAGGATGATGCCTTTTTCGTAAGCTTAAGAATTTATTTATCATAAAAATGTAATTTAAAGATGAACGAATTGGCCAGATTTATCTTTAAACCCATACCCTTTTTTTTATATTTGTTGGAGTAAATTTAACATTTTTCCTCAACATTTTTAGGATGGGTTCTGTACCTTTGTCGCTTTGACAGTGTCCTCCCGTAGCAGCCATCGTTATCATTTATATTTGCAAATCATAATTAGTTATCCCCTGATGAAAATGAACGTTCCAATGAGCATAACCACTTTTGTGTCGTAGCCGGTCGCTAGTTGGATATTATTATCCCCAGCTTTGTTGTACTCATTTACCTGCGATGCTTGTGTATCGCAGATGTTAACCACTTACCAAGTGGCCTGTCTGCTTCAATCTTGTTAACTTCATCTTCAACAACTCAGTCTATCACAGTTCACTGCTGACACATAAGTCTTTCCCAGGATGCGCTACAATGCCCTGTCTTCCGTCTTCCACATCCAACCCGTCTCAGCCACCTTTTTAAGGTCGTTGGTCTATCTAACCCGGGGGCGTCCCACACTACGCTTGCCGATACGCCGCCTCCAAACCAGGTCTGGCTGTTTCTCTGTTTGCTCCCAATAACATAAAAAGTCCAAAAAGGGTTCAATCAACTCAGCCTATCGCAGTCCACTGCTGGACAAAGGCCTCTCCCTGGCTGCGCCACAACACCCTGTCCTCCGCCTTCCGCATCCAGTCTGTCCCAAAAAGGGTTAAATTCTAAATATAGCAGTACCTATATGTACTGCAATTGTTTTGCTTCTGAGTATTTCGTAAGAAAGTATTCAAAGGAGAGTGTAATTAAAAGTTATTTTACGAGCGGCTCGCCCCAGATCACGCAACAAATTGATTTTTGACCATATTTGTTTTTTTGTTTACTGTTGAATTGGATATAAACATAAATTATTCTTTCATTGCACTGTGATATGTAATTATTTTATTTTAGGTTAATTTTGGGGCGTCTCTGAATTTCAAGTTTTACACACACATAAACTCACGCCTTCTTCCAAGTTTGCATTTCAAGTTTCATTTTATTTATTTGTTGTTTTAACTACAAACTCGATGTGAATGTAAACTAACCACTTTTTTGTGTATCTGATTGTTTTTATTTAATTTACGTTTTCAATTACAATCGTATTTACAATTAAAATATAATAACCTAACCTGACTAAAAATATTAACAAACTATTATTTTTGTGTATTAAATCCCACTAATATTATAAATGTGAAAGTGAGGATGTTTGGATGTTTGTTACTCAATCACGCTAAAACGGCTGAACGGATTTGAATAAAATTTGGCACATGAATAGACTATGACCTGGATTATGACATAGGATACTTTTTATCCCGATATTCCCACCAGATCGAAATTTCTGCGGGTGAAACCGCGGGGCGCAGCTAGTAGAATATAAATACGGTAGAGGTAACTTTTCCTTGTGTTCAAATTCATATTTACGGAACTAGCTAAGTGCTTGTGCAACAATAATATGCAAAAATTTTGAAATAGTGATTCTTGTTCAGCACCCTAATTGCGTAACACACTATCCATCACAATCTGAATCATTTTGAAGCCTATTGTTAATCCATTGCTTCATAAATGTACGCAAAATTTGTCTGCTCAACAACGTAAATAACGCAATGAATGTTGTTGAACTGTCAAAATGAAACCCATTCCTCCTGCTAGTGTATTACGTAAGTATCCCTCTGGTAACATCACATTCAGCGGCAGTTGAACCGTGTAAATCAAGCTTTAAGGCTCCTTCAAACAAGCGCGACACGCGATGCGAATCGCGCGCGGCTCAAAGGCACCGCTCGTCGCGCGACTAGCGGCGCCTTTATGTCGCGCTGTCGTGTCGCACCTGTCTGCGGGAGCCTTTATACGTATAGGCAGTGTTGTATCGCGTCGTACAGAAGACTTCAACGCGTTCTAGCACACCCATATGTTCTCGAGCTATTTTTGAAGGCCATTTATTATTAAATGGCCCTTATGGGCATTCATCGTACTTGAATTAAACCCCGTGGTCATCATCATCATATGCATGCTTTTTCTCAACTGTGTTGGAGTCAGCTTCCAGTGTAACCAGACGTAGCTGAATACCATTATTTTACATGGAGCGACTGCCTATATCTGACCTAGACAACCCAGTTACTGGGTAAAGACTCCCACAGATAGGCGCGATGCGACAGCGCTACACAAAGGCGCCGCTCGTCGCGCGATACACGGTGCCTTTGTGTCGGGCGTCACGTCGCGCCAATGTGTACGAGCCTTAACACAATGCCTAAATTAACTCATTGATATCATATGATTTTATTTTAATGTTACAATCCCAATAATTTAGACTACTGCTAATATTTTGAGTAACCACAAATGGAAGATAGATTAAATTTATTCTCTGACACTAGCATTGGTGCCGCGACTGACAAATTACTCGTTAAGCTGACATCGCTGAGATTTGACAACATCACTAGCTTTATGTAATGTTGGGATATGCATCTGTCGATAAATACCAGGGCTGTGGGCGGGGAGATTATTCTGAATTGCTTATTGCTAAGATGAGAACGTGATACAGAAAAGGTATCAAAAGTATCAGGACCAAAAAAATATTTATTAACTGTTTTGAGACTTGTTTTTATCTGATAATTTTATGGCAGTTGTTTTTTATAGTGCCCAAATAAAATATTGTTTGCTTACATTTTTATTGAAAATCTGTTGTTAAGAGTTAAAGAACCCGACTTCTTTATTTGATAAGTACAAAAGCAGTAACAGCTATTCCCAAATATAATATCAAACTATCAACTAGAACAAACATAAAATCAATATCATCGATAAACTTCAATGATACCATCACTAATTTCACACGCAGTCTCAACAGCGGCGCCTTTGATCCTAATACGGTAGTGATGTGACACTATCGGTAATCTTAATCCTCGCCGCAAAGATGTAATTTAAATAACATCAGATTAATCTACGGTTACGATGACAACTTGCAATTGCGTTCAGTTTAATTTAAATACTGCTGCTTGACGCATACATGAAGGTTTTGAATATAGTTTTTTTTTGTTTAAATATATTTAGAGGTAACTAGATTAGAGGTGTGGCTATATTAGTTATAAGTCCAGGTTTCCTCACGATGTTACCCTTCACCGATGTCAGAGATGTCCAAAATAAACTTGGAAAGTACATATGAATGAAAATCACATTGGTACTTGCCTGGATTTGAAGCCACAATCACGTGCATGAGAGGCGAGGCCTGAACCACTGGGACATCACGACCTGTCAAAGTCAAATTATTAGTGTGATTTTTGGTGATACAGTAGGTCTTACATGGCTAGGTTATGGTAACTCAAAGAACTACCCACTAAGGCATACACTATTTAATAATATAAGAATTTAAAATCGATTTTACATACAAATTAACATTTCAATATTTAGAATACAATAATTTTTATAATAAACATTTAGATTACTATAGAGGTATGAGGAACAGGGTGTAAAGTTCACTCATACCTCCATAGAAAAGGGAGAATCCTCTGACCAGACGGGTGTCGTGTCTGGTGGCAACTGCCCAACAATTAAACTTGAGAAAACGCGACGCCCCCGCAAGGGAGCGTGGCGAGCGATGCCAGGGCGCTTTGTCCTCTGGCCGCAGCGTCATCTTTGGGACCCGAAAATACGGGCCCCTCGTCTATGCGCAACAGTGGCTTGCGGCATCATTTGGGTCCCAACAATTGATCTCGGGACATTGTATATATATGCTGGTTGCGCGATAAACTCTGCTTGCGCGATGCAGGATTTTACGTGACGTCAGAGTGACGCGTAGCTCTCACGTGGCGTTTGTATATGCCGCTATAATACAATTAATTATTCTAATAAATATTAAGAATACATTTAATAAGTCCAGTTTTTGAGTTTTCAAGCATAAATATATAATTATCATTTAGGTTATTACCTTTTTTCAGGAAGGAATTCGTCAATGGTATAGATAAATGGGATCCCTTCTTTTCGCATAATGTCCTTTGTCCTAATATACTTCGGCATAACGATTTTGGCACAATTTGTTTTGGCATAATAATACTTGGGCATAATTTTTTTAGGCATACATTTTATGTTGGCATAATCATCTTAAAGACTAATTTGTTTTGGCATAAACTTGATTCGCATAACGTTAGTAGGCCTAATGACTATTAGCATAATAATGTTGGTTAAAAATTGAATATGCTGTGCAACGAAAGTTAGTGACAGAACCGAATTGCTGCAAAACCGACTCCACGTAGTCTTGTTTGTCCTACCCCTAGAGTGTAATTTAAAATCGCGTAGGCACGCGTGGGGCCGCCGGAAGCCCGCAGCGCCGGAGCCGTGACAGAAACCCTGTCTGCTGCATGCTTGCTTCCATGCTGCATGCTTGCTTGTTTGCTGCATGCTTGCTTGCATGCTTGCTTGCATGCTTGCTTGCATGCTGTATGCTTGCTTGCTTCATGCTTCCTACAGCGAAAACAAAAACCCACAAAATTGTTCATAAAAAAGTTATGCTTTAGAACTTTATGCTTCATAAATTTATGCTTTAGAATATTATGCTTAATCATTATTATGGCTAGAGAAATTATGCTTAAAAAAATTATGCGTAAGCTGTTATGCGTAATTATATTATGCGAAAATATAATTATGCCAAACAAAATTATGCTAAGTTATATTAGGTCTTAACATTTTATGCAAATGGATAGGGAACCAGATAAATTGGTTCTCTATCCATTTGCATAAAATTTTAAGACGTAATATAACTTAGCATAATTTTGTTTGGCATTTTTAGTACACCGGTGTTTGCTTGCTTCCTCGACTTGTCGAAGGCATTTGACTTGGTTTGTTATGACCTGCTGTGGCAAAAACTGCAGCAAGCGGCAGTGCCAGACGAACTGATTCGTGTGTTCCAATACTGGTACAGCAATCAGGTCAGTGTTGTTCGATGGTCGGGGGCTTACTCAACCCCGTATAGATTGGAGTGCGGTGTGAGGCAAGGGGGGCTAACCTCACCGAAGCTCTTCAATTTATATATTAATGCACTGATAGAGAGGCTCAGCAGCATGCATGTCGGTTGCCATATTGGAGGTGTGTGCCTTAACAATATCAGCTACGCAGACGATATGGTGCTGCTGAGCGCCTCTGTCTGTGGAGTGGCAAAACTGATTAGCATTTGTGAAGAATATGCAAAAGAACATGGTTTGCTGTATAATACGAGCAAGAGTGAATGCATGGTCTTTCAGGCCAGGGGGAGTCCAAATTACTTACCAGCAATTAAGCTCAACGGATGCCCACTTAAAAGAGTTGACATGTTTAAATATCTTGGACATTTATTAACCTCTGACCTGAAAGATGATGCAGACATCGAAAGGGAACGTAGGGCGCTGTCTGATCGTGCAAATATGATCGCCCGCAGATTTGCTCGGTGCTCGAGGGACGTCAAAATAGCCCTGTTTAGGGCATTCTGTACGTCCTTTTATACTGGCAGTCTGTGGTTGGATTACACGCAGAAACAGTACGGAGCCCTACGTGTCCAGTATAACAATGCGTTCAGGGTGCTCTTGAGGCTGCCTCGCTTCTGTAGCGCGTCGGGGATGTTTGCCGAAGCTCGTGTGGATTGTTTCCACACAATCATGCGCAAACGGTGCACATCCCTGGTGCGTAGGATGCGGGGCAGCCGCAACAGTATCCTGAGCGCGTTTTCTGAACGTTTTGACTGTCAGTACGTGAACCACTGCTGTATGGTTCACGTCAAGACTAATGTTATAATTTTATTTTAAATCGTGAATCCAATTTAAATTTTCAAATGCCTATTTAATTTTGTAATATTTATTTTGTGATTTTTGTGCCTACTAACATAGTTTATAAGTTTCAATTGTTACTAACCATTATGGATCATTGTTTTCTGACAATAAATTATTATTATTATTATTATTATTATATTTTCGCATAATATAATTACGCATAACAGCTTACGCATAATTTTTTTAAGCATAATTTCTCTAACCATAATAATGATTAAGCATAATATTCTAAAGCATAAATTTATTAAGCATAAAGTTCTAAAGCATAACTTTGTTATGAACAATATTGTGGGTATTTTTTTCGCTGTAGGAAGCATGAAGCAAGCAAGCATACAGCATGCAAGCAAGCATGCAAGCAAGCATGCAAACAAGCATGCAGCAAACAAGCAAGCATGCAGCATGCAAGCAAGCATGCAGCATGCAGCAGGCAGGGTTTCTGTCACGGCTCCGGCGCTGCGGGCCTCCGGCGGCCCCACGCATGCTAATCGTCGCAGACGGCTTTCGCTCACCACCGCAGCTTCGGCTTGTTGGCCGGTTTCGCCGGCCAGCCTCAGCCGCGGCGGCTCCCGCGCAGCCGCCTGCTCCTCAGCCCGCGGGCCGCCTCGCCCCTACGCGCCTACGCGATTTTAAATTACACTCTAGGGGTAGGACAAACAAGACTACGTGGAGTCGGTTTTGCAGCAATTCGGTTCTGTCACTAACTTTTGTTGCACAGCATATTCAATTTTTAACCAACAATATTATGCTAATAGTCATTAGGCCTACTGACGTTATGCGAATCAAATTTATGCCAAAACAAATTAGTCTTTAAGATGATTATGCCAACATAAAATGTATGCCTAAAAAAATTATGCCGAAGTATTATTATGCCAAAACAAATTGTGCCAAAATCGTTATGCCGAAGTATATTAGGACAAAGAACATTATGCGAAAAGAAGGGATCCCAGATAAATTTTTCAATAAAAAAAATATATTGCCTCCGTTTAAATTTTGTCAAGTTTAAATCTTTAATGTCATTTGGTATTTAATTGAATGTTTTCGGAGCCATACACAGGATGCTTTTGTGCATAAGGGCGGTCTTTGAGGCTCTTAAACATAATTATTGACGATATTCTTGTCTTGTCGATCTATAGCGATGCTCTGAGGCTTTTTTAAACAATTCACTATTTTGCTTGACGAGCAATGTGGTCTCGTATATGTAAAGACAAGGTAATGTAAGTATTTTAAGAGATTTAAAATGCGGTATGCACTATGGGGTGGTATATTTATAACAGAAATAATTTACATCTGCTTAACCACTCATTTATTGGCGTTTAAACAACCCGTAACTTTAAGCAACGTTTATAAATACACCCTTATGTCGTAAGTTATGTGGTTTCACGAAAAGAAAGAAAGATTCAGTCAAGTGATACCGCGAGAGGATCGACGAGCTCAAGTCGCAAATTTTAAGAGTAAAGTAGTATAATACAAAACAAGTTAGAAAACCCACTTGTTTTCCAATTCGTTAATAGCTGTTTGTGTTTGATCTAGTGACAGTAAGTACTTTGCTCTATTTAATGTTCATTTATGGAACATAATTGAACTTATCTGATTGTATTGATTTGTGCCCGCTGTCAAATGCTACCATTGTATGGAAATCAATATAGGTAGGGATAATAAACGTAGCGGTTTTTAATGATTTTCAAGGGTTTACGATGTCAGTAAAACTTCAACGATTATCTTTGTTAGTTCAAAATAATCTGTCTTTTATATTCAGCAAAAAAAAATTCAGAGAAGTTAAGAAAACAGCAAACACATTATTTGTAGATTTAACAAAGCTTTTGACAAAGTTGAGCACTCGACTACGCAAATCTTTTCCTCCATCCCTGTGGTATCGACGTTTACTATTAGAATTTTGTACATAAATCATACAAAAAATACATTTTTAATAAATAAATAAAATACATAAAAATATAATTGAATACTGGTTTGAACATGAAAACATGACTAAACTACTTTCTGTTATTGGACGAGTGCCACAAGGTGGCATACTGTGTCCTATTCAACTTTGAGCAGTTTTTAATTGTGAAAACTAATATAAGTAATAAACGTAGGTGACTTTTTCCGGATATAGGTACATCACTAAAACTGTAAAGAAATAAAATAGAACAGAATAAATTATTTTCTGATGCTACAGCTGTTAACAAAAAAGAAGTTGGTCATAATAAAGAAAAGTGTCACTGCAACCTATCCCTTGGGTGTACAACAGTAAAAATATATCTCATGTTCCCAGCACGGCGGGCTGTGCTGGCGCTGCTACAGCAACTGCTGAGACCCTCAAGTAACCTTATGGGTAACTATGTGCTGTTTTGAGTTGTTTGGGGTTAAAATATTATAATATTAGAAACTATTACAATAATTAAAAAGATATTTGTTATTAAAATACTCGGATCATGCGGTCCGAGTGCGCGTCTTTTTTTTATTAAGGACTTACTCGCCGCCTAGTCGACACATCACGTGTTTTTTTTTTAATTTCGTTTTTATTCATATCGTTTTAAACTCATTGATCTGAATCAGTGAGTTTAAAACGATAATGAAGAAAATCGAATTTTTAGGGTTCCTTACCTCAAAAGGAAAAAAACGGAATCTTTATAGGATCACTTTATTGGTCACTGTCTGTCAGTCTGTCAAGACCTTTTTTCTCAGGCACGCATGGAGGCATGAAATTAAAATTAAATATGAAATACGTACGTCTACAGTCCCTTGGAGCTCCCAAAAAATCAAACTTATACGTCAACGCAATAAAAAATACGGCCATTTTTGCTACATATTTTGATAATCACAAATAAATCAAAACCCGGGTACTTCCCGTTGGCCAAGAATCATGAAATTTGGCAAGAAGTCTTACAACAGGTCTTACAGTACAAGTGAAGAAAAAAGTCCGAAAATCGTAAATTTGTACTTTTATCGCGTATTTTTTTTTGCGATTACAATCTTATATTTGCACTTGGAGAATTGACCGTGACGTATATCGATGTACGGGAGAATATTTTTTCAACTACCACAGTTAAATTTGTTCATGGGATAAATGCATCCCAAGCACGGAACCCTTCATTGTTCGTGGTCTGACACGCATGGTTTTTTTTTGACACACAATCTTGGGTTTATCTAGATCATCCTAATAGTCAGCTATATTCCTTTTAAGACCAGACTATGTTCAAGCACAGCGGGAACTTCTGAGTCGTACAAATGGCGTAAGCTAAGTATTTTTATAGGCGACTATTAAGTGTGGAGCAAAAAAGTCTTACTTAAGGCGATTTCCTTCACTGTAGCCCGCGAAATATAAATTTCACACGGTTTTTGAAAGAAAGAAAATACGTGTATTTGCGGTAAACATGACGCAAAGAAAAAAACACACAAACACAAAAAAGAATGAGTTGGGGGAAAATATACGTCGCATTTACGCAAAACGGCAATCACTCAGCATAATGCTACGACCCTATGCGAGATAGAAACCCAGCGCTACAAAATAAATAAAAAGAAACACGTAATCGCTCTCGTAATTATACCTGCTGAAAATCATCATATTTTTAGCAAATATTGAAATTGTCTTTTTAGCAGTAAAAATAATTTCGACAGCAATATTAATGTTTTCAATGATCATAATTTAGTATTTATTTTATCAATATTTGCAGCGTAATTAATTTTGATCAAGGCACAATGATAAACAGCGCTGCGATTTGCAAAAAACGTAAGAGATTTTGAATTTCGCGGGCTACTTTGACGGATCCCCCTTAAAGGCTGTGACTTAAACGCTAATCTTGATAGAATATCAACCACTAAAGGGCTAATGCTAGATGGAGATAAGCCTCTAAGTAAATAAAAGGTATAATTGACACAATTATCATGTTTAACCGACGGATCGGTAATATTTTAACATAACATCACGCTTGTTCCACGAAGAGGTATGCAGAGGTAAACACAGACACATTTACACCCGTTATATATAAGTGTAATTTGGGAGGAGATGAGCATATTGACATTAACTGTATATAAAATCACAATCCTGGGTGCTAGGAACCCCTTTTTATTTTATTTTTGGTTGGGAAATCATCAAATGAGCCCTCCCGCTCTGGGCGGAGCGGAAGGGCGTGTCAGACTCTTACTGACTAAAACCCACCCGTGTTCCTTCAGTTGCCTGTGCGCCAGGGCCACGGTAACTCTTTCGAACAATCCGCGACCCCGGCAGGCATCGGTCCTATCGGACCCCGTCAATGGTGCTGACGTCTCTTTGAGGCGCGCGTGGAACACGACGCGCCGTCGACCCGGGCCTGGTCCTTACCGGACGGCGAGCTGGTGCTAGGACCCCTACCACCTGCCGGGGCTGCGGATTGTTCGAAAGAGTTACCGTGGCCCTGGCGCACAGGCAACTGAAGGAACACGGGTGGGTTTTAGTCAGTAAGAGTCTGACACGCCCTTCCGCTCCGCCCAGAGCGGGAGAGGTCATTTGATGATATCCCAACCAAAAAAAAAAAAAAAAAGGACCCCTACCACAGTTTTACAATCTATAAAACTGTGCCCCTATGTTCAGAACTATGATCTGTTCCAAAAACATCTGATGAAAGTGTAAACAAACCCTGTACAGGTTTGATACTTACGCAAACAAAAATAATAAAGTAGGGCATGAGTACCTACCACATTTATCTGTATTAAGAAGGTTTCAACTTTCTCATCAATTTTTTACTAACAAGCTTATACAAAAATCATTTTATTCGCTCAGTGAGTATTTAGACTTCAAAGATTCACACTCAAATTTACATCTTACTATTATAATTTGACAAATACTTGACATTTTAAATTGAATAACTATTTTATTAGATTAATTTATTTAATTAATATAACAATAATTTTGCATGCTAGTTCTAGCGAATTGGTTTAGAAACTGTTTCAAAAAGTCGACCATCTGTATGTACTACAATTCTTGCAAATAAATTTCATTTCATTTCATCAATAATTGTCATCCACAGGTATGTTATCTGATCCATTTGTTTATTTACATTATCATCAGATACATTTGGCACACATAATAGGTTTGACAAGAGGTCAACGAGGCAGTAATACAGTAATAGTAATATCAGCAGAAAAAATAATGCTCTGAAATACTTATAGAATTATTCATCAGACCTGCAGGAAATTAGCTGATCTTTTCGTGTATGGAATGAAAACGGGCTGAAGTTAACATATAAAATATAAAAATAAATGGCTTAAATAATATATTCTGGTTTTCCCAAAACAAGTATTGTTGTTCGTTATTACTGCAGACGGGATTTCTAAAAGGGTTTTTGTATAATTTATCCTTGACATTTTGAATCAAAGAAAAACAAACAAAATTGCACAACGTATCAATTTTGTTGTATATTTTTTTAGTTTACTTTTAAACCTTTGTAGGTATTGATTAGATATTTAAATCACAATGAAAAGTTCTATTGTGAACGCAACGTAAACTCAAGTCTATCTCCCATGGTGGTATTATATGCAGAAACTACAGAAGGCCACATGCTGCGATACTTACAAGTCCTTTGCACATCTACTTTTCGTCGGAGGCTCTCCAAAGAATGTTTTACGAAGATACAGAGAATTTATTAACTGTGTTAAAGTAAATATTATGTATACTCACCTACGATAAGTATATATCAAATTTAGAAACTAAGAGTTAAGCTATTCAACACAAGTATAATTTATTTGTCTATTGTCAACTTTTAGATTATTTTATTAATTTTATGACTATTTTAGCACTTTTCGCCTGAAACACAGGATTACCTACTTCAGGCACGTAAATCTTAGGAATATAATTTACATTTAAGCAAAACTGTACAATTTTTTATATCTTGTAATTTTATGAATAAATACTATTATTATTAATATTATTATATTATTTATCATCCGCGGAAGTACCGAATATATAAAAGATATCTATAGGAGGTGGTGATAACTTACTGGCCATCAGCAGGACTGCATTTTTTTTGCTGTCAACTAACACAAAGAAATCTACCTGCCCGTTTTGAATGACATCACTTTTAAGGTCAATGTTCATTCCCTATGCGGTTCCAATTTTTTTATTTAAGTAAGAAATGATGGTAATAACAAACAATCACGTTATCTTATTCTACCTGCCTCCGTATAAAAATCACATTTCTATTAAAAACTTGGTATACCAAGGTACTAGGAACCCAGCGCGCAGCGGGGGTACTCCGTTATTCTTTAATTATAAATCATTAAGGACTTGTAATGATGTACCGATACCCGACGCTAGATGAATGCGGTCTGCTATGTTCATAAATATTACTAAGATAGGAAATACTGTTACCGAAGTAAGGGTATCGGTATTAAACAGTAATTGAACTGTTGAGAAGATGATATTAAGTATGTACGTGGGAGAAAATTATGATGGCAGTTGCTGCTTGGTGAATATTTGTAGTTGTCTGCATTTCTTTAGACTGGAAGTTGACCACAACATAGGAAAGAATAGGATGATTAAGATGATTAGAAAATACTGCTAAAGGACTTCCTTCTTGGTGTTTCTATTTATCTATCTTACCGGAAGTAGACCACGACATAGTTGAGAAAAGATAGGGAAAAAATTAGTGTTGAGAGACTTGGGGCTCAAGCATTCACGAGTCCTACCCTAGGTCACCCTCCTGGTATGTATAGCGACGGTCTATGAAAGGTAGGCTAGTAGCAGCTGGATGAACTAAACCAACCAAGCAGTACCATAAACTGATGATGACCACTCGAATGTCATAATTGTTGATTACATGGCTTATGTGATGTGCACCGAGTATTGCAAGTTATTTCAAACCCTCGAACAGATGGATTGATGGATTGAAACAAGCGACCGGGGTAGACTGGATGCGAAACACCGAGAACTGGGAGTTCTGATGAAACTTGGTAGAGGCCTATGTCGAACAGTGCACTTAACAAAGCAGAATTGGCCTGTGTTCCTCATGATGCAACCAGAGAACCAGAAAGTCTCCAGCAGAAGCAGTATTCGGGTTCTTCAGAAATGTTACTAAACAAGTAACCCAGTTTAAGTTAAAATTGCGGTTTGTTTGACAGTCATTCTGGAAATCCCACACAAAAAAATAAACAAATTAGAAAGTGAAATTCACATTCATACCCACAACTACACACCTAATATTAATTTATTTCAACTTGTAATATTCTTAATCGCTCGCCTGTATAATTACGCATAATTACCAACGTTTGATAAATGATTAATTACATGAACGGTTAAAATCGCTTCGTTTTGACAGTGAGGATCATGACCTCTGGTGGTGACGTCACTGAGACTAGACATATTTAGCTGGTTAGATTAGACGAGACTTTTCTCAATGTCTGGTAAGGATTTATGAAGAGTTAGCTTCAAAGTGTGCTGCCATATAGCAAATAATTAAATTAATGTTTTGTGTTTCGTAAGGATAATTGCTTTGCATAGGTAGTATTGTATAGAATCAAGTCTTCAAACTGAACAGACAGCTGTGCTGCTGCGGAGTTTGTTGCGCCACTTCTTCTCCACAGCTAAAGCACTAGGAAGTGGTGAAGGGCGGGCGTGCTGGGGGACTGTCTTAAGTAATTTAGACATTCAAAAAGTGCTGATTCTCAGCCTAGTTTGAGTCAGAGGATTAGGACCAAAATCGCCATTTTAACTGAGATGTGAAATGAAATTCGTAAATTTCCTCCCTTGGAAAAAATCTTTTACGCATTTATTTTTCATACCATTCTTTAAATGTTGTTTCTTACAAGCTAAGTTTTACCTTCAATAATATTTGGTAAAACTTCATACCTCTCTGATTCCACCAGCATTATGAGATTAACGAAGAAACAATTCACGATCAAACTACACTGGCGTGCAATAAAATCGACCCACCCCGTGCTCTTCGATTTGAAACAATGTAATTCAAGAAGTTTTACTAACAATAACCTAATATTAGGTCTTTACCTATGAAATTGCCGTTCTGCAGTACTGGCCATTTCAAATCAAAATAATTTTTGTTTGGCTATGAATTCTAATTTCAAATTAATTTTATTTTAAAAACATGGATTTTTTTTTCTAAAAGTAGTCATTTCTTTATTGATTAGTGTTACATTTTCATCGCATTTCAATCTTTTTCGTCATCATGGATACGTTAAAAATTCGAGTAATTATGGAATATGAGTACCGTCGTGGCAGCAACGCGGCACAAGCGGCACGCAACATCAACGACGTTTACGGAGCTAACTCTACAAACCAACGCACCACCTGTTATTGGTTTGCTCGCTTCCGTTCTGGAAATTTCGACCTGAAAAATGAACCTCGCGGTCCTCCGAAGACTTTGGTCGACAATGACGAATTAAAGGCGATTGTGGAAGCTGATGATACACAATCTACGGCTGAATTAGCAGCAGCTTTCGACGTTAGCGTCAAAACAATATTGGTCCATTTGCGTCAAATTGGCAAGGTAAAAAAGCTTGACAAATGGGTGCCCCACGAACTCAATGATCGCCAGCGCGAAATACGCGTCGAGACGTGCCTTGCACTGCTCAACAGACACACAAATGAAGGAATTTTGAACCGCATTGTTACCTGCGATGAAAAATGGATTCTGTTTGATAACCGTAAGCGCTCAGCAAGTTGGTTGGATCCTGGTTCAGCACCTAAACAATGCCCTAAACGAAAACTTACCCCTAGAAAAGTGATGGTCACTGTTTGGTGGTCTAGCGCCGGTGTGATTCATCACAGCTTCTTACCAAACGGGGTGAGCATTACTGCAGATGTGTACTGTGAAGAACTGAACACAATGATGGAGAAGCTGGCGCATCTCCAACCAGCATTGGTCAATCGCTCGTCTCCGCTGCTCCTGCACGACAACGCGCGACCTCATACTGCACAGCAGACGGTCTCCAAGTTGCAAGAACTGGGGTTGGAAGCTCTCCGTCATCCGCCCTACTCACCAGACCTTGCGCCTACAGACTACTACTTTTTCCAGAATTTGGATAACTTCTTGGCGGGAAAAAAATTTAATACCCGAGAGGCAGTACAAAATGCCTTTGAAGAATTTGTTGCCTCCCGTCCAGCTGATTTCTTTAAGAAGGGCATCAATAAACTGCCACTGCGATGGCAAAGATGCATTGATTGCATGGGTGATTACTTCGATTAATACAAATAAAAAATTCATGAAAAAAATTCGTTTAAATTTTTTCATACAAAACGGCAATTTCATAGGTAAAGACCTATTATATTGTATACTAAAACGTTCCTGAAAGTATGTACATTACGTTAGTTAAAGAATTATCAAAACGAATTTAGAAGTTTATGTAAAAATCACGAACTTACAAACATAGGGGTTCCAATAAAGAACCTCCTTTTTTTGAAGTCCGTTAAAAAATCAAGTTAAATTTTCATTAAACGAACAGAAATAAACAAAATTATTCTTTTGTCAATTTCATTGGCATAAAAAAGTCAAGCACTTTATCCGAGCAAAAGTGAGCGATGAGGACATCTGAAGAATTGAGTCGATCTTGTCAAGAATATTGCTTTTATCCAAATATAGTGTATGTGCAAATAGACTGTATCTTACCTACCTTCACATAATACAAATTAATAAATTATATTCATTATGATTCTTGAGATATCGTCTCTCAAATTGAAAGCACGGGGTGGGCCGACTTATTTGCACGCCAGTGTATTCCAACGGTAAATTAAAGGAATCCGGCTAACAGATAACTCAGATAGTTTGAAGAAGTAATTATAATATATTACTATGTCTTTACCTTGAGGGGCTCGTGGCTAAATGATAACACCAGCACTGGGCGATCGAAGGTTAAGCTATGCTTGCCGTGATCGATTCGTAGGTGGTTGATCCATTACATACCAAGACCCCCCCGTGCCTTGGAAAACACGTAAACCGTTGGTCAGGGCTGTCATTCGTAGATCTATGACACTCGTTACGGGTAGTTAGAAGTCCAAAAATCTGACAACCGATCTTACTAACGGGTACCCAACGTGTTACCCAGTAACTGAGTTGTGGAGGTCAGATAGTCAGTCGCTCCATGTAAAATGCTGTTAATCAACTGCATCCGGTTAGACAGGAAGCCTACCCCAAAATAGTTGGGAAAAGACACCGTAGATTGGTTGAACATGTCTTCACCTTCTCGTAAGTAATTGGTTCCAAATCTAAGGCCTTTCTTATCACCATTTACACCCACTTACGGTTATACCCTTATAAGAAAGTAAAGGAACTAAATAATTACTTTTAATTTAATTAGGTTTTTTCCCTCGCTCGATCGTAAAGTATACGAAGACGCTTCAACGCGAGAGCGCCGCTTGCATAATTAAACACGACATCATAAAAAACCCAATCAGGGTTGCAAGAGTAAAAAGTGAACATCTTTGTCTTTATAAGTTTAATTAATTGTAATTAGTAGCAGAAGTTGTATCTTTATATTTTTATTATGATTTTTTGAATATTTGGGATTTTATGAGTTCCGTGTTCGACTAAGAAGGGAATTTTTATGTATTCGCATAAGTTCTTTTTGGAAGGTAGTTATTTTTGATGTTGTTATTTAGGTTATACAATTTTTATGTTCATTTTAAGATTTATTATGAGCATAAATTCTCATGAATAGCTACTTACCATTTTACGATTATTGTGAATGAAATAACAAGTACAAAAGTAACTTATCAGTATTATTTGTTGTAATGCAGACCTTTATAAAATAAACTGACCAATATAATAACTTTAAAATATAAAATTCCAATCGCAATAAAAAGCAAGACTTAGTTCAACATTTCGCCGACAGAGGCATTGCCCGTCTTATCAAGTTTTCTCATCAGTCATTTAAAACCATATCATCTGTTTCGCATAAAATATAAATAAAAGTCCAATTTATTGCTAAGACTTCAGGAAAGGGAATTACCGATAATGTCTAAAAATGCGAGGACTAAGTTAACATTTTTGCAGATTTTAGTACTGCTACTTGCTAATAGATGACGCAGATTTAAATGCTCATCATTTCTTTAGGTATTTTTTGCTCCTCTCACTAGCATTACGGTTAATGGCTTCATGACATAAACAAAGTTGAAGTCTATGATGTTATTTTCGAGATTGTTTGCATTAAATAGAATAATTATTATTTTCTTAAATGGGAAAATTGATTTATATACCCGCTTCGGATAAATAAATTCATATTTGTAAACTGAAACTTTACCATAATAGCTGTAATCAATTATAAGTACTTACATTTAAAACCATACATCAAACAAACAGGATGTTTTTAAACAAACGCTCCATTACGATCCAAAAGGCAATAAACCTAACATAATGTACCGTATAATGTGACGCGTGTGGTCCGCCATCGATGACCATCGAGAGCATGTGTTATTGATGAGCTGTCGTTACGCTTTTTGTGTTAAGTTGGTTGTAGAACTTAAGGCTGAGACTGGTTATTATTCGGGCCACATTATGTATTTCCAAACATTTCTTTGTCGCGTTATATTCAAAACTCAAGAAAAAATAGGTACCTCTTTTTTTTGAGATGGGTTTGCTCTTGACTCTAGTCTATGTCAGAGGTGACAGAGACAAAGTCGACGATGGAGTGAACTTACCCAGAAGAAGCCAGTTCACTCACACCTTCGAGAATCGGAGCAAGCAATAGCGGGTAATTAAGTTCTGGACTTTGGCCTTGCCGATCTTATTATATTTTCTATATACAGGTTGACTGGATCTGGACCCGCCATAGCAAATTCGCATATAGAGGAGGTCATTTGCTAATTATTAGACCTTACTTTCCCTAGCTATTTTTTTTGTATTTTTTTTAAAGCGAACTATCTTATTTTTTAAACCTAGTTTGAGGGAAGTTCCGAGGCATTCAATCACCAATGCTTATGACTACAAACAAATAATAAAAAAACCACTAAACTAATGCAAAAAAAAGTTATGAATGCTTGAAGGTCAAATTTTGGAAAAATCTCAATAAAGTATAAAATTGACATATCTCCTAAACTATAAAACTTTAGCTGGGGCAAGTAAGGTTCAATAATTAGTAAATGACGTCCTCTATATGCGAATTTACTATGGTGGGTCCAGATCCAGTCACCCTGTATAAAGCTTTCTTTTATTATTATCGTGCTAAAGGGTATTTCTACACCATAGTTCACAATACAGGAGGAAGTCTGAATGAAACTGACTTGTGTTTGATTTTATATAGTATAGTCTTTATTAAATATTACTTTTTTTAACATTTAAAAAATACATTTTAACATCTATAAAAATATAGCTCTTAATTTCTACTAAAACATCTATGAAACATTATTTATTGTACTTAATTATTTATTTATTGCATTTTTTATTATATTACATTTGATTAAATACCAAACTTTCAATACTAATAGTAACAGTTTTTTCTTAATAACTTACAACGGAGCATTATTATATAGTAAATTATTACAAATTAAATAATAATACACAAGAGAATACATTCAAATTCATGTAAAATCCTCAAAATTACTGACTTAACAAGCTAGAATGGCTCTTTGAAGTCGATCAACCCAAAAGGAAAAGATTTTGCTACCACGCTTACCTACACACAAATCATTCGACGACTTGCAAGATTTCACACGAATTCAAAAGGACCCTTCTAATATTTTCCACATATTAAATTAGCTCCTTGTCAAATATTCAGTGGCAATCTCCTTCCAGTCAGTAGGGTCCACGTCTTCGGTTGGCTTCGACTTACGGATCTTCTTCAGCAGTTCCCAGCCATTGGCCTTCTCTGTTGATGAGACGTAGACGTTGTTGGGGTCCTGCTCTAGGGTGTAAGCTCCGAGGATCAGGCTCTGGACTAAACGGGCTGAGATCAGTGTCTGTAAAAAGAACAGAGAAAACTCAATCAAAACTAGTCTAATCTTTGTCGTTTTGTGTATCTGTGGAGAGTGTTGCTAGTTTCATATTTGTATAACACCTTAGGTTATATGTATTAGTAATATGTAATTGTTAGTTATTCAGAATGAATTAAAAAGTCTCAGAAATATACAACTAGTGCCATCTATAGGTCAGTAGTTGAACTAACAAGACAAGTAGTTTATTTCGAACCACTACTGCCATCTAATGACAAATACCAAAACTATCAAGAGCAATACTTTAATATTGACCAGTGCTGCCATCTTCTATCAAGTAAACAATTTCACACAAAAAACAAACGTATATTTTTCTTTTGTTTTTACCTTCAACAGCCTATATTCATCATCAGGCAAACGCCTATTCACGGTGTATCCAGCGAGGACATATCCTCCTACACGAGGGTATCCAGTGATTAACATCATGTAAGTCATCGTGATGGCCAGCTCGAACACGTAGTAGGAATACTGGATGTCACCGAAGTCTATGATGCCTGTGATGCGATAGTCGGTTTTGCTGTGGATTAAAATAAGCATGCTTTAAGAAAACAACAAAATATTGTTTATTGTTACTGTAGGTGGTCAACAAATAATGTTGGTCAAAATTTAAAAAAACAATCTACACCTGTAGGATGTAAATATAAGAAAATAAATAAAAAGAATATTCTAACATTGACAGGATGAACAGAAAACTAAAGGAACTATTCGTAATACAGGGAAATATAGAAATAAAAACGATTTAGTAAAAACCAAAGTTAGTAAAAGTCTAGGAAGTCTAGTCTAATCTAATAAAATTACTGTAACAGTAAAATTCACAGTATCCGTATATCCAACCATAGTTACCTACGCATAATAAATATTAATTATTCCATGTTCATGCATTGCATCAACGAAGATCCTTAGTAAATAGAGATTAGCGTTATATTACTGCATCCCCAAACCACATCAGTGCTGAGACAGTGTCGAAGCAGGCAGAATCACGTTTGAAGCCAAAAATAATTCAGTTTTGGGAGTGTACGCTCACCTCAATAATATTCCTTTAAGAACCTGAGTGCATACCTTCAACACTGAGGAATTCAGGGGCCTAAATTAAATGGTAAATAATATTTAGTAAAATGTAAACAACGCCATCTTTTGGCCAGTAGCAAACCAATTTATTTTTTTAAGAGTTTTTTTGTAGATCATATTAGGTAACGCCTGATTTTTATTTTATATACACATATAGGTGCAGTGTATAAACTGCTGTTATCTCAATGGTGTTTCATCATTTCAATCTCGTGATAAGATATTACAGGATGCCATTATCTTTGCAATAACGTGGAAAATAAACAAACCAACAATCTGATACGATAAAAAAGTTTTGAAATCACTAAAGTGAGTGTATCATCAAAGAACCAATGACAATAGATACACACATGACCAACTCACTGTCAGGTACTTGACACTCTAGGTTTACCAGAGTTTCCAAAGATTCTCAAAAGTCGAAATTGTTCAGCTCTTTGTGCAAATGCATTAATTGCGCAATCTGTGTAAGGTCATAGATATCTTGATAAAAACTGCTTTAAAAATAGAATCAGTGGTACGATGAAGAATTTTATTTGCAGCTATTACTTAATTTTCTACGACAGTACTGAAATGTTTGACCAGCATAGGCATAATCAGTTATTGATGTTCCCACTGCTGGAACACAGGCCTCCTCTCTGTGAGAGGGAGTGGGCCGTAATCCACCACGCGGGCGCAGTGCGGGTTGGTGGATGTCACAATATTCTTCTCCATACGAAACTACCATTTGGAAGGGGTAACTAGAATTATATTTTCTTGTAACTTTTGACGTTCAAAAGTGGCTATAGGTGTGTAATGAACTAATGACTTTGTTTTGATGTTGTGTTTTTTTTTGTTTTACGGACTGTTAATTCAAAAGTCGGTATTAGTAACTCTTTATATTGATAAAACTTCTTGAGAACGTAGGTACTAAGTAGATAACGGATAATAAGTTCTTGTAATACACTCACCTGCCCCCCGGCTTGAGTCCCACGAGCACATTCATCTCGTTCACATCTCCGTGGATGACTCCCTTCTCCAGCTCGTCGACACGAGGCACCACCGCGTACTTGAACTCTTCGATCACCTAACAATTAATTCGATTAATATAAGTAAGAAAGTACATGGCTGTAAGTTGCAAGTTTCCGGCAGGATAGAAGGATAAGGGAGTGAGCCAGCTAGAAAGAGTTTTAGTCAATACAATAAAAGCGAATAGGTCGACGCGGTATTGACTCGCGTCCTCCGACTTCGAACCGAAACGCGGCGAATGAGGTTTTTTTTCACTCTTAATCCCGTATTATAGAACCTCACTCAAGACTCAAGCATTACTTAAAATTAGTTTCAACCAATCAAATGGCTCTAAACTAGTTTTAAGTAATGCTTGAGTCGTGAGTGAGGTTCTGTAAGACGGGCCTAATTCTATGGACGTGAAGCGCTTCCTGACCCGCTCAAGCAAATTCCGAGTCGATACTGTGGTCACACTCTTGGAAAAGTAGACGACTGACAGAGCTAATTAATTGAAAGATGGCGTGTTATAAATTGAAATGAAAGAGAGTATTCGAGCAATTCCAGAGGGAGAATGCTCAAAAACAAAATTCTAGTGCCCTTTCTCTTAAAATACTCCTCCTTATCCTATCCTGGAGAATAAACATCTTCTAAGAGAGATTTATCCAACAATATACCTACTTCAATAGTAGCCACTTAAGTGTTACAACATAGCCCTACCTCACTATTGAGATTATAACTGTAAATAATCCCCGATAAACATCATATAATGGACGTCATTATGAACTATAACGAATGCACCGCTTGACTAACAATGCAGCGGCTGCACGTTATTCAAGCCTATATACATACCTACTATAATTCTAACTATCTTAATCCTAACTGCGAAAGTAAGTTTGTTTGTTTGTTTGTTACCTTTTCACGCCTAAACGGCTGAACCGATTGAAACTTTGCATATACGTTGTCAGGTGTACAGAAACGGACATAGGGTATATTTTAACCCGAAAAAATTACTGTTCCCGAGGAAAACAACAATAACCTTCTTATGATAATAGATGTCGCCACGTGTCTTTCGAATCATGATTGAATTATATTATTAAAGAAAGTTTAGTGGTGTGTTAGGAGCCTTTTTATTATTTAAGTATTATTACTTTTTATTATTTATTTTTTATTTAAGTATCTAATACATTTCTTGAGTCTAGAGTGTCGATAGATCGGTTTTTCATCCTCCTAACTATAATTCCCCGAACAACCCGAATTGATTGTCAAATTCTAAATTAACGCGAGCGCAGCCGCGGACAAAAGCTAGTAGTAACATAAACTTGGACACATAAATTGTTTTAATAGGCTAGACCTAGCTCCACGGATTAGGCATTACTTACAGCGTTTAAATATAAACTTGACACACACATGATGCCTTTTATGTTAAAATGTAATTATTGTAAAAACTAGGCTACTAATAACTAATAAAGACATGTTTGGCCTAGCGGTTTATGAACTAGGCTCAGGATACTTAAAAAGCTTTCATTGGACTTTCCAATGTCATAGCTAAAATCACTGACTTACAGTGAAGACCCCTAGTGGGATATAAAGATGTCCGTAGGTGTGTCCGTGGCATCATGGCGGACCCTATCAGAATACCAGCGCTGCGGTACTTATTTTTTTAAATATCGCAGCAGTATGCTGAGATATGAGCCTTTTTGGCCTCGCACAGGTCTTTCATTTTTTTTTTTACTTGTTAGTTGTTGTTAATTTTGTTAGTTTTAAATGCTCCTTTTTTATTATTATGTTTATTTTTACTCTTTGTGTTTCCTGTGCGTGTCCCAAATTAAATATTTTTCTTTCTTTCTTTCTGAAGAAAATAATCATATTGTGGAGGACCCTGAACAAGTAATGATCTGCAATCGTACACACAGAGCTTAACATCATCATGCGGTGACTTGAATTTAAAACTTGGAAAAAAAAGACCTGGAAATTAATGGAAATGAATGGAATGGAGTTGGTCAGTGCTCATTTTTGGTCCCACTGGACATTTATGGCACACACACATAACATAAATATTATATATATCACACCTATATTCCCCAAAGTCACACCACCCACATTTCCCTATAATAGGGAGCGAGCTTATTGCCGTCCACCGGGCACAAATCCAGACTCCGGGCTGCTACTGAGAAATTGTAGATGGAAAAACCCAATAACAATTTGCCCGACCCGGGAATCGAACCCAGAACCTCATAGTCAGCAGCAGCGATTACGACCAACTTGGCACGTCTCCTAAAAACTTCACCTATAAGAGTTGTAACAGAACACCTTCGTGGAGTAAATATATATGTAGTATAAAGACTTTGTGTCAAGCATTTGCAAACCCCGGAACTTACACTACTGTCACCTTTCCGTAAAATTCTAGACAAAAACTTTCTGATCAGCTATTGTTTCTTACCTCCTCAGCCAGGTCAAGTTTATCCGCATCCTTGATGACGTACTTGAACTTCTCCAGATCAGGCACCTTCGTCAACATCCACATGTGCTCCCGCGCGACCAGCCCTGAGTGGTTGAAGTTCTGCAGACAAAACAATAGTTAAAAGACCGATCATTTATTTAAACAGAAGAGTCATCAGTTTCAAAAACAATATTCTATTATATTTATTGCATCGACTCGTAAGGATTAAGTAGAAAAAATATCTAAATCAAATCATTACGCTATGGGTTGTACAAATGAGGTGATACAGTAACAAATTTCTTTGATTAAATGTTATATGATTTTATTTCTGTAAGTAAGTTTGTAGGTTTTTAAGTGTGGTTTGTTTGGTTTGTACAAGTGTTTGTACAAACACTTTATGCCTTAAAACTATCATTACAGATCTTAACCTAATGCGATAGCCAAGTCACACACACAAAATTTAAAATTAAAGCACAAAATACAACACTAGACCATAAAGATCATTGTTTGTAACTTAGTGTAAACAATAGTACTTTCGAAAATTAAATATTTTAAACACTAGATGAAGTCGGCGTTTCTTATCTGACTACTCTGAGGAGAAAGGCCGAAACAAACTCAGAGGTCACAGTCTCTTTTAGAGTCCAGACATAATCTTGGTCAGTTCATGTAGATTGATGTATGAAATGGTATTTTGAGGAAAGAACCACACAAATTGAGTGGACCTGTCCAGTCAGTGCACGCATTTGTCAGTAATCATGCAGCTCAACCCAGAACTTAAGGATCTCAACGACTCGACGAACAATACCAAAGAAAGTGATATGATAGGAAAATAACCTAATGCAAAAAAACTCTCAAGCGCTGAAGCGCCTTAAGTAGCTATACAGGTTGACTTTGAAAACATGCGACAAAATTTAAGGTGGTGTTCTACCCATCAATATGAACAACTTTTACTATGGGACCAACTTAGAATTCTCAAAAAAGAATTCGACCTACTTAAACAAAATGGTCCAATCGGGTATGTACCTTTATACAGGAAAATCGTTTTTTTTTTTGTGAATTCTAAGTTGGTCCCTTAGTAAAAGTTGTTCATATTGATGGGTAGAACACCACCTTAAATTTTGTCGCATGTTTTCAAAGTCAGGCTGTATAGAGTGACGTTCACTCTGATATTACTAAGAACCTGATATCCCACAGATGGTTTCATTGCTTTTTATTTAAATAGCCTACGAGTCATAAAGAAGTATGACCAGCACCCTAATTACGTAACACACTATCTATCACAATCTGAATTATTTTGAAGCATATTGCTAATGCATTGCTTCAGAAGTTCTAAACATTTTTCTGCTCAACAACGTAAATAACGCAATGAATGTTGTTGAACTGTCAAAATGAAACCCATTCCTACTGTTAGTGTGTTACGTAATTACCCCGCTGATGTATGAACGTAAACGACGCAAAAAGAGTATTTACATATCGTAGCAGGTGGAGTACTGTAGTTTCTGCCTACCCCCATGGGAAGAAGGCGTGAGTTTATGTATGTATGATAAAGAAATCGAAAACCGAAAACCTGAACTTATTCTTTTACAGGGACCTTTTTATAAGTCTGATCTGGCAATCCAGAACTTTATTTGAACAGACTGGATACCTTCGCAGTCCTATTTCCCATGAACTCTTAAGTCAAAAAAACCGTAACAAATCAGATTTTTCTGCTACAGAGGACACATTACCTATCATTACGTACGAATACATGTCACAGTGACTGTAACGAGGCTACAATACAAATTGTAAAAACCTTGGTCTGTCACATTAACTACTACAGTCAGGAATATGTAGGCAGGTATGTTGGGTACCATAGGTAGTTGGGTATTGTAGTAGAATCAATTGTTAATGAAACCTCTATGTGATCTCACCTTCATCAGCGTGGAAAAGGGCTTATTTTCATATTATACTTATCTTCTGACCTTTCATTATTATGGTCAAAGGGTTTAAAGAATTGGATGCTTAAAATTGAGGGTTTTATACTCTGACCAAGGTTGTCGCCAAGACGGAGCAGGGGGGCAGCTGCCCCCTTACAGATTCAAATAAAATTTGAGTAAAAACCTTTTTAAAAACAAACTTATAATGAATTAAAAAGTACTAACCATAGAACTTTAACATTTTCTTAAAAGCTAGGCGTATCTTAAAGTTTAAGAAGGACGTTCATGCCTCACGCTTTAAAGAAAACAAAAAGTTGTTTAAACAAAAGGTCTTTACTTATAATTTTATTACGTATTTTGTAGCATTAGAATAGTTTAAACATCTGTTCTACCACCTTCACTTGAAATGTACTTATAAAGGACAAATCTAACGAACACAAGCACGCCTTTACACATGTCATGGTGTGAAGCCAACTGAGTTGCACTATCAAATTTATGTCATACTTTATAAAGGGTTATCTTAAGGCGGTACCCTGAGCAAAATAACCTTGAGCATTCGTTCCCTCTTTGCCGCACCCCACCTCTACAATACTTCGCAAAACTTTAGTAGCGCCTTCTGGCGAACAACTTACGAATACAAGTACAATCCACAGTCCTTAGAATTCACAGACACGGCATTAAATAAAATAAAAATCTTTCTATGAATTAAAAAACGTTGCGCATAAATAATGTTGATTATGAATTCAGTGACTATATAGGTACTAACGTCCATGAATACTTTCAACTTTTGGAAGGAATAACGAAACGGCGATGCACTTCATGCGACTTTCTCTCTAACAAAAATTTCTTATAACAAAATAGGGGTCAAAATCAAAATTCAAGATGGCGCCTCCAAAAATTTGCAAATTTTTCGTCATGGGTGTCGTCTCCATGGTTTTCGAGGGACCTGACAACGATCATGGGGTTAAAATCAAAATTCAAGATGGCCCTATCTAGAAAAAGGTGATAGTTTTTTAGTTAACTGGTAGAAATCGACACGTAAGAAAAAAGCGGTATGCCTCCTCCATGCGACTTTCTCTCTCTCTCGCTGCTTCTTTCTATTATATACAAGTGTATGTGCGCGAGTATCGAGATTTGAGCAGACGAGCATTTTGTGCGGCCGGTTGTTTATCCTAAATACTAAACTAAACTTCGTTCCCGATGGGGGCACACGTTTTTATACACATAATATACAACTATTCATGGTGCTCTATAATAAACATTATGTGGTGTTTATTTTTTAGATTTAAGGTGTTATTCAGACAGTGATACAAGTATAAAAACTATAAATAAACAAAAAGTAAATTTTATTATCATTTATTATTTTAAAGTAGGTACCTTTATACAAATTATTCTTAATTTAACTATTTCCAGTTTACAAATCCCTAAATAGGTTTTCTCTTTCTGCAGCCTGATTCATGGATTTTTCTCTACATTTATGTAAAAAAACGTTTATCTCTTTATAATATTAGTATAGATCGCTATAATGTGTCTTATTTGTACAGAAGTGAGGATAAAAACCAGTGCGGCAATACCAGCCCGCGCCGCCGCCGCGGCTTTTAGAGATGAAAACACTTGCATAGGAAATTGATCTGTTTTGCTATATGAATAAGGTGCATAATCGTTTTTACGAAAAAAAAGTACTTGGAAGTTCAATTTTTTTTTGCACATACGATTGTGCTCCTTATTTATATGATGACATGGATCGATTTCCTATGCAAGTATTTTTGGTGTGTTCGGTTATGTTTAAGTACATAAATAGTAAAATAAAACTTTCACACAGAGGGTGTATAATAGACGGCACGGTTGGCGCAGTGGTTAAGCGATTGACTGCTGCGCTGCGTGTCGCGGGTTCGATTCCCGCACGGAACAAATATTTGTATGACCTACAAGTAGTTGTTCCGGGTCTGGCTGTTTGTGTATGTGAGTTTTAAATGTTTGTAAAAGCACCCACAATACAGGAGAAATTCCTAGTGTGGGGCAACGTCTTTTTTTTTTTAAAAGAAAAGAAAAGAAAGAAGAAAGAATAGGAATGTGCTACATTTTATGAAATGAAAGTTCTGTATAAGTCGCCAATTAAAATTTGTATGACATGTAATAAAATTGCACTTTAGCATGCTAAAAAGAAAAGGATTATATAAGTAGAATACTCACTCATTATTGCTTATTTCCATCGGTTGTATAAAAATAACCAAAGTGATGCACCTCTAATAGATACTTCTAATCTATTAGAGGTGCATCACTTTGGTTATTTTTAAGCTATTGCATAGCTTTTATCGCGGGCTTTGAGCGCGGCGACCGAATCAAGAAATTCCGTAACGAAAATAAAACCTAACAACCCCCACTCCGCCTACCATGTAGCTCGGCCGAGCGTTGGCTTAACGTGTATGTATATGGTACGACTGTACTTGAATTAATATCAAAGAAAAAAAAATACTGCATAAATAAAAAATAAATAAATAATTATAATTGCATAAGTTGTTAAAAAATGCTATGCAATAGCTTTACCGCGGCAGTCCCCGAGTGCCACACGTGTTTTTTTTTTTATCTAAAAAGATTATTTATTTTAAAATACACTGAAATCAATACAATATGACAAGCATTGAACCACGTAAGTACTGAATCAATGTGAATGTTCTTGTCTGTAGTTTCATAACTCTATGGCATAACACAAAAAAAAAAAACAAAGCAAACATTATACAAATATTACTATCTACGGATAATGTGACGTGTCACGTGATCGAGCGCTGACAAACGATACGTGTTTCACCCTCGAGACCTTTCGGCACACTGAATCCCGGTACGGGACGCATGTGAATACGCACAGATTTTAGTATAAAATCTTTATAAAATTAAATTTCAGTCTTTTGAAAAAAAAAAATGCTATAAAATGTTCTTTATTAAATTGTCTATCCATTAGTGTCAGTAGCAAAATTAAATAATGTTTACTTTACGAGGATAAGCATGAAATCGATATTTTTTTCTCATTTTTATGGTTTCGTTGAAAGGAGATTAATGAAGCATAGACTCCTTTAAAAAAAAAAAGCAATGGACAGTTTTGGAGTCATGATTATGTAGAAATTTAATGTATTTTTATTATTTGATATTTCTTTTTAAATAACAAGTTGATAGATCCTAAACACTGCACAAAAAGCGGCTTGCGCGGCGTTTTGCTCGGGGGGACGCCTTAAGTGAATGCGTTTACAAAAAATTGTGAGTGTGCTGTTGACCGCTGAGGAGATCTCAGGTATGGAGTCAATTTGGGTCAACAGACACGTCATGGTGTATGAATACGTATATAGAGGTATGAGGAACAGGGTGTAAAGTTCAATCACACCTCCATAGAAAAGGGGGGATCCTCCGACCAGACGGGTGTTGTGTCTGGTGGGCAACTAACCGACGTTTTGATGTCGGGTCGTTGTATATATGCTAATTGCGCGGTAAACTCTGCTTGCGCGATGCTGTATTTTGCGTGACATCAGTGTGAAGTGTAGCTCGCATGTGGCGATGTAGATACCGCTACACGTATTAAAAATTTTGTGTACGCTGTTGACCGTTTAGGAGTTCCCTCGTCTGGAGCCAACCCTGGGTGCAGCATTTAATTCACGGTGGACTTTAAAACGGGCTATTATTATTGAATGCGTATAATTATATAATTTTGTGTCTGTGCTGTTGACCGCTGAGGAGTTTCCTCGTCTGTCCAAAAATCCATCAATCTAAGCTCACTGGATACTGACCTCCGTAAACAAATTATCAGGATACCATAACGCTAAGGCACTAACCTGCAGCTTATTATCCAAGTTAGCAACAAACTCTCCGAGCTGGTAGAACAGCGCCTCAGACTTGGGAACTCCTTGCAGCAGGTCTCCTGGTACAAACTCTAACAGTCGCACAGCGTGCTGCTTGCCTCCGATTTTCTCGATTGAGTGAAAGTGGCCGTAGACGTTGCGGATGGGTTTTGGGCAGGTTATGGCACGGGTGGCTGTAAGAGAAAGATGTTGGAAGTGTAGAATAGAGAAGGTGAGCGATGTGATCGAAGACAGATATATAGAAATATTATACTATTTATTGTACACCCATAACATATTACAATTAGACCTTTGAGAGTTACACAGGGCCATCCAAAAGGGAAGGTTCAAAGGGTGGATCCTCTAACCAGATGGATGATATTGCTTGGTAAGTAATTCATTACAGGTGTCTCGGGTCATTGTTGGAGGAAACTACAGGCTTGTTCATGTCAAATGCCCTTCTATTTTAACTAACATAACAGCATAATACACCCGTACTTTCCAAAATGATGGCCAGAGGTGTGAAGTTTTTCTACAAATCCAGACTCCAGGCAAATACCGATTTAACTTTCTACTGACATTAACCAAAATCAAAATATTTTATTTGACATAAACCTACATGGGCACTAAACGTCAGAAGCTAGGTGCACGGTTCCAATTGGTTGTTTCCTATGGAGAAGAGCCGGCAAAAAACTTCACGGTTACTCTTTTAAAAATAATTGGCATTTACAATGTTTTCTAATAACAATGTATATAGGTATGAGAGGACAGTGTAGACCTGTCAACAAGTACGTATCAGGTACGTAACTTAGTTGAAAATATTCAACAAATCTACAGTCTACGAGTACAAGGCATACAACGTTCTTACATTCACAAAATATAAAAGAATCTATATAAAAGATAAAATAAAATAGTAACAGCACCTTACCTCTCCAGGGATTGAACCTATGAAGTAACCCACGCTCAACAGTTGCGACTAGAAGGTAACCCGCCTCAAACAGGCTAGAAATCTCAACAAACTATTCAAACAGAAAAACTCACCCAAAAAATTCATAATCTCATTCTGAGCTTCAACTACACCAACATTCTGCGAGTCCATGGAGTTCATAATCTTCAGCACATACCCATATTCACTGTGCGTCGTGATCAGTGGGTTCTTCACGTTGGGATCTTCGACAATTTTGTAGTTCTTATCATCATAGCCGTTTAGCTCTGTCAACTCTAGTACTACGATCCCGTAGAGGCGTTCCGCTAGGAGTTTGACCCCTTCATGGTCGATCGATGGTCGGATCACCGCGCCTGGTTCTAGTGTGTTTGTCGCCATATTTCTGGGGGAAGAAAAGTGATTGAATGTTTGTTTGGGGAGCTAGCTAAGCAACCAGGGTTGATCGATCGGAGAGACTAATGTAAGCTAGATCTATTTAAACAATATTAAGGTACTAATCGAAAGTCACGACATTTCTGGAGATAATAATTAACATTTCGATTTTGTTTTATATACTATGTACCAAAATTGTACCTTTTTGAGAGAAGTACATGGCTTGTGTTTAAACATCTACCAGAAAAGTACCTATTTTACTACTAGAAAATTCGAAATACTCACCAAGTTTATTTTCTACTTCTAGGTGGTTTAAAAAAAATAACCACGAAGGGGATGGCTGGGTCTGAAAGACCTCGCCATCCCCTTCTAATCTAACCTGTCCGAGTCGGGGTGCCCCAAGTCCCGAGTTCGCTTCGCTCGCTCTTGCATTCTATCCCACCCTTGCATTTTGAAGCAAACTTATTTTTGGTGAGCAACTTAAACAGGATTTGGTGAGCATTTATCCATTTTGGTAGGCAAAAAGAATATAAATACAACACGTACAATTATTCTGATGTGTGTATAATTATTTTGGAACTTAAAACGTTGTTCTTTGGGCACCTCGGTATAGAGTGGGTTTATTTTATTTAAAGTTAACATATTTTACTGGGTACTTAGTCTTAGGGTCTAAAATTTATTTTGGTGAGCATTTAAATTGTAACAGAAGTAAAATTACTCTTACTATTTCCGGATGTTCCTTTTATTTTTGGTACGTAAGTAGATACTTGTTATTTAACTTATTTTTATACAATAATGTCATAATAAACCAGTGTTTATCAATAACCTTTTGATCAGTGTCCCAAAAACCACGGGTTGTATGACACATTTGGCCGGTTTGAAACATAGTGTCGCAATTTTTAAAAGTCCTTTGTTAGTAATTTTTCCTATTTTCAAGGTTATAGCTCTTTTCCCATTTGCCATAGCTGACCCAATTATGCTGTGACCTTATTAATGTAAAATATATATATTGTGTTTCTGTGACCTTAGCAACCATGTAGGACTGTGACAATAATGATAGTTCATGTCATGTCCTGAATTCATGATGCAGGGGTTAACAACACCTTTCTAGGTTGCCGCAGAACCACACATTGTTATTCTGAATTGTATTAAGATGAGAGGCGATGTGGCCGTAACCTATGGCTTTGTCTCGTTTCATACGTTTGCTAGTAGAAATGACTAGTGCTAGATTTCAGGAGTTAGATAAATCAGATGACACAATGGACGGCTAGATCTGTACCTATCTATCAAACCCAAATGCAAATCCAAACTGAATATTTTAAGTAGTATAGGTGTGTCTTCAACCACCAGTTTTGTGAAAGTCTACTGAATTAATATTGAATTTGGTTGTCTGTCTCTCTGTTGTTATTTCTACGAACCAATCATAGTAGCTAAAATGAATTGACCCGAACACAAAATTTTTCAGAGACTTGAACTAGAAATTTTCTGTCAGTTTGTCCGTAGGTATGTATTTTACAGCTAACCAGACTAATTTTGCTATTTTAAACAGAAGCAACTCGGTACCTAGAGAACAATAGAAACTTTTCATACGGTAAAATATAATTTCAAGCGTATAAAACCGCGAGCTCAGCTAGTCTTTTTACAAAAAAGAACGGATAAAAAACCATTGTAGGATTTTTTTTTTACTTATCAGACAATGCAGCTGTTATCCGTAACAAGTCAATAAAAGGATCAGATAGTTAATGGAGTCAACAGTAACGTTTATAATGATTGACTTTATTGACTCGGCTATAAATACTTCGCGACGGTGGCGCCGCCCGCGGCCGCGTGCCTCAACTAACGTCACATGATTGCCGGTGTCACGCTCTTGTATCTTGTAATATTTCTTAGAAATTAAGTACTCATTTTTTGTTTGTTTTGTGATAGAATTCGGGTTTAAATGGTGAAATATTCATGGAATAGGTATATTCCTACCTATGTTAATTTTGATATGTTATCCTATAGATTTAAGGGGTTGTTCTGGCATCCCATGTATGTTTTTTCTGTAAAGTTTTTTTTTTCTAAATAGGAATATGTTCTTATTTGACTATAATTAAAATCCGATAAAGAAGGGACCTATTTTCAAATTATTACACACAATGGTTGGTTTAAGTTGTATCTACCTATTGCTGGTTGAAAATAATATCCATTAAATTAAATGGAATGGAATTAAATTATGAGATATTTCTACATAACAGGTAGGACATAATTATTATGTCACTTTTGTAATAATTACGTTAAATTGTCGACCGTTTACATAACTAGACCGATGCTCAAATTAATCAGAAACTTGACTCAAATTATAAAATTACGACCTTAAGAAACGAAAATAAAACACTTCTAAAGTAACTTTACCAACGTAATAAAAAGTTTCAATAAAAACGAATTAAACTGAGATTAATCAATAAAAATAATACCAACGAAAACACTTAAAAAATCACTCAAAAATAAAAAAGCACACGAAGAAAAAAAATAGAAAAAAACCACAACCAAAATTATTTCAAAACTTGTTGGTGGTAAAAGCCAACAACAGCTCACCTCACGAGTTCACAAGTGGCCACCGCTGTCAACAGTCAACAACTGAGCCGAGATGAGCATACAATGTACTGTAGGTACCACTGATAACGCCAGACGAGTCGGTATTGCGTGTGACTGTCGCTATTGCTATCAAAATTGTGTGTAAACTACTGTGACTCATTTGAAAAATATATAATGTACTAGGATCGTTTTAAAGGAAGATTATAATATGTAGGTAGCTCAGTATATCAAATTAGTTTTTTAGGATTCCGTACCCAAAGGGCAAAACGGGACCCTATTACTAAGACTCCGCTGTCCGTCCGTCTGTCACCAGGCTGCATCTCATGAACCGTGATAGTTAGACAGTTGAAATTTTCACAGATGATGTATTTCTGTTGCCGCTATAACAAAAAATACTAAAAAACAGTATAAAATAAATATTTAAGGGGGCTCAAATACAACAGACATGATTTTTTGCCGTTTTTATAGATAATGGTACGGAACCCTTCGTGCGCGAGTCCGACTCGCACTTGGCCGGTTTTTTTATTATGGACCTAATAGAATGAGAGCTGGTATAAGTAAAAAAAAAAAATAGTTAAGTTCGGCGAAACTAATGCTCAATCGACCCATGTCCCGTACCTTCTACAGATAAAATAAAATAAAAAGGGGTTAGTTGGGACTTTGGGAATTGCTTACTTTTGGTATTTACCGAAAAAAAATCAGCTGTTCCATAATACTAAGTATGCGAACATAAATGAATGAAGCAGCTGATTGTATTTTCACGAACCTAATAGTTGTTTCTAATGATGTGTTTAATGACCCCTTGTTGAGTTTTCAGTTATTTCAATTACACCATGTTCAATTTCTTTTTTGTGACCGTTACTTATATTTTTATTTTGCCAAATATTCATTACTAGTTAAAACTAAAATGTATAGGTACATTTTTCAAAATTAAATATCTATAATATTATTATTATATATCTTTAATATTAATTAAAGAGATAATTGATCATCAAAAAATTCGTCCGCACCGCTGTCAATAGGAAAGTGCCCAAAAGGTTGGTAGTATTGCCACGTCGGATGGCAATGCGAATTCCTTGGTCTTAGGCCAAAATAGGCCAGCCCTCTGGTCTCATGTAAAGTCGACCAACCGCTTGGCGATATCTCGCAATACTCGATGAGCCCTCGAACCCCACGAGGGCCGGGGGGTCCGAGTGCTTCAACCCCAAACGGCTCAAACATATAGCCCCCAATAAGGTTGTTATATTTGCGCCGTTTGAGATTTTCTGCACCTGCAGCAGTCGCCACAGCACAGCCCAACGTGCTAGGAAAATGGGATGGCGTGAGGGTGTCGACATATGTTGCATCCCACACTGAAGGCCTTCTCAACGTCCAAGGCATTATGGTCATTCCGTCTGGCCTTTTCCCATCGACACGTGCTATTAGGTTCTGCAACAGCTCGTTGTTTATATTTATATTGTTACAAATATTAAAAAATAACTATAATTGATCACTTTAACCAACCTTTAATGTGACCAACCAATCTATTTTCAATAAGCAGCCCCGGATTTAAGGGGGCAAACCAGGGCCCATGCCCCGGGCGCCACCTTCAGGAGGTGCTAAATTCAAGCGTGGCAAACAAGTGCACCCCTCAGCGCAGCGCAACTCTGCGATAAGTGAGATGCGCAGCACTTATTATCTTTCTCTGCGGGTGGCACACTGAGGAAATCAATACGTGATTAGCGTAGGCATAGATCGTCAAACGGTGTGAGCGGGTTGCGGGCAGAGCAGTTGAATTTTGCCAGGAACTCTCCGTTTTTAAAGCACATGCTCCACTTTTATTTGGCGATATAAAAAGTTAAGCTTTCCATCTCTTGCAACTGATCTATGCCGTGGCGAACCTGAGGAGGATGAGCGCCTCTGTCACCTCTGTGGCCAAAAATTTAGGAACAAATCCTTTATTTTAGAAAATTTACTTCGCTTAGCGGGGGCGCCGGGCGTCCCGCCCTTTTCGACGCCTTTATGTGCACAGGCGATACAATTATTTTTTTAAATTTTACCACAGCGCTGGCGCAGCTGTTGGATTGGAGCATTATCGATCGATAAAATTTTACTAATATGTTTCTGGCAAAATATTCGAGCTCGCTTTGCTCGCTCTTACAGCCTAGCGACTCTTAATTCTTAAAACTTTTCGGACGTAAAAAATCTAATTTATCTAACTTAAATCTAAAATATAAGTGCTAAAAATATAAGTGCTATATATTGTGCTAAAAATATAAGTGCTCGTGCGTCTTAATTGGTGTTAAGCTTTTCTAAATAAGTCGGGTGTAATCTTAGCAATCGAAAATCATGACAATCAGAATTATTATGAAAAGGCCAACGATTTTTTGCAGAAAAAAGGCTCAGAGAGTAAAATTTTTATTCTAATCTTCTGATAATAATAAAGCTGAAGAGTTTTATTTTCTTTGATCGCGCTTATCTCTGGAACTAGCAGTCGGATTTGAAAAAATCTTTTTGCATTTGATAGCCTAATTTTCGAGGAAGGTTACATGCTATTTAACATCACACTAAGACCCTTAGGAACCGAGCAGTAAGAAAAAAAATGCAGATAGAATGCTAAGCGAAAAGGAAGTAATATCGTGAGCGAGTGATGCGCAGCGACGCGGTGAGTCGGGGGCCTAAGTTTCACGCGGACGAAGTCACGTACAGAAGCTAGTATGCTATAATCTCACGATTTATTTCAAATATCCTGTCCTATCCTAAATAATTGTTCGACATATCCATGTGTATTTAAATAAATAAGGCTTCATGTAAAAGGTTAAAGGATTAGCGGAGCGGGGAACGGCAGACTGTAGTTTTTGCCTCGCTTCGAAAAAAATCTAGATCCGGATCCAGAATTGTTTATAGAACTCATTGACAGCCCCGGGGCTGTCAATAAGTATGTTTACACTCACCTGAAAACCAATGCAAATTAATTTCATAGCATCCAATCTCTATTCGCACATGTAATAGGCACCGTCTGTGTCGCTATCTGCCGCCGTTCGTGACTCTGCGTTTGACAGATTACAAGACTACGGCTACTCTAACAATATTATTTCAGGTATGTACCTATGTGTTGTTTATCTAAATAATATTACGTGCGTAACGATAGGCACAGGTGAAATTGGTACTTTATAAGAAAAAAAAAATAGCTAGGCAATATTAAAAAAGGACACAGTCCTCCTCTTTGTAAGCGGGAGTGAGCTATCCAGCACGCGGGCACAGTGCGGGTTGGTAGCTGTCACACGTCTTAGATTTTTTAGTTCTACGATATGCCGGTTTAAAAAAAGCAACTGCTCATTTTGTCTACATTGAAATATTTATACCTACTTATTTTGTTGTTTTTTTTTTAAATAAATATTGTACCAAAGTCAGAGCAAGATTAGTAGGTATCCTATTGTCTAGGGCTTCTTTAGGTACCTACTACTTAGAAGGACATAATTATAGTGACCTTATTGGTGATGTTTTTTAGAAAGGTCGGGTGCGTAGTACTCGCAACCGGCGTGCGTGTATGACCAGGAGCCCTACTCTCTAAGTCCTTCAACGAAGATACGGGTCCGTCGGAACGTAGTTCGAACATTCTGAGTGAACCCTACACCCGATTAATTAACATATTTGGACGGGCAAAAACACATCGGGAGTGGGGACAGCTGTCAAATAGTGGTTCATTCATTCTTAAGTCGGGCCTTAAACTCATCTTATGTCTTTAGGTTATACGGAGTAAAAATCACCCATAATTTTGGCTGAAACTACGGATTTCATGTTTACGGAGTAGACCTCCAGGCCCCTATAATAAGTACCACAAAACTTTACAATTACAATTTACAAGTTACAATTTGCAAAGTACATCTTACGAGGGCAACACTAAAAGCATCGGGAATGGAATATTTCCACTGTTCCTGTCATATTAAAATCTTTTTAATTGAAAACTCCTTGGTTTTAAAAATCGAATACCATTTATTTATTTAAAAAAAGATTGTCGGTCTTGTCACAAGGTTTTGACAAACTTGTTTAGTCGTTGAGAAAATGGAATTGACTCGAGAAAATTCAAGAGCGATGATTTATTATGACTTTCGAAGTGGTTTAACACAAAAACAGTGTGTTGACCGGATGATTTCAGCATTTGGTGATGAAGCCCCATCCAAAACCACAATTTATCGCTGGTTTTCTGAATTTCAACGTGGACGTGTCAATCACAGTGATGATCCCCGTCAAGGTCGTCCAAAAACTGCAGTCACCCAAGAAAACGTTGATGCTGTGTGTTAGCTGATTGAGGAAGATCGACATGTGACATACCGCGAAATTCAGGCAACTTTAAACATTGGCATGAGTCAAATACAAATAATCTTTCATGAACAATTAGGTGTAAAAAAGTTGTTTTCCCGATGGATACCGCATTCGCTCTGTGAAGAGCAAAAAGCGGCTCGCGTTACTTGGTGCGTCAGAACTCTCGAAAGATTCCACGCAGGATCCTCAAATGCTGTATACAACATCGTATCAGGTGACGAATCCTGGATATACGCGTATGAACCCGAAACAAAAAACCAGTCACGAGTTTGGGTGTTCGAAAATGAGTTAAAGCCAACAAAAATTGTTCGTTCACGGAGTGTTGCAAAAAACATAGTGGCCACGTTTGTCTCCAAAACCGGCCATGTTACGACTATTCCTCTTGAGGGACAAAGAACGGTTAATGCAGAATGGTATGTTAGCATTTGTTTGCCACAGGTCGTTTCTGAACTCCGTAAAGAGAACTGCAACCGCCGCATCATCCTTCATCACGAAAATGCGAGTTCTCACACCGCGCACAGAACAAAAGAGTTTTTAGAGCAAGAAAACATAGAATTGTTAGACCATCCGCCGTACAGCCCCGACCTAAGCCCTAATGATTTCTATACTTTCCCTAAAATAAAGAATAAATTGCGTGGACAGAGATTTTCATCACCTGAAGAAGCTGTGGACGCCTACAAAACGGCTATTTTGGAGACCCCAACTTCCGAATGGAATGCTTGCTTCAATGATTGGTTCCATCGTATGGAAAAATGTGTCAAATTTCGCGGAGAATACTTCGAAAAGCAATAAATACATTTTTAAATAGTAATGTTGTGTCACTTCCTTGATTCCCGAAATTTTCAGTGCCGCCCTCGTACAAGTGCATGTAGGTACCACAAAACTTGAAGCCACAATTGTAACGCAAAAACCTTACAAATATGTATATTGTAGTGACAAAGTCTACAATATTGTAACTCTTACATATATTTTGTAATTTCTGTGATTCGCATTTTTCTCTACAATATTGAAGACTTGTAAAGTTTTTTGGTATAGGGCCCAGATTTGAACGTTAAGGAAGCAAAAGGAGTATGTGAGGATCGTAGCAGGTGGCGTTCTGTTGAATCTGCCTACCCCCATGGGAAGAAGGCGTGAGTTTATGTATGTTTATTCCTACTGCAACACAAATAGATCGTAGAACCCAACAGTATGAGCCCCTTGGAACTATCATTTCATATAGTTAAGTTCTAATTGTCAATTGAGAGGAATGGGTTCACCGCTCGCGGCTTTGAGGGGACCGACTCGATTAGCGCAGACGATTGATCTCCCATGTTATCCAGAGTCTGACAAGTGAATATGTGCAGTGTCATTATTGAACTCCCTTGGTATCTAGAGTTACTGAAAAGTGAATACGTGCGGTGCAATTATTGAACTCCCATGGCAACCAGAGTCCCTGACAAGTGAATCTGTGTGGTACAATTATTGAACTCCCATGGCACCCAGAGTCCCTGACAAGTGAATCTGTGTGGTACAATTATTGAACACCCATGGTACCCCGCGTCCCTGACAAGTGAATATCTGCGATGCAATTATTCAACTCCCATGGTACTCAGAGTTCCTGACAATTGAATAGCTGCGGTGCAATTATTCAACCCCTGTGGTACCCAGAGTCCCTGACAAGTGAATATGTGCGGTACAATTATTGAACTCCGATGGTACCCAGAGTCCCTTACAAGTGAATATGTGCGGTACAATTATTGCACTCCCATGGTACCCAGAGTCCCTAACAAGTGAATATGTGCGGTACAATTATTGAACTCCCATGGTACCCAGAGTCGAGTCTCTAGCAAGTAAATATGTGCGGTACAATTATTGAACTCCGATGGTACCCAGAGTACCTAACAAGTAAATATGTGCGCTACAATTATTGCACTCCCATGGTACCCAGAGTCCCTAACAAAAGAATATGTGCGGTACAATTATTGAACTCCCATGGTACCCAGAGTCCCTAACAAGTGAATATGTGCGGTACAATTATTGCACTCCCATGGTACCCAGAGTCCCTAACAAGTAAATATGTGCGGTACAATTATTGAACTCCCATGGTACCCAGAGTCCCTAACAAGTGAATATGTGCGGTACAATTATTGCACTCCCATGGTACCCAGAGTCCCTAACAAGTGAATATGTGCGGTACAATTATTGACCTCCCATGGTACCCAGAGTCCCTAACAAGTAAATATGTGCGGTACAATTATTGAACTCCCATGGTACCCAGAGTCCCTAACAAGTGAATATGTGCGGTACAATTATTGCACTCCCATGGTACCCAGAGTCCCTAACAAGTGAATATGTGCGGTACAATTATTGACCTCCCATGGTACCCAGAGTCCCTAACAAGTAAATATGTGCGGTACAATTATTGAACTCCCATGGTACCCAGAGTCCCTAACAAGTGAATATGTGCGGTGCAGTAATGAGAGAAAACATACCGTACATATCGTTGACTACATAATATGGTATAATTTTGAAACAGAAAAAAATCTAATCTTACCGAGCGATTCAATGTATCATGTGCCAACCAACTATCCAATAATCTTGTTAGACGAAGGAGACTAGCTCTCCACGACAAAGTGCATCCTAGTGTGTACGCTAGGTCCTATTTGAATTTGTAAGTACCTAATGCTCTCTTGCACAAAAAAGTTTTTATTTATTTCATTTAGTTCTGCGACATTCGTTTCGCCGGTGAACGGTTCGCCAACAGAACGATTCACTTTTCAGTGTTTAGCAAAGGTATAGGACCGTGTTGTGCAGAAATGACCAAATCCACAAAAACATAAGTAAAAGTTATGCTGTTTTAAAACATAACTTCATTTTTAACTGACTTCAAAAAGGAGGAGGTTATCAATTCGTATGTTTATATTATTTTTTTATTTATGTGCGGGCATAACTCCGACATAATGTATAGAAGGATTAGCAAATTTCTTTTTTTGTTTGAAAGGGTATACTCTCGAGGTGGTCCCATTGTCACCAAGTCAGCATCGAATGAAGGGATCCCTTGGCAATCGAGGGAAATTCTCAAATTTTATAGGCACACCTATAGCGATTTGGGTATTTTTTATAGTTACTCGTGCATTTGCTCTCGGAAAGCACCATTCCGTGAAGTGGAACTGATGATGAAGACTAGAGGTGGCCACCGAAACTACTCATTAAGTATTTCACGGGTTGCGATTCGATTACTTTAATATGGTTGTTAAGCAATTTGTGCTCGTCACAATGCATATGGTGAAATGGAGCTGATGGTGGCTTCACCATCAGCTCCAGTTCTTTTCCAGAAGAACTCCTCAATAATTAACGCATCGGAAAAAGGAATATTTTGTAAAAGGTGATGAACAGTTGACATTAGGCTACTGACTGAATCACAAAAAAAAAAGTTTTTTTTTATTGGGTACTTGATGTTTATTAAAAATACCTTTATACTTATAGATAAATTAAGAGAAAAACCCTGGGTAATTTCTGCTAAATTAAAATTTTATATGAACCACAACTTTTTAGCGGTGGCCGCCACATAGCGTCCGCAATTTACCGGCGAATGACGTCACTGAAACGTTATTTATGAAAGTAAGTTGGTGCGTTTTCCTTGAGAGCGTTTTTTGACACCGTGAAGTCGAACCCAGCTGCCATCATTGTTATTACAGCCGTCACTGCAGCCGTCATGTGGGGCGGAGCGAGAGGGAATGGGAAGCCGTCACCTCCTTCTGCGAAGCAGTAATGCTCGCGAAGGAGGAGGCGGAGCGCGAAAGGGAGAGGCAATCTCTGCGCCCTTGCGCCCCTAGCCGCCGCAGGAGAAGGAGACACCCTGGGCGTCGGGAGTCGATTGCCGACTCCCGGCCACCGTAGGCGCGGGCTTGCGGACGGCGAGCAATGGGCAGCTCGTCGTCCGGTAAGGACCAGGCCCGGGTCGACGGCGCGTCGTGTTCCACGCGCGCCTCAAAGAGATGTCAGCAAAATTGACGGGGTCCGATAGGACCGATGCCTGCCGGGGCTGCGGATTGTTCGAAAGAGTTACCGTGGCCCTGGCGCACAGGCAACTGAAGGAACACGGGTGGGTTTTAGTCAGTAAGAGTCTGACACGCCGTTCCGCTCCGCCCAGAGCGGGAGACGTCATTTGATGATTTCCCACGCAAAAAAAAAAAAAAAAAAAGCCGTCATGTGGGGGCCAACGCTCGTCTAGGTAACCTTAGCTTTAGACAATTTGTAGACTGACACGTCGAAAACTTCTAGTATTCCACTACGGTAAATTTTGAGACGAAACACAATATTCAGTGATCACGACGCGAGGTGCTAGTTGTTTCATCGTGACAATAAGGTTGTTAACACGTTCAAGTGGCAGACTGTGATGTGAATAATTAATTGTAAAGTGAAACTATTTCTTCATGCGTTTTAAGGATTCGTATCAGCGACGACTGCCTGTAAAGAGGTTTGTGTGTGGAAAGGAAAGTGTGATATGTTCATATCCAGATTTGTTATTGGTGATGCTCTTCAGAAAGGCCAGGTGCGTAGTAAGCACACAACTGGCGCGCGTGTATGATTAGATTTATGAACGTAAACGAAGCAAAGAGAGTATCGTAGCCGGTGCCTTTCTGTATTTTCTGCCCTCCCCCATGAGCAGAAGGCGTGAGTTTATGTATGTGTATGTATGTATCCAGATTCTTTCCATAAAATAGGACGCTATAAGTTCAAAGTACTAATAAGTAGTATTGAGTAGTTAGGGTAAATATAAAAGCACATGCCCGCACGCTTCTCTCATGGCTATTGTCGACTTGTCGCAAAGAATTGACAGTTATAGCATTCTTCCGTGCACTAATAAAACGCATACGCAACGCACGCAAAGCATAGAGCAGGAGAATGCTGATCATGTTCGTAACTCATCTTGTGGACGTCAATCCTGGTTGGTTCGATGCCCGGGTGGTTTGATGCCCGAGAAAAGTGTAACCTACTTAGTAGAAACTCTTCAGCTCAAACTGTGGTTTTCAGTAAAGTTAGTGTTCTAGAATCATCTCTTTTGTCATTCACTTGTTTTTGTTTATGTTTTCGGATATTATCGGAAAGTTTCGTCCGATCAGTCATGATTATGCCACGTCGTGATACGCAGATGAGTTATCATTGATCTTAGAATTAACAGGGGTGAACGACATGACGACATTGATTTATTTGATGACTGTAAATAGATCATTACGAACCCAGACAAAGGAAACAAACCTTTTGAGATCATTCAGTCCACAGAATTGACGCTGATTAAATCTGAAATCCAATCTGTGATTTAGTGATTTACATCATCATCATCATCGTCACCCGCCTGGCCTTTTCCAACGATGTTGGGGTCGGCTTCAGTAGGAACCAAATCATGTTAAATCTTTGGTCCCGGCTGCGTAATACCAGCTTGTATATTACCACAAACACGGGTCGCTCTGTGCTCGCATGTAGTTTGCTTTAATGAATGTAGAGCATAGTACATACCACCACAGACAATGTCTGTGTTGAAATACATTTTGCTTTAGAATATTGGAGTAAAATACACACGAGTACAGACAGCCACAGTGACAGGTTGGCAGCTACTGCGAAGGATAATTTTAAGTAAAATAATTTTAAGAAAGTAGCAGCTTAGTAAGCAGTTGTTAGCTTTGTTATAATTTAAACTGGCACCGAGTTTATGTTTTGGTGAGGCCTCTTATTTCTGAATGGCAATAATAATAACGTGTAGTTAACGGAGCCCCGCTATGCGGGGTTCCTACTTCTGGGTGGTTAATAAAAATAACCACGAAGGGGATGGCGGGGTTTTACAGACCCCGCCATCCCTTCTAACCTAGCCTGTCTGAGTAGAGGTGCCCCAAGTCCCGAGCTCGCTTCGCTCGCTCTTGCATCCTATCCCACCGTTAATATTAGTCGCCATGTCATTATTTATAGTACCTCGCCTATGATTTCTAGTAGCAAATAGATAGTAGCCCTTTAAGTAGTTAGTTGCCTGGAAAATAATTAGCCGTTAGTAAAACTCATTACTGAACCAATTTCATTTATTTTTAAATTGCTCTGCGCTAGTACGTAGTTTGCTTTGGAAACGACTTGCATAATGTATACAAACAGATAATGTCTGTGTTGAAATTCATTTTGCTCTTTAGTGTAACGAGCACCGAGCGGTCCAGCACAGACTGAGGATGTCTGTGGTAATATGCAGTCTGGCATTACGCGTCGCGGTTGTCATTCGTAGATAAATCCTTGACAGTCGTTACGGGTGGTCAGAAACCCAAGAGTCTGACAAACAGTCTTACCAAGGAGTATCGTGTCACCCAGTAACTGGGATAGGCAGTCGCTCCTTTAATACTGGTATTCATCTGCATCCTGGAACTGGAAGCCGACCCCAACATTGTCGTGAAAAGGCAGGCAGATTGATTGATGTGAAGCATCGATGGGATTGCCCATGAGTTGCTTACCTAGATAGAAGGTAGGGGAGGACTTCTCCGGTTCAGGACGGGCCCTTTTATAGATCTCGCAACAGAATTACTGAAAATAATATGGCTGTTTATCTGTGCTAGTAGCTCAGACCAAATAAACAATCGAGACAGCGCTGTGAACAATACAATGAAGCATGCAAAACTACACCTTGCTGTGACCAAACTACACCTCACTAAGTGCACACACGTTTACGAAGTCGGCCTCGCGTCACTGTTGACGGCGCTGTCTTGACTGGAACTATTCCGAAGACAAGGGTCGGCTAAAGGCTACGTACCGTCATTGATTCAGATACATAACATAAAAATAACATCACTCCTCTATTCCCCGAAGAGATTGACAGAATTGTATCTATAGTACACCCACATTTAGCCATTTATTTTTAAGTCCCATGTAATAGGGGTCGAACCTATTGCCATTAACCGGGCATTAATCCAGACTCCGGGCTGCTACTGAGAAATTCCTGATCGAAACCCAATAACCCTTTTCCCGACTCGGGAATCGAACCCAGGACCTCATGCTCAGCGACAGCGCTTGCGACCACTAGACCAACGAGGCAGTCAGATTCAGCTACAACAAAGTCAGATTCAGTTAAATATCGAATTAATAGCGTAACATGTCATGTAAAGTAAATTCAGTAATAATAATTTAATTTGGGTATAAATGATAAATGATTTTATTTCTGTAAGTAGGTTTGTACAAACACTTTTACACGTCAATCATATTTTAAAACTAGATGAGGTCGGCGTTTCCTATCTGACTACTCTGAGAAGAAAGGCCGAAACAAACTCAGAGGTCACAGTCTCTTTTAAAGTCCAGACATAATCTTGGTCAGATCATGTGAAGACCATGTAGATTTGAGTCTGTAATGGTAATTTTGAGGAAAAAATACCACACAGAATGAGTGGACCTGTCCAGTCAGTGCACGCATTTGTCAGTAATCGTGCAGCTCAACTCAAAACTTAAGGAGCTCAACGATTCGACGAACAATACCAAAGAAAGGACATTTGGGTAGGCCGCATTAATTACTCAAACTGCCAGACTTTGATCAAAACTAATCAAGAAAGAAAAAAAAAAAAAAAAACTATGATCTACATAGTCTTCACATTCACAATAATTAAAATAATATACTATTTTACAAAGTAAATATTCATGTCAATATATTTATAAAAATTCATCAATGTCAACAGGTATAAAAAAAATCCTGAAATAATCTTGGTCAGATCATTTGAGGACCATGTAAGATTGGTGTCTGAAATGGTCTTTTAAGGAAAGAACCATACAGATTTGAGTGGACCTGTCCAGTCAGTGCACGCATTTGTCAGTAATCGGGAAGCTCAACTCAGAACTTAAGGAGCTCAACCATTAGACGAACAATACCAAAGAAAGGACATTTGGGTAGGCCGCATAAAGCACTCAAACTGCCAGATCATCATTGAAACTACCTGAGAAAGTGAAAAAAAAAAAAAAAAAATACTGACGCACATAGTCCTCACATTCACAATAATTTGATAATAAAGTTATACTTCAGAAAGTAAATTGTCATGTCATTCTATATGTAATAATTATCAAATGTCAAAGTTTATGTAAAATACAAATTAAAAAAATAGCAAAAATAAAAATAACAAAAAAAAAAACATTCAGTATGCAAAAAATTGGAGCAACTCAATCCCAAGCCTTTTTGTCCTCAATATAATCTTTAACAGTATAAAAGGCTTTCTGGCACAACTTACGTTTAATGAATGATTTGAATTTATTAAGGCTTAGATCTTGAACGTGGCTTGGAAGTTTATTATAAAAGCGTATACATTGACATCTGAATGAGCCACCTATTTTCTTGAGCCTTGTTGTAGGTACAACAAATTTGTGTTTGTTCCTAGTATTTATATTATGGATATCACTGTATTTTTTAAACAATTTTATATTTTTATGGGCATATAAAAGATTTTCAAAAATATATTGAGAAGGCACAGTCATTACATTAATCTCCTTAAATTTGTCTCTGAGAGATTGTCTCGGACTTAATTTATAAATTGATCTAACAGCTCTTTTCTGCAAAACAAAGATAGTCTGAATGTCGGCGGCATTTCCCCACAACAGAATACCGTACGACATAACACTATGAAAATAGCTAAAGTACACTAAACGGGCTGTCTCTATGTCGGTTAAATTACGAATTTTTCTAACAGCGTATGCTGCGGAATAATAATTAAATGCGGGTAATAATAATTGGGTAGTAATAGATGATATAACAACAAAATCTCTAATATTAACAACATATAACAACGGAACCTATAATTTCATTGAATATAGCGATTAGTTAATATAATGAACGATTGATATAATTTTAAAATAACTATTTTTTATAAGCATAACATACATTAAATATAACATCGTTTGACATAACAGACATTAAATATAACATCGTTTGACATAACAGACATTAAATATAAAATCGTTTGATATACCACTCAAAAGATATAAAACTTATTTGGTCTATAACTTTGTATTTTGTTTAATAAATATTTAAAAGTATTTTTTCTTTGGTTTATTCTTTGTAAGTTCTATCGTAGTTATAGGTAATAGTACCCTAAGTAGATATTAAACATAACTAGTAACTGATTACCACCTGCGCTAAGATAGGTCGTCGGAGCCCCGCTAGGCGGGGCTCCTATTTCTGGGTGGTTTAAAAAAAAAATAACCACGAAGGCTAAGGCGGGAGCTCCGCTCCGCTTCGCTCCCGCTTTAGCCTTCTAACCTAACCTATCTGAGTCGGGGTGTTAACCATAATGACGTTTTTTATATATGTTAAACGTTAGACCTAATGATTTTCGATTAAATAAACAATATACATATTAAACGTTAGACCAAATGATTTTCGATTACATAAACGTTATATCAAACAACGTTATACTAATTAAGTTTTAGAATAATAAATGTTATATGTAAAGAAATTATATCAACAGTTGGTATATTTCACGTTGATTATATCTTATGAACGATAATAAAATGAAATTAGACCAAATGAGTTTATACGTTATGAGACGCACCCATTTAATTTACATCACGTTACGAAGCTACTTAGATACCTACATAAACTTACCTAACTACGTTATATCGTTTACATAAGCAAGTTTTTCTTGAAATCCTCTTGAACAGAAAACTGTCTAGAACAACATGAATTTAATATCCTTACGTAATTCAACGAAGCTACGTTTCTCCGAGTTTAATTTAAAATGATGGCCGCTATATCATTTTTCACAAAGCTGTAATTTAATTTATTGAACTCACCGCCATCTAGTGATTATTTAGATTACTATCTAGTCATTTTTCATAGTACTTTTGTTCTTATCTTAACTACTCAACAGTAGATGTCGCTGCAAGCGGATTCAAATGAGGTGGTCTATTCACTAATAGATGGTAGCACAAGTCATCCCTATTGCAAGATGTTTTTTTTTATTTTTCGCTGTTATAAGGATGAATCAGAAATCAAAATTAATTATTTCTAGTTTTGTGAAATTTCGAAAGAACTATGTCCAATAAATATAGGTAACTGACAACATAATAAAGTGGTGAAAAATTGTTTATGAAAGTATTTATTTAGTAAAAAAAAACCGATAACCTAAGAAACTACTACCAATCTGCAGGCACACGGTTTTAATAAAAGTCTGTTTTCTTATAGAAAACACTCAAACTATTAAATCTTGAACAAAACGTAGCTGTCCAACCGACATTTCTCTACCAACCATTTCCAAACCCAAGCGTGATAATATTAATTAACTTCTCACACCAAGATCAACCAGCACGAAATTAAAAACAAATTAAACACTGCACACTCAATCGCGTCGATAGCACCCTTTCAGCTTACCCTCCTAACTAATTGGCATGGCGACTAATCCTTGGCACGCGACGAACTACAAAGAAACTAATTTATATTGCATGACATTTTAAAATGTGTGGTGTGAGTTTGACAAGTGATTGGATCATGGGTAATATTGTAGAAAGATGTAAACCGAAGTGATGTGGGTCCTGTCGACTGTAGCTGGAGTGAAGATACTACATCATCAGCCTACAGCAGCCCACTGCTGGACATAGCCCTCTTCAATTGCACGCCATTCAGCTCGATTTGCGGCAACTCTTGTCCAGCTGCCACCCTGCGAAGATCATCGCTCCAACTGCGAGGGCGTCCTACCTTACGTTTACCAATTCGCGGTCTTCACTCAAGAATACGTGTAGCCCAACGGTCATCGGTTCTACGGCTACTATTACCTAGCTTACTTATTATGCGAGCTACGACGATACTTATCCATACTACTGCACGAGCTAAGGTATGTAGGTACCAACATGCTCCTCAAAATAGACTCACTTTGTTCAATTTTGGCACTGACTTATAGACTGATGATGAATGATGTTTTCATGCCTGTGTTAAAATTATACAAGCTGTGTGTGCTCGTTGAGATTTCCCATCCGCAAACATTACGATCTTCTATATAAACTTTCATCCCCTATAACCCCATTAGGGTATGACTTTTTAAAAATCGTTCCATAGTGCTCAATTTTGTCATATAAGAAATTTTTGTGCAAGATTTCATGCTTGTAGACCCTCCGGTTTCGCGGTCAGTGAATGAATGAATTTAAGATTTTTATTAAGTAGAAGATAATTACACAATACATATTATAATGTGTATTACATATGTAGTCAAAGAGTAATATAAGTATTATTGTGGTGCAAGAAGTTCATATGCCATTGTACCTACCTAACCTACCATAACCACTTTTAAGTCGAGAATGTCACAACATGGAAGCTACCAAGCTAGGCACCTACCTACTCGCATACTTTTGTGCAACTAACAGGTACAATCCTGTGTATTACGTGGCTAACCGACCGTTATTAAGTTTATCCAAGGTTGTAAGGTTACTTTATTATTTAACTTAAACGGCCAGTTTTGTCGAGGAAAATTATCGCAAGATTATTGAAAGCGATTGGTTGAATGATATATTTTATCAATAGCCAATCGCAGCAGTTTACGCGCGTTTGACAGTTGGTCACATTAACTGGCCCATAAAGTCATAGCTAACCAAAATCAAGCTTTAGATGCGGTACCTATTACAAAAGTGGGAAATAAATATTTTTGTGCAATGCCAAATGCCACGTGTTGCCATATATTGAAAATGTTAATATCTCAGTACCTAAGGTGCTAATTTACATAAACAACTGAAGATAATTACTAAACATTAAATTTTTTAAAGTACATAAATCATCAAACACAGCATAAAATATTGTTAAAAAGACGCATTTGACACAACATAAAACACAACAGACCAAAATTTTGACTACAAGCAACGCCCCGCGGTTTCACCTGCATAAGTCTCGATCCCGTGGGAATAAACTATGTGTGCCAAATTTCATCCAAACCCGTTCAGCCGTTTTTGCGTGATTGAGTAACAAACATTCAAACATACAAACTTTCACATTTATAATATTGGCAGGACAATCAATATTATGTAGCGAAATAAACCTATCAATTGCATTTTATTACAACTTGCGTTGTTGCGAGAGATATCCTCAGGTTCTTTCCTTATCGTTGCGTCACCATCTATCGTACCTACCTCCCCATCATCATCACCGTCCACAGCCCCACTTCACCCACTCCTGAGCACAGGCGTCTCTTTTCTTGTGCCAATCTGCACGCTCCTATGCCAGCCTCATTCAGGTGCTATCCGCGAGGGCAACAACGTCATCTTTTTTTTTATTTGGGTTCGAAATCATGAAAATTCTTCTCCCGCTCTGGGCAGAGCGGGAGGGCATGTCAGACTTTTACTGACTAAAACCCACCCGTGATCCTTCAGTTGCCTGTGCGCCAGGGCCACGGTAACTCTTTCAGACAATCCGCGAGCCCGGCAGGCATTGGCCCTAGCGGACCCCGTCATTTAGTGCTGACGTCTCCTTGAAGTGCGCGTGGAACACAACGCGCCGTCGACCCGGGCTTGGTCCTCACCGGACGGTGAGCTACCCATTGCTCGCCGTCCGCAAGCTCGCGCCTACGGTAGCCGGGAATCGCGCAACAATTTCGTCTACCTATCTCGCGGCCGGGCGACCGACACTTCGTCTTCCAGTCCTTGGCCGCCACTCAGTCACTGCCTTACTCTGCCTGTCAGCATTGCGCGTCGCCAAGTTTCGTAATATAATTGAAAAAGCCATGCCATAAGATCTTATTGTATCATCACTTGTGTGGGTTCTTAGAATAAAGGTACCCTCAACTGAAAGATATTTCATTAAACAGTGGCACCATACAATCTCCTTTCAAGACAACAATACTGACTCACAATTACATAATAATTATCGCTCTAAACTTCTATTCAAACATATGTGTACCCAGCATACATAGACCTGGCCACACAAATGTTATTTACAACTTCAGAGCTCAACTTATGTTGGTACAATATTATACTTTGACAAAATCTTGTTTTACGCTAGACGTGGTTTCACAGTCGCTTAGACTTTACCATGTTATTTTTTACCATTTGAAACTACACCTGCTAAGCAGAATAGAACCTTATGACAAGGAACTAAGGTGGAAACATGTATTTGTGGACTGGCAAATGTAAGTTGGCACTCTTGTCCTAAGGCAAAATGTTCTTGAGATAGAAATCTTATAAAGGAAACGTCTTTTTCAGTTTCCCATTGTCTACAATTACTTGGCTTTGTGATCTCGACTATATGTTCGTCTCTGTCTAACATTCACATTAATGTGTATCGCTATCTCTTTCTATCGCTCTTTGAAAATCCAATTTGAGATTTCCGTTCGCATCTGTGTTTTGTGGTTTTCTTTATTTTTAATTATTTCTTTTTTGAATCTCGAGTTGTTTTTATCCGATCGTGGAGAAGTGTGTTGTGTTTTGGTTTGTTGCGTCTTTTCTTTAGAATTTGCTCTACTTTAATAAATGCAAAGTTGAATTTAGTTCTTTGTCAATCGAGCATACCTACTGCAGGTAGATACTGTCTAGGATAGCAGGATAGCCTGACCCAGCTAGCAGCAGGATGAGAGTGGCTAGGGAGCGAGCCAGATTACGTACAATGAAAAGTCTATAGTCTGTTCCAAAAGTATCTGATGAACGTGTAACCAAACTCTGTTCACATTAAATTGTTACTCAATCACTCACTGAAGGGAATTAATAACACATTCATCTGTATTAAGACTGTTTCAGCTTTATATCTCACCTCTTTTTTCCAACAAATATTGTTTAAATAACATTATTACAATTTGTAATCGAAAAAACCATCGACGAAAATTTTGGTTATAAAATAACCCCAAATATCTAATGAAAACCTCTTTAGGGTTATTTAAAATTAGAATTTCAGCTTTAAGTATTCAATTAATCAAATCAAAGCACGGGTACCTACGTCTTCTGATCCATTAGTTTACATTTTAATAAGACACTTCAGGAACAGACCATATGTCCAGCAGTAAGAGACTTGATTATGTTGAAGGGTTCTTAGATAAATAACAGCAGGCCGCAGGAATGGATCGCTCTGAAACAAAAATATGAAATCTTCTTAGCGTGTCGACGGCAACTAAATGGAGTTGGCCTAGAATTCGGTTACGAGTTTGGTGCCATTAGTAGCTTCCATCAGTTCCAGAAACTAGTAGACAACAGGACACGCAGGACATGACATTAAGTGTGCCATTTTTTGCACCTAATTTACACTCCAGCCCGGAGTCATCTATGAATCTCCATCTGAACAGGTTTCCCTTAATTCGGCCAACCTAGGTCCGGAATCTGTTTAAAGACTTCCAAGTTAGCTAAGGCAACTCGTGTCCAGGTGGAAGATCTTCAGCAGGTGGAACGAATGGTTTGGGTAAGCAAGCCCTGTCTCGCCACAGCGTCAGTCTTTCTTCAGATCTCGGTCATTCCCCAGTGAATATGAAATTACCTTCCGAATAACTAAACGTAAATTATTCGGAGGTGTTGAAACAAGCCATTTTAATAATAAATATCTTTTAGCCCCTTGAATAATTATATTCCATCGTAAAGAAAGAGGTATTTGAAGCACTCTCGAAGTAAGAAATAATTTGAATCCAGAAGATATTACTGAAGGGCAGCGGCGTGTTGCAACTGATAGATGACCCTAACACTTTCATTGAGCCCAGGGCTGCCCCGAGGCCCCTGACGGACACTCAATTGTGTTTTAGTAAACTGTCTCGTTAGTTCAGTGGTCGCTAGCGCTACTGCTGAGCATGAGGTCCAGGGTTCGATTCCCGGATCGGGCAAAGTGTTATTGGGTTTTCCATCTGGAATTTCTCAGTAGCAGTCCGGATTCTGGATTTGTGCCCGGTTTTGATGGGATTAGGCTCGCCTCCTATATTACATGGGACTTAGACATATCTGGCGAAATGTGGGTGTACCTATTAAGTTACACCTCTGCCTAACCTTAGGGGAAAACGGCGTTAAATTATGTTATGTTTAGTTGGAGAAATTGTGAAAGAGGTTATGTTAGTGTAAACATATTATGTTATTTTATGTTCTTCTTCTTGTTGGTGTCGCTGGCACAACTTTTCTCAGATCTTGTTCGCCCAAAACTTCGCGACTTCCAAGACTTCGTCGGTAGCAGCGCAGAGGTCACTTTGACTGCATGTTTTGGGACACAAAGCGCAAGATAAAATAAATTGGAGGACTATCAGTTGTATGGCAATCCTAAGTGAAATAGTATCTGCAAATGGTAAAAAAAAATATTAAACGATTTTTGTACCTATATTTAAATTTAGATATAGTACCTAATACATTTTAATTTGGATAACTTAGTACTATTTCATTTACTTAGATTTAAATATGTTTGGTTAGTGGAAATACATTCGGAAAAACAGGAACGTCGACAAAAAGTTTTTAGTATAACACCAATTCTTCGAGCGTCTTGTAGAGGGGCGTAAGATTTAAGCCCTTTTTGCTTTAAGCAAACTTGACCAAAAAATAACAGTTCACATCGACCGCTCCTCCATCTTGTTCGTAACTGTTTTATACACAACTGAACTTCTCAACATTAAACAATAGTTAAATTACAATACAACAATAAACAAATAGGTACTTAGGTGCGTCTATCAAACGTTACCGGCGCCTATTCTTCAAACCCCTCCTTTCAACTTTCAAGGAAAATAAACCACAAAGATCGAATTACACGAAAATAAAAAACAAAATAAAATTAATATTCTGTCCGTGCCAACCCTAAGGATGATATCAGTGACTGACCCCCGCTCCCGTTAAAAAGAAATAAAAAAGTAATAAAATGCAAGGGTACAATAAAAACCACAATAATAGAAGGGTTCCGCGGTGTGAGGAACCCTAATTTTCGTGCGGAACCGTTTACGACAGTAAGGAGTGTTTCCTTGAGGGATATTGCCAGTATTTGCATTTTTTTGAGTTTATATTTTTCTTTTCTTTTACTATTTGGGAATGAGTTTTCTTCTTCGCGGGCTAGTGAAACAATCTTCGATCCTTCAGATTTAATCCATGATAGAATAATAAATAGTCCGCTTTTGAAACCTATCACGTGTAAAGATTCTCCAGGATGCTAATAACTTTATCTCTTTTTCCTAGATCCATTCATTGTTGCCGTTGATTCTTGGCGTTTGTAGTCAGCTCACCGGATCGTGCTGCCTATGTTGTTGTAACTTTAAGCTCACCTAATCTTTACTAATTACTAATATACTAATACTAATAATGATTATTAATATTTAATATAATCATACAAATAGGTAACATTTTTGGTTTTAAGTTTGTATGTAGGGGGTAATCTCTGGAACTACCAGTCAGAATTGGAAAAATCTTTTTTCAATTGATAGCCCAATTCTTGACAAAGGCTATAACTTACTTAACATCAGGCTAGGACCCTTAGGAGGCGACAAAAAACTACAAACAATAATGCCTCGGCTTGTTAAAATGTATTTGTCCACTCTGACCCCTTTTCACGAAATTCCTCATAAGTATCTTGATCAACGCCACCCAGCCAAACAGCTAAATTGTATCTGTCATCGCGCCAAAACTGCTTGAAAGGTTTACAGCTATTCAAAACGTAGTTCACAGCTCTGTGGCTCATAAAATACTCGTGAGTAGTGCCTGTTGTACGACGGTGCGGGTCGGCAAGTGTCACAAAGTCGATGTGTTCTGTGCGTGGCTACTAACTGAGTGCGTGCTATAAGTGCTCGCATGGGGACGGAGTTGGGTGCCAATTTTCTTTCAAATTTTAACCTTTTTTTTATTAATTAACGCGTGCGCGATTAACGGCGCGCTTCGCACGATTTTTACGACTTTATAAAACATCTAGATTTCTTTATTATATGTAAGTTTAATATTAATATTTTATGCAAATAAACGTTCCGGAATAAATTTTCTAAATGATAGTGAAAACCGCATTAAAATCCGTTGCGGAGCTTAGGAGAACGCGGTCACATAGACAGGAAAAGCGACTTTAATTTATAATATTATGTGTAAAAAATAAATTCGAGAAGTTTTATCTTAGTCCATAATCATCAATTGCTAAATATAATCCATTGAAGCCACCATAGCTCTTGGTAGTGAGTTGTTTTCCCATACATATATACTACTATTTTGATGAACATTGTACAGATAATTAAAATGTGTTACTTCAATCTAAAAATCTCATTCAAAACAATATGCACTTTACAAAAAAAATACAGCTATTAACTGCTGGTCATTTATCACTAATAAAAAGACGGCTACGAGTCAGCAAGAAACTCCTTACGCCTAACATTTAACACAGTACTGTTCCACTCCCCAAATCCAACTCTGTATTGCCACCATGATAGTATTTTGTTAGTCGGCAGCTTTGTCGCGAAGTGGTTCGCTCTACCATCGGTCTTCCATCCCCCTCACACCTCAGCGATTAGACAGAGACATAGCACCAGTCACGGGACACTGCCATCGACTCAGTGTGACAATATTTGGTCACTTATTGGCTACACTGGGAACGGTCGCAAGCGCACACAAAAAACTAGATTGTTTAACGTTATTCTTGGTCATTTTTTGGTAAAAAAATGTATTGGTTTGGAATTTTTAAAGTGTTTTAAAGTTCATGATGTTTTGCTTGGTTAAGTTTAGCTACCATCGCCTTCTTGATCCTGGTTTCATCATTATCTACTTCATATCATTGTTTGAAGGGAGCCTTCGCATGAGTTACACATCCTAAGCGTCAGTCTCGTTACCAACCTTCCTGCCTAGTATTTTTTTTTACCAAAGCTTTTATATTCATTTAGTTTAATTAAAACGGTTTAAAACTAATTAAAATAATTATAGACACAATTTATATATACACATCCACATATAAGAGAAAATATAAGCCATGAGCTGTCTTAAAACTCGTCCTAATTCGTAAAAAAAATATTGGTTCACAATGGAAAAAAGGGGTAAAAGTGGTAAACGCCAAAATGGTTCAAGACAAAGAAAGAAAGAAAGAAAAGTATTTATTGGGACTCGCACAGGATTATTACAAACTAAACTATACACACTCATAAAACAACAAAAGTAAAATAAAAATACCGACAGAAAGTCCTGCACGAGGCCAAAAAGAAAAAAAAAACAAAGAAAGAAAACAAAGCAAAGATACTTAAAAACGTTACTTTACAAAGATGTAAAGAAAGTTTCATGTGCTTTGAATATCACCTGCATCCATACCTGCAATTCGAAACACCAGTGCCAATTGATGACCTTCCCTTCAGGGTTTATTGTAAATTACACCATCATTGGTCCAGCCTTTCCCAACTATGTTGGGATCGGCTTTCAGTCTAACCCAGTTACTGGGTAATACGATAGCCCTCGGTAAGACTGGTTGACAGACTTTCGGGCTTCTGACGACCCGTAAAGACTGTCAAAGATCAACTAATGACAGCCGGGACCAACAACTTAACGTGCTTTCCGTTGTACGGACGGAGGGGTCTCGGTATGTAAAGATGGTCACCCACCCATCCACGGACCTACCGCCGGGAGCGGTGTTTAACCTGATCGATCGACCTGCGGCTGTTATTACGTAGCCGCCAGCCCTCAGTACACCCACATTCAACTAAACAATAACACAAGAATCGACGGCAGTGTTACAAGTTAACGGCCACGACTTACGAGTTGTAGGTCGTAGGTTCGAAAGAGTTACCGTGGCCCTGGCGCACAGGCAACTGAAGGAACACGGGTGGGTTTTAGTCAGTAAGAGTCTGACACGCCCTTCCGCTCCGCCCACAGCGGGAAAAGTCATTTGAAGATTTCGCACCCAAAAAAAAAAAACTTTACTTTGTGTAAATAATTGTATTACCACTGCTCTCGAAAACGATGAAGAAACATCGTGAGGAAACCGGCATATCCTAGAACCAAAAAATCGAAGACATGTGACATCTACCAAACCGCACGCCCCGCGAGGTAGATTACAGTCAATACATTTACATTACATTATAGGCTGATTATGAGACGACAGGGAGCCCCCCTTTCCCTAATAGGTGGCGGTTGATTCACAGCAGCTATACACGTGGACATGACGGCACGTGTAACCGTTACGAGAAGCCTATTTCAGGCTCCCACACAAAAGTTCGATATGAAAAATGCCAACGTAAATATGAACTAAAGGTGTACATAATAAAGAGTATTCTATTCTATTCTAAAGGTTGCACTGCCCACAGGCTAGATACCTACCATGATACTGAGGGGATGTTTTAAAAAGGAAGGTGGGCAGTATAGCCCTTCTGTCTGCTATAATATTAAACTGACTGTCTGACTTTGACTTTGTCAAAATACTAAATTAAACAACAATAGGATTGGCCTTTAGCCATACCTATTGTGTTTAAGCTGACAACCTAGCTTCTGTTCAGCCGTAGAATGTGCTGACTCATCCGAGTAATTAATAAGATTCCGATATTAACGGTTTTACCCAATCACGTGTGTTTTATAAAGGTTTTCTGACGACTTAAGTGCTCATATACACGAGCGGTACGCGTCATCGGCAGAGATAAAAACGCCGCATACACGAGCGGCGACGCGTCGGCGACTACCCTATATATATTGTAGTCTTTGTCGGCGACTGCCGTCGCGGTCGACGAGTGTCGACGGCTGCAGTTGCCTGCGCCTTTGACGCGTGCCGCTCGTGTATGTAAGCACTAATGAAAGACAATCGGGGTCCACACATTTTACACTTTTAATTAATTTTGTGTTCAGACGTTTCACTTCGGGTAACAGATGCTCAATGAAGGGCAAAAATGAACAAAAAGTGAAGCGTCTGATATCGGCATACGCTATATTCTCGTATCGCTCGTGCCGACACGAGATAAGGACTAAGGTGACATTCCAATGACTACCTATATGTAGTACCTAAGTTACAAGGTATGTACCTGTAGGTCGTCCGTGAACCGAACAGCAAGGTCGCCTACGACAATTTGGTAAGCGATGCAGCCGAAGATATGCAGGTACTGTTCCTAGAGGTAGAGATGGCAAGAAAAACCATCTTATTTTGAAAGATGTCAATGAGGTTTGGACACCTAAATTGAAAGTAGCTTGACAAACACTATGGGTACAGCCGTATTTCTTAAAAAGGGGGAAACGTAGTAGAGTTACAGGTAGGTAATTATTTTGTGAAAGTTTTTCCAAAAACTGCTGTTACTACTTCTATTTATTTCTGCCGTGCTGCGTTGCTGTGTTCCGGACTGATGGAACACACCACGAATGAAATCGGTTATAAAAAGTGAAAATGAGAATGAGAAAATGGTAATATCTATATGCAGTAGATAGTATCGGGGCAACATGTTTTGAAGTAATGAAATCCTAACCATTAGTAATGCACTAGAATAGCACACCCTATTCAAATTGTGAGGTTGATGTGAATAAGGTTACTTTTCTGTCTCTACACCTCCACAAGCGACGAGACGTTAAAATATGAATCCAAAAACTTGAAAATACACTTATCACACACACAGTCACGTTTTTATTGAGTTTCTTTATTTCGTGCGTATGTGTGCTACATTTAGATGACAGATTCACATGCCTTTTCGAAAATAATTAATTAGATAATGGGGTCACAGTTCAACTTTTTGATTAAAACTAAGGCTATTGTTTGTGACCACGGTTTCTAAAATTCCGACAATTTAGTTTTTTAATAATAATTATAATAAAGAATATAATAGAAAATAATTAATTAATAAAGTTCAATTGTGACTGATCCAATTAATTATTTTACAACTTACATGACATTATGTTATTGTTGTTTTGATCAATCATTTTTATGAGGTTTCAGAACGATGTCACGTGCAATCTAGCAACACATACAGTACTCATATCAGACCCACCTATGGTATAATAATATACTTCGCCAGGTATAGCATTCCGAGACACAGCGGTCACGTGGGAGACACAAGCCTACGTCATCACCGCTGTGTTACCAGTAGTATGTAATCATAACTCCCCAACCGCCTTTATTACCTGTGCGAATCCGATAAAACAATGAGGTTTTAACTAAAAATTACGTTGGTATATATTTACATTGAATTGTGTCGTTTGATTAGAAAAACGAAACGGCAATTTAAATGCTTTATGTATATTTTTTAACAGAATGGTGACTGAAAATGTTTCCATAATTCGTGTTTTGTTGCAATAAAGTGGCATCTGGATAGTGACGTAAGCATGTGTCACTCCCGGAGTGCCAGACCTTGTTTTATTAAACCATGGAGTCCATGGTCTATTAAAACACCATCTAATAAAACCCATAGCTTGAGAGCTAGACTCCCTTGCAAGTCGCAAGTCAAACTACCATCTCACATACACTTGCGTATAATATTTTGATATTATTCAGCCACACACAGCCGCATGCGCACACCTCGCACAGTGTATAGTGACGCAACTTTAATCTGTGGTTTACTTAATTCCATTGTTTGTTCGCAATTAACCAGCTTCAAATACACCAATTCGGTACATTCGTGGAGACAAGTGTTCTGGACAAGCAACAGAAGATTGAATAATGGATGGGGTTTCATAACGGGAGGTTCCTCTGTTGTTATCGATATACCATTATTGTAGTCATTCAGATGTTTTTCAGTAATAAAAATAAAATTCAGCAGCAGTTTTCAATTCAGCTGCAATCTTGCAGCCAGTCGTGGAGTCGTGGTACAGTAGCTGGAATCAAATTCAAAGTAGATATTAATTATTTAATTAGATTCAAACTTAAGAAAGATTGGCACAGCTGCTGAAACTACTCCGTAAGAACTGCAGCTAATAGAACGAAGAATGCTCAAGTATACGCTATGTAGTTAGTTATAAGATAGTGATATTAAAGCTCAAAACACCCTTAATTAGAATATAACTGACAGTTGGGAAGTAACCTAGCAACACTTTAAACATGAAAAACTCATCAATTCGTTTCCAGACAAAAATTAAATATGTCTATTTTACTCAACAGTTTGGTCCTAGCCTGTACCGTCAGCAGTAACATGATCGCTGCTCGGTTGATCGCCTCGCGACGATATATTGAGCGACTGTTTGCCTTCTTTGTTTGACCGTACACCGCTCACGCCATACCTCGCCATGCCCACTATTTGGACATTTTAGAAACTTGAATTTCCATTTTCTGTGCACGATGTACCCCGAAATATATTTTTACTATTTTATATTTACCGCCCCGGAATTCAATGTTGATCTTTATTCGAATGTAATAAAGGTGTAAATTGATTCTGTGAGTGTCTTAACTTAGTTGGCTTTTCAATGGTATGTGCAAACAAAATAGTTAATAATAACACAATGATTTTAAATCTTATTTACATAGTAATAAGGTTGAGATGGAATGCAAATATATTTGTCATTGTAATAGGTTTCTTAATACTATTTGTTAAGTTTTAACACAGATTTACTAATGACATTTTTACGGTTTCGAATTTAATATTTAATTTAGATTTTTTTCCCTCAATTACTCTGTTATTCTAAAATAAAAACTATAAAGCATAGTTCAACGCAGCTCACTTTTTCGATGGCATTAAAGACGCCCATAGTGCCATTTGATTACACACTTGCGATAATATTTATAAATGTTTAGACATAGGCTTGCCGCCTATCAAGTGAGACTTAAACTTAACTGGCGAAATGTGGATGTTACTACAGGTAGTGAAAGTACACCTCTGCTTAACCGGTCGAGGATTACAGGCGTGATGTTTTATTGTTCATGTTATTACGTTTAGACACTTCGTTTGAAAGAGATGACAGGAGAATGTAGCAAGCAAATACGTAAGTAGCTGTCTGTCGGGCCTGCCCACCTTGTTGGCGTGCAGATAAGCTATGAACAGGAGCAGAAAGTGTTACAAAATGCTAAGAAGCTTTTCAATAATGCACCAAATACCTACATTGCCCGAGGTCTGGATTTGTTCCCAGTTGATGGCAATGACTTGACTTGTGACTGGCGAAATTTGTGTGCACTATTGGTGCTCCTCTGCCCAACCCTTTAGAGAATACCTACAGGCGTGATATTACCTATATTGTTTCATTCATAGTCACACCCAGCATATTATTCTACCAGAAGCATAAAATAAACACACAATTTTTCACAAAAAAACAACCTTTAATAAAAATCTACCTGCTGCCATACGTTCACTAATTTACCCACACAATTATTTTTTACCCCCATTCATTGCACAAGCCACAAAAACTATCATTTGCTAAACAATTGCCCAGCAGTGGGGAAACACGATACTGTGTGTAAACCGATATTATTATAGAACACTATTATTTAATGTTTATTATTGTTCTCTTTCATATCGTTCCATGTATTGATGTTTTAATAATGTTTAGCAAGTAAGGTATTCGTGTGGAAACGTATTTTGTGCCTAATAGTTTAATGTGATTATTTGCAATGTTATTTAGAAGGTAAATGTAGTGTGAGTCCGCTACACTGTTTGTGTATTTGCATTGTAAGCGTCGATAATGTCCGTTCCTATAATATACCAGCCGTTGATGGTTACGTACGATTAGTTACCTTTATTATTACTAAATTTAGGATAATGTGAGATAGAATAGAAAAGCATTTTTTATATGCTCACACCTTAAATTAACGTATTATCAACAAAACGGAAGAACAATAATAATTTTGTTAAGTTACAGCTTCTACTTATTGCATATTGTCATTTTGCGGAGGGGCTCATGGCTAAGTAGGTAATAACAGCCGGACGGGTCGATCCATCAGATTAAGCTACTCTTGCCGCGGTTGGGTTGTGGATGGGTGACCATCTTTACATACCGAGACTCCTCCGTGCCTCGGAAAGCACGTTAAGCCGTTGGTCCCGGCTGTCATTCGCGGATCTTTGAAAGTTGTTACGGATCGTCTGAAACCCGAAAGTCTGACCACCAGTCTTACCAAGGGGTATCGTATCACCCAGTAACTGGGTTGTGGAGGTCAAATAGGTAGTCGCTCCATGTCAAATGCTAGTATTCAGCTGCATCCGGTTAGACTGGAAGCCAACCCCGACATAGTTGGGAAAAGGCAGGCAGATTGATTGATGTTGTCAGTATCCGACCATTAATTTCCAGGTTTCCATACGATCTTGCATCGGTTTCATAAATTGACGTAAAAAGAAAATACTTACACAATATCATAGTGAAAAGTTACACTGAAACATTCCCGGCTTACATTAACAATTCGCCGACATTTCGCGAAGTGCTCGGCAGAGATGTATCAGCACAACGAAATTTCCCCAGTATTAAACTCCTATGTATAAGGAAAGGAATTAAGTAAAGTCTCCTCCTAAAATATCACTTAAAAATAACTTAGCCAAGCAACACAACTACCATGTCACTCAATACACTTTAATAGACCTCTAAACCCAAGGCTATCACGTCTCCTCATACAAAGGGCAAAGGGTTTCAATTGATCGCAAGTACTACCTGCTTCTGTACTGAAAGAAATCTATTCAACAATTAAATCTGCGGTGAACAGCTGACGGGTCGTATTAAATGACAGTAGCCTTATCTTGGAGATTTTTTTACAATAATTGCGAGTTCGTTTCGCTTGTCGGAGGTTCCGTGCCTTAGGTCATCACATAAACATCGCGCCTGTATACCGCGAAGGGTTAGGCAGACTTGTACCTATAGTACACCCACATTTCGCCAGTTATGTTTAAGAGGCTGACAACAGCTAAAGCGCGGTCACTTTCGTACTGCATAGAAAAGAAAGAGAAGCGTGATGACACAACGCTGGTAATTTATTGCAAAATATGAAGCAATTATCTATTTACAAAAAATCTATTGATTGGACAAAAAATAATTAAAAAGACTATTACGTTAATATATTGCTTGTAGATCTGACAAACATTTTTAATGATTTCATGTATATTACATATGGTTTCAATCGTTAAAAGATTTTTTTTGCGGTATATTCGTGCTTTTTGTCTATCGCATCAAATTAGTTGTATTATGTTTTCAACACTCTATCTAACTAGCATATATCTTGAAGAATATCATATATTTTTCTGATTTTGTTTACTGCATTGGATCATATACTTTTAGGTATTATAAAAACTGCGTTTAGGTCCTGTAGTCCCCTTAAATCCCATGTTATAGGGAGCGAGTCTGCCATCAACACAAGGCATGACAAAAGGCTTTTAAAATTAGACATACGTAAGGACGATTTTAATCCAACCGTATATATTTAAAATAAGGCTGCTGACTTTAGGGACAATGTGGAAAACAACATTTTTAAGCAAATAAAGATATTCTTGGAATACAACTTTGACATTTATTTCAAATCAGCCGCACATTACTCAGAAATTTCCTTGTAGACTGACTCAAACAGGCAAAAATGTGGGCAAATAAGGGGTTTCTTTAATGTTTTAAGCGGTACCCTAAAATAATTGACTACAATAAAGAAGGTCGGTAAGGAAATGTGAACAAATCGAAAGTTTGATCGGTAATCTGTGTTCCTGTCGCAGAGAAAGCGAGCTGATCAATAAGATTTTATTTTATTTTATTTATTAAGGGATAATAAACAACTACAACATATATAATACATAAGGTTAACAAAACTTTAAGTAGTAATGTTGCAGTCCACTGCATTATCCGCAGATAAGACATATATAGAGATCAGTGGTTGCCACTAGACAAGCATTACCAAAATTAACAAATATTTTGAAATAAATAAATAAGTTACTATAAAGCTAGCTATAGCTACAAAACCAAATCAGATAAGAAACAATTTCATTTACTTAAATTATGCAATAAATAAAAAATAATAAGATTAAATTAGGATAAATATTTTATAATATTAGATTTAAATTTATTTTTCGAGCATGCAAATATATCAATATCAATGAAATTTGTATTATAGGATTCCAACATTCTATGAATAGGGCAGCGTAGGCCAGAGTTCGTACGACAAGAATTTAACGCGAACAGAATACGTGCTCGCACCTGACGTAACATGAACTGATGAAAAATTGATGATGAAAGATTATTTCCTATTGTAGTATTGTGGTACCTTATAGCATACGCATAATATAAATACCTAGTTATTTCTTATAAACAGTATCCGCTTTTATAACAAGTTGCCAAAGTCAGTTACAGAACTTAACGATGGAAAGTTCAAAACCCACATCAAACGTATCCTTATGAAAAAAGCATATTATATTGCATTTTTTTTAAGCATTTCATTTAATTCTAATGTGTATGTGTAACTTTGAAATTTAATTTGTTTTTGATTATTTTGATGTAATGTGTTTGTATTAATCTTATTTTTTTATATAATGTATGGACTATGTCTGGAATAAATGAATTATTATTATTACATTATAAGATTAAAAACTACGTTGAAGACAAGGAAGTTTGGCAATAATTTATTCTGCACATGTGGCTTCCTTGGTACCTCACTAACGGCATAACTATGTAAATGAATAATTTTTAAAAGAATAACTGTTGAGTTTCTGGCCGACTCTTCTCCATAGGAAACAACCGGTAGGAACCGTGCACTTAGCTTCTGACGTTTCATAAGTGCCCATGTAGGTTTATGTGAAATAAAATATTTTGATTTTGATAGCAATTAGAGTGTGCTTCGATTTCAAAACGATTAGTTTCCGGTTAAAAGGGTTTTTCTTTTTTGCGACAGCAGGCTTATCTGATCGTAAAAGTACTACCGATTTTTTTATACTGTCATGATATTACAAAGGAACGATCTTCAAGTTTGCCATATGCAGCGCGCTAGGTATTAAATAAGAGAAGGAAGTAAGTATGGACTTATGGAGTATTTTATATCTCTTAAACTTCCCCTTTCTTTTTTCCTACCATTTTACTTATTTTTCATCTTATTCCAATTCCGTCCGCTGTAACTCAATACAGTTATAATAAAATTATAAAACCACTCAATACTTCAATGTGTCACCTTCTTTCTCTAAAGCGTGGCGGTTACAGCGGTATTGTAACCACGTTTACGCACAGCAAGGGGTCCAATTAGTAATACATCTCTTATTTATCAAACTATTACTTATCGGTTTAAAGTTGCCACGCCTTTAACAATAAACGAACAATAACAACCGTTTAGCAAAAACATTATAACTTCAATAACTATTCACAACTTAATAATAACCTTATTCAATAAATAATAAAGGTGATTTTAAAATTGGTTCGCAAAACAATTATTTGAAGTGCTTTAACTTTTATTGCCGTTACAAAGAACTGTTAAAAACTCTATTTACATCTCAGTAAGAACTACTATCACATAAATTCAAACTGAAAACATTTTATAATTCAATAACAATTATTTGAAGCACCATTATTATTTAGTGAATAAATAAAGGAAATAAAACAATGTGTAGTGTTCTCGTTACGGTGCTCGAGTTGAATGCAGTCAATAGGTATCGTGTGGCGACATCAATTGTACAGTAGTTTGAGGTCGAATGCAGTTGCATTGTTTAGAACGTTATTGATTAATTGTGATACCTTTGTGGGGCGATCGGGCAGAAGTAATCGTGGTAATTGCTTGAATATCAGTTACGAAAAAGCTCAGTTGGGAGTGCAATATAAGGAGTGGAACATAATGCGTCTTTGTGGTTTGTTTCATTAAGTTTTTACCTTTAATATCACCAGATTAAAACATTAGAGAGGCTTGTGGCTGCATTAAGGTCGAATATGCAGGGAAACAGGTTATTACAAAATCAAATAAGCGTCAGCCTCTACGGCAGAATGAAAACACTTTAATATACGTACGTCCGGCGCAGCACGGCCAGTCAGACACACTACTGTCTGGCTACAGCAGAAGAATACTACCGTACTGATTGCCTTTTTTTCCTTTTGTTTTAGCTGTTCTTATACAGCACGTGTCGATACCAGAGAAGGAGAAGCTGCACTTAATGCAATCAGTCTTTGAGACTCTTCGTGTATCATCCTGACACCCCGTTGCCTCGGAAAAGACGGTCCGGATGTGTGATATAAAAAATCTATGAGAGTCTTTACTGGTTTTCAGAAGCACAAAAGTCTGGTCCTAATGATCTTCCTTTACATTAAGCTTTGTGCAAGTAAGATGGCCAACTTTCGTAACGTTAAACCTTGCCATTTAAAAATGCTATGGGTCGGAAGTACATCTTCTTCGATGCTACAAAACGGAAAAGTAAGTACCAAGACACTTTCATATCAAAATCTCTCAATAACAAGCATCCTTCATGCTCCTACAAGCCGCGGGACGCCCACCTGCGTCACCAGCTAACCTCAATGGAATCCTTTGGGCACAATTCGTGAGAGTTGTAACCAATATCAGTTGATAATCCTAACTAATATTATAAATACGAAAGTAAGTTTGTTTGTTTGTTACCTTTTCACGCCTAAACCACTGAACCGATCATCCTGAAATTTTGCATATACGAGTACGTTGTCAGGTGTACAGAAACGGACATAGGGTACCTTTCATCCCGAAAAAAAGTACTGCTCCCGAGGAAAACAACACACAACAACCCGAATTGATTGTCAAGTTCTAAATTAACGCGAGCGAAGCCGCGAGCAAAAGCTAGTCAGTTGATAAAAAGATAATTTCAGAAACCCAATAATCTAAAAAATTGTCTTACTTTACAATATCGATAGCGGTGGTTAGACGGCAGTCGTTTTATGTAGAATATCGGCCCATTAACTTGACGTCATGCCTTGCCATTCAAAACCGTCATGGGTCGGCAAGACATTTCTACCAAACCACACACTTTCTTATCAAGATTTCTCAATAACTAGCATTCTCCATTCTCACACAAGTCCCGCAGGCCGTGGGACGCCCACCTGCGTCACAATGCAATCCTTTGGGCACAACTCGTGGGAGTTGTAACCGATATCAGTTGATACAGCGAATACAACACAAGTGTGCGTCGCTTCAGGCGGTTGTAAGAAAAGGGTGGTTTTTGTAAGTTTCTTCAGTAAGGATTGATGTTGTGTGTTTGTTGATTTTGGTGAGGTGAATCTATTTGTTTATTTTTAGTCTCTTGTCTCGAACAGATAAAAATTCCGAAATACAAAAAAGAAAACATATTGTAACATGTGACCAAAGTTATGTCAACTACTATTTAATATTATTACTAGCTGCCCGCCCCGGCTTCGCACGGGTTGCGGTACTTATCTACGGCGTACCCTACCTACCTACCCTACCTACCCTACCTACCTACCCTACCTACCTACCCTACCTACCTACCCTACCTACCTACCCTACCTACCTACCCTACCTACCTACCCTACCTACCTACCTACCTACCCTACCTACCCTACCTACCTACCCTACCTACCTACTCTACCTACCCTACCTACCTACCCTACCTACCTACCCTACCTACCTACCTACCCTACCTACCCTACCTACCTACCCTACCTACCTACTCTACCTACCTACCTACCCTACCTACCTACCTACCCTACCTACCTACCTACCTCCCTAACTCCCTACCCTACCTACAAAAAAAAAAAAAAAAAAAAAAAAAAAAAAAAAAAAAAAAAAAAAAAAAAAAATTGATGTTGGCCGATTCTCATAGATACCGGATAAGCACAAAAAATTTCATCAAAATCGGTTAAGCCGTTTCGGAGGAGTATGGCAACGAAAACTGTGACACGAGAATTTTATATATTAGATTACGTACGAGTATAAAGTAAAGTTCCTATGGTTATAATTCTTCACGAGTACTTTTTCTTAATTATGCAGTTTTTGGATGTGCACTGACACAAACGAGCGTAATAAGGTACTTCACGGAAAGTTTGAGTCTGTTGATATAACTGTTCAAGTTTGTAAACTGATTATGGTAACGATTATCTACTGCTAAATAAGTAGGTTACTCCTTTTCGATAACAACCCACATACGTATTGTACCTACCTATAACAAATAAACGACAAAACCAACAAATAGTAGAAAGTCTTCTAAGGTTAAAGGATAATAAAACTCCGACAAAAAACAACAGTTTTATCCATTTTGTAACCATTGTGTTGCTATCTCCTGATCTCATAGATATTAGCAATGTCGGTGGAGCTCTGTACAAGTGTTGGCGGGGCTTTGTCAAATGTTGGTGAACCATTGTAACAACAAGTGGATTTGGTGTGGATACAATAGATGTGAGGGCGGATTCTTTCTATTTTTTGGAAACGTATCCCTTTGGCGATTAGAGCATGATACTGATCGCCATGGGAATCGATTTGTATTGATGCTTGTTTTTTTTTTTAATCGAGACATGTATCTATCGTTCCGTTTTTTCTCTAGCAACCTGTCGCAATTTTTGTTGTGATAGTTTTGGTCTACAAAATAGGAACAAATACTATTTGTATAAAGCTGCCAACTTAAATACCGTCACGAAACAATAATTGAACCAAAACGACCAACTTCTTCTTCGCCGTATCGATGATTCCATTTATCTGTTTTAAATAAGCTTCGACCAGAATTCGGCCACTTCGACAGCATTATCGTTGTCCTTACAAAGGTCTTCCATAGCGCAACATGACCACTACTATCTCTACTCTACGAAGAGAAGACAAATCACTTTCTTAACAAAACACAACAATAAAAAAAACAAACACAACAACCAAAAAAACAAAAAAAAAACCCAAAACAAAAAACAATCTAAACAAAAAGTCATTATTTTCCTGAATTTTGACATCGGGCCGTAGAATATTTTTATTTTTTTACAAACGCTATTTTGTCTTCCGCTTCTTCCGTTTCTATTGTGGCCGTGCTACGCATACAGGTATTATTGAGGTGAGGCATCTTTTGCGATGTGGCTCCACAGTCGCACTGTGGCTCATCTGACCTACTGACCAAGGAACTAACCGTATGAGATCTTAAAAGACAAATAGGTACGGCTTGGTAGCATTATGAAGTCACAGGACCACAGTCTTTACCGGTCGGGACCTCACACGATCATTGAAAGGCTGCTAACATTAACAGTTAAAGAACAATAGTTACTAGTTTTCTAGGTAATTACTTAAAGCCAGTTAAATTGTAACGAAAAACGTCGTTGCCTAAGCATTAGCAGTCTTAAAAAAAAAATTGATGCACTGGCACCAACGCCTTTATACGTCTTTAAATTGACATCTCTAAATAGTTTATACCTTTGAAGAATCCATAATTGCATCTTATCATATAAAGTTGATTGTAATATGTTACTGCAAAGATGGGCGTTGAACTTTAAAGGGACCAGTTTGGACATTAGTGTAAAGGCCATTCACACATTTCAATTAAGTAAAGCAAAACTTTACCTATTGTGAGAATGTAAAGCAAGAATGAATGAACTAAAAAAATATTGTTTCCACCTCCTAAACTCAATTCAAGTCCAAACACTACAAAAAAACGGTACTATTTTAACAGAATTGAATCTGTCGACACTTGATCTTCTCAGAAGGCTCCCCTCAGACGGGCTGTTTGCACAATTTGCGATTATCCGCGCGATCGCGCGGACGCACGTGTGGTTCGCCCTAATTTGCTTCCGTACGCCTTGCTGAGTAGCTGATTTGTTACATTCTTAATTTTGATGGCAGATTTTTTATTTGTAAGGTTTTTTAGAAGCCTTCTAAGTATCATTGTGTCAGGAAGGAAATCGTCAATCATTTTTAAACATTGTTGATATTTCTTTCATTATTATGACCAAAACTGTTGCAAAATATGGATGTACATACACCTCTGCCCAAACCTTTGGGGAAGACAGGCGTGATGATATGTTAAGTATGGCATATGTTATAAATAGTCTGTTCCAAAAGTATCTGATGAAAATGTAAACAAATGGATTACTAAACGTACCTGTGTGGCGCCAACTGTTAGTGCCACTTACAAATTGAGTGCTTTGATTTGATTATTTGATTACTTAAACCCGGAATTCTAATTTTAATCACCTTAAAGATGTTTTTCATTTAACAATTGAGGTTAATTTTTAACCGACTACCGAAAAGGAAGAGGTTATATGTTCGGCTGTATGTATGTTTTATTTTTAATAACTTCAATAACTTTTCAAAAACTTAAACAATCACTGTTGGAAACGGTGGTGAAATACGTTGAAACCTTCTAAAAACTATTTCCTTTTTGTGAGTTAAGAGCTTAATTTTATTAAATAAGTAGATTTGTCACAATCAAAGATGCACACACAGTCAGAAATACACATCAAACGGAAATAGAACCTATTCATTTGACTGAACTCACAAATCTTATCAATCAACTGTTTGTAAATACAAACCAGTTTACATTTCAATGGACCTCCTTTGTTAAATAATCCCAGTCTATAAATTGACATGTTTAACTACCAATGTATTAACAAATCAATAGAAAAGCCAATAATGTGCGGTTCTAAATGTACACTTCTCTTTTAAATCCCCTATTCACATGTCAACAATAACAATAAAAAAATAACAAACAATTATAACTCAACTCTATCTCAGCCCACGCAAAACTATTTAGCAATACGGCTATGTAACATTAAAATAAACCTTACTACTTTAAGATAGAGGCTATATCACAGGCAGGATGTAAGTTGGTGATAAAACAATTATCAAAAAAGGTTTTTAGAAAAAGGTTCTTATTCATAAAACGTTTGCACAATAGTAATCGATAGTACTCGAATGGTTTTAAATGTCGAACGTTATTTGACGTTTTAACTACTCGCGATCGCGGGTTTGCCTGAGTTTTTGTGGTAAGTAGCACAATACCAAGAGAAATTGTGTTGAATTTAATGACCGCAATCAAAAAATCTAAGGTTACTTATTTTGAAACTTTTTGGAGAATTATTTACACTTTGTGTTGTTCTTGGAAATAAAGGCCCTATTGACCAGCGGGGTAATTGCGTAACACACTAACAGTAGGAATGGTTTTCATTTTGACAGTTCAACAACATTCATTGCGTTATTTACTCTTTTGAGGAGACAAATATTTCGAACTTAAAAAGCAATGAATAAGCAATATCCTTCAAAATGATTCAGATTGTGATGGATAGTGTGTTACGCAATTAGGGTGCTGATCTACATACCTAAAGATCCGTCTGATCTAGCCAATATCCGTTACGCGTGTGGTACAAGCAAATCTTTAAAACTAAACAGGCTGATGTTTCATGCGTGACCACCCATTCGGTCATATAGGTCGGGCGCTGATTTGCTGTTCAGATAATGATTTTTCTACATAAAATTACGCCTGTATTCTCCGAAGAGGTAGGCAGAGGGATGCCACTAATTTCAAGTCACTATAATTTAAAAAAAAGACTCATAAACCTATAGGGTCACTAAAGAAACGTCAGAACTAGATACGCGGATCCAATCGGTCGTTTCCTATGGAGAAGCGCCGGCAAAATACTCCACGGGTCCTCTTTTAAAAACAATAGCTGGTGAGCCAGGAACAAATCCAAACTCCGGGCTGCTGACTGGGAAATTCCTGATGGCAAAGTTGCCTGACCTGGGACCAGAGACCGTTCAGTGTAGTAGAGTTCTCAAGTAAATAACTTTTATGTTTGTAAAGACCAGATAACTACCAAAATAGTCTAAGGCATGTGACCTCTTCCTAAAGGGTAATAAAGGGGCAATATCGGGGTGTACCAGGGGAGGGGTGGTAAGGGGGGTGTTCTCGATTGTATTGGTGTTTCGATTAATTCGCAATACTTGTGGCGCGCGACTCTCACATTTTATATTCGCGCCGCTCTTGAAAGGGGTGAGATAGTATAGAGATGGCTTGTATTAGATAACTAGCGACCAGCCCCTGCTTCGTACGGTTTTGCGACGTGACAAAACATCGTGATTTATTCATTATATGCAAGTTTAATATTAATGCATTATACAAATAAACATTCCGGAATCAATTCTCCAAATGATTATTATTAAAAACTTGAAAATTGATATTATTGAAAACCGCATCAAAATCTGTTGCGAGGTTTGATAGAACAACACAATCACACAGACAGACACGAAAAGCAACTCCAATTTATAATAATGTATACGAGTATATCTACAGGCATAGATGAATAGATAGTGGATTTCACCGAATCTAACTAGTAATATCGGTAATCGGATTCAACTACATTTTCATTTATTAAAATATAATTATTACCTATAGAAAGAAAACGGTAACATTACAAGTGACATCATGCGTAACCTAAAACTCGCGTCGCCCTGTCGTGTAACATCATGCGTAACCTAACACTCGCGTCGCCATGTCGTGTAACATCATGCGTAACCTAACACTCGCGTCGCCATGTCGTGTAACATCATGCGTAACCTAACAGTCGCGTCGCCATGTCGTGTAACATCATGCGTAACCTAACACTCGCGTCGCCATGTCGTGTAACATCATGCGTAACCTAACAGTCGCGTCGCCATGTCGTGTAACATCATGCGTAACCTAACACTCGCGTCGCCATGTCGTGTAACATCATGCGTAACCTAACACTCGCGTCGCCATGTCGTGTAACATCATGCGTAACCTAACACTCGCGTCGCCATGTCGTGTAACATCAGGCGTAACCTAACATTCGCGTCGCTATGTCGTGTAACATCATGCGTAACCTAACACTCGCGTCGCCATGTCGTGTAACATCAGGCGTAACCTAACACTCGCGTCACCATGTCGTGTAACATCATGCGTAACCTAACATTCGCGTCGCTATGTCGTGTAACATCATGCGTAACCTAACATTCACGTCGCCATGTCGTGTAACATCAGGCGTAACCTGACACTCGCGTCGCCATGTCGTGTAACATCATGCGTAACCTAACACTCGCGTCGCCATGTCGTGTAACATCAGGCGTAACCTAACACTCGCGTCGCCATGTCGTGTAACATCATGCGTAACCTAACATTCACGTCGCCATGTCGTGTAACATCATGCGTAACCTAACATTCACGTCGCCATGTCGTGTAACATCATGCGTAACCTAACATTCACGTCGCCATGTCGTGTAACATCATGCGTATCCGGAGTGATTACTGGCAACCAATCAACTTTTCTTCATCAGTTTCCGAGAAACTCAATTTTTAAACAAAAAACATCTGTCCGCTCTGCTAGTGACGGTGCTACTGGTATACCGTCTGCAGTCAACGCTTAACCACGAAAGCATTTTCATAGAAATACATAGAAACTATTGTGCCTTTGCGATCAGCCATTGTGTTTCACGAACTGTTGCCAAATAAATGTTATTCTTTGTTTCTCTCGTTCCCTTTGGGCGCACGGCAGTTCCCGTCTGCATTCTGCCGTGGCCTGCACAACGAATGGCCGCACGATGTATACTATATTCGACATAAAGCCGCCTCCACACTTCGCAACTGGTCCGCTGCTGTCACTAACACTCACTCGGTAATTATTTTTATTATTGAAACACCTCCCCCCCGCCGCCGCCCGCGCGCCCTCCCCTCCCCCGCAGTCGTCTAACCCCGCGGACATTTTGTTTTTGTTTTTAATTCGTATTTATTACGCCTGCGCCGGACACAGGGCAGAGTTCAGTAATTAAAATGTTTGGATAACGTTAGATTGGCTGGTCAACTTGTGGGGTGGGGTGTACAAGTTATAGTACTTATGTTGGTGAAGCTACCAATAATTAACTAGGACACGTATTACAACATGGACAGTCACGAGCACTAGTATTTAATAAACACGGAACAACTTTTAAAAGATTGTAATATTAAACTTAATAGTGTAAGAGAAAGATTTTCCTACCGTGATACAGTTTCGACAAGTACGGAGGACAGTGTGAATCGAATGCTACAACCTAAAAACAATATCAGTGTAAGTAATTATTGAATATGTACTAAATGGTTATTATGTGACGAAAGTACTTAACGAACAACATTTAGAAGAAAGCTGAGAAATTACATATCACATTATTGGTTAGTATTTAAGTGCAGAAACTTATTTATTTACGTTTGTAGTGTCTACCTAGCAAATGTTAAAAATACTTAATTATATGGTTATACTTTTATGATGCAAGTAAAGTTATTATTATTATTATATTGTTACAAACATTGTATTTTGGAAGCCATGTTATGAAATAGGTAATATCTCAAAGTTGCTTTCGATATTTCACGAGTAAATCACTTTTGAATGTTGCTGTGTTTACATATTTGTGCTCGTGACTTTATCACATTAAACTTGATACTGTCAATTGATATATTACGTCACATTTTGACGTCGTCGTTTGCGTCGTATAATATGATAAGGTTCTTACTATTGTTGAGGTTTTCGTAAAGCCACCTTAAGTACAGCCCACCCATTGTCTCGTCGGTCTAGTGATCGCAAGCGCAAATGCTGAGCCCCAATAAAAAATTAAAAAATGCTGGTCCTGAGGTCGATAGTCAGATTGGTCAGTGTCATTTTGTTTTTCCATCAGGAACTTTTCAGTAGCAGCTCGGAGCCGAGATTTGTACCGGTTGATGACAATTGCCTCAACACATTATTAAATATACTGTGACTTAAACATAAGTTACTGGTCAAATGTGAGGGTACCTGTTAGATCCCTGCTTAGCCTTATGAAGAGCCCAACCTCTTTACAAGGCACTCACGCGTGTTTCTTGTTTTGGCATCGCACGCTCGCTCTATTACTTTGTTTTTGCTTAGTGTTCTTTCTAACTTAGTTTCTTTTTGCTCGGCTCCTAAGGGTCGTATCGTGATGTTAAATAGCTTCAAACTTATCTCAAGAATTTGGCTACCAAAGGCAAAAATATTTTTTTTAATCCGACTGGTAGTTCCAGAGATTAGCGCGTTCAAACAAACCAACAAACAAACAAATTCTTCAGCTTTATTATCAGCAGTCTAGTAGATATATAAGTTGGTAATTAATAATAATTAATTTTATTAGTATTTGTGCTGTATCAGGAACCCCACGCTATTCCTGCTTACCCCTTATCAATAAGTGTGAAGAGTAAAACTTCTAACCCAAGTATTTCTCATCCAATAACCACAGTTTGCGGTTAATCGTTAAAATTTTACAATTTTCCTTCGCGGCTCTATTGTAGGGGCTGAAACTTTTACAAAAGGCTCTTCCGTCTCTTTCACTCGCGACATCAAGTTGTAAGTCCGTCTCTGTCTGTTAGAACTTATTGTAATAGTGATAGCGAAGTTGGAAGAAAGTATTGAATTATGGCAGATTTAAATGGACGGGTTTATGCAAGGCTGAGGAAGGAACATCCTTTATTTATTTATCGAATTACCTACTACGTATATTATTTATTTTATTTGTATTTAAATACTGCTATGGTGCATAGTACCATTTTCAAAGAATTAGTAATCGATACAAGTATAAAAAACCTTTTCATAATAAATGCGAAAACAGTATTTTCAATCAACATCTCTAAACAATCTTATAGCGCTACGAAATTGCTACGGCGAGGCTACGCCGTAGCATCTTGAATCAAACATATTTTTTTTTGTCGTAGACCTTGTTGTCCTACTATTCCTAGTCATATTTGGTACTTTAATTATATTTAATTGATTAACGATTTATGTTTATGAATTGACTGATTGACCTTACAAACTACTTTTCGACAAGAATAGACCCCAAGGACCAAAATTGATATAAATCAATCAATTGATAAATATCAATATTGGGAATATGGCCTGACCAAGATTATCTCTGGACTTTAAAAGAGACTGTGACCTATGAGTTTGTTTCGGTCTTTCTTCCCAGAGTAGTCAATTAGAAAACACGGAACTCATCTAGTTTTAAAACATACCTAATTTAATTTTGACGTGTTAAAAGTCTTTTTTTGATACCAATTTACAGAAATAAATATCATTTATTACTTATAAACAAAAATGTTTGGATGGATGTTAACTTTTTGCTGCAAAGATAGTATATAAAAAAAACAAATTCACAACATATTTGTGTTTCTCCCTTCTTTAACCAATAATAAATAGCAAACATAAGTTCAATTAATCTACCATGCATAATCCTGCCACTAAGCACCTACTATTCAACAGAAAAAAAACCCGCACAGTATTCCCACGAACTTTAAAATTTGAAATAATTATTTAAAACCACCCCCCGGCATTTAAAATCCTACAAACAATGAATTAAAAAGCGGTTAAATTGAAATAATAGTTCGCGTTGTACCGGTCGCGTGGCGTCCGAATCCTTTGACGTAATCAGATCAAATGAGCGGTCGTGGTAATGTATCGTGACGTATGCGTTTTGATTCTGTTTTTGAATTTTAGCTGTCAGTTGCAAACTTTTATTTTATTTTGTTTTTAGGGCTTATGTTTTGTAGTGGGCGTGAGAAGTTGATGCTGAAATGATGCATTGCTTGGTTGGAGAAATAATGACTTTATTCTGGAATACCTACTGACCTATTTTTTACTGACAGAGGAAATTGGTTACAGCATGAATCTCTTGATAGATAAGTAGGTTTTTTTAGAATCAGAATCAGAACTTTATTTGCTGTGAATGTAGGTACTTACAGATATAAGATGTTGTACATAAATTTATGAGATCGGCTACAGGCTACCATACGGCATGCAAATTATTACATAAAATAAATAATATAAACAAAACAATGTCAACAAAACAAAACAGGAATTAAAGTGAAGTCAATTCATAATATTATAGTCAGTTACATACGTCTTACATGGTCAAATTTGCAATTAATTATTACAATCATAATCTTGATAAATTCTTAATAATTATTATATTTATTTATTTGCATAGAAATTAGGTACAGAAAAAATGCAGCTGTTTTGTAATTAGGTATCTTTAGACATTCTACCTTAAATTAGGCATGCAAACATTTAGTACAAGTGATTAATAGTCTAAAATACTGTCATTATGAAAATTGTTGCAATATAGTCAATAAAATAAAATAAATAATTAAAGATGTCAGGATTAATTAGGTAACTGTAAAGTTTTATCATTTAGGAATTATAAAACTTTATCAATTAATAACATTTATCAATTAATAAGACTGACAATTTCTTTTTAAACAGTGGAATGGACTCGTTTTTTATTCCGTCGGGTATTTTGTTAAAGATAATCGGGCACATACATATAACACTTTTCCTTAATAATGCAGTGTTATGACCACTAACACGTAGCATGTTTGTATACTGTGTTCTAATTGATCGTGTTCTATTGTCAGATAATTTATTAAAAAGGTACATATTTGATTTTACAAAAACAGCTATTTCAAAAATTTAAAGTGATGGTAATGTTTATTAATTCTTTATGTTCCGGCCTAATCTTGCTTCCTTACTAACGACGCACATTACTAACGACAATTTTACTTAGTGGATTAAATTAGACATCGATTTTATCTGACATGATTAAATATACAATCTATCGATGAAACAATTTTCAACAAATTCGACCCCAGTTTTGAAAAGGTTTACAAGGAACAAGACGCCATCATTGAATCCATACCAAACTGCATAACCCTCCCGCACTGCACACAAAACAAACGACAATCTTCGAGCCTTCCTATCATCCAATTTGCATTGGACAATACGTCCCGCAGACGTCCGCACGTCCTCTCGACGTACGAGTGACGCCATTGTGACGACGTCGAGTTGACGTAAGCTTAGTGACCATTGACATCGAGTTGCTAAGCGAATAGGGGATTGAGTGACAAGTATCAAGATGGTTGGGTTGAAGTTGTTAGCTGTCAAAGTGATATTGTTTTTGTTTTGATTTTGATAGAGTTTCAGGTGATCAGTTGTCGGTTGTAGGTGTTGGGATGCGGAAAAATGGTAGCTAGGTGTTCCTTGTGATTAGAGTGTTTTGGGATTAGAATCGCTCTTACCTACTGTGGTTGTTAAATATAAAATATAACATGCCTGTGTATTTGTGAGATGTTACACATCGCTAATTCAGCACACAAGGATGATACTTTGCGTGTTGCACTTTCTTTGCTGTTGCATACTACAAATAGACAAGATTCCCACTAAGAACTTTAATCATTCATACTGCTGTATTTCGTTTTTTTTTTTTTTTTTTGTAGTACGTAACCTAATCCACTCCTGGGCAATAACTTTTCCCGTTTCTTTCCAAAACTATTTAACACACTTTCTACCAACATCTTATCCTCAAAGACTCAAAGACCTACCGATTACCTTACCTTTTGTGAATGTAATCCCTGTAGTTTTCATGTCATAACTGTTTTTATGTACACATTATGGAATGCAATAAAGTATGGAGTATTGAGTATTGACTTCCATTGTGTGCATAACTCCACAGCCACGAGGCAGTCTAGTCTCTGTCCAGTGAAGCTAGTAATTAGTATGTCGGCTCGATAACGTCCATTGTGGACTAAGACGCATTGTGCGGACATGGGGGTGCTGTGTGTGGCGTATGTAGGCGGGGTATACATTATTTGTAGGAACTAAGTCAATGTCAAAGATTTATTTGCAGATAAATATGGTTACCAAAGTTCTGTTGTATTCTGATTCTTACTTACTGACTACGGCCACTGTGAAGACTTTTATAGGCGAGAAAGATTAGGTACACTCTGGTTTTGAACGTCATGACAGATAAACAATGAAATGATGGCAAGTCTCGTATTTTCAACAACGTCGTATTCTAATCTCAATCTCAATTTGTCAAGAATACCACTACCTTTCATACTTACATTTTACACTAGTTTCAGACATTGACTGCCGCTGGGATGAGATTGCGACTAGATTTTCAACATTTTTGGACGAACGGGAATTGACCTTCAGGAGCGTTCCACTGCGAGACAGCGCGGCGCGGCGCGGGGAAAGGGTATTTTCGGTTATGTTTTTTTTTTGTTATCCTATATTGTGTCGCCCTGCTGGGCATAAGCCCCTTTTCAAATGATAAATGATTTTATTTCTGCAAGGAGGTTTTTCCAAATATTTTTACACGTCAATCATATTTTAAAAACTAGATGAGATCGGCGTTTCCTATCTGACTATTATGAGAAAACAGGCCGAAACAAACTCAGAGGTCACAGTCTCTTTTAAAGTCCAGACATAATCTTGGTCAGATCATGTGAAGACCATATATATTTATTTGTGTCTGAAATGGTCTTTTGAGGAAAAACCACACAGATTGAGTGAACCTGTCCGTCAGTGCACGCATTTGTCAGTAATCGTGCAGCTCAACTCAAAACTTAAGGAGCTCAACGATTCGACGAACAATACCAAAAAAGGACATTTGGGTAGGCCACAAAAATTACTTTTCCTCCCAAACCTCCCTGTCTTGTGCGATCTCTGGCCATGTTGGCCCTGCATACATTATCAGATCGTTAGACCACCTCCGCCGTGGTCCACCTCGATGGCGATGTCCTCCCGCAGGCGTCCAGTGAGTGACGACGTCGGTTGTCGTATCTTCACTAAAATCGAAGTGTAGTTTTTTAGCTAAGAACAAAGATTTTAAACCGTTAAAAGCGTTCAAGGGGAAACTGACAGCTGAACATTATGTTTAGAGAAACGGAAGCATTTCAAAACTATATTGCCGTTACCAACGTTTTTTACAGGGTGATCTTTGGACTACGATATAAGTATTTCAAAGAAAGCTCGTGGCACTATGGACGAGAAGGAAGTTATTTTAATTCAATATCACAAGTAGGGAGGTACGTGACTTCTCAGGTAGCCAGATAAGAATCTTCTTAGATTTTATTCTCTCTTGAACGTAAAAATAGATTTGTTTAGAGTAGAACATTATTTCTTACTTTCTATTTTTCAAGTGTTATAATCACATATTATTCAATATTTAGTTTTGGAATTCCTGTATTTTTGGAAATTGTATAAAATAAATACACATTCATGTACTGATTTATTGAGCACGTTTATTTATTATTATTTTACATTACATATAATTATTATCATCTCTAAATATTACGGGTAAACATTTCACTATTACTATTATTTACATTTATCTCTATCTATTATTATCTAACTATTGAACACTAAATAATAGAGAGTATTTCATCGAAATATTACAATTATTATTATTATATGAGTTTATCCATAAAGTATGCGTAAATAATAATAGTTGCCTAAACACTCTAAATTGTATTATTTAAAAATTAAATCACGGATTTGTTTTGTTAATTCAGAAGCTATGAAATTAATCTCAGATCTACGTATTTCTATTCAGAATTCGTTTTATTTACATTTTTATTATATAAATTATAATAATAATTGTGAATAAGAAATCTTGAGTGTTTCATTAAGGTACTTAAAATCATTTTATATTAATAGAAGGTGATTTTTGGGATTATTCTAAAAATACTAGCAGATCGCAGTATAGAATTTGGATTTTACTAATTACAAATAAAGTTACGTTATCAGGAATGGATAGTTTAATAATTATTACACTCGAATACAACCAAATCAATAGAGTAGATATTATAAATAGTACTTATAGTATTATTATTTCTATTTACATTTTTTGTACAGCGTTGCACGCTACAGATTTAAAATGTAATCAATCTATATTTCCCTACAACTCTACTGCGAATGACTACTGCTAACTATTCTGAATTATTATTAAATAGTAAGTACGTATAATAATAATAACTACGAATAATCTATTTATAATTTAATATCAAGCATGTTTTTTAAATATTTACAATAAGTATTCATATTATTAGAGACACGTAATTTCTTTATTGTTCCCGCCATTCCGTTTCATTCTGGTTGTTGTTCGGGTGGTTCTGTTGTTTATTTATTTCATTTATCTTTTTGTAAATATAATATTTGTTTTTAAATTTTGCATTATTATTATATTTTATATTTGCATCAAATACTGTTTTCGTGTCTCTAATAAAATGCCTCATCAACATAAATTGTAACCAATTACCATATTTTATAAATGCTTATTTAATGAAAATATTGTGCCTATGATCTTGCAGCTCGTGTTGGTGATCATTACATAATTAAAGTATTGAACCTATTCTCATTGATTTTAAAATCATTAATATACTAGAAACTTTTATACAGTCCTTTCACAGTTAATTTACCTCCGACAGCAACCCAAGCTGCAACCCTGTTGCATCGAGACTAAATTGAGAGGTAGAACAACTATGAAAGGACTGTGTGTACATAATAATGTAGCTGCTCTATCCATGGAAAATGACAGTGACACAAACAAAAGTTACACTTGGAATATTCAACACAGATTAATAAATGCTTTTGCCTCAAGATTCCACTGCACCAGTTCATTTCACACTTTTAAATGAAGATCCTTTTGAAGATCCACAAACATCAAAAGATGGCTCAGACACCAAGCTTTTTAAAGCACAGTCCAGTATTTCAGATACTAATCAGAAAACCCATCATTATTCGTATTATCTGACGTCGGAGAGGTACCTGGTGAAGGTACTTGCAGCTGCCTCCCATACATCAGCTCCGAAGGTGGCATAAACGAAGATAGGTATTCCGGAGGAGGTCGGATCACCGTCGGTAAGTACCCCGTACCACTGTACGGAGGCGTCAGAAACCGTCGCGACGGGGAGAATTTGAAACTCTGGTTTGATAAAGGAGAGAAGGCGGACTTTGACTGGTACTGCATATAAGGAGGCGATTCTTGAGTTACTTGGTATGGGTTCGCATTCTCCCCAGTAATCATCATTTCCATTGCAGCTACTACATCTCCTTTGCATCTTGCTAAGATTCCTTCGATTTCTTGTCGGCTGCGTCGTGGGAACACCTTTATTAGTACATCTACTGGTGACTTTTGGTATGGAGAAGGATCTTCGGTTACAGTTTCAACTGTCTCCTTCCTCTCTCGTCTAAACATTTTGTATTTGAAGTCATTGTTGTCCCATTTATCTTCTTCTTCTTTTTTCACTGGAACATCTTCCCTTTGTTCTTTCATTGAGAGGTTTTCAGGTGTGAGTGAAGGTTCTGTTTCTTCTAGTTCTTCTTCTACATTCAGTTCGTGGTCTGAGGGCGAGCGAGGGGGTGGGGTGGCTAGTGGTGGGGTGGGGGCGGGTGTTTTCGATTCTTGCTGTGATTCTGTTGGTGGTGATGGACTGGAGCAGACTTCTGTGATGCGTGCGCGCTTCTGAACTGTTAACAAAGAGAAATATATTTTATAATATTTATTGAGGTTATGATTGGTTCAATCTCTCACGAAAAAGGGACTAGTTATTTTCCGCCGAAAATAAACTACTTAGGGCCCGTTGTTTGATACATTGTTAAACATGACTAATAGTCAATTTAACAATTAGTCACTGGACAATAGTCAATAGCTGTCAAACTTTAACTACTCTGTCTGCGCATGGTTAACTTTTATAGCAGATTGTCAATTTTTTTAACTGTAGTTAGCTTAACCAATTGTCAAACAACGTACTTCTGCCATTTTTTACAAATTGTTTGTTTAATTAACGCATTTTAACTGTTAGTATGTTTGACTACTGATCAAATAACGGGCCCTTAGAGTCGTCTTTTTTTATCAATTCAACTAATTAGTAGCTTTGCAACACTAGCAATTAGAAGCATTTGATACACAAATTATAGTATTATCTAAAACAGTAGGTATTCGAGATTGTCGAACAAAGTATTAAAATAAGTAAGTCCACAAAGTGTTTATCAACGCGTTTGCGCACTAACGCTTACGTTAACATATTTTTAAAGATACAACGCATTCAAATACATATACCATAGCCACCAAAAATAACGAATCAATTTTAAAAAACGAATTCCAAAAACAAACAAACTACGTTTCTCTGAAACATATTCGTTTCGAAATTCAATGTATACACAGAGCTCCGAGAAAATAATACAGTCAAGAACAAAAGTTCAAACAATAAAGGGGAACAAAAAAGGCGAACCAGCGTGCACACTGAGTGCTGGGGTGTATACAGGACTGATGTTTTATTTAATGTGGTTTTACTTGAAATAATGGTTTACAAATGATGGTGGTATGTTTTTAAATAGTCTCTGCTTGCATAGCGTGAACACCAGAATTAAATATTTTTATAACTAGTGGCTCCGTGAGCTGTAGACCTCGCGAGTCTGTCTTTGCATAGCTTTAAACTGAATAAATGTTCACCTTAAAAAAAAAAACATAAAACAAAAAGAGCGCGAAATGGTTGAAATATGATCTTTTTTATGTTTTCAACCCCTATATCGCCGCCATTTTGAAAAATTTCGTAAAACTGAATTGACAAAAATAAAATCATATAGCTATCAAACCTGCTCACAAAATTTCACGAGAATCGGTTGAGAAATACTACCTGTAGAGGATAACAGCCATCCGGACATACTAAAGTATTTCTACCCAAGCTGAAACGGAGACGCATGGCTCGCGCTGCGCGCTCGCTCGGTCAAAAATATGGTAGTTTCTTGGTGCGGTATTTAGTAGTTAACACTTATTTAATAGTGAGGTGCATCATCGCAGCTTGTGTTATTTTGTGTTTTTCTCGCATCACCCTCATCCAAGAATAATCAACAATGTCTTCTTCAAAAGGAGGCTGATGCTTCTGAATAACGAAGGTGAATTATTTTGGATAGCATTCATATGAAAAGGCAGATACTCAACAGTGCGTGGAACAAGGCTGCCAATGATGATAACGCTAATGGTGCAATGAAACTATCCATAAAAGAAGACAGGAATTTTATTACTATATTTATGTATGCTAGAGGACCAAAGACTATTGTAGCTGATGGATGCTTTAGTATCACTAAAGCATCCATCAGTCACCAGCTTAGCATAGAGCAAACGGATGACGAAAAGAAAGAATAATCTATGGGTAGGACCACAATTAACAAAGGTTTCTTCAAGCCACACTGCACCATACTGCTCAATATACAACACGTATACTTTCCCGGCTACACTTATACAGGGTGTGCACAAGTCGTACCAGTCATTGTGTTGCCGCAATTAAAACAAGTCGGCGCAGTCGCGTGAACCAATTTAATGGCCGAAGTTATTGTTTTTTTTTAAACGTTGACGTGGGGTATCGAGAGTCTGTTCGGCTGGCTTTTAATAAGGTTTTAATAGATATAGGTTTGTTGTATTGGAGGTAGGCAGCTTTATTTTTATGAGATATTAAGACCCTGGCGGCTGAGACTATGTCATGCTCACTCAAATGTCTCGCTGGTGGTGGCATGTTTGTTGAATCATTAAGTTCCCTTCAAAATCGTTGGTCTGAATGGTGCTAATCCATGCGTCATGTTCGTGAACGGGCCCCGTCAGTAGGGACTGGTCATCTCTTCACTGCCACGGCTTATTTTAATTTAATTTACTTAATATTTGAATTGTTTTTGTTTTTTTATTACGGACGCTTTTAACGCTCTGCATCGTTCTTACATCCATAATTTCAACATGAATGATGTAACCAATATTTTGTAACCACATTTTGATTTAAATGAGTGTCCATGGAGTTTCTTGCCCGTTCTTCTCCATAGGTACCTAATACGCTTTGGAATGGGCAACTAGCTTCATCTTTCTGACCGACCGACCCCTTGACAATTCAAAAGTGCCTGTAATTGGTTTATTTGAAATAAATGCTTTGAGTTTGAGTTTGAATAGTTTTTATTTTGGCGGAACATTTTACACGTCTGTTGCTGAGGCGACATTTAATGCATTTGTTGCAATAATTAAGTACGCTACCTAGGTAACTCAAATAACTGAATAACTGATTTAAAAAAACAAAGCAGTTATTTATTTTTGTAATATTGATCTCAGTCATTATTAATAAGTGCTTTGTCATCATCTAATTTTAATAACTATTTATGTCCTTATTTTATTGTTAAATTAATTAAAATACCAAGATTTTTTATTTTTTGCTGTGCCCTTACAAAGTCCATATTATTGTAGCTAGTTTAAACCTTTTGTAACATCTTTTCTACAATATGGAACGCAATAAATGAATATGAATATGAAATAAGCGTATCAAGGTACTTTTAAAGCGAAAAATAAAGTTATTAAGTCAAATCATTCCTTTTTTCGTGATTTCTTTCCATACCATAAATAAAAGAAGTACACTAAAAAATAACAGGTAGCTGTCATCAAAGATGATTTTTTTTCCCAAATAAAGATTTTATTCTATATTAAAAAAACAGAACGCTATCCGTGAATTTAAAAACCATAAAAGCATCTCGAGTGAACACTCGTTCAAATAAATCGACTTCGACCATTAAAATGTAATCGAAACCAGCAAGCGTCCACAAAAAACGATTACATTGAAAAGACACTGAGTATAAGTGAACCAATTCATTGAACACAATCATCAATGTAAACCGTTCTTTAAGAAAAAATCGAATGAAAAGAAAATATCTGAGTCGTTTTTGTGTTATAATAAAAGGTACGCCCTCGCACGAAAAAATTCATTAAAATAATACGAACAGTTTTATACAATACAAACAACTTTTATTGAATTACAATAAAGCGAATACTGGCCATTTTGAATCTCATTATGTGTGCAAACGAGATGGGGATAGTGTTTTGTATTCGTGTGAAAGAGATGAATAGAGCTATTGAAATGTAAGTAGAATTAATATAGACATCTGCTGGTAAATGATGCTGTTAGGCTGTGTTTTGGTTTTATTTTTTATTTTTGTGTATCAACAACGTTTGGCATATGCAGTAATAAAATAGGGTTAACACAAAATAATGTATGTAAATACATAGGTACTTACATATTACCAAATAATGAATAGTACAATGTAGAACGCCCAGCCAAAATGTTTAAAGAAAGTAACATGACAACAAAGTTATGGTAGAGAGAAATGGAAAGAAGAAAGAACGGATTTTCCGTAAAACGACCCGATAATTTTAGCTCCTACTGTATTCACGTACCTTTACCGGTTTGTATGAGAAAACCGACACCACGGGTTACGAAATACAAGCCGATGAAGTATCGGTAACAAACTAGTACAAGTATATTACGTAACGCAAATTCTATTGAATCAAGGCTTAAAAGTTATAACGTAATCAATACAACAAATATTTGGCAAACACGTAATCGGGGGGTCCCCGTACTAATAGAAATCCAAACTGAGTCAATATTTTTGTCATTGGAAACTATTAAGACGTAGTTTTTAAGAATGACGAAACGGTTTTGAAGCAATTTAAGTATGTTTAGATTACAATGAGATCCAATCATCGGTAGATATAGAGCTCGTTGAAAGAGCTCGTCCGGGGCACTACTTCCACTACCTTACATACACATGTAGCTCATCATCATTTCAGCCGCTGCTCAACATAGGCCTCCCTCAAACACCGCCACTTCAACCGGTTCTGTTCTTCCCACATCCAGCGAATTCCTGCGGCTTTCACAAGGTCATCGATCCGCCTTGTGGGCACTCCAGAACCTTTCGGCCGTTTTGCGACCAATGTGCCCTGCCCAGTGCCACTTAAGTTTGGCAATCCTTCGGGATATGTCGGTTAGCTTGGTTCTCCTGCGGATCTCTTCATTTCTGATTCGATCACGTAGGATAACTCCAAGCATAGCCCTCTCCATTGCCCTTTGGGTGACTGGGTGGCACATGTAGGTGTTTCTGCTTATTGTGTTTCTCTCGTTTGGAGAGGTCCACCAGGTCTCGGTGACGTGAAATTACTGGGTCCTGACACTTCGCAATTTTAAGTTCGTCCTGTAATATTTGCCAATAAAGACAAAATCAAGAGTTTATTGTATGGCTGCACCATTAAACATTTCTTACTCTAAGATATCAAGCCTAAATTACCCTGAATCTTCCTCTAAAATCTCATCAACATCTAAAACGTCATTTTAAAGTACCCAATCTCAACACTCTTCATTAATTGATTACCAAGCATCATAGTTGCTGGTAATCCATTCCATATTTAAACAATAAACTCCACCGCACATTTCACCTCTGTACAATAACCGCGCATGTTTCGACACTCCGCCAATGTTTCGCGCAGATTTATGCGTCTGTTTATAACACTGGCCGGTCGCGCGAACAAAAGCTGCATTGTATTGTGTGCATAATAATGTCACTGCGTTGCGGCAACTATTGTTAGAGCGTGGCCGACATACAATGCTTTATGATCTCGGAACTCGATTTTCTCGATTACTGAATTGAGTTTATGGTCTGTTTTTTAATATGATATCGATTATATGTAGTTACAAAGTATGATGAAACAATATATTATATGATATGTCCTTATCTATATGATCATCATCTTTATCATTTGCAGGTCAGGTAACATTAAGTTTTCAGATGTAACCCGATCTACATTATTCAGAACTCAAGATACTTTTCTGCCCAATCATTTTCCTTGCAATGATTGAGGTCTGAGGTCTTTTCATTTATTGGTTGTTTGGATCAGCATCATTTTAAAAGAAACTACAAGAACAATGAATGACTAAAAAAGAAAGAGAAAACAGAACATCACAAATCGTAAATATCTATCAGCTGCCGAAATAAGACGAAAATAAATAAATGAATCAACATTTATGTTAGAACCACTTTCATATTTGATAGTAACAATGTAAACTTATCAAACTAGTGTTAGTAACATTTATTCTAAGCTGCGTGAGGTACGCCGCTCCTAGGGAATGTCTACTTGCCTGTGTGCAGTCGTATCCACCGCCCCAAGATCGGAGAGTCCCACCTATCGGCCAACGTTCTAAGAATGGTGTTGGGGCTGGCGCGAACATGGCGTAGCAAGGATGCGTATATCTTGCGTATGATGGCCGAAAAACTATCAACGTCCGCGTCGGCAAACATGCCAGACGCGCTACAAAAACGCGGCAGCCCCATCAACAACCGGAGCGTGTTGTTATATTGTGTGCGCAGGTCACTATATTATGCCCTTTGCGTAAAGTTTAAAACTTATAACGAAACAGACGAAATAAGTAAAAAAACTACAGGAACCTTTGCAAGAAACAAAACAACGTACTTTGAAAGCAAGCAGAATGGAAAGGAAGAGAAGAAGAACCTAATAAATATGATACTACATCACAATGATATAAATACATAATTACAGTATGGCGCATTACACCGAGAGCCGAAACATAGCGTGTACAGTCGTCGCCATAAATTACTTGGTACAATGCCGCCGCGCCGCGCCGCCCGGCCTCGCCTATTGTGCGGGAGATTTACTGAACGCTGGCCCTGACTGTACGCCACTAGCATTACTATTCATTTGTGTTACTTTGGGAAAGGGATGTTTAGTTTGGCCTTAGGCTTAACGCGTAACAAAATTAGTTAAAATATAAGTTTCCAAGTATTGACAAAATGAAATGGGTATACTTTTATAGTCGACCAAAGATCAAAATGTCATCTAAGTAATCATATACGGAAACCCACTCTCAATTACTATTTTAATATTGGAATACCTAAATAGTTCGTAGAATTGATATTGGGAGTATTTTAGGCTAGTAACAAACAGACTCACTTTCGCATTTATAATATTAGGATAATACACTCGAGAGCAATGAATCCGGGCACTTAAAGAATCCTAAAAATCTCGGAAGCTAAAAATGCTAGGTTAATGCAATAAATTGTATTTAATAGACAATGTAATACTCCTTAAATGAAGGTATTAAAACTTCTTAGTTATTGTAAAGTTATATCATAAAAAAATCAAATTTGAAAAAGGGCCACTTTCGAAGATGGAACTACGAAATTACAGCATTTGGTTTTGCTTTTGTTTGTAATCTGTCATTTATGTGGGTACATAAACCATGTTGATAGTGCTCTATATTCATTATTCAAGCTGAAATTATGTCGCTTACGCCTGAAGAATGCACCAGAATACTTACAATGCTGGAAACCGGCCGGAGTCAGCGCGATACAGCCAGGACTGTCGGTGTGTCGCTGTCAACAGTACAAAGAGTTCTCCGACGTTACGAAGAAACTGGTTCTAACCTACGCAGACCAGGAACGGGCAGAACCAGGTGTACCACAGCACGAGAAGACCGATACTTGGTGAACACCATGCTTCGAAATCGCTTTCTCACAGGAACTGAACTCACAAATCAGTTTCGACGCCTCGGAGGAAGTAACCCAAGTGCATGGACAGTAAGACGTCGGCTTGCTGAATCTAACTTAAAACCCCTTAGACCTGCAAACGGCCCTAAACTGGAGCGTGGGCATCGTATTTCAAGACTAAGATATGCCCAGAGCCACGTAAATTGGAGTATTGAAGATTGGTCAAAAGTTATGTTCTCCGACGAATCAAAATTTATGCTCTACAAGCACGATGGAAGACACAGAGTGTATCGAAGACCAGGGGAAAGATTCAAGCAAGCATGCATCGAAGAAAAAGTAGCCTACGGTGGTGGGTCTGTACTTGTGTGGGCCGGAATTTCTTCTGAAAGTCGCACAGAGCTGGTGATCATAGAAAACGGCTCTTTAACTAGCGTAAGATATGTGGAAGAAATCCTCAATGATCACGTTGGTCCATTTATGGTCAATTTAGGTGAGGATGCTATATTTATGCATGACAATGCCCGACCTCATACAGGTAGGATTGTGAATGACTACCTTCAAGAGATGAACATTACTCGTATGGAGTGGCCAGCGCGCAGCCCGGATATCAACCCGATCGAGCATGCTTGGGACGAGCTAGGCAGATGCGTAAAACAACGAAACCCTCCCCCAATCACGCTTCGTGAGCTCAAAATTGCTCTCACAGAGGAATGGGAGAATATTCCCCAAAATCGTATAAGGAACTTGGTGTACAGCATGCCAAACCGCGTAAACGCAGTAATGGAAGCACGAGGAGGCAATACGAAGTATTAAAATTCAAGAAAATCGTAATAAAGTTCAAAAATTTCATGTTTCCTATTTTTGTTTTAAGGAGAGATCAGCAGTTTTTTTCTTTATGTAATTTTGTGTTAATAAAATGTATGGTGACTCATATTTTTTTTACTTTCATTTAAGGAGTATTACATTGTCTATTAAATACAATTTATTGCATTAACCTATCATTTTTAGTTTCCGAGATTTTTAACATTCTTTAAGTGACCCGGATTCATTGCTCTCGAGTGTATTATAAATGCGAAAGTGAGTATGTTTGTTACGCTTTCACGTGTTAACTACTCAACCGATCATTATGAAATTTTGCATACACGTTGTCAGGAGTATAAAAAAGGACATAGGGTACCTTTCATCTAGAAAAAAAGTACTGTTCCTGAGGGATAGAAAACTACGAGCGAAGCCATAGGCAAAAGCTAGTAATAAATGAACTGAATTTAGTCCGAATATATACCAAGTAAAAAAGAGGCAATTTCAATAAAAAATGGCATTTAATGGAAGGTCAACCTAAGATCTAGCTGCAGTCAATACTGAATATATGACGACAATTAGTTGATTCCTTTTTTGAGTTAGCAAACTGAACATAATTATGTGTCATTAGCTGGAATACCGACAGATACCGACAGAAAGAAGTCTTTCAAAAACATATTCTTTTCTTCATTGACTTTTTTTCCACTAAAAATCCGCGTGCATCAAAGAGCCTTTCCCCAAACAGTAAATAAATAAAAACTCACTCAAACAGTCCACTTCCGATTTGTATGCAATTTAACAAAAATAACCCTCGAGTGGAAGGCTGCTAATTACTGACCCTCACGTTTGAGTTATTATAAAGTAATTAGTGAACAGTTCAGAAAATATTCTTGTTTTTATACCTTTTTGTTGAGTTTCGCTTTGTGGCCGTTTTACTTATTTGTTTGGTTTGTTTTTGTATGTGTTTGAAGGCTTTGCTCCATTTTTCGCTATGCTATTACCAGTTTTTATAAATAATTTCAGTAACCAGAAAAGTATTATGAAGAAAGTACTTTACGCGTTGTGATTTTATCCCTGACTTTGCTTATTTGTTAGAGACGGTAGAAATTATTTATGGAAACTTATACAAGATGGAGACGACAAAACGACAAAAAATTAAATTGCGTATATTTAATGACGTTCCCAAACTGCATACGAAAGTTCAATAAAATATATCCCTAACTTTAGTCACCATAGCTAGTCAAAGATTGGCAAAACCCATACTCGGCCCATCACTGCTATTTACTTTGTTTGAAAAAATCTCTTTTTTTTTCGATGTTAGTTTTAATTTGATAGTTTAAAAATACTCTTATGCATTAGTTTTGCCTGTGTTCTTATCAAGGCTGGGCACAAGACCGTTAATCCGTTAATTAACAAAGTTAACATTTTCAGTAACGGATTAACTTTTAAGTTAACTTAAAAAATTGTTAACGGACTCATTAACTTCCGCTAACTTTCCATAAGTCCGTTAATCGTTAATTAAGTACCTACTATTTGCCAAAAGGACACCCCGTGGACCGCGCTGCGCCGCGAAAATCACTTTCTGACAATCTCAAAATAATAATTATTACAAACTCTAATGACATACCCACACCCTTTTTTATAATTTTTTCATGTCATACCTTAACTTCCGTAGCCCATACAATTTCTTTTTATAAGTAAATCTCTAACCCAAAGGCATATAAGATTTCTATAACAAGTTAACGATTAACGTTAACTTTCATTAAATATTCCGGAAGGTAGCGCTTTAACGTTTAACGAAGTTAACTTTTTTAGTAACGGATTAGCGATTAACGAAGTTAACTGTTTGATTAACGGTGCCCAGCTGTGGTGTTTATTTATTTTCGTATTGTCGTCTCCAGGTTGTATACTGTCTTAGCTCTTATTTACTGAGCGCTTCTCAGATAAACTTTAGGTTACCTAAGCTTATTTTTCGTGGTCTATTACGTTCCTCTTTGAACATACGATTGCATTGCTATAGTTAAAATCCTCTTCACAAAACCGCCCATTAATCATGTCAGACCATAATTCAACATTTGTCGATTTCTAATCACAAACAAACAGCCGAACCCTCTTTCATCCAATATTAATATCCAAATGACTGCAAAATTAATAAAAACACCCCCGTCACGAGTTATGTCGTGACCCTTAATTTGTACCCTCCGAACTAAGTCCATTCTCAAGTGATTAGCAATACAGAATGAACTCTGACTACCCGCCACGATTGTACCCGACACCTATAATTTATTACCAGACATTAATCATACCAAATTACACTTTATCCCCATTAGGTAAAGTTTAAAATTGTTCTGAATTTACTGCAGTCTGAACGGAGTAACTTTGAATCGGCGGGCGGTAACAATAAAACCAATTGTTGGCGATCTCTATTATTAAGTTTGGTGTTCCAAATTGAGTTTTGTTGGATTGATATAGAGTTGATTTTCGTGATGATAGTGTGAGATGTGGATATACATTCGATTGAGGAATTAGTGTTCTATTGGGATGCAATTATTCGGCAGGGTTGGCACTGCGGGGGTTAGTATATTTGTATTTTTGAATTTATTTCTTTTGTTTAGTAGTAGCCACGCCTGTCACGAATTTGTTTGATTTCACAATGAAAGTATGTTATCAAGCTTTTTTCTCTTTAGAAGTTGTTCTGAAAAGTGGTCAGAATAGAAAAATTAATTCCAGAAAACTAACAAAAGACGAAACGAATGTAAATGGAATTGCTATGTTAGAACAATTCTACAAACTTATAAAAAATATTGCTTATTCTAGCAAAATAAAACCAAAACTGCATATTTTGCATATAACCTTTAAAATTATTTTGTATTTCATCTTTGATTTAAATGATTATCACAACACAACTCAAACCGACTCAACCAGAAAATATAAACAAAAAGAAACAGTACCAACCCTACTAATATCCAAATCAAATTACAGTTCAGTATTTAATATGCCCCGAGTGATGTCATTGTGTCCGGGTTCAACAAAAGTACCCTGTGAATGAACTCCCGGGATAAATAGTCACCCTGTATACGGATATATTGCGAGTTTAATATGAGACAGTAATTGTATTAATACTTTTAAAGTGGTTGGTATGTAGCTAAAGTAGTGTCTGCTGAGGGGTGCCATATATTAAAATTGGTAATAAGCGAGATGGGTGGTGAAACACGTCTGTCAATATGTTGAAATATTGTATGGCAATACTATTCTCGTGTTTGCTTGACTCATAACAGGGGTGCATTTTGGTATTATTTTTTTGTGGCGGCTATCTTTTTTATTTTAAGAAGAAATAAATATGGCGGGTCAAAGATATACCTACTCTTCAGTAGACCATAGTTTCTTAAAGGCAAACCAAGTCGTAGTCCAGCAAATCTGCTGTCAATTTCATGACTTGTATAGCCGTGAGATTCGACCATAAACCAAATTGAAAAGGCTTCTTACAACTTACATTATGTTTGATAATAACAAGCTTTTACAGCCACCAGGTTTCTTTAAGGAAGCTTCTAAATATTCGCTTGCTTGGAATGATCTTTAGATACTTTACCCGGGTTCTAAATGCTTTTTTTTTTTTTTTTTATCTTTGCCCCACACTAGGAATTTCTCCTGTATTGTGGGTGCGTTAACAAACATTCAAACTCACATACACAAACAGCCAGACCCGGAACAACTACTTGTAGGTCATACAAATATTTGGTCCATGCGGGAATCGAACCCGCGACACGCAGCGCAGCAGTCAATCGCTTAACCACTGCGCTAACCGTACCGTGCGCTTTATTAATTAACCTTCAAATAGTAGTAGAAAATTGTTGCAAAATTAATGTGACAAATTGTAAAACGTGCGTAAACTGCTGTGATTGGCTGTTGATAAATCATTCAACCAATCACAGTAGTTTACACACGCTTGACAATCTGTCACATTAATTTTGTGATAATTTTCTTTAGAAAAACTGGCTGTCACACGTCAGTCTTTTTATAACTAAACTCGACCATTTTGAAACTTAACTCTACCCTCGCAGAAATGGATTCAACCTTCCCGAACAAGCTCTCCCTGCCCTTCAATAAACATTAAAACAATAGTTTCTATGTTTCTGATGTCATCACAACATGTCATTGTTCAGCCCTCGCCGCGTCATCTGATAACGATTGCCACTGTCCCTTCAAACGATTGTTAATTAGTATTTGACTATCTATGGCCACTCCCTGTTCTAGGCACTTATTGATAATAGAGTAGGTAGTGGTCGACAGGTTTAATAGTTACGTTCTTACTGCTTCTGTTACTTTTTCAGTCACAATCTTATCTAAAAGCTTGACGACAGATAGGTAACCTAAATTGTGTCTCGTGATGGTCAAATACGAAAGGGTTTTTGGCTCATTTAGCAAGAGGTAGAAGATTCTCAACCAGTAATTTTTGTTTAATACAGACTATATATTAATCATCATAATTTTTTTGCCACTTAGACTACGGTGATCACCGGAGAACAGCAATAACAGAGGACTTAATAAAGTATAAGTACTCAAACTCAAACTCAAAGCATTTATTTCAATTAAACCATTTACAGGCACTTTTGAATTGTCAAAGAGTCGGTCAGTTAGTCAGAAAGTTGAAGCTAGTTGCCCATTCCAAAGCGTAGATCTCTATGGAGAAGAACGGGCAAGAAACTCCAAGGACACTCTTTTTAAATCAAGATATTACAAAATCCTGGGTACATTAATCGTGTTGCTTCTATATGCGAGAACAATGAAAAAAAAATATAAAAAAACAATTCAAAATATAAGATTAATAATAAAAATAAGCCGTGGCAGTTAAGAGATGACCAGTCTCAACTGACGGCGCCCGTTCACGAACATGACGCGTAGATCAGCACCAACAAACAGGCAGTAAATGTCGGTCAGTAAAGGGTGGTTTCTTCTTCTTCCGTCTAAGAAGAGGCTTTAGTTTGGTTTGTCAAACCTACTTTCAAATAGACACTACGTTTAGCGGAGCGCAATTTCTTTCCCCTTTGTGAGAAGCAACAAAAGGTCGTAAAAGTAATGAAACTATCACATTACCACCCCCAGTAATGAAAGTCTACGTGTGTTCAATTCACACACTTACACCAATACTGAGCAGTAACAGGATCGCTTTAATCAATTGTAAAAACTCCCGTCGTAAAAATTGCCGTCTGAACACTGTGTTCACTCGGAAAATTTAATAAAAATGTTAGGAAGCCGCTCCAGTGTGGTGTCGGCTTACAGGAGGCGGATCGAGGAGGCATGCCTCGTACAGCTGAGATTCGCTCATCTTTGAGACAGTTAGTAGGTGTTTTTATAAAAATAGTTCAGAGGTCGCACCATGATCATTTGTAGGCCAGGTAATTTGCAGGGCAAGTTGGTGCACACATGGAAAATTTTGCTTGATACTTCACTTTTCGTCTAATATTGACCTGCAGAGTGCAGAGTGTATGATTATTCGTTTTACTGTTTTCTATAAAGCTCAATTCGAACCACGCTGAAGCTCATTCTCGTGCAATAACAAAATAACAAAACTTTGAGGTTATTTGGGAATGGCGCAGGTCTCGCCGGGAAATGCCAGCTGCCCTTTTTTACCAAAAATGCTAGTAGTCAATTGACTTTTAATAGACCTAAACCCTAACTTTTTGTACCCAAATGATGCCCAGACGCAAGACAGTTTGAAAAACAAATGATAAGCGTTTTTCCGAAAATCCCTACCCATTTTACTAAACTGTCCAAAAATCTCTTACCGTTTTGTCAAAAGCTTTCGACTCACTACATCAGGAAACTATGCCACCTTTTTTAGCCCGCTAACCTCGCTCCGTTCTCGCTCATCTTTACGCCGAGTACACATCACCTTTACTAAACAAATATTTAATAAATCAATCGTGTACCGTGTATCAATTACATGCGCAACAAAAAGAGAAAAAATCCTCCCGAACAAATGTATAAAATCAGGTTGAGCATAGTTGGGGTGATAGAGCGAGCGTAGTTGTGGTGATACAGCGAGCATAGTTGATTTGAGACTTTAAAATAACTGAGACAAAAAGGCAAATGTTATTTACTTAATTTAAAAATAAAATTAATTATGTCTTCTTCACTACGTATTAAGACTCCAACACAGGAAATGGAGAGATTTTTTTGTACCTTGCTCAAAAAATAGATACAGAAAGATGAGATAAAATTAATGCGATCGTTAATAGCTATGAGAAGACATTTCATCAATTAAAAATAAATTATTACACGATGGTATTACAGTGGCTCCATATAAAATACTGGTATTCAGTTGCATCCGGTTAGACTGGAAGCTGACCCCAACATACTTCGGAAAAGGCAGGCAAATGATAATGAAATGAGAACAATCTCCGTGCGCTTAAGACAACTGTCATTGCAAATTCAATACTGTTTTGAAATATTTGAGCTTTTCTTCCAAATCACAATTAAAAAGATAGCAAGAATCGTGCCGATTCCACGGTAACTTTATTTCTCTAAAAGTCTAAACATATCAAACACACTCGCGATTCAACCCCCGGGCTCTGTCGATTACTGAACCATTAACCTTCTAGCACCACTCGACTCAAACAGACAAACTTACACACAACCCAAATCATGCCTTATCTAGCTATCATAGAATTTACTATTCTTTGTAGCGAAATAGTTGGAGTTCACGTGATATGTCAAAAGATTTTGAATTCTATAACAGGAACATAAGACTGAATTTTGGATGGTAACTCTCGTGAAGATGTTTAGCTTTTTGTAAACATAAAAATTGAATTGCCAAAATTATTGTAAGTCCTGAAACTTAGGAATAAGGTTAAAATTCCATTGCTAAATGCTCCGAAGACGTAAGGATTTCAAGTGGTGATTCGAATTGAGTTTTTTTTTTCTCGAAATAAAAAGGTTTCAATAACCGACCAGCGCTTGAAGAGGTTTGTTGAAAAAGATCTCATTATTGAGTTATTCTATACTTTTCGAGAGCTCTTCTCGATAAATAATACGAAGTTTGACCATTCTGGGAATGTGAAGTTATTATTGAGTCTGTTCGAGTAGATAATTAAATGTATGAAAACACATTCTTTACAAATGGGTCATTGATCGAACTGTTGGCTTTATAGGTTAACATTGTTGACGTCATGCAGACCTTAAGTTCCTTCAGGGTTCAAAATCTGAGGCTTTTTTAGAACTTTGTTTATGAAAAGTTACTGTAGCTGAGATAATTTTATGACTAAATACTACCTAAATTATAACCATAGGTTATTATAATTCACTTATAAACTGGATTGTAAAAAAAAAATACTTCACCAGTTTCAAAAACGAAATCATAGATTGTCCAAATTCAGAATCGGTAACAACATTTTTCCAGCCAATACTCAGGCCTGTAAAAAAAACAAGCGCTTTTTACAGAACCAGCTCACCTCTATCCAGTACTTACAAAATCCTCTTTAAAAATAAACTCCAACTAAACATTTTTCTTCCTTTAAACGAATAAAACACAAAATGTTAGCATCAAAAGCCAACCCTTCTGCCCCCATACAAACTGCGCTCTCATTATACGATCTTATACAATGAAAACTCAGGTTTCATCCCACGCTGACCAAAGTGGACGAGAGACGGATATATACACCCTTTGCAAGAGCGAAAAGGACAGGTATATGTTTCAAGCACCACTTGAAATATAAATGGTATCGGATTGGCGAGGAAAGAGATGCGAATAGGGTTTGAGTATGTGTGTGAGAGGGAGGGGAGTATAGAGCAATGCGCTTGAGTGGATAGTGCTTGTATGGGTATCTAAAGATGTTTGAAGTGGTTCATATTAGTTGAGGTTACTGATAGAGGTTTGCTTAGTTTAAATAAACGGTAAATAAATGTATTGGATTAAATAAATATCTGTTGGTAGTTTGTTGCTTTTGAACTATGTTATAGAGTTAATAGGCGCGGCGAAACGTTTCGTATGAAGGATGTCTCGTTACCCACCCATATTATTTAAGTGCGTAGAAAAACGAAGAGCAACATGTAAAGTCAAGGAAATTATATGATAAGCAAATTGACTATAAACTTACATTGTCCGTATAATCAAATCACAGTTGTATGAAATGGCTATAACACGGCAAGTTGACGTAGGGTGTCAATTTGTTTAACAATTAATTTTCCTGGCTATAGATAATATTGTATTGATTGTTTTTTTTAAGAGTCCGTTGAAAACTTCATAATTAAGCTAAATCATCTAATTTATAAAATAGATACGGTTTAAAAGCCTTATCTTCAAAATTCTTTGTTTAAAAAATAACCCCAAAATTACTGTCATTGCCAAATACTTTTAATAAACGTATGTCTTAATTAGTCACACACTGTTGCAGTTTTATATCAAAAAACTATTAAAAAAAACTAATAATAATGCTTTGATAACATTGCCCCGACACAGAGTCGTAAAACTACTACGAACCTCAAACATTATTTTAAGCACCCTAATTATGGTGTCTATCATTATCCTACCTAAAAAACATTACCCTTACCATCAGGCAGCGGTCCATGTGTCCATGTGCCTATCGAGTTACGTCACCATTGTGGTAATAACGACATCACCAACATTTGTCATGTAACCCAATATCGGAACAAACATTTGGACAATTTGTGGATTCTATTACTGATTGGTCGGATTATGGAATTATGAGAAAAAAATGTCGAGACAATTTTGGTTACAAACTGATTTTGTTCAAAAAATGTGCCAACGCAAAAAAAAATAAGTTTACGAAGTCTGTCTATCTATCATAAAATTGTTTCTGAGTTACGGTATGTGGTAGCCAATAGAGATGACCACAGTACACAATAAGTATACTATTTGCAATTGTATTCCTTCTTTCAAATAATAAAAAAATTAGAAACTGTCACATAACTCTGTGATCATTCAACCCTTTTAAACCTATTTAGACATGATAATTGCTCTCGAATCTATTGAATAAATACTTTCGTGTGTAAGTCCTGACATTTTACGAAAATACTATTGAAGTAGAAGTTGAAGAACAAAGCACAACTTATTTTGATGATTTTGGTTAAAAAGACACAACACACCTTGATGTATAACACAAAGGGCTGCCCGATACGAAAAGCCTGAAAAAACAATGAAATAAAGTTTTAATTTCATCACTACGCAAATTAGATAATTTTCGTAGCACTGTAGCATAACAGCGTAGCGCCGTAGACCCCAGCGTAGACCCCAGCGTAGACCCCAGCGTAGACCCCAGCGTAGCCGCTTAGTTTTTACTTTTTTCTGAAGCGTTTATCTAAATGTAACTATTTATTGATGATAGATTAACCCCAAAAATAAGGCGCAGATTTGGGTTGATTGAGGATTGCTGTGGTTTATCAATAATCTCTATGCTACGTCAAATATGTTTTTGATGTTTTTTTCGAAATTGGAAACAGAGAAAATTAGAACACTTATGTTTTGTGGGCTCAACGATTCAATTAACATTTTAGTCTTTCTACTGCGAATAATAAAACGTAACAATATCGATTAAATACGATCCGATCACTCGGTAATACTGATTCGATTAGTGTAATCGAGTAGAAAAGCACCTTTGTGTGTTATAACGTGAGCATTTTTTGTTTGCATTGAATACGATTGCTATTATGATCATCTTTTGACAGTAAAAGCTTTCAAATTACAACCATAAATGTGTTCTTTATAATAATTTTGATTTCTTATTTGACTTACTTTAACTTAGTTATTTATAATTTGATAGAAATATAGTATTTTTTGTTTGCGCAGATTCTCAATTGGCTACATTTGTTAGCTACATTACATACATTTGTTATTAGGTACTTTGATACTTAAATATACATAATTATTTTGTACAGGGTTATTACTTTGATCATAAGCCCAGACGAAATACTCAAACATTATTATTCAATAAGTTAGTTTAGCTTAAAATACTAATTCAATAAACTAAATGCAGGTCTCAAATCAGTCAAATAAAAAATGTTCCTTATAGAAACACAAACATTAATCAATCTTTATTAACTTAATATTATTATAACTTGAGCAAACAGAATGAATACTCGAAAATGCTTCTAAGTATTATGAAAATTAAAAATACAAATCTTGTTCAATATTTATTGAGGTTGCATGATGGAGTAATGTCGGCCAAATGATTGAATTAAGAATATAATCAAACATTACGAACAATAGAACCATTAGCGAGAAGGTCAATTGATTTACAAACTTTATATTTTACTAATTAGACAGTGATTGTATAATTTATTGATGTAAGTCAAACCCTTTGAAAACAAAAACATTGCTGCATATACAGCGCGGTGTTATAGTTCACTTTGAACCTCACTCAGGGCCCTATTTCACTATGACCAATTAACGATTCCTTACTTCGTAACCACGTCAATTCCTTATCTAACCACGATATCTGCTAATAACGTATTCTCTATGATACAATGAAGCAAACCGTTTGTACAAGACATGATATTGACGTGGTTGGCACGTGGTAAGATTACGCGGGGAATAATAATTACCTTACAGAATTGGGACCCTGGAAAACACAGTGGAAAAGCGAATTCGTTTGTTTTTATAGAAATCATGGCAAATTCGCACCTCGACACGTTCGAATTTCAAAGTGATGTTTAAGAATAGCACTACGAAGGGTTTATAGGGAACAAGTCCTTGAGTATTTCTCATGTCATAATTTTATTGCCTTTTGAGTGAATCTACACTTGAAGGGCGGTGAAAAATTGTTTTTATTGGTAACATGAAATGGCTGGCTGGGTCTCAATACTTTTTCTTATGACCAACACAGACCAAGTCATAAAAAAATAAAAATAAAAAAATGTTTATTGCGGAAACTTGTACAACTTTTACAATAAATCTTACATAGGGACCTCCTTTTGACTAAAATATATACCTGTGCTAGGAGAACCCGCTTTCCAATGACAAAAGTATGAAATGATAAAAGTGGTGTACAAAAAGAAAATAGAATTGAAACAAAAAATTACAAGTAAAGTCTCAAACTAAACAAGACTATAACTAAATAAAAGAAAAAAAAACTTAGAGATATATCCTAAAATAGTGTGTGTGAGTGTGTGTGTGGCCAATATTTTCTCTGCATACATCTACATAATTCATGCTCACTCACACATATTCCACAATAACATAACACACAGTGTATCGGCAATAAAACGCGCGCATTCCAGCGACGCAATATCGCACCAATGTATTGGACTTAGAGGTCAAGGCATAAGAGGTAGCGGAGCGGGTGAACAAGACTAGCGTTCTTATGGATAGAAGCTTTTTTATCAGACTAGCTAGACGTGGTTGATCGTGATTTGGCAACAACACTTTGACCTTGAGCTGCGCGGTAATTAACAGTAGGAATAGCTTTTATTTTGACAGTTCAACAACATTAATTGCGTTATTTATGTTGTTGAGCAGACAAATTTATCGAACATATGAAGCAATGGATTAGCAATAGGCTTCAAAATGATTCAGATTATGTGTTACGCAGTTAGGGTGTTGGCCTAATGTAGTACGAAGTTTTAATAGAATAAGAGGCCAGCTTGTACTGGTTCTGTTACCATTGACGTGTTGCCTACTGTACCGTCGTCGATACGAAAAAAGAAGGATATTTTATTAAAGAAACAAATTTTTCAGTGACAAAAAATAGTTAAATCTTTTAATCTTATATATGTGCAAATGTTGGGTAGCATTTTTCATAAGTTTCCCTCATTGAAGAAAATTGGATAATTTTTTCTTTAAATTATAAAGAAAAAAAAAAGTGATTTATGTAATATTGTTTGCATAAGTAACCATTCGATTCTCCAGTAGATAAGAAGTGTCTATTGCCAACAAGGGAGGCACCCGTAGCAAATTTTCCTATTCGACGGCGGTAACCGCTCAACTACCTACGTCACATAGCAAGCAGCGCGATAAATATAAAATATAAAGTAATAATACACTGTGTCGGAGCTATATGGTTCGCATTCCGACGCGGACCGCAATATCGTAGCAATGTATTGCTTTTATACCGAACAAAGCATAAGCTGTAGCGGGTAATGGTTATAGAGAAAGCAAAACTGAAAAGCGTTGCCTTATATTAAAAAGCTGAACTAACAACTTTCAGTTTTGTTCTTACAAACTACATATTTTCCAAAGTTCAGATCTTGAAGATCACAATCAAAAGTCAACAATGAGTGTAATTGCATAATAACACATGAATTAAAGTGTTTATATCATTATATCAGACTCTAAGAAAATGGAACGGACTTGTAAAGTACAATGAACACTATTCAAGTTTTAAAATAATTATCACGTAAAAAAATTCAGTTTGATTAAAATTGCTTTTTAGGTTCAAAGGCTAGATTGTAATTAATTATTAAGAACCTGGTTCTTTTTAATAAAGGATAAAAAAATAAAAAATAAAAATGAGTGTAATAAAAGATAGTATCAAAACGCAAATAATTATGTGTAGAAGTAACAATATTGAGAGTAAAAGGAAGTCGTAGGTTGACCATAACAATATATATCTCCCTACTTGTTCACCTAGTTTCGAAATCAGGGGTTAATGTCACAAATGTCTCAACTTGCTCTTGGAATTATTGTGTAACTTGTGTCCACACTACAAAAAAAAAATGTAACTCTACTAATAAGAGTATTGTACTTTTAATAAATAAATTAAGACAAATCAAAAGAAAAATTATTCACCTACTATTCAAATTCTGCCTTACTTGTTCACCAATACTACCGTAATTTTAATATTAGAGTGAAGAATATGGTTACCTTTCTTATGACAGTCTCATAAGAAATTTAAGCTGTGTCTCTGGGACAAAGTAACAGACATCCCGCCTTCGCCTGTCTTTTGCACCGTAGTTTTATCGCAAGCATGTCGGTATGCGGGGCGCGAAATGTCATGCAGACCCCCGGCCCCGGGCCCCCGGGCCCCTGGCCCCACAATACTTATATCACAGTAATAAACATTACTCTCTTATATTGCACGAGAACTCTGGCCACTAACACTTATTAAATATCTCTTTTGTTTTCTATTATGTGAAGTCGATTAAGGGGCCTTTCGTTGATAATGGGGGGAAATGACTATCCATTTTAGTTTTTTTCAACGTCTCCGTGGGTTTGAACAAGATTTGTTATTATTATATGGTTTCTCTGGCAATTTCATTTGAAGCAACACCAACTATACATAATTAGACTAACAACAACAAGCCATAGGGTGAGGTCCATGATAGGGTTGTTACATATAAGTCGACAAAAATATAAATCGGGTTTTTTTTTTCATTTGAAAACTCTGATTAGCAGCCCGGCCCCGCGTCTGGATTAGTTGTCTTAATGACTCCCTGATCTGAAGTGGCAAATGATAATAAAGGTATTAATATATTCGACTGCATAGTCTAGAAAAATTACCAAAACGAATGCCCACACAGTTCCAACAGTCACAGTTTACGAAAGAATTTTATTGCTCTAAATAAACAAAATAGAATCCAACATTGCATTAAGAAAACGTGTAACAAAACTGTAAGCCTCTCCACATTAAAACCACCAGCAAGTAAACCTTTCCACATTGCTAACAAGGGCGGTGTACACTTGTACAGCTAGTTTCACATTAATTCGTAATTCGGTGCCTTTAATTTAGAAAGTGTAAGAAAAAACACATAACACACGGCTCAAAGTACCTGGCGACGGATTTAATAACCCACTGCCGGTACCAGGGGTAATCTGACTCGCTTTGAAGTCACCAAACATTTTATTGGCTTTGGATATAATGTTGCACTTGCCTGTCTGGTTACGAAGGAACTTGAAAATCCAGAAAAATAAACTAGTTATTTCTTTGTGTTTTCAAAAACAATTCCAAAGATCACTATAATTGATTCAACACTTTTATGGTTCCATTTACGCTCATTCGTTTAAGTTGCACACTATATTATGATATCTATTTAATTATTATCCCAAGGATAACACAAGGAAAAGGAAGAGTTTATACCTAACAAAATATGTATCGAGTTGTTCGAAATAAATTCTTTTTTATTTTACTTGCGACATCGATGACTGCTTTTTAACAGGCTTCAAAAGAAGGAGGAGGTCCTCATTTCGACGGTTTTTTTTTTGTGTGTTAGCTCAGAACTTTTTTCTAGGTGAACCGATTAGGATGATTCTTTTTCATTTAAAAGCTGGTGCTTCCCATGTAGTCCCATATAAATTTGGTTAAGTTCTGACCAGGACTTTTTAAGTTATCCTTAATACTGCGTATTTTTTCCACTTAGTTTATATTGATGATGTTTTAATAATTTCTTATCACTGTTATTTACATATCAAGCAGTGGTATACGAATTTGTGTGGGGTTAGTACCACAACTAAAAAGTGAAAAATTAAAACTTTTTTACAAAAAAATTAACCGAATGCAAAAAAAAAACACTAAAACAACAAAAAATTTTTTTGGAAGTCTGTTGTTTTTTTTATTTAAAAAAAAAGTTTTTTTCATCCAACAGTAGGTGACAAAGTGGTCAAACGCAAATCCATCCTATACTTATACAAAATAATATTTGGGTACGAATTCTGATAAAGGCAAAAAAAGACACGAAACCAAGTATCCCTATTTCAAACTAAAATATAAATAAGCCCGACTTACATCAAAAGTTTAAACTCTAAATAATCCAATTTCCCTTAATTCCCTCATAGTAGGGGCGCACTTTGATGTAGCAGCACGTCACAACCAATGCGAATTATAAACATTTGTATAAAGAAAGCTGTAAACGCCATGCAGCAATTAACACGTTTGTGTGAATAAAAAGTACTTTTAACTTAAACTCGTTCATTCAGAGGCCAGACTGAAACTCTTGGCACTTTTCGTGGCAGTGTGTGGTGAAAGACCCGAATTTAATTATGTTATGATGAATTAGAGTGTTTTGGAAGAAGAGATTTTAGGTATGAAATAGAAATATTAAATAAAATAAATAAATAAAATCTTTTTATTTCAGACACATTTGGCCCATAATGGTGTTAGTAGCGAGAAGACTTACAAACTATTTTTAAAATTTACAAACTATTTAAAAAATTACAAAAAAAAATATTTCAAAAAAGTTAAAAATAAAAAATATTATTTAATTTAATTTAATTTTTTTTTTTTTTTTTTTATTATTATATATTAGATTGGCAATTGTTTTTTATATAACTTAACATTTCAGTGACTATTGATGGTGTTATTGGATGGCAAACAAGTCGACGGCTCACCTGATGTTACAACACCTAAGATTGATGTGACATCTACATACCAGGAGCATCAATTTGCGATGCTTTTGCATTCCAGAGACAAAGTCGAAATGTCTTATTCATTTATTAAACTTTGTGCACAATAGAGGTACAAAGGCTAACTTATACATTCTTTACCAGTCAACGAAGGGTGGTGGAGAGACAATATGGCAGGTGCATTGTGTGCCTTAACTCAAACTCAAAGCATTTATTTCAATTAAAATATTTACAGGCACTTTTTAGTATCTTATGTGCCTGTAATTACACCGATACCCATTCCTTTCAATCTGAAACACAGCAAGGCTGTATAATAACAAGTTACGAGAAATTGAAGAAATTAATCTTCACTTATAGCTCCAAAAAATCTTTTTTAAATACCAATCTCTAAAAGAACGTATTTCTAATATTTTATTTTTAAAACGCTTAATGAAGATGAAAGCGGTGGCGAGATGACCTGGACGCGTACCACGAGGACTGATTCGAGGTGGCGCGGCAAAAGAGTTCCTGGAAGGACTTGGGGGAGGCCTTTGCCTAGCAGTGGGACAGTATAGACTAAACAAAAATAACAAAAAAATGCTTCCTCTTTTGACTTAAACCACACATCTTACCGCCTCATATTGAGTGACAAAAGTGCAAGCGAACGCGTCTACGAGTAATTACGTTTTGAGCGCGACTGTATCGAGTGACGGCGAGACATGACGCACTCGTGTGCGCCATTATACCTCAGCCAGGAATAGGGTCGCTAAGGACTGGCTTGAAATACCGATTAGAATGAAAAGTTGAAGCAAATTGGGGTTGTGATGGCAAGTATGATCACAGGAAGAATGGTACACGGTTTTTGAAACCCTGAATGACCCTGATGATGTCAAAGTCAAAGTCAAATCATTTATTTCAAATAGGCACATAAAAGACACTCTTGAACGTCAAAATTTACAAAAAAATAGAATTGATTCTAGTTGCCCCTTCGTTGTTCGTTGTTCTTCTAGTTTCGTATGGAGAAGAATGGGCAAGAAACTCCAGCGTTACTCTTTTAAAATGTTTTACAATATTATATAGGTACACATTAATCATATGTGAAGACGATGCACGATGTCTCTGATTGGTAGAGCTGCTGGCAAATCTCATATTGGTTGCTGTGATTTGTTGACGACAATAACATCAGACAATTCAATCTTTGATTTGGAATTAAAGGTAAACTGACAAGAATACAATAAAAGCCTTCTAGTTGCTTATTAAACAAACTAAGGCGTTCCAGTTGCTTAACTCACTTTTTATAATAATCCGAAGGTTTCTGAAGGCTATTCATAATCCGACAACCCTCGACAACGAAAACAGCGCAATGATTAGAGTTGAATTGTGAATTTGTCACGTAATTACCCCACTGGTGTCTACGACATCTGGGTAGGTACACCACTACACTAAAAAACCAGAAAGACTATGCGAATTTTGCAAATATTTATTGAACGGATTGCGGAGTGCGCCATTTCTGTTCCAACGCATTTTTTTATCCAAAACAGGCATAAAAGAAAACAGTCAACAAAAAATAAACTGCTCTGTTACGAAGCAGTGTTCTAACCCGCCGCTGCTACAATGCGTCGCGACTTTTTTAATGGTTTTTTTAACCCCCCCAGCGCCGCGTCGGCAAGAGTGGCAACACTCACTGTTGTGCCTTAATTGGTACCACTGCGCTTTTTATTTTCTTAAACTGTATTTTTTATCCGTTTAAGGGGAGTTTTAGTTGCCAGGTTGTTGTGATTTTATTTTCATACGGATTGAAAATTAAATCGATTTTCCGGATGGAAAAGTGTAAGGTAACTGAGCTTTAGCACAGCATAGATTGAATTAATTAACCTGCCGTTTACTGACGATGACTAACATCAATTAAGACTACGAAAAACGTGTAAAAGTGTTATTATAACTTATGTACAAAATAATCATAACTATCTTGATTTAGAGAACTGAACACAGCTAAACACAGCGCCTGCTCACCACGCTTTGGTGACTTGCTTTTGCCAAGATATATAGGACTGTCAGTTGAAGCTTGCACCTTTTATCGGAGGTTTATCACAACTGGGAAATTGTTCAAAGCATGTCTTGCTCACTTAAGTTTTTAAGCTATTGCATAGGTTTTATCGCGGGCTTTGAGCGCGGCGACCGAATCAAGAAATTCCGTAACGAAAATAAAACCTAACACCCCCCACTCCGCCTACCATGTAGCTCGGCCGAGCGTTCGCTTAACGTGTATGTATATGGTACGACTGTACTTGAATTAATATCAAAGAAAAAAGAAATGCTGCATAAATAAAAAATAAATAAATAATTATAATTGCATAAGTTGATAAAAAATGCTATGCAATAGCTTTACCGCGGCAGTCCCCGAGTGCCACACGTGTTTTTTTTTTATAAGACAGGCGTCACACACACATAGTAACTCGGAGCTCTATAAAAAGTGCGCAATCCATGATCACCCGCTGATTTACCAAACAATTGTCTTGTAGTTTGTCTTAAACTAATCATTTACATGCTTCCTTCACATCCACATCGTTTGCCGCGACAGTAGCTCGACTGGCAAGTGTAAGTGACACTCAAAGACGGGGGTAAGGAAGCGCTAGCCTCAGGACAAGTAAGAGAAGATTGCTTGGGACACTCTCTGCCAGTGATATAGGATAACCTGAGGCGAACTACAACTGTCTAGTTTGAGGAAATTGTGGCTGTGAGACGTAGCGTAGAATTATGTAACTGTCCCTTATATGTAATAGATAGATAGGCAGGTATATACCGCAGGAGATATATTTACGTTCCTAAAGATTGACTTATTGGCCGACGGCACATTTAATGAGAAATGGTTTACTAATCCATTGCCAAAGTAACAGAATGAACTAGAGCACACATAATTTTAATATGCTTAACGGTAGGAAGGTATAATGCTAGTAGGAACTTTGTATGTTCCTGGTCAAAATCTTTACTGTTACAAAGTGAATCAACTTTAAATGAACGGCCATGTTGCGTAAAATTATGTTAAAATATTGGGGTTTACGATCTCTGTTTCACGATAAATATCAGGAGTGGCAATCATTTTCAACTCCCGGTTTGCCGATACATATAAAATAATGCTATAAATACAAAAAAAAAAGAGAAAACTAATAAAACCTCCTTGCCACAAAAGTGGGCGTTATCTGAAATAAAACATTCTCCACCAAAACGTACATAACAACATTTAACTACACTTCATCATACCTGGCGACTCATCCGGCAGGTCACTATAGTGGTGTGGCGCGGAGGTCGTCTGACTGGCGTACAGCAGGTTCAACTCCCGGGCCTCGTTCTCTTCCTGCGCCTGCTGCCGCCTGAGCGCCACCTGCGCAGACGGACTCGGCTGTAGGAACTATGTGTTACACATAGCACTATATCATTCAAGTTTCATAGGGGTTAAATATAAGTGTGGAGCGGAGGGGGGAGGTGCATTCTGGTACAAAGATTGTGTTTTACTCAATGATTAAAATTAATATAGATACGTTCTCTTATAATCCTGTTTTGATGCAATAAATGATTTTGAATAGAACTAAAAGTAGCATCGTTTGACTAAAAAGGTATCAGCAATGCATAGCGTCTTACGGAGGGTTTTATAAATCGTCAAGGTAGAATTGTTATAACTGTTTTGTGGACACAGAAATTTACAGAGAATGTTTAACTGCTTTCTTAATGCAATTATCACCAGTTATCTTCGCCTTTAGGCTTACGATGGTTCTACTAATGATGTTTAATATGGTCTTTACATTGCAGACCATGCTTTGCCCTTAACCCTACAAACCTATCTGTGCACGCATCACATTTGTGCGCTAAACACTCACCTGTGCAGCCATAACCCTCTGCCGCTCGGCGATCAGTGTGCACTTAGCACAGACACAGTCGCGCCACCGACAGTAGCGCTTGTGTCCTTTCAGCGCCGACACGACGCCGTGGTTGCGGCACCGCGCGCACTTCGGCGTCCGCTGATGGGGCAAAGCAGACTGGTTATTATGTAGCAACTTCTTTTTAGGGTTGCTGTCGGGGTTAATGTTGTAGGTGTAGTGTGTGAGGAGGTCTTCGATTATCTGGGTGGGGAAGAGATGGGGGTGTTACAATTAGCTGGTTGTCAAAGTTAAAACCAAAGTCTTTATCGCTCGATAAAAGTATAATGTGATTTTAAAATAAGCTGAGGTCCATATTCATTGCACCAATGTGCAAATATACATATCCGGGTCATAACTGCATAAAAAATTGATTTAAAAGAGTGTCCGTGGAGTTTCTCGCCCGTTCTTCTCCATAGGTACCTACTACGCTTTGGAATGGGCAACTAGCTTCATCTTTCTGACTGACCGACCCCTTGACAATTCAAAAGTGCCTGTAATTGGTATATTTGAAATAAATGCTTTGAGTTTGAGTTTGACTGAATATTTTCAAATTAAAGAAAACTAATATAGTAAAGATCGAACGAGCGATTCAGTATTGATATTACTGGGTTAAAGACAGCACTCATGTGCTTGACTTGCAATGGAAGAATCAATAGTAGGTACTAATTGATTTTATGGAAAATAATACCACCGACAGCATTCTCTCACTGCTCTGCTACTTCTCTGATTCCTGAAGATCTAAGATACAAAAGACTTTGATTTGTAATGAATTCTAATCAATAAAGTCTGTCTGTCCGGGGAAGGGACAGAAGGTGTTCATTTTTAACTCATAAGGAGAGGTGATTCTCTTGTTCGACACCTCCGTGAACGGCACGATGAGTACCTACGTAGGTACCTACAGTCTTAAAATAGTTTTGCCGTCAATTAATTCAATTTAACGTACTAGACTTTTTAAATCAATTTAATGTAGCGGGGCAACTGTGATGAAATTCAAGTCATTGTACCCTGTTTGCTTAGGTACATGCACAAAGAAGTTGAAAGGGTTGTACTTATAAAATAAAGCAGTACTTTTTTATGATCAGGTTGAGAAACTCATTTCATAGTTGGGAAAATATTACAATAACGAAAGGTTACCTAATATAACATCTTTAGTTACGAAGATTTTAAGGCAGCTGACGACCATCGACGACTGACATTCATTCAAAAACAAATTAGACAACTAACCTACAATTACCAATACTTCAAAACCCCATATTTTGGCCACACAAATACAAAGATGCATCATTTACAATAATAATCCCTTTATACCTTTCTTAATTCAATAAACATTACAAAAATATCACATTACACTAACAATATTAACGTGTAATGATTACAAACAAAAAGTGTTATATTACAATGTAACAAAGTGTTAGTGCTGTAAAAAGGGGAGAATTTGACACAGTAATGTAATTTGCGTAATTATTTACAATTTCTTATAAAGGGATTGTTATTAATATGTATTTATTACAGGAAGTGTTATTTGAAGCTGATATTTAGGTGTTTTTGTAATATTTTGATGTGGGGGAAGGTAATTGGGTTCTGTGATAAAATCTTATTAAAGGAATGAAACCCCTATTGGTATCTGTCTGTATGTAGCTACAACCTATAATATGACACTCGAATATTTTACGAAAACGGTTTACTATCAATCAATGAATTAATATTTTTTTTTAATTTAGGAAAACACTACCAATATTACTATCAATAATAAATAAATATATGTTAATTTATTTAAGAAAACGGTTTATTATCAATGAATCGATTGAGGTATCGAACAGAAAGGTTTAATTACTCGAACCATAGACTATGATTCTTATCCTCGATCGAATGAGTGAGTGAACTTAAATACGTTGAGTTGACAAAACAGGGACTGTATCAGCTATGGCTCTGCGCTGTGTAGTAAAAATAAAGTAATGAATTTAAAAAGGAAATATTTCATTGATCCTCTAACATATTATTAACCTTCTAAAGATATTGCCTTTTCTTGATCTTTTAAAAACGTGCTACATGTTCTACATCGATCACAGTTATACAGGGAATATCACAAAAACACGGTCTAGTACGTAGGTATATTAGGGTATCGATTAGTATTTTTAGGAAGTCAAAATGGGAATTATTTTAGAGTCACAAAAAGACGCTCAATTATTTTGTTATCATATTGATTTACATTTTTAGGAAATTAAAACAGGGAGCTATTTGAAGACAGATTATTTACGCGCCAATTTAAAACCTTATAGTTTAAATATGAGGAAATCTAACAGAAAGGACGTTTTTATCAAAGACATCAAAATGATCGCTGATTAGGACGAGAGAAAATGAAGAAATTGGAAAAAGAATAGAACCAGTTAATGAAACGCGTTTATGCGACTCTTTTGGCGCACCACAGATCTAAGCTAGAATGTCTATATTATAAATGATTGTATATATTGGACCGTATATTATATTTTTCAAAACTCTAGTTAAAGTATAGATTAAGAGTAAACACGTCGGTTAATCTAAACATAGATTACCAAACTGAGATAGGTACAGTCACCAGTGGATGAAAAATTATACGTTACTGTCAATCTGCTTCACAATTTTCCATTGTTCATAACTGCTTTCAAAACACAGCCCCTGAACCTGTCTTTATTTTGACAAACAAGTTAGCCAGTAAATCGGAGATCGGCAATTATAATCCTAATCCTAACTTCCTAGCTATATATACAAAAATATTATGAAAGCGAAAGTATGTTTGTTTGTTTGTTACTCTTTCACGCCTAAACCAGAGAGCCGATCATTCTGAAATTTTGCATATACGTTGTCAGGTGTACAGAAACGGACATATGGTACCTTTCATCCCGAAAGAAGTACTGTTCCCGAGAAAATCAACAATATCGTTAATAGATGGCGCCACGAGTCTTTCGAATCATGATTTAATTGTATTATTATAGAAAGTTTAGTAGTGGGTTAAAGAGTTTATTTTTATTTTTATTTAAGTACCTACCTAATACATTTTGTGAGTTCTAGAGTAGCAGGGGGGCATTTGGAAAAGCCACGCTTTTCCCATGGCCAGCTATATGTAGCATGTTCACGTGTGTCCAATGCCCAGAATTTATACGTATTAGCGCCAAATAGAAGAGCATACAACATTGTGTATAGGGGCGTCCTAGAATAATGTTCCGTTCTGAGCCCATGATTGCAACGGCCAAACAACAAGCAGAGTACAACCCGCATTGATTGACAAATTCTAAATTAACGCGAGTGAAGCCGCGGGCAAAAGCTAGCCCTGGATAAATTTGATATAGCAAAATCGGTAACCCCCTGAATCCAAACGAATCAACGATCAAAAGCTAGTTAGTGCATTTGCAACGTTGGGTAAATGTAGTGATAAACCTAATGCACAGGAAAAGGTTCAAACCCGCGACCTGACCACAAGTTTGCTATTGTCACTCGACTTGCCACTAACTATAACTGTTTGCTTATATCTTCAAGTTCACACTCGACTGCCGTGCTGCCTTTGAACGTTGCCGCCGTGTTTGAACAGAGCTGCACTCGCCCGCGGGAAGGTATGTTTAGACAGGGGTTGACGCTAACTAGACCCGTATTTATAAAACGTTCTGAATTTTGCTTTTAAAAATATTTTTAGATGTTATCCTAATAATTAAATTGCCATTTTGTTTTCTTTGGAACATTCAGCGAATTTTGGACCAAGAAAATTGTATCATATTTTATTTTAAAGTGCAGTAAATGGCTAAAAATGATAGCTCTGGAGCACCGAATATTTTGGCTCAACTTCGAATTCATTTTTATTAAAGGAAAGTACGACTGCAATTTTATACAAAGTTGATTAATCTAAAGCAGGTAGGTAGGTCTAATTGTATTAAATATGTTCAAGTCACTCACTCGATAGCCTGGATGGAACTGTCGATGAAAAAGAATGTTTTTAATGTGATCAAAGTAGACACAAGAAAATAAATATTAAGCCCGGATAAATTCCCAAAAAAAAAACTAGAGCATAGAGTTTAAAGCCCGCTTGAACCACGAATCATTAAATGCATTTAGCGCCACATGTATTTAAAATGTCGTTCCATTTTGTCAACCATTTGAAGTTAACAGAGACAGAAAGATGTTTTAAATAAGTTTAGCACTAAACTCGTTTCGTGATTAGTGGTGCACGCGGGTCTAATTAATTTTTAAATACTTTTGATCTCTTCAGAAGACTAAAAGAAAAAATACTGTGTTTATTTTCAGTAGAACATTGTAATGAAATGCCGTCGCTAGTTAACATTTGCCGCCGACGCGACGTGGCGGGTTCAGACAGAGCGTTGAAAAAGATTGAAAGCTAATTTTTGCAACCCTTGCGGAAATCTTAATGCGATTGAATGAAGTCCTATGACAAGTGAATACAAATAGTAAGGTTTAGATGCGAGATTTTCTTAATTGCTTGTTACCCAATGTCAATAGATAGATATTTTTAAAACCTACTAGATAGGTACCTAAAATCATTAATAAGTGAACTGTTTGCTGTTCCTATCGTAACTTAATTGTGAATGGTCAATATGCGGCCTACCCAAATAACCTTTCTTTAGTATTGTTCGTCGAATCGATGAGCTCCTTAAGTTTTGAGTTGAGCTGCACGATTACTGACAAATGCATGCACTGACTGGACAGGTCCACTCATTCTGTGTGGTTTTTCCTCAAAAGACCATTTCAGACACAAATCTACATGGTCTTCACATGATCTGACCAAGATTATGTCTGGACTTTAAAAGAGACTGTGACCTCTGAGTTTGTTTCGGCCTTTCTTCTCAGAGTAGGTAGTCAGATAGGAAACGCCGACCTCAACTAGTTTAAAAAATATGATTGACGTGTAAAAGTGTTTGTACAAACCTACTTACAGAAATAAAATCATTTATCAATAACGTTACTTTAACTTTTAAAGTCCCAAAAACTTAAACTTTCAAGTTCTCCCTTTAAATCAAATTGGATTACAAACTTCAATTAAACACCTCGAGCTGTATGTTCAATATAATTGAGTAGGTACCCAGAACTGAGTAATGTTTTCCTAAATAATTTACAAAGTTTAAAGTTTCCGTTTATCAACCTTAAAAATCTCTTTCTGTCGCAAAACCAAGGACACTATTTTATTACTAGCCTTGATGTAAGTACTTACATTTAATTTAAAACAAGAGGAATTATGTTTATTTTCCAAATAATCCGGTTACAATTACAACATATTTTTATTTTAATAGATACAATAGAACATTTTCCAAATTATACACATACAACTTTATAAGAATTCAACAAAGAAAATGTAACAGAAACATAAAAAAAGCCAAAAGCTTTTACAGATAGGGACAGAACTTCATCTTTTCAGGAAAACCTCTACACAATTTTCTTTAACATAAATATTAATTTAATATCTACCTGATATCTTTCCGAAGCTCTGAGAAAGAACGGCGGCAACGCAGCCAACACTGGGTGCTGAACCAACTGGGACACATCGACACCGTTCGGGAGAGACATTTCCATCAAAATAACAATCCAACAATAACAAAAACACCCAACAAATAGTTTAACACTTCAATGACATTCTGTTACAATAACACTTTTTTAATAATCCAATTTTATTTTTTTTAAAGAATTGCAATTCGAATTTGGAACGCGAACGTAACAGTTAAGGCGACGCACTCCGCCGAGTTGTTTCGAACACTGTTGATTCATTTTCAACCGAACAGTTGCTGCCGCGACGCGCGACAGAGACGGAACGAGAGCGAAACGACACACTGTATTCAAACGTATATCTCTGTCCCTCTCACACTGTACTGTTAACTGTATATGTTGTATCATCCGGTTATATAAAATGTTGTAAGATGAGAGGCTCAGCTCTGCCAATGGAGAAGCTCCGAGACCCCGCCTCTGCATCCCTATTGGTTGGTAAATGCTGAAACTTAATTTATAAAGGTGACTTTTTTGAGAACCAGTTTTTTTTTATTGCGGACAAAGAGTGTATTGAATGAATCACAAAAAACACAATTATGTTTGTTATTCGCGTCGTGGATTCCGTTTCGTTTTTATTTCTTTATTGTTCTGAAGTTTTTTTGTTTAATTGTTTAGTTATTGTGGTCTGAATGCGTGGAATATGCTCGGCTGGTATGAGATGACGCGATAACTTTCGTTGGTCATATTGTAGTGAGTTCTCCGTGTGATTCGTAGTGGCATATTTGTATGGTATCGTTGATTTTCTACTATATCTTGTCATCTAAATTATGTTTCTCTGGGAAAAGTGCATATTCGTTGCTCGTTTTTGTCTACATGCTATCTTTATAGTATTTTGTGATTATTATCTGATGTCCTGAATCATTCATGCTTATTCAAAGCCTTGCGTTCATGCTTATTCGAAGATTTGAATTATATGCATAAAAATTATGACTTAGACACTGTTTTTGGTCTTCTCACGAATATATTAGTAATTTTATTTGACACAGATTAGCGTGTCAAGTCGATTGTGGAATGATCTTCCTCTTCAATTTCCATCTACACCGTTTTATTCAATAAAGATTTGTTGTACTGGAATGGTGTATTAAAAATAGAAGGTATTTCAGAAATATCTAATCTTTTGTCATAAAAACCTTCTAGGATATTTCAAAGCTGAGTAGTGCGAGCTTTTGAGCCAGAAGTAAGCTGAACCAAATTACTTATCTGTAGTAATTAACTGCTGTATTATTTATTTTCAGGACACTTTCAAACATAATCACGTATGTAGTGAATACGACACCACAAAAGTTTAATAAAATCAAGCTTAACGGTAACCGTCGCCATCTTAATTCTAAATTCAAATATCGAACGTCAGAGCGGAAGGTGCGTTCAAATTGAAATATTTCAATTTACTTGTCGGCGGGAATTCGATTTAAATTACAATGAGAGGGCCGGGGGGGTGAATGTCGCGGGAGGGTGAGGTGGGATGGTGACGAGTAATTATCAATGTATAACTGAATATCTGCGCGTTTTGTGTTTAAAGCCGATCGGGAATGTTTGTACGGGGTGTATTGAGAATTAATTTACTTTTCATAACAAGTAAGTTGAATTGAAACTTTATGGCTGTGTAAGGCATGGTGTTTGGTGCATTAGATTTCCTTTCAATTAGATATTGCACGGGACTTTTTCATAATAATGTGTGCTTAAGAATATAATTAATCGAATCTTAGTTCAATTTGGTTAGAGGGTTCGAAACGGTCAGGATCATTAAAAAATAATCCTGATTGTTTCCCTGTCAATTGATAGAGAATTACACTATAACATCAAACCACCCAACTACAGTACACTTCTCAAAATTCCCACACACGGAAATAATTCCCCTAAATGGGAGCATCCTCTATACGTAACAGATACAGGTGTGGCTGAGCGGGGATGTCGGAGGGGGTGAGGTGTGGCGGAGCGGATGGCACGGGAGGGGGGGCACGGTAGAGGAACGAGGCGCAAATGAGAATTCCGCAGAGCAACGATCAATTCGCGAAATGTGAACATTTCGCAAACGTCTCAACTTGGGATAGGGATGGGGTGGTGTCGATGGCTTTGGCAGTTCGGTTTTAAATTAGATGAAGTAAAGTGTAATGATAAGCAGTGGTAATCCAACGGGGATCGTGAGAATTCTTAGCAGTGGATAACGTGAAACACAAGCAAGAAGGGCATTAAATACCTCGTTGGTAGTAACTTATTTCCAATACAGAATATATTTGTCGCCAGATTGAACAGGAGTAGGACTATTATTACCTAATGATAGACGTCAGGTGGTGGACGATGGTTGAATAATATGGGCACAACAACAGCTACTACCATTTTTGTAATCTTATAATTCTTGTTTGATAGAATAGGTATGTTATTCCTACAACAGCTATTGTAGCAGGACAGAGTTTACTACCATTTTGCCACCAAGTTTTCTATTATACCTAACCGTTCAAATAATCATCATTGAAAGACAACTTTTCAAAACCTCCCAAAATTTAATTTATCGACAGTCAAAATCATAATTTCTCCCATCCCTATACAAGCGTGGGAGCGCGCGAATATCTTCGCAAGCGTTAAAATGAAATGTTCGCAATTTGAATATCGTTCTGCTACCCTGGCCCTCCCCCCCTCCCTCCTGCCCTCACTACCTCACCCCCTGCGACGCCCGGAAGTATTATAAAGTAGGTACTTAGTAGTTTTATTTTAAATTACTTTTCACTTTGTATGAGGTTTATTTACGGAATGTTTTTCTTTCAGATAGTGTAGGTGAGAGAGTTAAGGACCCTTCCTTAACATTTCAGTTCTTTTATAGACAAGAAGTTGACATAAAAGAGGTGGATAAGAAACATAGAGAACTGGCTTTTGTGGTCTGTAACCAGCCATGAAGTTAAGAAGGACTCAGATTGTTAAATTAGCTTCCATGAAAAATATTATGGACACGAATTTATAAATAACAACTATAAATACCACTTCAAAGCTAGCAGTGATAAGTTGTGAACTAATTTAATTACTATTTTTTTATTTCTAAAGAACAGTTTGCAAAAAAGAGGCATAACTCGTTACGTAAGTCGGTACTACAGGATATAGAGAACAACGTCTCGTAAAGGAAGGAGCCGGAATATATAATTTTGTACGAGTACGAATCAAAGACTCACAAGAGAAGTGCCATGCAAGTGTGATATTTGGACATGCTGATATTCGATATACAATCTTGAGTATCATCCTACTAATCCTGCTAATATTATGAATGTGAAAGTTTGTGAGGATGGATGGATGGATGGATGTTTGTTACTCTTTCACGCAAAAACTACTGAACGGATTTGGATGGAATTTGGAACAGAGATAGTTTATAAGCTGGATTAGCACGTAGGATACTTTATATCCCGGTAAGACATACACGCGCGCGAAGCCGCGGGCAAAAGCTAGTACCTAATAATCCCACAAGAAATGATTAATTTCATACCGAACATCCTTCACTTTGGTAATTTCTGAACTATAGTAGGTAATATCCAGGCATCCTCACCATGATTCCACGGTGGATGGTTTTGTTGCAGTTTTGCACCAAAATCAGGTTTATAGTTAGTTCTTTACAAGGAGGGCCAGTAACTCTTTGGCAAGGAGATCAACTACTAGGTACAGCTCCAGCACCTTACCTTTAGCAAACAAATGTGAAACGTGATACCACATCTTCGTTATTTCTTAGCTCCACAGCCTGTTCTCCCGGATATTGTGTTGAGCAAGTAATTTAGAGACACGAGAGCTCTCTGATATACTGTGTAGTGTGTTATGATCCTTTATCTTAGTTCGTTGTCTGAGGACGCCTCGCTTGAGGACGCGTCGCACTGTTCCTGTTTGACGACGACGGGTCTATGTGCCAATTGTGTCGTTTAGAATCACATTTCCTTGGAATCATATTGTGGAGATATAAACTAAGTAAAAGATTCAATTAATTGTTTTGTTCGTCATTTATTTTCAGTCTAAAATCCTTTGTTAATGCGTCTTTCAATACGGTTGTTTGACGATTTGGTGATTCCCGACAGAAGCTTTTAGTTCTTTTCTGTCTCAAGAACTGTTAAAACATGAACAGTTTTTGTATAATTGTCACTATTTCAGACACTTAATTATAACCTCCATGAAAAATGAAAGTATAAGTTCCTGTCTAATGTTTAATATATTTTTTGTTTAATTTATATCTAATGCCTCATAACTACTTACTTAATAACTTAACTGCGTATTTAAATATCTACTTACTAGGTAATACATACGAAGAGCTGATTTAAGAAAAAAAATCTCATACCGTCGCACAGACCCTCCCCTTAGAAACATAACTATCCCTAAAACAAACGACAGAAAAAAGCCTATTTTTAGCGACATTCGCCTTAATGAAGAGGGCACGCCCCCGCTTCGCTACATCGCATCCACCAATCGCAGCGTTTGAAACTGTTGCGAGCTCCCCCATTGGTGGAAACTGTATCAATACTGTTGCAACGTACGTAAAGCGAATGGTGTTTTAAATAAGAACGAGGTTCTACCCAATGGAGGCTTTGCCTACTGGGTGGAAAGTTAGATGTAAATATGGTACGAGTATGCATCGTTTCTATATTTCATGATTCTGGGAGTTAACTTCTTGTGTTGTGCCGCACGACTTCAGCTGTACGTCAGCAGGGCTGACTGCACGGGTTGTACCCGGCGAACATTTTAGTATTGTTACTATTGGACCTCTGCCTAACCCTTCAGAAAAACAGGCGTGATATTATGTTACGAGTGTTGTTACTATTGACAGCTTTCTTAATGTACGACAGATATAGTTGACACTATATCAATTATTAACACAACAATTATTTACAGCGCAGGAAGTAATGTCTAATTTAGTAAGGCTAGGCATTGCCATACAACGAGGCAATGTCGTCAGTCTCTTGGGAACATCAGCAGTCGACAGCGATGCGGAGGAATTTTTCGACGCCATTTTTTAGTTTGTTAATAGTTTTAGTTAGGGTAGGTTATTTTATTTTAATTGTAAATTCTATTGTAATTTAATTAAATACATTATTTTCTTTCCTTCAAACAATTTAGTAAGATATAGAATATTATTCACATTACTGTTCACCATTTGTTATAATTTTTTTGCCAAATCCCAAATCGGTCTGTTTTTATCCCAAAACTCTTAACTTCACCTTTTTACACAACAATGTGAACAGGAAACATTTATCGTTAAGGAAATAAATAGTCGCTAATTGTCCATTTCCAATATCGTCGTCGTGGCTAACGAAACAAGCGTCGACCCGTACCTACCTTATTAGGTATAGGTAGGTATGTATGTCTATTGCTGAACATATTTTTAATTACCTCTCAGATGAAAGCCCAAAAACAACTCCACGGATAAGTGATCCCAGTTTGTCGTTACTAGTAGCGCGCTACTCTAGAAGATTCCTCGCTCACATATCCTATCTTACTCGATTTATTTTTATGGCAAATCATATACTAAACTAGAATAGCTACATGTACTACAATATTGCTAACATCATACTGATTTCAACAAAGCGCAAAATAATAGTAGTTTGGACATTTAACAGAACGAACGAATGTCGTAGCGAAGCCGCTACGAGTTTCGCTACGAAGACGTAGCAGTGTCTACGAGGTGCTACGTCAAATTATTACGCAATAATTAAGGCTCATTTTAGGTATTACCTTCTTGTTGAGCGTTCGGTACTGTGATAATGTTGTTTCCTTATTCTTTGTTCTGTTCTAGGTCTGAATATTTTTAATAATTTCTGACTTATTGACAGAACACTGTCTTAACCACTGACGATTTCAAACATGCCAAAGGGGTTGGTCTCAAAAATCCTTACCAAGAAATGATGATTGATCATTATGTTCGTGTTTCTGATTAATACATAGTCACATTCCATATTATATTACCTACATTTACAGCTACAGTTCTTCCTTTTTCCTGTCGATGATACTCTTCCTCGTTGTTTTCTTTTTAAATATTGTTTGAGCGCAGTAGGTGGCCACGTTGATTGCGGCATCAGTGGCATACTTTAGGTCATCCGAGGTACATCTGAACGGGTACTTAGGACACTCCAGCAACTGGGGCATGGTCTGATCAGAAGCACCGCACTCGCAATGGATGTTGTATGGGTCAGTAATCCCCCACTTCGACAAATTGTGTCTGCAGCGGAGTATTTGGGTACGCTACAGATACTCGTAGCAATAGTTAAAGCTAATAACCTATACGTTAACGTAACGTTAATGTACCGTACACGTACATGTGACGTGTTAATGTAACGATAGCTGGATGTGGATGTGCAGCTGTGTCGCAAACTATGCTCCACCTTCTACCTTGCCCTCTGGGTCACAAAATTGCAGCCAAAGTGACCTCTGCGCTGCCACCGACGACGCCGTGGAAGCGGCGAAGTTTTGGGCCAACAAAATTTGAGAAAAGTCGTGCCAGCGACACGAAGAAGAAGAAGAAGACCTATATATACCAGGTACGTAACTAGCTTTAGCCTACGGATCCGCTTGCGTGGAAATTATCCCACGGGAATAGACTACTGGAATAAAACCTAAACCCGGCCAGGTCATGTTCTACCCGTGTGCCAAATTTCATCAAAATACGTAAGTAACAAACAGAGTTACTTTCGCAGTTATAATTAACTAGCTTTTGCCTGTGGCTTCGCTCGCGTTAATTTAGAATTTGACAATCAATTCGGGTTATTCGGGGAATTATAGTTAGGAGGATGAAAAACCGGTGTATCGACACTCTAGACTCACAAAATGTATTAGGTACTTAAATAAAAAATAAAAAAGCTCTTAACATAATACTAGTCTGTACAATAATAATTCAATCATGATTTGAAAGACACGTGGCGCCATCTATTATCATAAGAACGTTATTGTTGTTTTCCTCGGGAACAGTACTTTTTTCGGGATATAAGGTACCCTATGTCCGTTTCTGTACCCCTGTTCGTATATGCAAATATGGATAGCCATCACATCTGCCGAGTTTCACTAGCTAATTTAATTTGACATTGTATAATATGTAGTGACAAAAATTTAAAAGAGTAGGTATGCTTAGATGGTTTGGTCATGTTGAGAGGATGAATGAAGGGCGACTAATAAAAGATATTTACAAGGCAGATGTGAGTGGAAACGCCGGGAAGGGACGCCCTAGGAGAACATACAGTGACCGTATTGGTGATGTTCTTCAGAAAGGTCAGGTGCGTAGTACTCGCAACCGGCGTGCGTGTATGGCCAGATGTATGAACGTAAACTAGGCGAAAGGACTATGTAAGGATCGTAGCAGGTGGCGTTCTGTAGTTTCTGCCTACCCCCATGGGAAGACGGCGTGAGTTTATGTATGTATGTGTATATAGTAATGGAGCATTATACACTGACGAGCAATATATAAAGCCACTAACTTATCATTAAATACTTCCGAAACCATGCAAGATAGCTTCTTGAAGTGAACAGCAAATTAAAACAAAAAATGTATAATAATTTAATGTAGGGCCCTTTGGACAAAAAGCAATTAACTCTTAAAGTAGATTTACGAAAAATGAAACAATTTTTTTTTATCATTCAATATTTCGTATTGCCTGCGCGTGCTCTCAATACGGCTTCTACACGATTTGGCATGTTGAGTACCAGATTAAGATATTCTCCCATTCTTCAATAATTGCATTTTTCAGGTCATGAAGTATGACTGGCGGTTGATTTCGACTTCTACTCGTAACACGTCTACCAAGCTCGTCCCAGACATGTTCGATAGGGTTTAGGTCAGGACTTCTCGCTGGCCACTCCATTTGATGGATTCCCACGTCCTGAAGGCACTTGTTGACCACATGAACTGCGTGGGGCCGGGCATTATCATGCATAAACAATGCATTGTCGCCCATATTTACCAAATATGAACGACAGAGATATTCATTGAGAATCTCGTTTACATATCTCAGAGTGGTCTCATTGCCATTTTCTATTGGCACTAGCGCCGTGCGACCATCTGATGTACAGAACCTCCCCCGTATGGGACTTTTTCTTTGAAACATGCTTGTGTAAAACGTTCTCCCGGCCGTCTGTACACTCGACGTCTCCCGTTATAATTATACAACACGAATCTCGATTCACCAGAGAACATTACTCTGTCCCAGTCGTCCTCACCCCATTCGATGTGCCCACAGGCATATCTTAGTCTTGCAACTTTATGATGCCGTTCGAGTTTTGGGCCATTTGCTGGCTGGTTAGGCTTTAAATTGGCTTCTGCAAGACGTCTCCTGACTTTCCACTTATTGATTGGGTCCCTTTTGGTTTGCAAAAGTTGTTGCTGGATCGCAACTCCCAGCTGATGTCGATTTCTTAACATCGTTGACACAATTGCTTGCCAGCGATTGGTATTCTTAGGTTAAGTCCAGTCTCCCTACACCGCCTCTGAAGTATTTATTGGACAGTAAAGTGTCTCACACCCATTGTTCTAGCCGCTTGTCTCTGGGATCTCCCCAATGACACTATAGTGATAATCTTGGCACATTCCTCGGATGTAAGAGGCATAATGACACCTTTATTTACAAGTCAACGTGTAGTAATGGATTTAAAAGACAAACTGAAAGAGCTCAGTATAGTTTCGTTTTACAATACTTTCAATCCGAGTCTGATGTTTGAGTTTCTTCCATTACCTAACATTCCTAGAATCTCAGTGTTTTTTTAATAGCGCTAATTAGGGTACTGTTGCTTATTATTACTAAGCATTCTAAAATTAACGTATTTTATATTCATTGACACAGATAACTAAATTTCTTGTTCTAGGCTACTCTTAGTTGAATGACCGGGTCCAAACAATTTATATTTTTTCAGAGAACTAACTGGTACTATTGCAAAAAAAGTAAAAGAAAGACTAAAAACTATTGAAATTTTTCTTGATCTTTCTAAGACTTTTGACATTGTCTCTGTCCCCCTCTTGCTCTCTAAACTGCATCAAATTGGCATTCGAGGCTTGTCTCTTGATATTTTCAAGAGTTACTTGACAGACCGTTCTCAGGCTGTTAAGATAGGTAACTTTACCAGTAATGAAGAGGTCCGTAGTTATGGAGTCCCACCGAGTAGTATTCTTGGACCTACCCTTTTTTTATTCATATGAATGACCTCTGTAAATTATGTTTAAGAAACTTTAAAATGATAATGTACACAGATGCCACTGTAATACTTGTTCATAGCCACAATTGGCTTGAAACTCGCTCCTATGCGAAATCTGCCTCACAGGTTGTTATGAAATGGCTGACGGGCAATCTCCTTACCTTGAACCTTGATAAAACTAAATTTATCACGTTTGCGCCGAGAACTGCATCCCAACCAGCTTCACCCTACAGCCTAACTGCACACAACTGCAGTTCGATAAGCAACACTTCCTGTAACGGTAAAGTAATTTAATGCGATCTAACAACATAACATATCTTGGTGTTATTATCGACAGTACTGTCGTGGAATGAACAGATCGGGTCACTCGTGACACGGGTCAGGAAATTAATATTTGTATTAAAAAAATTGAGATCTTCTGCCGACTTTCATACTCCGAAAATAGTTTACTATGCTTTGGCATACTCAACCATTACCTACTGTGTAAAGGCTTGGGCAGGCTCTGGTAAGTGTTTACTGCTTAGGCTGGAACGGGCACAGAGGGCAGTACTCAAAGTTAAGGCACACAAACCTATTCTTTTCCCTACCATCGAACTCTATGCTCTCTGTAAAGTGCCTACAGTGAGGCACGCATTTTTCCTAAGCACTATACTACGCAAACACTCTGAACTTACTTTTGAACCTAACACAGTTAAAACGAATGGCGGACAGAGTGTGCCACACTGAGCCGGCCAATGTTGTGTTGGTGAAACTTCAGTATCATTTCTTTGGCCTTTTTTTGTACAACAGAGTAAATAAGATTTTAAAAATCTATCCACTTTCCTCACAACAGTGTAGAGCGCTCACGGACAAATGGCTTCCACGCCTGACGTATGAGGAGTTAAATAATTTGGAGACACACACTTACCTTTGATTTAAATATGTCCTGGCATTCATATTCCTTTCGTAATAAAATACCTAACTATACAATCAAACACAGGCACATACAGCACATACACACATACATACATACATACACACACACACACAAATATCACATTGGAGAACTGGAACGTCTTACCCTAATTTATTTTGTATATTTTAATTAATAATATAATTAAAAATAATAGAAATTAAATGTAATAAATAATATTTTAGTTAAATAGTTTACATGTATACATACTTTTACTTTAGGTTCTATTTTTTTTTTATTGCTTTAGTATTATAAATGTTGGAGCGCCGACGTCTCTCTTCTCGGAGGTGCTAATGGCTGAAACAGTATTTTTTTTAGTAATGTAGCTGTTAACGAACAAGAAAAAATTGTGAACCTGTTTTTTGTTTCAATAAGATATTTGATTTGATATCTACCGCCTGTTCCAAAAGTATCTGATAAAAGTGTAAACAAACCCTGTTCAGGTTAAATTCTTACGCAATGACTCACTAAAGGGAGGGTGTGAAGAAGGTTTCACCTGTCCAATTATTGTTCAATAAAATGATTAAATTGTAATTCAAAAACAATTGACGACATTATTTTGAGGTTATAAAACTTTTTTACAAAAAACAGACAAACGACTTTAAAAAAAAAACACTATAAAGCGAAAAATAACTTTAATTTCGGAAGTCGGTGTCTTCGGATCTGTATTTTAGCTTTTGCCACCGACTTCCGAAATTAAAGTAATTTTTCACTTCGTAGTGTTTTTTTAATCAGTTGTTTTTTTTTACATTTATTTTTTATTTTTCACTTCTTATTGAGTCAGTTATTAATTTATCGAACTTACAATAGCCTACTGTCAACTGTTCATCACCTTTTACAAAATATTCCTTTTCCCAATACAGGGACATTAATAATAATAAATAATAATATAATTAATAAATAATTTGGAGGAGTTCTTCTGGTAAGTACCAAAAAAACTGGAGCTAATGGTGAAGCCGCCATCAGCTCCATTTCACCATATGCATTGTGACGAGCATAAATTGCTTGGCAAACATAAGTAATAACATAAGATAACATAACATAACATAACATAAGCAATCGAATCGCAACCCATGAGTAGTTCCGGTGGCCACCTCTGGTCTTCATCATCAATTCTACTTCACCGAATGGTGCTTTCCGAGAGCAAATGCACGAGTTATTATAAAAAATACGCAAATCGCTATAAGTGTGCCTATAAAACTTGAGGATTTGCCTCGATTTCCATGGGATCCCTTCATCAGATTCTGATTTGATGACTATGAAAGCACCTCGAGAGTATACACTTTCAAACAAAAAAATAATTTTGAGAATCCGTCTATATATGACGGAGTTATGCCCGAACATATATAAAAATATGTTAAACATATATAAAAATTAACCACAATTGTCAAATAAAAAACATGTTAAGATGATTTAAAACGAAAATTTCAGGTTTTAGAATTAAAATAATGAAATCAAGGCATTCAATGTGTAAGTGGCACTACACCTTGGCCTCCACAGGTATCTTTTCTGATCCATTTGCTTACATTGTAATAAGATACTTATGGAACAGATCATATATCAGGATTTTTCCAAAACAGCCATATTCAAATATGAAACCCATTCATTTAATCGGAAGACATTTCCCTCCGAACCGCCGACACGCTTGGTCCAGCGTTTATAAATCGCACACACACACACATACATTGGTCAGCGCCACAAATGACGGTGCTGTGTCACCGACGTTGACGCGACGGTTGCAGGAGTAGCGGTAAGAATAGGGAGGATATGGGAGTCGGTAAGTTGTTTAGTGAGTATGTAAGCTTTTATGATATTAGATGGCAAACAAGTGAACGGTCCATGTGATGGTAAAGTCACCGCGGCCTATTGATATAGGTATACAAAAATTAAAATGAGTCTTACCTTAGCAAAAAAACTAGATTTTGAATTTTTTCCCACCAATGTTCAGACACATCAAACATGTTCTTACCGAGATGCCATATTGAAAAAACATCTGTTTCTGTGTTGTCAGTGCTATAGAGTATAAAACTACCAAATAAAGCCTGTTTGGAAAAATATGGTTTCTATTCTGGTAATATTATTATAGTTAAAATAGTGTAAGGTGCCAATAAATTGGTAGGGTGCCAACGTTAGGTTAGTTTACGCTATATGTTACACTAGATAAGTAATTACCGCGCCAAGGCGTTGCCACTGGACATATGGCCACAGCCATATGCGTAGCTAACATCAGTTCAGTGTATAAGTAACTTATACTTACTCATACTAGTAACTTATACTTACTTATACACACTTTATACTTGTTTATGTTATATGTGTAAGCGAGACAGATATTTATGTTTACTTGTACATGTTTAGTGGTTTCAAAGCTACGGCGTCGCGTTTAAATAGTGGTTCCACTTTTTTTGACACATTTCAATGAGGTTTGCTTCTCTAGTGTATCAAAACTCAAACTCAAAGCATTTATTTCAAATAAACCAATGACAGGCAAATTTGAATTGTCAAGGATTTGGAGGAGGAGGAGTATTTAACTCAATGCCGCGGCCTATGAACATCTACAACGTCAGACGCATCGCAGATGATTTGCCATCACAGGAACACAGCAATAATGTATCATGTGCAATTTGATATGGTACAACATCAACTCCATTCCCGTTCAAATTGTTCACAGCAACGCTGCTTGGAGCCAGAATCAACGTCAAAGTGTTAGTGGTGGTACTTTCCCGGAAGACCTTTTATACAAAAAGCTATACTAGTTGAACTACAACTTCGTTCTTAGTTTTACGTACTACAGGGGCCTTCAGAAATCGGGTCCCCTTACGACTATAAATACCATAGCATTGTAATTAATGGGGAACCAATTTATGCAAGCGTCCATACAAAGACATAACCATTTACTTACATAATTATTAACTAACAAAAAAAAATCGTTTTCCAAAAGACCATTAGTAAAATCTACCCTAAATTCTAATATAATCCCACCTCATCCACACTATTCCACTCCCCTAGCTGACAAACAAAAACGCCGCTCACTCAGCAACTGCCCATACGTACTCTTTTTCTACTATACTCGACCGTTCACTATACTCGTCCGTTTTACTAGCCTGTAAGTGAATTTGATGGAGGGCCTCCACTCCGAGATCTGTTTGTTTTTTCAACCCTTTCCCGTTTGTGTCAAGGAGTTCTTTTTGTGGCTGTAAAGTATGGTCGCGTGCGGACGGAGTTCGGATCCAGTTAGAAGTTATTCTGTGGTGCTTTTTTGGGGTTATTTTACAAAGGTGTAGGTACTTAATTAAAGATTTTATTTTATTTTTATTTTAAATGGATTTTGATCGAGTATTAAATATCTAAACTACCGGAACTTTTTCGTAGATCTGTGACGTGGACGTAACTAAGAAATATTTATAGCTACAAAATTCATGAAGATGACTGTCATAACGTATCTAATATTGTAATCGTACTAGATTTCGCTGTTAGTTTAGCCAACACGGTGATAGTGAAGAAAATTGTTATTTTCTATAATTTTATGTTTAGCAATTGATTTTAATTCTACTTATGATTATTAACTTACTCGTAAATAACATACACTTATCATCAATGCCTATAATATCACTCCATGTTGTTTAATTCGTAGATTTTTCTCGTAAGGAATTATTTTAAGTCAAGCAGCGACATCTAGTAATAAATAGCAGAATCACTATGTGCAACTGTTGTCAACAGAAGATAAAATTAATGCTATTCGCCACTAGATAACACTGTAGAGATGTACCAAAAACTAAATATAGAGAGTGCTGATTACTATGTGGCTTGACATTTATTTTTGGAAAAATTATTTTAATCCAGAAAATATTATTAGAGGTAAGCCTAATAAAACGCGTAAGCGTAACAATTTATATTTCTAAATTTAATGTTTATTTACTTTACCCTGCTGACTACTGAAGACTAGTCCATTTTTACTCAACCCTCTTGACCTATATATTGCCTCTTCTGGCCGCGAATACATCCAAGTTTCTTAGGTACTGTGGATTGGCCTGGTCACGTTTGCTAAATCATAATGAGTGGCCCAAGTCGGCTGTTTGTATCTTGGCAAAGACAAGCCTACGTAAAAGTCTGGCGCGTCGGAGGTGAAAATGAACATTTTTTTGTTTAACAAAACGTTAACAGCAGTGGTGGCCCAGTGGAAACGGCCTCGACTTACGAGTTGTAGGTCATAGGTTCGAACCCAGGCAGGCACTTTATTTTGTGTAAATTATTTCATTGCCACTGCTCAGAAACGGTTAGGGAAAACATCGTGAGTAAACTGACATGTCCTAGAACCAAAAATTCGAAAACATGACGTGACATCCACCAACCCGCACTAGACCCGCGTAGTGGATTCCAACCCACTCCTTCTCATAGAGAGGAGGCCTGTGTCCCAGCAGTGAGAACATTATAGGCTAATAATGCTAACAAAAAATTAAACCCACTAAAAAGAAACTGAAACGCGAAAAACAACAAAACAGCCTATTGCGTCTACGACAGTGGAAGGCTATCGAGGGAAGTCCTCAGACCCTCGATGACAGACATACCCCAGCTAGGTCTCAAGTTCTCATCAAAATTAATGAAATAAGCCCAAGCTCAACGAAGCAGCTGTAAACTGCTGAGGAGCTCTTAAAGACTGTTTTCCATCTCTATCATCTGATTCACCCCTGCACTCTACTTACGTAACACACTATCTATCACAATCTGAATCATTTCGAAACCTATTGATAATCCATTGCTTCATATGTTCTAAAAATTTGTCTGCTCAACAACGTAAATAACGCAATGAATGTTGTTGAACTGTCAAAATGTAACCCATACCTACTGTTAGTGTGTTACATAATTACCCCGCAGGTCTCTATTGTGTTGTAGTGTTACACATTTGTGTGCTAAGTTTCAACAGAATCGATTTACAAATGAAAATTCAGTAGGTGAAAAACCAATTACTAACCAATTATTTTTCTACGCTTAGAGAAATTTTTATGTAATTTTAATGTGACAAACTTCGAGGTAAACTATCTCTATCTGTATTTAAGAAGAAACTGATTAACTGACATACCAACGCACAGCCGAAACTACTGGGGCTAGGAACGTGAAACACGACTTCCTTTCATAATGTAGGGAAGCATTAAGAGGTTTTTGGAAATTCGATCTTTAAGGGGGTGAAAAGGGGGATTTTATTCGTATGAAAAATCTTGTTCCTGAGTTAATAAACTTAAAACTTGGCACAGATACTTATCTAAGTAAATAATAAAGGATGTATTTTTGTTTTTTTAAACTACCACCTAAAGGGGGCATTATGGGTTGCCAAAGTTTGTAGGGAAAATTTTTAATTTATTTATTTATGTAATGTGTTTTGTTTAATGCGTGGTGCGATTAATTCGAAACTCGGTATTCATACTTAAGACCAAAAATGAAGACTAAAGTATATCAGGGTTTTTCAAAAATCTACCCCTGATGGAGTAGCAAATGTTAGAGGGGGGATTATATTGCGTGACTTATTTAATTCAAAAATTGGTACCCACAAATAACCTATAAGTCAAATAATACAAACATTAGTTACATAAGATTTGTCAAAACTAAACCACTTTTGTGGTGAAAAGGGGGGATATAGTTTATATGAAAATTTATTTTCCATTGATCATAATATATCTAACTATAATATATATCTATAATAAAGATAAACTTGAAAATTGACCCGAATACTTTTCTTAATAAATAAACCGATCGTAAAATACATATTCGAAAACTACTTTTGAAAAGAGGTGGAGGAGGCGTTTAATTTTGTAAAGGAAAATACGAAATCTACGCAGACGAATTCGCGGGCGTAGTGCTAGTCCAATATAAAAAGAAACTTCAAAATCGGACTACCTTGTAAAAAGTTAAGCAAAGATAAACATTAAAAAAAACGTGTGCAATTCACACGCGATAGAAGTGAAACCTTCAAAATTATTCTATTTCATTGTCTCCCACGTTAAATCCTATACATGTATTTGTTTGTCTTCTTCGAATGTCGCTGTTTCGTTACATCGAGTTTCAAATCTCAACGGGGCTAATAGTAGATTATGCACCAAGGAGATAAAGCAGTGTCTTATGCCGCGCCGTATTGAATCCTGAGTGCAGCGAGGGATTCAAGCTCGCCCAAGACGACGGCACGTTTATCCCCGAGACGGATACTCTACTTTTCACACCATCTACGAGACAATAAAAAGCAATAGTAGGTACTAGTATCGAAGTATATATTAAAATTGCAATTACAGTTAGTAGACCTATTTAAAACAATTAAAAGTTAAAGGTAATGTTTGATACATTAGACCAGCACCCTAATTACGTAACACACTATCTATCACAATCTGAATCATTTTGAAGCCTATTGCTAATCCATTGCTTCATATGTTCGAAAAATTTGTCTGCTCAATAACGTAAATAACGCAATGAATGTCGTTGCACTGTGAAAATGAAACCCATTCCTACTGTTAGTGTGTTATGTAATTACCCCGCAGTTGTGGAAAGACAAAGTTATGTTTTTATTCGGTACATTTACTGAAGTGGAGGTAGAGTTTATTTGCATATTGCTGTTGAGGGAAGTTTCAGAAACTTAGGTCTACTGAGGATAATTTTGGATCGTGAAAGTTGGTGAAGGTAGTGCTTGAGGCAGTGGGCTCGATGAATAGTTATAATGTGGATGGAAGCGGTGACAAAGGTGTCCAAGGATCAGTTATCGACGGTGTTTTCAGTTTGATGTTGTCACCAATGCGGCAGCTTATTTTATCCTTATTCTGTATAGAATTTTAAATGTAGCTCTCCGGTAATACATCAGATTTCCATCCACGGTGCCTTTTAATCTGGGTCATGTCTGCTCCTGAATCCGCCAATAGAGTAGCCGATGTTCTCCTGAAACAATGGCCCGTGTAGAGCTCGGCATTTGTCAATTTCAGGTATTTCGCAATTTCTTTCGGCATGGTGCCGGATCTTATTTTTGCTAATGACTTGCCTAGTGCACTCGCCATTATTATAAGTGAAAAACTGTTAGTGTTTTTATTAGAGGGGCGTAGAGCTTGGTACTTTTCGACAATTCTTACGTATTCTCCACGGACTATGTAAAACCGATCTTTCTTTGATTTTGTGTGTGGAAAATTTACCAGGAACAAATCTGAATGTTTTCGATATCTTCGATTTTAATGTTTAAGATTTCATTTATACGAAGCGCTAGTTACTCCAAAAATCCAAGCCTAATTAAACAAAAAATAGATTAGTATGTTAGTAAATAGGAAGGTAAGTTACGTACTTTAATATAGATATATTCATTCTTACACAATATTTAGATTTGATTGACATATATAGGAAGGTTTACAATAATATTTAACCTGGATATAGCAACATTTTGGCTTGTCGAAACATTACGCAACGCTTCAGTAGATCGCACAAAAGCGATCGATGCATGAGCGGGTCGCTAGTAAGTATAAGTATGTAGCTATTTTAATTACTAAAAAATCAATAATTAGGGAGGATTTTACTTTTGTGGCAAGAAACCTGTGGTCAGGGGCTTCATTAATTAGAAACGTTTTCACATTTAGAGCTGTGAAAACTTGTGCTTTCTTAGTACGATGTCCTTCCGATTTCCTTTGCAAAAATGCCAGTAATTTGGTGTATGTATTAATTTGAATTTTATTATTATTGTTGACCTGAGCATTGAATAGATGCACCACAGGCTATTTGACTTCTTTGTCATAATAAATGCTGAAAGTAGACTAAAAGCATTGATTCAGATACAGACTTGACGCATTTTATAGTTTTCCATTTGTGAAAATCGTCGTAGGCTTTCATGTACGATTCCTTGGAATTTTCTGGGAGTAGATTATTTGCAATGCCAATGCCTTCGGATTTAACGTACTCCGGAGTCAAATCACTATCGTCACTCGACATTTTTATAAGAATTTGTAGTTTACACATTAATGACCACCAGTTCATAATGAAATTCAGTCCAATATTAATGCCCGGCTAGACCCCAGGGCTTTCATGGCTTACCTTAGGTTAGGTTTGCATGACATATAATTTGACATTGTCGAGCAAGTGGTGTGAAAAGAAGTTTTTACTTCAAAAAAAAATATAAGTACGTACCTACATGTCGACTTGAAACCCTCTCCCCTTTATTTCGTCGGTTAAAAAAGAGAACTACTTCGACTTCTGTTATCTATTTATTGAAACACAAAAACATACAAAACAGTACTCCACGCATATATACGTAAAAATCAGAAATTTCAAACTAACGGTACAAGTACAAAATTAAGTCCACATCACAAACATGTAAGTCACGCGCACAAACCAAAATATTGTTACAACAGGCGATTGCATCTGGCAAACACAGCGAGGTTTACAAACACACCGGCCCCACATCCTGCGGCTCGCGACGAGCGCAGCCCTCATTACCAAGTGCACCATGAATTAGAAACATTTACAATCATCTGCCGACCCTGCTGTATACACTACGTGATGATTTAGCTTTATTAGACCCTAGTATTAGGAACACGTTATTATACCGGCTTATTTTATCGTAGGAGGTGCCAAAAGTAAGTAGTTTTTTTTCTTTTTTTTCTTTCCTACTCACCTTATCGTTACGTAAACCAGTTTGTTTTTTTTATTGAATGAGCAAATACAGTTTTTAATTTTGGTTTCATTACTGAATTTGCCTCTCCCTTTTCTATGGTAAAAATGATACCTACTTTTGCGTCACGCGTAGCTCACCGCGAGATTAGTATTTCAGAGAATTTACAAACTCCCAAAAGACAATGTTGAACCATAAAGTACCGTTTAATTTTCCCTGAATACGCACATTGTTCGGTGGTTTTAGATTTAGATGCAACTTAGGAAATAAGAAGTGAGTGCGTGACGGCAAACTAATGAGTCAGTGAAGCGACACTGACTGAATCACAGGCAAAATGGTTAAAGACATAATGGGAGCAGACTCAGGCACCTCCGACACAGACGGAATTACAGAAGCTAGACTTTCATGGTGTATAAAACATTCCAAAATGTGTATAAACCTTTCCTGACATATCCATGCTAAACAATTTTTTTTTTTTCAGAAACAGAAAAATAGAAATGACGCAGCTTCATTTCAAGCTACTCTTCGTAACATTTTATTTCATCCATTCTCATGCGATGATGATAAGAAACGACGCACTAATTTCCAAGATGGTGTCCGACTTCCAGAAAGATAACTCAATGGCACTGCAACAGCAACAACAACAACAACAACAACAGCAACAACAGCAGCAGCAACAACTACAACAGCAGCAACTACAGCAACAGCATCAACCTCAGAATGTTCTAGCCATGATGCAAAACGTGCTGTGTAAGAACTTCCCCACTGTACCGTGCAACATGATTATCCAAGACGAAACACTCAAGAACCTCATACAACGCTCCATACAGCAGCTGAAGTACAAGAAATTATCAATGGATAAAACGACACAAACGCCCGTCGGGTACCACTTAACTTTATTCCCATCAATAAACAGCGAAGACCTCTCAAATTTTCTACAAGTAAGCGATTCAGGATACTACAAAAACAAGCAAGACAAAGCAAGTAACAGACATAAAAAGAGAACAGCTAAGATTAACCTAGAAGTAAATGGAGAGAGCGAACCGATGAAACGGTCGAAATTAAAAAAAGAAAGCGCGAGGACGATGTATAACGGACGGAAGAAGATTAGGAAGTTCTATCCTCACAAGATAAAGTACAAAGACAAGTTGAAGGGAAGGCAAGACTTCGGAGACTACTCGGAGGACAAGCTGTCCATGTCTGTGGAGGTTCCGGACGTTAACATGGGAGGAATACTGGAGTTAAGCAGGAAGAGAGACAGAATGAACTACAAAGCGGACGCAGAAGATGGAGAGGATCCCCCCGTGTGGCGGATAGACTATCAGAAGCGCGGCGAACCGGGGCTGAACGTGTTTGGAAGCGAACCGGACCGGTTGAAGGAAAAGCTGGTGAAGACTGGCCCCAACGTTATAGTCTCAGAGGACATTGTTGAACAAGCTTCGAGAAAGGGCGTGATGCATCCGGATGTGTACATTAAGAAGAACTACATCAGGAAAAACGCTCTTCTTGAAATGAACTCCGGCGCTCTCGACTAGGTATTTTTGGTAGGATAAATTAGTTTTTTTTTTTCGAATAAAGTATAAAGTTGTATTATGTATTTTCCAACCCCCCACCTCTGTGATATTATGATTATAAGTACCTAGGTATTGCCCATTCTCTTCATGGAAGCTTCAATTAAGTACCTATCGATAATCCGAAGACTGCTGCACCCTAATTACGTAACACACTATCTATCACAATCTGAATCATTTTGAAGCCTATTGCTTATCCATTGCTTCTAATGTTCGAAAAATTTGTCTGCTCAACAACGTAAATAACGCAATGAATATTGTTGAACTGTCAAAATGAAACCAATTCTTGCTGTTAGTGTGTTACGTAATTACCCCTCTGATTGATTCGCAAAAATTTGAGGTCGATGTACTAAGTAGGTAATTACATAATAATTTATGTATCACACAAGACAATGCGATTATCTGCGCCAATTTTATGCGTAGGCTTATCGTTTTTGTTACATTACTTGCTATTTTATTAGTCTTATTTGCCACTGATTCTTCTATGTATCCTTCAGCTACTTTACTAGATTTCCATCCTCCGTGTCTTTTGACTGTAGTTAAATCTGCGCCTGAATCAGCTAACAAAGTAGCTGAAATTCTGCGGGCGCACATACCAGAATATAAGTTAGGATCTAGTCCTAACTATCCTAACTTCCTAACTAATATCATAAATGCAAAAGTAAGTTTGTTTGTTTGTTTTTTCCCGCCTAAACCACTGAACCGATCATCCTGAAATTTTGCATATATGTTGTCAGGTGTACAGAAACGGACATAGAGTACCTTTCATCCCGAAAAAAAGAACTGTTCCCGAGGAAAACAACAATAACGTTCTTATGAGAATAGATGGCGCCATGGGTCTTCCGATCATGATTGAATTATTACCCGAATTGATAGTCAAAGTTTAAATTAACGCGAGCGAAGCCGCGGCCAAAAGCTAGTAAATTATAATAATAATTTAATTTATTTGCGTAAAACATGGTTTACAATGGTGTTAAGAATACGTAGGACTTCGCTAGCGTCACCGCGAGTGCCCCAGGCGCTCCAAGTATGAAGCCAATGCCAGAAAAGGCGCCGAACATGGCTGATGATGAGGGTTTCGTGACAGTGCAAAGGAGGAAGCACCGGTCGCGAGCGAACAAGAACCGCTGCGGCAAAGCTCCTACGGATTCCGGAGTGAGCCTGCGTGCCGCAAAGCCGAACACGCCGGTGTACATCTCCCGCCTACATTACAGCACTAAGGCGGAGGACATCGTGGAGTACGTGCGCCAGAAGATGAGGTACACGCCGAGGGTGCAGTTACTGGAGTCGCACCGCAAAGTAAACTTCAAAGCGTTCGTGGCGCGAGTACCAAATTGTTACTTGTCCGTCGTCTTGGAAGAAGACTTTTGGCCACAGGACGTGGTGTTCCGTCGATTCCGCGGGCAAATACCACTGGACAGCACAAGGACAATTAGCACGTGAAGTGAAGTGCTACTAACATAGTTGTAAGCAATATTTATTAACACAACTTTCAGATTTATTATTATAGGTCAGAGTGGCACAAACATGTTTAGATAAGATATAACATAGCATGCAAACATTTAATGTTACAGGGTAATTATAATTAAGTACATTAATGTTAGAATATAATGTCAATACTTTTGGTCCATAAATTCTTTCAAACTATAAAAGCTACATTCATTTAGCCATTTGAATAATTTGTTTTTAAATAATCTTACACTTAATAGTTTGAGATTGTTTGGTATTTTATTATAAGTACGCACACACATTGCTAGACAGCTTTTATTATATTTGGTTAGCTTCGGTAAATCCTTTAATACCAGTCCATAAGGATCACGTCTGCTCCGAGGATTTAAATCGCTTGCCGTCTTGAATAATTGTTTATACTTGGTCACAAACATACATGTTTCGTAAATATAGAGAGACTAGCTTTTGCCCGCGGTTTCGCTCGCGTTAATTTAGACTTTGACTATCAATTCGGGTTATAATTCAGTCATGATTCGAAAGACACGTGGCGCCATCTATTATCATAAGGACGTTATTGTTGTTTTCCTCGGGAACAGTACGTTTTTGCGGGATGAAAGGTACCCTATGTCCGTTTTTGTACCCCTGACAACGTATATGCAAAATTTCAGGATGATCGGTTCTGTGGTTTAGGCGTGAAAAGGTAACAAACAAACAAACAAACTTACTTTCGCATTTATAATATTAATATATAATATATATATATAAGTTAGGAAGTTAGGATAGTTAGGATGGAAGCGGTAACAAACCAAGCCGTTTAAATATTGGCCGACATGTATCATCCGGCTGAAGTCCATATATTGATCTTGGGCACTTCTTTTGAGCGATGAACGTTCTTTTTAGATCAGTGCTATTACCCCACATTATAAGACCATAGCGTAATACCGATTTAACTTATGCATGGTAAGATAAAATAGCAGTTTTTATGTTTGTTACATTTTTTACTTGCTTCAAGGCGTATACGAATTTATTAATTCTACGACTGACGTTATTTACGTGTTCCTTCCAGTTTATATCTTGATCAATTATTACTCCTAAAAATGTTGTATGGGTTACTCGTTCAGCTTGATTTATATTAAGTTTGATATTATTTTTATTATTATTAGATTGATTAAATTTAGATATTATTAAGAATAAGAATTAAGATACGGCTATCTGTTTCGGGATACCAGACATTTTGTTTTTGCCCATTACTTGCCTCAAACATTTCCTATTTTGGTAATTCAGCAGTAGGTCGAAGTCCTTGGTATTTTTCTATTATTTGTACAAATTCTTTCTTTACTACAAAGGCTCGGGCAACTTATGTTTTAGTACCTCTTAGCTTTACTAGTATTATTTCACCTTGTTTCTCTGTCATGTACCTTCATATTCACCAGTTCAATGCTTCTGCAACCGTCACTTATGGCCAATATCAACACGACCTGAAAAGGAAATGTAAATCTTTAATGGGTAGCATGGTCTAAAAAAACAAGTTCTGGCACTCCGAGAGTGACACAAGCTTACGTCACTATCCAGTTGCCACTTTGTTGCAACAAAACAAGAAGTATGGAAACATTTTCAGTCACCATTCTGTTAAAAAATATATATCAAGCATTTAAATTGTCGTTTTGTTTTTCTAATCAAACGAAACAATTCAATTTAAACTTATACCGATGTAATTGTTAGTTAAAACCTCATTGATTTATCGGATTCACACAGGTAATAAAGGCGGTTGGGGAGTTATTATGACACACTACTGGTAACACAACGGTGATGACGTAGGCTTGTGTCACCCACATGACCACTGTGTCTCGGAATGCTATACCTAGCGAAGTATATTATTATACCATGATGGGTAGGTAGTTCTCTTGTATAATATCTATACCCACATACCTAATTACAGTTTAACACAAATTTCTTAGATGCGACAATACGATAAAGATTTAATTACCTTTATTACTAATTACCTATATTTCGTCTGGCGCTTGATTTAAGAAGTTTTGGACCTCTTGTGCGCTGAAAACTTTGGATTTTTCGCTTTGTTCATCTTACGGTCTTTTTTAGAAAAGATGATAGTTTGGCGAAATCTTTCACATGTATATCGTGTTTAGTCGTCTTTAACATTGAATAAGCGCTCCATAAAGTTGAAGATTTTTTGATTCTTAGATAATTCATTGAAATAAGTTAGTAACACGTTTTCCGAAAAAGACGACTCAGCGCGCCATTTCATAAAGACATCGTAGATTTTAAGTAAGTACCTACTTACCTAACTTTCTTTTGATTTTGGCGGTAAAGGGTTTTATACCAACTGCTTTAGCCTCCTCTCTAAGGAAATCAGGCGTTAAATCCTTATCTGAATCTGACGAATTAATTTTATACAAATATCTGTATGTACCTTTAAGTAAATAATAATTAGCATTCGACAAAACAACCGAAAGTCAAATTGCCCCTTTCCCGCCTTTTTTATGTTTCTTTTTCTGTGGAATTCTACCAGCCTGTATTTTATTGTCATTGATGATCCTAACTATAATATTATTAATTTTATACAAATATCTGTATGTACCTTTAAGTAAATAATAATTAGCATTCGACAAAACAACCGAAAGTCAAATTGCCCTTTTCCCGCCTTTTTATGTTTCTTTTTCTGTGGCATTCTACCAGTCATTATTTTATTGTCATTGATGATCCTAACTATCCTAACTTCCTAACTTCCTAACTAATATTATAAATGCGAAAGTAAGTTTGTTTGTTTGTTTGTTACCTTTTCACGCGTAAACCACTGAACCGATCATCCTGAAATTTTGCTTATACGTTGTCAGGGGTACAGAAACGGACATAGGGTACTTTACATCCCGCAAAAAAGTACTATTCCCCAGGGAAAACCACAATAACCTTCGTATGATAATAGATGGCGCCACGTGTCTTTCGAATCACGACTGAATTATATAACCCGAATTGATAGTCAAAGTCTAAATTAACGCGAGCGAAGCCGCGGGCAAAAGCTAGTATAATACTATAAATGCGAAAGTAAGTTTGTTTGTTACCTTTTCACGTCTAAACCACTGAACCAATCATCCTGAAATTTTGCATATACATTGTCAGGTGTACAGAAACGGACATAGGGTACCTTTCATCCCGCAAAAAAGTACTGTTCCCGAGGAAAACAACAATAACGTTCTTATGATAATAGATGGCGCCACGTGTACTTGCGAATCATGATTGAATTATAGCCCGAATTGATATTTAAAGTCTAAATTAACGCGAGCGAAGCCGCGGGCAAAAGCTAGTAGTAAATATTTAGCTCAAATCTATGTAGGAAGGACAAAGGGGAAGGAACCTAAATTAAATAATAATTTAGTCAAAAGTAAATTATAAGTACTTACCTATATACCTATCTAAAAAATATAAACTCACATTACAAAATCGCTGACAATATTTTTTAATTACATTTTTACGGCACGATTTAAAAAAGAGGTTGTATAAAAAGTTGGGATATAGTTTGCATAGCTTTTAAATTTTTTGACAGCAGTGAAAATCGTTTCCCAGGGACGAAAAGTACTGTTTTCATCCCACTGATCAGGTAACTTCAAGCGTCGGTACCTCCTACTTGCTTTCCAAGTATGAGAAATGAAAATACAAATATCCGCTAAAAATAATCACCAAGCGATTCCCTACTATCTTTAAAATACCTACAATATGCACGTTGCCGTTGTAATCTAAAACAAAGCTTATCTCCGGCGATTAGAGTCCAACTGTCTTGTTGATTATTAATAAGCATTCGTTAAGAGAAAACATCTCTAGCGTGTAGTTTGTGTCTCAACAGCCGCAGAGAGTAGACGTGAACGATGTCACGACCCGTTTTATCTTCTCATGTGTTAGATACATCTACAGGAACGCCTGCAGCTGGGGTTTTTGTTGAATTGTACAAGCAAAAAGACAGTACCTGGACACTATGGCACAGCACTATGACCAACGCTGATGGGAGAATACAGTTTCCATTTTCAAATGACTCGATGGCGGGGGGGACATATAAGTTGTTGTTCAAAGTTGGTGATTATTACAAAATGATTGATAAGGAAACTATATATCCGTTTGTCGAGGTAAGCACTATTTACTTACTTTGTTTTGAAATTACCTAGGTACACACTAAGTATATTATTTTGGGAGGGGTTAATCTGTTAATTAAATTATAAACGTAGGTCTAAAGATATGCCCTATAGGTACCCGCTCTGTATAATTGTATTTATCAAATTAATCTAAACTGGTAACTAATATTACGGCATAAGATTGTTTGGCAAAGCACATAAACAACAGGAAAGCCACAGAAATAATGCGCGAATTCCACAAATTAATGTTCATTCATCGAATAGGTAGGTACGTATGTACATTTTCAAGATACAGCTGTATCAAGTGTGGCAGCAACATTAATAATTCATTACATTAGGTACCTACTAATGCTTATGAAATTAATTAGGATATTGTGTACGAAAAGTCGAAAACATGATTTTATAGTAAATAAAAGTTAGTTGTTTTGTTCGCTGTTACCCTTCAAATATGAACTACTACTTAATTGCTCTATGCTTTTAGAAACATGATAAGGTTATCTTATCTTTAAAATAAATAATAAGTTCGTAATTACATATCTCAATGTCATGCCACTGCTTCCTCTACCAAGGGGGTCAAAGCGCATTGACCTAACCTATATAGCGATATTTCGCTTTGTTTATGTTTTCATGATGAGCAAAATCAAGTCATAATTGAATCATTTGGTAAAAATAATTCAATCTCCACAAAGCAGAGGCTTATCAGAGCCACCTACAAACTACCATACTAAGTAGGATTCTTTTTAATAACAGCGCCCGTTATCACATCACGCTGCACCCACCAATACTTACTAGATTTTCAATTCGACACTAGATGGCGTTGCCGGTTGCATTCCACAGAACTGAAATAATTTGGTTGCCGATATTTTTTCCAGATAACGTTCAACACCAAAGACGGTCAGCACTACCACATACCCTTGCTGCTAAGTCCCTACGGATACTCCACTTACAGAGGCAGTTAATCTTTATTCCATTAGTTCCTATATTAAACCCAACTTTCAATTTGCTGCTTTTTTATTTTATATTCATTTCTTACTTACCAATTGACCTTGATCACGTCAACCAACTCTAGTTTTGCCAGAATATATTTGTGTAGTCAGTCATGGATCCATCAGCTCCATAGGCACCTATGTATTGGACCAAGTATGAGGGTAAGTAGGTACCTATACCTATGAAGATTTTATCTCATGTGCACTTTGCTGCTGCTTAAAGATGACTATGAAGCAGACAGGTAGGTACTTATGCTGCACAAGTTATGAAGGCAGATGACTAGACATACCAACTAGTGCCTATGGTATGGTTTGGCATAGCATCACGCCTACGTTCCCCGAAAGGATAAGCAGAAGGAATGCCTCGTTGGTATAGTGGTCGCAAGCGCTACGAGATCCTGGGTTCGATTCCCAGATCGGGCAGTGTTATTGGGTTTTCTAAAAGGAATTTCTCAGTAGCAAGTCGGAGTCTGGATTTGTACCCGGTAGGCTGGGCGACCGCCCAGGGTGCGCCGAAGGGGCTGTGACTAGGCTCCCCTTCACCTCTAGCGCCTGCAGAGTACTTTTGTTTTAGTTCGTTTGGAGAAAGAAAACAAAAAAAAAATTGAGATATCTTCGCTTGCTCTTGCACCAAACATTCTCTGAATTCTCAAACTTTTCTGCATAAACTGACAAAGTAACTCCCTAGAAAACCTAGGCGGAGTGCTGAAATTTTTCGCCCCACTCTACTCTCCAAGAGGGGAGAGGGGAGAGGGGAGCCGCCAAAATTTCGCACGGGGCGCCTGTAATGTTAAAAGCGGCACTGGGTACTGGTGAAATGCAGTCCCGTACGGTATATCGAATTACCCTTGAACGATATAACTGTCTACAGAAAGCATGGTTCACCGACGAACGGTAATACGAGAAAACTATTAGTCGATACCATTATTTAGCGACAGCACGTTTCGCCGAATAACGCTACATAGAATGAATGGTTGGCCGATACCAAGATTTGCCGATGTCATGGTTCGCCGGAACACGCTTGAACTAAATAATCCTTTATCGATAGCAGTTTGCATCGAAAACACCTTTTCTTACACCGCCTATCCAAAACAAATAATTACCTATCAATTTATTTCCATCATTTAAATACTGACTGCACAGCAAATTAACCAGAGCGTACATACATAATACTCACACTCGTGATCGGTACAAAACGCAATATTACTGCACTAGGAGAATTTAGGATGCAAGAGAGAGCGAAGCGAGTTCCGCACTTGGAGGACTCCGACTCGGACAGGTTAGGTTAGAAGGGGATGGCGGGGTCTGAAAGACCCCGCCATCCCCTTCGTGGTTATTTTTTTTCAAACCACCCAGAAGTAGGAGCCCCGCGAAGCGGGGCTCCGTCGACTACGCCTTATCGTTACTATCGCCATTCAGAAATAGGAGGCTATCGATAAAGGATTATTTAGTTCAAGCGTGTTCCGGCGAACCATGACATCGGCAAATCTTGGTATCGGCCAACCATTCATTCTATGTAGCGTTATTCGGCGAAACGTGCTGTCGCTAAATAATGGTATCGACTAATAGTTTTCTCGTATTACCGTTCGTCGGTGAACCATGCTTTCTGTAGACAGTTATATCGTTCAAGGGTAATTCGATATACCGTACGGGACTCGGTGAAATGTGGGTCTCCTATAGGTACACCTCTACCTAATCCTTCCAGGATTACAGGCGTGATATTATGTTATATGCATAGTTATGTGTAAGTCCCATGTAAAAGGGGGGCGACCCTGTGGTATAAATAGGCCATAACAATCACTTAAATAATAATAACCATTAGGAAGTTGAAAAGGCTCAGCCCATTAAATATCAATAACATTTTTTTTAAATGACTTCACGGTAACGACTGCAGCATAATTATGGTCTTATGCATAACAAATTCTGAGCCATGAGCATTCTTATTATTTCTTTAGTACTTACCATTATTTTAGTTAAGTACCTACCTACCTACCTACCTACTTTAAAATTTCATGACAGCAGGAAGTAAAAATAAACAATCACATCAGTTTTACATTTTATATTGATGCTCAATAAAAACTTAAGCAATCTAAAAACCTGCAAAATTGTATCTGTTCGTAATGAGCTAGTTATTAATTAAATAATTACTGCTCATTCATTAATTATCTTCAACATGATTTACCTATGGCATGGAAAAAAAAACATGTTACGTTATGCCAAGTACACTTACCACTAACTTTTTGTTAGAGAAAATTAGGTCATTATGTAATTTGTATCCTTTACTGTCTAGGTACTAAATAGTTATGCTTTTGTAGAAGGCGTACAGTATCCACTTGATTAACTCATTAAAACCATTTTTCTAATGCATGAGTTGAACCACTGAGCCAGAAAATTGGAACACGATTTCATAATTAATGAGATTGTTAGTAGAAAGAGAAATGGCCAACAAAACGTAGAAAATAGTGTTTTTTCGTGGTAGTAATTTGTAGTAATCGCGTTTGATTTATTTATTCAGTAAATGACTTAACGTAACATATTATTGTGTTCTATGTGCTTGAAGGTCCCTACATAGCAATTTGTTTGAGTTTATACAATAACATTCCTATAACACCTATTGTAAATAAATGGAGTTTACTATCTATTATTACCTACCTATAAACATAATAAGTCTCTATATAATTATAAAATATTTATAAGTAATATTAAGAATTAGCCTAAATTCTACAAAAACTTGTTAAATTCCCGAGTGGACCAGGCATACAGCTGTATTAAACTTTAGATAAGTACTATAATACTATAATTATTGCGTTCTTCAAATTGTTGACTATTAATTTATGACCATTATTTTTATTTTATTTTTTTCCGAATACTTAACTGTAGATGTTAAGTAATCAGATTTAAAAAAAAAACACTTCACTCACAATAAATTGTACCTAATTAGAATTACCTAAATTAAATTGCCTACAATATGTAGCTAAATCACTCTTAATTAAAGTCAATTAACTGACCTGCCACAATTTATTTGTTAGACTGCCAAATATCAGAAAAAAATCGTATATAAAAAACTAAAAATAAATGCAATGCATGTTTCATTGTCTTTAAATATAAAATATACTCCGTGAAACTCAACTAAGTGCCTATGTACATTAGAAATAACAACTAAACATTTTGAATAATATAATAAATTTTATAAAACTGTAATTTTAAAAATAGACATTAACTTATACAATCTATACACTATAAGCTAAGTTGGAGTGCACATCACTACAAAAAAAATTGCTTTCATGTTGCAATCTCACAATTAATGTTCTAATCTATCTTATCTATGAGTATACAGGTTTGTTATAATGTTTGGCAACTCGCAGCAGCGTCTGGCATGTAGTCTCTGTAAGGTAAATGGTCATATTCATCAGTAAACTGCCGTGGGTCGGTTTAGACACCGTTTCTTCATACACAACACTACAGTCACAGTCTATCACATTTCTGTCCATATGTCCCGTTTCTTCGTTGCTTCAACTCGAGAGCCCTATGCAGCTATGCCGTGCCGCTAACATCTTTAGCAATATTTATTACTGAACCTTACTCAATATCGTTGCAGATATTCAAAGACAAAGGAACTATTGAGTTTGGAATAAATTTACTTTATGGATTGCAGTCTTCGTTGTAATAATCCTAGAATACTACCTCCTAGTTGGAAAGGTCACCATTCAATACAAATAGTTATTTTATAGCTGATTTAGGTCATAAATTTTCCTGATTAATTATACTATGAATAAATTTTTCAGCAAAAACACATTTTACTAAAAAGAAAAACTAAATATATGCCTGAATGACACCTGTTTAAATATCTAGTTACTAATACATCAAAAAAAATCATATCTAGAAGATTTGCACCTTGATTTTGAAGAATGCTAAACATGTCAATTGCTGTAGAATTTCAAATAAATCAGACCTCAGCAGACTTAGGCTTGAATAATATTTGAATATCAGAATTCCAGTATGCTTCCTGTTTTTATACATTTACCTGTTTGGGGCTGCGAAAAAAAACATGATTAGGGTACAGGAATAATTTGATTCAGCCAGAATCAATACTTACCATGTAGGACGTCGTGAGTTCTGAGTGACGGCCCTCAGAAGAAGCATTGAGCGCCGACATCTAGTGTAGTGAAATCAGAATCAAACCATTAGAATCAGAATATTTTTGCATACCAATGTACCACAACCTTGGACCTTATCAACATGCTCATAAAGTCTTTTTTCACATGAGATCTTGAGGAATAATCTTTATGAAAGTTGAGTCACTTGGAGGAAATAATCATTAATTACACTTAAGTCCATTAATAACGCCTACTACTCCGAGGCACAAAATAGTTCTTAACAAGTAAAGAATAAGAGTTTTTTCTTTTTAATACAATATCAGTCTTGTTTCATCTATATTGAAGAACCTTGAGCACCTGATAACTGGATAAAAATGAGATAATACTTTTGACATTTTGACAAGAAATGTTCAACTGACCTGTAATCCAACCCTGCAAACGAAAATGATTGTTATGCAGAAAGTAATAAAGTTCGAAACCCACCTATTTCCCCTCCTCTTGTCCGACGACCTCTTTATATCTGGCAATCATGAGTTTTTTTACTGTATCTCTGTAAGTCTCCCCGGGGGTGGGAGTGTAGATGCCTCTCTTCTGCCCTAGACCCGCCAAACTTGGCCGTTGTTCGGCTTCTATGGGCGCAATTCTTCCCTGTTCCTCTTTACCCAGTCCCCTGCCTTCAGACCAGCCCATCTTCTGCAGCATCTTGCCACCAATCGTGTCAACGACTGAGGGAGGCGGGTGCGGCGCCATTGGCGGTGGCATCGAGTCAGATGGGTCATATCGCTTTCTGATGATCGGTGGTTCGTCTTCACCGAACTTCAGTCGTCTCTCTGCCGCTCTGTCTCTGTAACCATTCATCTGCGGGATCAGTTCGTTCTTCTTGCGATACTCCGCTAGGTTCTGTTTGTGTAAGTCTGACAGGGACTTGTGCTTGTTCAGCACCTCTGCGGACGGGAAGCGTCGCTTACAAATGAGGCAGGTCAGTTTGGCCCAGTCTATGATGCCCTCGTCACTGTCAAAGGCATGTTCTGCGTCGGCCACCCTTTTCATTAAGAACTCGTCTCCGGTTGGTGGCGGAGACAGTTCTCTGACGTGAGTCAAGGAAGGGCCAGACCCTAACACTGAAAAGCCTATGTCAGCAGAGCCCTTACTGGCCCCCATGTCTAAAGGCTGTTCCATTACAATATTGCTTCTAGCATTCTCTTTCTTTTGATTCAAAGTTCGCGCCCACCGCTCCATATCTTTGGCAATTTTTTTGGCAACTTTCACTTTGTCATCTTTATCTTTCTTTTTCCTTTCCTCTGGTTCTTTAGCTATGGTGTTCTCAGTGGTGGCTGTTGGCGGGCTAGGCAGCTTAGGCTGCTCTGTGTTCTGGTGAGCTTGTGTAGCTGCTAGGTACGTGTTGTTTGTGGCATCCCAGTACATGTACTGGTTAGTTTGACTGTTGTAGAAGTACTGACTAGTACCATCATAGTATAAACCTGTGGCTGGGTCATAATAGTAGCCAGAAGTCTCATCATACATGAAAGTCCTAACATCAGGAGCGGTATACACTGTTTTACCATCACCAGTGGGGGCTTTAACTGCAGGCGCAGTTTGTGCAGTGGAAGTCACAAAAACTGGGACACTCACGGGGGTCCAGGCCATGTGACGAGCTTGAGCAGCTGAGATTGCAGATTGAGCAACAGCAGCAGCCGCATTTACGCGGTCTGCCTCAGACATAGCCTGAGCAGACGAAGTGTAATTGGACATTTGAGCATAATAAGAAGAATAGTCTGCACTTGGAGGTTTAGAAATTTTCTTTGGTTCATTATAGAAACTTACAAGGACTTCCCTACCATCTATCTCTAATGGTGGCTGCAGGGACGCTAATTCAGAATGAGCAGCTGTAGAATCAGCAATGGAATTAAAATTAATGTAAGCTAAGCACTTTGACGCACCAGTTAGAGTTTCTCTACCAATAGTGATGCCTGCAATGGAATCTAAAACAGTCTTTGAGCATCTTGCCTTTATTACCTCTAATATTTTCTCTTCAGTAGTTAAAGCATCTAATCTTCTAAACAACAACCGTTTTGTGATGCCAGCACTTTCTGACAAGAGGTTTCTCTCACTGTCACCACCATAGACTATGCCATCTGACCTCTTTCCTTGACAGTTCCGTCGGTAGCACACTTGACGCCTCTTGAAGTTGTATAGTCCACACTTGCAGAACCAATCCCCCGGGGACGCATTGATAGTCTGGTTATCATCATGTTTGTCTCTGGTGTCGTATTTACTCTCGTAATCTAAGTCCATTCGTTCGCGACTGCCCGAGCGGCTGCTAGACCTAGAACTGGCTTTGTGATCCATATCACTTATGGTGGGCGGAGACGGCGGAGCCGGCACCTCGCGGTCACGGTCGTCGTACCGCTTGGGCGACCGGCGGCGGTCACGGTCGCGCGGCCGGTCGTACCGCTCGCGGCGGTAGCGGTCGCGGCGCTCGCGGTCCTCGTCCCTATCGCGATCGTAGCGATCACGCTCGCGGTCGAACCGTTCGTGGTGATGTCGCTCGGCGCGCGGCTCACGGCGCTCGGGGCTGGCGCTGCGGCGCGGCTCCCACACGGGCGTGCGCGGCCGGCCCTCGGCCCACCTGTCGTCTTCGCCCCACCGCGTGTTCCTCTCGTCACGGCCTCGCCACGACATCGCACACGCCTGTGAACATCACCCGTACGAATAAAGCGACTGTACTCACAAACCGTTCGACGCCGCAGTCCCGTTGCCTCCATGTTGGTTGGCCTATAATCGCCGTTCAATAACCTTTCTCCTCGCCGTTCTATTGTTTACCTGCGTAGCAGTCACTGGGACGATAATATAAGCCCTTAATAACACACGATTAACACTTTACACAACAGTTTTTATAGAATTAAGCAATTAAATTAATAGAATTTTATGATAAACTCATATTCAAGGAATATCAAAGCAAATGCGTCGAAGACGCCATGTTTCGTAATACGATTTTGATTTTGACATTTAGATTTGTTTGACGTCATAGATAGTAGAGTAGAGATTTCAAGAGTCAATGAACTAAAATTACATTACATACTAAAATAAACAGGTGTTCCTCAATTCCAAGAAATAGTAGCATTTTATTGGAAAAACAAAGTTAAATGTATTCTTAATTTATTTACATAATTTAAAAGCTAACAGTCTTAAAATAATAATAATAATATGTAAAAGTATATAAAAAGAGACGGGCAAGAATTATAGGCCAAAAAAAATTCGTCCGCATTGTTGTCAACAGGAAAAGGGCCCTTTAGGTTGGCAGCATTGCCACGTTGTATGACAATGCTGATTCTTTGGCCAAAAAATAGGCCAACTCTCTGCAGGCTTAGCACGAGCACCGTTGTGTCGACGGAAGAATAGACAAATATGACGTTCCGTGAAGATAGTACGACGGCAGCAAAGTAGAAAGAGTCAACTACACTTTTTACGAAATTCAGTAGTTTATTCACGTTTTTCTTTTATTTTGCTTATGTCTCGAAAATGGTGTGTCCTATCGCAAAAATAATGAAAATTTCGACCTTCTCTATGAAGCCCTTAAACCCCTAAAACTCAACATGTAGGTAATATTTTTTCACATTTTCCATACCAAAAGTGAAAATTTCATTTTTCATTCCATTATTATACTTTGTGGCCGTCGAGTAAAAATTTTTCTCGAACATATTCCAATAAGATTGGAATATTTGCGCCGTTTGAGGTTTTCCGCACCTGCAGCAGCCGCCCCAGCACAGCCCGTCGTGCTAGCAAGACGGGATGGTGCAAGAGTGTCGACACAAGTTGCAGCTGTTTTAGAACAGCTGACACCCCGGCGGTGACAAGAGCACAACGGATGATATCATTGATGCTAGCGTACCCTACTATCGGGTCTGCGCTCCTACTGCAGGATAGGCCATGGTGTCCGAGGCAGTCGACACCTTCACTGCATTGGCAGCGATGCAGTGAACGCAGACAATTTTATTAGGGAGATGGAAGGTGGTGTTACCCAGCATAGTGCCTACGTTGGGTGACGGTAGCGCCTGAAGCCAGAAGCCCGTCTTCCACTCACCCACAGCCAGAAGGCGGGCACGCTCACGTGTATTGTGGACGTAGCCGACCTCATCTAGTTTAAAAAACATGATTGACGTGTAAAAGTGTTTGTACAAACCTACTTACAGAAATAAAATCATTTATCATTTACAAAATGGTGCCTACATCACCTCCTAGCGTTCCATCATCTAAATACCACACGTTAAGCTGAAATTGGCTGGCCCGAGAGTGTTGGCATCCTACAGCAGATTCCAAAACATTGTCCTTGTTGTATAATAATTTAGAAGGGTAGGTACCGGTAACATTGCCAAATAAAACCTTAAATTTCGGGTACCTATGTATTTAGTATGTATCATAAAATCAGTTTTAATTGATGAAAACTCAATTTTTAACGGGACTTAATAATAACGGGAGGCGCAAAAGTAATGTGAATGTGCCTTAATTTTTGCAGAAGGCGCCAAATGTCACTGTTCTTTGACATTTATGTTGTAGACTTATAGAGAATTACTTTTCAACAAGCCATAGAGCTATACACACCTCAAGAACGTGGAATTATTGTTACTGCTTATTTGACAAATTTTCAATCTGTTGTTTTAACACGGCGTGAATTTCGTCGTTGTTTTCCTCGTGGTCGTGTTCGTGAACACATGTTCCCTCGTCAACATATGCTTTTTGAAATCTCGCGTTTACCACAACAAAACCACGAACTTTGCAAGTCTTGAAAGCTAACATTGAAGATGAAATCGCCAATTTGATTCCAGATGTTTTGGGAGCAACAATTCAAAATGCCGTAAAACGAGCACAATATCCTGAGTAAACTCGGGAGGTGGCCATTTGACCGATATTTTCTTTTTTCCAATTAATGTCATCAATTTTACACTTTCAAATAAAGTTTTCATGAAAACAGAATCCATTTTTTTAATTTTTAACAAAATGGCAGCCAATTCAAATTATGACATACTTTGCGCGACCCTGTACATCCAAATACTACAAACTTCGCGTGACAAAAAATCGACTACTTAGTCGAGTTGACACGTTGACGAGTAGGCACGTCATTAACTAGACGAACAGAACAAGGATTCACGATTTAAAATAAGTTGAAATAGCGCCATCTTTAGGGCTCTTGAGAACTTTTGCCGACCCGTGGATGGTGGCCTCGCCATAAGTGAGTATTATGTTAAGGGTAATGTTCTGTGATTTAGATTAGATTATGTTCCTTGATGGTGGCGCCCGCTGCTTGTGAAGAAGGGAAATGTCGAAATTTCCTAAAAATAAAAGCCCTGTCAAATGCAGTAGGTAGTAAAGTTCGTTTCATGAAAGAAGTCTCGCAGACACGACCGGAAGCATGCGACGGATACATACATTTTTAATTATCTCAACATCTTATTACAAAATACACAATCATAAACAGAGAAAAGTTTAGAGGTAGAAGGGTTGTTGTAGGATTGTTGCTAACTATACAATAGGTAATCATCAGTTCCACTTATTTCCGCGGGACTTCTTTCGTGAAACGGGCTCTACAACGTTACAAGGCTCTTTTGATACGTGGCCACAATCGGAAGTAACACCGCCATCTTGTATTTTCAATACAATTTCTGTGACAATTTTACAAACACTTTACCAACCCCCTGTAAATAAATAAATATAATATAACAAATAACGAATATGAATAAATGTCATTCATGCGCCACAAAATCATTGTGTAGCACTACGTACACATTGTACCACATAGAAGATATAGGTAGGTACCTACTGAGCACAATGTATGTACAATGTCTACTGCAGTGGGTAAGATCCTAGTGTTTCTACCAAACTGTGTGGAAATACAAATTACCCTGTTCTCCACTCGTTTTAATTTGCCCTGTTGCCCACCCCATAACTATTTATATTTGCTTAGCTAAATCCTAGGTCAGGAAGTTTTGGTACTTACGTTATGTACCTATAGCAAGTGTCACTTGTAAAATCATACCTACACATTGTAGCACATGAATTGACTCATTTTTGTTTACGAGTGGAGATTGTGACAATAAAAACCACATAATACAATATTTTTTTACTTTATTTTATTGACCATGTCATAAAATGCTAGTAAAATTAATTAATAGGCAGTAATTCTATAGAATATCTAGATAAATAACTACTGACTACATCGAAATAAGCACAGAATTCAAAACTACGCCTAGCTATATAATACGTACTTACAATAACATAGACTAAATAATTGAACAGAACTGACACTAAGCAATAGTTTTATGCCATTTTTTTTTTAAATATTAAATATTCCATAAATTGCAAATACATTTTTATGAAAATAAAAAGACGTTCAGTCATGATTTTTTTTATATCTATTGGCATTATCAATAAATAACCTACTGACAAAAAGTGATTCAGTGTGTAAATCTAACTAAATGCATTATTTTTACAATTACTGCTAAGTGTTAAACATTAAGAAAGCGTAATATGTTTATTTACTGTTTATTACGGAATGTCGGTATATAATATGAGGATAAGTAAATGGTAAGGCGTTCATAAGTATTACGCCATCATACATTGTACAGTAACACTTATTAGGTACATCTGAATTGAAAAAAATACCGATTTTAAACTAGCCGTGCTTCTGCGCGGCGCACTTTTGTAAAACAAAAGAAATCTAGGTAATAAACAGACACCAATTTAAAGAATATCACTACACTGGAAGTGTCCTTTGTGTAAACACAATCATTGACTGTAAATTGCAAGCCATACAGACCCAAGAAGCTTACTTGTGTTAGTAGCATGATTATAGAATGCGTGTAACACAAGTTAAATTCAAGCACCTTCTAGACTTGCCAGGATTATGACGTTCACTAACGACGAGAGGAAGCACTGTTATTGAGGTAGGTAGAAGGTACCACAAAACATGCAATCAAAATTTACTCAAACCTTTCTTCAAATTACCTTGAGCAGCAAATAATTGTTATTTTTTACCTGACCGCGCTTGTAAGCTGATATGAAAAAATAATATGATGTTTATTTAGTTTCCGCCGTATCACCCGATATATATTTGCTGAAGGCTAGCAGTTTTACACTTTGGGTATGTTTCTTATCAACTCTTTTATATGTGCCATGCTTTTAAATATAATTTAATGGTTTTATTGGACGTAGCACATAGCTACATCAAAACAGGCATAAGATTATGGAATCTACTTTTAAAACGGGTAGGCACCCCAAGGTAGACCGATGACCTGGTGAAGGTCATGGGAATCTGGTGGTGTGGCGGTGTTTGGCGGAGTCCTATGCCCAGCTGTGGACGTCTTTCGGCTGAATGATGATGGATGATTTAACTACCGTATCATTACCGCTAAAATTTAAACCCAACTAGTTACTGACGATAATAAAGCCAGAACACCTGGGAAGGCTTTTTCGGCGATAATAATTTCAATTTTGCGACCGTTTTTCTAGCCCACATCACATCCCAGCGCTCAGGTAATTTTCCAAGCTTGATGTTCGAGTAAAAATTTAGTTGCTTTCAGTACTGAGCTCCTCATCATCGTCAACATCACATTCCTGGTAAACGTAGCACTAGTCTTTCCTCCCGGTGAGGAGATGTTCTCGCAGCGTAAGGATCTCGCGTTCGATGTTTTCCCGAGCTGCGGACTCGAAGCATTCGAACTCAGGAGTGTGGAACAGCTTTGGTATTTGGTTGAATTGGTTTAGCACCTGGAATTTGGAGAAAAAGGTTTTTAGTTAATGATGTATAAAGACCCAATGATGGTGTTTGGATTTGGCAAGAAGTAAGTAGGTTTAACCAATAGGACCATCAGTTTGATATTTTTCAGAGGGCTGCGGGCTGTTGTCTCAGCGAAATTTTTTCTTTAGTATCGTTAAACTGAAGGCAGGAGTATATGAGGTAAAATTAAGTAAGTATATCAAAGCTTACGTAGGCATCAGACGAAATGACAATTTTAAAACCTTGATTGATAGTAGGTTCATCAACTGCCTACCTTTTTCTCAACTATGTCGGGGTCGGCTTCTAGTCTAAACGGATGCAGCTGAACATTAATATTTTACATGGAGCGATTGAATGGTCCTTAAACCTCAATAAACCAAAACTGCTCACCTTAATCCTTAGCTCGACATAGTTATCGTGCGTGAGCTTAGAGTATTCAGCCCTCACTAGTTTAGCGTGAGCGTCGTACTCCTCTCTGGACGCGGCCAGCACGGCGAGCTCACAGTCGCCGAACAGCTGCAAGTCGCGTAGCGGCGCCGGGCCGGCCGGCGTGGCCGCCTCACGCGACTCCTGGGACGCGTCTGAGTCCGAGGACGCGGCCGAGCCCGCCGAGCCCGCCGAGCCCGCCGAGTCAGCCGAGCCCGCCGAGTCCGCCGAGCCCGCCGAGCCCGCCGAGCCCGGAGACATCGGCGAGGGCGTCATGCCGGCACCCTCATCAACCATGTCTGTAATAATAATAAAACATTTATTTCAGGCTACAATGGCCCTTACAAACTAACAGATGTAAAACAAAACTTGTGTTCATAAATATAGTTTAAAACTATGTTAGTAGCACTTCACTAGCTTGTCCTTGTGCTGTCCTGTGGTACTTTATCCGCGGAAGCGACGGAACACCACGTCCTGCGGCCAAAAGTCTTCTTCCATGACGATAAGCAGATAATAATTCGCTACGCGCACCAGGAACGCCTTGATGTTGAAGTTGCGGTACGACTCCAGTTACTGCATCCTCGGCGTGTAACTCGTTTTCTGGCGCACGTACGCACTATGTCTTCCACCTTTGGTGTAGTGGCGGGAGATGTATACCGGTGTATTCGGCTTCGCGGCGCGTAAGTTGACGTCGGGCTCCGTAGGAGCTTTGCCGCAGCGGTTCTTGTTTGTTCGCGATCGGCGGTTCCGCCTTTGCACCGTCACGAAACCCTCATCATCAGCCCTATTCGGTGCCTTTTCTAGCATACGCGTCATACTTGTAGCGCTTGGGGCACGCGCGGTGACGCTAGCGAAATCCTTTTGTAGGGGCTTCACCAGGGTCGCAGACACTGGCAGCAGGACGGGGCAGGGGGCGCGTGGGCAGGGCAAGAGTGGCGCTGCGCAGAGGAGCCGCGGTGCCGGGCGTGGGGCGGCGGGCGAGGCGAGGGGCGAAGGTGGCGCTGCACGGAGTAGCCGCGGTGCCGGGCGTAGGGCGGCGGGCGAGGCGAGGGGCTAAGGTGGCGCTGCACGGAGGAGCCGCGGTGCCGGGCTTAGGGCGGCGGGCGAGGCGAGGGGCGAAGGTGGCGCTGCACGGAGTAGCCGCGGTGCCGGGCGTAGGGCGGCGGGCGAGGCGAGGGGCTAAGGTGGCGCTGCACGGAGGAGCCGCGGTGCCGGGCTTAGGGCGGCGGGCGAGGCGAGGGGCGAAGGTGGCGCTGCACGGAGTAGCCGCGGTGCCGGGCGTAGGGCGGCGGGCGAGGCGAGGGGCTAAGGTGGCGCTGCACGGAGGAGCCGCGGTGCCGGGCTTAGGGCGGCGGGCGAGGCGAGGGGCGAAGGTGGCGCTGCACGGAGTAGCCGCGGTGCCGGGCGTAGGGCGGCGGGCGAGGCGAGGGGCTAAGGTGGCGCTGCACGGAGGAGCCGCGGTGCCGGGCTTAGGGCGGCGGGCGAGGCGAGGGGCGAAGGTGGCGCTGCACGGAGTAGCCGCGGTGCCGGGCGTAGGGCGGCGGGCGAGGCGAGGGGCGAAGGTGGCGCTGCACGGAGGAGCCGCGGTGCCGGGCTTAGGGCGGCGGGCGAGGCGAGGGGCGAAGGTGGCGCTGCACGGAGGAGCCGCGGTGCCGGGCTTAGGGCGGCGGGCGAGGCGAGGGGCGAAGGTGGCGCTGCACGGAGGAGCCGCGGTGCCGGGCTTAGGGCGGCGGGCGAGGCGAGGGGCGAAGGTGGCGCTGCACGGAGGAGCCGCGGTGCCGGGCTTAGGGCGGCGGGCGAGGCGAGGGGCGAAGGTGGCGCTGCACGGAGGAGCCGCGGTGCCGAGCGTGGGGCGACGGGCGGGGCGTGAGGCGAAGGTGGCGCTGCGCGGAGGAGCCGCGGTGCTGGGTGCTCTACAAGCTCAGCAAACGTTGGGTGCGCAGGTGATGAAACTGCTGACGCGGTTTTTGACGACGATACATCGAGGCCGGCTCCGCGACACATGTTTGCGTTATACGCATCGACTGATGACCTAGTTACCGCCACACTGTTGCACAAATCGGCGACGGTGTTTTGGGATGCATCTAACTTCGCAAGAACAACCGCGAGGTGGGTCTTCAGAAGGCTCGTTTTATCGACGTGGTCGAAGGTGACAGGTGGAAGCTTGTGCAGCTCCTTCGCCACAAACGTCAGCACGTCGTCCGGGTCGGTCTCCTTGAACAGCTTGATAATGACTTGCAGGCTTCTCTTAGTCACGTCACGTCGGCGAGATACCATCTGGTCGCGCTTGTTTAGCACACTGAACAAAAAGCTATGACATCTTCGCTGAAGTTCATTGCGCAGATTTGGATAGCGGATACCTCGTCCATCACATCCAGCTTCTGCTGCAGGCAGCTTCTTCTGCTGCCGCTAGCAGCTCATTCGCCATAAGTTCATTACTCATGGCGAGAAAATTACAAGCGACAGCTTACGCCGCCGCGCTAGACGCAGAATATGGAAACACGTCCGCATCGGAATGCGGCACAAGCAAGACTTTTTTGTAATGAGGGTGATCATTATTTAGATGTCGATGTGGTAAATAGGGACTAGTCTTTTAAAAATTGTTTAACACCTAATATCAGTGCCAATATGTCAATAATTATGGGATTTTGGATTATCCATCGACAAAAATGACGATCTTCCTTACAAATTCTCATCCGCTATTTAACCCTTTTAGGGGGTGAATTTTCAAATATCCTTCCTTATTGCTCACTTTCGTTATATATATATAAAGCAGTGTGTGCAAAATTTCATGCTTCATGGATGTGCGTTGTCTGTCACTAAATGAATGAATGAATTTAAGAAGATCATTACATCACTCTCATTGCATATTATAAACCCCCCCCCCATTATGTACCCCCACTGCGTCTATCTGTCTGCCTAAATGCAAGAAACTCAAAAACTACCGAACGGATTTTCATACGGTTTTCACCAATGTACGGAGTGATTTATGAGGTTGAGGTGTATACTTCATTAAAGTTTTATATCAATTGACTGAAATATGACGGTGATTGTTCAAGATGTCGGAAAAAATCATGCCGACTGGGAGCTTTACTGAGGTGCGACGCGTTAACAGATAGAGTTATATGAAAACCCCTGTGAAAATCCCGATAGACCCGGTAGTACGTTCCCGTGGGATATTTTCCGACATCCAAGCGGGCGAAGCCACGGACAAAAGCTAGTGTAAGATAAACGATAGTCACCTTCATCAATAGGATCATCAGCCGTTGTCGAATCCGGAACATTCGATTCGCCAGGCGTCGTCGAATCCGGTGCTATAGGTGGAACTGGGATCGCAAAAGGAGGTGGTGCCATTGTGATGACGATCGGGGTCGGGGCTGAGGCCGAATCCGCGGGGCCTCCAATGGCCTCATTCGTCTCTACATCTGTGGCCTCCGCTCCGTCCACATCGGTTTCTACTTGGTCAGTCTCCACTTGGTCGGTCTCTACTTGGTCGGTGGTGGAGGACTCTTCGTCTGCGGAGCTGGCGGGAGAGGAGGGAGTGGAAGATGCTGCTGATTCAGAACTGTTGCAATTCCCACACCACGTGGCTTCGTCGTCTGTGAGAAGAGCTAGGATGTATGACGTCAGGTCTTGCTGTGGATTGACGATTCTGTGTTAGGTGTTGGTCTATGGTACGATTATTTGTAACACTAACAAAATTTAAAATTATTGTAATATTACAAAATTTACTGTTAATATAAGGTTGAAATCACCAACCCGTCATGAGCAAGTGTGATGGTCAATGCTCGTGCCTTGTCTGTATGAGAAAAGGCCTTTGCCCTGCAGTGGGACAATAATAGGCTGGTTTTATTTTTATAAGTAGAATTGAGATGCAAAGTATATTTACATTTTAGTTGCAGACTGAGGTACCAGAGCATAAATGATTCTTGTGCTGAGTAAAATACTTTTTACAGGCAAAAATATTATTACAGATTGCTTAATAGGTAGTAGGTAAACCATCAAAATAGTGCCGAGTAAATTGCCTCCCGCGTCAATTGACTGAAAATCCTTGTGTCATTCAGCCAATTGATTATACTCCGTCTTCGAAGCGGCTTTTTATTACGCTCGTCTCCTTCATAGATGGGTAAAGACGATAAAATAAATCTAACCATACTTACAAGAATAACAGGCAGGCAGGCATTAAGTCCGCCTTTGTACAGTATTTTTTTTTACTTGTGTTTAAAGTTTTAATAAATAAATAAATTATAACGCCAATATTATTATCAGGGTTTATTCAATGACCTAGGACGTAGAATGTCAGCAAAATGTATTAGGCAGTCAATCAATACAATAACAAGGAGACTCAAAGCAAAAAGGACAACTTGACCTTTTATGACTATGTAACAGGCAGGTGAAATTAGCATAATTTATGCGACATAAGGCGACATACATTGTGGACATAGAATAGGTAGCTGTACTTCTTATTGAAATTGGAGGCAAAGTATTTTAGAGATTTCGTTTTCAACAATAAGGAATGATTGCATCAGCATTGCAAATTGAGAGTAGAGATTAGGAGAGGCCGCAGATTTCATACATAGCAGTACTTTTAATGCCACGTGCAGAAGAAATAAATTCTACTGTCAACAATCCTGTTTCGGTCAGCCCATAGAACTTGTTAGGTACCTACCTATTTATTTACGACAGTTATAAAACTGTGATAATTAGGTAATAATGTAGATTGTTGATCACTGACAGCGAAAATAAATTGTCCAAGCTCCACTTGACCTCAGTTGACCTTTCCAAAGTAGGAATATATAACAAAAACAAGGCGAGCGAATCAGCGAAAATATAACCTCTACAGAATGAGGTAGTCACTTAAACTAGTAATCAAGACGACAAACAGAAATACTACTCGAACAAAAATATAGTCTAATACAGATATTACTAACTGGGTGATTTGACCGGTAGGTATACTATCAATAAAATTACAGCAGTTTCAAATGCGACTCCAAGATTTCATGCGATATTTTTGTATTGTTGATCGTCTCTTGTTCTCGACTAAAGAATGAAATGTGTTTGTGTACTTACAGACTGCGGATGTAAGCGCAGCAAGTCGGACAGCAGTTTGACGGTTAGCTCAGACGGCGTGTGCCTCAACACTATCGCTAGTTTGAACGCCGCCGGTTGGATCACATCGTCCATCCCTTTGTTGAGCAAGTTTTGCCAGACGCCTGCCTGAAAACCAGCAATGTACAACAGTATTAGAATTATACTCGAATGGAATGCAGTTCGTGGTACAAATATGCCTGTTTAAAGTCGCTCGTGTGTGTGTAATCGTTGGAATTATATTGGAATGAAGGGATAAAGACGAAATCAGACGCCTGTGTGTGAAAGTTAAATGCGGTGGTACAATCTGGCTGCATGTTTATGAAACAACGATGAGTAGAGATCAAAAGAATGGCGGTTATTTTTACAGGTGTTTTAATAACAAACTTACTTCATATACCTACGTCTACGTATATACACTGTTAACTGGTGGTTTAGTTATGTAGTTTATTTAAGTCAACACAAAAAGTGTACTAAGACAATAAGTAGTTTAATAGCAACTCTGACTTGTGAACATTACATTAATTACTTAGCCGAACTGATAAAAAAAAAAACAAGTTACTTGTGGTCTTAAATTAGTATTTCCTGCCGAGTGACGAAAATAGATAGCAAGCAAACTTAGTAGTACCTATGTAGGCAACAAATGTTGAAAAGAGTAACAACATCAAAATAAAAGATTTTTCTGTTATATACAAATCGAAAGTTCTGTGCTTCTCCAATCCAACGGATTCCCACGAACAGTTCATTTTATGGGGGGCCTAGCCAGTTTGCGCCTTCCGCAACGCGGTAATGCATCTACAGTGACCTGTGACTGTATACTGTATTACCACCTCTTATAGCAGTATAATTTTAATACTAGCGACGCGCCCCGGCTTCGCACGGGTGTAATGTAGATACTAATTTGGTGTCAGTGTGGAGTGATTATGATTAGACTATACTAATAATATAATACTATATTATACTATTGTATATATCTTTATATACAATGTTTACAGCTGTTTTTGCCTGCTGCTGCTGTGCTGTCTGGAACTCTGGACCTTAAATATGACCACCCAATGATACCCAAACTAGTCTATATCGACCCCCACTGTGATATCTTCTAAGATATTCATTTTAATGATGCTGTAAAGGGCAATTTTGATTTACATTAAGTGCACAACCTATCTAACGTACCTATAATTTATCTGGTTATGGATTAATAGTGTATTGTTTAAAATAGCTTCGTAAATAACCCATTATTCTTTTGTAATATGTAAAAGATAAAAATGGTTACTGTGGGTTGTCCTTAGGAGATCAACGCGGACGTTTTTGTAGATATTTTTAAGTATAGGTACAATTCCCTAGTACATTATTTTGATCTATCTCGTAAGGTTTAGCCAGCATTTGCAATGTAAGCACACAAAAATATGTTTTTACGACATCACATTACAAATACTTGAATTTCTCGGCTTTTCTCTACTATAATATGTATGTATTATACATATAAATCTTCCTCTTGAATCACTGTCTATTGATAAAAACCGCATTAAAATACGTTGCGTAGTTTGAAAGATCTATCTAAGCGTACAGACACGAAAAGCGACTTTGTTTTATACTATGTAGAGATTACTTTAGTGTGAGAAACCGTATAGCTCCATCTCTTTCCCACTGTGCCTGATTTGCCCTCTGTACCTGATAAGCCACGCAGTTCCGGAGCGTGTGCCACAAGGACTCTGGCGGTGACGCCTCCTCCACTTGCTTCCACGCACCGTCAGCGTCGGGTGCGACCAGCGTGTTGCAGGCGTTGCGCCACATCCTCATAGCGGAACAGCCCTGCGGCTCGCCAGACGGCACGGGGGCTGACAGCACTGGAAACAAGAACGAAGGCACGATTTAAATGATAAAATAAGTAAGATGACTTCTGAAAGGCAAACATGTGCTGCTGTCATTAGCCGACTGAAATATCAACAGCCAATCAAATCACTTAACGTGAGTTTGAAAATCTGCCAACTTATTTTTGTCTTGATTGGCCTTTCAGAAACAAGTCAGGTACCTATTCTAGAAGAAGCTCTGGATGTATTAGTCAGCTCCAATTTCAAAACCCATTACTTTCATTCGAACTGTCTTAGATAAGTAGGTCACCTATGCAACTAGCTGTAGCACTTAGGAAACACCTAATTACGAGGCAATGCCCTCGTCCTAGCGTGGACAGCAGGTTGGTGACCGCAACTAAGGCCTTTCGCGTGTCTGACACAAATTCTTAAAATTGTCACGCAGACCCAGTGTGTCCCAGTTATAGAACTGAAGTCTTACCTGGACTAGGTCGTACTTTACGGCTATTCACGTCTATAGCAAGAATAAAAATCTCAAAAATGTAGCACTTCACTAATTACTTTGACAACATTGAGTGGACTATATTCACTAGAAACTGTTAAAAATATTAACAACTCTCGTTTTCGCTCAGTTAACGGATACCGTTAACTAATTATTACAAACGTATTCACACCGGTTGTTTTCAGTCACACGTGTCAAAGCAAAATAATTCATTAAAATAGCGAGACATCGAAAAAAGGACTCGAGCAATTAAAGAATGAATGCCTTGTGCGCATTTAATTACAAATAGGTATTCTAGTTCTAGTAGGAATTTCTAGTTCGATAGTCCAAAACGTGGACTTTGTTTAGGCATTATTTCAGTAGACTTATTTTGTTTTCTCTATCCTCATTTATTATTTACTGAGTTGGTTGGAGTCGAATAAACACATTAAAATATGAGAAAACAAAACAGTTTCTTACCCCCCATGTCGGGTTCCCTCCACCAATTGTTCGCCATGTTAGGTAGGCCGCTGGGCCTTCACAAGAACTGAAAAAATAAAATGTCTTTGTTTACAACAATAGGTTACAAACAAAAAAACACCCGAGCACACCTGTCGCCTCTGTGCGATTCGTTGATCTATGACTTATCATCGTTATTTGTAACGTGCTGTAAAAAAAATTTCTAATAGTAAAAAAAAAACATCAACTTTTCATAATATATTTTTACTGAATAGAATTTATGATAATGAGTCCTATTGCAATAATAAAGAACAAAAAAGAATGTGAGGTACAGGTGGTAGGTAAACTAGCAAGCGCCCCATCGTCGTTGCTACCGATAGGTACCAACAAATCTGATGTTAAATACCGGTTAGTTAGAACAGTCGTAATCCTGCTACTGTAGACAAGAAAATATGAAATAAACATAGAATTAAAAGACATACATAACTGCGACTACAACAAGGATCAATATTATAATTATGAAAAATATAATCAAAGGCCTTGATCGCTTTCTGTGGGTAGGAATCAATTAATTTACAGGGCATAAAAAACAAAATTGTTCGAATGCCAACAAACGAAAAAGGAATCAATAGTGATGTTACTACAAAAAAATAAACAAAAAGAATCGACTTACTTGTAATATAACCAGATAAATTGTGGCCGTAATATTGTTATTTAAAATTGAATATTCTATTTTGGTACGTGCCAGGCGCGTAGGGCGCGCTCGCGGACTGTCATGGCGGCTCGAGAGAAGTGCCGCGCCGCCGCGCCGCGCTACACATCGACAATCGATGGTGTTTGCCCGACAGTGCGTGTTGTTATGCCAGCGATTGTTTTCACAGCGAGAGCGATATTGTTTCGCTCTGCGCAATGTTGCGGTTTGCGGTCGATGACCGATCTATAATGTCAACTTGCAATGCTATTCGTACCTATTCGTCGCTGATTTTATTGATTTGATTTGATCATTAGGTTTTGATTTCTTAGGTTGAATTTTGTTATTAAAAACGTACATATTTTTTGTTGCAACTATGAGTTAGGTTAAGTATGAGGTTATTATGACCTTATTGCCTGTTCAATGGTGTTTGCTGAAGTTATTCGTACAATTTAGTACATTACCTAAACTTACATCGCCGGTTGAAGATTTGTGCCTGTAGATTCTATAAACATATAAATATATAAGTATTGACTGGGTGGGTGATGGTTAACTGAACGAACCAATAATAATTTGTTATTTTAAAATGATTTCAAACCGATAAGTGCATAGGTACTTAGTGTTTTCCTACGCATTGTCTTGCAAAAAACTTGAATAAATTGTACTGTTTCATGTATCTTTAAGATAAAGTAGAGTTATTAATCATTGCTACGGCAAAATATTTGTCTACATTTTTATCTTGTTTAGTTACCGACTCATATTATAAGTAAGTACGTTATTATTATCTAACCATGTATATTGTATGTAGATCTAGATACTAATGTTCGATAAAAAATATTTACTTACTTACAAATTATTTGCCGTAGTATGGCGACATTATAGATTGGCCGCTCGCTGGAGAGATAACAATCCATGATGAAGAAATGATACAACAATCAAACACTGCACTAGGATTATCACAAACTGTAAGTAATGTAAACCCTGAAAGGCGGTCCAGAATTTTAGTAACTGTACTTTTAATAATTGTTACTTTAAATAAATTCTTACTATACTACGCTGGTTTTATTTAAATTATTCGCATTGTTTGAGTTTAGCACTTTAAAAGCCTTGGTCCACATTGAGTGAGTTGCTGGCCACGCTATGATGGTCTCATTGTATTGGATTGGTATATAAAGGCCTCAACCTTCGGTCTCGGCCTTTACCCAGTCCGATCACTATGTATGGCAAGTTGATCCCTTGGGAGAAACGAGCTAAATACCTAGGTGTGATTCTCGTCCACACCTTACCTTTAGTGAGCACATAAGGATGGCTCGTTCGCCTGCCTCCTTCACTCTCGGTAGACTCCACTTCCTATTATCCGCCGGCAGTAAACTGTCTCTCAAATTCAAATTGCGCATCTACACCGCAGTCATCCGTCCCATCATGACCTACGCCTGCGTTGTATTTGCGCACGCAAAGCCCTGTCATCTTTATAAGATGCAGACCCTACGGAACCGTTTCCTCAGAAAGTTTACGGGATCCCTCTTCTATGTCCGAAATGTGAATCTTCACATAGACCTTCGAATGTCCACCATCTAACAGTTTAAGAAACGCCTTTCAAAGCGTTGCTTTGACTGCGGCATAAAAAACCCAGACCCTCTGATTAAAGCAGCCGCCTGCTACACTCCCTCCCGCATTTGTAAGATTCGCCGCCCGAGGCATACCTTAGTCAACCCCGACGACGCCACTACTCTCCTCCAGGAGATTATTATGGCCACCAATACCTTAAAGAATAAAAAAAAAAGATACACAAACACAGACCGCCGACGCGCCGTCGTTCCGTCCTCGCCACCATGACGCCCCAACCACCACCCTTTCTCGAGCCAGCCCGCGCCGCTGAGCCTGTAGCTTTAAATTCGTCCCCTAATAATAATAATTCCGACCCAGCCTTTCCCTTGCTGCCCCGCTCATACCCCGCAGGAGGTGCTCTTAGCGTGTTGTCGCCTATTTTGTAAGTTTTTTAAGTCCTGGCTGAGGGCCTCAATTTATTAGGGCAACCACAGGCATGTCCGGTTAAGCAGCCGACAACCTCCAAGGTTGCCCTGCGAGAAGCCAAAAAAAAAAGGTCTCTTTATTCCAGCGTGTCCACCAAGGGCTGCAATGTTGACCGCGCTGTGTTGGCTTGGAGCTGCGCTTTCGGTCATTACAGACCGGAGGCCGCGGCAGTATTGTACTATTAAAGTTTTAAACACATTTTTTTTTAAGTATAATTAATGCATTTAAATAATAAAAACTACGATCCTAACTTCCTTTAAATCCTAAATTTTTCTGTCGATAATTAATCATTTTATAATATTCACAGCACTATTTTCCAAGGGTAGGGAATAAGTGGATACGGTACGGTTGTTGATCGAAGTACGGTACGCATGCGCGAGTACGTTCGAAGGCCTTAACTTTAAAACCTTTACACGGGAAATTCAACATTATTCACCAGACATTAGGTTTACTTCGGAATGTTTTTATTCAGGCTTGTTTACAGTGGCAATCAATAAAGAGTTTTATCACATTTCAATAAAGTGTATATTAGTATAGAGGGATTACATGAGTCATTATTGGACATGAACTTGAAATCTCGCGAGTGACACATTGCGATGACATTTGAGGTAGGCGCTTCATTCAAGATGAAGTGGATGAGTGGATCACAAGTAAGTGTACCTGTGGAACGACGTCAGGTAAATATGTCGACTAAGGGATTATGTCAAAGGCATGAGCAGAACTGTTCTGCATCATACATACCTTTAGCGATAATCTTATCTCGGCTATTCACAGTATTATTAATACCGGTCAGTATCAAGGCTCACAATAAGTGTGCGGACATTTGTATGATCACAGACCGTAAATACAACCGCTGATTGATGATAATACGGTTCACTTACATACCTATTACTTATGATTTTACGAAGCCTTGTGTGTAATTATGTGCATTGTTTTACGTTTTTAAGCGTTTAGTTTCTTCTCGAGTAAGGTTCATTTAAATACCCGCTGTGTACATAATTCCCACTAAAGGAGACGGGGATTAATTTAACCAAATTATATGACTGTTAGGTAGGGAAAATCAAAAGGGACTCTTTGGAACTCTCTTTGGAAAATCCCAACGTGAAAACTTACGGTAAAGTGAGCTTAAGGTGAGCTGACAATAGTGTCAAGTGTGTCAGTGTCATCGGATGAAATGACAGCTAAATTCAAGTTCGCTTCACCTAAGTCTTCACGGTGATATTGTAACTTTAAAGAGTACACGGCTGCAGTTGCAACAGAAAATGACTACGAAAAAAAACACGTAAGTAGGTACCTAATTTGTTTAACAAAATCGTTTATTTACATCAACAAACACAGATTTCTTCACGTCTATTTCAGTACTGTATCGGATACAGTTCGTCCCACACTTTAAACCTGTCTTCATAGAGGTTTTGTTGTACTGCGAACTCCTTGTCTATGCGCAGGTAGTTCCTCATGGCAGGCTTCATGGCTGGCCAGGAGAGAGAGGATAGCTCCGGGGTCTCATCTCTGAAGATGGGGTACCTACAGAGGGAAGAAGAATTTATTTTAAGTAGGTAATGGTGCCGATTCTCTTGTCACAAAATTCTCTAAACTAGACTAAAATCACTAAACTTTAGTTTATTCCTTTCAAACGACGTTTTCCCATTCAGCGGGGTAATTACGTAACACACTAACAGTAGGAATGGGTTTCATTTTGACAGTTCAATAACATTCATTGCGTTATTTACGTTGTTGAGCAAACACATTTTTCTAACATATGAAGCAATGGATTAGCAATAGGCTTCAAAATGATTCCGATTGTGATAGATAGTGTGTTACGTAATTAGGGTGCTGAAATAGACTAAAGTGACACAACATTACTATATTTTAGTTTGACAGCACTAAGATGGCACTGAGTTAGTAATTTAGTGAAAATGTCAATTTTGCTATTCTGAATTTGACGTTTTTCACCAAACATTTTGGTTGTCTAACTAAATCTGGCTGTTTTTAATCGCGATTAAAAAGGTGTGGAATAAAATTAGTTGTCATGAACTAAAATTCACGACAACACCACGATTACAGGTGCAAATACAGTACTGTACCTTTTTTATTTTATTTTGCTTAAATATCGAAAATAGCAAAAATAATTAAAATTTCGACCCTCTTTATGAAACCCTTAAACCCCTAAAAGTCTACATGTAGGTAATAATTTTTCATATTTTCCATACAAAAAGTGAAAAATTCCATATAAAACACGTCGAGGCTGCCCCCGATGCGCGTCCTCCAGTCCGATGAGGCCTCAGCCCGCGCCGTAGCTGAGCCTGTAGCTTTAAATTCCCCGTTTAATAATCATGATACTATAAACCCTTTGATCCAGCCCGTCCCCAATATCGCGCTGCCCTCTCCCGATGACGCCCTAAGCCGAGGTCCGTACCCCACAGGGGGTGCCCTTAGCGTGCGGTCATCTATCATTTAAGTTTTAGTTTTAAATTTTTCCGCTCCTGGCTGGAGGCCTTTTAGAGTAAAATCCGAAAGGCAACCACAGGACAGACCGGTTAAGCAGCCACGACCCCCAGTGGTCAAAACTGCGAGTTGCCCTTCCAAAAAAAAAAAAAAAAACCCCGATGCGCGCCTCCGTCTCTAAAACAAATTTACGGGGTAGGGTAAACAAGTACCACGTGGAGTCGCGATTGTCAAATCAAATTTTAATTGCGTCATAATTATTTTCAAATTTAGATATATTGTTTAGCAGAATAGCTTTAAGATTCTCATAGCCAAAAGTAAGGAATTTTAGTGATAGTTTAGTTAGTTTAGTTCGGTGTACAAGAGAATCGGCAACAATAGCTATATATGATTAGTTGCTCTAAAATAACGTTATAAACAAGTGAATCCAGGGTCTTATGAGACGGCTGCGGATTGTTCGAAAGAGTTACCGTGGCCCTGGCGCACAGGCAACTGAAGGAACACGGGTGGGTTTTAGTCAGTAAGAGTCTGACACGCCCTTCCGCTCCGCCCAGAGCGGGAGAGGTCATTTGATGATTTCCCAACCAAAAAAAAAAAAAAAAAGTGTCTTATGAGACCTGCCAGGGTCGCGGGTTTGTCCGAAAGGGTTACCGTGGCCCTGGCACACATGCAACTGAAGGAACACGGGTGGGTTTTAGTCAGTACAAGCACAGTATGACTGGTAAAAGTCTGAGTCGCCCTCCTGCTCCGCCCAGAGCGGTAGAAGTTATTTGATGAGCTTCTACCAATAAAAAAAGGATCTCATAAGAATAGCTTAGTTTTGTAGTAAACCTTACGTTTAATGAAGAATATTATAATTACATGATTTTATAAACACACGTGTTTTATAATAACCTGGCATTTGAGGAGGGTGCGCCAAGATAGCGCGCGAAATTCAAATTACGTTTATGTTGATCCAAATATGATTCGCGATTAACAAATGTGTATAAAAAGCAGAATTACATACATAACATCACGACCGTTTTCCCAGAAGGGTTAGCCTGAGCTGTGCCTATAGTACACCCACATTTCGCCATTTATATGTTTACAAGTCCCATGTAATAGAGGGCGAGCCTTTTGCTGTTGCCTGTACAATAAGTAGTAATAAGTTAGAATTGGCCTCAAATGTCATGATTTCATGAAATTGTCATTCAATAGTGTAATACGAACATAGAGAGTGAGTTGTATTATTGATTTTAATGATTATAATTCTGTAAATACACATTTATTATATATTTTGATTAACATGCAACGTAATACTGACCTATATATTGCAAAAAAACGAAACAAAAGTTGCATTTCGCGGGTACCCTGGCGCATTCGCTTTAATTTAAACCGACCTTCGTAAACGGTAAACGCATCCAATGCCTTTTTAACAAGTTATTGCTTTTGCATTTTGTGCATGCGCTAACACCGTATTTATTTAGGGTTCTAATGAACTGAATGTTCTTAATAAAAATAGATATGAACTGTGTGTAAATGTATACTATACTCAATAGCTCACCCGTTCTTAGCGAAGTTGTACCACAAAGCGGTCATTTTGTCGACCATTTTGGAATCCACTGTGTCAGCGACATCTATCATCGGGAAGCGGTAACTCAGTGAGAACAAGTAGATTAGATCGTCGTGGTGGGCTGCGACTGCGCAAAAATTACAAAAATATTATAGAGGGTTAAGAAAATGAAGAGATACACATATTGTTGAAATAATGGACTTCTATAAAGTAAATAAACAAAAGCACACAAACATGAATGTCACACCGATCACAAGCCTTGACGTTTACTGTCCCCTGAAATACGTATCTGTAGAACACGTTGCTATGAACATTTTATAAGGCTGTTTGTAAGGTAATTCTAGGTTGATTTTCTAGTGGCAAGCGCGACGGTTGAGTATGGAGAAGAAGTGGGTTGTGGGTTATGGGTTCAATCTCCAAGCCGGCTAAATTGTATTGGGTTTTATCATTAGAAACGTATCACTACGTATATAGCAGAACGGGGTCTAAATATTTGCACAGTTCACTGCAATAACATCGTCGCTTATTATTAGTGTTCAACAATATAGTTGGCGATATGATAGTGCACACTGCAAACAGACCGCTGCCTATGAGGGCGATCAACCACTGTCATTCATTTTAGCGGTCTATTGAGGTTGGTGTAGTTAGCAGGAGAATGTATGGATCAAATTGACAGATGGCGTCACTTACGAAGTGGTTTTTCGGTGACTGGGTCCTTGTAGTGGCTGTTGTTGCCGACGTACGCGAACTCTGCATAGTACACCGGGTGCAAGGAATGGCGACACATCAGGTTGGCCATTCTGGAACAGACAGAAGAGAAAATTAGCATTTCAGTGTTCATCAGTATATTTATACAACGTTCGCGATTTAGTTTCCAAATATGTAAACAAATATCTGTTTTTGGAAAAACCACTTTAATAACCACACATAAAGTAGGTACAGTTCGTTACTTCAAGCATGTTTATGACTTTTCAATAGTCTTCATTCAGTCAGTAATTCTGAAATCAACTTAATCGACACTTATATAAAGTTGATATTCGTTTAAAAGTGGAAATAACATCCATTTAGAAACAAGAATTTGAATTGAGTTTATGTAGCATCTGAAAAGTTAAAAAAAATGACATGACAAAGAGAGAAAGAAAGAAAAGAAAGAAAAATAGTTTATTCCGCACAAACAAAACGCACATTACAAATACATGACATTAATTAATACACACAAAAAATAGCCAAAAGCCCCGTGTTCAAGCTATAAAAGTTTGTCAATTTTGTCTATTGTATTTTGACGATTGGATCTTCTAGTACAGACCATGGTATATTAATATACGTCGCCAGGAAAAGCATTCCGAGACACAGTGGTCATGTGGGAGACACAAGCCTACGTCATCACCGCTGTGTTACCAGTAGTGTGTAATAATAACTCCCCAACCGCCTTTATTACCTGTGCGAATCCGATAAACAATAAGGTTTTAACTAACAATTACGTTGGTATATGTTTAAATTGAATTGTTACGTTTGATTACAAAAACGAAACGACAATTTAAAAGTTTTATGTATATTTTTTAACAGAATGGTGACTGAAAATGTTTCCATAATTCATGTTTTGTTGCAATAAAGTGGCTACTGGATAGTGACGTAAGCATGTGTCACTTTCGGAATGCCAGACCTTGTTTTCTTAGACCATGGTTCATGGTACAGCTACAGACTATCGTTTTGTCCGACGAGGGCCGGCGGTTGTCGATGGCTAACTCGGTGCAGTAATCAAAATCAAAATATTTTATTTCACATAAACTTACATGGGTACTTATGAAACGTCAGAAGCTAGGTGCACGGTTCCAAGCGGTTGTTTCCTATGGAGAAGAGTCGGCAAAAAAACTCCACGTTTACTCTTTTAAAAATAAGTGGCTTTTACAATGTTTTCAAATTATAGTGTTAATAGTTATGGGAGGACAGTGTAGGCCTAATGCCTAATACCCTAATTATTGAGTATAAGGATATTGATTCTCAAAAACTATTCAAAGTACAACAACATGAGAACAATGTTTCTAAGCTAAATTATAAATGTGAAGTTCGTCACAAGCGTCACTGCATTTGTTGCTGACATAACTTCCATTCGACTAGTCTGTGCCCACAGACAACTTAACCCCGGGGCTAAGTTGTTTGTTTCTGTGCCTAAAGCTGTGGATGAAATATTGTTGACAAGATTGAAGCATATTATAGTACTTTAAAGTCATTCAAGAAACCTTTTAATGAGCAGAACCTGATATTCTTCTGTCTTTACTTTTTCATCAGATTCCAGCAATTACGCTAGTGGCTAAGTTTGTGCCCATGTAGGTACCCACCTGTGAACAGGGAAACCGGTTATCGAGTCTCCATACAATGTTCCCAGCCCGGTAGCCGTTTTCGTGTCGTTGACCAGCGGCTTATCGCCGAGATACGCCTGTCTCAGTCTCGCGAGCTTGTCACTGGACTCGTTGCGCGGGAGTATGAACGCGATCGGAGCTACTTGGGACCACTCGGCGTTCATCGTGTCGAGCAGTGTCTGGTTGTTTAGGACGGCTGTGAAGGCAGACAATAAAGGTTAGATAAATACCTCTAACACCCGCACGGGTCGATCGAAGGTAAAGCTACGCTTGCCGCGGTTGGTTCGTGGATGGGTGACCATCGTTGACATATCCAGACCCCACCGGGCCTCGGAAAGCACGTTAAGCCGTTGGTCCCGGCTGTCATTCGTAAATCTTTGACAGTCGTTATGGGTAGTCAGAAGCCCAAGTCTGACAACCAGTCTTACCGCGTGGTATTGTGTTACCCACCCAGTAACTGGGTTGTGGAGGTTAGATAGGCGGTCACTCCATGTAAAATACTGGTATTCAGCTGCATCCGGTAAGACTGGAAGCCAAAAAAGAAAACCTGGGAAAAGGCTAGGCAGATTGATTGCTTGACTAATTATTACAGTTATGCATTATCATCAGCAGCAGGTCGGAGTGGTCTCTAGTTTGATTCAAGTTGAGAGTTTTTAAAGGCAATCGTCGATTTTTCTGGTGCACGATTCGATTATTTTAGTATCCCAAATTATGATAATCATACTGTGTGTAGCGGCATCTACAAACGCCACATGCGAGCTACACGTCACACTGACGTCATGCAAAAATCCTGCATCGCGCAAGCAGAGTTTACCGCGCTACTAGCATATATACAACATCCCGACATCAATCGTCGGGCAGTTGCCCACCAGACACGACCTCCGTCTGGTCGGAGGATCCTCCCTTTTCTATGGAGGTTTGAGTGAACTTTACACCCTGTTCCTCATACGTCTATATGTGTATAATGATTTAAACATGTTAATATTAGTCAGGAACTAGCCCAGGTTATTGTATTTTCTGAGGCGTAGAAACTCAGGAAATACGGTCCGGATAAAAACTCAAACCCTGTGAAGTAATTACTTACTAAATGCCTTCCAGAAGAACTCGCCAGTAGTCTGAGTGATCATGAACGGGACGGAGTGGAACCTGCCCTCTCGGATGGAGTCCATCGGTTCCTCCGTCAGGAACCGTTCCTGACCGAAGTCTGGTTCGACCACTGGGCGCCAGAGACTGAGAGGATCGAAGCCGAATTCCTGGGGAATTGTAAGTTAAATTTAATTGTTCTTCCAATAATGTCCAGGAAGAGTTATATCCCACGATCCCACCCAACCCGCATAACTATGTTGGTTACTATTACTCACTAGACATATTACTATGAGTGGCATCTTAAAAATTTTTGTCAAGAAAATAAAATCCTGCGTAAGATAGGTGGAAAATAAGGAAGATTGTTAAAAATGGTAGAATACATAATGATGATACTTATAGTATAATAATATAATGACGATACAGTATAATACATAATGACGATACAGTATAATACATAATGACGATAAAGTATAGTAATATAATGACGATACAGTATAATACATAATGACAATACAGTATAATACATAATGAAGATATAGTATAATACATAATGACGATAAAGTATAGTAATATAATGACGATACAGTATAATACATAATGACGATACAGTATAATACATAATGACGATACAGTATAATACATAATGACGATACAGTAGAATATATAATGACGATACAGTCTAATAATATAATGAAGTTACAATATAATACATAATAACGATACAGTAGAATACGTAATGACGATATAGTACAATAAGGCGGGTTTGGACTTATAGGTTTTGTGAATTATTATGTACCTTGTTACAGAGACTATGCCCTGATAATTGTCAGCACTGCTCGTAAAATAGTTCAAACTAATATTTCTTGTCTATTTAAAGCAGTCAGAACCAAAATAAAATTGCAAAATATACTATCTAGAGGAGTCGGTTCAGTTCAGTAGACGAAAATACAGTCAAGATTCTCACAAAGAATTTCAGTAGTGACCCAGCGATTTCCTTCCAACTCTTAGTCTTCAGGCACTTGTAGAGCTCGGTGGAGTCGTCCTCAGGACACCCGGACATCTGCGCCTGCTTGACCGCCAGGTCCAAACGGTCTGAGGGGATCGGCACCTTGGAGGTGGCAGAACCACTCACTGAAATACCGCGGTGGAAAAGACCTGGAAATGAAGTAAGATCAGATTTTGTTGCTCAAGAAGACAATGACCAATATCGGTCCGCGAAATCTAGGGAAATAATAAAATATTTAAAAAATACGAGAACGACAAGGACGACGATGTTTTTGGAAAAGTAAAAACGATTATAGCGATTTATTATAAATTTGTGAAATTCATCCAATTACATAATTTTAAAACATAAATATTGCGTCTGGTAAACAGTCATGGCAGTTAGGAGCGTTACTCGCTAGTTACCTATAACCAGGCAACTAGGACAGTATCTGCAGGTAAATTTGACGTCTCCAAGACCCTTAGCAGGTATTCCAAAAGATTTCCAAGCGTCCCTTATCGCGTTTACACAACGCGGTCAAGCATATCCGTTGTATCGAATCATTTTTGGCTTCATTTGTTTCGTCGACTCCTTTTTGGCTTGACATGGTCAATCTACTACTGTACTGACTACTACTGTGTATTATTTTATAATGTGCGTCATAGTTGTGCAGAATAAACTAAAGTTAAATCTACTTTCATCAAATCACAGTTTTGAAGATCCTCCCGACTAGGAGATAAGTGTGGTCTTACCTTTGGACATCGGCGAGATCATATGCACCATGACACTGACGGCCCCGGCACTGCACCCAGCGATGGTGACCAGGTTGGGGTCTCCTCCGAACCCGGCGATATTCTTCTTCACCCAGCGGAGAGCCACTACCTGGTCTTTGAAGCCGTTGTTACCGGGAGCCAGCTCGTTGCCTAGGGCAAGGAAACCTGGCAGAGGAGAGGATCTGTCACTGTTGAACCATTTTCTAATCTTATCACACCAGGCTATATTGTCCCGCTGCAGGGCAAAGCCATCCCTCTACCATTTTGATGAAAAAAAGACATGCAGTCTGCGTTTCTGATCAAAACACCGCTGATAACTGTTGGTGTTCTAGAAAGGTTAAAGAACTGGGACTGTTCTGAAATCACCATAACAGTTTATTTAAAACTGATATTATTATGTATTAAGTTTTCCAGTATTACGAGTAAGTAAGCAGTAACTTTGTGCTGTTTTATATTTATGTATTTTTTCTATTAAGTGTTTTATGTATACTTACATAAATAAATAAGCAAGGGTATTTTCGAGGTTTGGAATAAAACCTTGAATATTCTTCTAGTTATAACTCACCGAGAGAGCCGAGCCTATAGTTGATGGTAACGAGTACGACATCCCTGTCCAACTGATAATGCGGCCCAGCGACGTCGCTGCGGCCTGACATGGAGTAGAACCCTCCAGGGTGGATGAAGAAGATCACCGGGAAAAGCTTTGAGCTATAAATAATAAAACATAGCCGATATAGCAAAAGTTCTTAAATTTAGGAAATTTAATTAAATTGTTTATTCTGTAAATAGGATATTGGAATCAGTTTTACACGTCATATTAAAGAAAATAAATAGCTAGTTGGAGTCAACATCTCATGTGACTATCCCTGACAAATAATGGTGAAACAAACTCAGGGGTGAAGGTTTACGTTTTTTTTTTTTAGCGCACTCCTCAATTGCGGCGGTAAGTCCCCTCTTTGAGGCGTGTCTTGAGAGGCGCCACGGCGTCCTCGTCTTCCGCCTGACGCAGGTCCTCACCGGACATGGCTGTTTCGGGAGGTTCCTATTTCGAATAAGGCGGTAGGAAACGCCCGGCTGTTACCATTGTGTGGATCGACCGGAGGACACGGTGGAGCATACGGTGGAGGTTTGCCCGGCTTGGGCGGAGCACCGCCGTGTCCTCATGGCGGCGATCGGTGGCGGCGACCTCTCGCGTCCGGCCCTGGTTCAGGCCATGGTACGGAGCGAGAGGGAATGGGAAGCCGTCACCTCCTTCTGTGAAGCAGTAATGCTCGCGAAGGAGGAGGCGGTGCGCGAAAGGGAGAGGCAGTCTCTGCGCCCTCGCGCCCCTAGCCGCCGCAGGAGGAGGAGACACCCTGGGCGTCGGGAGTCGGTTGCCGACTCCCAGCCACCGAAGGCGCGGGCTTGCGGACGGCGAGCAATGGGCAGCTCGACGTCCGGTAAGGACCAGGCCCGGGTCGACGGCGCGTCGTGTTCCACGCGCGCCTCAAAGAGATGTCAGCACCATTGACGGGGTCCGATAGGACCGATGCCTGCCAGTATCGCGGATTGTTCGAAAGAGTTACTGTGGCTCTGGCGCACAGGCGACTGAAGGAACACGGGTGGGTTTTAGTCAGTAAGAGTCTGACAGGCCCTTCCGCTCCGCCCAGAGCGGGAGAGATCATTTGATGATTTACAACACAAAAAAAAAAAAAAATTGTTAAGGTTTCTTTTACAGTGCATACATACATCAAAATTAATATAACAAAATGTGGTCTGCAGTCAATCTACCAACGTGCACTGCTGGACGTACGCCCCCCAAGCATCGCTACCACGACCGGTTCTGTGCTTCTCGCACCAGCGGATTCGCGCGACCTTTGCCGGTCGTCGGCCCACCTTGCTCTAGCGACCGCATTCCTCTAGCTACAACTTTTCGGCCCCGCATGTGCTAGGCTGTTATCTAAATAACTCAAGCCGTCAGCTTATGGGACAAGCCTGCCTCACGATCCTCACCACTGCCTTCCCAACTCCTGAAAGCCAGAATCAACAGTGGCAATCGACGAAAAGCAATGAAGTTCGACGAAACACGGAGAAACGATTCATCTGCCTTATTAGACCCCGCAACAAAATTAATAATAAGAAAAGAACAGCGGCAGAGTAAGAAAAACCATAACTTCCAGTCATTGGCTTCACAATATTACCTGACATGCCCAGGAGTATACACGTTGATGGTCAGACAGTCCTCATCCACGTAGTAGCCTGGGCTAGTGGGCCCAGGACATGATGGGCTCTCCTTACTGGCGTCTACCATAGTCTTGTATTCCAGGATAGGCTTCGGAGGCTGTGGATAAAAATGTTGAACAATTAAGACCTATCTTAATGTTCGATATCTTAATGCTAGAAACTTTTCGATAGTGTAAATATTTAACAACCTCTTTAAAAAATCAGTTAGCTCAACGACTGTCTTGAACGTTGGAATAGCCTAAGGTTCTTGACTGGCAGTTAAGGCAGTCCTCTTTCTCATCAGCATCTCGCGTTCAGCTGCAAGGGTGGACCGTGAGTCTCAACTTACACAATTACAACTGCATTCCACCTTTCATAACATTACTAGCTGCGCCCCACGGTTTCACCCGCAGCGGTATGAAATATACTTTACGAACCATTCTCAGACCTACACAAAAAAAATCATAAAAATCGGTCAAGCCGTTTCGGAGGAGTTCGATAACAAACATTGTGACATGAGATTTTTATTTAATAGATTACGTCGGGTGCCCGATGTGTCATTGCGATGGGGTTATCAGCTTGTTACTAAACCGGATAATAGAACGAATGTAACAAGGTCAAATGAAATTAGCTAGTGAAACTGACAAAAAATGTGTAAAAAAAAGTAACGACCGGTCGGTAGTGCAGGTATGTAAATTAAAATAGCATGTAAATTTAGTTTCGTTAAATTCACAGACTTGATGGGTGTCGATATCTAAACACGATAAATAAATAAAACTTATTTTCTAAACATACTTCAAGTAAATAAACTACTTAAATACACTAAACGCGGTTGAGGACCCAAAAAAAAACATATTTTTTTCCACTTGTTGACATACACATCACTTTTGTGGCGTTTTGCTAGCTAGTTAAAAAATTTGGCGTTGTTTATCATTCGGCTCTCGAGTACTCGAACCGAAACATTTTCAAAAAAAAGAAAACAACAAAGATTTCTCACCTGGAACCGTAGTTCACCGACGGGTGCCTCAGCGTACCGTATCCCCCGGTACGCCTGGAAGCGCCTCCCGCGCCTCGTCTCCATCCACGAGCCTTGGAACTGCCCCGACAGTGACTGGGTGATTGGTGCATCTTCGGTCTTACTGGGTTCGCGGGGTTCACGGGGTTCACTGGGTTCACTGAGTTCACTGAGTTCACTGAGTTCACTGGGTTCACTAGGTCCACTAGGTTCACTAGGTTCACTAGGTTCAAATTCCAATTCAAATTCAAATTCTTTATTGCATTCATTGTAACAAATAGGTACAATATAAGTAAGTTCCAATATGAAACCCGGTTAGGGCACGGCAACATAATAATAATAATAATTTTAACATAATAATAATAATAAGAGTATGTACGTGTGCGTTTTTTGACTATAATAAAATATGCAATATTTTATCTAGCTATCATATTTACTAAATATTTTGTTCTAGGTATACTGCGCACAAGTAAAAGCATGTTTGTGTTAGATATTCTTTTAATTCCCTGTTAAATTTATTGAATTTGGTTGCTTCTTTTATTTGTTCCTTAAGTTCGCTGAGTTCAATATCTGAAGTTGAGAAATATATACCTACTCATGGTCTAAAAAAACAAGGTCTGGCACTCCAGCGGGGTAATTACGTAACACATTAGTAGTAGGAATGGGTTTAATTTTGACAGTTCAACAACATTCATTGCGTTATTTACGTTGTTGAGCAGACAATGTTTTCCAAAATATGCAGCAATGGATTAACAATAGGCCTCGAAATGATTCAGATTGTAATAGATTGTGTGTTACGTAATTAGGGTGCGGGAGTGACACATGCTTACGTCACTATCCAGTTGCCACTTTATTGCAACAAAACATGAATTATGGAAACATTTTCAGTCACCATTCTGTTGAAAAATATATATAAAGCATTTAAACTGTCGTTTCGTTTTTCTAATCAAACGAAACAATTTAATTTAAACATTACCAACGTAATTGTTAATTAAATCCTCATCGTTTTATTGGATTCGCACAGGTAATAAAGGCGGTTGGGGAGTTATTATTACACACTACTGGTAACACAGCAGTGATGACGTAGGCTTGTGTCACCCACGTGACCACTGTGTCTCGGAATGCTATACCTGGCGAAGTATATTATTATACCATGTACCTACTAACATTATAAAGATACTAGCTTCTGCCCGCGGCTTCGCCCGCGTCGATGTCGGAAATTATCCCACGGGAACGTGCTACCGAGATAAATAGTATCCTATCATCGAAATCCATTCAGCCGTTAAACCGTGAAAAGGTAACTGACAGACAGATAATAAATGCAAATAATCTTTGCTTTTTTTATTAAACAGGTTTTTATTTTTAAATGTGTAACTTAAAAATAATAATAATTCAATACAATATTGATATTATCATCATTAATTTTAAATACTTTAGCGTCGCCATTGACCACATATTTGCCTTAGCTAATATGTGGTCAATGGCGACGCTAAACTTATTACAATTTGAAGTTACAAAATCACTTATGATTTTGTAACTTCAAATTGTAATAAGTTTTAAGCGGGTGGACAATTTAAATGAAATAAATAGTAAATAAATCCAAGATACGGGTTCTGACTATATTTCCAATTCAGAGTAGTCAGATAGGAAACGCCGACCTCATCTAGTTTAAAAAAACATGATTGACGTGTAAAAGTGTTTGTAAAAACCTACTTACAGAAATAAAATCATTTATCATTTTTATCATTTATTCCTTAAATCTCTTAAAAACACGTAGGTACTAGAGTACCTATACAAAAGATTCAATGATCATGTGAATTTTAAAATCATCCTCTATTTTACCGCATTGGGGGATGATTTTACAAAAACGCTGAAATAAATAATGTTTTATTTCTTACCAAAACCATAAAATTGTCATATCCCTCACTTAAGAAATGCTAAGTAGGCTGCTGAGCTGTGAGACGTATTCTTTATCACTTAGCTTTTATACCTTTTGCACTTCCGCTGAGAGCCGTGGAAGTGCCAAGAACGACTATAATTTAAAACTAACCAAGATCGAGGATCATTCAACATTGAATCATGGGAGCCTACGGTAGCTGTCTCATCCAAATTAAAATATTGTTTTAAGCCTAAGGATGTAATAACTTCGCTAAAAGTAGGAGAACAATAAAAGAAGATAAGGAATGTTATCAAAAATCATTGTTATTGTTGACGACCACTGACCTGTGAAAATATCTGGTGTCGCATGCACCGCTACACAGGCGACCCATAAGGTCCACAATATTCTCGCCAACATTTTCCTCACGACACTGGGACTACACTGAGGCGAAGATAGTACAACTGACTTATTTATTGTCAGGCTGTCTATGTGGGCGTAGGTACCCAGGTCAGTCGGGGATACTGCCAGGTCCGTAGATCATTGTCAGGTATTAGAACAAAAGCTACACTGTAAAGAATAAAACCTTATTATTGTTAATATTCCATGCCTATTCTGTCATACTTTAGTATTGTCTTCACGCATACATCATAAAACAAAGGAAGTCTAAGTTGAAATATTTCAATTATAAGGAAAAGAAAATATAAATATTTGCTCAGTGGGAATACCTATAGCTCTGTGTTGTTTACTGTTTTAAGGAGTCACAATCTTCTCACGTCCTGGTAGGTTTCCATCAGTCACTCAGATTCAGGTAGAAATCATCGTAGGTATTCTTAGTAGGTACTTATGTAAATTGATCATAATAACTGACAAATGCGTGCATTGACGGGAATTGGTCTTTTGAGGAAAAAACCACACAGATTGGAGTGGACGTGACTCAAATCAGTGTGGTTTTTTGTTCAAAAGACCATTACAGACACTAATCTACATGGTCCTCTTACGATCTAGCGTAGATAAATGTCTGGATTTAAAAAATACTCTGTCTTGTGAGTTTGTTTCTGTGTTTCTTTTCGGAGTAGTCGGATTGGAAGCACTGACCTCATCTAGTTTTTAAAATATTATTGACGTGTTAAAAGTGTTTGAATTACAAAAATAAACATCATACTGGAATTTATTAGAGCAAAAGTTTTATGACGACTTCACGTCATCCTTCTGCCCTCATCCCAATTTATTTTTGGTCGGTCCAGTACGGCTTTTTCTTCATCATTAGCATCATTATCTCATAATCATCATCAGCCTAAAACAGCAGTTCACACAGGTCTCTCCAATTGCAGGCCATTCAGGTCGATACTCGGAAACTCTCATCCAGCTGCTACCAACCACCCTGCGAAGATCATCGCCTGAGGGCGTCCTACCTTACGTTTGCCGATTCGCGGTCTCCACTCAAGAACACGTCTACCCCAACGGTAATTGGTTCTACGGCTAATATGGCCGGCCCACTGCCATTTCAGCTTGCTTATTTAGTGAGCTATGTCGACATCTTTGTTTCTCTGCCGGATCACCTCCGGATTCTGGATTCAGTTCTGGATTTTATCATCATTATCTCAGCAGCTTCGCTTATTTCCTATCCTTAATCAACATGCGTCGTCACATCAAATGTTTTATTTATTTTTCCCACTTAAATAAATAAATACATACATATATACTACTACTTAAACTTTCTAATACTTCCAACTTACTACTACTTAAATAAATAAATATATACATACATATACTTACTCTAAATAAATAAATGTAGGTATTTATTTACTTTTAATTATATTCTGTGGTGTAGATGCAATGCGAGAGTCTGTAAGAATCTAGCTTGAAGACAGCAGCGACCTTGTTTTTGGTAACTAAAACATACGCCGACCACCAATCAATTTGTATGGATTCAATCCACAGTCACCTCATTGAATTCCCTGCAACGCCGGACAGCCTAGCCACATTCTGGATTAAGACAAATTGCCTTTTCAAATCAGATTAAGTAGTACGAGTAGTACTTCTAATCATGTCAGTATTGACGTTGGGTAAAAACAGTTTCAACCGATTATTCAAACTGTCATTGGCAACGTGGCAATGCCTAATGCCAAAGCCTGTTGGGCACTTTTGTTGACAGCGATGCAGGCGAGTTGTTTGATGCCATATGATTATTTCCCCACCTTTTTTATATACTTGTACTTATTATTTTTATTATTTTAAGACTGTAAATTGAAATTAATATCTCTTTTTGTATATTTTAATAAAATAATAAACAAATCATTAATCATTTATTTTCATTAAAACTTATCTACTAAACATGTTTACTCAAATAAATAACTGTAAACTGTAACGTCGAATTGCCTTTCAATCATATCTTCTGCGTTTACTCAGATCAGTACTGTAGCGGGTACAGTTCGTCCCACACCTTGAACCGGTCTTCGAACATGTTCTGTCGTACGCTCAGCTGGTCCCCTCGGTGGAGGTAGCTCCTCTTGTCCGGCTTCATGGCTGGCCAGGTCAGGTTGCCAAGCTCGGGCGTGTCACCGCGAGGGTTCGGGTCTCTAAGGGATGAAACGTGAGTTATTGAAAGATAACACGATAATATGAACATTGCTTATGAAGAGATTTTTTATACTTATGGGGACATAAACAGATACTGCTGCACATGGACCACCACTTCAATGTTGCTTTAAAGAATAGGTAGACAAATTGGAAAAGTCTACGCTTGGGAGAGGAATTAAGACCTGCGGCAGCAGGTCTGACAGGATTGAGACAAGAAAAACAAATACGCATGTGACGCGCCTGGGTATAGTAGACAAAAATTTAGAAAATCCAAAAGTGCACGCCTCGTAATCTCATTCAATTCTATTCAAATTGTCTCATTGTGTGTCTGTGGAGAATTTGGTTGATTTCACATTTGTATAATTTCTGTATCCTATTCTTTGGTAATTCTTAATGTGTAATTGTTTGTTATCCCGAATAAATAAAATAAAATTCAAAATAACAAAAATGAAGGCACTAGGCCCTCGTCAGTCGTATTTAATGGATCCATGATCCAAATTCTGAAGTTGTACTTTGTAGGTAGGCGTGGATTGGCGGGCGAAGAAAATAGAAGCACTCGTTATAGCACAATCACTTTATTTTAATCAGTAATCCTTTATAAAATATTCACCACAAAATAGATAGCACAATTAAGACAAAAATAGAGAATTAATTGATTAAAAGAGAGGATGAGATGTCATATCCAGCTACTCAGCTAAATTTTTCTGAGTTAAAAGTAACATTTAAAAAAAAAACTACATTGAATTAGACCGTGATTTTCGAAAGGACTTAGTTTTCGATAACACAGAAGCGTTTTAAAAAAAATGGAGTCCATTAGTTAAGTTTTTCGGGAGTTATCGTGACCACGCCAGAATCTATATATACAGACACATGGCGTTTATTGCCCGTGGTTCAACCGCGTAGTTCTACTAGTAGGACAAAGAGTATTTTTCTTTTCAGTGGTTCTATCAATCGGACTATCTTTATAAAATTATCACATTGTATTGGCACTAGATCAACTGGTCGAGTAGAACTAAGATAAATATTTTTGCCCATGGTACTTACGGTACTACCATAGTGTAATACTATATACCTAGTGGGTTAAGTCGGCCGTCTGGCGGGGCAATGCGAGGGTGCGGTATGAAGGTGCGCAGTGTTTCTCATCCTGCCCGCCGCGCCTTTTTGTTTTTTTTTTTTTGGTGGGAAATCATCAAATAACTTCTTCCGCTCTGGGCAGAGCGGGAGGGCGTATCAGACTTTTACTAACTAAAACCCACCCGTGTTCATTCAGCTGCTTGGACGTAGTACCGGCGGAAAACTAAGGCGCGCCGTTACGCACATCTAGGGGTGCCCTGCTAGACACAAACTCAGTCGCGCGTATTTGTTGTTCACGCAATACCAATAAGATAACAATGTTATCAATAATTGTTCGTTAAATGGATGTACTGTACCATAGTATACGAGTACACCTCTGCCCTACGCTTCGCAGAATCCTGTATTCTACGAAGCGTATGTTATGCTTCAATTAAATCTCATTTCTCTGATTTTGTACAACATTCTTTGCACAAATGTACCAGCAGGCTTAGCACCAGCACTGTTTTGTCAACGGAAGAGTAGACAAAAATGACGTTCCGTGTAGACAGTAGGACGGCAGCAAAGTAGAAAGAGTCAACTGCGCCTTTTACGAAATTCACTCTTATATATAATTCGACTCAGAATTCTTTGTTTTGTCATAGGATTTTTTTTCTGTTTCGTTCTCAATTTTCACTGATATTAAGTCACGTTTAAAAAGACAACTACAAGATTTTTTTTCAAAGCGTCGAAGGAAAACGTATTTTGGAACAAAAAAATATTACACGAATATTGGCCTTAACCATTTCTTAGGTAATGACCTATTAACTAAATGATGTAAAATAGGAGAAGATAGCTTTGCTCTTCTACTAATTATCACAGTTTTGCGTTCAAAACGCTCACCTGTTAAATCATCATTTTGTTGACAACCGTATGCACTTTGTGGCCGTCGAGTAGAAAGTTTTCTACTGTCTTTAGCATGGCGATTACAAAATCAACACTATCTTAGACAACTGTCAGTTGTCAGTGTGATTTTGACAGTTTGGAATAGGAAACTTCTGAAATAATTTACATAAAAAAGGACCTAGACAAAGATCGTAGAAACGAAAGACAAAATGACATATTGTGGAAGGATTTCTACTGTGCGATGTCAAAAATGGAGAAACGAAATGTCACTTTGTATGCAAAGAGCTGTGTCTATTCTCCATAGAAATAGAAAGCGTCATGCTAAGGCTGCTGATCAAAAGAAAATTGGAAGTCAGATTTAACAAACTTCCAATTTTCTCGTATCGCTTTGAAACTATGCAAATTTATAATATGGATGACAACTAAACTTTATTATAAACATAATACAAAGTTTTTTTGAAAAAAAAAGACGCTTTTTGTAACAACCCTTGGATATTGTTAGTGATTAGGAGTCTGTCGGCAATACGTGCCGCGTCAAAAGACTAACTAAAAATAACTAAGAAACTAAGAATAAAAACTAAAACTATTAACTAAGAATTAACTAAAATATCAGTTTCTAAATCTACGGTTTCCATTGTGGAACAACAACTATACACTCCACAAGGATAAAAGGAGTCACGGAATATAAACAATAAAATATGATGCTCTGTGAATAGAAATCTAAGCAGAAAATAATAAATGTCAGTGCCAATATGATAATTACATATTTTTTAATCTAAATCATATTTCTGAATGAATTTTACATGCAAATAGGTTAAATACTCACTTTAGTTTTAATAGAACCACGGGTAAACAAAGTTGCCTTTGGTACTATTGATAGAACTTGATTTGCCCATGGTCCGATTGATAGAACCACCGAAAAGAAAAATACCCTTGGTCCTACTAGTAGAACTATGCGGTCGAACCACGGGCAATAAACGACACATGGACGTCCACAGAATATTTTTTTTAAACAGCTCCTTCATTATTTTAAATAGCAAAATGTCTTTTGAAAATAACATGAGTGTTGAAACTAGTGTTTTTTCTTGACGTATGTGTGTGAATATTATTCTACAAGTGCGATATGAAGTAAATAGAGACATTTGTGGCTCAAGCAATTACTTGTTCTTTCTAGGGCGAGAGTAGAGCACTACCTCACGCGCTTCGCTTATGAGGCGAGCAAAAAGATATTGGAAATAAATTGTTGGTCAATCTTCCCGAACCGCTGTCAATTTAGTAGGGTAAGGTCAGGCTAGGGTTCTCTTAACAAGTTGAACTTTCTCTCGTCATCTTGTCTGCAGGTAAGTTTGACGTTCGTAGGAAAATCAGATGCTGTGAAAGTGAGCATACTTATCTGGAGCTATTCCATTGGTAACACCACGCTAGCATGATAATAAAGAACTCACCCGTATCGTGCAAAGTTGTACCAGATAGCGGTCATCTCGTCGACTACGTGTGCGTGAGGACTGCTCAGAGGTATGGTGGGGTAGCGGTAGCTTAAAGTAAATACGTATAGCAGGTCATCGTGATGAGCCGCACCTGTAAAAAGTGTAGTTTGTTGGAGAAAAATATTATTTATTATATTTTTCCAAAATTTCATGGCAAGGCAAGGCATTTTCACAAAATATGAGGTTCGTTACAAACATAGTTCAGCAGTGGGCACTGAGATTATGTTATATGGAACTGTATATAAGAGTTGGTCTTTAGATTTGACATGCGATATCAATTTTGGGGGTAGCTCAACCACTAACGTCGGGTATACTGACATTATCTTCTTGCGGGCTTACCAAAGTAATTGGTTTTTGCGGATTTACATGAGATAGATAGAAAAAGAAGGTAATGGGGACCGGTTCTATACAATTTATGGTGATTTTTCTCATCACCCGCTAGGCCTTGACCCATGTTCTTACACACTAAAAATTGCTGATGAAAGTAATATATTACCTTGTGGCTTTCCATCCGGATCTTCGTAGTGTGAGTTGTTGCCGATGTAAGCGAACTCGTAGTACCACACCGGGTGCTCAGAGTGACGACACATCAGGTTCGCCATCCTGGCAAAAAGAAAATAATATTACAATTAGAATTAGCAGAGCAGCAGAATTACTGCGGGACACGTGTTTATCCCCTCTCACACACAGATAAGAAGCCTGCGTCCCAGCAGTAGATACACGCGCAAACTGACAATGAACAGCATTTGATTCGTACAAAAGTGCAATATCTACAAGATCAAAATGTATGTTTTTTTTTAATAACCGATATAATGTTTTTTATCAATCGACGAAACGCAGTGTACGTGTGGATGTACCTTACACCATGTGGCGCGGTTTTGTTGGTCATATCATTCTGTTAATATAGATACGGTTATCAGGAATCTTACCTGTGCACTCCAAACCCAATAATAGAGTCTCCGTACAGCCTCCCCAGCGCCTTCTCACTCTCCTTATCATTGACCAGCTTCTTCCCCTTGAGGTAGACGTCCTTCAGCTTGTTCACCGCCACGGCGCGGTTCTCCTGAGGCAGCATGAAGGAGATCGGGGCGATCCTCTCCCATTCCTCGTTCATTGTCTTCAGGAGGGTCTCGTTTTGAAGGACCGCTAGAAGACAATAGTAGTAATTGATTAATGTTTCGGTTGGCAGTTGTTTTCTTGATAAGTTAGTTGTTGAACTATCGATAACTAGGGTGTCTTTTATAATTTGTGGAGTGGCTCTCGTGTCTGTGTCCAAATGGCAGACAGAGACTAAGCGTGTATCAATTTATCAAAATCACATCAACATAGATCTAGTTTCTTCGTGCATTTGGTTAAATGTTATAAGACAAAATCTTTTCGTAAATAGTCAAGGATGAGAATGAGGCGCTAAAGGCTTCGGATGAAACCGATTAGGTAACCGCTGATGGAATATGTACCTAGCTAGAATTTGATTCAGTGGACACGCTTCCTTTAGATTGAACAGTGAAATCAATTGTATATTGTGCCAAAAAATAGTTGTTAATTCTACTCACGGAAAGCCTTCCAGAAGAACTCGTCAGTAGTCTGGCTGACGATGAAGGGCACGGTGTGCATCTTGCCTTCCTTGATGGCATCCAGCGGGTTGATGGTGAGGTACCGCTCCTGCCCGAAGTCAGGCTCTAACACCGGGCCCCATAGACCCACCGGGTCTCCTGGACCGAACTCCTGAAAATTATGGGAACATGAAGATTAGCAAATTTTTTTTATTATTTATATAACCATCTTACGTCTATCATAAATTTTTTTTGTTTAGCTAATGCGATTTTGTACTTTATTGAACTGTTATCCTAACTTATTATTTCGGTATCTTATGACTTAAAATACATTCCTTGTGAATTTACTTATGTGGCAGTAGAAAAAACAAGAACCAGATAGGGGTCGAAAAGTTTCTGCAGGGGTGACCGCGTACCAGATGGCGCACCTATGTTAAGCCCCCACAAAGAAGACCGACGAATTAGTAAAGGTCGATCGCTCCTGTGCTATGTCGACTGGTCGAAGTCTTTCGGCTGAATGATGACGTAGTTTTCCCAATTTACGTAAATAATTTCTAAACAGTTGTTTAGAAATTATTTACGTAAATTGGGAAAACTTCACAAACATAAAAAAAAATAAGAGCCTTTTTTCGTCCGCTACCGATGCTCTTATTTCTTAAACGTACCCAGAACTTAGGGAGCGAGTCTCCGAGCTCCCTCCACGGCTTGGTCATTAGGCAGGCGAGGATGATGGAGGAGTTGTCGGTGGGGCAGTTGAGAATCTTTGCCTGGCGTACGGCGAGGTGGCGCTGGTGCGTCAGGGGCTCCACACCCTTGCCCACCGGAGACGCGCTCATTGCGATGCCGCGATGGAAAAGTCCTGCAAGAGATACGTGGTTGAAAGGTGGTCTGACGAGATATTTAGGAAATAAGCTTACTGTAAATGAACACTAAATCACTTCTTAATATGATAAAAATCTGATCTTTGTGAAATGGACAGTTCTGGATTTGAGGTTTTACGATATAATATAAACATAACATCATGTCTGTACTCCCCGTTTTACGATATCTTCGGTTTTTAATAATTATATATTGTTATTGGTTGTCCAAAATGACACGATCTAATCAAACAAGTGCAAGCACGCAGTTTTAAGGGGCTTTTAAAAAGCAAAGTGAATAGTAATGTTTTTATGTTCACCTTTAGTCATAGGCGAGATCATATGCAGCATGACGCTGCTAGACCCCGCACTGCAGCCGGTGATGGTGACCAGGTTGGGGTCTCCTCCGAACGCGGCGATGTTCCTTTGAACCCATTTGAGGGCTGCTACCTGGTCCTTCATGCCGTTATTACCGGGAGCGTATGCGTCGCCTGTGCTCATGAATCCTGGAAGAATTGGGATCGTTGGTAAAGGAAATATAGTAAGATACAAGGACTGCTTCGAGTTTTTGGAGAAAGATAAATGAGAAGATCCTAGTAATGGTAAAGTACATAGAAGTAAAAAAACTAGCAAATTATTGTGAAACAGAGACAGGTGGTAGACCAAACCAGAGGGCCCCTAGACGAAAGGCAATCACTTTCAAAGCGTTTCGTACTTCTACACCGACTTTCAACATGATTGTCATTAATTAAGCTTTTCGGTAGCTTATGTCAGTCCCATACATTTTTTACTTTTCCATCATCGTTATCGCTGTTAGAATGTCACTAAGTCTAGGTCCGGCTACATCCTACAGATCAAGCAGAAAGTTTAGGTCGCGACATATGGTATATGGAGGATAAAGATTAATAATCTATTAAAGCATTAAGCATTTATAAAGCATTTTTTTTTTTATTTTTTTTTTATTTTTTTTTATTTAGATAAGGGTGGGTGACTATTAAATAGAAAAGCATGAGCTACCAGGTAAATAACTGCCTGACTTACTATATTTCACTGTCTTACCTAAGGATCCAATCCTGTAGTTGATGGTGACGAGAACCACATCTCTGTCGAGGAGGTAGTGTGGACCCGCCAGGTCACTGCGACCAGTCATAGCATAGAACCCTCCGGGGTGAATGAAGAAGATCACTGGTAGGGGGCCCGTGCTGCAAAAGAAATAATTTAGTTACGAATGTTAGAATGCTTTTACTGTCGTTTTCTTTCGACAATATTACCACAGGATTGAACCTGTCACCAGAATACTGAAGCAGTGTTGTGACTATGGCCAGTGCTCGTTTTTGTGTCTGGGTAGTTATACCAACCTGCTTAACCATTTTCCAGGTGATTCATTCATGTCAACAACCGGTAAGTCACCATGGTTACCTACGGGAAACGGTCTGAGAAAGCCATGCCTTATTTCGCGTAGGGATGACTTGTCAACGTTAGGTGCCGAAGACCTTTAAATAAATTCTGTGGATAGGGTAAATAGTGGACTTTTGCTAGATTTTTTTCACAAATACATTCTAAATAGGCCTGGTAATAAAGAGTACATTGCAATAGGTGAATCAGTTCTACTTACGCGTTATGTATCGGCGTGTACACGTTGACAGTGAGACAGTCCTCGTCCACGTAGTAGGTGAGCGGCGCGGGGAGGGGACACGCGGGGCCCTCCTCGCTCGCGTCCACCTCGCCTTCATACTCCAGCTTCAGTTTTGGCGGCTGAGGAGAGACAGGTCGATTAGGGTTAATTATGTTACTTTATAAAAATAAAAACAAGACTGTATTGTAAGAATTGTAATAAAATGAGCGTTCAGAATGTCGAACACTACTGTACACGGAGTTAATCAGTCCGGTTCGCAATAGCCTCGCCCCCTATTACATAGAGCCATAGGACCTAATTAAAACTGGCGAAATGTGCGCCTGAGTCTACTCGTTTGGGGAATATAGGCGTAATTTCACGTTATTTTGTGTTTTTTAATACGTATTTGAACATCATTTTAGTCATGAAGTCGTTCATTCATTGTGCAATATTTTGAGCGATGTTTTCAAGGTTAAGTTCGCACAAGATTTTCCTGTTCCAGTAATAAACAGGTTGTGGGTTTTAGCGTTAGTTCCGAAGCGATCACAGATGTAACGTACGACGCATCTGCTTGTGTCTGACATTCAATTAATTAAATCTCTTGGCCATACTTACCTATTACTTATTTAGTTGGATACTAATGAGAGTCAAGTGTGCTACTGATAGAGCGCAAAGTTTTAATTAAGAAATAAATCAAAACAAATAAATTTTAAAACTATCAGACACACACACACTGTCAGAATTTTCGACTGGCGTTCGACCTGAACTATGCAAGGAAGCAGTAAGGGAGAAATAAACACTAAATGGAACTGCTTAATTTAGAATATAATCGAATTCATTCGGCGTCCGCAAAATTTCAAGTAAGTATAAGTTTACCGACCTTCCTCTGCTCGGTCCACAGTACCGATAAATTAACCAGCAACATTTTATCTTCCCCACTGGCCGATTTTGAGGTACCGTGTTTGACCGATGCGTTGAACACTTGGAAAATGGCTTGTCCCAATACGGATTAGTGTCACTTTGTAGTATTATACGGAATACCCTGGTAACTACGTCACTTACTACTGTTGAGCGTGCCCATCTTCTGGCTGTGGGAGAATGGGAGTCGGCTTGTGGCTTCAGGCGCTCCTGTTGTCCTCCATAGGCGTTATGATGGAGGATTCATCGTTTCGGCTCGCTACGTGTCTCCGCTTGGGCGCACCTTGTATTGCTCCGCATCGGCGTCACTCCGGTGAAGCTGTCGACAGTCTCGGGCACCATGGCCTGTCCTGCAGCAGGAGTGCAGGCCGCATAGCTCGGCACGCCAGCATCAAAAATATTATTCGTCGGGCGCTTGCCACGGCCGGCGTACCAGCGGTAGTAGAACCAAACGGCTTGGTATGTGACGATGGGAAGATATTAGACTGCATGACGTTGTTGCCTTGGAAGGTGGGTAGGCTTCTGGTGTGGGACGCAACATATCATTGTGTTGACACCCTTGCGCCATTTCATGTTCCAATCATGGACGGCTGTGCTGGCGCCGTCTTTGCAGCTGCTGAGACCCTCAAGCGGCACAAATACTGTAACCTACAGTTTTGAGTCGTTTGGGGTCGAAACGCTCGGGTCATAGGGTCCGGGTGCGCGTATTCTTTATAAGAAAATTTCTCGCCGACTGGTCGACACTTCACGTGACCAGAGGGCTGGCTCGTTCTTTGTCCAAAGAATTAGCGTTGCCATTAAACGTGGCAACGCTGCCAGTCTTCTGGGCACGTTTCCGGATGATAGCAATGCGGAAGAGTTGGACACCTACTATTTGCATAGTAAGTTAGTTAGTCTTTTAATTTGGTACCTAGTGTAAATACTTAGTTGTGTTATATATTACACCTAAGAATTGTAATGTATTTATGAAATAATCCAATTTGATTGGTAGATTTTTTCTTTCGCCCACCACTCGACTTCTCCGTATAGCTTTGTTAGAAGCCAAACTTCTTTAAAAACAATAATAATATAAAAGTTCCTTACTTGAAACCTCAGCGCGCCAACAGGCGGCTCAGCGTACCGTATTCCCCGGTACGCCTGGAAGCGTCTCCCGCGCCTCGTCTCCATCCACGAGCCTCGGAACTGCCCCGATACGCTGCAGGTCAGCGGCCCATCAGGGTTGATGGTGTATGTCGGTACGTCTGCTATCACTGGAACTGGAAAGGAGGGAAAGCAAGAAATTATTGGTTGGTGTGAAAGATGATTTGGCTAGGGGGTGACTACCTGCTGAGCTGCTGATAGAGAAACAGAAGACAATGCTGCACTGATCGACGGAGGTTGAGTTTGAGGTGCGATGACTACATGAATGCATGATGACTGCCGCAGGAAAATAGACTGATTATCAATATATTTTAATTAAGACACTAATTTTATGATTTCTCTCTTTTACGAAGTGGGCTAGGGAGATGGATAGAATATGCTTTATTGTACACCAGAATTAAACAACCCTCATTTACATAATATAACCAATAGGGTGCAATATTCAGGGGGCAATGGTGGACTTATCGCTAATCGCCATCTTGGACCCTGAACCATGCAATCTGATAGTAACATCAATATTAGACAAAAGGGAAGTGCCATGCGGAGTGCCATGTAATTTTGTACGCTGTGCACGCGCCTTGATCTGCTTTGCAAATAAATGCACTGACAAGAGTGAATAGGAGGAGATTTGGTTGTCCCATCTACCGACATCTTTAGTCGCGATTCTAAAATCAATAAAACCCACTACATAATCACTTGTGTACAAACAAACTTACTTGAGTCACGTGTATGTTGTTGTGCATGATGATGCGTGTGCTTGTGTTCGTGTGCGTGCGCGCAGACACACAACACACACAGCAGCGCCAGTAACATGATGTGTGCGAACGGCTCAGAGGGCGCGACTGACGCGAGAACAGGAAAACTGGAGATTTTATAGCAAGTGTGGGTTTGTGACCACTAGTGGTCTATTCTGAAAGCTTTTAAGAAAATAGACAAAAAATATTATTATGTAAAAATTTAGGTATTCTGACGGCCTCGTTGTGGTCTCGTAGAAGCAAGCGCGATTGTGAGCGTGGGGTCCGCGGTCCGACTTCCATGTCAGCCAAGTGTAATTAATTGGGAGTTTCCATTCTCAGAAGCAGCCATTATGGACAATAGCTTGGCTACCTATTACAGGGCATTTATGCAGACCTGGTGGAATGTGGGAGTAATATACATTTCTGTCCATCCCTTCTGAGAATGTAGGTATGATGTTATTTTTATAAGCGTACACAATCGGCCCAAGTTATCAGGTAAACAAAGTCTTATCAGAACAAATCCTTGACCTTTCCTAGTTATCTAACACTTCTCGATTCGCAATACACGGGTATTCAATTAATTGCAGCAAAAAACAAATTGATATTCTGTGGATTTATTAAACTCATCTCTTCGATTGCGGGTATTCTATCAGGCCACTAGGATTTTCTAAAAAATAAGCATAAATATATGCTTTTGTAGGCTAAACTGTAGCACCTCATACACATACACACACTATACAAAGCATGCAAACACTATACAAAGTTTTTCTTTTTATGTTTTTTTTTTATTTCGTTCTCTAATACCGAAGTAACGTATATAAATTATAAATTGTTAAAATTACAACAAAATAATAAAATTACTATTATATAATGTGTAATACTCGAGGGGTTTGGCGCTGATAGCCGAAATACAGGATCTGCCTAGTTCGGCTACAGATGAGCACACCACCTAAACTGGCCTAAATTAGCATTTTAAAATATTTGGAAATTATGTCTAAGTTCTCTTTCAAAAAACATTATTATTGTAATATTATTATACACATACATAAACTCACCCCTTCTTCCCATGGGGGTAGGCAGAAACTACAGAACGCCACCTGCTACGATCCTTCCATACTCCTTTCGCCTAGTTTACGTTCATACATTTGGTCATACACGCACGCCGGTTGCGAGTACTACGCACCTGACCTTTCTGAAGAACATCACCAATAAGGTCACTATATGTCTTCCTATGGCGTCCCCTCCCGGCATTTCCACTCACATCTGCCTCATGTTTGTGATTATAGGTGATCACCAGTTATCGCCTACCAAGGCTGGTGAACATTCAGCTCGAAGATTTAAACATAAAACTGTGTGTTTTTACAAAGTTTCTGCAAAGTCATAAAAAAATCCGATCTTTTTCTTCATCGAGAAAAATATGCCATATTTGCTGCAGTAAATAGGAATGTTGAAACAAGGAAAAGTCTCAATTATGATCATAGTACTCGTTCTAGTCATTCGGGAAACCCGTTTTTACGTCTATTAGATTAGCGTAGGTGGAGGTGCATAAGGTGAATCGTGGGCTGAAGTAAACAAGGAGATGATTCGTGGAATAACCCCTTTGTTCTCAGGAATTTTACAATAGTGGGGTTTGTTGGCTTTCGTCAATAGGTATATGTAAGTATTGCCGTTGATCACGATCATCAATTACTTACGTTTCTGACTACCCCCATGGGAAAAAGGTGTAAAATTCTGGATGTATGTCTTTAGGGTTTCGTCGTTCAAAAGGTAAAAAAATGGAATCCGTATAAGATCACTTCATTGTTCGTCCCTCCGTCCGTCCGTCTGTCTGTTTAGACAATTTTTATTTATGCGACTTAATATTTTGATACTCGCAAATAAATCTAAACCTATAGGGTTCGCGTTGACCTAGAATCATGAAATTAGGCAAGAAGTAACTCACAGCACAAATAAAGGAGAAAGTCCGAAAATCCTTAATTTGTAGTTTTATCATATATTTTTTTGCGATTACAATCTTAAGTTTGCAGTTGGAGAATTGACCGTTACGTATATCGATGTACGGGAGATAATTTTGTCAACTTCAAAGTTAAGTTTGTTCTTGTGACAAATTCATCCCATCTACCCTTCATTGTGCGTGGTCCGATACGCACTTGGCCGGTTTTTCATTCGGTCTGGGTATCGAACCCAGGAGCTTAAACTAGGCAGCTGCTCTACTGATCGCTAGAATACCAAACACCAAGCACTCTAGTCGAGATAGGTTTTAGGGGTATTTTATACAATTGATTGTTTCTAAAATTATTCTATTCCTTTAATAAATTACCTTATTAGAATAAACCATACTCACTTACAACTTTGGGTTTTTTCTTCATAACATGAATCATTATGAGCATCATTCTTTTGTCAGCTTTATGCATCTTATTTGTGCCAATTATACCTACTTATATTATAATTTTCCTGAGTTGTGTCACTCACTTACGTTAGCTATACGTAGATACGTAAATGATGACGAATCTTGTTATGATGCTGTCTGCCAGACCACGAGTCGGTTACCCAAGGTCATTTTTAATGTTATGCTTTTCTGTCAAGGTCAACGTTCAATTCAATTCAAATTTTAAATATATGGCTGCATCGATGACTGATCGAAGATTTTGCCAATGACAGGTTAACAGATGGTGTTGGTCGGTTCTCAGTGTAGTGGGTAATACCAAAAAAATTGGACGGGGCAAAAGTTCTATCGTATTTTATAGGTATAAAGTTGTAGCAAAATCTCTTTGGCTGTACTGTTTGTATCTGGCTGGTTTTCCATTAAATAGATGACATTAGAGAAAATAAAAAGTACAAAGGATTTCCCGCAATTTTTCAATTGTTTTTCTGTCCGCTAAAATGAGCGAATTTAACGAAGAAATTCCTTTTTGAAAAAGTGGAGCAATGTAATAGTAGTTACGACATAGCTGAAGAGTTGGAGGTTGACCACAAAACAGTATTGACCCATTTGAAAAAGTCTGGGTTTGCAAAAAAAAAAAGCTCGATAGTTGGGTGCCACACGAGCTCGTACCCCACGTTCGCCACGACCAACAAAACATTGCAATTATTCCAATGTTTTATTTACGGAATAATCTGAAGTAATTTATTTGATGTTAGTTATCGGACGTCATTGAACGATAGACGATAGCGTAGGTACGCAGTACGCAGACACTGTCTTTTATAAATTTTCGAGAAGGTTTATTTTTTTATTTATCTACTTACATCCACCATTACAGGCATTTACAGGATAATGCAATGCAATAAATGCGCCTGTCATTTATCTTCTTAATCGCTAATAACTGATCACTAATTCCTTCCAAGAAGCCTGAATTTTTAAGTTAATATATACATACCTACCTATTGTATGCCCAGGGATTGGAATACGAAACAAGGTAATAAAATATAAGATACAAAATCTTAGCTGAATGAAGCTAGGCGGCGGGCGCCTTATTTGCTTCTGTTTACGTTTTTTTTTTATTATTAGTTATTTCTGCTTGAGTATGGTTTCAATGTTTTTGTTAGTAGGTATTGGCGTTTGCTAGCTGACATTATCGCAAATAATTTAATTTAATGTTAATTACTTACTATTGTACAGAATCCAGGTCTTCTAACTGAACAGACAGCTGTGCTGCTGCGGAATTTGTTGCGCCACTTCTTCTCCCCAGCTAAAGCACTAGGCAGTGGTGAAGGGCGGGCGTGCTGGGGGACTGTCTTATGCAATTTTGACGTTCAAAACGTCAAAACGAGCTGATTCTCAGCCTAGTTTGAATAATTTGGTTTAGATTATGATTTTGATTTAGAATTACCTGATTGGCTGCTAACAAAAAACACAGTGTACAATTCAACATTTTAGAAACTATCAAATATTGTTGTTACAAAATAAATAACAAAAAGGAAAAAAATCATGGACGCAGATTTGATACTTAATTATCTATTTATTTAATATTTTCAAAAATAATGCAATATCTAATTATGAAATATTTTTTTTGCTTGAATTACTGGGATATGTAGTACGTTTAAAAATAGAGACCTTTTTGTAACGCATAATCCTTCGAGCACATCATTATTAGTAGGTATGGGAAAAAAATACCTCAAAACAAAAATGTGCATTCAAAAAACTATAAGCTTTATTAAGCCGTGAAAACAATATTATTTATCCCTAATTCTATAAGTCTAAGTTTAACTTGTTTATATAAAATATACGCTTTAAGTTTCATAACTTGTTTATAAAAATATACCCATTATTTCGATAGAACATACCATGGACATTCCAGCAAGGGCTTGTTAACGTTACCAAATAACAAAATAATTACCATTAAGTAACGTTAATTTCAATGTGATACCTTACTAACGTTACAAAAAAGTAACGTTACTTTTTTAACTTAACAGTATTTTAACGTTAATTAACATTAACGTAAAGTACACAAGTAACGTTAATTTTACCGTTAATTTAGCTACGTTGCCGTTCCGTAGATTTACATTTTTGTGCGCTCGCTTTGGCATAGCGTTGGATCACTATAGATGCATTGTTGCCGCTTTGCCGCGCCGCCGCCGCGCCGTCACGCCTCATTCGTGTGTAATACCTACAGTGAGTCGATTTGTTCGAGACGCAAAATTTTTGGTTGGGTATTTCAGACGAGGTTTCTTCCTGAAGGGCAAGCGATAACTTGCTATTGACTTTAAAATAAACTGGTTTACCCCTAATTGAGCCCATTTACCTATGGCAAATTTCAGGCATCACGGGGATAGTTTTTTTTTTGGTGGGAAATCTTCAAATGACCTCTCCCGCTCTGGGTGGAGCGGAAGGGCGTGTCAGACTTAATGACTAAAACCCACTCGTGTTCCTTCAGTTGCTGTGCGCCAGGGCCACGGTAACTCTTTCGAACAATCCGCGACCCCGGCAGACATCGGCCCTTTTGGACCCCGTCAATGGTACTGACATCTCTTTGAGGCGCGCGTGGAACACGACGCGCCGTCGACCCGGGCCTGGTCCTTACCACAAGCTCGCGCCTATGGTGGCCGGGAGTCGGCAAACGACTCCCGACGCCTAGGGTGTCTCTTCTTGTGGTGTCTACGGGCGCGAGGGCGCAGCGATTGCCTCTCCCTCACGCGCTCCGCCTCCTCCTTCGCAAGCATTATAGCTTCGCAGAAGAAGGTGACGGCTTCCCATTCCCTCTCGCTCCGTACCATGGCCTGAACCAGCACGCGTAGCATGACTATTATAGAAACTGGTTTTGTCGACGGAAGAATAGACAAAAATTACGTTCCGTGAAGACAGTACGACGGCAGCAAAGTAGAAAGAGTCAACTGCACTTTTTACGAAATTAAGTAAAACGTTCACGTTTTTCTTTTATTTTGCTTATATCTCGAAAATGGTGTGTCCTATCGCAAAAATAATGAAAATTTCGACCCCCTGTATGAAACCCTTAAACCCCTAAGCCTGAACATGTAGGTAATAATTTTTCACATTTTCCATACAAAATGTGAAAAATTCAATTTTTCCATTCCAATTTTATACTTTGGGGCCGTCGAGTAAAAAGTTGTCTAATGTCTTTAGCATGGTGATTACAAAATCAAATTGACTTCACTACCTTAGACAACAGTCAGTTGTCAGAGTGATTTTGACGTTTGGGATAGAAATCTTTCTTCTGAAATAGTCTACATATAAAAGGACCTAGACGGCGACCGGAAGAAATGAAAGACAAAATGACAGATTGTAGAAGGATTTTTACGGTGCGATGTCAAAAATAGAGAAAGGAAATGTCACTTTGTATAGAAATAGCTATGTATTGTCTTCCAAGAAATAGAAAGCGTCATGCTACGCCTGCAGGGTTGGACGCGAGAGGTCACCGCCACGAGGACACGGTGGTGCTCCGCCCAAGCCGGGCAGACCACCGTATGCTCCACCGTGTCCTCCGGTCGATCCACACAATGATAACACCCGGGCGTTTCCTCCCGCCTTATCCGAAACAGGAACCTCCCGAAACAGACATGTCTGGTGAGGACCTGCTTCAGGCGGAAGGTGAGGACGCCGTGGCGCCTCTCAAACCACTCCTCAAAGAGGGGACTTACCGCCGCAATTGTGGCGTGCCCTGTGCTGGGTTGCGACAGTCGCACTCTCCATGCCGCCATGAGATCCCGCCGGGGCTCCGTCCGCTGTGCCGCGATTTCTCGCGGCAGTGGAGTTACGCCCCGGCGTTTCGCCTCCTCGCGATCGGGGGATGCCTAAAATGCGTAAATGTAAGCGCTCATACATATGAACGGCACGCGGTGGTCGGTGACAACAGTCGACATGCCGTGGCAGTGCGTTAGACAATTAGATCCTGCATGTTTACAACGACTATTGTAATAACTATAAATGAGTAAATTAATTACTTTGATTATTGTCTTCACTCATCTTGATATTGGATAAATTGTCAGTTATCACACTTATCACTGACTAAATCAGCTCACTATACTAGTCACGCGTAAGAATCAGAAAATGTTTTTATCGGCACGGCATCACAGCGACGCGTGAGAGGGCCACAGCGGCGCGGCGAGTGGCCCGCCGCGCACCTCCGCCCCCATTACTTCGGCTTCACAAGATAACAGTTAAAAAATTACGGTAAAATTAACGTTATTTAACAATTAACGTTAATAAAGATTAACGTTAAAATGTGGCATAAGTAACGTTAAATCTATTACCGTTATTTAAATATTAACGGTAACTCTGTCAAATAGAGGTAACGTTACGAACATTTTACCGGTATTTAAAGCCCTGATTCCAGCACGTTAAAATGTTTTTTTTTTTTATTACCCTAATAAGATCAAGGTTAATAAATCATGAACATAACACCACGCCTATATTTCCCGATGGAGTAGGCAGAATTCAACCTCATTTCGCCAATAGTACAAGACTATTATGTACACACGGCTACATATTTCCAGTTTTAGCTGACCTCGCATTGTATAGGGTTTTCCTACAATTAGAAGTCAGCTTATACTGGAAATATATAGCTTGATATGTAGTCGTCCGTTATTAAATTAATCTTATCGCTATTGCCTAGCACCACACAAAGACTATTAGCTGCTTCTGAAAATCACCTAAGGTAAGGACATTCACGATCGACGTAAAACTATGCAATGTAAATTTTTTCTCGGTAAGGTAAGGTATAAATTAGAATGATTGCAGATAGTTTTATCAACCTCACGGCAATTATTCTAATTTATACATTAAGTACATCATAGAGATAAGTTACAATGTAATGACTTATTAATGGTTTTACGTCATTCGACCGTAAATGCGCTACCAAATAGAGCAACTTTTCTACACTTTTGCCGGACTCGAGTATTGAACTCAAGACCCCTTACGCCTACGAGCACAGTTTGATTGTTCTACTGATGAGCACAATGCTCAGTGATGCTCGTGGTGATCAAATGCGTTCCGAGTCTGTGTGAGCTGAGGCCTTTACCTTGCAGTGGAATAGTATGTCATCAAAATATGTTTTTGTGGTTTACTGTGGCATAAAGTCGCTATCCCATAGTTGTCCACGGCTAAGCTACTTACGCACGACTACATATCAAGCTATACATTTCCAGTCTAAGCTGACTTGCCGTTGTACGAAGAGTCTATCCAATGCGAGGTCAGCTAAAACTGGAAATGTATAACTTGATACTGTACTTAGCTTCGATGTGTACAATCCGCGAAGTCTAAGCTGAGCTTTACATTTGTGTAAGTGCACAAAGATAGTGTAGGTGTGACGTCGGCCTAGAGCGCTACGCGTCATTTGCTTGGTTTAAACCGGTTTATACCGCTTTTTGGCAATCGGCCTGACGCGCGGTGCGTCCCTCGCGCGACACAACTCCGCCGCGCACCTCACACAAATGCAAAGCTCAGCTTAGACCTCGCGGATTGTATGAAAATGTAAGCGGGATCACGCGCTGCGGCCTGCGACCCCCGGCCGGCGGCCGCCACACCACGCTATGTTGTAAGGAGCTACGGAGGAGCGCGTGACTGGCAAACGAATAAGAACCGCAGCAGTGAAATTCTGCCTTTATGCAGAAAGTAAGGTTCATTTAGTTAAGATTGACAATAAGGACAAGCAATAAAAATCTTCATCATATTTCTTTTAGTTTAAAATAACATTCATACAAAGGTGAGGTGCTCTTATAGTGCAATTATTTCTTAAAGCTACGGTTATGATTACGGATTTTATGACACAATGAATTTCAATAATAATATCTTTATTTAATTTTATTATTTAGTATTCTCAGATCTGGACATGTTTGTCCGGCATTGAACATCGATGGCCTTAAATTAGGTAGGTACCTAAACAAAATGACAAATAAAAATAACATGTATTACAGTAGGTAATCCGGCGCGGCGGTGTGTTAAGGCTCCTGCAAACAGGCGCGATACGTGACGCGATACTGAGGCACCGACTCCTATCGCGCGACGAGCGATGAATTTATGTCGCGTGCGATTGGCGCTCGTGTCGCGTCTTTTTGAAGGAGCCTTTAAAATATCTCGTCAAGCTTTAGAACGAGACTGTCGGTATCACACACATAGGGTATGACTGTATGAGTGAAAGAGACGAGGCTCTACAAGCCGAACTTTTTCAAAAAAATGATGTGCCTTATTTAGTGCCGGTTACTGTAACTGCTTTCGATATTTGTTTACACGTCTGATAATCAATCGGGAACAGCTCCTCCCACACCCGGAACCTGTCTTCGAAGAGGTTCTGCTTAACAGAGAACGGGCTGTCGATGCGGAGGTACTTCCTGTCGTCGGGCTTGTACTGCGGCCAGCTGAGGGTGGACAGCTCAGGAGTGTCGGGCTTGGGGTTCGGGTCACTGGCGGATAAAGAACATCATGATTATAATCTATCTTCTATTTAATATAAATAAAAACGAACAGCATTTCATTTAAACAATCAATAGCCAAATCTCTAGCCAATTCCTTAGAAATGCTGGACCAATTTAGCTTTTATTAATTTTAAAATATATATAATAGTCCGAATTAGTTTATTATGGAAAGAGAAATTGGAAAAGTTATCCGGAAAATTCAAGAAATACAAAACCTCTGTTTTTGTATGAACTCAATGTTAATACCATATTGAAATTGAAATGTTGTCAAGACAGGACATCGTCTGCCAGTTCAGCTAGGTATATTGAAAAACATTTTAAAAGAGTAACTATGTAGTTTCTTGTCCATTCTTTTCCATACGAAACTACCTTTTGGAAGGGGCGACTAGAATCGATTATATTTTCTTTGACGTTCAAAAGTGCCTTTTAAATGGCCTACTTCAAATAAATAATGTGACGTTGACAATAGAGCTGTGTTCCAAGAAGGGATAGGTAGCGGTATATACGTCACACACGCTTTGCCAGTCATGATAAATTCCGATGTGATGCCTGTTGCCATTAACCGTGCACAAATCCAGACTCCGGCTGATACAGTGAATTTGGGCATATCGAACTGGATATGGAACTCGTGACTCAACGGTCTAGAGATAGATTATGGTAGCCAGTTTCAAGCTTGATTAAATTCTGTGAAAAATCAGGTTTTCCTGAACGGTGAAGCAAACATTACAGTAGGTAATAATGTGCATGACCCGCAACCTAATTACATAACACACTATCCATCACAATCTGAATCTTTTTGAAGCCTATTGCTAATGCATTGCTTCATGTGTTCAAAAAATTTGACGGCTCAACAACGTAAATAACGCAATGAATGTTGTTGAACTGTCAAAATGAAATCCATTCCTACTGTTACTGTGTAATTACCCCGCAGATGTAACCGGGCGAAGTAAATATGATAAAGTCCGAACTTTTTCTTATTCCAATTCCCGTACAAGATGCCGTAGTTTCTCTTACCCGTATCTCATGAAGTTGTAGAAGATGGCGGTCATCTTGTCGACCATCTGCGAGTCCTGACTGTCGGACACGGGCACGGGGGGGAAGTTGTAGCTCACGTTGAACAGGTACAGCAGGTCGTCGTGGTGCGCTGCCGCTGTGGGGGGAGCATACTATTATGTTAATATCGAAGACAGAGAAGATTGGTGGTTGGCAGTTGGTAGAGAACATTGTGGTCTGATGTACGGCTGATTAGTAGCCACGTATATGAAGTGATTGAGCTACACGATAACCAATGCATGCTGGCCGTCCATCGAGACAAATCAAATTAAACTTACTATATAGGTACAAAATATGGGCCGAATCAATTCAACATCGATTCAGAATACAGTAACACATTACACTCTAAAGCCCCGTCTACATGATGCACGTTTATTGCCTCTGGCATAGAATAAAATTGAAGCAACAAATGACTTACATCGTCTAAACCCTGACCTACACGGTGCGATTTAATTGCCTGACATACAATTAAATCGCACCGTATAAATCAGGGTTTACATTGTGAATCCTACAGACATGTCTAGTATTTAAAAGATTCTCTGAGGTTTTAAACCGAAGTTAAGTAACTCTTAAACGTTGACTCAGACTTATTTTGGCATCTCCAAAGGCAACAAGTTCATATTTCTTGTGGGTATCAATAGTGGTGGTAGTGGTGGTGGTGGTGTGTGTGTGGTTACCGATCGGTTTCTTGGTGGTGGGGTCGACGTAGTGGCTGCTGTTCCCGATGTAGCCGAACTCGTAGTAGTACACCGGCTTCGACGAGTGACGAGCCATCAGGTTCACCAGTCTATGGACAGCCACACATGGGTCAGAGTAAGATCTAACTGATTTTATAATTATGTAAGCCATTGTCGCGAGATGGCTGCAAGACTGTGGTAAGAGTAATAGAGTTCTCGTAATAGAGATGGACATACTTATCGTTATCACAATTTGTCTATGCTACTAAAGGTCACGAATAGAGACGTGAAAAACTTTTGAGGATAACTTGCTACTCAGATTTTCTTCTAGTATCCCGAAGTTCGAATCACAAACGACTACCAGAAATCTCAGTTTCTAATGTATCAGTTCAATTTAAGCTAGATTTGAAAATAAATTCATATGTTTCTCCAATAGTAACTTTGTCAAAAATAACATTCTTACACACACCAATCAGGTTCCCTTACCTGTGCACTCCAAACCCAATGATAGCATCAGAGTAAAGTTTCCCGAATCCTTCACCAGTAGCGGTATCATTAGCTAGCTCATGGCGTCCTAGATATGCTTCTTTCAGTTTGTCGGCAGCTGTGAAGATGGTGGTGTTGTTGCCTGAGAGGTAGAGAGCGATGGTGGCCAGGCGCGGCCAGTCACTGCGCCAGGACTCGAAGGCAGATGGGTTGCGGAGGACATCTAAAATGGACTAGTGGTTAGGAATTGGAGCGAATAGAGCTCATGGTTTGAGAGTTGTTGGGTAGTTAGATATACGGTCACACTGTAGTTGAGAATTTGAGCTTTCTAGCGTTATCTAGGCCGAAGCTATGAGGCTATGAACATACGACGAAATGCTACGAGAAAAGGTAGGCAGTGCCCCTGTTTTATGTAGTTGGCTCGTCTTGTCGGGGGTACTACCATGTCCCCAGATCCCAATCACACATGTTCTCCCATGCCAACTGCAATTGTAAGTTTGTACGCACAATATTGAAAGATTTACCGTGTTATTTTAAGACCATAGAGTTTTTATAGGTTTTCCTGTAGTTTGTAAGAAAAGAACTAATTTATGTATTGTTTCCAAATTTTTTGTTCATTAGTTTCGGAGATAAGAGGAATGGTAAATTTTCATATAATTTGTTATTTATTTAAACATAATAAAAAAAAAACACGTGTGGCACTCGGGGACTGCCGCGGTAAAGCTATTGCATAGCATTTTTTATCCACTTATGCAATTATAAATTATTTATTATTTTTTTATTTATCCAGTATTTTTTTCATTGATATTAATTCAAGTACAGTCGTACCATATACATACACGTTAAGCGAACGCTCGGCCGAGCTACATGGTAGGCGGAGTGGGGGGTGTTAGGTTTTATTTTCGTTACGGAATTTCTTGATTCGGTCGCCGCGCTCAAAGCCCGCGATAAAAGCTATGCAATAGCTTAAAAATGAGATCTTCACAGCAAGTCCTTTCATTTGATATGTCACACGCTACAGTTTGCAAAACTTTTATTTTTAATTTCCTAGTTTGCCCTCCAAAAGTGAATCCCATATTCAAAATTAATTTATTTGCGTTACACTTCCGTGTTTGGGTCACAGAAATTCATAATGTGTACCAAATTTCAACTTTATCGGTCCAGTTGATTCGGAACAAATTGGCTGTGGCAGACGAACAGACTGACACACGAGTGATCCTATAAGGGTTCTGTTTTTTTCTTTAGAACGTACGGTACCCTAAAAAGTGAAGAATCCAAAGAGCAGACGAGGGTCTCCACTGATTATTAGACTGGCCAACTTATACAACTCACCGAGAGCCTTCCAGAAGAACTCGTCCTGCGTCTGGCTGATGATGTAAGGCACCGGCTGCAGCTCCCCCGCACACAGCGCTTCCAGCGGCTGCCGCGGCAGGAACATCTCCTGGCCGAACTGCTGCTCCTGCACTGGCACCCACAGCAGGACGGGGTCGTAGCCGAAGTCCTGAACAATGGATGCAAGTATGAAATAAGTAATCACCAAAAAATTATGAAATAAAATCAAGTCAGGGATGGCGAACCTCTACACATCTACGTGCCATTTTTTCAAAATAAATATTTGATATGGCCATGACATGCCAGCAAAAAATCTTGACTTAGTGACTACTGAAAAAACTTAATACTTTCACAATAATATGTACATACTCTTTATTTGCAAACAGAAAAATACCTTTACTATTATACAGTAGGTAATTTTAACATTTGCAGTTTTATATTTATTTAAATCAATGAACAAATTAATGCAACTTCTGCTTTTGCAAACTACGATGCCAAATAATTTATATCAGGTTCATATTTTGTTACTTTTATCAGAATGCATGCTGAACTAGAATCATCTGAAAACGGGTTCTAAGTGAGTCTTTAATGTTATCCTTTCTGCAAATAACGACAGGCATAGGTAGATGATAATCCTCAATTGGCTGCCGTGCCCAAATTATTTTGTCGCGTGCCACCAAAGGCACGCGTGCCATTGGTTCGCCTTGCCTGCACTAGGTAGTGGTAGTAGTGTACCAAAACTTATTTATATGAGGGTAGATTTATATTAGTAACATTATAGTGAACAGTCCATGGATAAGTCTTGTTTTAGTCGAGTTACGTTTGTGACATTTTGAAACCTTTAAAAGTCAATGTCAATTATCAAGTCATTTGACATTTAAGTGTATTGCCACTTTATGTCAGTTATGATTCCGTAGACAGAGTATTCTTGTCTACGTATGATTCAGTCTTGAACGCAGAGTAAAATAACCTTGAACGTGGCACCGGAGTGACAAGTCGTAAGGTTCGTAAAAATAATGTAAATTGTATTGAACTATATAATATTGAATAAATTCAAATAAAAGTTGTTATTGCGTTGATTTATTTGTTTCTTTTAAATTCTATGACTCCCTTCTGAGGTAAATTTACAATAGGTATTAAATTAAATGATTATCAACTAACTATAATGTAAAAATACAAAAACAAAAGGATACAGCGTCGAAGTACTTTGACAGATCTGATGATCAGACCGCCCGCGGTTGTCTGCTACATAATGCCTAATAAGGCGCTAAGTACGCCTTTGTACCTTTTATGTTGCATAAAGTTGGACATGGCCTCCCCAATCACACGCCATGTTACTCGATCCTCGGCTACTGTCATCCAGCTGTTACTGCGAAGACCGTGGCCCCACCTAGCCTGAAGGCGTCCTACCATAGGTTATTCGCGGTCTCCATTATTCTACATTCAAAAACTCCAACAGTGATTAGTTCTACAGTATGACAGGTAATAGAAAGTACATTAGTAAGTACTATGTAGGTCATAAAAATGAACAACAAGTTTACTATGGAAACAACTCAAGAATATGAAAAAAAAAACATCTGTGTCATACATTTTGATCGTGTTAGTAGTTTTGTGTAAAACAGCAGACTTTTTTGGTCCTTACCTTGGGCGCTTAAGCCTACCAGCCTGCAAAGATTGTTACTCCACCTAGCCTGAAGGCGTCCTGCCTTCATGCCGGTCTCCTTCAAGACCACTACCCAACGGTCATCGGTTGCTACAGAGGCACTTACAAACATCTTGTCCAGAGAGTCCCCCAACTGCTTAGAAGTCTTGGTCTTCAAACAGTCGATGATAGCTTGCGAGGTGTTGGTGGGGCACTGCAACAGTTCCGCCTGTCGCACCGCAAGGTAGCGCTGATGGCGAGGTATCACGACTTGGGACACTGGGGAGCCGCTCATCGAGATCGCGCGGTGGAACAAGCCTGGTATAGAAAAAGTTAATGTAATATCATGCTTGTATTTCCGGAAAGGGTAGGCAGAGATGAATTACGTCTGTATTCCTAACGAGGCAGGCAGAGTGTAATCTCACAGCCACGGGTCACCAGTTAACTTTAGGTCCCCATGTTACAGGGGCGAGCCTGTAGCCATTAACCAAGCTCAAATTTGAACTCCGGGCTACTACTGAAATAATTTCTTTCGGAAAATCCCAATAACTATTTGCCCGACCTAGGAATCGAACCTAATAGGACCCTTTGTTTAGCTGTAGCGTTTGCGATTTCTGGATCGTCTAGCTAGTACTCATGAAAAATAAATGTCATTGAAAATCTAAAAGGCTGGCAACAGCTATCATTACATTTTACCAAAAGGTGACCTATAGGTAGGGTTGCCAACTATTTTAATATAAATATAGTATTTTGGAAGCCATTGCCTGTAGAAATACAGACGAAGGCGAAAAAAAATAGTAGACCAGATATGTTTAAAAAAATTATTAAGTAATATTTAAATTCATATTTTTTGCTTCTTTGAGCCTTTATTAACAGGTTTGATTTTTTTTAAATGACTCATTAAGTACTATTATTACACTCTAAATTAAGGTTACAAAATATTCGGCTTTTATGACATATTAATATTATACTGGCCCTATTGCGGTTGTTTCGCCCTTTTGTATTGAAATGAAAATACATAGTTTCGCCTAGTACATTTTTTTTTTAAATATAGTATTTAAGCCTCTAATATAGTAGGATACTACATTACCTAGTAGGGTTGCCAACCGTACCTACAGGTCACCTGTAGGTTCATTTAAATTGGTTCTTCTTCTTAGCGTGCCGAGGGAATCTAAATAGAGTCAGCCCAGGCCCTGCAGTCTCGACATAGATACCGACGAAAATCAGTCGCTAAGTCGGATCGATGTCAAATTCCTTTAATAGATTTTCAACTTTATTTTCAAAGCGTAAGATTGAAAATCTATTAAAGGAATTTGACATCGATACGACTTAGCGACCGATTTTTGTCGCTATCTAATGTCGAGACTGCAGGGCCAGAAGTCGGCTCCGAGTTTGGTTTGAATTAAATTGTCAAAGTCATATTTAAATTGATTGATTAGTACAATTTAAATAAAACCGATCAAAACTAAACACACAGGGAAAAACCTGCATTGGCATTCAAACATAATTGAGTCGAGCAATCTTTTGGCGACATTTGTAAATAACCACCAAAAGTTTGAACATTACGTAAGTACTAACTACCATTACGAGTATTTCTTCGTATCGAAGGCAATTTTATTGTGGGGGGTACGCCATAAACTAAACTACGTATGTCATCATCTGCCTGCCTGTGGCCAACTGTCGGGGTCGGCTTCCAGTCTAACCGGATGCAGCTGAATACCAGTATTTTACATGAAGGAATGCCCGGCGTTGTAGGATGAATAATACGATACCCTTGGTAAGACTGGTTGTCAGACTTTCGGGCTTCTGACGACCCGTAACGACTGTAACAGATCCACGAATGACAGCAGGGCCCACCCGCTTAACGTGCTTTCCGAGGCACGGAGGAGTCTTGATAAGTAAAGATGGTCACCCATCCATGGATCAACCGCGGCAAGCGGAGCTTAACCTGAACGAAAGATCTGCGGCTTATTACTTAGCCACAAGCCCGTCCAAACTAACTAAGTAGGTACCTATAACAATTGTAGGAAAAATAGGTCATTATCTGCCAACTTTTCCATTATTATCTCAAGACTACCGGCCATTTATAAGCCTAGAATCACGTCACGAGTAGAAGAAAATCTACTATACTTAGTGTAATCCAATTTATAATTTCAGCCAAAATAAGCAAGTCTTCGGTAGTATAGTGGTAAGTATCCCCGCCTGTCACGCGGGAGACCGGGGTTCGATTCCCCGCCGGAGAGAATCTTTTTGCGTTTTTTTTTTCATTCATTACGTACAAATAAACGATTCATATTAATACTACCTACGCTTTCCTTGTAAAATATTTATTAACAACGATGAACTAAAAGTTGACTCACATATTTAAATAAGAACATGTACAAACCAAAATGCCATCTAAAAAATTTCATCCTCAAATCAAACCTGATTTAATATTTTTTTCACGCTGCGTTATAACACCAAATATGATTATTATATGGAAATTGGGTACACCTATGATTCCACCAATATGTGTAAATCTATTTAATTAATTGCAATCAATTTATAGTATATAGTCGTATTCAACTGTGTTCTAATTAATTGTGTTATTATCTGCGCTTATGGTAGTGCCTGCTGTGCTTTTCTTTAAGTAATGGGGTACTTAGACTTAAGTTTACCATGTACATATTGTTAAGTATGACTCATTGGTGAAGAGTCTAATAAATTAATAAATTATACAAATATTAGAGGAATTGCTAATGATCTGCTGGGGCTCAAAGTGGCCTTTTTAGACCTCCTCCTTGGTCCTTTTACTCACCTTTCGACATCGGCGAGATCATGTGCAGCATGACGCTGAAGGAGCCGGCACTGTACCCTGAGATGGTGACCAGGTTGGGATCTCCTCCGAACGCGGCGATGTTCCTCTGCACCCAGCGCAGAGCCATCACTTGGTCCTTGAAGCCGTTATTGCCGGGGGCGTACTTGTCGCCTGTGCTTAGGAAACCTGGTGGAAAGGTTAAAAATTTACTTATTTGCGACAGATGTAACTATAATACGTACTTTATGCAGGCCTTGCTGTAACGTGGATTTGAAAAGGTCTTGTTTTGGACAGAGTTATAAATACCGCGGGCCAGCATCATCTGCCTAGACATATAGCCTAGGGATCGGCTTCAAGTCTAACCGAATGCAGCTGAATGCTAGACTTTTACATGCGGAGACTATCTGACCTCCATATCTCAGTATAAGTAGGTATAGTAAACGCACGCCATGATGAAAAAATGCCAGTCAGCACATTTGGTATACAAAAGCATAATATCTTACTCAAGTACTCTTCATCTTTTATATACCTACTTTCAACTATATAAAATTAAAGTTACCCAGCGATCCAAGCCTGTAGTTGATAGTGACAAGCACAATATCCCGGTCCATCAGATGGCTGGGCCCGGCGACGTCGCTGCGGCCCGACACCGAGTAGAAACCTCCCGCGTGCATGAACACCAACACCGGCAGCGGCTTGTTACTGTGCCAGAGGAACAGATCCAGATGAGAATTGGTGATAAAAGACCAAGGTTGGAAACGTACTTATTTACTCAAATAAAAATATGTTCTGTTATAAATAGCAACAATGTAACATATTCTTGATAGCTAATAGTTTAGGACCAAAGGACCAACACATCTCCTTGCCTAATAATACACAAACAATAATTCGTTCCATTAGAAAAAGAAAGTTTCATCTGCAAAACATCAACTTTTCAGTACAGCAGTATAAAGATTTTTTGCGCCGATATTCGCTATATTTCTCGGGTATTTCTAAGACCATCCTTTTAAAATTTTGACGGTATAATTTATTTTTACACACACAATAAGAGTTACTTACGTCTTGCCATCAGGTCTGTACACGTTGAGCCGGAGACAGTCTTCGTCCACTGGATAGTTTTTGTAGACCGGTTGGGGACAGGCGGGTCCTTCTTGCGTGGCGTCTACTTCGGTGGTGTAGTTCATAATCATCTGCGGTGGCTGTCAGAAATAATGATATTTATTGTTAACCATCGCAAAGAGGTTGACAGAAATGAAATCAGTTCTAAAACAGCGGGGCAATTGCCTAATAATAGGACTGGCTTTCAGTTTGACAGTTCAACAACATTCATTGCGTTATTTACGTTGCTAAGCAGACACATTTTTCGAACATATGAAGCAATGGATTAGCAATAGGCGTCAAAATGATTCAGATTGTGATAGATACTGTGTTACACAATTAGGGTGCAGTTTTAAAACGTTTAACGGAGTCAGAGTTTTATAAGTTTAGAATGAAGTTTGACGAAGCAAAGGAGTTGTTTTATTAGACGCTAAAAGTTCTTTGACTATGAAGTCAAACAGTATTGCTTGAACTTCCAGAATAATGTTTTTTTATTTTTATTAATACGTCTTTCCTCATGCGTAGAACACGAATCGCTTTTCCAAATACAAAAGGACAAATTCAAAAATTAAAAAGGACCAATCTTTACACTCGATTTTCTAAAACCTTCCTTCTAAATAAAATCATTTATCATTTATCTATCATTGTACTCATTTCGAAAGACCTATATTCAATTCAAATCCTGTCTACCTGGAACCGCAGCTCTCCTACGGGTGGCTGTGCATATCGGATGCCCCTGAAGGACTGGAACTTCTTCCCGCGACGTGACAGCATCCAAGAGCCTCGGAAATGACCTGATACACTGTGAGTCATCGGGTCGGTGGTTGAGGGACTGGTGGGTGGTTCTAAACAGAAACTAATTGTTTAAATATGATGATTTCTGCAAATCATCCAAACCGTAAAGTGTTGGTTCTTGAAAGTTTTTGTAAGACAGCTTGTCGACTTCTAAATAAATATCTAAAACTTTCTTGCACTTTGTATTTTCTTGAATGATATGCTTTGTAACTATAAACACGCTTTTTTTTTCAACATTTAGCTTGGTAATATTTAATTTTCTTGAATTGTTTCCTTTTGCTTTGAAAATAGAAAACTTAATATGGGATATTCAAGAAGCATTGAAAATCAAAGTAACCAATTGAAGTTTAATTGCTTTTTTTAACTTAAATATTATAATTTTGCTAATTTTTGGAGGCATTTTTCCGAATAATTTACAAACTTTTCCTAAATATCAAAATGAGAAATGCACATTATTTTTCAACCTTTCGGGTAAATAGAACACATCCTCACCTGTTCCATCATGATGGTGATGAGCAGCGCCGGCGCCCGCGAGCACGGCACACAACAACACACACAACATCATCCTAGCTCGGATGACGAGGCACTGAAGACGACGGGACTAAACAGGGCTTATATTGAAGCTGTGTAAATGGGGACAGGATTATTCTGCTGTAATTTACATAATTAATTCATGTTAACTTTTGCAGTTTTCCTTGTCTAATCGAAAGCACTTGTCAGTAAAATTACCTATCAATTTGCCTTTTTTCGAGCGCCAGCGCCAGCAACAAGCTGATATAATTCTGGATTGTAAAAGTATGCATAAAAACTAGTTAAGTAGGTATTTACTGGGCGTGGATGCTACTACAAGGTGTAGACTTACCCACTGAAAAAGATTCACTGAACTGAAATATTTTGAACCCCTGCAGTTATTCTTGAAACTCCTGCAGGTATTTTTGAACCCGCTGCAGTTATTTTTGAACACCTGCAGTTATTTTTGAACCCCCTGCAGTTATTTTTGACATTCTTTAAACCTATTTATGCATTAGACATAATTAATTATTGGTCCTTAGGCACATACTTGACGTGGGTATAGGGGAATACCTATGATTATTTTATACACTTACGGGACATTTAGCATCACAGAAAGTTGACCTGTCACCGTAGTAGGAGGTAGGTAAATACTGGGCTAACCTTAGAATAGATAACGTATTGTGTTGTTGCTACAGCGTGACTTTCTAACGTATTATACGTGGACATCTAAGGAAAAGTAGGTAAACAAGGAAAATTAAAGTCTGAAATATTTAGTGGAACATAGACAATGATTGTGTGACAGACGTGTTATCTTTTTGTTAATATTTGTGTATATAATAGTGTTTCAACATATTCTTTGTTTTTCAGTTTTACATATTTTCTAAATAAAATTCATTTTTCATTCTGTGATTTCATTTATTACATATTTATACATAATATATTCATAAACTCACGCCTTTTTCCCATGGCAGTAAGTAGAGACTACAGAATGTTACCAGCGGCCCTTACATAATAATTATCCTCTAATAATAACATACTTACATACTTAAATAACATCACGCCGTTAATGGGTTAGGAAGGGTGTACCTATAATTAAGGTACACCATATTTCGCCAGTTATATTTAAGTCCCATCTAAGGTGCGAGCGTATTAACTAGATCAGTCTCATAATAACCTTAGAACACAATCAGATAAGAAATAGAGAAAGAAACACTCGCCAGAGATTTCTAGCTTTTATAATTATATTTACTGAGAAGTTTACAAACAAACCCACGCTTAAGGAAAATGGTCGTCGTCCGGGTATTCCCAGCCACGTTGAATGTACCTACGTGTAGGTATTACAGCCATGTATATGACATTTCCGTGTGTATGACACTGGCGCGTGGCGTAGTGCGGTCAGGTGCGTGTCAGTCTGGAATGATAAATGATAAATAATTTTATTTCTGTAAGTAGGTTTGTACAAACACTTTTACTCGTCAATCATATTTTAAAACTAGATGAGATTAGCATTTCCTTTCTGACTACTCTCAGAAGAAAGGCCAAAACAAACTCAGAGGTCACAGTCTCTTTTAAAGTCCAGATATAATCTTGGTCAGATCATGTGAAGACCATGTGGATTTGTGTCTGAAATGGTCTTTTGAGGAAAAACCACACAGAATGAGTGGACCTGTCCAGTCAGTGTACGCATTTGTCAGTAATCGTGCAGCTCAACTCAAAACTTAAGGAGCTCAACAATTGAATGATTGTAATACTATCATCTAATTTATTAAGTTCCTTTGAAAATTATGACGCGTCGCCATAATTACCGATTAGCGTAGTAGGTTCGTTTCCCACAGGAGACAAATATTTGAATGGCCTCTAAATAGGAGTATAGGTTGTTTCTTGTGTTGTGCCTGTAAATGCACGATGTAAAGACATCGTAGTTTGCACGACGACATGTCAAGCTCTATATTTCCAGTATAAGCTGACTTCTCTTTGTCCGAAAAGCCGATACAATGCGAGGTCAGCTAAAACTGGAAATGTATAGCTTGATATGTCGTCGTGTGTACAGGAGAAATTCTGAGTGTGTGCCTACAAGACTACAATAAGGAGGTCTATAGGTAACCACATCAGATAACAGAACTATTATTTGTGGTTTCTCCGCCACTCTATATAAATTAAACGTTAATGAGTTCTTACAATAATTATAATCAATTAATATTATTCCTAATGGATTTTGTCGGAAATTCTCCGAAAACTGTCATCATGTTATTATTATTTGTCAACAAGCCTAGGATCAATTTATTCTTGGAAGTACCTACGGACATATTTCTTTCAACATAATATTTTAGCTGTAAACAAAAATGTGTTCTTGTGTCTAAATTCTTGGCACGGAAGCAACCGCTCACACTTGGCCGACATTTCCAATCAAACAATTAAAAAGACAGTTTTATTGCAGTCAATAACTTTGTTGTTTTTGTCACGACATCCATTGTTTACGTTTTTATGATCTGATTCTCAATTAGTCATTAATTACGGATTAACTCTTTGTATGTCCGTGTGATAGTTTAGTATTCGATGATCTACTTGCGCTAATGACGGACATGATGGCATGCCTGTCATGTCTGCGTCATGACGCATTTGTTTACCTAGTTCCTAGATCAATAGGTATAAAAAGTTAAATTAAAATTGAAAAAGAACCCCGAAACAAATAAAAACCTCTAAAAGGTAAAATAATAATATTTTGACCCAAGCGTTGCCGGCGCGTCGTCGCGTCGGGGAACGGCTAATGAAAATGCCAAACAGACGAAGCTAATCACGACGACGCGCGATGCGACGCTTGGATCTAAATATTACCTACAACTTGTATTTAACTAAAAGGTCCAATACATAGTGGTGCCGATTCTCTTGTCACAAAATTCTCTGAACTAGAATAAAACTCGCCAAAATTTTGTTTATTCCTGTCAAACGACGTTTCCTATTCTGAAACTGACTGAAGTGACACAACTTGACCTTAATAAAGTTTGACAGTAGGTACTAATGTCATGTAGTTACCGTCAAACGGGGTGAATAGCAATGCACGGGTGAATCGAGCCGAAACTTTAAAAGGGATTTTAACATTAAAATAATATAGTTTGTTGCCAAAAAGGACTCTAATGTGTTAACTGTATTATAGTTAACTATTAGCCTTGTTGCTAACAAACTATGTAATTTAATGTTAAAATCCCTTTTAAAGTTTCGATCCGATTCACCCCTTTTTTTTTTGGATGGGAAATTATCAAATGACTTCTCCCGCTCTGGGCGGAGCGAAACGGCTTGTTAGACTCTTACCGACTAAAACCCACCCGTGTTCCATCAGTTGCCTGTGCGCCAGGGCCACGGTAACCCTTTCGAACAATCCGCAGCCCCGGCAGGCATCGGTCCTATCGGACCCCGTCAGTTGTGCTGACATCTCTTTGAGGCGCGCGTGGAACACGACGCGCCGTCGACCCGGGCCTGGTCCTTACCGGACGGCGAGCTGCCCATTGCTCGCCGTCCGCAAGCCCGCGCCTACGGTAGCCGGGAGTCGGCAATCGACTCCCGACGCCCAGGGTGTCTCCTCCTGCGGCAACTAGGGGCGCGAGGGCGCAGTGATTGCCTCTCCCTTTCGCGCTCCGACTCCTCCTTCGCGAGCATTACTGCTTCGCAGAAAGAGGTGACGGCTTCCCATTCCCTCTTGCTCCGTACCATGGCCTGAACCAGGGCCGGACGCGAGAGGTCGCCGCCGCCGATCGCCGCCACGAGGACACGGCGGTGCTTCGCCCAAGCCGGGCAAACTTCCACCGTATGCTCCACCGTGTCCTCAGGTCGATCCACACAATGGTAACACCCGGGCGTTTCCTCCCGCCTTATTCGAAACAGGAACCTCCCGAAACAGCCATGTCCGGTGAGGACCTGCGTCAGGCGGAAGGTGAGGACGCCGTGGCGCCTCTCAAGCCACTCCTCAAAGAGGGGACTTACCGCCGCAATTGTGGCGTGCCCTGCGCTGGGTTGCGACAGTCGCACTCTCCATGCCGCCATGAGATCCCGCAGGAGCTCTGTCCGCTGTGCCGCGATTTCTCGCGGCAGCGGAGTTATGCCCCGGCGTTTCGCCTCCTCGCGCCACTCCCAAACGTGCGCGATGACTTTTGCCTCCAGATCCCACGGCGGCAATCCGGCAAGGAGGCTCGCCGCCTCGCAGGAGACCGTGCGGTATCCCCGGACCATCCGGATGGCCATGACCCTTTGGGACGCGTTCAACCGGCGATCCGATTCACCCCTGCATTACTATTCACCCCGTTTGACGGTATTCAAGTTAGTGAAAATGGCAATCTTGCTATTCAGAGTTTGCCGTTTTTCACCAACAATTTTGATTGTCAAACTAAATCAGACTATTTTTTATCGCGATTAAAAAGGTGTGCAAGATACAACGTTTACACAAAATTATCAAACCGAACTAACAAAACGAGAGTCGTGCGTGTGTCAAAAATGGATTAGTTTCCAACAAAATTAAATAGTTATCTAACTGTATGAACTGCACTCTTTTAGACGTAGGTATTATTTTATTTGGTCGCATATTCAAATGGTCATACACGTTTCATTTTTTTAAAGAGATGTTTAATTTTTGGCTAGCACTTGTACATTATATAGAAAAAACGGGGAAAATAACACTGAATTTAAGAAAAATATTAACCCGTGAATTTGAAAATGTTATCTTTATTGTACACACAAATTAAAGTTTTTCAATTATTGCCATTGTTGTCCTTATGGCCACACTATGGCGGCGTCCTGACAATATGCGTTCTGAAATCAGAATGGATCTGAAATTAATTGGATTGAATTTTGTATATTTTATCTATGGGCTTCATTTGCCTGACAATAAAGGAATTATTATTATTATTATTATTACACCAATTTCGAATGTGTTATTAATAAAAACTTTTAATAATATCCTAATTCGATTAATAAAATTTAATTGGCCAGTGTACTTCCGATTTACGTACGTTTTATTTTAACATACATTTTCATTTAAATCATGGAAAATATGACTTCGAGTCTGAGAGTCATTCCATTCTCATATTTGAGCATTACATGAATCTTGTAACTAGCACTATCAATACAATAGCTGTTCCCCGAAGGCCGAAAGTAAGGTGTAGTGGAAGAAGCAGCAACTTTTGACATGAATGTGAATCATTGCTCTAAAATTGTTGTTAGGCGGTTAGAAGACCAGGGTGGTTAAAAATAGTAGGTAGGTAAATACGTACATGTTTATTTAAAGGGAATAATTGATTTAAAATAAATATTTTATTAAGAAGTAAACAATTTGTTTAAAGTAAATTAGTAATGATATTTCAATAAACCATATTCTTTACATAAAACAGACCTACCATAACTAACAGGAATCTGGTACGTCACCTATTAAATTATTCGACAAGCTGTAAACAAAACTAAAATACTACAAAAACTTAAAAAAAAAACCGCTAGTGGAAGTAGTCCTATTCTAATCAATATCGGACAAACGTATCAGTCGTCGGAAAAGCTACTTTTTCTTTGGTTCCATCTTGTTAGTACATAAACGACGACTATTCGGCCTACAAGCACCTCCCATTGAGTGATCTACTACCTTGTACCGTGGCGACCATCGTCTTCAGGAAGTGTATAGAGTTGCTGTTCAGTGACCAAATGAATTTAAAGTGTGACACAGAAAAGCTTTCAAATGAAGATCTCGACAGAAGGAAGTCGTAAATGTCGTGACACTTGAAAATTGGTAGTTTTCGAAACTCGAGAGAAGAAATTTGACAGTGTCGTGACCATAGAAATATTCTTTCTTATATCTATGATTGTGACACTTGAGAGTATTGTCTGACACTGAGAGTAGTGGTAGTAACTGACACTCGAAAGAAGTAGGTCGCGAGAATCCCTTGAGTATTTTCTGACGATTGAGATTAGTCCAAGGTGTATCGTGTCACCCAGTACCTACAGTTGCTCCATGTAAAATTCTAGTAATCAGGTGCATCCGGTTAGACTGGAAGCCGACTCCAACCTAGTCAGGCACACATGCATAAAAGTTTCGGCAAGCGTTGTAGCCCTTTGTGCTTTAATTTTCGACTTTACATCTCTATGTGATGTCCTCTCTCCAAGTAGTTTCAATTTCCCGTTCTCTCGCATGTCCCGCTAGCAGCCCAGTCAACGCCAGTGAACACTTCCGAACGCGTCGGCTGAACGCGACCGCGCCTACCACACAAAAAAAAACAACATTTTAAAAAGTTACGCCGACCGCGCACGCAAGCGCGCCAATTGGAAAGTTGTTGTAAAATATTATTATATATTTTTTTTTTTTTTACTTTGTTAAATGTTCAGGTGAACTGTGCTACTTTCATTTAGTGTTGTGATTTATTATTTCTACGGTTTCTGCGTTAAAGTATGGCGCGGCATACGTTAATATTTTTGGTAAGTAAATACATTTTAATTTTATTTAAACCTCGAAATATCCGAATAAGTCAAAAAAGCAGCAAGTCAAAAAAGCTATAAGTAATTCACTTACCAAACTCTTCTTAGCAAACTTAATAATTTAAAATATTTAAGTACCTAAAGAAAAATTAAAGCATTGATTTTGACTACAATTGGCGCATACCGGATGTTCCAAGTTCAATTTCCCATACTGACAGCTCATGAAACGATTTCATTGACAATTATTCATAACCTATTTCGATAACAAATGAATTCTACGAAAAAAACTCAATTGAAATGAAAAATAGCCACATAAATAATTGCAGACGTAGTTATGTGTGCTGCTGTAGTAGAAAGCGACCGTACAAGACTTACGATTGGAGAGAAATTGTGCGATTACAAAAGGAGTAAGGCAAATAGAATCGTTCTACATCTCGGAGCGAAGCGATTGCTGAAAATTGTCTATACGGTCCGGTGATAGCGTTTCTCTGTCACGTCGTTTAAATTTCGAATCCCTTTGGTGTTTTGTTTTCCATGGCAAGCGAAGTAGGAGTTCATAAATAAATCCAGTCAAGTTTTGCAAGAACTACCACAAGGGCAGTCCTTTCGAAGACTACGTGAAGGCTTAAAATATTAACCAAGGGTTTTCTAAATCTTGAAATAAGATTTGACAAAATCTGTGATAGCATCATGCTTGGACACACTAGTGTGTGCTATTGTTGCAATGATATCTTGTAGGTTACCATAGTTTTTGCATAATAGCTAGATCATTGGTCGCAACATTGCAAGACATGGTGGACTTTGATAGGTACTCGCCTGATTAAAATACATAAATAAAACCTGAAGTAGTTGATTACATAAACGGTAATTCCGTAACTGTAAAAGATGAGCCATGTCACCCTACTATCCTCCTTACATACATTGAAGAGCATGTTGTGCTGATTGCTATCAATTGCGTTAGTAAAGACCATAGCATCGCAAGCAGTAACGTTCTAGATTTAGTTAGAGTTAATTAATATTCAATGATAAGTAGAAACATCTGTTATGATTGTATCTAATTTTGTGTTTCCCCAAATTAAAGTATATGAGCTAATTTCAGTAATAAAAATGTTCAAAACCAAGTTTCTATCGACGTACTACTGAACTCTACTGCCAGACGTGGATGTACTATATATCACGGTCCTTAGCGTAACGTTTACATCAAATACTTAATTCTTAATGATATCATCAAAGTAACTAATCGATTTATTGAAATTGAGAGCAGACAAATTCGATGTTGTAATACTGATGGATGATGCTAAAGATTTTGTAATACTTACTTCTATCTATTTCACGTAATCATGTTAGATTCTAATATGACATTAAAACTATCTCAATCATATTCACTTCCCGAAACTTCAACGTTCTTCAGATTGGCATCTTCTCTGTATATTTCCTTTACTAGTTCTTTTCGTCCCCCATGTTGTACGATCAAATTATATTAAGAGAACCGTCGCGTCGTGTAAGGAGAACAATAAATTGTTATTATGTTCTACATGCCAATCCATTAGAGATTCTTCTTGACTATAACCAGAATCTTTGTTATCAATATTTTGACCTAAGTGTAGTCCCGTTGTCTGGGCCTGACTTTCCTTATTTATTCTTTTGACAGTGACTCATTTCACCTATTACTAGAATCTTCGCCATCATGTTCATTATAACTAACAAACGAGTTTCTCAGCACCAGACCTAAATACCACAAATATTTCAACAGCTTTTGTTTCGCTCGCCGGCGCCATCGCAACGGTAAATAACATAAACGTATGTAAATCAGCTGGCTTGTTTTCGAGGACGTTACCACCACATAAACAAAAACTTTCTCTACAACAACTGGTGCACCTAGCTGGTAAACGCATCTTGGAGTTCACTTCCACTTTTTTGAAATCTGAGACACTCGAAAAGGTGTTAATGTTTTTTCCGCATCGATGATGCACGAAGCAGCTTCTTTCGTAGAATGTATGAAGTGCGTTGATAGTTTGTTGTAACCTCTGAGTACCTTAAAACGATCTTATACTTAAAAAAATAACCTAGAACCGCTTAGGACCATTTTCCCGCAACCCACTCAAGAATTCAATAAAAAGCTTCATAAAAAGCTATACTTAGACATTCTTATATATCTGCCATATAACAGTATCCAAATCTAAAAGTCTCAATATCCAAAAATATAACTTTTATGTCAATGCAAAGGTGAAGAGATCACAAAATAACATGGTTTTGAATTGGAAAGAAATGTCCCACGAGCGTATTAGATAGATAATCGGTTCTCGTCCGATATAGTTCCGTTACTAATGAATATTTTACAGAGCTTTCCGTAGAACTGTAGATCAACACAATTGCTATATATTGTTAGTGTCTCTGGGCTGCCCATTGCTCTGAAAACCCACTAAAATTGAGATGATTTTTATTATTTTCAATTCGATATGCTTTGTAACTTTTATTGTCTGCTTAGATTTTTTATGCACGCATACTAAGTACTTATTCAGATTTCGACTCTTTTCTTTCATCAGATTTTCGAAGAAATCGGTGATATCGTTCGAACGACCGTTTGGTTTTAATATTGGAATGATCAAAAACAATCGTTTATCTGCGTTGTTTTGGTGACTGACCTTTTAATATTTGGAATCTGTGTCGTGAATTGGCACAACGACCAATATATCGTCATACCTGCCCACACGTTTTCAATTTCCGAGGATACGACAAGTCCCGTTAAGCTTTCTCTGGTCACTTTTATGGACGACTCCTAAACCGTCGTCAAAGAATTAAGGCCACACTTAAACTGAGATTAATGAGTAAAAGCTGAGCCTTGAACGAAGAAAAAAAAAGACAAAAGACAGGCACCTTTTTACTATAATTAGTAGAATAGCAAATTAAGGGCACGTTCGCAATCAAGAGGTATTATGAATTCACAGAATCATTTATCATAATGATCGGGTGAAAATGATGAGTCTAGAACATAAATTGCCTGTGCCTATAAACGAGTAGATGATAAATGGCATGTCACGATATTAAGAACTGTTAAAATTTTACACGAGCTAAGGTCATTACCAGGAAAACTGTAATAGTGGATTATATTGATAAAATAAACAATACAACGTAGAAAGCTCATCATAGGGGGAATTGGAATTCAAAACCAGGGATAGATTAGATAGATTTGATTTGGTTTGGGAAATTACAGAATAACAATATTGATCTCAAAGAGTTACAAACCAAATATAATGTAAATGTAGAAAGATGTTTGATCAAAGAAACTGTAGACAATGATGAAGCCCCAAGCTATGCCCTAAGCAACTGGGAAATAATGGCAGGTCAAAATTCTGATGATTGTGACTGCGATTGGAAAAATTGGCAAGCCACAAAATATTACGATCCGTTTTAATGGATATGTCAGAAGATTACGTTGGCGTTATTTGGAGTCATACTCTTGATTCCTTACCTAGACATGCATGGCCCAAATTCCAATGATTCTCCTCAAAACAAAATAGCTTTCTCTTGATCTCTTCTAACCACAAACTTTCGCAGTCAACAAATGAGTTTTTAACCGAAATCGTTCGAGTTCAGTTGTATCTTGTTTTGTATCAGTCATCTGTACTGTAAACATATTCAGTTATCTGTCATACGTTACTATTGGCTCATCGGTCACCTGTCGTTCGTCCCTGGTTTCTAATACACTGTGTAGATAGATTATTAGCTGTGACGTCATGAGCACCGTTAGTGACTCGTGACCTTCACCCAGTGGCCGACGGGTCAATGATCGTCACGAGCGCAGCGGTGCGCGCGCAATGTAAGCATTCCTTTATTTAAATCATCGGTGGTCACATTCCTTTGGACATGATCGTTATTAGAGATTGCTTTTACCCTAGGATCTTGGGTACCTATTGTAATCGTAATTTGCTGCGAGGAAATGCCTTCATTTAATAAAGCGCAGTATTGTGTTTGCTCGTAAAGTCATGAATCGTCATCCATATGTATTGTTATGTATGTTTGAAATTTATTCCGCTGAGGTCTGTATAGGTACTCTTTTATAAAGGTCACCTTCACGGCACCTTTGTTTGGGTTTTTTTTTGTGCGGTGAAACAGTCGACCGCCCTGGATTCCTTGGCCTTTTCTGCAACGAGAGCGCTGGTCGGTTGGCACGGCACGCCAGCATTAATGACATCATTCGTCGGGCTCTTGTCACCGCCGGGGTGCCAGCTGTTTGATAACCCAATGGCTTGGGACGCAACGATGGGAAGAGGCCAGACGGAATGATCATAATGCCTTGAAAGTTGGCTAGGCCAACCTGTGTCAACACCGTCGCGCCATCTCATCTTCCTAGCACGGCAAGCTGTACTGGGGCCACTGCAGCAGGTGTAGAAAACCTCAAACGGCGCAAATATAGCAACGTTATTGGGAGCTATATGTTTGAGCCGTTTGGGGTTGAAACACTAGGAGCGACTGCTCATCGAGTATTTCTTGACATCGTCAAACGGTTGGTTGACTCTTCACGTGACCAGAGAGTTGGCCTATTTTAGGATAAAGAATCAGCATTGTCATCCAACGTGACAACGCTGCCAGCCTTCTGGGCAATTTTTCAACTGACAGCGATGCAGACGAATTTTTTGATGCCCAACGAGCTTTCTTTTTCCTTTATACTTCTGCATAATATTTTCGTGTTAGATTGTATTGTATTTAAAGTTTGAGTTTTTGATCACTAACATTTCATTATGCTATTGTTTTTGCATAAAAGTTACATTACAAGACTATTTAATATTTTTTTATACTTTACTATTTCCTTCACTGAGTATTTTTTTTAAGTTTTAAACTAAACTGAAAAAGGTTTTCCTAAACTTAACCATTCCCTTTCGGCTTCTAAATTCTTACTAAGTACTTACTTACTTTATATTTACCCTGTGGTTTAGTTTCCACTGAATGTATCAATGCTCGTCAGCCCTTCAGAGTATCCGCATTCCACGGACTTGATGCGTTGAATTCAGAATGATTGACCCTGATTCTTGTCCTATAGGCTTACTTACCTTTGTAAGAATACATTGTTGACTGCTGGTGACAGATATTGACCATGGTCAATATTGTCGTTAATGCGGTTATGTTACCAACTGTCTGTTCGTTTTTTTCCTGTACCTAAGTACTCATAATGATCAGACTTCTCGAAGGCTTCATCAGTTTATTCAGACGTTATTTTTGATACACATAATAACACACAAAATCAAATTGTAATTATTTTTATTTTACAATATCGCTTTTACTGATTCACTTTTTCTTCTCGAGAGAAAGTAGAGTGAAAAGTTGTGCTGGCGTCATCTGGTTCAAATCAAATGTAACAAAGAACATTATCATAATATCAATTGGAAGTTTCTGCTTATGAAAGGCATTCGTTTGTGTTTTAGGAGGTGTGGACCTATGAAAATTTAGAGAACTTTAAGGGAAAACCTTTTCTAGTATAACCGAGAGTCTATCCCTACAGTATCCGAGCGTAATTAAGACACACCGAGCTGTAGCCAAAGATTGTCGCAGTGACAGAGAGGACGCTCTACAAAGCCGTACTTTTCCAAAAAATTGGCGTGGTATAACATGATCAACTGCATACTGTAGAAGATAGGCAAAACAACGCAGAACAACAACTTGTAGTCAACAAGAATCAACCTAAATAGATGTATGACGTCACATAAGGTAGGGTACCGTTAACGGAGATGCGTGTGACCTTCACCCAGTTTAAGCTCGACCGGCCGCGGTCGCCGACCTGACCGACCGCTGGCCAGTGTCCACTGCATGCAGGGCAGTAGGGACACTTGTGACAGAAAGATCTGTTCTTGGAGGTTCTAGATGATTTCTACTAAATATCATAACAATATATTCTTGCTCTTCTTCTTATTTCATACTATTGAACTTACGTATCTATGAAATTTCTTGTATGCCTTCCAAAACTTTATACTATAACTTAGCTTCTAGCTTGCTCTTTCATTGCTAGTGAAATGCTATCCATTTGGCACAATTGTTTACAGATAAATTTGTGCAGTATCGTGTGGACCTTCGAATCTTTCTGTTTCGTGGCTTTGACTGATAGAGTTGAGAATACGATCGTATCGAGGATAAAGTGCGTCCTGCATTTAAGTTATTTATTTATTTAACCATTTATATACACACATATAAACAGACAGGAAGAAAGGGACAGAAAAATACGTACAAAGGTGATGCTTATTTCTAAGCAAATCTCTTCTAGCATACCTGCGATAGGAGAGTATATTAAAAGAGATGTGGACAACGTATGTAAAAGAAAGGAAAACAAAATACATAAAATCAAAAATAATATTCCAATTTAAATATAAACAATATTGACAATATTGATATTTGACAATATACTTATATACACACATACATCTAAAATAAATATCACTAAAATATATAAAAATATGAGTAATGTAATATAAATAATAAATACATATGCAATTATGACAAAGTGGAAAGACAGTGTTCTTTCACTCTACTTTTAAATACTGCAACAGTTTGGCAGTTCCTAATGTAAGGCGGAAGTGAATTCCACAACCGAACCGCGTGCGCAGTGAAAGAATAGGAGTAGAAGTCGGTTGAGTGGGGAGGGGACTTGAGGAGATTTCTAAGATGCGACCTGCAAGACGCATTAATAGGACGGGCGTAAGAGAAGCATGCCCGCGGATAGGATAGCTTTTAGGGTTTTATTTAACGCATACACAATGCCACACCGATATTAAGTTTGAGTTGAGCTAATGATTCCCTATTTCGTTTATCAAGATGATGTTGAGCGTGGTCTTCACAATATGTTCACTGCTTACTGTTGTTTGCCAAGAGCGATGCTCCCAAATCTGATATATTTTCTCCAGTGTCTTGACCACAGACGTTTACTTAATTGTATATTACAATCCACCTGCTAATTATAGCATTGTTTCTTACTCTTTATCTAGATAATACCACATAACACTACTTACATAGATAATTACATATCGTGTAGTAACAACGTGTGAATATTTGCAGTTTAATGTTATAGCTACACATAACTATGATGACTTGGTTGCGTTGGAGTGCCATTTGATTCAGAAAACGTCTGGTTTTCGAAAACCTTTTTGTTTTCAGCAGTGTAATCAGCTGTCATAGCAGTTGTGATGGTTGGATTTGATTTAAAGATTTCAGGACTTTTGGTGCTTTTGGGATCTTAAACTGTTGAAGAGCATGAACCAGTTTTGGCTAAAACAAAATTTACCACGGGATTTTAAAATTAATAAGTAATTAAGTAGGTACTTAATTATCACGGAAGAGATTTTGTCAAAGGGATCTTTATTAACTTTCCTCACCTCTTTCTGTCTTGCCATTTCTAGTCAATTTGTGATAAAGAGACGTTACTATGCAAGTCTGTGAACTGGCTGTCCTTAATTACACAAGAACTTAGCACCACAGTAGAAGGAAAATACCTAAATTTTCATACAATCACCTCAAATAGTTAAGCATAGGGTGTAAGATCCGGTTGTCGTCCGTCGTGGTCACGCTCTGGTTGCGTCGTAACGGCATCACATCGCGGCTCGTGCGCGTGCGCACCGCCCGCTAATGTTACGCATAACATTAGTACGAGAGGTGGCCTGTCAGGCAGGTGTGAAGTAGAACTTGATGGTGATAATGTGGAGAAAAATAAATAGAATCGTATTGTTATGGACACAGTGTGATTGAGCTGAGAGGCTGAACAGTTTCATAAAAATATTTTTGGCACTATTACAAACTGTTTCGCAATCAAAATGAATAATGATCGACACGAAAACAAGAAGAGAATAAATAAGAAGTACGATCATACATAATTAGTTGTCTAATAGAAATCTAGAAGAGATCCCAACATAATAGGTCGGGGAAAAAGTTTTATCGTATTTTATTGGTATAAAGTTGTAGTAAAATCCCTTTGGCTGTACTGTTAGTATTTGGCTGGTTTTGATACCATTAAGTAGATGACATTAAAAAAAAGGAAAATAAAGAGTACAAACGATTTCCCGCCATTTTTAAATTGTTTTTCTGTCCGCCAAAATGAGTGTATTTAATTTATACATTTTGAAGTTTTATTAGAAAAAAGGCAAAAATGAGACAAACGCCGCGAAAAAAAAAGTGACATTTATGGACTTAACGTAGTGTCTGTAAGAGTAGCTCAAAGTTGGTTCAAGCGTTTTCAGTCCGGGAATTTTAATTTCAAAGATACAGCTCGCTCTGGTCGCCCTGTTACAAATAAAGGTGATGCCATTTTTTTTAAAGTGGAGTAAGCAACATAGCTGAAGAGTTAGAGGTTGACCGCAAAACAGTTTTGACCCATTTGAAAAAGTCCAGCTAGGTATACAAAAAATCTCGATATTTGGGTGCCATACGAGCTCTTAGTCTTGAATTTGTAATTAAAATACGTAATAACTTTTCACCGACTTAATATTTTCGAAGTAATGCGAAAAAGAGTACTCAGGAAATAATTCTGAAGAGATCAGTCTATCTGAATTAGGTTGAAGAAGATGATCACGATAGAGATACAACCGTTGTTACTAAATGTCTACAGATAGTGGTGCCAACGGTTTTACTGAGTGAAGAAATAAGTATATAGTAAAGATATTGACGTTTTTACTAATCTCATATAAGTAGGTAACCTTATAATGAAAGACACATAAACAATTATAGCTACATAAAATGTAGTTTATATACTAAAAGTATTACAAAAAACTGGCGACCGCATGAAAGTGCAATTTAGTAGCGGCGAGTAAAAAATGTGTGTCAACACAATATAATATCGTAGTGTGATGAAATGAAAGGGAACCTCGAGCTGGTGCGGCGCGTCACTTGATGTGCACGAGGAAAGTGATTCTATTGTAACAGCAGGGCTACCGAGATGCAACTGTCTATAAAAAATATGAAAATTGTATGCATCGTTATCACCCTCTTGCTATTTATTACCTCAACCTTTATTTGTTGTTCGAAAAACGTCTTTTTCCTTCTAACCGTACTATCTTTCACACTAAATATTTTGTCAAAGCCTTTTTTATGTCAACACACGGCTAGCCCATGGATGCATCATCATCTTAGTTCTCAACGTGGTAGTTCATATGTGTTGTAATAATTTCATCAAAACATGAAGAAGAATGTGATAAAATACAACATATTATTATTAGCTAAAATTACGAATTTAGACATCTGCAAGTCTCTGTCTAAATATAAGAACTATTTAATAGATTTAATTAAATTTAAGTAATATTTTCTTTTCATTAATGTCCTTTAAAAAATTATTAACTTTTTCCAAATTTAACAATTATTGATTTAACTTTGTCAGCTTGGTTGTTAATGTTATTGTGCATGCTGTGGTCTCCTATAAGTGAAGGAGTACAGCTACTTAATACCCGATGTTGCCCTTAATTTATGTGTAATGTATTGTGTATATCTTTTGTTGGAGATCCTAAATAAATAAACAATGAAAAGTAAGCTACTTACAAAAAAAGCATTCGACTAACGAGAATATTTTTCATTAATCGCAGAGAAACGTAACACAAACCACGGTTGGGAAACCCTCGCTAATGACCACCTAAAGATGACATGAATACGATACCATATACACACAAACATCACCCTTAGGCGTTGAAAATAAGAATCATGATAGCCCAAACTGATGCTACAATTACATGGGAGTCTTCACCCAAAGATGACACAAATATCAGATCTTGATCATGCTAAAATATACTTTAAGTCTTTGGGATAAGAGATGATGGAAGAAGGAAGGTATAATGATGTGGTTGTCGGCAACCGCGGGTAAATGCGTGTGACAGTTATGAGCCAACAGCTGGGCGCCTGTCGCAAACGCCATCTTTACAGTTACATGATTATGTAGGTTTGATGACAGAATCGTTTATAAGGCTAAAGTATATTTTTATCAGACGTCTGAAGTCAACAGGCGTGGAACATTGATGAGGTCTTCACATATTTATACCAAGAATGGTACGTGATGAAGTTTCTAATTGCCAATTTAGCAATGTCATCAAGATTCTTGTCCAATTCTAGCAGAATGTAGGAACTTATATCATTATCATGTTCTTCGAGTTTAGATAACCCCTTGTAGTACCTAATCATACAGATTATTTGTCCTTTCAACAAAAATTGTGCTCATATTATATTTCCGCATTTGCTTCTTCTGCTAATCTTCCTCTGTCTATCAGTTTTTGTATCAGTCGCATATTGTCTTGTAAAATATTTTATTAGGCCTTCATGATCCAATTTGTACATGCTTTTGTGTTTTTCTGTACGGTGTACCGCGCACCGTGCGTGGTGCTTTTGTGCGTCATAAGATCATTGGATTAATATTTATCTTGATCACAATATTATCCTCCGTTTTTCCCAACTTAGAAATCTTTCTAGACTTGTCTTGTAATGAAAAACATTCCACTTATTTATAATAACTTCTACACTTTCCAGTTTCACTTAGAAATTATCAAGTTTAGCCGCGGTTGAGTTTTATTACACATGAGACACCTACTTACTTATAAAAGAGATCTTAATTAGTAAAAGTCTGGTAGCTTTTATATCTTTATTTATGTTAATTACTTATTTACATTTAAAGTTGCTTTAAACTTGTATATATAATTCATTAATTATTAGATACGAATGTGTGGATATCATGTTTACAATTTACACTGAAATACTCTCAGCTGGCCCAAGTCCCACTCTAAATGTTTATATGTTTGTGGTATGTTTATGTTTATACCTATATTTTCGTTATCATCGATGATTCCTACCTTCTTCTTCTAAATGCTATCTGATTTCACCTTAGTGACTTTAACAATCTTTAAATTAATGTTTTCACATTTTAACCTTGTCTTCAGCAAATTACAGAAAATTATCTTTTCGAGAATCGGCGATAGAAACTACCAAATAGAAACGTGAGATAATAGCAGCTATTATTAAAATTAACTTGACACCCTTACAGCGGAAATTGATGGCAGAATAATAACTGTAGGAAGCTCATACGTCGAATGGTGATACAAAGCATGGCAACCATACAGACAGTGAGTAGTAATAAGAAACAATAGAATGATTGCCCAATTTCGACATATCACCAAGAAACACACTAGAAATTGAGGAATTAGACCGTAACGAAAAGATGGTAACAATGATGACGATCAGACGATACCTAATAAAATACATCGGTGGTGCCAGTGATGAAGTGACTGAAAACAGAACGATCTGGTTGTTATCACGTATCACAAGATCGCATATAATCTGACCTGTCTCCAAATGTCTCCGCATCACGTCTGTGATGTGTCGCAAACCAAAGAATTCATCAGCAATTGCTGCAAAAAATTAAAACCCTTCGAACTAAATAGTGCAACTACAGGCAGGCTCTGACAGAATCAAGAACATAGTGATTCGTGATCGGAGCGAAAATAAACGATTGCTAAGTTTTGGTCATCCAGTTAGGTACATCAATGCCACCTCACAACAACTTGTGCGCTATGCTCGGCTCTATTGCAAGTGTATCGCTCGGTGGCGCGGTGTCGGCGGTATGCGGGTCAGTGCGTTAACGGTCCGTCTGGGACGACTCCCTACGGCACGCGACTACATGCGAGCTGCCTGCAAGTGGAGCGGAGTCGACGCAAATTATTGAGTTGTTGATGTTCTAGTAATTATAGAAGGAGAAATAACACAGCTCTTCATTAGGTATCGAGAGTCACGTGTAAAGGTGTCAAGAGAGACTACCAAGTGCCAAGCGTTACGTAAGATATTTATACTCTTATCAAGTACGTGGTAGGTACTAGGTTTCCTGCAAATTACAATAGACATTTAAACTCTAAACGCTTTTAATAATTAAATAAAAGTGCGTGGGCGACATGCATGCCGGTTTTCACTAACTCTAGACGACACCTAAAGGAATGTCTGCCAAATTAATAGTGCGTTCTTGCGTGCGCGCTGAGCTGGGCGTTGGTAGCTAACAGTGCGCGCTGAGCCGGGCGTTGATAGCTAACAGTGCGCGCTGAGCCGGGCGTTGATAGCTAACAGTGCGCGCTGAGCCGGGCGTTGATAGCTAACAGTGCGCGCTGAGCCGGGCGTTGATAGCTAACAGTGCGCGCTGAGCCGGGCGTTGATAGCTAACAGTGCGCGCTGAGCCGGGCGTTGATAGCTAACAGTGCGCGCTGAGCCGGGCGTTGATAGCTAACAGTGCGCGCTGAGCCGGGCGTTGATAGCTAACAGTGCGCTTTAGTTGTCGCCTAGAACAACAGCTTCAGTAGTTAGGGAAACACTCCCTACAAAAGACATAAACGGGCGCCCAATGTCACGATACATGAGAATTTTAAGATTAACGCTCAAAAAATACCACAACTTTTCGGTTCGGGTACATACAGCTAACAGAAACATACGATACAATACAGCTGAGCAAACGAAAAAGCTCAAAAAAAAAAAAATGTGTTTATTATCTTAAATCTAGATACATTTAAGTTGCCGGGGCTTCCCAGAAAGTAATCCGAAGATACTTGTGATGGGATAAACCTCGCTCTTCCTCGATTAGTTTAATTGTTTCGGTGTGCTAATAAGGTATAAGTTACACATTTTTAATAAAACCAATAAAAATTAAAAACCAATAAAAACAAACCAATAAGAAAAAAAAGAAAAAGAAAAATGAAAATGAATTAAATCGTGCATATGGCAGAAGTGTAAATGTGTGTCTATGTGCGTGTGAAAGTATATTTTGTGTGTATGTGTGTGTGTTTTTGACTAGGTGTGTGGGTGTGTGTGTGAGTTAGAGTGTATGTGAGTGTGTGTGAGTGAGTGAGATGGTGTGTGTGTGAGTGTGTGTGTATGCGAGTGTGTGTGTATGCGTGACATTCACCCCTGTGTAACCAAAATGTCTTCCACGGCATCATAATTAAGTGTGAAGAGCCAATCCTTCAATATCTTCTTACACTCGTACAGCTGCATAGGGTAAATATTAAGTATGCGATTTACTTTATTATAAACGCGTGGGGCTTGAGCTACATTTTGGCGACTAGCAAAAATTGAACGTGCTGAGTATGTAGGCATGGCTGTAAAAAGGCACCTAAATAACACAAATCACGATTCTTCATAAAATTAATCACAAAGAAATAAAAAGTGTCTGCTCGGAATAACAAATTAGGCAACCGCCACACTTACGCGTCGCTCACGCGTCAACAACGTGACATTGTCTGCGTACTCGCGGCAAGTGTGTGCAAGTGTGCCGCGGATGTAGGCCAGTGGCGCGGCCGGCTCTAGATTATCGCGGGATCGCGCCAGTGAGTGTGCCGAGTGCCTGAGTGCTCAGGTCAGTGTCGCGATACAAATAGATAGCAAGATTAGTGAAACAGGGCTTAGATTGAAATTGATAGCAGTAAAAGGAGAAATGGCTAGAAACATAAATTAAATAGGGTTTAGATTTGAAGAGATAGTTGTAAAAGGGAAACATAGTTTTAAACTTGCTATGGTAATGAGAGCTTTTGATTAGACAGCTCTGGTAGTAAGTAACGGGGAAGGAAATCTGCCGGCTGTTCTATGTTCGTTGCAAAAACCATTATGACCCTCCTGCCGCATCCCATTGTATTGGTAGTCGCCGCAGTAGCGACGTCTTCCTTCCAAACATCTCTATCAGCCATCTTCTCCACTTTCAGTTGCTTCCTTTTCCTAAGTATATCTCGTCTTTCACACAATCTATCCATGCGCAAACCTTTGGTCCTCATCCATCCACCTACTTAAGTTTAATTTCAAGTTTTGGCTGTTTAAGACACTTAAGATCTAGAATGTCTGTTTGTTCCACTTTCGTCTTCATGTGGCGAGTAGGGTGAATGTCCCTGTAGTACTCCGACCAGAACCACCGTTATATACTGCGCATACATCTTATTATGCATGTAAATTACGCTATAAATATAACCACAACAAGGTAATTTTCCCAAAATATTCTAAAGCCTTCCATATATTACTTACCTACTGTAAGTTGAGCTAAAGACGTAAAATATTTGATATAACACGCCATAAAAAGTACCTAATACTCAGGCTGATCGTTCGATGGCTAGCAACCATACTGTTGAAGACTTATGTTAGCAACAAACGCACGGTCTCCGGTTACTGAGCTGGCGTGACGAACATACATTAATAAAGTTAACGTCAATGTTTCCATCACATGGTTTCCCATGAGACTTACCGTGGAGTAGTGTTAGGTCGCGTGAGAGCTAGTGTATCATCACCTTGATACGATACAAATGTTTTATGATAGTTAATAAATTGTACGACTTCGACATGATTTTGTCTTTTACGGGAAATTGGATTTTATTAACACCGTGATAAAAAATCATCCTACACATGGACTCGGATATCTATGACATGGACATATCAGCCAAATTAATATCTTCTAAAATACTAACGACACGCTGACGTTAGCCTAGTGTGTCTGAGTTACTAATTCGTCGGTTCAGCAAACTAAGGGACATTTGAAATTATCATGTTTGACGCGCCCTGACACCTGCATATCAGGAACATTAGTTCCCTTAGAGAACGCTACTGATAATGCTAAACTTGTAGGCTAGGTGAATTGGTTCTAGGCTGATTTAATCCAGAAAAAACTTACAGTTCTTATGCTCAGCTCAGTCACTATTTCAAGTGTGAATCTGGTTAACAGGACTGCTCTACATCAACATTACAAAACCTTCCCTTACTCTCCTCCTCAGATCCTGTGCATCACCACACGTCTGGTATTGCCAGAGCCGACAGTGGCTCCCACGGAGACGACGGCAGAGCCCCGCGACGAAGCCCTGGGGGATACTGAGGAGCCCCCGGAGGGGTACTACGCGTTTGTGGAATCGCCTAATGCCACGCCTCCCAGGTGAGACATTGTTGGATTATAAGCACAGTTAGAAAGATTTCCTGTTAAGTATAGAAGTAAAAATTTTTTGTTCATAACATAACACCACGCATATATTCCCCGAGGGGATAGGCTGAGTTTGAGGCGTATATTAAAACCTCATTTTCCCAATTGTCTAGCCTATTGCTATAACGTGACTGCTTTTAATCTAGGGTTCACAAATGCGACTGCTGAAAATGGTGTCTTGGGTTTTAATGCCCAGGTTTTGTTCAGTAGCCGTTCGGAGTCTGGCTCTGTTCCAGGTTAATGGGAATAGGCTCGCCGCTTACTTCAGTATAGAATTTAAATATAACTGGTTAAATGTAAGTGTGCATGATAACCTCTAAGTACAACTGTCCTTTTGGGGGATACACGTGCCGTTGCGCGAGAGTACCGCCGCACCGAGTACCTACGACTGTCGTCGATATTAGCGACAAGGATAATGAGACTATTACTATGTGCTATTACACTTATCGTGGACCATGACACTGCTGCCCAATGTTACTCAATTTCCTTTAACTTAGGTCGGGAACCAAGTTAGAGGAAATTGATTATATATGACTGATTGAGTGTTTGATAACGACATGACTAGATAAGTCTACTAGCTTACTATTCGCATTTATAAACTGAGTTATGTTAGTCAGAGAGTCTTATCTAGGTCATGTCATCATCATTATTAAATTTAACTTTTTAATTTTAAATTTTAGTTTAATTTTGTTTTTCAAATTTTTTTCCTACAGTCTCTTCAATAATAATATATTCTATTTGTATAATATCAGTTTACTAGCTCTTAATTTCCATAAGGGTTTATAGTGTCCAAGTGGCAGTAGAACACTGATTCCTAAGTCACAGGTATTCCTAGTTCGGGAGTCAGGGTTTCAACTTTTTGCCGACTCCCGGCCACCGTAGGCGCGGGCTTGCGGACGGCGAGCAATGGGCAGCTCGCCGTCCGGTAAGGACCAGGCCCGGGTCGACGGCGCGTCGTGTTCCACGCGCGCCTCAAAGAGATGTCAGCACCATTGACGGGGTCCGATAGGGCCGATGCCTGCCGAGGTCGCGGATTGTTCGAAAGAGTTACCGTGGCCCTAGCGCACAGGCAACTGAAGGAACACGGGTGGGTTTTAGTCAGTAAGAAAAAAAAGGGTTTCAACTTTTGTGAACTTTAAGCTAGATATTTAAGCATATTGTCTTGTATCAATAAAGTAAATTATTATTATTATGCAGCCGAAATACATCCACTGTTGGACATAGACTCCTCCCGATCATACCGAGGTGGACCAATGACCAGCGGGGTAATTACGTAAGTAACACACCAACAGTAGGAATGGGTTTCATTTTGACAGTTCAACAATATTCATAGCGGTATTTACGTTGTTGAGCAAACAATTTTTTCGAACAATGAAGCAATGGATTAGCAATAGGCTTGACAATGATTCAGATTGTGATAGATAGTGTGTTACGTAATTAGGGTGTGGGTGCATGTCGTGGGAATATCCCGGATACAGGAGGCACAGGACCGATCATTGTGGTGGTGCTCGAGGGAGGCTTAGGTCCAACAGCTAGACGTCTGTCAGCTGGATGAAGATGTAAATAAAGATAATAAATAGGACCCCGGCAAATATGTAGATAATTTATGCTCAGAAACAGTTATACTCGTATATCTAAAGCTATATTAGTTGCCTCGACGTGTTCTGAATGTTTATACTAACTATGAATCATAATGTTCTCCTAAGATGTAGGAGTTGCATATTGTAGGGCGATGAAAGCTGTAGTTAACACTGACTAATGTTAGCCACTAACAGACTAACACGGTAATATTTCCTAAATTATGGAGACTAATATCACAATACACAACTAATATCATAATATCACATAGTTAAATGAACTCATTTAACTGGTTTTAATTATCGTTTTATGATCCTCGTTAGTGTAGTGAGTGCTAAGTATGAGGTCTTGGGTTCGATCCCCAGGCCGGGTAAAGTGTTATTGGGTTTTCCGTTAGGAGTTTCTTAGTAACAGCCCAGAGTTTTATTTGTGCCCGTTGATTGCAATAGACTCGCCCTCTGTTACGTGGTACGTAATACAACTATTGAAATGAAGGTGTACAATAGCTTCACCTCTGCCCAAGCCTTTGGAGAATGCAGGCGTGATGTTACGTATTTATGATACAACTTTCAGCGATTGCCATTTGTTACTAATAAGTCGAGACGAGACAAGAAACAAATAACAATTACAACGTTCCAACTTTCAACTGCCGCAGTAGACTACCGAACAATTCTCATGAATTTACAACTTCCGACGAACTTTCTCTGCCAAATTATTACTAACATATTAATAGAAACTTAATTACTTGCAGTCACAATAATACATAATACTTGCACGATACACAGAGCTTCGCACTTACATCGCGAGACCCGCGCAATCAAGATTGAACGTAACTACACATTATCGTTCAAGCTAGGCAGGTACTTTACGATGTTTAAACTGAAGATAGATACATAACATCACGCCTAGAGTCCCCAGTTAGTAGGCAGAGCTGTAAAGAACACCCTCATTTTGCTAGTTATGTTTATATCCCATGTAATAGGAGGTGAGTTTATTGCCATTAAGACAAATCCACTTTGAGCTACTATTGAGAAATTCTTGATGGGAAACCCAATAATATTTTGGTCCGACCTATGGGATCGAACGTTATATTTTATTCGTTCGAGAACCTCCAGTCCGAGACATCTCGTGTCCACAAAATGATCGACAACTCTCGAAGTCTCGAATATAGGTACTACAGAATAAGGTGAGGCGCCTCGCACTCACTTTCCCTGACTTGTGTGCCGCGCTGAGGCTTGTGTATTGACATCTGTTGGACATTGAAAGAACATGCTTTGTATCGTAACAATACAAGTTATAGAGCGTTTGTGTTAAGAAATGATTGAGCGACAGTGAATTTGATCTAAAGGGGCGTGAGCTGTGAACTCTTTCTGATTCATGACTTGTAGTTTAGAAGCTACAAGTTTCAATAAAAGCCTACTTATTTTGACAGCTTTAATCTAACGGGTGTTACTGTGCTACTAATTTTTTAGGGTCGGCAAGGTTCGGCACAGTCGGGTGACAAAATCGAATATTGTAGATATGAATATGTTCGGGGAAAGCCCGCTCGGCTTAGCTCGAATTATGCCGAGCCGACCCGAACATGATTCAGCTAGGGAGCTGCCGGACGGAGTTTGACGATTGGCACGAGCCGAACAGCAACCGAAAATGTGTAGTAATTGCTTTGGGCCGGCTTTGTTGTTCAACAGCCGAATGGAATGTGCTGACCTGAACAAGTGTGGCTAACTAAGCCAATTATATTGAAGCTAAGAACAGAGGACAGGAAAAGCGAAGTTTGCGCAGGTCATGAATAACATGGGACTTAGTTCTATTTCGTGATTAAAATTTGATTTAAGGCACCACACATTTTTTATTACTTACGTTTCCCCTGGCCACGCATAGACTGGCAATGCTAGAACGTTATCTTTCTGATCATGGATAATGGTGTTAGCAGGTTTGTAATGATGTTAATACAAACACTTTTACACGATATTATCAAAAACAAAACTAGTTGGGGTCGGTGTTGCCTATCCGAAAAGAAACACCGAAGCAAACTCAGAGGTCACAGTCTATTTTAAAGTCCAGACATAATCTTGGTCAGATCATGTGAGGACCATGGAGATTTGTATCTGAAATGGACTTTTGAGGAAAGAACCACACAGATTTGAGTGGACCGGCCTAGTCAGTGTACGCATTTGTCAGTAATGAGTAGTTCTATTCAGAATTTAACGACCTCAACGACTGTATTATGTTGATTTTCAGAGTACGCCCTCCTCCGTACCGACAAGTGACGTCATCGTGTGCAGAGGTGGAGTCCAACAAGCCGCACGTATCGGCTAACAACCTGTGCGGAGACCTCAACCGAGGAGTCATACCGCGGAACCCTATGGGACAGAACCCTAATGGGGAGCCGTATCCCTTGTGAGTATATTGTATCATTTATTTATTTATTTATTTATTTATTTAAAAACTCTTAAACTATCATTACAGGTTTAGAAACCTAATGCGATAGCTAAGGGTAATAATAGCTAATCATTATATGGGGTCTTCGGTCGTCAACTTATGGGACCTCAATAGAAGGGTTATACCCCGGAATCCTATAAGGCAGAACCTCAAGGGAGAGCCGTATTCTTTGTGAGTATAGTAGAGGCTTCCAGCCTTCAACTCATTCGGGAGTCGGTAGCCGATTCCCGGCCACCGTAGGCGCGGGCTTGCGGACGGCGAGCAAAGGGCAGCTCTCCGTCCGGTAAGGACGAGGCCCGGGTCGACGGCGCGTCGTGTTACACGCGCGCTTCAAAGAGATGTCAGCACCATTGACGGGGTCCGATAGGGCCGATACCTGCCGGGGTCGCGGGTTGTTCGAAAGAGTTATCGTGGCCCTGGCGCACAGGCAACTGAAGGAACACGGGTGGGTTTTAGTCAGTATGAGTCTGACACGCCCTGCCGCTGCGCCTAGAGCGGGAGAAGTTATTTGATGATATCCCACCCAAAAAAAAAGCCTTCAACTCAACATATATTATGTTCCTGATTACAGGAGGGGTAAACTTTGGCAAACCAAACAATAGGGCGTTTGCTATTCATGTCGAGAGTCTAGACTGGCTTGTTCCACCAAAATAGACGTCATTAGTGTCGTTACCAGTCAATCGAACTCCAAACTTTTTACCTTACGAAATAGAACCGGTGGAAATTCTTCTATAGACTGCACAGGAATTGAAGAAAATTCCCATTTTCCAGATGTAATAACAATTCCGTTTAATATGTCGTTTGTTCCCAGCGAGTTGATCCGCAACCAGACGCTGCGCTTCCTGTCGCGCACGCTGCCCGTGCTGCGCGCCGACGACACCCTCCCGCGCGTGGCGCACCTGCCCGCGCCCGCGCCGCCCGCGCCGCCCGCGCCCGCCGCGCCGCCCCTCGCGCACAACCGGTATGCCGCCAACTGACTACACAAATATGTAGGGAAAGGCTTCCAGTCTCACCAGACGCTGCGCGTCCGACAGCGTGGACAGCGGCATGGCTGCGACAGCTCTCCTGCCCACCGCAGCTGAGTGTCTTGGTTTAGGTTAAAGTGCTTGAAGAGTAATACGAACTCTGGCGGCAGCGCTACCACTCTAGCTTTTGCCAAACAAGACCGCTACTTTGTGCTAGCGACCGTTTCCGGGGGGGGCATTATTTAGGGTGCAAGTTACCCCCTATCATTTTATCCGTGTATATTATATAAGTCAAGCATAGTCCTTCCATAGTTCTAGGTAACCAATCCACTATAGCCACCCAAACCCATAGTCGAATATGTTTTGTTCCCATGTTCTGCAATAGTCCTTCACCAACCGATGGTTGTCCTTGGGTGCACTTGCATAGTGCATACAGGGATAATCTTCGGTTGGTGCCTCATCATTTAAAATTCTCTAAATGCCTTCTGCGAGTAGGTTTCGGCCCCTCGTACGCCTTCCAAAGGTCCGGGACCCCAGGGTCTCGAGATAAGTCAATAGCATTTTTTAAGTAATCCATTCTATATAATCTTAATATATATAAAAATTACGTGTCACGTTGTTTGTCCGCGATGGACTCCTAAACTACTGAACCGATTTTAAATTTGATTTGCACACCGTGTGCAATTTGATCCAACTTGACAGATAGGATAGCTTACATCTCAATTTATAGTCGCAATATTATTTTATTGCAAATTATTTGTCTATTATTTGACAGTCACAATTATCTGTTAGCTCCAAACGATTCTAACAGATGGCGATATCTGTTGACTGGATTGAGTAAGTATTCAATAGATGACGCTATGTTAAAAATACAAACGTTTCATATAAGCTACAATTTTATAGCATAACCACCACGTGTTGCTGAGGCTAAGATATAACCTAAATTTATTTTGTAATAAACGAAATACAGTGAAATTCAATTGTTCTTACTTTTCAATTTTTGGTGTTACCATAGCCGGCCACGTGTTACTTAGACTGAAGTATAAATTAAATGCTACCTGGGCGAAGCCGGGGCGGGTCGCTAGTATTATCATAAATTCGAAAGTAACTCTGCCTCGCCCTAACCACTTTCGATAAAATTTGGCAAGGAGATAGATTGCATCCTGGGGAAAGACATAGGCTACTTTTTGTCTCAAAAATAATTGTAGAAGGGGGTGATATAGAGGATGAAAATTTTTATGCGAAACTTAGTATTTCTTAAGTTAGGGATATGGAAATTTAAAAGTATGCTCCTAGTACGAAATTTAAAAAAATATCAGCGTTCAGGACTTGTATTAAAATCTCCAGGCTCACACGGTTTTAAATTATAATGGCAATTACACTTAAGTACTAAGACACAGGACAAGAGTTCCAAGAACTGAGAGATTTTCTTTTTTTTTGGTTTTGATGCAATACAAATAAGGAGTTGCTTTGTCTCTGGATTGGTACATCGCCATTACCTGCCGAGCCGACCGCGACTGCATAATTTTGCTAACAAAATTACTATTATTAAATAAATTAAATAAATTACTATAATATTATATATATATTATTATTATTAATTATTATTACTAAATTATTATTGCTATACTGGCATTAAGTCCAGACCCTAAGGTCTGGACTTAATGCCAGTATTTTGTAGGGAACGAAGCCTTTTATGATCACCACGGTGGGGACTATGAACGGCTTCGTTAAACGTCTTATTACACCCGTTATTCATCTTAAGGTATGTATTTATAATCGTAACGCCTGTAGATATGATAATTAAACCATTTACAGGCACTTTTGAATTGTCAAGGAGTCGGTTAGTCAGATGAAACATGAATCTATTCCCATTCCAAAGCGTAGTAGGTTCCTATGGAGAAGAACGGGCAAGAAACTCCGTGGAAACTCTTTTAAATCAAAATATTGAAGCAATAAACTCCATGTTCCAAATTCAAGAAGCTACAAACTGTGGTCAGCCTGACTAACGTAGTGTCATTTCTTTCTAGCCTAGAGGAGCGCAGCAAGCGGTCAGTGTTAGAGGGAGAGCACGCTATCGTGGAGGACAGTGACGTCATCCCGTCGGGCGCGCTGCGCGCCGAGCACCGCGCGGCCGCCGCGCCGCGGGAGAGTCGCAAGTTCTGTGACAATGGCGGAGTGTGAGTATACGTACATGCATTCAATTGTATAGGCTGTTCGAAAAGTATTTGATGAAAATGTAAACAAACCTTTTTCAGGTAAAATTTTGTACGTAATCATCAGTCACTAAAGGGATTTAGTAACACATTTTTCTGTATTTAGAAGGTTTCAACTTTATATCTCAGCACTTTCTCCAACAAATATTGTTTGAATCACTATTAAATTGTAATGAGAAATCATCGACGATAAATTGAGGTTATAAAACTAACCTCATTGTCTAATGAAAAACATCTTTAAGGTGATTTAAATTAGAATGTAGAGTTTAAGTGTTCCAATAATCAAATCAAAGCGCTTAATTAGTAACTGGCACTACAAATTGGCACCCACTGGTACTTTTTCTGATCCATTTGTTTACACTTTCATCAGATGCTTTTTGAACAGACTATGTCTTTATCGCATTTTTAGACAAACTGTTTTGTCTGTTGTTTATGAAACCACACCCACACTTCATACAAGCGAACTTATTTAATCACTTGTCCCACAGACTAATTAGTCTACTTGTCCGTACACGTTTTATCTGTGCGGGTAGTTACTGTCTCGGCTGAGCTAAGCGTTCAAGACACGAGAATACTGCTACTGTAGTAGTGTTCTTTAACTAAACACTATTTTGTTCCCGAAACATTTTTTTCTAGATCCAATAGCCTTAGGACAAGTTCAGATGCAACGTTGCCACATCTGACAGGTTTGGTGCACATTACAAGAAGGATTTAACTTCACTGCTCGGGAGTTTCGTCAATTTAAATGTGTTAACAACTTTTGTTGCCAGTCCAGCTTCAGGTTCAATGAAATATCAACAGTATCTTAAAAATAAACGACAATAATTTTGATAATACTAAAATTATACCTAACTGGCTGACCTGACAGACGTTGTCCTGTTTCCTAGAACTCGATCGCAGCGCCACCTACTGGGTCCAAATGTGAGTCCAAACCATCCAGGGACCCACACAAACACACACAAAATGTCCAGCCGTTTAGGATTTCAGTGACATGCAGACGAACATAAGAATTATATATCGACGATGAACTACCAATACCTTCTAACTACCTTTTTTCGATTCTTATGGTCTTATTCATAATAAAGCCATTCGCTTCATAAACCTATTTTAGCTATCGAACTGTTTTGTCCCTTTCTGTCAAACTTCATTTTAACTTGTCAGAAAGGGACAAAATAGTTCGATAGCTGAAATAGGTTTATGAAGCGAAAGGCTTTATTATGAATAAGACCATAAGAATCGAAAAAAGGTAGTTAAGTGGTATTGGTAGTTCATCGTCGATATACAAGGTCTATTTATTCATACACGAAATCTCTTAAGGGGTAATTGTATTCATCATAACAATCAACTTTTACTATGGGACCAAAACTGAAATCTGGAAAAAAAAATCAGCTGCTCCCTACATTTATGTTCGCAGTACTCGTTAAAATGTATGGAACAGCAGATTTTTGTTTTGCGATTTCACGTTTTGTCCTATAGTAATAGTTGTTCATAATAATGAGTACAATGACCCCTTCAGATATTTCGTGTATGAATAGATTACACCTTATATACAAAGACTAGCTTTTGCCCGCGGCTTCGCCCGCGTGGATGTCGGAAATTATCCTACGGGAACGTACTACTGGGATAAAAAGTATCCTACGTGTTAATCCAGGTTATAAACTATCTGTGTTCCAAATTCCATCCAAATCTGCTCAGTAGTTTTTGCGTGAAAGAGTCAAATACCTCCATCCTCACAGACTTTCACATTTATAATATGAGTAGGATATGAAACAGGCGCAGCACCCGACCGAACATATAGCACATTGAGCTAGCTTTCTCTGTCACTGAAGTACCTCATACATCCGAATAAAGTTGGATGTTGTTGTCATATGATCCCTGGTATCCTGTTGCTTAAATTTTTCCAAATAAAACACTTTCTACATGATCAAAGTTTATTGAAAATTAATAATTTAACAATACTTACAATAACAACCAATTGACTACAACGCTCAACACTTCCGTCCACTCGAGGACACACTCTTAGAGCCAGTTCACACGACCGAGCGGTAATGCTAACGAACGCAGATATTTCTGTATGTGAGTGGTGATCAATGCTCCTGCCTTCCTTATGTGAGAAGAGGCCTATATATGCAGTGGGAGAATAATTGGCTGGTATTTTTTATTGTTTTTTATTTACCCCACCATTGTGACTTTTTCAATTCATATTATGTAAGTACTTTCTAAGTTTATTTTGACATGACTGACATCGGTGAAGGAAAAACATCGTCAGGAAACCTGGACTTACAGTTAATATAAGTCTGAAATCGCCAGTCTGCCTTGAGCAAGCGTGGAGATCAATGCCTCTTTCCTTCTCTTCTTGTAAAGGCCTTAGCCGTGCAGTGGGACAACAATAGGCTGGTATTACACGTATGATTTGAGCACAGCTATTATCGAAACCATGTCATGATCAATATGAAAAGCCGCATTAATCATAGCGTTTCCATATAAATCGCGATATTTATGTTGACTAACATCGCGGGCGCAGTAACTCATTGTCTTTGGTATTCATATCAAACGAGGCGTCAGTGATAACGTTAGCGCTACCGATCGTGTGAACTAGCTTTTATTCTGACATTTCATATAACTCTGTATAAAATATACACCAGTATAGGGAGATTATTTAGCGACGACACTCGAGACAACCGTGTCGTTCTAACGCATGGCTGTCGTATAGCGCTGTCTCACTCTTACAGCATCTTCGATAAATAATCGACCTATTATAATGACTAAGCAAACTGTGCATAAGGCGACTTGCGGTATAAAGTAGGTAATGCAGCAGATTTGTATATAGTATATAGAAAAATACATAATAATATGACTCCATTACAATATTCAACATCACTTTAACTATTTCTGTAGTTGTGTAATTCGAAATACGGTTATACAATTTTTTTACAGTAGTTTCTCTCACGAAGCGACGCGCGCTTTACTTGTGGGAACCAAGTGTATAAACACGCTGTGAATGTGTGTGAGAAGACGAGTAGCGTCAGCACCAAACACACAGCGCGTGTGTGTCTTGACACACACACACACACACACTTCCGACTTCGCCATTGTCTCGGACGGTCCCGAGAGCTCCTGCGCTTACACACATTCGCAGCGTGTTTGTACACTTGGTAACCACAAGTAAAGCGCGCGTCGCTTCGTGAGATAATAATACTAAACACAGAGTTAACGGCACGCGAACTATACTAATGCGATAAAGTTCTTACTAGAAGTATATTAAAGACAATATTATATCAACAACTTACACGTTGGTATATATGTCGTGGCATTGATCATTTCATGAATTGTTTGGTCATTTCATGAACTGGTTGTTTCATCAAATGGCCAGCTAAAATTGACCATATCGTTTAAACGTCAACGTTTAATGTCAGTCAACGTTTGACCACATCATTAATGTCGGGTATCCATGGTTCCATTTCAAGAAATGATCAATTCTTTTGCTTCCAAGCAATATTATTAAGGCGTAGTCGCCGGAGCCCCGCCTGGCGGTGTTCCTACTTCTGAATGGTTTAAAAAAAAATAACCACGAAGGGAATGGCGGGGTCTTTGTTCGCTTGCTCACTAGACCCCGCTATCCCCTTCTAACCTAACCTGTCCGAGTCGGGGTGCCCAAGTCCCGAGCTCGCTTCGCTCGCTCTTGCATCCTTAGTTCTCCTAGTAACATTGCCGATTTACTATGTCAAGATGTGTTATTTAAGCGACATCAACGCCCCTATCGGTTGATAATCTAACTATTTTACGATAATTATGATCACTAATGTTTGGCCACATCATGAAGTGATCGTGCGTTTAACTATTCATATCGTCAAACGTTGAGTATTCAATGACCTGGCCAGACCACATCGTGATGTGACCAGCGGTCGATGTTCTATATCATGAAATACGACCATTTCATGAAATGGTCGAACACTTCACGAAATGATCAATTCTAAGATCTGGCCACGACATATATATTAAATAGCTTTTTCATTACATTGTGTGTCTCATGATTATATTTGATCGACGGTATTCTTTCTTTATAGTATTGCATTGTCCTGCATTTATTGCGTACATAATTGTTTCACGATAACGAACAAAACATCGGAATGTGACCCTTATCTCATTCCAATAAGAGTCACATCGCATTATTGTGAAAGACAACAACTTTACTGAGGTATGTTGGTCTAAAATTGCTAAAAAATTGGCTAGCTTTTAGGCGACTATACTATCTTATTAGAATCCGAACTTTCTATGATACAATTAACATGGAAATAAATAAAAAAACCTCAGTTCGGAAAGAAACGGTTGGCTACAAGTAGGGAAGATTCAGGAATGAGTGTCTCTACACACAGTGCGGCCGCCGGGTACCCGCTGTATGGGTAAGCTTGCACACGCACCGGGACTTTTCACCGGTCTTAGCCATATGCAGGGTCAAATAAAATAAAATGGCGAAACTTCATAAAACAAAAACTGGTTTAAAAACTCATCAACTTCAAGTAACTACGGGGTCAACGGACGCACAGAAACGTATTTTCACTCTTTCTTTCAGGTAGTGCTATTAGAAAATTAAATCTTGAATCGAGATGGGCAATTTGAGATCTCGTGTGGTAAGTCTGGTGTCGAGATTGGCCATTCGAGACCTCGTCGGGCAATCAGACGAGATCTCGTTTTCGAGATCGAGATTTCGCCTACTTTTTGAAATAATGCTTGTTTTCCATCTAAAATTCTTAAAATCAAATTAAAAGTACAGCTACTTAGGGTAATCGTGCTATATTTTGTAAATAAAAAAACATTAATCGAATGTCGACAAAAAAATTCCACGTTATTTAAGTATTCCTTAAATAACGTTGAATTGCTGAATCTTCTGCACTACGCATACATAACGCAAACAATTTGCCGCTCACTATAAATCCGTTCATTATTATATTGAAATGGCGTATCACCAAGATTAGTGTACCAAGTGGCGTGCGCTGTCTCGAGATCTCGATCGAGATAGTCTTGCCACGACATTGAATTACGAAAAAGGATCGATATTTCATTATACCATTACCCTTTGTGTAGCTACTTGACATAAGAGTTTATAAAGTCAGTTTTACTGTGTGAAGGTTCGCCAGCCAATTTAACTTTCCCCTATATTCGCCACGGGATAGCCGAAGCATGTGAAAAGAGGGTTTAAATTATCACTTATTCAGAACATTATAAAATAAAATGGGGCAAACCGAAGCTATTCGCGATGCCTCGCCGAGTACCACTTACGTAATAATAATATGACTGTATCCCCTCTGCTACTTGTGTATCTCTTGTACGTCCGCCATGACAGTTTCATACGCGTTCCCTTGTGTTCCGTCTATGATTTTTACGCGTACGTCTCGCTGGATCTGAAAATTATATCATTTTATGGTGAGTATCATAAGAAAGACATATATTTACATGGAAAGTGTAAGAAATGGTGGGTTATAAAAAAAAAAATTGCTGTTCCATACATTTTGACCGCGTAGGTACTGCACTGATGTATGAAACAGCAGTTTTTTTTATAACCGACGAAAAATTTCAACGCAGGGGATCCAGAATCATGTACTGAATCCATGGTAACAGTTTCGACGTCGATATCCTAGCCACCCTGTACAACATCACATCCGTATTCCGTGACCACACGCACGAGATCCTGGGTTCGAGGTCCAGCACCCTAATTACGTAACACACTATCTATCACAATCTGAATCATTTTGAAGCCTATTGCTAATGCATTGCTTCGTATGTTCGAAAAATTTGTCTGCTCAACAACGTAAATAACGCAATGAATGTTGTTGAACTGTCAAAATGAAACCCATTCCTACTGTTAGTGTGTTACGTAATTACCCCGCTGGTCAGGCAAAGGATTATAATATTTATTCTCATGAAAATTCTCAGCCCGGAGTCTGGATTGGTGCCCGGTCGATGGCAAAAGGATCGCCCCCTATTTATTTCACATGACAGACTGCCGGACATGTGGCGCTACTTCACACCACTGCTTATCATTTCGGGGAAGTCTGGCGAGATGATATTCTATAATCTAAACATTTTATAAATTAAAGTTGCTTTTAATGTCCGTCTGTATGACCACGGTGTTCTTTTAAACTACGCAATTTATTTCACCAATGTTAGAGAATTTATCCCGGAAGGTTTATGTGTATAAAACATAAATATTAAACTTATTTTTTTAATACGTTGCCCCACTAGGAATTTCTCCTGTATTCTGGGTGCTTTTACAAACATTTAAACTCACATACACAAACAGCCAGACCCGGAACAACTACTTGTAGGACATACAAATATTTGTTCCGTGCGGGAATCGAACCCGCGACACGCAGCGCAGCAGTCAATCGCTTAACCACTGCGCCAACCGTGCCGTCAACTTAGTGATAGCAGAGAAATTGCACCGCGCAGCAGATAGCACCCGTGCGAAGCGAGGCCGCCTCACTAGTGCTACACAACGCTACAAGCCGTGTGCCCGATGGGGTATCCCATCGTCAAAAATGACTAACTTCCATACAGACTTTCATCCCCTATGTTTCATACCGATTTTTTTAAAGTCATTCCTTTGTGCTCACTGTTGTTATAAAAAGAACTGCGGACATGTCATGCTGCCCCAACGGTGCAGACTGTGCCTTGGGTGTCAGTGAATGAATGAATGAAAGAATGAATGAATGAATGAATGAATTTAAGTTGTTTATATGTAAGATGTGTTCGTACCTCAGCTCTGTACTTGATGTGCTCGGGCCACACGCACTGGTCGAAGTAGCCCGCGATGTCGGGCGGGTCATAGAGTCGGTACGAGCGACGGACCACGCACTCGCCGTACTCTAGCACGAAGTAGTACCTGCAACATTAACATTATTGTTCTGAATCTACAAGAATAAAATCTTATATGTAAACTAGCTTTTGCCCGCGACTTCACCCGCCTGGATGTCGGCTATTATCCCACAGGAACGAACTACCGGGATAAAAAGTAACATGTCACAAACCAGGAGACGGTCAAAAATAAATCTGCATATTTGTTCTCCCGTTAAAGCGTGAAAAAGTAATTGACAGACAGAGTTACTTCCGCATTAAAAATATTAGTGGATGAAATATTGATCAAGAAAATAGAGAAACTAAACAATACACAGCGCGACATGGAAGTACGTTTTTCGATTGACATTTATTTTATAATCATTCGACTGGCTCGTGGGTCTAGTGGTCGCCACCGCTGCTGCAGAGCATTAGCTCCTGCACCCTAATTACGTAACGCACTATCTATCACAATCTGAATCATTTTGAAGCCTATTGCTAATGCATTGCTTCATATATTCGAAAAATTTGTCTGCGCAACAACGTAAATAACGCAATTAATGTTGTTGAACTGTCAAAACGAAACCCATTCCTACTGTTAGTGTGTTACGTAATTACCCCGCTGGGTTCGTTTCCTGGGTGGGGCAGTGTTATTGGGAATTTCTCAGTAGCAGCCCGGAGTCTCGATTTGTGCCCGGTTGATGGCAATAGGCTCGCCCCCTATTACATGGGACTTAAAAAACATAACTCGCGAAGTGTGCGTGTACCAAAGGTACAACCCTGCCCAACCCTTCGAGGAAACAAGGCGTAATGTTATGTTATTTCTAATCATCATAATAAACATTGCTTATCGTTAGTATTGGCGACTGCTTATCATTTCATTTATTATTCATTTATAACTGTTATCAAAGCGCTACGTTACTTGGCAAGACTGAAAATAATATAATACTAATTCAGTTACTCGGTCAGTGAGACTCGCACATTATTATTGCGCTAAGCCGCGATATGATTTCATTAAAAATATCGAATTTCCTGCACAGATACCAACAATTGTAAAGAAGAATAAGAATCATTTATTTTGCAAGAATATGTGTACAGTTAAAACAGAAAAGGTATGCGCTTCGGTAACCTTCGTTTAACCCGAATAAGTACGCACGTCGCGACACAGAGTAACCCCCCACAGAAGCAAAGCTTCTAAGTTTTGTACTGCCGCGCTTTGTAGTAGTGCCCCTGTCGCAGCGCGTTTGTATGAAGCTTCGTCTCTGTTGTTACCTACTCTGGTCGCACCTCAGCTTATATCTGTCACTCAAAAGCTTAGTTTTTTGGAACTGCATAGAGTTGTTTATCTCTAATTTTGTAACCATGGTTACGGGTTACAAAACAGGTAATTACTTTCATGTTTGTAACAGCTCTAAGTATATTGATTAAAAAATTGTGCGTTCGTATTTCCGAAGATGGTCGAAGCGCATATTATTTCTGGGACATCTGTTAAGAAAAAGAATGCAACGCAGACTCACCTCAAATCACACATATCCATAATCGGCTTATAATTCAACACTGTAAAACCTTCTGCTATCAGAAACCTCTTTCCCCGCACTTTGACCTTCTGTGCCCCGTCTTCTGTGCATGTCTCATGCGCCATGTCCTGCCCCTTAAGGGTCATGCACATGTCCGCGTGCATACCGGCCATGTCCAGAGCGCTCAGGATGTCGTAGTTGTTGTGGTCGAGCCCGTCGCACTTGACGTGCTTGGGACTGTCATCGGGGAAGAAGTACTTGTCTTGGTGAAACACGTGCACGGGGGTGACAGTTTCCTTTAACCGGTTGGCGAGGGAGGTTTTGCCGCCGCAGGTTACGCCTGATATGCCTGGAAGGACAAAAACGTTTTAGTTAGAGAATAAGGAAAGTTATATGTTTATACAAAATATTGTTAAACATTCTATGAGATTAACGATGTAGTTTCTTGTCCATTCTTCTCCACACGAAACTGGCTTATGGAAGGCGCAACTAGAATCAATTCTATTTTATTGTAAATTTTGACATTCAAAAGTGCCTTTTTTGTGCCTAATTGAAATAAATGGTCTGACTTTCGACTACATCCTAATGTAGCTTACTGTCTTTGAGTTCCACCAGAGAAGTATGGTGTCAACACGGTACAGAACATGTCCAAACGACAAACAGAAAACAAACCTGACACAAATGACAAACAAACAGGTAAATACATTTGTACAGCCAGGGCATTCGACCGTTGAGACACACTACCTCAATTTGCCGAGTTAAAGCCATTTCACATGACTAAAAATAACTTCACAATTTGTACCTGCTCAATGCAGCTTGATTTTAAAACGGGTGAAGTGATCAGGCTTACATACCTATTATAATCCAGTCGCTTGTATTCGGCACCATGACTGCAGTAACAAAAGTTGCTTTGATCGAGCGAAGCGGACAGAGGAGAGAGCGAAGCGAGCGGCGAGCAGTCAGAGATGTGGGAACAAGTGGTAGAGGGTGAAAGACATCAGGCCACCGATGAAGAGCAGGCCAAATGCACCGCAGCCCAAAAGACACCACTGTGGATCCGGGATTACGCTGTGTATCTGCGAATCTGAAAGATCAAACATATAATATGTAAATCTTTAGACGACCTGCAATTACGGCTAAATCACAGTGTGACTCCCATGGGGAAAGGCGAGAGTTTATGTAGAGATGTACGTTCCTTGCAATTTAAACAGCTTAATAAGCAGCCGTAATCAAGCCAAACTTTCGTCGCATATTTTATTTACGTAGATGTCGCTGACCAAAGTATTTAAAACTAAGTAATTGGTTCATTCACTTATCCAGTGAAGAGATTTTCACAGAAATTCAGATAATTTCTTTAGGAAGTTTTTTATTAAATTTCATCTATATGTAGGTCGATAAATAAACGTAAATAAAATCGTACATCGTTGATTTAACACGTACTAAACGCAAAAAAAAAGAACAATAAGCTCACCTTCGTCTATAAAAGGGTAAGAGTTGACCCAGAAGGACAGCAGAACAAACACCGCACTGGTTGACACCAGGAGCAGTCGACCAATCAGTGCATCAGGTATGTCCATATATACGCATCACTTCAAATTCAAACTTATTTTATAACAAATTAAGCATAGATTTGTATGTAGTTTCTTTCTAGCTTATTGTTTAAGTGGTAGAGCTAAGATTTAACTGCAGAAGAGTTCCTTCTCGAAGTCTTCGAATGTTTCTCCTTCCGGGAATAGGATGGACTTGTGGTCGTCTTGTTTGATTTCAATTGTATCGGCGAGTGGCTTGCGCTTGACCGCGCGCTCCACGATCTGTCAACAAATGATAAATTATATTTATTATTTTATAAATTATTATTATTTTTTATTATTATTATTATTATTTATTTATTTTTTTATATTTAACACAAGCAATTCCTTGCTTAAAAGGTGATCTCCAACATTAGTGGGTCTAAATGCCTTTTGTAATTGAAATAAACAATTTTTTTTTTTTTTTGTAAGTTAGTTAAACATGTCTTGATGGCTGAGAGATACTTCCGCGTTTCATCCACCAACTAGGTTGTCGGTGCAAATCCGTGCAAGTACCAATTTGAATTTTTCAATAAATTTCTGTGTTTAGCTTGGCCATTTCTGACATTGGTGAAGGAAAAACACCGTGAGGAAAACTGGACTTAAGTCTGTAATCACCAACCCGTGTTGAGGTAGCGTGGGAACGATAACGCTCATACCTTCTATGTAAGAGAAATAATGGGCTTTTATTATAATTATTAGGTTAGTGTAAAAGTATTGTTTAACACTTTTAATCGTCGAGTGGCTTGATGAGGTCTGGTCCGTGTTTCCTACCCGACTACTTCCGGAAAGAAACACCGAAACTAACTCAAGAGGTGTTTTGTGAGGTCCAGACAATCTGTTGTAATGAGTAATCAGATCATAACCCTTGCACGGGTTAATGTTAATGTCCGAGGTGATCTCCTGTACCCAACAGATAGTATTCATTTTAATTAAGTTTGCAATAAAAAATAGTCGTATTCAGTTTAATATCTATGCAGAAATGCGTAACTAAAGAAGGTAGAACCGCTAACTATATTTTTATTACTATTAGATCGGAGATGCTCTACAATTTGATGCACTTGGGAGATTTTAATGACTGTATTTATTTTGTTGTTTATTATCAAGATTGAGAACGAACTGTTATGATATTTTAAGTTCCAAACGTCGCATACACAACCGCCACTAGTTCAGTAGTTGATTTTATAATCACTGTGTCCCATAATTGAACCTCCTGTTATTTCTGTAGCAAATGGACACACACACCTCCCATATGTGTCTGACACACACACACACACACGTACCCTCACTCACCCTCGCACACACAAACACACACACACACACACATATATATATTGTGCTATCTTATCAGTAAAGTAGTGATGCATTACTTGAGAGAACAATGCTAAACTATTGTTTGTTACTCTAATATTATAGTAATGAGTGACTCAACAATTACCGTTATTCAAAGTATAATAAGGATATATAAAACTACCTAGATGTAGGCTTTATAATGAAAACAATCTTGGGAGGAATTAGTAAATTGATTATGTCAATATAAGAATAGAAAAATAGTACGTACATGTGTAGTACGGATGTAAGTAATCTAGAATCATTTCCTGTAAGAATTGTTGTGGGAGGCCCATATCCAAGTGGCTACATAATAGGTCTTTACCTATGAAATTGCCGTTTTGTATGAAAAAATTTAAACGAATTTTTTTCATGAATTTTTTATTTGTATTAATCGAAGTAATCACCCATGCAATCAATGCATCTTTGCCATCGCAGTGGCAGTTTATTGATGCCCTTCTTAAAGAAATCAGCTGGACGGGAGGCAACAAATTCTTCAAAGGCATTTTGTACTGCCTCTCGGGTATTAAATTTTTTTCCCGCCAAGAAGTTATCCAAATTCTGGAAAAAGTAGTAGTCTGTAGGCGCAAGGTCTGGTGAGTAGGGCGGATGACGGAGAGCTTCCAACCCCAGTTCTTGCAACTTGGAGACCGTCTGCTGTGCAGTATGAGGTCGCGCGTTGTCGTGCAGGAGCAGCGGAGACGAGCGATTGACCAATGCTGGTTGGAGATGCGCCAGCTTCTCCATCATTGTGTTCAGTTCTTCACAGTACACATCTGCAGTAATGCTCACCCCGTTTGGTAAGAAGCTGTGATGAATCACACCGGCGCTAGACCACCAAACAGTGACCATCACTTTTCTAGGGGTAAGTTTTCGTTTAGGGCATTGTTTAGGTGCTGAACCAGGATCCAACCAACTTGCTGAGCGCTTACGGTTGTCAAACAGAATCCATTTTTCATCGCAGGTAACAATGCGGTTCAAAATTCCTTCATTTGTGTGTCTGTTGAGCAGTGCAAGGCACGTCTCGACGCGTACTTCGCGCTGCCGATCATTGAGTTCGTGGGGCACCCATTTGTCAAGCTTTTTTACCTTGCCAATTTGACGCAAATGGACCAATATTGTTTTGACGCTAACGTCGAAAGCTGCTGCTAATTCAGCCGTAGATTGTGTATCATCAGCTTCCACAATCGCCTTTAATTCGTCATTGTCGACCAAAGTCTTCGGACGACCGCGAGGTTCATTTTTCAGGTCGAAATTTCCAGAACGGAAGCGAGCAAACCAATAACAGGTGGTGCGTTGGTTTGTAGAGTTAGCTCCGTAAACGTCGTTGATGTTGCGTGCCGCTTGTGCCGCGTTGCTGCCACGACGGTACTCATATTCCATAATTACTCGAATTTTTAACGTATCCATGATGACGAAAAATATTGAAATGCGATGAAAATGTAACACTAATCAATAAAGAAATGACTACTTTTAGAAAAAAAAATCCATGTTTTTAAAATAAAATTAATTTGAAATTAGAATTCATAGCCAAACAAAAATTATTTTGATTTGAAATGGCCAGTACTGCAGAACGGCAATTTCATAGGTAAAGACCTAATATTTATGTGTAATATGATTCTGAACATCAATATGTACTTGAAAACATTCAATAAACCACAATAACACTTAGTGTTAACTGTCACAACATCAAATACTTCATAACAAAAGAATCATAACATTATTTGAACTTTTAAATTTACTCAGAGTTAGACAAGAAATGAATATACATACATAAACTCACGCCTTCTTCCCATCGGGGTAGACAGAAACTACAGAACACCACCCGCTACGATACTTACATACTCCTTTTGCTTCATTTACATTCATAAATCTGGTCTTACACGCCGGTTGCGAGTACTACGCACCTGACCTTGCTGAAGAACATCACCAATTAGGTCACGATAAGAACTGAATATAATTTGCAACTAAATTGGCTAGCTATTGTTGGTATGGATGTATGCAATCACTCGTGTTTCAGAGCTATAGGTATACTAGAAGAACTATTACTACATTAATCAATATAAATAAATATTAAAATTTACTTAATTAATGTTAATAACTATCAACACTTTCACAGACACTGAAATGAAGTTGACATTCTGAAAATGACACAAAATAATTCAAACAAAATAATAGTACGCCTATAGCCAGACTGCAGTAAAAAACAAGTCATGGTACCTGTAATATGGCACTAGAAAAAAAATTGTGAGTGCAATACGACACTGGATCACATGGTTTCTTAGTAATGTATGCAAATTTACATGGATATAAGCGGTTTGTCTGTTTTGACTTGGTAAGATTAACCACCTGTGGGCGTAGCGTCATATCAAACACGAAAAAAAATACGCTTCTGGCCGTGACGTCAGTGAAAATGTTAATATCTAAAAATTTATAATTTTTTCCTGATTTTAATTTTACTTAAAAAAAGTATTTTTACTTTTTGCTGTGCCTTTCAGGGTTTGTAATTGTACCTTAGCTTTAATGGGGACGCACCAGGATAGCCTGCAATTTTTTTTTTTTAATTTTTAGCAATTTGCAGGTCAGTGTCAGGTTGTATGTTCAATAAAATATGATTTGCGACCGTAACAAGTATGTTTTTACAGAATTATAATAATTAAAATCATCAATACAACCCTCTAAGTTCATTTGAATGACTATTTCATGAGTTGTCAATCGATAGGGTTATATGAACATAGAGGTATGTATTGATGATTTTAATGATTATAATTCTGTAAATACATACTTGTTATGGTCGCATACTTGTTTTGGTGCTTCCCCCTTAAGCCATTCTAAGATCTAACACAAATAAAGATAAGTATGAATAAAATATTTTGAAGTAAATACTATAATGAAGTACTACAGTACTTGGTTATTGTACCTTGTCAGCCACACTGCTGTGTGCCACGGGTTTGCTGAGCTTCAGCAACTTGTTGACGTTCTCCTCAGTTATCTGCTCCTTCGACTTCACCGGTGCCTTCGGTTTCTTACTCTTACTCTTGAACAGATTCCTATGATCTACACACAACACTATTTTCGTTAGTAAATCGCACGAGGAATAATAATAAATTGATCGAGTACGCAATGTGTCGCTTATGTTATGTAAGAAAGGACCGTTGGTAATAAAATGGACAATAAAACCAGCGAGTCTAATCGTTGTAATAGGTGCAATAAAGTCGCGACAGACGACGAGTGCCGCGGCTGTGCGACGTAATAACGATATGTATATCAATAGTAAGTCGGTGAAGTTTGGACGAACCTTGACCCGCGTGTCGTGGCCGAGTTCTTCGAGATCCACGCTTCGCCTCGCCACTGCCTGCGAAACAACAACAACATTTAAAAAATACACCCGAAAAGTTAAAAACTTACTGATGAAATGCTAAAGTTTGTGCTCTGTACCTTCTTGGTCGACGAGTTCCAGAGCCTGTCGCACTAATGCTGAAGACATTTTAATGCAATAATGCGTAGAGAAAACATTTATGTGTAGTTAAACACGGAAATACAATTATAACCTCTAAACATGAAACGTGAAACGTCAATTGTCAACCAGTGTCAATTGTCAACTTATCCATCAACCAAGTCAGAATCGATGAATTGTCAATGTCAAATATTGCAAACACGTTTCGTTTCTGCAAGTAGAATCGAAGACATGTGACAACCAACCCGCACTGAGCCCGCGTGGTCGATTACGGTCCACTCACTCTCTAACAACAAGTTAATCTTTTTTTTTTTTGGGAATTTAGCTGGTGCCGCGGTGGTAAATATCAATACCTCGTTGTATTAACAAGTCAGCAGAGACGCAACGAAGTTGACTGCCCAGCGGAGTAATTGTGTAACACATTAACAATAGCGATGGCTTTCATTTCACAGTTCAACAACACTTATTGCGTTATTTACATTGTTGAGCCGACAAATTTTTCCAACATATGAAGCAATGGATTAGCAATATGCTTCAAAATCATTCAGATTGTGAATGATAGTGTGTGACGTAATGGGGAAGCTCGGGCAAAGCTAATTGTAGATGGCGTGATATTAGCTAGGTCCCTACGCACAGTATTGCTTTTGCTTCAAAAAACGGACATCCCCATTTTATTAGCTTATCCGATAAAACAGGTCATTTTAAAAGCAAGACTAGAACACCCGAGTGACAATTTTGCCCCAATCTGGAGATATAATTTTTTTCATTTTTTTTCTATGGTTTCCATAAAAACCATAGAAATCGCAATAACTTTAGATCCAATCGGTTTTTGTTATATCTTTGATTGCAATTACTTGATGCTTTATATTAAGTAAATTATCAAGCAAACTCTAAATTTTTATCGTTAACCGGAAGTGAGTAACATCAAATTTTACATATTATCGATTTTATTTTTTTATGGGCTTATTTCATGGAATCTGGATTCAATATCAAGACAAGCTTTTGCTTTAGTACTAAGAAGTACCTATTTAAAATATCATATCCATATCTTATGGTATCTAGAATTTACAGGATTCTGAAATTTTGGCGCTAGGGTTGACACAAGTCGTATTTAAAAAAATGTTTTATTATTGAAAAAAAAAACAACATGATAATGGGGCCCTGTTCCCGATACCTATGGGCTACTATTTTTTAATATTTTTAAATTGTTTATATGTATTTATTTTTAAGAAATGTTTAAAATGTAAAATAATATGTTTAAAAATAAATAAAGGGCATAATAACATGGTTATCTGAAAGATGTTACAATATCATTGATTTTCACATTGTTAATGATAAATCCAACAATTTTTATATTATTTTATAAATAATTAAAAACAAATTAAATTAAAATGAATAAACAGAATTATAATGCTAGTAATCCTACTAGTTTTATAAATGGACAATTTTTTTGCCTTTTAGATATTTGTTTGGATATTTATTAGTTTACTAATGGTGCCGATTCTCTTGTCACAAAATTCTCTAAACTAGACTAAAAATCACAAAAATTTTGTTTATTCCTGTCAAACGACGATTTCCCATTCTGAAGTAGACTAAAGTGACACAACTTAACTATAAGTTTGACATCACTAAGATGGCACTGAGTTAGTAATTTAGTGAAAGTGGCAATTTTGCTATTCTGAATTTGACATTTTTCACCTATAATTTTGGTTACCTAACTATATCTGACTATTTTAAATCGCGAATAAAAGGTGTGGAATAAAATTAGTTGTCATGAACTAAAATTCACCACAACACCTCGACTTCAGCACGCGTAGCATGACCATTATAGAAACGGGTTTTGTCGACGGAAGAATAGACAAAAATGACGATCCGTGAAGACAGTACGACGGCAGCAAAGTAGAAAGAGTCAACTGCACTTTTTACGAAATTCAGTAGTTTATTCACGTTTTTCTTTTATTTTGCTTATATCTCGAAAATGGTGTGTCCGATCGCAAAAATAATGAAAATTTCGACCCCCTTTATGAAACCATTAAACCCCTAAATCTAAACATGTAGGTAATACTTTTTCACATTTTCCATACAAAAAGTGAAAAATTCCATTTTTCCATTCCATTTTTATACTTTGCGGCCGTCGAGTAAAAAGTTTTCTACTGTCTTTAGCATGGTGATTACAAAATCAAATTGTCTTCACTACCTTAGACAATTGGCAGTTGTCAGTGTGATTTCAATATCTCGAAAATAGTGTGTCCTATCGCAAAACTGATGAAAATTTCGAACCCCTCTACGAAACAAATACACCCCTAAAACTTTACATGTAGGTTATTATTTTTCATATTTTCCATACAAAAAGTGGAAAATTCCATATAAAACACGTCGAGGCTGCCCCAATGCGCGCCTCCGGCATTAAAAAAAAATCACGGGCTAGGGCAAACAAGTACCACGTGGAGTCGCGATTGTCAAATTAAATTTTAATTGCGTCAAAATTATTTTTAAATTTAGAGATATTTTCGTAGGTCTAATACAGTGGTTCTTAACCTGTGGTCCGCGGACCACCGGTGGTCCCTGGAAGCACCCCAAGTGGTCCGCGAACCCATCCAAACGATATTAACTAGTGACAATGAGTCGACAAAACGACGCGCGTCGCGAGTTCAGAACCTAGGCGGGGCGAGTGGGCGCCATAAAAATAAAAATAATTGCTGGCTTTGAACAACGGTTACTCTTTTAAAAATAAGGGGCTTTTACTATGTTCCAAATTACAGTGTTGATAATGGGAGGACAGTGTAGGCCTTTATTCATTTACGCTTTTTTTTAAAGCTATGCAATAGCTTAATAATGTTGGCTTTAAACAATTTTACGCGTGTTTTATTTATAGATAGAACAACCCTTTATTCATTTAAATTTACTGTAGTACCTTCAAACAGTTGGTGGTCCATGGCAAGACAGAAATTTTGTCAAATGGGCCCTCATTACTAAAAGGTTAAGAACCACTGGTCTAATAGATTTAGGTGGTGGAAAGTAGCTCGAAATAGTTCGTGTAAGGTGTGCTTCACCCTGTTCATCTCTGAACTTGGCTTGACATGCAATAAAGCATGAAAAAACATTAGTATAAATAATTACTTTACTTTAGTTGTATGTTTAGTTCGATGTAAAAATAATAAAAATATATAGGAACATTATTTGTAAAATTTATGAGAGTGGGTGGTAATATGTATGCGTAGATAAGTTTTATTCTATGTTAAATTAAATCCAACATAAAATTTAAACCTATAAACAAAAATTATTATTTTTTGTGAAGTGGTGAGTTGATGACCCTAAAATCAAAATTATCAGAAAAAACTTTAGAAGTGAATTACTCCTAGATACCGCGAGATATGGATGTGTTTTTTTTTTTAGTGATTGGTTGGGATCTGAGTATGATTTACAATAAATATTGAATCCAACTAAGCAAAGATACAACCATGAAAAATCAAAATCTAAAAACACAAAAAAAGCATATTTCTTTACATCTGTACTAGTTAGTACTCTTTTGTATTTTTTTTTAAATAGCTTTTATATTGTTTTATGACACATAATAAAGAAAAGGGTAAAATAATGCGTAATGTTTTTGTAATTAATTAATTTAGAAAAGTTTAAAAATAACTTAAACATTTTTTTACTCGTGTTTGGTGTAAAATTGGCACACGGGTATTTTACTCTTACTCTTAAAATAACCTGCTCTATCGGATAAGTTGATAAAAAGAGGATGTCCGTTTTTCGAGGCAAAAACAACACTGTGCTACGGCCTACAATCAATTAGACATTTCGCACATACGTTCCATTTCGTTTTAATTCTTGAGTTTGGTTTTATTTCATTGTTTTTGATGATTTCAATATTTCAAATGAAAGTCTTTTTTTTTTTTTTTTTTTCACGTATCCGATATGGAAAGTGTCAAAATTGAAACCTTAAAAATATTTCCTCGTAATCACTTTCTTCAAAATGATTCCGACTGAACCTCGAACTCTGATTAATTTAAAAAATCTCTATGAATAGCTTTAAACCATAATCTTCTAACTTTAGGATCATTCGGGAAAAGGTGGACTCCAATTTCGGAGTACTTAGGAACACAACAACGCGTAATTTTTGCAAAAATAAAATAAAACCCCCTCACGCCTTATATTAATAGCTTGTGTTGGGAACTAGCTACGACAGCGCCATTTTGACAGATGCCTTCCCCATTACGGTGCCGGTTGCCTCCGATGGACGGACTTACGTTTAAATATCGTCACTTTGAGAAGATATCCGTAAATTTTTTAACCATAGTTAAAACGCAGTCAAGCTTAGTAAAACTTATAATATTTTATTTAAATCTCACAGGTTCTGCATGCTATACCGTGCTATCAACGGCGACAGCGAGTCGAGTGCGAGCGTGGAGCGGCGTGAGGACCCCGGCCCGCAGCCGCACGGTGCGGCCACGCAACATTCGGCGCAACACAGATATGAGGTGAGCAGCATTAACAGAACTCCTCTGACTTTTCAAACATTGTAATAAAAAATAAGAAAAAACATAAGATAATCAAAGACGAATGCATCATGGTCAATGGCCCAGCGTGATTGTATGGTGTCCTGACGCTACCTGTATTTACAACCGTTCGATTAGATATCGAATTCGATTGTTATGGTTCGTTTAGCGGGAACGCTACAAAATGGTAACTTTTAGAATATATAGGCATAAATTGTTTGAGTGGTAAATAAATTATTTATTAGGTATTTCGTAACATATTAAGTGCTACTATTAAATATACAAAAAAGCAAACCAGCGGTAATATTATAAAATAATATAATACATATTATGTTTTTTTTTTCGAATAATTTTTGTAAACACTGTAACGAAGGAGTCCTCAAACGAATCTTATCAATCGAATCTGATACGGAATCGAACGGTTTTGAATAGCTGTTCGTATTCGATCTCCAGACAAAGTTATAATGGGATTTTTCAGTAGCCTCGAACCTGTTTTCAATTCGCCCTCTGGTGTCGTCGGTACTGTAACCCTACGTGTTCACTTCAGGGCCCCCCAACACCTTGTCCCGCGCGCGTGGAGTACGCGACGCCGGTGTTCGCGCGCAACTACCAAGGAGTGTGGCGCTACGTGGTGCAGATACCCTACGAGGGCTACTTCACACAGACCGTCGAGGTTACCAGGTAGGTTACGGGAGTTAGAGCACTACAAGGATATTTTGGCGCGTGCATGACATTGACAGGGGGGCGTTGTTGGTAAACATATTTTTGTAGAATCGTGTCACAGAAATTGTTTTGACAAAACAAGATGGCGACGTTAGTTCCAATGTTATCCACGCGCTAAAATAACCTTGTATAGTTGTAATCAGATACCACAGACTACATAGAGATCAGATACTATCGAGGAGTCGATGAATCTTACTACACCAGATTGATTATCATGCACTGATATTCATATTCATTGGTAACTACAGTTGGGGTACAGGGAGCAGCTGCGGAAGTGTTGATATTATGTATTTATTAGTCAGATGTCACTGTCCCACTGCTTGCAAAGGGTATATATATTCTGTGTGGCAAAGACGTCCCCCAAATTCCTCCAGGCCACATATTTATTCATTAATATTCCCACTAAAAAGCATGTGTTGTCGCGCGCCGCAGGTGCCTGCAGTCGCGCTGCCACTACCTGGACGGCGGCTGCCTGAGCTCGCCGCGCTGGGTGTCGCTGCTGGTGGCCGAGCTGCACTACCCTCCGCGGCAGAACAAACACGTGCAGGTACATGCACACAGCATCACGCCTAACGAGCCGCAGGGATAGGCACGGGGCGTGTTCAACCACATTTCACCATTTCCAAATTTCACCAACATTTTCATCACTTACACTCACACACCCACACACTCCACACGAACACTCCTTCCTATAAGTAAAATGGAAATTATTGTCTGGTTTTAGTTTACGGGAAACCATGATTATGAACTTCGGGCGGAGACCTGGTGGCCTGAAATACAGGCTTTGGCTTAGCTTAGGCACCAGTTTCCCACAATATTTTTCTTTAAGCCCTGACTGGACAATATTGTTGTTTTGCTATTTTTTATAAGGATATGGTGGTGGGAACATAAATAATATTATTATTATTATCCTTTATTTCATATATATATATATATACATATAAATTATATTTTTAAATATTAGAATATAAAAAATATAAAAACATTTAAAAATATAAAAAGTAGTGGCCCACCGGTATCGGGAACAGTGTCCAAGCTACCGGCGGTAAGGACTCCAGAGAGAGAGAAACCTCCTAACAAAGCGGGCCGTGTCCAGAAGTACCGCCTTCTGAATCAAGCCCTTGATCCAGCTGCCCAACGAGAGCCTCCTCAGGTGTTGGTCGAGGCTCTTGGCTACTATTAACTACTAACTACTACTACTAACTATCGGTACAATGATCGCTGAGTCCACATCCCACATGTCGACAACCTCGCGAGCCAAGTCAAGATATTTGATTTGTTTATCTTTCTCGGCTTTCACGAGGTTCCCGTCATGTGGGACCGTTATGTCAACAATCATTGCACGCCGCTCTAATCCACCACCACTATATCAGGCTTATTGGCAACAATAGTACTGTCAGTGATGATGGATCGATCCCAGTACAATGTGATATTTCCATTTTCGAGAACTGGGTCGGGCACATACCTGTAGTACGGCACTTTCGATTCTACAAGGCTGTATTTGAGAGCAAGTTGCTGATGGATAATCCTGGCTACAAGGTTGTGTCTATGCAAGTATTCTTCGTTAGCTAGACTAGAACATCCGGAGATAATGTGTATGATTGATTCACCCGGACGGTGGCATGCCCGACAAATGTCAACCGTGCTGTCTTTCACAATAAATCTCCGGTAGTTGTTTGTCATCATAACTTCGTCCACAATTGCACAGACAAAACCTTCGGTTTCTCCAAAGAGGTCACCGAAACGCAGCCAGGCTACGGACGCTAGTTGATCTATATCGGGTTCATGTAGGGCCCGAAAAAAGCGTCCGTAAAGCTCCTTACTCTGCCATACTTTCATGCGATCTTTAGTGTCAAGCACTACTGGCTTGCGCCAGTTCTCTTTAGCCAAGGAGAGCGGGGTGAGGCCTTTGTCCACTTTGACCACATCTCGATGCATCGCCACGTCGGCCTCTAAGAAATATTCCCTGACACTGCATATCTCGCGATTGTGGAGCGTCTTAGCATTTAAAAAGCCTCGACCTCCACATTTTCGCGGGATATACAGCCTCATTACCGATGATCGTGGGTGATGCATTCGATTTGTAGTCAGCAGTGTACGGACCTTCCTATCCAGGGCGTCGAGTTCGGTCTAAGTCCATTTGAGTATGCCAAAAGAGTACATCAAAACCGGCATGACCCAACCGTTAAAGGCGCGTACCTTGTTTCCGCCTGATAGAAGACTATTAAATAGTTTTTTCAGGCGGCCAAAGAAGCGTTCCTTTAACGATTGCTTCATGTCAGTACCATTGATGCCCAACGCTTCCGACATACCCAAATACTTATAGGTTTCAGATGCGGAGAGGGTTCTAAGGTTTATGGAATCCGAGAGTTGGGTTCCGACGGATTCGACAATCTCCCCTCGCTTTACATGCATGACCGCACATTCGTCCACACCAAATTTCATTCTGATGGCACTACTGAACATTTCAGTTACTTTCAGTAGCTCCATCAGTTGCAAATTGTCGGGGGCAAAGAGTTTTAGGTCATCCATGTAAAGGAGGTGAGATATAACCTGACCACCTCTCCTCAGCCGATAGCCTAGACCTGAATCTTCCAGCAGTGTGCTTAGAGGATTCAAGGCTAAGCAGAACCAAAGCAGACTCAAACTATCACCCTGAAATATGCCTCCCTCGATCCTTATCGGTTCGCTATTCCTCTCGGCATTTCGACATCCTGGATAGTGAAGGACCGTTCTCCATTGCCCCATACATGACATCAGGAAGGTGCGCAGAGTTGCATCTACTTTATACAACTCCAGCACCCTCATAAGCCATGTATGTGGCACCGAGTCATAGGCCTTCTTGTAATCTATCCAACATGTCGACAGATCCTTTCGGGAACGACGAATTTGTTGGCTAATGGCCATATCAATGAGGAGTAGCTCATTGGTACCACGGGACCCGTTCCTACATACATTTTGAGAAGGAGACATGATAGAGTTGGTGTCTATATGTTTGTTAATTTTAGCTCTCAAAATGGATGTAAGAACTTTATAGATCGTCGGTAAACACGTGATCGGTCTATAATTTTTGGGTTCCGCAGTGCTACCTAATTTATAGAGCAGGTGGGTAACTCCTGTTGTTAGAAACTGGGGTAGCGAACCAGACTCCAAAGCAGTTTGGTACTGAGCCGCCAAGCGAGCGTGCGACCCAACGAACCATTTGATCCAAAAGATTTGCAGCTTTTTTATTATTATTATTATTTTTAAGCTTTTCGCATATCTCGGGTCCATAGGGTCGCGGACCTTTAGTAGGCATACAAGGGGTCGAAGCCAACTCGCAGAGGCCCATTAGAATCTATAAGTAAAGGAAATGTAGCACAAGCCAACGATTATCCCTGTATGCACTGTGTAAGTACACCCAAGGACAACCCTCGGTTGAAGTTGAATTATTTTAGGATATGGAAAAAAAAGATATTGGAATATAGGTTTGGAAGAACTAGTTACCAAGAACTATGGAACGACTATGACCCCTGCCTGATCAATGTTTTATATATACACGAATATAATGGCAGCGAGTGACTTGTACCCTTAATAATGGGCACAGTACCGTAGCGACAAGGGGGCAACACCTCCTGAGGTGCTTGAGGTATTCCACGGCAATCAGAACAATCTCAGAGCCCGGAAGATGTATTATTATTAGTTATACTTTAAGTCCCATACGGTCAAAAACTGCACATTGTAGGTACTTTGGCCGATTTAGAAATAATGCAATTGGAAATATTTTATTATTAGGTAATTTAATATGCCGAGCACGCGCAACATTCAAAACTTTTCTTATGATTTTCATTTAGCATTTAATTTAACATTTCATTTTTGTGAGGTTTTTTTATTAACATTAACTTCATTCTTTTAACATTTTTGTATATTTTTAGCATTCAATATTTATTTATAGAGGTGTCTGCCCCTACATCCCATTTGATAGGGAGTGAGTATATTGGCAATAGCTGGGCACAAATCCCGAGGCCGCTAAGTTCTTCATATTCAGTTCCAATATGTTTCTGTTCCGTGTCAGGACTACGAGCAGTATCTACAGAACCGCGCCGGCCAGCAACCGGAGCCCGAGACCAGCACCGACAAGCCCCCGCACTGCGACGGACACGACGAGATGGGATGCTATCAGGTATGATATATCACTGTTTTATGCAGTTATCATCACATTTTGCATAGAGACTGCTATCTGCAGTAATGTTATATAAATATTTTTGCTCATTATTAAGCTCCATGCCTTTATGACAATTGAAATCCTTCATGTCATGATTCAATACGCTCCCAGCAATTACATCTGCCACATAATCCCTCCATCTCTTCTTTGATCTGCCTCTTAATTAAACTAATTTATTTTCACTATAAAAGAGTAATTCAGTCTTTCTTTTCAACTTATGATTACATCAGAAATACCCATTCTATGCCAGGAACGTAAATTAACATCATCGTTCATTTTCAGGTTCGTCTCTACTACGACTGGTTCTTGGTCCCTGGTTCTTGCAAGTGCTGGAGACCAGACTATTTCGCGAGGTACGTGCGTCGTCGCCAGAACAATGAGCTGTAAGGAAATGACTAACATACGCTGCAATTATTATAATGTCATCTCAAAACATTCAGTGTTCTTAAAAAAAAAAAAAACATCAGTGTAAGCAAAGCTAGATTTTCACAATTTTCATCAACGAATCCGCCAAATGAAATTATTTACACTTTTTGTTTGGCAAATTAAATTAGTCATGTTGTAGTAGATCGCTTCAGAACTTCGTTTTGCATTTATCGACCAATGTAAGATCTACATAAAGCTGGTGATAAGCCCTATCCAAATCTACAGTGTAGATTATTATAATTTCTCACACTTTTAACGTTAAATTATATAAATAATTATACATTTATGTATTCCTATAGCATTATATAATAAGAATGTTAAATGTTAATTTTGGTGCTATTGCTACTTAACGTTGTGAAATTAAGACTGTATCTAAATAATTATATTACATAAGTAGGTTCGTACCAAAATATATAGGAATGGGTGGCGAGATCTCTTATCAATTTATACTATACAATAAGTTAGTGTTCAGTCAACATTTTACACTTTTCATTAATTTAATAAAATTTAAACTTTTTAATATCCACTGGGTCAGAATTTCAATAGTAGATTTTCATAATTAATATTTCACCATCCATCCATTTCAGGTTTCTTTATTTAAAATAAATTAAGAAAAAATATAATAATTAAGTTTTCCCTGTAGAAATACTCCTTAATGTAGCTACTTTAGACAATAGAGGGAGTGTATTGAAGCTCAATTTGCATTTATAATTTGTAAAGATTGTACCTAACTATTAACACAACCATGCTTTCTTTGACTTATTTATTAAAAATACTGAAATTAGATGATTCTTTAGCGTTGCAAGCTTTTTCGCTTTGAATGAATGTAAGCTTTTCTTACAATTTGCCGCTCTGAAGCTGCAAGTGAGGAATAAGGAGTCAACAAGTTTGAGAGAGCATGGTTCTCAAAATATATTATTATAAAATATTAAAACTACGTTATGTTAGAAATTATTTATTTAAAACTTTAGGAATAAGTTGTTTTAGTTGTATTAATAAAGCACTTCGATTATTAGCTGAGTTTTTAATAAATCTATTTATATTATGGCTGGATTCCCTCAATTTTATCGATGACGAGTCTACTTTTTGGGAAATTATTTCGTGTGTTCCTGTAAAAGAAATGTATTCAATATTTAAGACGACCAGTTCCTATTTAATACGAGGAGCTGTCCTATGCAAAGAAAAAACAGAAACAAAACAAAAAATAAATTGTTTTGAATACAATTTATATCGTTTTCAATTGTAAGGAATCTACAGTTAAACTCTGATCAAAAGTTTCCATTACAGATGTTATAAATAGTAGAATAAGGGCCTGTTTATGACAGACTATATCCTAAAATACAATATCAAGATCATCATACAATGGCATAATTTAGTCTAATGATCAAATCTTATGACCCAACAACTACTCGTACCACTCAGTTAAGCATTTTTTAAATTAACATCATACTGAAACGAACACTCTTCGTTGATTAAAATCTCACAAAACTAGTTCCTATTGTGATAAACAGAAATAATTGAATGCGCACACTCTCTTGTCTCACTCAATACTTGTCTATTCAGACAAGCAGCTTCATCAATTTAAACAACTCTGTATTTACAGTCTGCATGTCTAGTACTCGGCTCTTCTACATTATGTATCATTGCTGGCAACTCCCATCTCATTATTATGACTATTCAGATCTCAACTCAGCCTCTCTACTATCCTACCGTTGTCAAATATTAGTTGTGTTCTCATCCCCGGAGCGACGAATTCAGAGTTATTCCTGGGAACGGACTCAACTTTCAGCCCGTTTTCAATAAGATCGTTCTGTCGTCGAATGTGTACTTGTGGTTCTGCATCTTTAGGGTTGGTGAGTGACACGAAGCAGGCGGAGAAACGTGGCGGTGGCTCCTCGAAGTCGTGTTTGTTGGTGCTGGAGCGCACGCACTCGGAGTACGGCGGTGGCAAGTCGTCACTCAAGCGAAGTAGAGAGGTCATGTCCAAGTTACCGGCGTCGGGGTGCACTAAAATATTGAAAACTGAAAATTTTATCTATTGGATAGGTTATGTTTTACGGCCGAAAATAATCTTAGTATCGGCTCGAATGTTATATTACACACTAGCTTCTGCCCGCGACTTCGTCCGCGTGGAATAGTTACTTTGGGCTAACGTTAACTTTAACCCGCGACTTCGTTTACGGAGAGGGTGAAAATATTTTTAAATAATACGTACGTTAAGGAGCTGTTTTAGGTATCTACATCACGCTTTAATCAGTACACGGAGAAAAGATTTCTTAAAATATTCCTGGGGAGTTTATGAATTTTTACTGGAGCTCTGCAGTAACGCGGGACCATATGCGCAACCCAAGAAAATTTACTGGGTTACCCAGTACAAATTTTAAGACAAAAAAACATTTAAGGTCTTAGAAATTTTACTGGGTAACCGATTCAATTTTTACTGGGGTACTGAACGTCATTTTTAGTATCTCGCAGAGATAACTAAGGCCACCACCCTTCCCCCTCATGACCGCCCGCCGCCGGCCTTGCACCATTATTTTGCTGCGATGTTATTTTATAACTGCGATATCTCCTAAGATATTTATTGAAATCAAATAATGTACAGGGCAATTTTGTTTTAAATTAAATACTTGTGATGAATAACGTACTTATTTGGATAAGGATTAATATCATATTTATAAAAACACCTTCGCAAATAATGCATTATTTTAGAACAAATTTGGTTAGCATAAAAAGGTTTATAGTGAGCCAACCTTAAAAACCTTAAAAGATAGACATAAGCTGTCCCAGACTTTTTTTTAGAACTTTTAAGGGGGAAAAATTCTGTAATACATGACTTTCGCGAAACTTTAACCGTTTACGAAGCGCACGCAGCGGAAGCTCTCAAAAAGAAGAAAAAAACCCATGATTTTTAAACATTGCTCATTGGTGCTCCGTTCCTATTGCTCTTAGCGTGATGATATACAGCCTATAGCCTTCCTCGATAAATGAGCTATCTAACACTGAAATAATTTTTATTTCGGACCAGCAGTTCCTGAGATTAGCGCAAACAAACTCTTCAGCTTTATTATTAGTATAGATAATATTACTGTAAAGGTTTACGAAAATATATGGTAAAAAAAACTTTTTTAAGTACAAAAATAGCGAATGGTTTGAGTAATTTTGTAACACTTACGAGTAACGGTTATCGCGTCATTTGCTGCAGGCCGTCCGTTCGACAGTTGTCTTCTTACTGCAATAAAAAGATGATATATTTATGAAATGATCTTAACAAAACATACACATTAAAGTGACGCGTCACGATTTTTCGAGAAATAGACCCCCCCCCACGCGGACCGTCTGTCGTAGAAGACCGCGGTCAGCGATCGGTCGGATAGTAATATCTGCGATCAATGGGTTAAACCTTTGTTATACTTATATTACAAAGGCTTAATCGTATTGCTGTCCTAAGATCAGAAGCCAAGGCGGAGAACTGCATTCAACGTACCTCTGCGAATAGGTCCTCCTAATTTCATGAAGATCGCCATCAGCACCATTACCCCAAAGCCACTCAGAACCACCCACAGGAGCTGCTCCAAGGTGAAGGCAAGGCCCGACTCCCTGGCCGCCACTGCATTTGAAGGTGGCTCGGTCTGCACAAATTAAAATCATGTACTCGTAAAATATAGGTTGTTGGTTAAAAAGATGAAACGGATAGTTATTTGGCCGGGTACCAGAAACCGGATATCTGAGGGCCTCCACAAGTCACATTCCTTTTCAAAACGTTTCGTATTTCTACAACGACTTACAACAGGATTCTGTCGGAATGGTAGATTATGGCAGTCCCATACATTTTTGACTTTTCTATCACCATTATCGCTGAGAGAATCTCACTTTGTCTAGGCCCTCTGGCCATTCTATAAGTCGGATAATCGGATATCCGGCTACTCATATTGTAATCTGTGTGAGCACATAGAAGTGATACTCGACCGAGCGAGGTATCCATCAGGACATCGTTGTCATCCCTATAACCCTTCGATGTAATAAATTGGTAATTTTGAAAATATATATATATATATTTAAATTTTCACGATTAACTAGGTACGCAAAAATGACAATGTTAATGTGGTTTTATTTAGCATGTCTTTTTATCAACCTATGAATGAAATAGTAACTACAATTTTTAACGTTATCGCATTTTATAGTAGTTTTAACCACTGGTCCTTAAGGATATTGGCCTACTGCCTGGTTGCCGGATATTCGCTTAACTCTAAAAATATTCCTGTTTTGAATTTATGGTCGGAATATTCATTCGCTTCTGTTTGCAGTTAGTAATTTATATATTCACCACAGGAAACACGTAAATCGTACCTAAACAATACGAAACAATAATTAACAATTGCATTAATTTGTATATCTTTAATTGCCTATACTAATATTATAAAAAGGAAAGATTTTTTTGTTTGTTTGTTTGTACCGAATAAGCTCCGAAACTAATAAACCGATTTTAACCATTTTTTCACTAATAGAAAGTTAAATTATCAGAAAGTATGTATTTTCAAAACAAATAGAGATCCTTATTAAAAGTGCAATAATGTAACCCAAAGTAGCAAAATTTTTCCTATAAAATTCATTATTTGGCGTGCGCTGAGAAAACTATTGATGATACATAAAAAAATTGTAGTACATGATTAAAGTACTCATTATTACCTACAAAAAAGTCCACGAAGGAATAGGTATATCTAACTCTCATAGTTAAGTCACAATAGCAGCTTTTGTGTTCTAAAATGTAATTAGTTCGCCGCGCGCCGGTAGAAACAAAAGTTGGTTACATTCGTATCGTACTATTAATTCTTATTCAAATAAATACTTTTATCATCAAGGGTATTTATTTAGCAGTAAAATACTTTTTAACTATAGGAATTGGACATTTAATTTCAAAGTTATCACATTCAGGAGTATAAAAATGCAATACGCGAACCGTTCGACGCCGCGCACCGCCGCGACGTTCCTTACTCATCAAACCACCATTCACTTAGGAACAATGAGTAAAACCTGCACTCATTGGTCTGCCAAAAAGAGGACCAATTAACCGAATCGTTTGTGTTGTGCTTCTGGGAAAGTTATTCTCCCCAATATTCAAGAACCACGACAACTAATAAAAAATCTGTTGACGAATAAAATCATCCTTTGTCTGCACATTTCCTAACCAACATACATAGATACAACAGTATCTTTCAAATGACATCTTTTGGCGCAAAAAAAATCAGAGAAGGAAATTTTATGCCCACATTTAAAGTAGAAGGACAATATCATCTCATAGGTAGCGTTCTACCGCCATCAGGCCAAAATCCGCAATTCTTGCAAACATATTTTATTTCAGAGGCAGACCCTATTTTGCGGTCAAATATGTACCCAAAGCTAAAAAATATTTAATTATCGAATTACAAACCGCTTTGAATAGCCACAACGTATACATACGAAGTTTTAAAAATAACTTTGAACGCAATTCTTCGGAGAATTTAAAATCAATTATTCACTCAGATCGAACATCACAGACAGAACACCGAGGCAGATATAATGCTCCAACTGTAAACGAGGTGGCTGTTCTCTTAGTTGACGAAGTTCTTCCCAGGGATATTGTGCTCGCCGTCCGGTAAGGACCCGGCCCGGTTCGACGGCGCGTCGTGTTCCACGCGCGGCTCAAAGACATAATAGCATAATTGACGGGGTTCGATAGGGCCGATGCCTGCCGGGGTCACGGATTGTTCGAAAGAGTTACCGTGGCCCTGGCGCACAGGCAACTGAAGGAACACGGGTGGGTTTTAGTCAGTAAGAGTCTGACACGCCCTTCCGCTTTGCCCAGAGCGGGTGAAGTCATTTGATGATTTAGCACACAAAAAAAAGGGATATTGTGCTACATGGCAGAGACGGCCAACTAAAAATGGTATCTGAATTGCACCGCGCCTCTGATCCAATATCCTTTAATGTTTATGAGAGGAGGTAGTAGTCACTACTGGCTACTACCTGACTATCCCTCAGCAAAATTCTGCAAGAAATAAGACTTTCTCATGTATGCAATATTAATGAAATTAATAATTTTATACTACAAACAGTACTCGTACCACGAGACATTAAATGCTACAAGTCCATCGACACAGTGTGCAACATCGACGACACTATACACTACCATCAAGAATTTTTAAACTCTTTAAATCCATCTGGTCTGCCGCCACAGGCGCCACACGTACTTAAGTTAAAAGTTGGAATCCCCGTAATGATATTAAGAAATTTAAACCGTCCAAGCCTGGGTAATGGCACAAGAGTTTTAATCAAAGAACTTCAAGACAATTTCATTGTAGCCACCATCATCACCGGGTCCGCAGCCGGACAGCTCGCACACATTGCGCGTATTCCAATGATACCGACGGGTTTGCCTATATCATTTAAGAGGGTTCAGTTCCCGATTAAAGTATCATTTGCACTAACAATAAATAAGTCCCAGGGACAAACATTTTGACTGGTCGGCATTGACTAAAGAAAAGAGTGCTTCTCCCACGGACAACTATACAATGCATCGCATGGGGTCTGCGGAAAATCTATTTAATTTGCTTCAAACGAATAGCACATCAAATCTAGTTTACAGAGAATCCTTGCAATGATTCTGTATAGGTATTTACATTTCAATCTTATTTTCTTCCTTTTTTACTCGACTGCGGAAAGGTTATATTTTATTTAGTTATATTTTCCATTTTTGTTTCCTCTATCCAATATGCACCTATGTAAATGAAATATTAGCTGTGAAAGATTTTGTTACTGTGTCTCCATTAATCAAATCCTTCTCTAATTGTGAAAGTTTGTGTTTAGTAAGTATGCACTTAATAAGTTTGTTACTTCTTCACGCAAAAACGAATGAACCGATTGCGATGAAACTATATGATAGCTGTTACCTATAGCTGTTACTTTTTATCCCGATATTCCCACGGAATCGAAACATACGGCTACATTCATCAGGCTACATTGATTATCATTTTAATATTGTGAATGTGAAGACTATGTGGGTCATTGTTGCTTTTTTTTCTCTCCTCAGTTAATTTTAATCATGGTCTGACAGTTTGAGTAATTTTTGTGGCCTACCCAAATGTCTTTTCTTTGGTATTGCTCGTCGAATCGTTGAGCTCCTTAAGTTCTGAGTTGAGCTACACGATTACTGACAAATGCGTGCACTGACTGGACAGGTCCACTCAATCTGTGTGGTTTTTCCTCAAAAGACCATCTCAGACACAAATCTACATGGTCTTCACATGATCTGACCAAGATTATGTCTGGACTTTAAAAGAGACTGTGACCTCTGAGTTTGTTTCGGCCTTTCTTCTCAGAGTAGTCAGATAGGAAACGCCGACCTCATCTAGTTTTTAAAATATGATTGACGTGTAAAAGTGTTTGTTCAAACCTACTTACAGAAATAAAATCATTTATCATTTATCATTTACGCGGGTGAAACCGCGGGGCGCAGCTGGTTATTTATATAGGTTTCACGTATGATCAAGGTTTTCATAGGGTAAAGTTACCATTAATATGCATAATAGTCCGACATTATGCTTAACTTGATAATAACATAGTTCGGTGCCTCTTAGTGTGTTGTTTTTATTTTTGTTATTGCTAATGGGCATGCTCTTGACCTCGATGATGTTGATGATGAATATTTATGTTTCAACAATATCAATATTATAGAACGATGAATTTGTAATAATTTTATTATACCTCTCATGCTCAATAACTTATCAACTCGTTGAGTTAATAGTGGATGTTCACGCATACCTTGATATCGCGCGGCTTTGAGTCCCAGTGCGGTCTAAGTGGCGGTCTCAAAGTAGGCCTCTCGTGGAAAGGTCTCATGGTAGGCCTCTCGTGAAACGGTCTGAATCTGAACGTAGGCCTCTTGTCGAAAGGTGGCATGGTAGGCAATTCGTGAAACGGTCTCATGGTGTGTACGGGCGTGTCGTTATCATGAGTATTGAAGACACTCTCCAAGATTTTAGTCAAGAATCCCGAGTGTTTTTCCATTGCACAATAATAAACTCGCGACTGCACAACACAGTGTTCGACACACAACTAATTATGTGTCTCGCAAATTTCAGTGAGTCTCATACTTTTTATTACGAGTAGGTAGGTATACTGGTATACCTCATAGAATTTTCCTTCCTTGTATACAAGTGCGTCTCTCGATTCATGGGTCAATAAATATTGGCTTTTTCATCGAGAAAATCTCAGTGACAACTTGGAGTTTGTACATTTGAACCCTAAATGGACCAAACGAGTATCACACTATTTATAGAATTAATTAAATGCATTTATTTCAGATAATTATTTGTCCATAGTTATTAGTTACAAATATCTTAATTAGAATATACACATAATATAAGTCACAACAATGGGACATACACACCAGTACATCAGTCCTCAGGGAGTGCAGACGTGATGTTGTTCTATTTTAATAAATGATTGAACTATAGCTTTGTGCTAGACTACCTAGAATCGCATTTCACGCAGTTAGTCATCATGACGTGAAGGTCCACTGTAGGTACGTACGCATGATAACTTTGTTTCACTACCTACAATCATGAAAGACTATGTTCAATTAAATATTTCCCCACGATAGATAGCAGTTTATAAGCACGCCTAACTATCTGTCGCGTGTTTCTGTAATGTGTCATTGACTTTAAAACCATGTCGCAAATTACGACTAGACACAGTTCCTTCTCAGTTTTATTTTACTTCTGATTTAGCATTACAGCAACGATAACGAGGATCTCGGTTATTATCGTCGCTACAGGTTGCTGTCAAACATAAAATAATTCGGTCAATACAAAATGCAAAGCGGGTCAGTTCCGTCGAATTCACCTCTGTTGCATGACACATTTTCCGCGTCATGTGTTAGGCTACAGTACCAAGAAGTGCGGTGGCCGCCACATAGCGTCTGCAATTTACCGGCGAATGACGTCAAGTTATTTATGATAGGTGTGTTTTACTAGATACCGTATTTGACGACGTAAAGTCAAACCCCGCTGCCCCAAAATTTAAATCGCTATATTTACCCTCAGTCCCTCACCTTAGGGCCCGTAGTTTAATCAGTAGTCAAACATACTAATAGTTAAAATGCGTTAGTTAAACTAACAGTTTGTTAAAAATTACAGAAGTATGTTGTTTGACAAATGGCTAACTACAGTTACAAAAAATTTACAATTTGCTATAAATGTTAATCATGCGCAGACAGAGTAATTAAAGTTTGACAGCTATTGACTATAGTCAAGTGACTAATTGTTAAATTGACTATTGGTCATGTTCAACTATGTATCAAACAGATTCTCGCCACAGTGTGCTTATAAGTAACACGTGTGTTCAGAATTTTGGCTGTTTCTTTGTGATTTTGCGTTTATTCTGACTTGTTATTGTGTTTGTCTGTGTGTTGTCTTGTGAGAACCAGTCATAGGTTTGTTTTGTGTTGTATTTTAACGATATTGGCTACCATTATCCATATTCAAGATGAATATGGATAAGAATAAACCCCCTGATCCTCCTGACATACCTACTAGTCCACTGTCTGGATTTTCTCCGTCTAACGCAAGTCCCACCCCCAATTCATTAAGCCAGTTTACTGATGTTGTTTGCAATCTTGAGTCCCAAATGCTTGCATCCGAGGCCAATATCCGTAAGCGTCCCGGTAATGAAGATGATTTACCCAATCGCCCTACCAAACAACCAAGAACTCATGTAGGCCGTGTGAGGTACACAGCCATGGACAAAGGACCTTTTATTGTTCATGTTTCCCGTCAGGAAGCACAACCTAATTCAGGAACTATTCTTCACCCAGTTTCATTTTTATCTAACAATAACATATCCAATATTGTCTCTGTTAAGCGTGTAGGTAAAAACCGCGTCTCGGTTGAGTTTGCATCCCCTCACGATGCAAATGCTTTTATTTCTAACAGTGTTTTAGGGACAAACTTATATGAGGCCATTATCCCATCTTTTAACATAACTCGTATGGGTGTTGTAAGTGGCATCCCCACTGACTTCACAGATGAGGAAGTTTTAACGTATCTTAAGGTTCCGGCAGGCTGTGGGCCAATTCTCAAAGTTAGGCGCTTGAATAGGAAAGTTAATAAAGACGGTTTAACTGAATATAGATCCACAGAAACTTGTGTCATCACCTTTGATGGCCAAGTTTTACCAAAACGAATTTTCTGCTTTTATACCTCATTAACTGTAGAACAATGTATCTACCCCACCATTCAATGCCGCAAGTGTTGCCGATTTGGTCACGTAGAATCCCTTTGTCGTTCTAGGCCCCGTTGTAGTAAGTGTGGCAATGATCACCCTGGTGATGGTTGTAACATTGCTGAGAGCAAAGCTTTCTGCGTGTTGTGCTCTGGATGTCACTTTGCAAATAGCAAGGCCTGCCCGGAGCATAATAGACAGAAGACAATTAAAACAATTATGGCTGAGAAACAAATTTCTTATTCAGAAGCTAGTAAAACTGTTCCCACTTCCACTCGTAGCTATGCAGACATTGCTAAATCACAGAACCAGTCACACCGCAAAACCGTGCTTCTTAAGCCAAAGACCCATGCCCCTCTTTCTCCCTCCTACGATAAAACAGCTCATCAGCAGCTTACTAGTACTCCCCAATCTTCTCAACCTAATGGCTGTGCTCTTAATGGTCAACTTAAAGAATCTCCTGAAAACTTGTCTTCAATAATTGAACTTCTCAGTAAACTCCTGTTAACTTTAATCTCTTCATCTAATAAAACTCAATTACCGTCCAACGTTGCTACTTCACTTATTAATTCTCTTTCGTCACATAACAATGCCTCGGTTTGTCTTCCTTCAATGGAGTGTGAGGAGCGTGTGGCATAAGAAGCACGAGCTCACATTCCTTTTGAACAAATACAAGCCTTTAGTATTTTCCCTTGCTGAGACTTGGTTAGTTCCGAGTCTTAGTTTCCGTTTACCTTCCTTCAATATTCTCAGATGCGACCGATCTGACGGCTATTGTGGGTCGGCTCTTTGCGTGAACAATCGTGTTCCACTTGTGGCTGTATCTTTGCCTCCTCTAGGTGATGATATTAACATTGTGGCTAGTAAGGTAGAGGGTATAACGCTCTTATCTATTTATATTGCTCAACAATGTCCTTCTTCCCATTCTCAGGCAAAAATTGCAACAGCTGAGAATACCGGAGAGAATGGTACAGTGCATTTGTGGTTTACTAAAGTCACGATCTTTGGTTTTGAGAGTCCCAGGGGAAGAATTTGACGTCAGGATGTCATGGAAGGGCATACCACAAGGCTCTGTTCTCAATCCCTTACTGTACAATATATATACATCTGACATCGGTTCATGCCTCAATAACGATTGTCAAATTCTCCAATATGCTGATGACTTGGCTTTATATGTCACGAATAACTCTGTTAGCGACGCTGCATCATCTCTCTGCGTAACCCTGGACTCTCTAAATCAATGGCTAAATTCCCACGGTCTGAGTTTGTCTGCCCCCAAAAGTACTGTGGTTGTGTTTTCCCGCAGGAGGCTGATTCCACCAATATCAGCGGGCATCCAAGGGCATGGTTTACCGGTTTCTTCAAAAGTAAAATTTTTAGGCGTTTTTTTAGATTCCAAATTGAGTGGTTTACATCACCTAAATTATTTAGTTCATAGATGTGAGAGAACTATTCCCGTATTAAAAGTGCTCGCCGGTGTCTGGTGGGGTGCACATCCCTATACCATGAAACTGGTATACAATACCTTAATCCGGAGTGTCCTAGATTACGGATTTTTTGTTTTAATTCCCTGCAACAAAGGTGCTTTGGCTAGATTGGACAGAATTCAGGCTAAGTGTCTACGGATCATATCGGGTTGTATGAAGTCCTCACCAATTAACGCATTGCAGGTAGAGTGCGCAGAACCACCACTGGCCTTGAGAAGACAGTATCTTGCATCGAGATTTTGAGCCAGAGTCATTACCAGGTCCTCCCATCCTCTTATTGACAAAGTGGCCGACTTGGATGTTGCATGCCGAACTTCCAATTATTGGAAACATTATCTTTCCGTTGTTATCAAAATTTAGATTCCCCCATTATTCAGTTTCCGAAACTTCCTATTTTCAGTTCTGACTATGAAATTATGTTTTAAACCAGATATTTGCTACAATATTGGCATATCGAAAAAGTCCCTTTCAGCGGACTCTATTTTCAATGCGGCGGTTGGTGAGCGATGGTACAATTTTGAAAGATTTTTCACGGACGCCTCTAAATTAACAGGTGCAAGTTGCACTGGTGCTGCGGTATACTACCAAAACTCCAAAATCGTCTTAAAATTCAAATGTCCCGTACAATCATCAGTGTTTACGGGTGAGTGTGTGGCCATATTAGAAGCGTGTTTATTTATAGAAGCTCATAGCATAAGTTTTGGTGTTATCTTTACAGACTCACTTAGTTGCTTGCAAGCTTTGGAGCAGAATCCTTTTAAGAGTAAACTGCACAGTCCAATCCTGCTTCAAATCAAAAAGTCTCTTTTCTCTTGTGCCAAGAACCACAAAACCGTACAATTGGTTTGGATCCCAAGTCATTGTGGCATAAGAGGAAACAAATGTGTTGATGCTCTTGCTAAGGATGCTGTTACGTCCCAAGCCGTTGACCTTAAATATTTTCAATGTCAGGGTTACGATTTGCTGAGCCTTCCAAAACAGAGCTTGCTATCCTCATGGCAAGTGCAGTGGCAAAATTCTTGTAAACGGAGAGGTGCTTTATATCATGCAGTACATTATTCTCCATAGTAGATACCAAAACACTTCTAACAGCTTACCACGGTATAGTTGAATCTCAATTGCGATACGGTGTCATTTTCAAGGCGAACTCAACTGATAAAGACACAGCATTTAAGGCCCAAAAAAGATGTCTCAGGTCAATGTTTAAACTTAAAACTACAGACAGGTACAAGCCTTATTTTATGCATTATAATATTTTGACACTTCCTTGTAATTATATTTTCGAAGTAGCTATGTTTGTAAAGCAAAATCCAAGTCGTTTTGAACGTCTAGCTAGCTGATGTATTCCCAAGAAATAGGCGTGACAATAGTAAATTATGTCAATTACCGTGTCAAACTACTTTGGTGCGCAAAAGTGTCTACTGTGTGGCCCCAATTATTTACAATAAATTACCAAGTGGTTGGAAAGACTTGACAACAGTGCTGTGAGTACACTACGTATTTTTTTAAAGGATAAGACGTACTACAGTGTGAGCGAGTTTTCATCAGAGATATTTTAGTGGTGAAATATTGCTCCCTTATGGTAATGATATTCTTTATTAACATTTTTATTCAATTTATTATTGTATATAAGATGGTGACTGTACACAGTCACCATTAGGACGGCAAATAAACAAATCGACAATTATTAATAATTTATTGACATTTTATTATTAGATATTATTGACTTATAGTGTTTGGCATGAAATTGTGACATAATAATAATAATAAGCTTTATTATGAAACACACAAGATTACTTACCTTGACTTTATATTTTTATTTTCATTTTGCTCGCCTCGTACGCGAAGCGCGTGAGGTAGTGCTCTACTCTCGCCTTACAAAGAACCAGTAATTACTTGAACTAAAAATGTCTCTATTTACTTCATATCGCACTTGTAGAATAATATTCACACACAAACGTCAAGAAAAAACACTAGTTTCCACACTCATTTGCAAAAGACATTTTGCTATTTAAAAATAATGAAAAAGCTGTTTAAAAAAAATATTCTGTGGACGTCCGTGTGTCTGTATGTATGGATCCTGGCGTGGTCACGATAACTCCCGAAAAACTTAACTAATCGAGTCCATTTTTAGGGTTCCGTACCCAAAGGGTAAAAACGAGACCCTATTACTAAGACTTCGCTGTCTATCCGTCCGTCTGTCTGTCAACAGGCTGTATCTCCAGAACCGCGACAGCTAGACAGCTGAAATTTTCGAAAATTATGTATTTCTGTTGCCGCTACATACTAAAAATAAAATAGAATAAATATTTAAGGGGGGCTCCCATACAACAAACGCGATTATTTTGCCCTTTTTTGCTCGATATCAATAATGGCAACAGGTAGGCACTTGAAATATTCACAAAATACTCAGTTGTATTTTTACTTTAATAATAAATAATAAAATTAAAATTAAATAAATATTTAAGGGGGGCTCCCATACAAAAAACGCAATTTTTTGCCTATTTTTGCTCGATATCAATAAATGGTAACAGGTAGGCACCTAATTTGTGTACCTAGTCAATGGTATGGAACCCTTCTTGCGCGAGTCCAACTCGCACTTGGCCGGTTTTTTTTTAAACGCTTCAGTATTATCGAAAACTAGGTCCTATTAAAAGTCACGGTCTAATTCAATGTAGTTTAATTGTAATTAGTAATAGAAAAATACGACTGGACATTTCGTTCGTTTTTTGTTACTTTTTATAGAATTGAATGAGATGAGGCGTGCACTTTTGGATTTTCAAAATTTTTGTGAATGTGACAGTTTAAAATGAAAAAATTAAAATGAAAAAATGTTTATTAGTTAATTATACAAGTAAAATTTAACAACTAGTGATTGGAGTCTTCTTTTAAGCAAAAAAGCCTGTGTTAGGAGACTCCGCTCTTCTAAAACTTAAAATATTAACATAAAATTACTTGTTTTAAGTGTTATAAAAACAGGCGATTTCAAATAAAAAGAGAAAATTAAAACTAGACAAGAAGCATGCAAATGTGTGAGTGAGAGTAGGGGTGTGTGAATGTGAGTATGAGGGTGTGTGAATGTGACTATGACTATGAAGGTGTGTAAATGTGAAAATGGGGGTGTGTGAGTGTGAATACTAAGGAGTGTTACTGTGAGTATAAAGGTGTGTAAATGTGAATTTGAATGTTGAATGTGAGCATCGGTGTGTATGAAAGTTAAGTGATAGTGTGAGGGTTTGTTAAATTTAATGTAAAATACAGAGTGAGTGTAAGTGGCAATGAATGAATCAGACTGTATACGACAAGTACGAAAGATGAGAGCATTAAGTGTAAGGTTTTGTTTTATTCCAGTAGCTTCAGACATTTGACTATCTACCTAAACAATTTTTGTATGCCTTCTGCCGGGACGTTTTATACTTACTTCCATTTTTTTTTTAACCTAATAACAAAGATATAGTTAAGAAGACTGATAAAGTTACGTTTTTAAAGTTTCCTCTCTTCTACTACCTTGCTGTACCCGACGGGGTCCAGAATGATCTCAAACTCAAACTCAAAGCATTTATTTCAATTAAACCATTTACAGGCACTTTTGAATTGTCAAAGAGTCGGTCAGTTAGTCAGAAAGTTGAAGCTAGTTGCCCATTCCAAAACGTAGATCTCTATGGAGAAGAACGGGCAAGAAACTCCAAGAATAGTCTTTTAAATCAAGATATTACAAAATCCTGGGTACATTTTTCTTGTTGCTTCTATATGTGAGAACAATGTAAAATATATTAAGAAAACATTCAAAATATAAGATTAATAATAAAAATAAGCCGTGGCAGTTAAGAGATGACCAGTCTCCACTGACGACGCCCGTTCACGAACATGACGCGTGGATCAGCACCATCCAGCTCAACCATTTTGTAGGGAACCGAATGATCCAACACACGCGCCACCAACAGTGAGACATTTAAGTGAGCATGACATAGTCTCAACTGCCATGCTGTCCAGTCAACATACATAATAATGATATAATAAACGAATCAATTGTGCTCACATTCACAAAATTGAAAAAATGCTTCTAAATTATACGAAACTATAGTTTGCTATGTATTTGAGCGATGAATAAAATTTTACTACCAAAAAGAAAAGACAATCATTAAAATATCTACTGGAGTATTCAATAATAAAACATATTTTATAAAAAATAAACAAACATTAAGTTCGCAATGTCAGAAAAAATAAAAAAGAAGTATCGCTTCCTAACAATCAAAATTTAACTAGTGCACCGAGTGGCTGCGGAGCAGGACCAGCATTAAGCCAATCACTTTTATCTACGACGATATAGTCATTGAACTTATAATATGCTTGTCTACATAGTGTGCGTTTAATGCATGTTTTAAATTTCTTCTCATTTAGTTGAAGAATATCGAGTGGTATTTTATTATACCATTTAACACAGTACCCCATTAAAGAAGTAAGTATTTTAGACAACCTGAAACGTGGTTGATCTAATTTGTGATCTCATTTAAGTTATCACCTCCAGCAAAGTCGGGCACAAGACCGTTAATCCGTTAATCGTTAATTAACGAAGTTAACATTTTCAGTAACGGATTAACTTTTAAGTTAACTTAAAAAATTGTTAACGGACTCATTAACTTCCGTTAACTTTGCATAAGTCCGTTAATCAATTAATCCGTCCGTTAATCATTAATTAAGTACCTATTATTTGCTAAAAGAACAACGCGTGGACCGCGCTGCGCCGCGAAATACACGTTCTGACAATCTCTAAATAAATATTATTACAAATTCTAATGATACTTCTTTTATAAATTTTTCATGTCATACCTAAACTTCCACAGCCCATACCATTTTTTAATAAGTAAATCACTAACACTACGACATATAAATTGCAATTTCTATCACGGTTTAACGATTAACGTTAACTTCCGTTAAATCTTCCGAAATGTAACGCTTTAACGATTAACGAAGTTAACATTTTTAGTAACGGATTAGCGATTAACGAAGTTAACTATTTGATTAACGGTGCCCAGCTATGACCTCCAGGCCCTGCAGTCTCGACATTAGATAGCGACAACAATCTGTCGCTAAGTCGTATCGATGTCAAATTCCTTTAATAGATTTTCAACTTTATTTTCAAAGCATAAGGTTGAAAGTCTATTAAAGAAATTTGACATCGAAACGACTTAGCGACAGATTTTTGTCGCTATTCATGTCGAGACTGCAGGGCCGGGTCCTAACTCACTATGACCACTTAACGATTCCTTACTTCGTAACCACGTCAATTCCTTATCTAACCACGACATCTGCTAATAACGTATTCTCTGTGATACAATAAACGAAACCGTTTGTACAAGACACGATATTGACGTGGTAAGATTACGCGGGGAATAATAATTACCAAGACAGAATTGGGGCCCAGTGCACTTTGTAGAATGCAATAAATGATTTAGAATTCAGTATTAAATATACTTAAGGAGCTGTAATTTTGTATCATTCAACACCATAATAAAGTGACAGAATGAACGCAAACGCGCTATTTACTTTGTGTCTGCGCGGTTTAAAACGCAGTTTCCTCGATATTAACAGTGTCAGTATGACGTCATCCATATAGTTATAAATAAATAGTTTTCCTTAAACAATGTAAATAGCACCCTCGCAATAGTAGTTAACTGGTTTAATGTTAATAACTTACTTCTTAACGAGAAAAAACCGAAATGTATTAAGTTTACGATCCTCATGTTAGACAAGTAGAAACTAGTGTTCTCATAAAGGGTAAAGTGTTGAAACCCGAAGATACCACAGTATTCTTACACATGACTTTGAATGCCAAGCTCCAATGGGGCCCCCATATAGATAAATTGTCGAAAAAGCTTAGCTCTGCAGCATACGCCGTTAGAAAAATTGGTGATTTAACTGATTTAGAGACTGCCCTTTAGTATACTTTAGTTATTTTCATAGTGTGATGTAAGTGGAAACGCCGGGAGGGGCCGGCCCAGGAACACATAATGACCTTATTGGTGATGTTCTTCAGGTGCGTAGTACTCGCAACCGGCGTGCGTATGACCAGATGTATGAACGTCAACGAAGCGAAAGGAGTATGTAAGGATCGTAGCGGGAGGCGTTCTGTAGTTTCTGCCTACCCTAATGGGAAGAAGGTGTGAGTTTATGTATGTATGTATATTAGCTTTTGCTCGCGGCTTCGCCCGCATGGAGGTCGACAAGAACCTTGTAAATCCTTCTCTATTAAAAATACTTAGTTATATACTTACCTATGTGCCAACTTTCACAGTGTTCGGTCAAACGGTGTTGGAGTTCACTTTTGACTCACAAAATGTAATACTTTATTTAAAAAACAAATTAAGTCTTAACACACTACTCTAAATGTTCTAATAATATAATTCAATCATGATTCGAAAGACACGTAGCGCCATCTAGCGTCCTAAAGCAATTGTGACCGTTGAATGTTATTGTTTTTTACCTCGGGAACAGTAGTTTTTTCTGGATGGAAGGTACCTTATGTCCTTTTCTGTACCCCTGAAAAGGTATATGCAAAATTTCATGATGATCGGTTCAGTGGTTTAGGCATGAAAAGGTAACAAACAAACAAACTTACTTTCGTATTTATAATATTAGTTAGTATTAGTGTTAGTGTTAATAAATTAACTCTGTCTGCCTATGTGTCTGTTACCTTGTCCCGCAAGGATATACTCCATCTGGAATTTCACAGTAGCAGCCCGGAATCTGGATTTGTGCCTGGTTGATGGCATGGCAGGTGCGCCCCCTCTTACATGGCACTTAAACATACCTAGCGAAGTAATGAGGAGGTATCGTGTTACTCACGACACTCGTGAACAAGGAACATATTTACTGCTCGTGAACGTTATCAGACGAAAAGCTAATCGTACCCAACGAGGTACGTTGACGGCAGCTATTGCCCTTGATAAAGAAGCTATTTGTATTTATGTATTTCTTTGAGAGTTTTTATTTTATGTAAGAGATTTTTTTAGAAATAAGCATCGCCTTTTTACGTCTTTTTCTGTTTCTTTCTTGTTGTCTGTTTAAAGGTGCGTACTTAAACTGTTATATAAATAAATCTTCGGTCTTTGGCTGAGCCTTGACTGCAATAACATGATGAAATAGTTTCACAGTTCGCTGTTTAGCTGTTCGTCACTGAGTAGGTACCTATTTGTGGTTAATTTGTTAATGATAAATGATTTTATATCTGTAAGTAGGTTTGTACAAACACTTTTACACGTCAATAATATTTTTAAACTAGATGAGGTCGGCGTTTCCTATCTGACTACTCTAAGAAAGGCCGAAACAAACTCAGAGGTCAGTCTCTTTTAAAGTCCAGACATAATCATGGTCAGATCATGTGAAGACCATGTAGATTTGTATCTGAAGTGGTCTTTTGTTATGAAATGAAGAATTCGTGTTTCAGCGTTTTTGAAAAATCATCCCCGTATGATAATTGTAAAATTCACATTTATTATTGAAATTTGTGTGTACGAGATTTAAGGCATTGGAAATATAGTCATAGTCCGTATCTTGAGGTAACACTTAGTAATTTTTTCATTAAAATCGGGCCACACTGCCAAAAGTTATTACAATTTAAATTCATAAAATAAATTGACTAACATGAGGAGTGTGTACATTGTGTACAATGGCGTGACCCGTCGTTTTAACTTTCGATTATTATATCGATAAATAAATTACTGTAGTAGTAGTGTGTGTGTGTGGGGGTGTGTGTGTGTAGTGTAGTAGAGGGACTCTTTGCCTATAAATCATTGTGACAGCATATTTCGTTTATTCAGTAGGTGTGCAGAAAAAACACTTCTCCCGCGAGTGTCGCGTACGCGGCGCTCCACGTGCAGGTGTTCCTGTACTCGCATCTAAAAGGACCTAAACTATCGCATGATCAAGCTGCAAAGTATTTGAAGAAGTGAAAGTCATTCGTAACAGAGTAAGTACAAAATGATGTGTGAAAACTAAAAATGTCGATAGCGGACCACCGCGGTTAATTGAATAGAATGTGTCCCGCCGAAGAAAAAAAGCAAAATTTATACAACATCAAAACCGATACCACGGTTATCTATTCGTTATGGCCTGGAACTATTGATAAAAAAGGATCCTAACATGCCCCAAGATACTATTAGGAAACGGTTAGTGGAAGTCGATCTCAAATATAGAAGTATCATCAAGAAACCGTTCCTTTCCGAGACACTTAAAAAACACGAAAAAAAATAAACGGCCGGGAAATCATCGAAGTTCCACATAAAAATTTAGTTTTCTCGATTCCCGTGAATTTTCCACTTAGGCTTTATGAGGTGCTTAATTGTTGCAAATGGGTCATATTATCAAGTCCTGGAAGGACTATGTCAAATTATACAAGACACCCTGTATATTCTTAAAAAACGATAATTTGGATTTAATAGTTTTTAACATGAATATAGACTAAGTAGCATCCTATGAAGATCCGAAACGAGGAGCTATCCACTGTAAAGAACAAGCACCAATAGAACGAAATATACTTAAGTTAAATAAAATTTATTAAAAAATGTCAGTGATTTAGAGACAATGTAGTCGGAGTATGTTACAACGGTTGCGATGATGTCTACGTCCGCGTCGGCGCTACACTAAGTGCGCTGACTCTGGGGCAGCTACGGAATTACAAAATATCTTACAGCTAGTCGCCGGGTCAGGTATCTTTGGTAAACGAACACCTGTGTAAGTACGTATTTATGTATATTATGCAAGAAAACATGCAATTGTTAATAGAACGGGCTTGGTGCAGGTAAACGTTACAAACAATAATTATAGTATTCCGAAACAAAACGCAATCAAGAAAATATAAACTTACAACAAATTAAACATTTGCAAAATCAAGGGCAAACATACGTATTTTATAGACACATACATAGGTACACGTATATAAACTCACGCCATTTTATAGACGTGTTTCTTAAAGTCAGAATTATCCACATTAAATAATACACATAAGTGCAGTAAAAGTTTTATACAATTTACAAAGTATTTTCTACTTTATCGCCATACTTATACAAAATATTATTTTTACAGAAATATTGCAAAGTTTATTCCAAGTCCACTTATATGAATCATTCAAAAAGGGGTAAATAGTTGTAAATACTGAGAATTCTGCCGTCAAAGTGAGATCAAAGACTACCGCTACAGATATTGTAACTAGTTACTGTTAATTACACAGACGTATTTATAAAACATAGTGAGATCTTTATATAATTCTACAATCTAATCTATTTATCATAACTTTTCCCCACTATCACTTCTTTGAGCGTTTTCTATAGTCGCATCATACTGAAACGTAACGTTCTGCGTTGATTCTATCTCACAAATCTATCTATTGAGTATTGACCTTTACATTATTATACAAAAATAATTACAGTCTATCATTCAACTCAATCTACTCACACACAGCATCACGCACTCTCCTAACGCTTGTCTGTTCACTCTACACCAGTAATGCTGTGTCAGGCGAAGTGTTCTCTGACGCAGTTTCATCAATATACACCACTCTGTCCTTACTATCTGCATGCCTAGTACTCTGCTCTTCTACATTATCATTACTGGCTACTCCTGTTTCATTATTATTACTATTCAGACCTAAGCTCAGCCTCTCAACAATCCTGCCGTTGTCAAATACTAGTTCCGTTCTGATCCCCGAAGCGTCGTCTTCAGAGTCATTAGAAGTGGTTGTCATTGCAAAGGAATCGGCTCTGTGTCCGTTTTCAATGAGATCGTTCAGAACGTTTTCAATGTCAGTGCTAGAATGTGCTCGCTCGTCTAGATCATTCTGTCGTCGTATGTGTACTGTCGGCTCGGCATCCTTGGGGTTGATATATGACACATAGCAGGCGGAGTAGGGAGGGGGGGGCCCTTCGCTGACGTATTTGTTGATGTTATTGATATTGGTGACGCTAGGGCGCGCGCACTCGGAGTAAGGCGGTGGCATATCGTTGTTGTGATGAACGACGTCTTGGTAATCTTCAATATCATCCAGATCAGACAGGGAACCGATGTCCTCTCGATTATCTGAAATTCAGAAATTGGTTTAAAAAAAAAATCTTCTTTCCTTCTTATGTGAAACTGTTAGTAGACCATATTCTGTAATCACCATCCTCCTGCCCGTCTCCGACCATCTCATCAATACCTACACCTGCATGTCGTGTCTCTATACATCTACTTTATCCGTCATGTCATCTCAGTAGTCACAGTCATCCCCTTTCTAGCGTTGGTACCTTTGGTCTTCAGGAGAAGACCTACTCTCCTACTCTTATTAATTTTTATAATAATTAAAATATTATGAAAGGAGCGAGGAACAAGAGGGGAGGAGGCCGACTCCCGGCCACCGTAGGCGCGGGCTTGCAGACGGTGAGCAATGGGCAGCTCGCCGTCCGGTAAGGACCAGGCCCGGGTCGATGGCGCGTCGTGTTCCACGCGCGCCTCAAAGAGATGTCAGCATAATTGACGGGGTCCGACAGGGCCAATGCCTGCCGGGGTCGCGGATTGTTCGAAAGAGTTACCGTGGCCCTGGCGCACAGGCAACTGAAGGAACACGGGTGGGTTTTAGTCAGTAAGAGTCTGACACGCCCTTCCGCTCCGCCCAGCAGGCGTAGCATGACGCTTCCTATTTCTTGGAAGACAAGATATAGCTATTTCTATACAAAGTCACATTCTCGTTCGTTTCTCCATCTTAGACGTCACATCGTAGAAATAGAAACAATGACAATAAAGAAAGGATGACATAAACTTCACAGGCAGTCGAGAAACTTTGCGAAGAATATTGCATGAACTGGGTTTCAAATTTAAGAAAATGGAACATAATGGATCTTTACTTGCCGAGAAAGATAGAGTAAGACTTCAGCGGATTAAGTATCCTCGACAAATACAAAAGTTTAGAAGTGAAAGTCGGGATATAGTTTGTACTGACGAGACTTACATACATGCCACACATACAAAGGAAAGTAGTTGGACTGACAGTTCTAAGAAAGGCTTAAAAAAAACAATATCAAAAGGTAAAAGATTAATTATTGTGCACGCTGCAGGCTGGCAGCTCAAAAGGTGTTGAACTTGGAGCTCTCTTAGTTTATAAATCTCCTCAAAGTAGGTACTGGCGATTATCACCACGAGATGAAGAAAGAAAATTACGCAAAATGGTTAAAAAAGCATCTCTTTCTGAATCTACCACCTAATACTATTGCGGCCGCATATAACGGTTCTTACATAGAAATAGACAATGCATCGAATTAAATACAACTCCAACTCTCTAAAAGCAACCTGCAATCATGGCTTACATCTAAAAAAATACCCTTTGCGTTAAATTTGCTGAAACCAGAATTGTGTGGTATCATTACACAAAGCAAACCCAAATAAACACCCAAATAATGGCGGAACATGTTCATTCTGTTTTATGGTTACCTCCTTATCACCCGGTTTTTAACCCAATCGAGAATATTTGGGCCCAAATGTAAGGCCACGTTAGTTCCAAAAAAAATCTCGTTGAATCTAACGACAGTCAAAGAACTATTAATGGAGAAATTCGAATCTATTAGAATATCCGAATGGGAAAAAGTTATCGATCACGCCATAAAATGCGAAAAAGAGCATATGCGACACGAGAATAAAACATACCGATATTTGGATCAATTTATCATAAACTTGAATGACTTATCATCAGACAACGACGAATCGTTTGACGTAAACACGTCCACTAAACAGTGGAGCTGTTGATACTGGGTTATAAGTATGGATGTCGAGGGTGTAAAACCATGTGAATAAGAATAAACAATTTTTATAATATCTGGTGTTATGTCGTTCAAGGCCAATAAAATCATAGTGTCATGGCTTTTTAATATTACCTATTTCATTTATTGCATACCCTGAATAAACCCTCAGGACGCGAAATAACTACCATGCTTGCGCGGTCTTGCGTGCGAACACAACCTCACAAACACGCTGCTGGACACAGGTTTTATGCAAAACATCTCAAACAATTTTTAAATTATAATAATTACGTAAAATAAAAAACATTTATTTTTCTGTACCTGCTGTAGATGTATCGCTTAAAATATTTCGTGTATGAATAGATACACCTTACAGGACCGTGTAGTACAATTTGTACAATTTGCTTATACTTACGACTAGTGGCCATTACATTTGGCGAAGCCCATTCCTCCAACACCTGTCTCCTTACTGAAATTAAAATAACAAATAAACTAATGACAGTCTACCACTTTGCGTAGGTAACGGAAGTCACAATTTGTTTGACGATTCGTGAACCAAAGAATTAATTTAACTCAGATGTTAGATCAGAAGTTGGCTCAACGGCTTCTGATATCTTCTTATATTACCATCAACAAGCAAAGCATCTGCGTTCCTATGCCTTGACCCCACTTGAACCGCCCATCTTATATGACTTTGAACGTCGTGCTTTTTAATGTCCCCATTAATTTGAATGACCTAATTAAAATAAAATAAAAGGGGTATCAAAGAGTGACCGACCTCCTGACAGTCGAGACTGTCCCGGCCTGGTTTCGTTCTGCTCAAGTTCACCCGCTCCAACATCTAAGAAGCAACAGAAGCATAGATTAGTGCTCATATTAGGTACTAGATATCACGCCAAAGACTACAATGGGCTCTACAATAAGGAGCTAAGGCCGCCTTTACTCTGAGTGAGTAGTAAACATATTATCTAGTCTCTATACAATATGTAACAAAAACCCTGTTGTTCCTTTAAGGGACGTATACATTTAACTACAAGCAAACCATTTATGAAATTATAATTAAAAAAAACTAAGCATTGGCTAGTCGAGAGGTCAAAATCAAATAACTATTAAAATCGACACAATCAAAGAAATGTTTAGAGTATCTGATTTTACAAGTACATCTTTATTTCGCTAAATAGCCTACGAGCTCGGCGGCTTTCTTTGATGCGTCAGAAGATGCCGCCAAATAACTACCGCGGCGCACGGGCCACGGGTCGGTAGCACGTGCCTACCTACCCCTTTACCCCGCCACCCGCCGCCCTGCGAATCACTTCCTTAGTCTCCCGCGCAGCTTACTTCCGAACGGATGTTATTGTTGACCTACGTAGTGAGTGACTTGTGTTTTGTTTACGTAAACGTTGACCATGTCTTATTTTAACGAAGAATATTTTAATATGTTGATGTGTCTTGGGAAATGTGACTGCAATTATGCAGAAGCACGCAGACTCTACCAAGAACGTTTTCCGAGTCTACCATTACCTTCGGCGATGGCATTCCAACGTTTGCACATGCGTACCTACAATACCGACAGTGTGCACGGACGAGATCAACATCGAGCTGACGCAGGCAGACCGATGACTCGAGACAGTGACATCGAGGAGCAAGTCTTGGACTTGTTTGAGCACGCTCCAACGCGAAGTACGCGCTCAGTGGAACACGAACTCGGTGTAAACCATATGCGCGTTTGGAGAGTACTCAAAGAAGATAGCCAGCACCCATTTCACTATCGTCGCGTTCAATCACTAATTCCCTCCGCCAAGACTAGAATACAGTAGATGGGTACTCGACAAGATCGAACAAGATAGTGATTTCTTGATATGGATACTGTTCACCGACGAGTGTTCATTTGTCAGAACAGGTGTATTTAATTGGCACAATGAGCACGTGTGGTCGATCACAAACACGCATGCTATTAAACCAAGTCACTTTCAGCATCGGTGGAGGATTAATGTTTGGGCTGGAATGATTGGTGACAAAATTATTGGACCTTGTTTTTTAGATCAAACAATAAGCGGCGCCAACTATCTTCGTTTCCTGCAAGAACAGCTGAGTGATGAACTTGACGAATTAGGTCTCCATATCGTGCGCCGTATGTGGTTCCAACATGACGGCGCGCCGCCACACTTCACCCGCCTTGTGAGAAGCTATTTAGATGCTGAATACGGAGAGAGATGGATTGATCGCGGTGGACCCATCAATTGGCCCGCAAGATCACCTGATCTGACGCCTTCCGATTTTTTCCTCTGGGGCACCGTTAAGCAACAGGTGTTCAAAAAATCGTGCTATACAGAGGTCGAAATGCGTTCACGCATAGTAGCAGCATTTGACCACATCAAGTCCGATACCTCTCTTCTGCGAAGCGTACGTGAGAATATTATTAGGCGTTGCAACAAATGTGTAGAGGTACAAGGTGTTCATATCGAACAGCATCTCCGTGGCCGTCAAGTAGACATCATAATAATTAATGCATTCAAATGTAAGTGGGTACATAAGGTTTTATGTGACAGACGCGGCGAATTTGTTTTTTTTTAATGTAGTGAAGTGTTAAGTGTAATTTTAACAATTATCAATTGTGCATAAAAATACCGTGTAAACCAACATTTTCAAAGATTAATTCATTAATGATAAACAACAGCTGATAAGGTCACGAACTTGTGTAGAAAAATAGGTAGATAATCGGCGGGGGTGCACCGGCGCGGCGGCACCGATCAAAGAGAGCGGCGGGAACGTTATACCTATTTCTGGTTTCGCGTCATCGCTTCATGCAGAATTGCAGAGGTAAGAAATCGGTTAAACATTACAAATATTAATAATTAAATATTTATTTTAATTATTTTTGTTGAACAGTTTTTTATAAATGACTTGGTTTATTACGTATGTATACCGATTCTTAAAACGTCGGTAGAGGGAACAACAGGGTTTTTGTTACATATTGTATAGGCTCTCGCAGTCGAGTCGAGTGTTCAAGACATGATCAGGAAAATTAAAACCGTCAATCCACAATCTATTTTTAAAATTATATAAAGTCTGTTCCAAAAGTATCTGCAGAAAATGTAAACAAATATGATAGTTTTGCTATGACTCAAGGTTTGCTCGTGCCTATGCGATATAGAAACTATACGGTGGGTACACATATCGCACATCCTCTAAAAAACTGTCGTAACACAAAAAAAAATAAGAACACAGATAAAAACACAGTCATGTTAAATTTTTCATCTTCTATCAATGAAAACAACCGCCGTAATTGTAGTGTAAAAAAAAGCTACAAGATGGAGTTAGTGTCAGTTTTTTACGGAACGAGAACGCGCGCACTCTCCTCCTCAACAAGTCAACAACAGTGACATATCAGAGCTTGTGTCGTGTGAACGTGTGTCAGTGCTCTAAAAAATCGCCATAAACTGCCTTGTGACAATATTTTAGTTAAGTTTCTTTGCATTACTTGCTAATTTAGGAGTGAAAACTGTAGTATTACCATATGATACTGTTTTTTCGATCGTTATTTGAATAGATGATATCTTTTTACTGTAAGAAAGTGTCTTATCATAGGTTTAATACTATCTCAATCAACATTGGTTTATATTTACGTCTTAATCTAGAAAGAAAACAATTGTAATCTGTGTTGTGGCACTTTATCATATTATTTTAGTAAAATTTTACCAACAAATGTTTACAAAAATTGGCTGGAATACCTTATAGACGGTTTTTTTCATGTCTTTAATTTTACTTTGAACTAATTGGCAGTAGACTTTTGTCACATCATTGTGTTATGGCCGTTTTAAACTATCTAGTATGTATTTTATTATTGCAATACTACATTACTTTATTGTATTGTACATAAATATTAATACCTACTACAATATTGGTGTACATACTAACCTTGTACTTATTTGTTTTAGGTTAAAAATGGGTGACAAGTTTAAAGAACCTCCGATCTGGTCCCATCTATGTTCCGAGCCAATATGCTCAAATAATAAGGAACGCAAAAAAGAAAGGCAACCCATGAATTGAGCTATAGAGACTTTTATTTAATGAAAAGTCTATCAGAAGCCATTGGTTTTAATTTAAAAAAAAAATTAAACTACAGAAATAAAAGTTTTAAAAGTGATTCAGGGCGAATTTACGAAAATATTCTTCAAATATTCTTATAAAGATATCGATTTTAAATAAGCGGAAATCACAAGAAAACAGTTAATCCCCCAAAATGTCTCGCTAAAAAAAGCTTATAGAAACAAAACTAAAATAAAAGAAAATAAAAAGAGAGACCTCCTAAGTTTGGTACAGAGTAATCATATACCGAATGTCTATGCCAACTTTTACACAGGTTTTAATTTTTTTTATAATAATCCAAGATGCCTAATTAAAGTGCGTTGATTTAATAATGACTGTGATTCTAAGTGAATTTTTTAACTTTTCCTTAAGACTGATTATAATATTGTGAAAGTTCCTAAAGTAGCTTCAAAGATTAGATTTAATATTAAGAAAGAACTGTAATAAATAAACAATATTATTTGAGTACAATGTGTTTCATTTCATAAATTATGTTACAATATAATCTAAAAAAGTGTCACATTTTGGGTATTTCTTCAGTTTTTTTTTAAGTTAAAAAGTCCATTCCATTCATAAATATATTTTTACATTCTGCAAATAGTTTGATAAATTCTTTGTTGATTAAAATAATAAAAAGCTAAAAATCTGCAACCTGAAAGTCACATTAACATTAGTTTACTCGTATTGGAAAATAATTAAAATCGGCTTTTTCTCAAAACTTGTTTTCGACGTGTTACGACAGTTTTTTAGAGGATGTGCGATATGTGAAACGTAACATGAAATATAACATACGTTGAAACGAACATGCCGTTTAAATATATGCAATGTAACATGAAATGTAACACACGTAGAAGCAAATTCTCGTAATTGCTGTATTACACTTCATGTTACATTTCACATATTATATATGCATACCTAATAGTAGGTATAAAAAGAGCTTGTCCCAACGAACGAAGACTGCTACCCTAAGAATAGCAGCCTTTTTCAAAGACAATAAAACCTCACTCACTTGTGTGCTCATAGATAGCCCTAAACAGTTTCTTATGAACACAATTCTCCGCGGCCCTGATGAGCAGCACAACCAGTGCCAACATCACGGTGACTAACGCCCAGTTGCTGGTCCCGTGCGACCAGCTATGCGCGATGGGGCCCATCGTCCTCGGGGCCCCCGCCACCCCTAGCGGCATCCCCGGCCCTGTGGCTTCCTCGCCCGGCAACACGATGGACACCGGCTCGTACGGCCGGTAGCTTTGGATGCTCTGATGATAATATACCTGTATTGAGTTTGCTGTCGGGGTTTTATTTTCCTTATATCTATTACGATAGAGCGCTACAAGAACATTGACAAGAGGCGCTGTTGGTAAACATTTGTGAAATTGTCACAGATTTTTTTTTGACAAAACAGGATGGCGACGTGAGTTCTGATTTTTAGTCACGTGCCAAAAGAATCTTGTGGCGTTGTACATGGGAGATCAGTCCAGTTTAGTGTGATCAGATACCTGCACGCACAACTCGTTAGTTGTGCGTGCAGGCATCCGAATGTTCATATGAATGTAATGGTACACTCGCCACTCCGCAGCGGCCCACGGCTAAGTAACGCACGTGTACTTAGCTTCACATTGTATTAAAATGTAGGCGGGATCGTCCATTGCGATCCACGGCCGCGCTACGCACGAAATAAATGAAACGTGCCAAACCTCTGTGCAAATCCTGCAAAGCTAGCAGTGATCTGAACAGAGGGATTTGAAGATAGAACTGCCATGTATGGTAGCACAGTGTAACTATTACGGTGAAGTAAACGGAACTTATACTTAGTAGGTATAATGTACTAAAGTGGATAGGTGAGGTTTGGTGCTGCAGTGCCTATACATCTGACAGGATCACCACGTCCAGTGTATAGGCACTGTAAGTAGTTGCACTGTAATTGTAGCCTTAAGTTTTCGGCTGGATGATAACTACCACGGGCCACGCGCCACTCGCTGTTCAGTTGAGCCTTGTACATAATGACACATACCTTGATGTCGGGCACGGGCCAGGGCTCCGTGTCGGGGTAGCGGTCCATGCGCCACGTGACGGGCGCGCTCGTGGGCGCCCACTGTCTGTTCAGAAGGAGACCCTTCGGAAGCGGGTCCAGTCTGGAAGGGACATCGTCGTCTATGATTGTGGGGATATTCCTGTCACAAGTAACAAATAAGTCACTGATTCACAATCACAAATTAACTTAAATATTAAGTATCATTAAAGCATTGCTTGACGAACCAATGATATTTTACTAATATGTATTGGGAAAAATACGGCTGCATACTTTATATTGAGTAGGTACCAGAGCTCTGTTATGGGAGACCGTAAGTACCTACAAAGTCAAAGTTAAGTCAAAGTTTTTTATTAATGCGATTTTTGGTGATACAACAGGATCTTATAAATATTTTATAGTAGCTCAAAAATCTACCCTATTAAGGCATGCATTGTTAAATTACAATATTAGAAATTAAGTTAAACATTACATTAACCATAATGAAAAAAATCATATCTATAGAACTTAAAATAAAAGATATAATTAAATATTACATTAAAACATAAATACATAAAATGGTCAGTCACATGAAATGTTGTCAACTAGGAATTCGTCAATGGTATAGTAGCATAAGTCTATTAAAAATTTATTTAGTTTACGTGTAAATTGTGTCAAGTGTAAATCTTTTATGTCATTTGGTAGCTTATTAAACATTTTTGGAGCCATGCAAAGTATGCTCTTGTGCATAAGGGAGGTTTTTGAACGTCTTAGGACTAATTCGTGTCGATATGTTGGTCTTATGGACCGACAGCTTTGTTCTGAACCTCTTTACGAACAAAGCGGTCTCGTATATGTAAAGACAAGGTAACGTTAGTAGTTTTAAGGAGATAAAATGCGGTTTGCAACTTTCTGTTGATTTAAGATTGCATATGGACCTAATGCACCTCTTTTGCGCTTTAAAAATTTCAAGTTTTTCACAGGAATTTGCCCAGAAAATGACTCCGTAACGTAATATGGAATCTACGTAACCATAATACGTGGTTATGACAGCCGCCTGATTTACTTTTTGCTGAGTTTATAAAGAGCAAAGGCAAACCTGGTAAATTTTGTAATTAGGATCGATGCATGTTCTTTCCACGTCAGTTTAGAGTCTATTGTCAATCCTAAAAAAAAAATATGTCCTACTTCTTCAATTATATTATCATTAAAAGATAGATTGATGCCAGGAGTGGTAAGTCTTTGTCGAAACTGCATGATTTTAGTTTTATTTAAATTAAGAATTAAATTATTTTGTTCAAGCCAAGCAATAGACTGTTGTAGTGCATTTTTTTATGTCACTTTCATAGTTTCTATTTAAATCATCATGCCTAATAATTAAAGTGCTGTCATCGGCAAAAAGAACCATAGGAAAAGTGACGTGTTTTGGAAAGACATTTATATACACTAAAAACAATGGTGGGCCCAATACGCTGCCTTGTGGCACGCCAAATGTGACTTTACGTTTTGCTGAAATGTATTTGTATTCCTTTTTATCTTTTTTCAAATTCGTCTAACTTCCGTACACTGTGTTCTACTGTCAAGGTAGGATTTTATAAGAGAAAGTGCGTTTCCCCTTATTCCGTAAGCACTTAGTTTTCCTAACAAAATATTATGATCGACTAGATCAAAGGCTTTCGTCATGTCCCTAAATATAGCGCTAGTGGGAATTCTTTGATCGATATCTGGCATTATAATATTAAGGAAATCATATATGGCCAAGGTTATGGATTTGTTTTTTCTAAAGCCTTTCTGTTCCTACCTATCTACATACTAAAATAATAACCAACATTTCTGAATGACTGCCATTACACAAAAAACCTAGCACATCCTAAACTGATACGTGAAAATTGAGAGGGAGTTTGAAGCACAATCACGAGCATAAATACTTTACACTACAGAGGTATAAGGAACAGGGTGTAAAGTTCACTCACACCTTCATAGCAAAGGGAGGATCCTCCGACCAGACTGGTGTTGTGTCTGGTGGGCAACTAGCCGAAGTTTTGATGTCGGGATGTTGTATATATATACATATATGCCAGTTGCGCGGTAAACTCTGCTTGCACGATGCAGGATTTTGCGTGACGTCAGTGTCACGCGTAGCTCGCATGTGGCGATGTAGATACCGGTACAAAAAATACACGAAATTCAAAAACGATTTTCTCATGAAATAATAATTGCAACTTTGAGGGAAGTCCTATTTCAAATTGGATTTCTAAAATGCTACATAACACCATACAATTTATTTCAAATAAATAAGCTTCAACAGCGATTTTGCTCAAAGTGTGAAGAATTTGAAAGCATTTGAATCTTATTTATTTATTTAGGGCTAGCTTCCGCCCGCGGCTTCGCCCGCGTGGTATGTCAATATAAAGTAAGCTTATGTCGTTTCCTAGGATTCAAAGTATCCCCATACTAAATTTCATCAAAATCAGTCCAGGCGTTTCGAAGATTAGCCGGAACAAACAACCGGAGAGACAAAAAAAGTGTTTTTGTTATAAGTAGGTACCGTATACACTTTCACATGCATTTAGTAAAAAGCTGTTATTTTAACATTACAAACAGACATTCCAATTTTATTTATTTGTATAGATGTATAGAACATATCCAACAAAAGATATATTACATGACACATAAATAATGCGCAACACCAGGTATTAAGTAGAGGTACTCCCCCTGCCGGGGTCGCGGATTGTTCGAAAGAGTTACCGTGGCCCTGGCGCACAGGCAACTGAAGGAACACGGGTGGGTTTTAGTCAGTAAGAGTCTGACACGCCCTTCCGCTCCGCCCAGAGCGGGAGACGTCATTTGATGATTTCCCAACCAAAAAAAAAAAAAAAGAGGTACTCCTGAAAATGCTCCTAAACGTTGGTATGTATGCTCGTGACTGTACAACCTACACAAACAGAACTATGTTCTTTATTAATGCATATCAATACCTGATGAAGTGCCGGCTATCCTTTCTGAGACCGTAGAAGGCGTACTTGTCGTGATCTCGAGCGCGCGGCGATGCACGGTCGCGCGGGCGCGCGAGCTCGCCGGCCGCGCGGGTGCGCGCGCGTCTGTCCCACGACGACACCCACGCCCACGGCGATACTGTCGGCTGCATTGTGCTGGAAATTACAAAGTATTTGTTCTTAACAACAATGTAGATTACTTATAAAAATGTGGGTCAATAACACAGATTTAAAAAACTTGGGTCAAACTTAAGCTTCAAGCCTTAGGATCAGATGGAGTGACAGGTCACTTAAAGCTCTACATCACGTTAGTTTTCACGGTGAGATCTTATCTAAATAGACCGGCTGCTGCAGTATGTGATATTACTGAAAAGTTCCATGTTATGGAATTTAAGTGTTTAGGTGCTTTAGATAAATTAAGCAATTCACGCCAGCATGTGTGGCGTGAGCGTGACCACCGTAAAAATGGAAGAAACGAAAGACAAAATGACAGATTGTAGAAAGATTTCTACAGCGCCATATTCAAAATATATGCTTGTAACCGCTTTTAAGTTTATCTAAGAAAGTAAAGAAAACCTCTAGCTTATTGTACTTATACAAAGACATACAACGCTATGAGGTTATTTTGGCGCATGGCCAAAATCGGAACTAGAACACCATCATCTTGTTCGTAAAAATACAATTTCTGTGACAATTTCACAAATGTTTACCAACAACACCCCATTGTTAATGTTATTCAGGCGCTAAAAAATCCTTGTCGCACTATAAATAAATATTCAAAGAGCCATGCTGTACGTGTAGGAATTTGTTGAATGTACTAGGTGACCCATATGTTCCGAGTCACTGATAATATAGTGCGCACTCCACTGGTTCACGTAACAATATGCTGCTAAGTAGTAGCTACAACGATACGGCAGTTTGACTTCCTCGTCACCACTCTAGTGGCTAAATTACACGACTTCGGATGATGAGGACACGATTGCAAAATCAGGGTCGAATAAAAATAAATGGGTTTTTTCCGTCAAGATATTCTCTTAGCAGCCAAGAGTGAGAAAGTCGGCGGTGTGGTACCCCCGCGCCGCGGAGAGCACGTAAAGACGTCGTTGTTCCTGCGCCTGATCTCTCCGCGGTGGTGGCGTGTTGCCGTCCCATCGTTCAATGAGTGTGAGGGAAGAGAGAGTGGTATTTGCCATAATATCTCTTGCGTCAGTAGGCTAGCCTACTGATGCAGGAAATAATGCCTCCGTTGATATTGACCGCTGTAATCAAACTCAGTCAGGAGGATATCATTATTATTATTATGGCAGCAGGCTTAGCATGACGCTTTCTATTTCTACGACGAATAGACACAGCTCTTTCTATACAAATTGCCATTTAGTTTCTCCAGTTTGACATCGCGCCGTAGAAATCCTTCTACAATCTGTCATTTTGTCGTTCGTTTCTAACGATCTTTGTCTAGGACCTTTTTTATGTAGACTATTTCTCTGTCAAAATCACACTGACAATTGACAGCTGTCTAAGGTAATGAAGACAATTTGATTTTGTAATCGCCATGCTAAAGACAGTAGAAAACTTTCTACTCGACGGCCACAAAGTATATACGGTTATCTACAAATCATGTTTTTACAGGAGTGCGTTTTGAACGCAAAACAGTGATAATTAATAGAAGAACAAAGCTATCTTCTCCTATTTTACATCATTTAGTTAATAAGGCATTACCAAGGGGATGGTTAAGGCTATTATTACTGTAATATTTTTTTGTTCCAAAATACGGTACATCGACACTTTGAGAAAAAAAAATTGTAGTTGTCTTAAATTTTTAATCAAACCGACAAAAGAATCCTATGAGAAAACAAATAATTTTGAGTGGAATTATGTAACAGAGTGAACTTCGTAAAAAGTGCAGTTGACTCTTTCTACTTTGCTGCTGTCGTACTGTTTACACGGAACATCATTTTTGTCTACTCTTCCTTCGACAAAACGGTGCTGGTGCTAAGCCTGCTGGTTAAAGTTGCACAATGGCACACCGGTTGCAAGCAGACTTCTATCATTTTAATTACTGTCTTCCTTTTCCCTGATCATTTATTTATTTATTTATTTAAACTTCTCGCACACAATAACATACAAAGGCGGACTTAATGCCTTAGGCATTCTCTACCAGTCAACCAAGGGTGGTGTAGAGATAAGATGGCAGGTGCTCTGCTAACAGGCGTTAATAATAATAAAAAAAAAAAAAAAAAGATAACATAATTAATTATACATGAAATAGGTATACAAGTACCTAAATAGGTTATAAACTTATAATACACATACATATATATTTACTATAATATATACCTACATTATATAATACATATATACAGGGTTACTGGCAACTCGACGTATCTCTTGCAGGACGTCATAGTAGGGTCAAAATGCAACAAATTAAGCCACCATCATGTTTGTATAGTACCGGATTATCGCACGTGTACACAATAATAGTGTGCAGCTTACTTACGTCAAGTTACGTAACTATCGCCTACATCATAACATCAATGAATCGCGGGAGCGGCAAACCTAGAGCTAGAGCAACTGTCAACAAGGTTACTTTTAATTTCATACATTAATGATTGACAAACGGTAATGCGGCAGAGAACCAGACTGGGCGACAACAAGCTGAAATGGTAATAAGCCGGCCATATTAGACTCGATTACCGTTGGGGTACATGTGTTTTTGAACGGAGAACGCGACTCGGCACACGTAAGGCTGGACGCCCTCAGGCTAGGAGGAGCGACAGTACGAGCAGTGGTTGGTACTGTGGTAGCAGCTGGATGAGAGTTGTCGAAGATCGAGTTGAATGTTGTGCCATTTGTAATAACTAGCAGTGGACTGCTATAGGTTGATGGTGGCTTAAAAACATAATAAAAAAATGTTAATCATTTATTAAAATTTGTATGGCAATAATTGCAAAAAATCGTGTTTTGTGTGTGTTAGAGTGGTTTTAACATGTCAACAAAAAATATGTTAATATATTATGTAAATAAACTGCACGCCTGTGGAGTAACTCATACATGGGCAGATCGTTCATGTACATTGTAACGGAACAGACACAAACTTGTATTGATCACATCGCAACCAGTATCGTAAAAGGTTGTGCAAAAGTACACGATTTGGGATTATCAGGTCACTCAGCCCAATCTTATTCCTGGCCTGTTACAAAGCGATAGCAGCCGGTTCTGAAATGGTGGTATGAACTTAAACGAGATTGTAGTGATGAAAATAAGGACAAGTTTTTAAAATCAATTTTATGTTTGTCTTTTAATGACGTATTTCAAGACACCTCTACAAACGAAGCATTCTGTAAATTTTTCGACACGTTTTACTATTTTATAACTTATGTTTTCCTACCTTTCGCGTAAAGGTTATTAATAAAAAATCAAATAAATTAAATTGGCTTTACTAAAGGACTAAAAGCAAAAGTCAATTGTACTATACATTAAAACATAACAATAATGAACCTCATAAAAAGAGATACACAAACAATTTATTGAAAAAATGCATTTTGACGTCACGAAAACATAATAATACAAATTACATAAATAAGTCTAAGGCAGCGTGGAATGTAATAAAAAACATACTGACACACATTATAAAGAATACATGTATCTCAAAAATTACTCCAACAACAGCTACACCCATCATTTGCATAAAATTGTATAAAATTCCGAGTATGATAAAAACTGTTCCATTTTTTTTTAATTTAAGCGTAGTTTGACAAAAATACTTATAGATAAATGCTTATAAAGTGTATCTTAGTTCTTAAATTATAAGTTGTGAATTGTAGTATAATTAATTTATATATTTTCATTTGATTTTATTTGTTTTTATTTTAATTGAACTTATTAATTTATCATTATTATTATTACTATTAATTTGTTAATTTATGTCTGGCTATGGGTGTTATTTATCTGAAAATAAATGAATTTATTATTATTACATTAAGTATAATGTATTTTTTTAATTAATTGTTACCAAATTTGATTAAATTTAATATGATTTACTAATCGCATGCATTATTCAAGGTAATTAATAAAAAAATAAAAAATAAAATATAATTTCTTAAAATAATAATCAAAGTAAAATTTGCTCGCCGACATTAAAGGCATAATAAGAGATCAATATAATTAAGTTAAGAACTTTCTGTACTGTAAATGACTTTAATCAAACTGCACACGTAAACAATAATTATAACTTTATTTTTTATTTAGTCTAAAATGTAACCACAGCATTTAATATCAATTCTGGAGATGTTACTCGCACTGTATCCAACGGCCAATTATTGCCGATCACTTATTCCAATATTCGTGTGGCAAGTGTCGCCCCACCAGTGCTCCGGAAGTTCGCAACGGAACAATAATTCAACTCAACTCAACTCAAAGCATTTATTTCAAATAAACCAATTACAGGCACTTTTGAATTGTCAAGGGGTCGGTCAGTCAGAAAGATGAAGCTAATTGCCCATTCCAAAGCGTAGTAGGTACCTATGGAGAAGAATGGGCAAGAAACTCCATGGACACTCTTTTAAATCAAAATATGGTTACAAATTATGGTTACATCATTCATGTTGAAATTATGCATGTGAGAACGATGCAGAACGTTAAAAGCGTCCGTAATAAAGAGACGACAACAATTCCAATATTAAATTAAAATAAGCCGTGGCAGCCAAGAGATAACCAGTCCCCACTGACGGCACCCGTTCACGAACATGACGTATGGATCAGCACCATTTAGCTCAACCATTTTGAAGGGAACTTAATGATCCAACACACACGCCACCACCAGAGAGACATTTGAGTGAGCATGACATACTCTCAGCCGCCAGGGCACATTCAAGTCAATGAAAGACAAACCTAGAAAATGGTAGCTTTATAGTAGGTACATAGTACTCACACATGTGCTATGCAATTATACAATAAAATAATGGCGCGACAACAGTGCTACCAACCTAAATATTAATCAGATAATATATTTAACTTTAAATAGGTAAACGTATTTAATTTTGAGTAGCCCTAAAAAGGTTATTAATAAAATATGTTTTTAACAAATAAATCAACTAATAATTAAATCATAAATCAAAATAACACATTTTATTTGTAAATATGTATGTCTGTTTTCGAAGCGACAACAGTACCTGCCTAACTTATTTATGCAATAAATTATTTTGTTTGATTTGTTTGATGTTTATTTGCCTAATTATTTAGTCTCTTTGTCCCTATATTGACTGAAGAGACTTTTCAAAATGATAAGACTATAATAATCGTTCTGTTGTTTTAGTTCTATAACCCAAGTAAGTTACAAGAAGTAAAAATTACAACCTAATTAAAAATGTTCCTTCCTTAATAATAATAATAATAATAATAATCATTTTATTATCAGGCTACTAAGGCCCATAGATAAAATACACAAAATAATATCAAATAACAATAAACTAATACATAATTTAAAACCATTTAAAACTAAAACTATACACGTAATATTGTCGGCGTCGTGTTTCGCTGCGAGGTGTCGCGTAACCGTCCTCGGAAACGTCGATATACGACACCCTTCGGCCAAAAGTCCTCCTTCATGCAGGTCTGCAGATGTTGGGTTGGAACTCGTACCACAAAAGATTTAAAGTTGATGTTATGGCGCGATTCCAACCTTACGACCCTCAGAGTCCAGTTGGTCTTCACTTTCAAATACTGCACCACTTCTTCAGTTGTAGTGGAGTGATGCAGACGTGAAATGTACAGCTGCGTCGTAGGCACAGCAGGACGCAGCAGCATGTTGGGTCCACTCGGTGCGGTACCGCACAAGTTACGAGAACAGGGCTTCTTCTTCTTCCTTTCTACTTTAGTGAAGCCCTCCTCATCAACTTGTGTCATTTTTGGCACGGAGCTAAGGACCGCAGTCAGGGCAGGTTGACCACCCTCTTTCCGTATTTCCCCTTTTCTGGTTTGTCGCTTAGGCTGCGACGCATCAGATTTTCCGCTGGTGACGATAGCAGCATAGGCACGTTTTGGGGTCGACGTACCTACGCGTGACGTATCCGCAGCCGGTGTTGCGGCGCGGGTGACGACGGCGGCGGGCGGCGCTTGCTCAGCGTTATCGGCAGCTGATGACGCACTTGTGTTCGCCGATTCAAAACTGCCGATGGTTGCATTTTGCGCCCCTCGACGTGTATTCACCTTTGAGGCCTCAGGTGACCCAAATACCGAACCAACGTTGCGCAATAACGCTATTTCTGCACGTAGTTCGGTATTGGTTTTTTCTGATATCTCCATTCTGGACTGCATCTTGGTCATCTCCGCTTTCAAGGTAGTGATGTCCTTTAGCAGCCGTGTAACGTCGACGTGATCGAAAGTGACGGGAGGCAGTTTACTTAGCTCCTTCGCCACGAAATCTGGCACGTCGTCCGGGTCAGTCTTCTTCAACATATCGAGGATATCCTGAAGACTCTTCTCGGTTCCATCTCTGCGCCGAGAGGGCATCTGGTCACTTAAACATCTATTGTTTAGAACAATAATTTATTCTTAATGAAGCACAACTATTTATTTTAATTAGAACTAAGTAATTAGTAAATTAAATTTCCTTGTATTCGACATCAACGATGGAATCTTAGGAATGTGCTGTGTCTTTGTTACTTAGTTTATGATATTTCATCGCTGGAGTGAGTTCAAGGAAACCGTCCAAAATGCTACCGAGTATGAAGTATAATTTATTACACCTAAGTATTTGGCTCGCCTTCCTAAAATACATCATTATTAATATCGTAAGTTCATAACTAACGTCGTTTTGTTTTCTTAAATAATTTTAAACACTTCCTTATCAAGGTTCAAGGATCTTGTAACTGAGTACATTTAGTTTTGATCTCCTCAATAATCGTAAGTAAATTGTTTTTCATTCCTCCGAAATCACATCTGTTCATAACCTACCTAGCCACCTATTCACTGAGCCGGCGGCCGGCGGCCGCGCCACGTCACAGTAGTGGAGATCAATGTAGTTAATTGATAGTGGCCGGGCTCGTGTTGCTCTCGTCAATCTATCGTGAGCACACGGACATGATTGTGACCACTGATTCTATGTTACACGAATCAAAATTCATTGGAATATGATTAGGATACGTATAAATTATAAATGATATTTATTAATGTAAGTAGGTTTGTACAAACACTCTTTTACTCGTTTTTTTTTAACTTTGATTTGGTCGGTGTTTCCTATCCGACTACTCTGAGAAGGAACACGGAAAGAACTCAGAGGTCAATCTCTTTTAAAGTCCAGACATTGTCTTGATCAGATAATGTGAGGACAATTCAGATTAGCTTTTAACTAAGAAGGTACTCCTAGTATATTATTTACTAGCAGAATGATGTCATGGGTAGCAGCGGATTTGTGACCTGACATTTACAAGGAAAGTAAGTAGGTATTCTCCATAAAACAAATTACCTACCATAATTATATCGAGAGGGCCCGCGAGGTTGATTGTGGTCTGAGTCCCGACAGTGGGAATATTATAGGCTGATTATGCTAATGCCATCGATGATTCAGACTGTGTTAACATATCATTAGGCAATACGTTTGCAGTTAGGGTAAACACGTCACCATGATGAACTCAACCGAGGACATACATACATACAGCTAGGGGACAGGCGAGCGAAGTGACCAACACTGAATAACAAGGAGGGGTGATACAGCGCTGTTGTCGTTCTATAATATCAATAGGCTCGAGTGTATGGGACTGATACATAACGTGCGAACTGTGGGTGACGGGTGTACTGTATGCATGTGTTTGATTGAACCCCAAATAATTCCCATTTTGATTTGCTAAAAATATAAACACAAACCTTATAATTATAATAAATGTGCCTCTATTTGTGATCTTCAAATAATTTCCACTTTAGTGTCTTATCTATACAATCTATACATCTATATAAATAAATAAAATTGAATTGTCTTTTTGTAATGTCAAAATAACAGCTTTTTACTAAATGCATATGAAAGTATATATGGTACTTATAACAAAATACCATTTATTTTTATCTGTCTGTCTGTCTGTTTGTTCCGGGTAATCTCCGAAACGGCTGGACCGATTTTGACGGGACTTTCACTGGCATATTGCTGATGTTATAAGGAGTAACATAGGCTACTTTTTGTATCGGCAGCACGGTCCCGTTAGATAATTTCCGACATCCACGCGGGCGAAGCCGCGGGCACCAGCTAGTTAATACTAAATATCAAAGTAAGTGCGACCTGTGGTCGGGCACACCTCATCTACCGCATGTGGGCGGAGGTCGGGCGCCCTAGCGGAGTTACTGCAACCAGCTTTGTGATAAGGCCAGAAAGTTAAAAAAGCCTAATATTTAAAAAAAAAAAAGCGATTATCATTAGAAGACCTATAAGTATTTAGAGGATCAATTAAATATTTCCTTTTTTAATAACTTTAAACATTATCATAATCCGTTATAAGATACACAGGGTGACTTATTTTTAAATTTCATATAGTCTATGTCCACAGCGTGACTGTCTGCAACAAGTTACGCCTGCTGGTGCTAAGTACTATGCCAATTATTTGCAATCGTGGATATCAACAGAATTATAATCTAGGTCCAGTACATTCTCGTAGTTTCAGCAACAACGAGTATTATAAGAAAAACTGTTTCGTAATAACTAACCGATTATGACTGTCGAACATACACGGAACAGCTGTACCTATTATGGCTGTCGAACATACACTAAACAGCTGAACCTATTATGGTTGTCGAACAGACACTAAACAGCTTTACCTATTATGGCTGTCGAACAGACACTAAACAGCTGTACTTATTATGGCTGTCGAACAGACACTAAACAGCTGTACCTATTATGGCAGTCGAACAGACACTAAACAGCTGTACCTATTATGGCTGTCGAACAGACACTAAACAGCTGAACCTATTATGGCTGTCGAACAGACACTAAACAGCTGAACCTATTTCCGAATGGGTAGGCAGAGGTGTTAGGAAAAATCGTCTGCGGTGGCAATATTTGCAAATATGTGACCGCCATGTAGCTACCTCTCATAATTAATTTATCTGTCATTGCTTAATGATTAATATCGACTTTGACCTATTGTAGTATAGTAATTTTATTCCAGGTAGATCATCTTTCCATACAATTATGTAATGAATGTTACCTATACAAAATCGGGGAATACGGGCGAGATATTCGACTTCCTGAGTCTACCCCTTGGAAGGTAACTAAATCTTTAGCCAACACCTTTTTCAGCAAATCGCTATGAAAACGTACAGCTACATAATGCGTGCTATTTCTTAGAATTTTATCGACCCGACATCGACAGGTAGTTATGCAGCGATGCAATATCCCCTACCACAATCAGTGGCAAATGTTTGTTATGTTGCACCAACTGTCTGCCAACATCCCTTCCAAGTCAAGGTCATGCAATCAATGCAATATGAATAATCTACCACTCACCACAGAGTTCTAGTAGCCGAAACAGGCACACAATCAATAACTGTCTTCTCCACTCACATTTTAAGAACTCCACTCAAATCACTGCACTATGTTATGTGTAAATTGTGTCATATTTGATCCAATGTTTGTGGTGAGAACGCGTTAGTCGCGGCGGAATATCGGCGGATAAATAAACATCGGGCGAAGGGTGTGTCGGACGCATGCGCGCGGCGGCCGGCCGGTACACTAGCGCTGCACCCGTGCCGCGGGAAGCCGGAGAACTAGCGGGGAAAGTAGACGAGTAAAGGTTTCCGCAGACAGGCGCGACGCGACTCTTGTAGAACAATTTCCATGAAGTTTTCATAGAAATTGCTCTACTAGATTCGCGTCGCGCCTGTTTGCGGGAGCCTCTATGACATGCTGGAAATGAGGGTTGCCCGGCGGTAGATTATAATAACGCACAGATTGATTGACCTGCAGATTGAATTTGGTCGCAGATTTGTGACACCAGCTAAGTTGATTTTCTATACACATCATGAACATTCAGAGGAGGCCATATTCCTTCAGTTGGGGCTATATTCTTCACACACACATACACTCTTTGATGTGATGCCAGCTATTATAGTTGGGTATCACCGACGCATACAAATGCCATAAGTAAAGGTGGCAGTTAATACAGCACCCATATCTACCCTGTTGGCGCCTGCAACCTTTGTGTTCGCGCCACGCATTTCATGCAGCAGATTGCCAAGCGTATTACTCAGGCTTTTTATAGTCTTACATACTTTTTCAAAAAGGACGAACATAGGTCCGCATATATTTCTTTCCTAAATATTAATATTTTAATTAAAATAGAACGAAGTGTTTTCAGAATCAACATTCTCTTCGTTTTATTGAGCAACAAGCTCCAGTGTCTCAAGAATAGACGTATCCTATTGTGCTTAACATAAATCGTGCCAGTTTCCTCTTGGTTTAATTATGGTTGAATCTCATTTAATAGGTGGCGAGGCTATTGTCATCAACGAGACACACATCCAGACACCGGGCTGCCACTGAGATTTTCCTAATGGAAAACCGAATAACATTTTGCTCAACCTGAGCATCCAACCCAGGACCTTATATGAAGCAGTCACGCTTGCGACCACTAGACCAACGAGTAAATCATCATCGCAATTTAGTCTTAAAGCTACAGCAAGTCCTCGTGCTGGTGAGGAGCTCCTCGGCTGGTGAGGTGCTCCTCGTGCTGGTGAGGACCTTCTCGTACTGGTGAGGTGCTCCTCGGCGGTGCAGTGCTGCTCTTAAAGCTACAGTAAGTACCTCATGCTGGTGAGGTGCTCCTCGGCGGTGTGGTGGCGCAGACCTCCCTCGGGGGTACGCCGCCTCTCTAATGTCGACATTTTGGTCGTGCAAGCCACATAAAGTAAGAAAGAAAATCTTTGTGAGCCACCAGCGTCCACCAAAAGCCACGAGCCACCTTAACGAGTTACGTCCCCCCACACCGAGCCACAAGCCACAGAGATAGCTCGCATCATAATCATCGCAAATATTTCTTGTAATCTCAATTTTTTATTTACAATACATTCATGACTTTGACTCAAAATTACTATGACATGTTGACACTGCACATTCTGCAAGAATTTATGGAGGTAAGAAATGAAGAAATTAGGAATGTTTGAAAGAAGTTTCGAATTACACAGATAATCTTATTTTAATAATAACCTTATTTCTTATTCTTTGGCCGTTTGTTTAGGGGAAGGTCGGTCCAAGCTAATTGTAGATGGCGTGTCCATAGCTGGGTCCCTACGGCCTACCAATCACAGAATACGTACCCAACAAGCAAAGTAATCTTATAACAAAATATGATAAGTCTGTTAACACTTATAAGATTCTTATAAGTGCATTGGTGTAGACTATTTTACTTATAGCAGCATTTCACAAGCCTTAATTTACTCAGGAGCATTTGCTTCTATAACTTAGTCTTATAGTAAATACAAGTATAACTTATAGAACAGTTATAAGACTCATATACTCATAAATGCATTTCACAAGACTAAATATACTCAAGAGCACTGGTTGCTATAACTAAGTCCTAAAGCTACTACAAGATTAACTTATAGGACAGTTATAGGATACATTTACTTTTAACATACTTAGCAGAGATCCTTATAAGTATTTGGCATTATAGTCTTGTTGAAGTATCTTATATGATTGTTAGCATGTTACGAATACGCTATGAGAGCAAACATGCTTACAAACTACTGGACCAAGTACTTTGTAAGTAAACGTCAGCCATTTTGGCAACTTATATGATGATGACAAACTTATAGTTTGTCATGTCGTAGTCAAGTGCAACATATTATGTAATAGAGGGTTCCGTCGAAAATAATGTTGTACCTGTTGAGTGCTATTCTAATCATGAAGAAGAGGAAGAAAAGGTCATGAGGAAGAATATGATTCAGAAATAAAAGAAAGCACAGAGTCTGAAAAGAATCATGAATTACTTCAAGATATACAAAGCTGGGCTATAAAATTGAATATAATGCATTTGGCAATAATATCAACAATATTATACAAAAGAATTAAAAACATTCCACCCAAAGATGCACAAACTTTGTTAAAATCAAATAAAAGTCTTGTAAAATTGCATAAACAGTTGACGAACGAAAAAATAATCAAAGCTTAGTCGCCCATACCGAGCCAGATTTAACGGGTGAGATTGATAAACAATTCATGAGGAACCCTAATTTGTTTTAAAATGGAGGAGAAGTGATAGTTACCAAAACTGTAATAAGTACTAATTTGCTTATAGTGATTCTATAAAGTACTCAATGCAGAGCATTTTTAAAACATGGCGAATATTCACAAGAATCATTGAAATTAAATTTTAACAACAACTTCACAATGTTCAATTTTGCTCTGGGCGTTAAGAAAAAAACAATATGCGGTACATATTCACAGTAAATCTGACTTCCCCACAGATTCCACACTATATTCACAACGTAACTAGCTATCTTAAAAACGAATAAATACTTATGGAATTATTTATATTAGTAAGGAATATTTAAAAAAAATAAACTCAAACGCAAAACACGTGCACGTTACAGTTTATACCTATATAATGTACTTATAACAAATAACCAAGTATGTTACAAGCGGATTATAAAATTGATAGCTTTCATAAGATACTGGTCTCAGAGCGTTATAGAAGCACTAGTACCTGTAACTGCATAGGCTAAGGTTGTTATAGAAACTATTGTTTTTCGTCAAGTATATTATGTGAGTTAATGACTTTATCCAAGTTCATTGTAAGATCGTTACAGAAATATATGCTCCTATACTTGCGCCCAAATCCTTGTTTGTAGCATTTTTCAATTATTTTATAAGTGCATGAAAAAATAGTCTTGAGAGCGTTATAAGTACTGATTTTGCTAGTTGGGTATACTCTTACTCTACCGATAAATTTAACATTTCGTTCTTTCATTTCATTTCGGGTTCATTCATGAGTTTGGTTTTACTTCACTATTTCGTTATTTTCGATAATTTCAATATTTTAAATCAATATTTATTCTACATGAAAAGAGTCAGTAAATATTGCTTATTTTCTCGTAAACACTTTCTTCAAAATGTTTCCGAGATCACCTCGAATTCTGTTTAGTTAAAATAATTATCTGCCACAATCTTCTATGTTTAGGTCCCAGTTTCCGAGCATTGAGGAACACAAAAATTGTTAGTTTCGCAAAACGAAATAAAAACCACCTCTCGCCTTACATTATTAGCTAGTTTTGGGAACTATTTAGCTGACAGCGCCATTTTGACAGTTGCCTTCTCCATTAGAAAACGATTGGCTTCTTCGCTGCGGGCCCCAGCACCTAGGTTCGAATCCCACACAGATTCAATAGTACCTTCAAACATAACAGTACAATAGAGACTGTAGACTGACAGAAATGACACTATAAATACTAAGTTTTTCTAAATCTCAATCGTGTCATTGTGGCACCGTGTAGCGCGACGGGCTATTGTTTCCGCGCCGGGAAATGATACAAACACTCTATAATAAGTAGTGGAATATTCCAGTGGTATCGATTGCCCGTGATGTCATCCGCAGCCTTCATAACACCGGGAGCCATAATTTATGAGAACTCTCCGTGTTGATAGGTTTAACGATGTTCTGCTGAAGCCATGCCAGAATCTACTGACTACTAGCCAACGTATAACGAATTAGTACTTAGGTATACTTGTTCATATAATGTTAAATAATAATTTGCAATAGTACTCTTATTTTAGAATTCCGTACCTCAAAAGGAAAAAAACGGACCCCTTATAGGATCACTTCGTTGTCCGTCTGTCTGTCTGCCTGCCAGTCTGTCAAGTCCCGTTTTTACAGGAACGCGTGGAGGTATCAAGTTCAAATTAATATTATATACGTAGCTCTACGGTCCCTTGGAACTCTAATAAAATCAAGCTTCTAAGTCAAAGTCACAAAAAAAGTTGGCTAAAATAATACGGCTGTTTTTGCAACATATTGTGATACTCGCAAATGAATGAAAAACCTATAGGGTACTTCCCGTTGACCTAGAATCATGAAATTTGGCAAGAAGCAAGGTCTCACCGCAAAACTTAGGAAAAAACTCCGAAAAGCGTTAATTTGTAGTTTTATCCCATTTACAAAAAAATGGTATTACAAACTTACATTTGCAGTTGGAGAATTGACCTTGACATAAGTATATGATGTAAGAGAGTCCATGTTTTTAAACTACAAAGTTAAGTTTGTTCTTGGCATAAATTAATCCCAACTACGGAACCCATCATTGTGCGTAGTCTGACACGCACTTGGCAGGTTTTTATACATTATTATCGCCAATTGCTACAATCAAGCTCCAGACTACAACTGTGACATTGCTATTAGAACAACCCAATAACTAGCAGTCATACTTGCGACCACTAGCCGAACAAGGAAGTCAACAAGCAGATCAAGTGTACTTTCAGAATGACACAGTTTGACTTTGACAGCACCTTTATGTCGCAGAAGCAAGGGTAGTTGGACAGCGCCTTTATGTCGCAGAAGCAAGGGTGGTTGGACAGCGCCTTTATGTCGCAGAAGCAAGTGTGGTTGGTCAGCGCCTTTATGTCGCAGAAGCAAGGGTGGTTGGACAGCGCCTTTATGTCGCAGAAGCAAGGGTGGTTGGACAGCGCCTTTATGTGGCAGAAGCAAGGGTGGTTGGACAGCGCCTTAACGAATTTATTTCTAAGAGATTAGTGAGAGTACTCATTTTAGAGATCGCGTGGATTGCCCTTTATTGTAAAATGAAAATTGAATTTACGTTAGCTGCCAATCCCCACAGGAGAACGCCATAAGACATAATACTGTGAAAATAAGCAAAGTATACTAACTCAGCTGTGGCTATATCAGTCAACTGCCTTCTCTTACTGCATAATTATGCAGCTGAACTTAATCTACCTGAAATAGCTCTAATTGCAATTTTGATTCTAAATTAATTACTAGAAGTACAGTTTCGTAATAACATCTAGTTTTTTGCCATCAAGTTTTAAATGTAGACCCACTTGGGTTACATTTGGTAATACCTTCCAACAGCTTGATAAACATCAAATTATTTCAAACTAGCGACCCGCGCCTGCTTCGCACGGTGTTTTACGAGTTGACAAAACATTGAGATTTCTTTATTATTTGTACGTTTAATATGAATTTATTACACACATAAACCTTTCGGAATAAATTCTCTAAATAATGGTGAAAACCGCATTAAAATCCGTTGCGCAGTTCAGAAGAACAACGCGGTCACAGACAGACACGAAAAGCGACTTTGGTTTATAATATTTGTAGATATCTATCGACTTGACCAATGACGTTCAACCCGTAGCAACCGTAGCTAGATAAAAATGTCTACAAACAGCTACGAGTGCTACGAACGCTACGAGAGTGCTACGAGAGCTACGGGCTACGCATTTCATCCCTTGTGTGTAGTCTTACTTTATTTATTTTCATACTTATTAAATACATTTTTAAATATTTTTATAACAAATATTTTTAAATATAAAAAATTGTGGTCCGCCGGTATCGGGAGCAGGGTCCAGGCTACCGGTAGTTAGGGCTCCAGAGACAGGAACCTCCTCACGATGCTAGCTGTTTTGAGGAGTACTGCCTTCTGAATCAGCCCCTTGAACACCTCCTATATCCCTTGGGCAGGAAGCCCCGTCGACGCTCACAGGAACGCCAGGCTTTGGATTCAATCTATTAGTGGCTTTCCAAAAACCTTTAAAATTTTAATTAGCATGGTGCTTGGCATAAATCCATCTTAATTTGTTCCTGATGTTTTTGGCACCACTTAAGCTTTCCCTTAAAGACTTTCTGTGCCATCACCATGGCGACAATGATGGGGCCAGCGCGTGGCTGACCGTACCAATACTATATATTGAATTCCTCCCTGGCATTCCTGTGAGCGCACACATGCTTGTTCCACCCAGCCTGGGGTTTCCGCTTACCACGACTGCTTTCAAACGTGACACACGAACATAAAATTTTCACAATATCACTGTATAAATTATTAATTATCTCCTTATGACAATGATCACTACAATATTGGCCGCAGCTATTTTGCAAGTCTACTGATAACTTAACATGTTTTGATTGAGAATTGCACATATTTTCGTAGGCGATACATTGGTCTGCACTCCTCGCTCCCCATTGTATTTTATTACATACAATCTGTGTTTTCCCAATCATTTTCTGCCTAACACCATCGAGATTACAAGTTGTAACGAGCGGTAAATAGTCAGACCAAATAAACGTCGTATTTTACGAATACATCTGTTACACAATGCACACCCGAGTCAGTCACAACGCAGTGGTCGAGCCACCGCCTGCACTCGTCAGCTTCGCTAACAAGTGTGAACGTCCCTGACGACTGTTGCAACTTGCACGAGTCCAATCCTGCTCCATCCAGAATTCTATTAGTTCAAGGTAAAAACAATCACCTGGATGCGCGTTATAGTCACCAAGAATAAAAACAGACAGGATATCAGTCACTTCTTGTGGCACTGATACAACTTAGGCAGTCTGTGAACTCTGATACATTTTCTACGCTATCAGTTGGCATAACATTTATTTATTTAGGAGCTTAAAATTTACTTTATTTATTTGTTTATAGAAAGGCTTACGAATTAAACACATACAGAGCAATAACTCAAAATCTTCGTAATTATATAGATCTCGCAAGTATCTAAATTATAGAAAAGCACGGCATTATCAATTAGCGTACTAGAAACACAAAAAAAAAAATACATATACAAAGATCAAAGAATAATAATAAAACAATTTAAATAAAATTGAATTCTACGTTGTAGCTTACAGATACTGGGTTTTTTTTTATTAACACTGCATTTTATTAAAGATGTATTTTTGTTAAACCTTGAGTAACTGTGTTTTTTTTTTTAAATTTAAAGTAATGTTTATTGAAATTTGCATGCCACTTTATGGCAGAATGTGTCATTGAACTGATAATTTATATATCTACCATCTTTTGTACCGCTTTTACGGAAAATGAATGAATTTGACTTTGACATTGAGATTCTGATGATCCCTGTGTGTAGTACGCCGTCATCCAGTGAACCTATTCCGAGCCACCACAGCCTCTCCGTGTGAGCGGCGCGTCTGTGTGCGCCAGTGTGCGACAGTGTGTGTACGTGTCACGGAGGATCGATGAGTGCCGCCACTCCGGCGCCACCCCGGCCGGGACACACCGGGGACACAACTGATCACAGCGCAGTGAAAGTGTATGGCTGTTTTTAACCGACCTCAAAAAAGGAGGAGGTTATGCATTCGACCTTATATTTATTTTCTCCGTGTTTACGTGATTCTTCGCATTCTCATTTGGCAGAGGAAGCCCGCGCGGTGGACCCATGTCAATTTTATTAACTTAGCTTGAGTAATTTTTGAGTTAGCTTCAATAATACGTATTTAATCTAATTTGTGTATGTAGATGATGTTATAACTTCCAATCTCTGTTATTTACATAGCAAGTAGTGATATACAAAGTTGTGTGGGGTAGGTACCAAAACAAAAAAAGTTTAAAATAAAAACCTTTTCTGTATAAAAGACAACCCCTTTTTTACTACATAACTTATTAATAGGTAGGAACTAAATTACTATTAGGATTTTCACGTCAAATGTCAACTGTTGTGGTGGATTGACCGAAATAGTAACAGCTGTTCAATTCACTCGACATTAAATTGGACAGTAAATTAATTCAGTAAAAGGCTTAAAGAAACCGCGTTTCTGGTCTGTTCTGCATGTTGAATAGATTTTAAATTCATAGAAATATTTTATTATTTAAAGTTTCTTTGACATATCTCGGGACCCTGGGGACCCAGACCTTTGGAAGGCGTAGGAGGGGCCCGAGGGGCCGAAGCTAACTCGCAGAGGCCCGTTAGACGCTTTTAATGAAATGAGGCACCAACCGACGATTATCCCTGTACGTATTATTTAAGTGCTCCCAAGGACAACCCCCGGTTGGAGTAGGACTATTGCAGGATAAGGAAAGAAAGATATTGGAATATGTGTTTAGATGGCTAAAGTGGACTGGTTACTGATCAATGTTTTTATTATACAAAGAATGGCAGGGAGTGTCTTGCACACACAATAATGACCCCCCAGAAACTGTCGCTAGCACTTAGCGCGGAGTGATAAGCAACACTTGCTGAGGTGCTTGAGGAGTGGAGAGGTATTCTACGGCTATCAGGACAATCCCAGAGCTCGGAAGATGGTCAAGATCCCTACCAGCACTTACTGAAATACTTCGTTCGTCCGAGCACGTTTGTTCTCGCGAATTCCCACTCAAGCCAGCCAATAAAGGCAAAAATGAGGTGGGAGCTCTGTTCTTAGTCATATTACGAGTATTATAGAATCTAAAATAACACCCAATTTTTTTACCTAAAAAAAAAGTTGTTCTAGATAAAGTTCCTAAAATCGCAGCTAAACAAATATTCCCGCATCCCAGCATTCATAAGAATATCTCGGTGTGTCTGTGTCCTACAGTTTTACTCTCATTTGTGAGAGTTTGGCAGATCAACTGCGCAGTGCCGCTGTAAACAACACCCTGAAACACTCGCAGTCACATACCACGCGCAGCCACCACCTACCACCACCAGCTCAACATCACCACAAACAAAATAATTGAATATCAAGGGAATATTCTTGAAACAAGTGAACGTTGGAAGAAGTTGTGATTTTTCTCGAAATAGTTCTAATTAACTTTCGTGTTGTAATTCAAGTCGGCTGATCAGGAAAAGATGCTGTAAATTACGAAATACTTTTTAAATTTATTTTTAATTTTTACTTCTGCTGGCTAATCAGGTATGTGCCCAGACCCTCTATCTAAATTTTAAAACAATAGTAATATCTTAAGTAATGTCATAGGGCTAGGCTCGTCAAATAGCTATCAGCTCCTAAAAATAAATAATAAGTCCAAGTGGCTGAAAAGGAAACCAAAATCCCTGACCTCGTTTGAAAACGACATCGAATATTGGGTGAACAGCCCAGAACAGATATCATTGTACAGTCAGGGAATTGTATTGCTTAGCAGTTTGGCGCAGTGTTATAGTCAAAATATACGAACAATTTAAGTTGCTAGTCAAAATAAAGCGCGTGACAGCAATCTCGGGATTGAGATTCTGGTTTCTAATTTCGGGGGGTTTGAACCCCCAAACCCCTCCCCCCTGCCTAGGGCCTTGTTTACAATACATTAATACCTACAGACTACATGTCATTTTACAAAGGATCTTCGTTCTGTGTAAATATGTAATTTAAAGGTGTACACAATTCATGCATATTATTAGACAGTAGTTTAAATTGTATTAATAAGGATAAATGTTTTTATTTCTGTAAGTAGGTTTGTACAAAAACTTTTACACGTCAATCAGATTTTTTAAACTAGATGAGATCGGCGTTTCTTATCTGACTACTCTGAGATGAAAGGCCGAAACAAACACAAAGGTCACAGTCTCTTTTAAAGTCCAGACATAATCTTGGTCAGATCAAGACCATTTAGATTTGTGTCTGAAATGTTCTTTTCAGGAAAGAACCACACACATTGAGTGGACCTGTCCAGTCAGTGCACGCATTTATCAGTAACCGTGCTGCTCAACTCGGAACTTAAGGAGCTCAACGATTCGATGAACAATACCAAAGAAAGGACCTTTGCGTAGGCCGTATAAACTACTTAAACTGCCAGACCATGATTCAAACTAAAGCAATGACCCACATAGTCCTCACATTCACAATAATTAAAATAATATAATACTTTTTGCGGTACATATTCATGTCTAAAATAGTTAGCAAAATAAAATAAATAAATCAACATTCACTGCGTAAATTTATTGGAGCAGCTCAATCCCAAGCCTTTTTGTCCTCAATATAGTCTTTCATAGTGTAATAGGCTTTCTGGCATAGTTTCCGCTTTATAAAAGATTTGATTTTATTAAAGCTTAGATCTTGAATGTGGCGGAAGTTTATTAGAAAAACGTATACATTGGCATCTAAACGAGCCACCTATTTTCTTGAGCCTGGTTGTAGGAACAACAAATTTGTGTTTGTTCCTAATATTTCTATTATGGATATCACTGTATTTTTAAACACATTAATATTTTTATGTGCGTACAAAAGATTTTCGTAAATATACTGAGAAGGCACAGTCATTATATTAATCTCTTTAAATGTCTCTGAAGAAGTGTGTGGTACTTAATTTATAAATTGAACGAACTGCTCTTTTTAACCGACTTCAAAAAAAGGAGGAGGTTCTCAATTGGATTTTTGTTTTCTTTATGTGTGTTAGCTCAGAACTTTTTTCTGGGTGAACCGATTTGGATGATTCTTCTTTTATTTGAAAGCTGGTTACTTCACATGTGGTCCCATTTAAATTTGTTCAAGTACTGACCAGTAGTTTTTGAGTTATCCCTAATAATGCGTATTTTTTCCACTTAGTTTATATTGATGATGTTATAATTTTTTCTTGTCACGGTTATTTACACATCAAGTAGTGGTATTCGAATGTATGTGGGGTAGGTAGCACAACTAAAAAGTGTAAACTAAAACTTTTTTACAAAAAAACAACCGACTTCCAAAAAAAACACAAAAAAACGTGAAAAATAACTTTCATTTTGGAAGTCGGTGTCTTTGGTTGTGTATTTTCGTTTTTGGCCACCGACTTCTGAAATTAAAGTTATTTTTCACGTTTTTTAGTGTTTTTTTTGGAAGTCGGTTGTTTTTTTTATAAAAAGTTTATATTTGTAAAACAAAAATTGACTGAATATCGGTGGTATTTCCCAACAACAGAATACCGTACGACATCACACTATGAAAATAACTAAAGTATACTAAACGGACAGTCTCTAAAGCCCACCTGCACGTTTAGTCGGGTTAAATTAGTAAATGTAGAGTTTGTAAATTCGGAGTTATGTAATCAACATTTTAACTCTTATTACGCGTTGAGCCACTAAAAAGTGACACTGGGTTAGTTAACCTGATATTATTGTTTTCTGAGTTGGGAACATTTTACAGTTTAATCGACGAAATATAAAATAGAATTGCTGTCTGTGCCCTGATATGTAATCCAACCAAAAATGAATCTCAAATCGTTCATTGTAATCCATAATGTACACTTACAGGTCGTATATAAAAAATAATAGAAACAATTATGAACGCCGTCGAGCACAGCTAATTTTTAAATAAGTAGTCAGGTCTAGCGCTCTATTAATTTTCCTTGTTATTAAGTTTGAATTATTTTATATCTTATTAAGTATTTCATATTTCTATTAATTTCCTTATTCTATTAATATACATATGCAAGTCAATCTACTCATTTTTTAAAAATTATATTTAAATAATATTTATTTGTTTACTCGCTTAAAATTTGTTCATTATTATTAGTGTAGTACAATTATTAAGTATTATAATATAATTTATTTTTGTTATTTTACTTATTAAATATCTGTTATTCGTAATTATATATTATTATTGAATTTATTCGTTAGATATTCGTGAAGTATTGCTGAATTTAAAGAATGAACGAACAACGAACGGAAATTGTATACCCGTGTCTTTTATACTACATTACGATACATAATGATTTCTTGTATTTTTTTTTTTATATAATAATATTTCATTTTAATCATATTGTATGTGGTTTCCATGGACATTTCGTTTCGTGATTGACGAACACGTCAGTTAAGGAAAAATATGTTTTAAGTTTTTTATGATTTTTATTTATTTTGATATGAGTTCATGAATATATTGCCTGCTGATATAGTACCGAATTTTCTCTTACTACAACGTCGAACAATATAAAATACAAAATAAATTATCAGCGGTACCTCATGACGTCAATTTATTTTGACATTAATAACACTAACCCAGAGGTTAGCGACTTAGCTATCCCACATCGGTGGGTTTAATATTTAAAAGATTAACTCTAGGTTTACCTCTAACTCTTGGTGGCGCAAGATTAATTATTTGATTAACCCTGAGGACCCGTTGTTTGATAAATAGTTAAAAATTACCATTAGTCAATTTAACAATTAGTCACTTGACAATATTTAAAGTTTAACTACTCTTTCTACGCTTGGTTAACTTTCATATCAAATTTTCAATTTTTTTAACTATAGTTAGCTTAACCATTTGTCAAACAACATACTTATGTCATTTTTAACATTTTGTTAGTTTAACTAACGCATTTTAACTATTAGTATGTTTGACTACTGATCAAACAACGGACCCTAAGTCAGCTGTTAACTCCGAGTTATTTAGTACAACCCGTGAACGCGCAAGTGGTCCTAAATCAGTTAAATGACGACGGATTAAAAAGTACACTAGATTACTTAATGAAATCGATTACTTGATTAACATTTGAATTTAAAATTAATAAAGACTAGTTTACGCCCACGGCTTCGCCCGTGTGGACTTCGGAAATTATCCCACGGTAATGAACTACCGGGATAAAAAGTATCCTTTGTCTTTACCGCATTGGTCTTCTTGTCCTAACCGAGGCATTGGTTTTCCTGTGTGCCAAATTTCATCAAAATCTTGTCAGCCGTTAAGACGTGAAATCGTAAGGCGGATCACACACTACAATGCGCCACGCGACAGGGGCGCAGGAAACAGAGCCAATTCCCCGCGCGAAAGCGCGTTTTTATTAAATTTGTATGTAAAGCCACGCGCAAGGGTGCGTTATCTGCGCCCCATTGCGTGGCGCGTTGTAGTGTGTGATCCGCCTAACTAACAAATTAAAAAAAACACTCACTTTCGCATTTATAATATTATTTAGGATATTATCTTTAGATCGTATATTTTTGTTCCATGTTGTGATGCAGAGCCCGTGTGATGGGCGGCGCGGGCGCGGGCGCGGCTGGCGGCGGGGGCGCGGGGCCGGTGGCGGCGGCGCTGCTGGCGGTGGAGATGTGCGCGCCGCTGCTACTGCTGTGTTGGCTCTGTTGCTGGCCTGACGACGCCTCGGGTACGTACAGTTCATCTACAAAAACCTAAATCATGTTCAGAGTCGTCGAGCTTCTTAAGATCTGAATTGAGCTACACGGTTGCTGACAAATGCGTGCACTGACTGGACAGGTCTACTCAAATCTTCGTGGTTCTTTCCTCAAAATACCTCTCAGACACTAATCTGCATGGCCCACATACGGCCCGACCATGATTATGTCTGGAATTAAAGAGACTGTGACCTATGACTTTTGTCGGTGTTACTTCTCAAAGTACTCAGATAGGAAACACCGACCTCATCTAGTTTTAAAACAAAGTTTATTTTTGATGCGTTTTTTATAACCTATTTAGAGAAATAAATCATTTATCATTTAGAACCTTGTATTGTGATGCAAACTGACGTCAAAATGTGACGCATCAACGAACGAGTGTAATGTGACTAAGTCTAAAAATCAAAGTGCAAATGAATCAACGTTTTCTTAAGCAAGTCAATCTACTCATTATTTTTAAATTATATTTAAATAATGTTTATTTGTTTACTCGCTTAAAATTTGTTCATTTATTTATAACGAGTGTAATGTGACTAAGTCTAAAAATCAAAGTGCAAATGAATCAACGTTTTCTTAAGCAAGTCAATCTACTCATTATTTTTAAATTATATTTAAATAATGTTTATTTGTTCACTCGCTTAAAATTTGTTCATTATTATTAGTGTAGTATATTATTAAATATTATAATATAATTTATTTTTGTTATTTTACTTATTAAATATCTGTTATACGCAACAGCTGCCATTAATCCCAAACTTAACTGCGGCATGAACCTACATAATATTGACTGTCTCGTTGAATTAGTTGTCTTGTCGATCCCCCAGTTCCGGCAAAGGGTTATTGAAATTTTCCGTCAAGAATTTCTCAGTAACAACCCGGTGATTGAATGTTGTGCCCGGTTGATGGCAATAGACAACTATCTATTGTCTAACCCTTGGTTATGTTGTGTTAATAAATGTTCATAATATTTGATTTCAGACAGCACTTCTGGCAAACACCCGCAGAGGCCTGTGCTCGCCCATGTTCACGGTAAGGTTAGGAGCAGTTCTTAAATTACTGGATTTATATCTTGACAACAAAATATGTATAAAAATGCCGCCCAACGTGGGACTAAGCTGGATGTCCATTGGCAGCGAAGACTACCCACCATCAAGTGGGATGTAGGCTTATTAGCCATACAACAACATAATATCGCGTGCGCAAGTAATACTGGATTTATATTAGGACAAAATGCATGTAAATAACTACTAAATGGCGCCCATCGTGGGACCAAGAACGATGAAGTTTTACATTTGGATTGCATTTCTTTCAGAGTCGGGCTCTCGCCGTCGCTCGAGTGATTTGTTCGGCAGACGCATCGGCAGCAGTGTCGTGTCTCTACACCTACCCAGCACCTCAGGTAACATTATTGACTTGTAAAACTTATGTAAACAATACATTATCATGAATCTGATAATATAACATTTAGCCAGAATAAAAATAATAATAATAGTTTATTTGGTACAGGATTACTAAGAGCACACAGGATTTTTTAAAGCAATTTTTCTTTTAATCATTGCAAAACGCGCGTGCGACACGCGTGGAACATGCGTATTAAAAACCCTGTGTGCGTAGGTCACGATAAAATATAAAACTTCGTACATTGACTTTAATAATTTGGCAGTCATCGAGGTCATTGATCCCTTAATAGAGCGGCGAAACGAAAACCAATGCCTTGACCCACTTGCGACGTGGTCTTGGAACCCAGCCAAAAGTTACAAAGTTGATGGTCTAAAAACGATTAAGCAGCGAAGTCGACATTCTTTTCTTCCAATTTTCATCCTCTCCATTAAAATAAGAACCACGATACGAATAATTTTATGAAATACTTTCAGAGCCAATATCTTCTCACATAAGAAAGAAAGATAATAAGAATAATTTCTATCAGATAAGAAAGTAACGACTTCCTACCTACAATTTTCAGGATATAAAAAGTCCCTATCAGCGCACCGAAGCCACGAAGAGATAGGAAGGCATCGCAAGCTGTCCGTCCATGAGGTCACCGACCCCGAGACGCGATACCACTCGGCACCGAGCGTCATCGACGAAGTACTGCACCGTCGCGACTGGGAGCGATCTTCCAAAGACCTGTACATCCCCCTCAAACCTGACCGAGAGATTCATTCTAACACCAGCTCCAGTGAAAGTCCTGAGGCACCGCACGCCACTCCTGAGTCCTCTTCCATTGAAGCTAAGAGCGAAGAGCAACTCGCCAAGCCCTGCAAGAAGCACCACACCAACATCAAGTCTTCTAAGAGAAAGAAAGAGAAGCAATCCACTGACATTAAAGACGATGACGCTACTGAAGCTGAAGCTTCTAACTTCTACATCGGAGAGCATGTGGATGAAGGGTCTCCTATCAACAAGAATGTTGACGAGAGATGCGAGGATGTGCACACCAAGGTTTGTTATTTAAGCTAACGGCGACATTCCTAGTTAATCATTCGTGACTTTAAGTTATTAAAAGTTCTTATACCTTACTAAACAGCAGAAGGCCAATTCTCGTACTTCAAAATCGTTCAAATTCAAGTCGCAATCTCATCTCAGCGACATTATCTGTCATAAACATCAAACATGTGGTAAATTGGAAGTGGGAGAATGCGAACGTTCAAATCTTAAAAATACGGGAATTGCCTCTCTGATACGTTGCTGGCGAGTTTGTTGCGCCACTTATTCTTCCTAGTTAAGCACTAGAAAGTGGTAAAAGACGGGCGTTTTAGGACTATATAATTTTAATTTTTGGCGTCCAATAAAATGCTAATTCCCAGCCTTATTTGTATATACGAATTTGATTTTGATCTTTTTATTTCTAGTCCATATACAAAGCTAAGGACGACAAGCAGTCGTTCAACGAGTCGATCAGGAGTAAGGATCGTCCGCGACAGATGGTGGTGGTGGACGAACTGCACCCCATGACCCTGGGGTTCTGCCTGGATAACGTCATCGAACAGCTGGACCAGTTGGAGTCGCTGGACCGGTCGGGGGCCATGCACCACTCCATCGAGTCGCGCATCAGTCTGTCCAACCGTCACGTGTTCCCTCCTCCTTCAGTCGGTGAGTTGATGTCATTCGCCAAGCTTGTCTGTTTATCTATTGTGACTTTATAATGGACGCATGATTTTTTGTCTACTATATTTTCAATGTATCCAAATTGAAATTCATGATACCGTGCATCAAGAAGCAACACATTCAGGCCTAAGTACGAAAACTTCACCAGTGCCAAAATGATTTATTAAAAAAGAGTGACGCTGCCAAAGTTTTGCATCCTACAGAATGGCATGTACAACTAAGGCATGCCGAAAATTCTATCGCTTACATCTTGTCTGTTCGAATAACTGTTCCCATATTGAAGCTTTCCTACGTATATGTACAAGCGTTACAATACATGTCATAAGATGACTATTACATACCGCAAAAATTTTAAATTGCAAGGGGTCTGAATGTCTGATACGTTGCGTTTCGATTTCGCAAATAAGTTTGGGAAAATATGCTATAAAAGCTTGTGATGACGTGTGCTTCCTGTGTATATATGCGTGCATGCGTGCGTGTAGAGCCGGTGGGCTACGACGGCGGCGCGTGTTATCTCGCGGAGACTGGCGAGCTGGCCGAGCTGCGCCCGACGGCGGGCCGCGGCCCCGGGCGCAGCGCCCCGGGGGCCATGCGCGCGCGCCACGCCAGCGACGGGGACATCCTGGCCCCGCCACACAGGCCCGAGTCTGGGGCCTTCTCAGGTAAGATGTAATAGTGGATGACACCACCATCATCGATGGCTCTCCTTTTTTTTGGCAAGATCTTCAACGGGTTCACGGCGTTTATGGAAAAGACAGTGGGATACTTACTTTAGATATACCACTCCGACGGTCACCGTCAGCACGCGGCCCGCTTGGCCGTCGGAGTGGTCGGGCGGAGGGGGATAGTCCAAGTCTTTATTATTTGTTTTCAATGAAGAGGCCTTCAATGCTGTCAGCTGACACCCACTGGCCTGAGTTCATATCATACCACACTCCTACATTGTACTTCCCTTACTCGATAGTGTAGAATTTACAAATAAACAATATCAAATTACAGAGTTATGTCTTAGACTTGTTTTGTTCTATATCTAGATTCTAAGTAGATACAGTCAAGAAAACTGATTATTTTACAAATTCATTGAGACCACCTGCTACACATTACATTACCCTAACTGTAGCTGTGTACTGTCTGTTCCAGAGAGTGACCTGGACCTGGAGTTAGAAGGCGCGGAAGAGCGCCCACCTGCCTACGAGGAGCTGCAGCACTACGCGCGACCTGATCGTAAGGAGACCGCCATATAGTGTCCTCAGATAATATATAGTGTCCTCAGATAATGTCAACTAAGGTGCTACTAGGATCTTTTGGCGCTTGAATGACATGAACAGGGTAGCGCTGCTGTTGGTAAACATTTGCAAAGTAGTTTTGAGCGTCGTTACTTACGATTTTGGGCGTGCGCCATAAGATCCTTGTACAGCTATACGTGCATGTTTACCTCCAAGCATGTGAACAACAAATGCGACGTCACAAAATGTTTAAAAAACTATCAACTTTGTTAGACCTTCGTTATACAAATGTTACATCTAATGAACTGATGCTTCAGAACTACATAAGTAGGTACATAATTGTTTAAGCTTCGCGTCGTTTAAATGTGAAGCTTTCAATGTTGACATTTTAGAAGTACCTATACATATAAGTAAATAAATAAATGTTCTAAACCAAACGTGCAATTTATATTTAATCGATATTCTTTGCTGTGAGCAAGAGAGGGTTAAATGTTGCATTATTAAACGTTCCTAAATATGTAAATTAGGGTGGCAAATCGTTCAATATTCCGTTGCGAAAAACAGATGGTGCTATTTGTCCACGATAGCCTCATCTCTCTCTCGCATTGCAGTATGATAACTGTTAAACTAAGAGATGGTACTTGCCCGAGTGTCGGGTCGCTTTATAAAGAAACGCAAAGAGTTCAAAATAATATTTTACAAGAAAACTATATTTGATATGGTGAATGACACGTAGTGAGAGTAAGTATTACTGTTGTATGTAGCATTGTTACTCAGACCATCATTACCTTCGTGGGCGCCTCCGATAGTAACTCGGCGTTCACTCGCCACAAATAAAGGGGATGTGGTTACAATTTGCTGTGGTACAGTTAAGGAAACGGATTGTATAGCAAATCACAATATTTTGGTTAGCCAGAATCCGAATCGTTCGTACGAAATAGTTATAACACGGATATGTAAATAATTTAGTGTGTCAATCTGTATAACAATCTATTTCCCTGGCTGTACATACTATTATGTTATTGTAATTTCGTATAGATAATAGAGACGGAGGTTACACCATCAACTTATCAATGAACCTGGATAATTACTGATATATATATATACAATGAGTACCTAAATATCGGATCAGATTGATATTGTTAAGTCCGTTTAAAAGTTGTCCTCTGTTAAATACTGTCAATTAGCTGTACATTTTTTAACATATTCTATTCTCTATATTACAACATAACTGTAAAGGTTTCTGCGATATATATAAACTTAATATTGTATTAACAATAACATACAACTGTTCGTCAGTGTCACCTCGGCCGCTGCGGAGTGCATCACCTGTAAACAGATTGTTTAGCAAATTGTCTATCAACTTAAAACTTGTCCGTATGTTCAAATTATCACAACTGTCGTTCTTGATCAGTTGTATGCAATGGCTATAATACGGCAAAGTTGTGAGTCTATCTGTTAAACAATATATTTCCCTGACTGCACATATGTTACGTGTTAGTTCAATAGTAAACTCTAGTCAATCGTTTCGTGTTAATAAAGTTTATGTTACGAATTCGTCAGTGTTTCTCTCACCGACCTTTTTTGTCGTTAATTACATATAATTTTAAATAAATCCTTGTATAATTTGAAGAAAGATTTGAAATAATTAAAACTAAGTTTATTTTCACAATAATATTTAATTTATTTCTGAACCACAGTACAAATTGATACAGACACGAAGCTTGGATCAGAAGCGATATCCAACATTCATTTATTGTAAACTATTACAATACTATTAATTATTAATTATTCAGTATAAACGTACAAGAAGTTGTGAAAAATATTAAAACTTAACTGATTATATTTTCTTAGCTTAATTATTGGCTACAAACAACTTGGCACGCTTTATTTGGCAATAGACAATTAATATCAATTTATATATATGTAGGTACATACAAAATAGTAAATTCTTCGTAAGTAGGATGATTGCTTGCCGAGCTGGCAACTGTGGCAAGTCATTTCATGGCATATATTACCTATACAAATAGGTACAAAATTATTTATAACAATTATGAATTTATGATAAAATGTCTTGAACATAATTTGGCTAGGTTTTTTAAACAACATTTAGAAAGATTTTATTTTCATAATTTTTTAATTGTGACTGTTCGTTTGAACTTCGAAGTTTAAAATATCGATGTATTTAATTGAGAATGTTCATAATCGCGATGTACGGAAGTTCGAAAGAATGTCTACTCAAACTTCGAAGTTCAGAATGACATTCTTCCGAAGTTCCGTACATCGCGATTGTGAACATTCTCAATTAAATACATCGATATTTTAAACTTCGAAGTTCAGACGTACAGTCTTTAATTGTTTATTCTACTACAAATAAAAATACAAATGTTAATTTCTGTAACAACTAGTTTAAATTAGTTTATGATTGGAGCCTCCTTTTAAGCATGATGACGCCTGTGTGAGGAGAGTCCGCACTATATTGCCTCCCTATTGCTATTAAGTAAAACCATCGAAAAGCTTAAATATATTTAATTATATTTTAATGTGTATAACTAAGAATAACAAATAAATCATTTAGTCGCAAGAGAATTGTCAACCGCACGCCAATGGTACGAAGATGACGACATAAATGCAAAAGCTGTCAATGTCACTTATTTTTACCATAGACGTGCAGTTGATTGAACCTACATAGAACTGGACGAACTGGACGGCCGCAGTCGGGCGGACGATAAACAATTTTGAGCATATTACAGTACCAAGAAACTCTGACATTTCATTATGAAACGACTACGTGTACTACGGTATAGTTGAATGCCATCTGCGATACGGAGTTATCTTTTGGGGCAACTCAACAGAAAAAGAGACTGCATTTAAGGCCCAAAAAAGATGCATACGGTCTATTTTTAATTTGCAAAGTACTGATAGCTGCGTGCCATATTTTAAACAATATATATTATTAACCCTACCATATTTGTACATTTTAGAAATGGCAGTTTTCGTAAAATTAAACCAGGATCGCTTCGCACGAATGGCTGACGTATTTCCACGGAATAGGCGTGACAATAGTTGTCTATGTATCCCTAGTGCTAGAACAACTCTGATGCGCAAGAGTGTCTGCTGCATGGCACCGGTGATATATAACAAAACACCAAGTTGTTGGAAGGACTATAATTTGACATTATTCAAAAAGAAGGCTTAGAATTTTTTTTGTAGACAAAGTTTATTATAGGGTTGAAGATTTTTTATTGGAGAAAGAAGTTGTTTGACTATTTTGTATATTGTATTTAAATAACTATTAGAAATTGTGACATTAATTTTATTGTTGACTGATTATTTTTATTAATGAATTATGAATTAGAATGTTATTATGAATTATTAGTAAATTTGTATTTTAATTGTACCTAAACTCAATACTTTTGCATGCCTTGTAATTGGCAAAATATGGCTGTTTCAGTATATTTATATTTTGTGACACCTTGACTTGTACCCGTATTTGCAAAATAAAATATCTTTATCTTTATCTTTAAACTAAATAACTATTTGTCAATAAGTATTGTTGTAAAGGTATTGCAGTAAATATCTGGCCCGTTTAGTGTCCTTTACGTTACTAACAATAAACTCGTAAAACGACGAAAACATTATACATAAGTAGGTACATAGAAAACGTTTATTGATGAAACGGTTTCTCAGAGATAAAATTTTAAAAAGGGCGTTAGAAAAGTGACTATACAAGTACATATATATAGTATTGTAAGTTTCTGAGATAGTTGTAGACATAGAAAATATTACTGAAGCACTTGGAACTGGAATTGATATTGTTATCAATTAAAACACCGATTTTTTAACACTATAATGTTCAAGAGTTGCAGAAATGCATCCTACTGTGTCCCACTGACTGTTTTTAGTGCGTCCCTGGAGATAGCTACATTAACCTCGTGAAGTCATATTTCGTCATTTTGGTGTTGAGTGTAACTTGTGGGCTGTGGCCCCAACCTTTCGGTCTGTTCTGCAAACTTCTCAGTGTGAAAACTTGCGTGAAGTGAGCTGTTATCCCTAGCATTGAGTGCTAGAAGGATCTATTGGCGACGAATGATATTATTAGGGGTGCGCTGTTGGTACACATTTGTGAAATGGTCACAGAAATCTTTATTGACAAAACAAGATGGCGGCGTTAGTTCCGATTTTGGCCACGCACCAAAAGAAGATTGTAGCGTTGTAAATTAGAATGTCAGCTCACTTCACCTATGTTCTCATGGTGAGATTGTTACACAACTGACCGGCTGTACCAGTTTACTGCGCAAGTGCGCAGCGACGTCCGGCGCGACACTGATCGACACGACCGGCACGGGCGCCGGCTTGTCGGGCCGCGGCTCGACGTCGATCCTATCGGGCCGCTCGTTGGTTGCGTCCGGCGCGTCGTTCACCGGCGCTCCTTCGCCCGTGCTGGCCCGCACCGCGGCCGGCGACGTGGACGTCGGGAACACGGTGTCTCCCTTGCCGGCGGGAGGGACTTGCTTGCAGAGCTTAGCCATTGCGCTCGCACTGTCACGGACCACTGGAATAAGACATCATTTTATACTTAGTTAACTTTAGGGTCTGTTATTACTCGACAGCAAAGACAGGGTTATGTTTTTCACGCGTATACTTTGTATCTTTATGTGTGGGATTCTTTGTACCCTGGAAGCATCCTAATAGCTGGATGGATTTCAATACATGAGGTGGCTTGAGGAGACGATCCCACGAATAAGTATAACACACTATAAACGACTGCAACAAGTGGGCTAGTTTTGAACTTTAGTTGCAGTCGGGTTTCTTTTTTATGGTTCTGGTTTATTTTGAGACTAAGATTATGATACTAATGTCGTGATATAGGCTAGCCTCTCATTCACGAGTTTATGGGTTCAAATCCTGCAAGTACCAACGTGACTTTGTAAATTCATAATATGTACTTTTTAAGTTCAACTTGGACAACACTGATATCGACGAAGGAAAACGTCGCTATGTAATTAACTAGCTTCTCCCCGCAACTTTGTCTGCGTGAAATTTCTTGTGCTCCCGACCGACCCCGTCGCATCGCATCACCTGCCCGCGCTATCACTTGGTTTTCGGTTAGCTTTCTTTCTGACTTTTTTTCTTTTTTCTCGGCTCCTAAGGGTTAATGCCTAATGTTAAAGCCTATAGCAATAAAGCCTATAGCCTTCCTCAAGAATTAGGCTATCAAATGCAAAAAGAATATTTCAAATCCGACCGGTAATTCCAGAGATTACCCACTACATACAAACTAGGGCTTTCAATCCGGAGTTCCGAAGTTTCGTAACTCCGGAGTTTCGGAGCGATTTTAAGCATTTTTCAAATCCGGAGTTGAAATAGAACACCGGAGTTGAAACCGGTTTTCAAAAACCATGTAAACATTATTTACAAAACGACGAAAAACGCATCTTATTTCTTGAGCGTATCCCGTTGTTTGATTCCTTCTTAAGTCCTTAGCATAACACTTCGGAATTATTCGGAAAATACCTTTCAGAAGCGTACCACTATCTGCTGTGTCTTGCTGACGAGCGTGGAGTCAGAACGAGCATTCTCGGCAGCAGGCTTTTTCTGCACGAAGCTTAGAAGTTCTCTTTCTGACTCATCTTTAAATGCCTTATCGTTTCTCAAAACATATTACCAAGAACTTCGATCTCAATAAAAGAAGATTGTTTAGGTACCTATAAGTTCATGATTATTATTTTATTGTAACTTCCCAAACAAATGTTTATTTTTTATGATTGTTGATTGTTTTATTCTTTTATAATGCGTATTAGTTGTCTATTATAACGTATCTCTGTCAGACAGTAAATTTTTAAACAAAAACACTGATTCCTTAACAAATAAAACTTCTATTGATTAAAATAAAGGGCCTTTTTATTAATTTCTAAAAAAGCTGTCAACTCCGGAGCCAACTCCGGAGTTCCGGATTTGATTGCTCAACATCGTAACTAGCTCCGGAGTTGATAACTAGCCGAGTTTGAATACAAACTTACAAACAAACAAATTTTACCTCTTCATAATATTATTATAGTATAGATATAAGTCTGAAATCGCCAACCGGTGTTGAGCAAGCGCGCTGATCAATGCTCATGCCGTATCTGTATCAGAAGAGGCCTTTGCCTTGAAGTGAGACAGTTATAGCACAATCAGACTATAATATTCCCACTGCTGGGACACAGGCTTTCTCTCTGTGAGAGGGTTGGGCCGTAATCCACTACGCGGGCCCAATGCGGGTTGGTAGATGTCACATGTCTTCGTAATTTTTGGTTCTAGGACGTGCCGGTATCCTCACGATGTTTTCCTAGACACCGTTATAGGCTGGTGTTATATTATGAGACTGTGTCTGTGCATGTGTGGTTACCTGGTTGGACGGGGTAGGTGCTGGCGGCGGGCGGCGGCCGACACGACGCCGTCGGCAGGGACAGCGTGTCAGATGAACTCAGCTCTGCGGGATAACATAACATGACATCATAACATCACGCAGGGGAGGACGTTCAGGTTCGGGAGGCCGGGGTTCAAAGTGCCGCGGGTAAGTTGATCCAGTACTTATAACTTCGGTAAGAAAAGAGATAGCAATATATGTGGAATGCATCGCCAAATGTTGCGCTTAAAACGACTAAAACAACACAAAATAAATCATACATGTTATATTAGGTAAAGTTTGTATATAATTAACGTATAAGATGCATCTAGATGGCGGTTAAGTAATGGCATCGAGCGTTCAGATCAGTCCGCTGTGAGACATGGCGGCCGGATAACGTCCACGTGATCGTTATCGCCTGGGCAACGTAAATCGACAGTCGTCTAGTTGCACCTTTGGTTCAGAAGCTAGTCAGCATACCTTTGACCTTCTTGACGAAGTAGTAGAAGAAGTAGAGACACAGCATGATGAGCAGCGACAGTATGCCGACGAGCGCCACGTAGTACGCAACGTGGCTGGGCCGCCGCACGCCCTTCGGCAGCGGGGCCGGCACGCCCATCGCACTGGGGCCAAGGGGATCATCACTAGTATAACGACACAGCGAGCAACACTACAAGCGCCAAGAAACAGGCCGGGAAAATAAAACTATAGCCCAGTCAAATAAGTTCAACGATAAAGGTAAACCTCTGAATTAAAATTAAAATGAATGAGCTATGTGACTATTAAGCGAAGAGCGTAGCGACCGCTACGACTCGTAGAACCGCGCAGCAGGTACGTGATTTCGCTGTAGTTTAAGACTGAGGACTAGGACTGAGAAAGTAGTTTACTTAACGTTATTATCGTAGATGACCATTAATTTGGATAAGGGATTTGATCTTCTAAAAACTTATTGTACGCTTTTTTAAATAAATGCTCCCTTTTAACGTTGGCCCCGACCAAATGGGTAAGGTTTGGTTAGAACTGTGGGAAACTGCGTTGTTATATCCAAGTTGGTGTAGTTGGCTTTTTAGTATTATATGACAACAAAATGGGAATTATTTGCTGCGCACAAAAAGAGGCACATTTATTATACAGGCTGTATCAGAAAGATGTGGTCATTATTTTTTTCGCGATCTCGATGTAAGTCGGTCCCTTGGAGGAAGTTGTTCAGTTAGGCGGTCTGTACTGTACCACACCCTTACATGTGACCTTAATACAGGGTATATCAGAAAGGTGTGGACCTTTCTGATATACCCTGTATTAAGGTATCCATTCATATTTTTCAAAATTATTTGAAAATTATTTGGGGTTCGATTAAATACATCACAAAGGCACACAGAAACCTAAACATAGGTACGTATTAAATAATGCTTGTAAGTTTAGCGACGGGACACAGATCACCCACGAGCTGAGGCTCTAGAAATGCCACAAACACTACCCCGGACACTACGACGTGGATTAACAACTGATTAACATGCGCTGTGTTCGCACCTCTACTGCACCTCGCGATAATCTAATTACCTTACATGTGTACGAAACAATGGTCAGCTTAGGAATTATGTTCCTTAGGTACCAAATATGTCCTAGCTACCTAACCTTCCAGAACTCTGTAGTTAAAACATGGACTACCCTGGAGTTGCTCATAAAGTAGGTAGGTACTAGAACTTCGTTCGCGTGAATCGAATATGCCCTTACAAGCGCAACATCCAGCGCATCACACCCTCAGCAGGTGATTCGGTTTATCTGTGTAACCAACATGTGAGACATTGCTGGCACAAAATATAAACAGTTATAAAAAAAATTAAGCCATGTGATCTCCGACCACATCTGCAGATAGGATCCTGAGCCGGCTGCTTTCCTAACTTATTTTAAAATTATAAGCCGTTTCTACAAATAAAATAATATCTATTACTATTTGAGCGATGTGAATAATTCGATGAGGTCATTGACCCTTACAACATCGTCAACTTCACCGCCGTGTGAACACGTCCTTCGCATGGAGGACCACCGTTTACCCAAAGTGGTAACCGGAAGCATGGCCGTCAACATCTCCGCTATAAGGATGCGTTCAAGAGACATCTAAGCGCTTGCGCTATTGATCCTACAGGTTGGGAGAGGCTCGCTTTACATAGGTCGTATTGGCGCTCTACTCGTACTGTCTACAAAAATCTAAAAACTTTCGAAAAAATGCGCCTGGATACACTAACCGAAAAACGCCAAATACGTAGAGTGACCCTAGCCCTCTTATACCTATACCTTTAACTCTGCCGACCAACTCTATTGCATTCGTTGTGACCGGGTATTTAAAACTAAACTCTGTTCGCGAGTCATATTAAGGCACACGCTGTGAAGTAGGAAATACTAATTTCAAAGGGTCGCCGTTATCGAAAACGATAACCAGAACTAAAAGCCACCAAAAAGAAAGCATTTTTTAAAACCCTGGCTTATAATCAGAGATCACTCACCTTTTATGAAATCCGTTGAAGTAACTACCACAGTCGGTTTCTCCTTCAACTCTTAACTCTTCCCTCTTCGTCTCATACTTGAGAAGTCACACTCACTATTCGTATACCTCACTCTCTTACCGAAACCTTCACATATCAACTGACACGGGAGTGACTCAAAAAGTGTAAAAGTATTAAAAAGTCAAATATAAGATGTCTTGAGGAGATCATGTCCGGCGCGACGATGTCATTGTAGTGGTGAGTCGACGGCGAGGCAGCCACACAGACAACACGGTGCACGCACACAGCAACACTGTGCTAGACACACACACTGTGCTCGATACACAGAGACACTGTGCCTGACACTCGGCGACACTGTGTCAGTATTGGTACTACATAGGGAGAAAAGAACGGTAAATTGACAAAATTTATTCTAATGCAATGCATTGCTATTTCTAATTTATTTTATTTTATTTTTATTTTTTCTATGCTCTTGTTTCATATTTATTATTGTATATATTATATGTAGATAAGTATATGTTTCATTTATGTATGTATTTGTTATATATGTAAATGGTACACCACTGACTACCTGCATTATTGTCTCTCCTTCTCCCTTGAATCCATCCAAAGGTTGTCTGTAAAAGATCGCTTTTAGCGATAAGACCGCCCATTGTGTCACCCTGTGTAAAATGTCTACATTTTATATCTGTTATTTTGTATGGTGTACATAATAAAGAGTATTCTATTCTATTCTATTCTAATGATAAAAAATCCTTTGGGTTGGTAGTAAAACCAAATCTATTTCTGCCAGCAAGCGGCGCTGCTATTTTCCGGTTTAATCCCGATGGCAAGTGAATTCAATAAATGATAATTACTCAATAATTATGACGATATTTTTGTATGAAAAAGGGTCTCAGTCTCAAATGACTAAAGGTAGGTAAGTAGGTACAAGCCTTCAAATCGTGAGTAAGTACTTACCCTCCAGGCTTCCAATGGTAGTTCCTACACGGCATACTAAATTCTATCTTGATCTATTTTGCTTGACTAAATATTGGAATGAAAGTATTCATGTAAAATGTGCTACGGCTAGGTCGGCTAGGCAGCTACGCGTCATGGCGCGAGCGATCGTAGCGCGCAGTCGTTTAGCTACTAAATCAAGTTGCCCTTCTATACCTTTCTGTTTAGTTAGATCACATCACTATAGTATAATTAGCATTGATAATCACGCTAAGGGGATTTTGTGTGTCACAGACTCGCTGTGTCCCAGTGTGTCTGTAGGTGGAACACGCAGTGATGTGGCGAAGATGAGCGGCGCGACATCGCAACAAGTGTCGGCGACACTCTGGCGCCTGAGATACTGTGCTCAGGGGTGACACGGCCGCTTCCATTTCTTAAGAGAGACACTATTGAACTTGGTCAGTGTTAAATCATAACTGATGCCGAGAAATCAGATGTACCTATAGGTACTAAGATTAGATTTGATTTATCGGCATTGTATCTACGTTGTGTGAACTTGTGTGTATATTGGGTATATTGGGGGATGTAAATTGTGCCTTTGACGAAGCCATGACGCTCGTATATTTCAGATGTCGTTGTCGTTTTCACTTTCAGCCGCTCCATTTGTAATTATGTTCAATATCAACTGAAATCTGAAGAGACTGCCTCGCTAGTTTAGCAGTTCTTCTCGCTGTAGACAGCTGAGCATAGGGTTCTGGGTTCAATTCCCAGGTCAGGCAATGTCATTGGATTTTTCCATCTGCTTTCAGTAGTCGCCCGGAATCTGTATTTATGGCGATAGGCCCACCTCCCTGTGGGACCTTAAACATGACAAATATTTTAGTAACGAGAACGTTTCCTTCCCTTTTAGTAAAAATAAGACATGAGTATTCGTGTGTCAGCCCTGGCAGTGCGTGATCAAGTCGCGTCAGAGCGGCGCCGCAGCCGCGCGTGCGCTCTGCCGCGACACCACACGTCACTAAACGTGTCAACTAGTGATAAGTGCCGTGAAACATCACTGCACGGCCTCGATTGAGTGTAGAATGGATTAGCTATCAGCGTACCTATACCATAGGACCGGCCTACGAGGTAGCGACAGCGATAGCCTTTGACACTCACTAGGAAACTGGTACTATCTGTTGGCGCCTGCAACCTTTGTGTTCGCATCACGCACTTCATGCAACAGATTGTCAAGCATATTTTTCAGGCGCTTATAACTGTCGGTGCTTCACGCCACAAAGGAAATCCTAACTTCCTAACTTCCTAACTATCCTAACTATATATATCCTAACTTCCTAACTAATATTATAAATGCGAAAGTAAGTTTGTTTGTTTGTTTCTTACCTTTTCACGCCTAAACCACTGAACCGATCATCCTGAAATTTTGCATATACATTGTCAGGTGTACAGAAACGGACATAGGGTACCTTGCATCCCGAAAAAAAGTACTGTTCCCGAGGAAAACAATAACGTTCTTACGATCATAGATGGCGCCACGTGTCTTCCAATCATGATTGAATTATAACCCGAATTGATAGTCAAAGTCTAAATTAATGCGAGCGAAGCCGCGGGCAAAAGCTAGTAATATTATAAATGCGAAAGTAAGTTTGTTTGTTACCTTTTCACGCCTAAACCACTGAACCGTTTATCCTGAAATTTGGCATATACGTTGTCAGGTGTACAGAAACGGACATAGGGTACCTTTCATTCCAAAAAAAGTACTGTTCCCGAGGAAAACAACAATAACGTTCTTATGATAATAGATGGCGCCACGTGTCTTCCGATCATGATTGAATTATAACCCGAATTGATAGGCAAAGTCTAAATTAACGCGAGCGAAGCCGCGGGCAAAAGCTAGTATACTAATTAAAAAAAAAGATCGTATTTTGATATTGTTGAAAGAAGTATTATCCTGGATCAAAAGCATTGTTCAGCATCAAAAGCATTGCTCGAATGTCTCAAAAGTAGACAACAAAATGTGAGTGTACACACGTCTGCCTAACCCTCTGAGGAATACGGGCGTAATGGTGTGTCAGGTATTTAATCTTACTAAAAGCTTAGCTTAGTAAAAGCACCTGAATATAAAACCGAGCAGAATGAAAGCTTCATACTACCTAACGCCGTACGCGAGTACACTACTACACGCACAGCTATGTGTTCATGACCTGTCACCGACAACGCGCGCGGGGCTTGCACCGGCGGCGCCCACGCGGGTACAAACCGGTTTGAGCCAGCTCAGTAAGCGGACAAAGTTAAGGTGTGCCACCGGCAGCAATACGACGCGCGACGCGGACGTTTTGTTTTAATAATTTAAAATTGTTTTAAAAGATGCCAAACTGTTGTACTGTGTGTACAAATAATGGTAGGAAAATCAAGATTTTTTTTTTATATCCAAAGGATTTTGTCAGGTAATCGATCTATATCTACTACTATATAACAGGAGATCTATATCTACCTACACCTACACATTTTTAATGCTTATTACAGAAGTGTTTAGTTACGAGGTAGGTAATATAACTAAGATGGCGATAGGAAAGGTTTTCCCATAAGAATTATTATTTATTATTGTTATGGTTTACCTACCGCCTGTACTATTGTTCGTCTCCCTTATGTGTTTCATACTTTTGTTTTTATAGGTTTGTAGGTACCTACCAAAGTGTGCTTGTAAGCCGTCTAAGCAAGATTCCGTTTGACCCTATTAGATACTTAACTTACGTTCGTGAAATAGTAAAACTAGTAAGGAAACCTTATACAGGGAGGCCGGAACATTGACGTCCAAAAAAAAATTTGGTTCCTCGTATTGTGGGTCGTGGGGTGTCCGATTCACCCCCATGTATGTTCCGTGACTTTTCATAGTTTTCAAGTTATGAATTATTTTCAGAATTATTGAGAATTTTCGAACTGACCAAATTAAAAAAAATCAAAAAGAAAAAGTAGAATTAGAATTATAATTAGAATTTATTTATTTGTAGAAGACTCGAGACTTTTTTTTTGCAGCTTGGTTTTCTTGAGTAGCACTTTTATGCACAAAATATTCAGCTTCGTAACTGTGATGAAATTTATGAAAATGTTGGTCTAAAGTGAAAAATTTACGTTCAGTGAATTATGGCTGAAATTTTCAACTTTAAATAAAAAATCTAAAAAGGTGACTTCATGGTTCTTTAGTAGGCCTCAAGAATGCTCCAAACTCTCAGCTTTCATAATCATAAAAAAGTAATACTTAATGTGGCTAAAATCGGCCTTCACAGACAAATTCTAACAACCGTTATATTTTTTTTCTAGAGCTCAAAAATCTTTATTTTTTTAATACTTTGATATGTATGCCTGTAATTTTATTAGCTCTAGAAAAAAAAATATAACGGTTGTTAGAATTTGTTTATAACAAATTGTTAAGTTAACAAACAATTAAACTATTAATTTTTTTTTTTTTGTGAAGAAATGCCTATTATGATTTTTAAAGGGAAAATAGTTTCTTAACTAATTAATTAAACAAAAAAAAAAAAACGATTGTAAACAATAAGAAAAATATTTAGGATTATTTTTTAAATAATTATTTTGCCAAGACAACAGAATGGTACAAAAAAAAAACGAAAAATATTAAACTTGTTTATTTGTTTATAAAAAAAAATCTAAACAAATTATGTAAAAAAATGTATTCCAACGTTACTGAATGCCATTGTTAGATACAAAAACAGCAACAACATAATATCCGGTGAAAAAAATAAATTTTAACAACATTTTTGGACTTTTAATTTTTTGTTAACTTTAATAAATTATTATAAACAGAATAATAAATTTTAATTAACTTTTATCGCGTGGTCTTGTTAAGTATATGTATAAGAAGGGCTCCACGAAGCCAAACATTTATAATATAATATAAATACATATATTATTTAAACTTTTATATGGTCATTTAAGATAACAGACTGGAAAAAAGAATTTTACAATAGCTGATGCTATCGTTAATTTAAAAAAAATATATTTTTGAAAAATTTACTTTTTTTTCCAGCGGTGATTTATTCTTTCAAGTGTCTGGATGATACCTTAATTTATTCAAATTTTTTAATTAATATTTGTTACTACAAAAAAATATTTTATGTGGTACACTGTCTTTAGTGGTAGTGCGCCCATGTCGTTACGGCTGGGCGGAGCCCTATTTTCGGCGTTGAAATAAAATTATAAATAATAGAGATAGAGCTCCGGGAGTCTTTTTATTGGAAATGTCCTCCTCTTGAAGGATCTTTTTTCAAAATTCCTCTAATATTAATAGTTTTTGAGTTATTAACGAAAAACTAAATCCTATCTTTTTTACATCTTAAATGTTAACAACAATTGCAATTTTTTATATCCTAATACATACTTTCGATACATTTTTCTAGACGTCATTCCGAATCGAATGAACACGTTTTTGTACTTGTTGACTAGCCTACCTGTTTAGATTTTTAATTTAAAGTTAAAAATTTCAGTCATAATTCACCGAACGTAAATTTTGCACTTTAGACCAACTTTTTTATTACTTTTATCACAGTTACGAAGCTGATTATTTTATACATAAAAGTCCTACTCATGAAAATTCAGTTGCAAAATTAAAATCTCCAGTCTTCTACATTATTTTTTAGGTTGGTATAGTCGACAATACTCAAAAATTCGGAAAAAAACTCATCACTCGAAAACTATGAAAAGTCGCGGAAAATACATAAAAAGAAAGAAAGAAAAATAGTTTATTCTGCACAAACAAAACGCACCTAACAAATGAACGACATTAATTTAGAGACATACAAAATAGCCAAAAGCCTCGTATTCATGTTACAAAAGTTTCATAATTTTGTCTATTGCTTGATGCCAGAGACCAAAGACCATACACATGGGGTTGATTCGGATACCCCAACTTACGAGAAACCAAAATTAAATTTATTTTTGGACGACATTTTTCCGGCCATTCTGTATAGTTCGCCATGTTCGTCTGTCTGTCCGTCCGTAAGTCATAATATAGTATAGTATAGTATAGTAGTTTATTATAGGTCCTTACATTATGAAATTGGCGTTTTGTCTAACTGGCCACTTTGATCTCAAATATCTCGCGTTTGGTTACAAATTAAATGTACCTACTGAAGTGGCTGGTTTTTGTACCTACCACTAACATTTTATACCATTTCGTCTTTCAAAGATACACTATTTTTAATGTTCCGTATCAAAATTGCAAACGGAAAACTTATGGAATGACCTCAGTCACAGTGGCAGTCCATCCGTTCGTTCGTCCGTCCGTGCCCATTGCCGAATCCCGACTCGCACTTGCCCGGGTTTTTTTAATTTTCAATAACCGATTGACGGCCCTATGAAAGTAGGTAAGAACTCTGAGAAGCTTTCATTCTGCTCGGTTATGTATGCATGTGGTAAAAGCCGCTACTTCCGCTACTCCGAGACAATCTCTCGGAGACAAATTTAAGGAGATTAATGTAATGACTGTGCCTTCTCAATATATTTTTGAAAATCTTTTATATGCCCATAAAAATATAAAATTGTTTAAAAAATACAGTGATATCCATAGTATAAATACTAGGAACAAACACAAATTTGTTGTACCTACAACAAGGCTCAAGAAGATAGGTGGCTCATTCAGATGTCAATGTATACGCTTTTATAATAAACTTCCAAGCCACGTTCAAGATCTAAGCCTTAATAAACTCAAATCATTCATTAAACGTAAGTTGTGCCAGAAAGCCTTTTATACCGTTAAAGATTATATTGAGGACAAAAAGGCTTGGGATTGAGTTGCTCCAATTTTTTTTTTGCATGCTGAATGTTTTTTTGTTATTTTTATTTTTGCTATTTTTTTAATTTGTATTTTACATAAACTTTGACATTTGATAACTATTACATATAGAATGACATGACAATTTACTTTCTGAAGTATAACATTATTATCAAATTATTGTGAATGTGAGGACTATGTGCGTCAGTTTTTTTTTTTTTCACTTTCTCATGTAGTTTCAATGATGATCTGGCAGTTTGAGTGCTTCATGCGGCCTACCCAAATGTCCTTTCTTTGGTATTGTTCGTCGAATCGTTGAGCTCCTTAAGTTTTGAGTTGAGCTGCACGATTACTGACAAATGCTTGCACTGACTGGACAGGTCCACTCATTCTGTGTGGTACCTATTTTTTCCTCAAAAGACCATTTCAGACTCAAATCTACATGGTCTTCACATGATCTGACCAAGATTATGTCTGGACTTTAAAAGAGACTGTGACCTCTGAGTTTGTTTCGGCCTTTCTTCTCAGAGTAGTCAGATAGGAAACGCCGACCTCATCTAGTTTTAAAATATGATTGACGTGTAAAAGTGTTTGTACAAACCTACTTACAGAAATAAAATCATTTATCACTTACACAGAGAACAAGCATTAACACTTTTAGTGCCAAGGACCCAGCGTATGGGTCGAAAATAATTCGTTCGTGTGCCCACTGCCCACAACCCGCATCCGAGTTGTCGCTATACGTACCTATAGATGACTTCTGTTCATGCCCAGTACCCGACTAGCAAGACCAAATCTAATTACGCTAAGGGCGATAGCTTACAAGTAAATATGTATTTTTGAACTTGGCACTAAAAGTGTTAATCACCGAGCTTGCTTAATTAAGTATGTGTTGGAGATTCAAACCATTTCCAGCCTTCTAAGACTGGACAGTGGATTCGCTGCTAGTACTTCCTGCCTTGCCCCTTAGATCGGTTTTGGCTTGGCACGGAACAAATCATTATCTTTTACAATGAGGCCGTGTTGTATTTAAATCTCTTCAACAACTCCTGAGCGACGCGACGTGACGTAACACTCGTCAGATAGTCACTGGGTTTATCCGACAAATAAAATGAGATCACCTACAGTAAGAAATTGGTCAAAGGCTACGAGGATAAATGAGGCCATGAGAGTCAGAGTGGCCTGCCATTTTTTCAATACGTTTTTTATTACAGAAAAAACTGCTCTTAACGGTAAAAGTCATAGCGCCACAGTGGCAAACAAATTAGTAATTTTTAAAATTTAGTATTTCAATTAGTTAATTTATAAATTAGTTTAGTTTAAATTATTTGAAATCGGGGCTTCTGTTTTTTCCTTACTATTGAAAACTATTTTTTAAGTGGTTAGGCCTCTCTGGCTCTCATAGGCTCAAATAAATGTCATGTTTTGTAGTAGGCAGGTAGATTATATAGATTACATTATATATAAGTACCTGCGGCACTGCGGCGCCGGCGCCGAGCACCGACGACCGCATGATTGGGATACCGAGCGGGAACGTAGGGCATCGGCAGTGAGATGCAATACGCTGGCGCGCAGTTTGCAAGGTGCACAAAAGAGGTCAAAATGACACTTTTGAAGGCATACTTCCAGAAATTTTATACCTGCAGCCTACCGGCTACCGGACCTACAGGTCGGTTATACGCATAGGTCTTTCAATGCCCTACGGGTCCTGCACAAAAATGGTTGTATGATGCTGATGGGGTTGCCTCGCTTTTGCAGCACATTAGTTGTTTGCTAAGGCCAGCACGGGCTGCTTTAGGGTAATAGTACGAACAAGAGTAACTTCAGCTGCGCCGGGTGCGAGGCAGCACCAACAGCTGAGTGCCATATGGGGAAGGGTTGATTGCCCGGTGGTGAGGCACTGGAATACCGTTCACGGATCTCGAGGTGCCCTTTGTAATATTAAATAGCGCAATTGTAAATAATAATAAATAATTTTACTATAATAGTTATAAGTATTATTACTTACAATGTGTGGAATGTTATTTATTCTGAAATAAGATAACAATTAATAGGTGGACTTGTTCGAATAAAACCCACAAGGTCATGCGTTACGCACTTTATTCGATATATTTTGTATGAAAATTTAAATACACTTGGTGACGACTTACAGAACTAAACTGAAAATATTTTTATCATAACAAAATGCACCTTAATTTTTACGAAATAAAGCTCAAAATTATATTTGGAAAAAATACAGTATTCTTATCGCCTAGGGTAAATAACAGTAATCTGATACAATCTCGCTGAAGATACATTAATACCTACGTATGTACTCCGCTCACATATCACAATGTAGACTTAACATTAACACAGTTCCGAGTACGCTCGCGAGCACAAGTGTTTATATTTTACTATAAAAGTGAGCTCTCTACTGAATATTGGAAGATTTCATAATGTCTTGCATTGAAAGTTGCTTAATTTTTGTATATATGTAGCCTCCGTAGTGATTGATTTAATAACGACGCGATATTTGTGTAGAGACAAAGGCTCATTCTTGATGAGTGGTGAGAGGAACATAGTTTGTGACGTCACAACAAGTGTAGGTACTATATTGTACTAACTTATGTAAAGTTTATAGTATTACACAACATTCAGATTGGCATTACAGCCGGTCAATTCTGTAAAAATCTCACCGTGAAATTTTAGGTGAAGTGAGCTTGAAGTGAGCTGTCGCCCGCGTGACGCTGAGGACTGACGGTTCCCTTATGACTCACTTCATCTAAGTTTTCAGTGAGATTTTCACAGAATAGCACTACGTGACGTATAACAGAGGTATTATCTTCTAGTGTTTGTTACAGTGTACGGTACCCGACCGTAAATGTGGCACATTGCGTTTTAGAAACAGTTCGGCCTTGTAGAGCGCCGATCGACACTCATGCTCGTATGACAATCTCTTTTAAAGCTCGATGTGTCATAGTCGAGTCACCGTCGGGTACCGCACCGGTGTCTACCGCCGGTTGGTCACTAGGAGAGAGGTAAATAGGTACTAGTGAATGTTTCTATATCACTTTAGTAGACAAATGTACAATGGATATAATTTCCTATAAAATTTAAACTATCGAATATTTAAAAATCGATTACAGGCAATTAAATTGAATATTTTTGACTGCAATTCAATAGCCATTCAATAGCAAAAGTAACATTTTGATCTTAATATTTCATCCTATATTTAGAAATAATCATACAAGATGATGACGTAGACACAGTAGATTTCTTAGTAATAATAATTAAGTACTCGTCGCGACGACTGTACATGCTACAGTAAACAAGTGTACAACTAAGACGATATTTGTAAAGGATTCTACTCTAAAATGAGCACTTGGAGAACAACCGAATGTTACGCGACATGCTGTGATGCAATGCTTAGAGCACACGACGATCAAGTGTTACGTTACGCGTTACGTTACGTGTTACGCGGCAGTTTTTTTAAACTAAAGTAATTATTGTATACGACATAAGGTTTTCATTTAATAAGGGTTTCATTTAACACTAGCTACTGCCCGCGGCTTCGCCCGCGTGTACGTCGGAAATTATTCCACGGAAACGTGCTACCCGGACAAATAGCCTATGTTACTCCTTATAACATCAGCTATCTGCCAGTGAAAGTCCCGTCAAAATCGGTCCAGCCGTTTCGGAGATTAGGCGGAACAAACAGATGGACAGACAGAAAAAAAAAAAATAGACTTTTTGTTATAAGTACTACTACTACTACTACTTTCATATGCATTTAGTAAAAAAAAAATATTTTGTCATCACAAACAGACACTTCAATTTTATTTATTTGTATAGATGTATAGATTGTGCAGATGTATAGATTTATCATCTCATTTCACAGAAAGTAGGGACTTGAAAGTACTTCATCACCCGCAGGCACACAGCTACAGGTGGTTATTATATTGTATTATTATATTGTTATTATACAGGCTGTACTTAACTTCACATTCTTTTAAAATGTGTTTCGTTGCCGAGTATTTAAGTAAAATCAAAGATTTGTTTGTTTTGCGGAGTCGTCTATTGCAGCAGTAGATTATTTTCAATCAATTTCTAGAACTCCTGTATCGTTGGTTTATTTACAAAGTGCTAAATAAGTGTAGTATGAGTCGGTGATAATACTTTAACGGACATCGATAAGATAAAAATTATTAAACTTAAATGTTAAACACTGCCTATTATATCGACAATCCATGTTATTGTTGTATGCTATTCTCAAACTAATGTACACAATCATAAGACATAAAATGCTCTGCGCACATGCCCGCATGTCTATTTACTTACACTGCACTACTGTGATCTCAGTCATCAACAGATCATTCGACAAACCCTAATATAATTATTTTGTTATCATAAATATGAAAACTACTATTTATAGTTAACTTGGCTCATTAAACACACAATTATTCTGTGAACAATGACCTATCATTAATAGTTTAGAGATGCACCGACAACATTCGATTAGTATCGATTAAATTCTACCTAAAATACTATTTCGACGATTAGTCGATTTAGTCGAATAAAAGATGTAATGTCGATGCATCTTTAACATTTAAAAATTTTCAATATTTGAAAAACTTTAACTAAGTATATGTTATGTTACTATGTATGCAGGTAGTTATCATGAATCTGATAAAAACATATTTTTACAATTTGAGATCTGTATCACTTCTCAACATTCATATTTAAAATAAGTCTATTTCAAGAAAATATAAATCTGTAAATGTATGTTTTTAAAGAAAAATAATCATCCCTGTTAAAAATAATTCGGAAAATATACTTCATAAACAATCTCATAAGAAAATAATCATAATATCTTAAATAAATACAACGGCGAGTTACTCTAGTATCCTTACAACATACTGTACGTACCCTGCCTCACTAAATCATTATATTTTACTAAACTAAAGAACATATCAATTGTAGCGAGGGAGCTAAACTAGAGCCAATATACAACGGTAGAAAGAGACAGACATTTCTAAATTAATATGAAAGAGCGAGATAGTAAAACTTACCTTCTACCAATTCAAGTTCGACATAGATTTTAATTGGTAATTTTCAAATAAAATAAGAAAATATTGATAACAGTCATTGACTCCATAGCTTGTTTCCCTCAGAGCACAATGTGCTAGTTCCGTCGAGTCGAGTATCGTTATATCAGTCGACTGACTAGTCGATCCTGTTCGCGCTCGATTGTACTTGTAGTCGAGTGCGTACAACACTACCGACACATAAGGCTTACCACACACCACGCGATCTATCGCCGACTATTAAACACCATCGTAGCGATCATTGAGTCGAGTTGTGAACACCATTCAAATGGATTGAGGTGTCAGAGTATTATACTTTATTTGTTTTAGATTGCTACGTAACTTGCAATGTACACATTCTTATAATCTCTAGGTAACTTCAGTTGTGACATTTTTCTCAGAATATAGACCTATTAAAGAAAATACTATTTCTAACGGAATTCCGTTGTTTGTTGTTGTTTAGCCTCGAATACTGGTGTCATATCTGTAAATACATCGCGAGGCGTACGATCGTTGGAAGCATTCACCTCATCTTCGTCTTGACACATCACCGCCGATGTGACATCGACACACCCTACTACATCGTGGATGTAGTGTGTGTAGACGGTGTGTGTGTATGTGTGTGTGTCTAGTGCGGCGCATGCGGGTTGTAGGGCGGCTGCTTGTGCTGCTCCGAGCTCATCACCTGGTCGTACGACGGCGGACATGCCGCTGCTGTAACACAACATTACTCTCTTTAGTACATCGCACTGATTAGTTTTATATGTAACACATTAACGACGGACACTGAAGCGAACACTGATATGGATCGATACAGAGTGGATTTTTGACAGGAGGCTGCTACTGGAAATCATTATTTGGAAACTGTCCTTTTAAGGACGGTCGCCTAAGAATATTATAGCTACAACGGTTAAGGTACCTGCCCTTACTGCCCCGTCTGAAAATCCACCTTGTATAGATTCGATTTAAAACCTGTATATTTAGATGGATTATTAAATAAGTAACTAAATAAATAAAAATGGTTGACTGCGCCGATCACAAATACAGACAGCTCACATTTTTTGTCAGTTATAAAAAAGAAAAACTGCTAAATCATACAAAAATTAATTCCATATTAAAAACTTTAGATCTTAGATTGTTTAAAAAAAAACTACATAAATAGCTACGCTAATAATTTTTACAGCATAAAAGAATTTACTGACGGGATACATTTTATAATGTAACCTATAATATTTGCATGCAATATAAGCAAAACATGTCATGTTCTATAATGTATTTTTAAAACAACTTTATATACCATTTTTTATGCAAATAAATATTATTTATATTTCTATTTCATACATTTGACCGTGAAGGTCAAAATGTATGGAACAGTTTTCGTACACAAGTGGTGGATCTCGTAACTGCTTTACCACTGAAACTTAAACTTAAAAATAAGAAAATGCATTTATTTGGAATAAACATGACGCAAAGAAAATACACAAACACAAAACTTCACTAAGATTGAAACTATGTATTAAACTAGGTTCCCTATCCATTTGCATAAAATGTTAAGACCTAATATAACTTAGCATAATTTTGTTTGGCATAATTATATTTTCGCATAATATAATTACGCATAACAGCTTAGGCATAATTTTTTTAAGCATAATTTCTCTAACCATAATAATGATTAAGCATAATATTCTAAAGCATAAATTTATTAAGCATAAAGTTCTAAAGCATAACTTTTTTATGAACAATTTTGTGGGTTTTTTTTTCGCTGTAGGAAGCATGCAGCAAGCAAGCATACAGCATGCAAGCAAGCATACAGCATGCAAGCAAGCATGCAAGCAAGCATGCAGAAAACAAGCAAACAAGCAAGCATGCAGCATGCAAGCAAGCATGCAGCATGCAGCAGGCAGGGTTTCTGTCACGGCTCCGGCGCTGCGGGCCTCCGGCGGCCCCATGCGTGCTAATCGTCGCAAACGGCTTTCGCTCACCACCGCAGCTTCGGCTTGTTGGCCGGCTTCGCCGGCCAGCCTCAGCCGCGGCGGCTCGCTCGCAGCCGCCTGCTCCTCAGCCCGCGGGCCGCCTCGCCCCTACACGCCTACGCGATTTTAAATTACACTCTAGGGGTAGGACAAACAAGACTACGTGGAGTCGGTTTTGCAGCAATTCGGTTCTGTCACTAACTTTTGTTGCACAGCATTTTAATTTTTAACCAACAATATTATGCTAATAGTCATTAGGCCTACTAACGTTATGCGAATCAAATTTATGCCAAAACAAATTAGTCTTTAAGATGATTATGCCAACATAAAATGTATGCCTAAAAAAATTATGCCGAAGTATTATTATGCCAAAACAAATTGTGCCAAAATCGTTATGCCGAAGTATATTAGGACAAAGAACATTATGCGAAAAGAAAGGATCCCATTAAACTATTACTGTCTAATAAGCGAAAATAGACCTTGATGTTTAATGAAGTGCAAGTGACATTCGACCTTAAGGTGGTAAAGCAATTATGAGGTCGACTATACGTATAGTGCTACAAGGATATTTTGGCGCCTGAATGACATTGACAGGGGGGCGTTGTTGGTAAAGTTTTGTGGAAAGTTTGTCACAGAAATTGTATTGACAAAACAAGATGGCGACGTTAGTTCCAATTTCGGCCATGCCACGCGCCATAATAACCTTGTGGCTATGTACAAAACATTTTTAGTCCACTACCGACATTTCACGACAAGCGAGACGCCACTAGACGGAGCACGTACTCATGCCGAGTGCGAGTAGGACGACCCACCTTGCGCGCTCCAGCCCGGCGGCGCGACTCCATAGAAAGCTTCACACAAAGCGAACACGTGTTAGTTACATGAAGCTCGTTGTTCGATCCACCGCACGTCGATAGCCCACTTGCACGTTGCACCACAAATCACTAATTAACGCTAAAGGTATTTAAAACATCGTTTCGTTTCTGACAATCCTTTGAAGATGACAGAGACAGAATGGTGTTTTAAATACGTTTAACGTTGAACGCATTTAGCGAGTTATGATGCAATCGGGCCTTAAATTACGAAAACTGCCCTTACTGCGTACGAGATAAAGGTGCTGCTAATGTCAAATTGGAATCATAGACGTGCGGTTGTTGCTAACAATGATTTGAGATATCATGAGTAAATTTACACTTTTAAAAATACAATTTAAATTGTAATTTTCCTCATCAATTGTATGATTTTGTCCTCATCATATTTTTGTGTCTGGATTCTGAAAGGCTATCCAATCAATTCTGTGCTAAAATCACAAGTCAACATGGACAGCAGATTTACCGGTCAGACTTTCAGAAACTGGCAGTTAGTATTGTGTTATATCTGTAGATCAAATAGTTATATGTATACAGGGTGACTTGTAATTTGACGTATTCCTTCCAGTACGTGATAGTATGACCCATTTGCAACATAAAATCACCCCATCAAGCCCAGGCGAAAATCCATGAGATTCGAGAAAACTCTATTTTTTGTACGTTTGAAAATTTCCCAGAATTCGTCACAAAATTTCACTTTTCTCTAAACTCTCTTAATGAATAGCCTTCAGTGCTACTCCATTGGGTACCCTAATACGTTAACCCACCTTTTGATGTTACCAAATTTTCTAAAACATCAAACAGTTAAAAGTTAAAGGAAGAAGTTTATTAACAATTTAAAAAAAAATGTCTTTGAGACATTTTGATTTGCATTCACAGATTTTGAAAACGATGTACAGTCAGCAGGAATGGGCAATGTTCACAAAAATCATGTTTCATGGAATCATATAAGGATCAAAAACCTCTATTGGACCAACTGAGGTTTAAGTACTAGAAAAGTCAGAAATCGCAAAAAAAACATTTCCCATACATTTCGTAGGAAATGAGACTACAACTTACTTAAAAAATGTAAGTTTAATGAATTAAGAGTCTGTACGTGCACAGTAGTTTAAAAACTAACCGACAAGTGATCAGTGATCAGCGCGTCGACTGCGACTAATTCTAACCACTCAATAGCGGCGTTTCAACTTTCGACCTGGACGCATCACCCTGGCAACCTACCGCATGAAAGATTGTTGAGTGGTAAAAAGGTAGTGGGATGACGTAAAACAGTTAATTAATTCGATTATAACACAATTTTTTTTATATTTTCACAATTTGCAAACTCGACCTTTGCCAGCATTATCCACTGTTTCATGCGCAACCCTAAATATATTTTTTATGTTTGTACCTCGTTAGAGAGCTGATAAAATGAATGTCAATACTGTAATTTGTACGCTTAATGCCTTAGTAAAATTTTGAGATAACTGGTGTCAAAGTTCATGAACGTAGATGACTTTTTAAAATGGTTAATAAACTTCTTCCTGTAACTTTTAATTGTTTGATGTTTTAGAAAAGCTGGTTACATCGAAGGATGTGTTAAAGTATTAGGTACTCAATGGAATACCAATGAAGCCTATTCAATTTGAAAGTTTAGAGAAAAGTGATATTCAGTGACGAATTCTGGGAAATTGTCAAAAATACACGAACATTGGGTTTTCTCGAATTCCATGAATGTTTGCCTAGGCTTTATAGAGTGCTTCATTGTTGCAAATGGGTCACACTATCAAGTCCGGGAAGAAATACGTCAAATTACAAGTCACCCTGTATATTTACGGTAGGTATCAACAAGGCACGCGGTATATTTTGGCAGTCGTTGCCATTAACAAATGTATGTAAAACTTATCACAACGAAGGATCAAAATATACGGCGTGCATTGCGTGTAAAGTCATGGAAATAAAATGTTTTAAGCAACTTGAATACCTACTTAAATTATCCGTACATATTCAAATCTCAACGGTCATTCTTCGACAGTCTTATGAAATGGTCACGACCAATTGACGTAGGGTGTCAATTTACTTAACAACATTACCCTGTTTTCTGACTGTACATTGTACGCATCATACTGATGTACGGTCAACCACAAATCCATAGTAACATTTTGATTTGACAATATTTAGCAATTAGCAGTTTTCTTAGCTCAAGAATTACGACTGACGTGTAGTTGACCGTACAGTAAACGCGCTGAATAAAAATCTTTTTTACAAAAACAAACAACCGACTTCCAAAAAATACCCTACAATGTGAAAAATAAACTTTAATTTCGAAAGTCGGTTCTTTAGTTTTGTAATTTCGTTTTTTGTCACCGACTTCCGAAATTACAGTTATTTTTCACTTGTAGGGTGTTTTCTGGAAGCCGCAGTTTCTTTTTTTGTAATTATATTTTTATTTTTCAGTCTTTAGTTGTAGTACCTACCCTACACAAATTCAATTACCACCTCTGCTGTGTAAATAACAGTGACAGCAAGTTATTATAACGTCAACAATATATTATACACTAAGTGTAAAAAATACGTATTATTGAAACTAACTGAAAAACTACCCAAGCAAAGTTAATACAATTTATATGGGACCACTCCTGAGGCATACCCTATCCATTAAAAAAAGAATATACGTAATCGAGCCACAATTGCCAGAGATATCGCGTAACAAAGATACAAAAAAATACACAGACGAATTGAGAACCTCCTCCTTTTTGAAGTCGGTTAAAAATAAAGTTAAACTCGGCATGTTATTATGTGTGATTGATATTGACAACGCCACACATTCAGTGCACCTCGATAAGATAGCCGCTGCAGCCGCCGTCAGCCACGCGGGGTCACACGCGACTCCGAGTTGATGCACACCAAGCAATTTATTTACGTAGAACATTTGTATTGTGGAAGTGGAGGGCATCGGAGGGACTTATCATCACAGGCGATATATTTGTAAGAGGTACTGCCGCCTGACACTAGCGAACCACCAGAAACTAGAAACATGAGCGTTGGAAAATAATGTTCCTTAGAAGATTTGCGCGAAGGTTGCCGCGAAAAAGAGAGTTGTATTGATGACTTTAATGATTAGAATTCTGTAAATAAATACTTGTTGCGGTCGCGAATCATAATTATTTTGTTCAACATACAACCTGACACTGACCTGCAAATTGCAAAAAACGTCAGAAAATTTGAATTTCGCTTTCCCCTTAAAGAACATTGTATTCGATTTTCAATTTAGATATTTAGATGTAATATAGATATATTTTTTTTTTGCCGAAAATCAATCCCTTCTTATTTTGAAATTAAACTGGTAATATCGCGAGTCTGTTCAACGGATGATGATTTGAGTTAGCTTAATAAAATATTTAAAAAGAATTAATTTAAAGCAAGCCGATATTTTTGGTACACTCGGTAGGTACAGGTAACATAACTAATCATTATTATCATATCGGCCTGGAAACGCGCAAACTATAAATAAGTCACGCTTCATCTTTAGTTAATAATGGCCATATTTTATGTTAGTTTTACAAATAAATTACTACTACAGAACTTTTTGTAATAATTAGTCACTAAAGGTTATTCGGAAATACCGCCTCATCGTATTTTTATTAGTATCGTGTGTAAGTATCGCATAAGGTCGCGCTCGATGCAGTCAGGTTTGGTGACGTCATCGCCGCTCATCATTTTCTTTCTTTTTTTTTTTTGGTGTCTTGCGCGTTGCAGTTGAACACGTTTTTGTTCTTTTCATTTATATTTAACTTAGCAGGGACTTCCTAAATATAGGTGTTTTTTCTTTGGCTCGTCTCGTCTTTACGTATTGATTTCTCAAGGACTTGTATAACAACCTAGAGATTTGAATGCCAAGAAATTATCATTCCTATCTGCAAAAAAGTATTCTGAAAAAAAAAACTACGGCATCTGAATAAGTCGCTGCATGTTTTCTCTAATATTATTTCCAACATGGGCCACGTGACGCGTCACAATTACTCGATGGAGATAGCAATCCGGTAGCGAACGAAACAGCGACACATCAGCTATCGGAATCCAAACGTCCGTGGCTGTGTAGTGTACGTACGTACTCCCGCGGTCAATATATATCTATAACAATCAGTCAATATGTGCTGAGTGCTAAATCATCGCGATATCTTTAAGTAGCGCGACATATTGCAACATGTTGTGTTGTATATGAGGACATACCAAAACCAACAGAATCCTGAGAAACAAACATTTACTCCACCATAACGTAATCATTAATCATCCTATAATGTTTCCACTGCTGGGACACAGTTCTCCTTTTTGGGCGAGGAAATGAGTCATAGGCCACAATCCACCACGAGTTTGATAAACACAAATTCTCTACAGGACCATAGAATACCAGGTCAGTTTTTAAAGGACAAAAGTTTACTAATGTGTAGGTTATTAATAACTTGATGAAACCGTGTAAGTAGGTACAGAGGACTCACTCAAGTTACCGCGTGGCAACTGGTGGGCAAGTTTAACAGGAATCGTAACTAGATCAAGTACCTACAATAGTTGAAACCAGTACCTACCTACGCGCAATTTTAGGCGGAAATTCATATCACGCGTGGCAATTATAAAATAAGAACAAAATACAATAAGTAGTTACGGTAGGCAGTGACGTAATGCCAAACTATTGGAAAACAACTGAACCTTTCGTCTATACAAACTGTTCCTCAATAACACCATGTATCGCGCCTGTGGAAGCAAACTGTACGAAAAATATATTAGCGTTTTACAAAATTGGCACTGCAGGCACGCGGAGACCTTACACGGAGCACTCATATTGTTTTAGTTTATGTTTACTGTTGTCAGCCGTAGGTCCACAAACTTTAGACCAAAACGTATGAGTACGTACGCCGTCCTCCCTCTCGCATGGTGCGGGCGCCGCCGCGCCGGGCGGTGCGGCCATAGTCATTAATTTAACTGTCCCTGGACCTTATCGGTCTGACCACACACCACATTAATTATCCTTATTAATTGTTCCTCATGGTGGTCACGTGGTCAGACCACTGCAAACAACGACTTATTATCTGATGAACAAAATACCGATACCACGAGAAGCACTTATCTCGTGTTATCGGTATTTTGTTCATCTTAAAATGATTGTAAGAATTTAAAGAGAATACTCTGATAGCTCGGGGGTTCATCTTCGGTGAGAGAGGATGTGGATTCGAAGTTAGCAAAGAAGCTGTGTAACTAAACATTACTTGCTTAAGTTGATTAAGTTATATATAAATGACTAATGGCGAAGGAAAATATCGAAACAGAATCTAAGAGAGAAGGAGCCAGCATTTAAGTATAGCCAAAGGATTTGGCGATTTGAGACCTTATATTATAGCCTGAAATCGCAAATATTCAGAAGCAAGCTCTGAATAAGAGAAGGCCTAGTAGGGTCCTAGGAATAAGAGAAGGCCTAGTAGGGTCCTAGGAATAAGAGAGGGCCTAGTAGGGTCCTAGGAATAAGAGAGGGCCTAGTAGGGTCCTAGGAATAAGAGAGGGCCTAGTAGGGTCCTAGGAATAAGAGAGGGCCTAGTAGGGTCCTAGGAATAAGAGAGGGCCTAGTAGGGTCCTAGGAATAAGAGAGGGCCTAGTAGGGTCCTAGGAATAAGAGAGGGCCTAGTAGGGTCCTAGGAATAAGAGAGGGCCTAGTAGGGTCCTAGGAATAAGAGAGGACCTAGTAGGGTCCTAGGAATAAGAGAGGGCCTAGTAGGGTCCTAGGAATAAGAGAGGGCCTAGTAGGGTCCTAGGAATAAGAGAGGGCCTAGTAGGGTCCTAGGAATAAGAGAGGGCCTAGTAGGGTCCTAGGAATAAGAGAGGACCTAGTAGGGTAGAAGGGGTAGTAACCTGTCGTCACAAGGCAAAGGCCTTGCGACGACAGGTTACTATATGTTATAATAATTATTTACGTTTATAATAATGAATGACGAATTAAAGTCGGCGAGCATGACTCACCGGTAAACTATTGACTCACTTCACTATCGTCGGGTTTTACGCTCGATGCATCGAAACACTTTTAGTTACAATCTCATCAATTTATGAGCTGTGTCGCGATAACGTCACGATTAGGGGTAGTTGTCAATGTCATAGAGGTAACAGTTTTATGGCAACATCACGAGATTACTTCTGTTTCCGTGTGTCTGTACTCTGTTTGCAGACGATGTTAAAACTTTTATTTTAGGCAACGAATATTGTGTACGACTGTCCCAAACGTGTCATGAGCGCTATAATTAATTATAATTACAATTGTATTTAAAACACGCAAGCTTTGACGTTGGAACATTTGAAACGAAACGTTGGACAGATCACAAGGATGCGACTATTCCCATCTGTCCCCGAATAAGGGCAGATGGGAAATTGCGTGTGATCTGTCGCCGTACCTACTTATAAATTGCGTGTGATCTGTCCCCGTACCTACTTATAAATTGCGTGTGATCTGTCCCCGTACCTACTTATAAATTGCGTGTGGTCTGTCCCCGTACCTACTTATAAATTGCGTGTGGTCTGTCCCCGTACCTACTTATAAATTGCGTGTGATCTGTCCCCGTACCTACTTATAAATTGTGTGTGATCTGTCCCCGTACCTACTTATAAATTGCGTGTGATCTGTCCCCGTACCTACTTATAAATTGTGTGTGATCTGTCCCCGTACCTACTTATAAATTGCGTGTGATCTGTCCCCGTACCTACTTATAAATTGCGTGTGGTCTGTCCCCGTACCTACTTATAAATTGCGTGTGATCTGTCCCCGTACCTACTTATAAATTGCGTGTGGTCTGTCCCCGTACCTACTTATAAATTGCGTGTGATCTGTCCCCGTACCTACTTATAAATTGTGTGTGATCTGTCCCCGTACCTACTTATAAATTGCGTGTGATCTGTCCCCGTACCTACTTATAAATTGTGTGTGATCTGTCCCCGTACCTACTTATAAATTGCGTGTGATCTGTCCCCGTACCTACTTATAAATTGCGTGTGATCTGTCCCCATACCTACTTATAAATGGGGACAAATGGGAATTAAAAGTTTTATCTGCCCCCGAAATATTTTTTTATTAAATTTTTGATCCGAAAACTGACTACTATCGCGCTTAGGCGAGCGATAGGTACAGAACGGTGTTGGAAGTTGATTTTCTTTGCCTAGTTTTATTGAGGATTAGCGGATACCCAGCGTGTGCTAGTACGTGTACGTTACCCCAGCAGGAAAGTGTCTCCTAGAGTTATATGAGTGGAACATTTAATTGGTGCCTTAGCTGCTGTAAATGTGCCCCTACATAAAAAATGTGTGCCCCCTGTCGGTTTGGAAAAAAACGGATAAAACGATTCCTGCTGGGGTAACGTTTTTCTAGCAGGAAAATTCTAAACGAATGATCGGAGCGAGAAAAATTGTGCATGGCCAGATAGCTTATATGTGTGCCAAAATGTGCCCCCAAAAATAAAATCTGTGCCCCTTCAGGTTTTCGAGATATTGCATTTCCTGCTGGAGTAACGTTTTGCAGAATCGTATATCTCTAAAACCATTGCATGTGCCCCTGTAGAATAAACATACACGAGTAGCTCTTAATGTGTGCCCCTTAGTGCTCCAATTAGATTTAAGAAAATATTTGTAGTTTTCAAGTTATCGCGGTTTTATGAAAACCCGAAAAAACATCGCAGCGCCTAAATGAGAGAAGGTATAAGTTCGCTGAAAATTGTATTCGGTCCTTCTTGACGCTAATAATAACCATACAAAGTTTCAAAACTGTTCATGCATGCGTTTTTGAATAATCTTGCTAAAAGTCAAAACGATGGTGTCATAACTTTGACGGCAAAATACAAGGAACCGGCTCAATCCCAGATGTGTAGGTTTAAACCAAAATATTGTGCCTTTAGTCAAAAATATATGGTGAAAATATTCAGCTTGGAATGTTTTGCATTAAGTAAATATTAACAAAAACCAAAATATGTAAACAACGGCTGGTTATCCGACCAAATTCGAATGACTACTAAAAAGCGATGGATTCATACATATCGATGACCTTCTTTATTGGACGTATTATACCTGAGCTGTTGTCCGTACAGTCACGTTCAAAAGTTTTGGGAGCTAATTAAAAATATATATTAAATGCGCCTTGTGACCATATTAAATGAAACAGCTTGTTGATGTGGAAATTATTATTTTTATTCCCTTAATTTTAATTCTTAAATTAATTATTGCATCAAATCACAGACCAAATTTCCTACCTATAAATATTAGGAATTATTTGCACGTTGTCTAGTCATTATTATTTAAATCACAGATCAGTTTTTCATCTAAGTCTAAAAATATAATTAGTAAATTTGCATAATCACAAAAAATCACAGATCAGTATTGTGTAAAAAAATATAAAATTTTAAATCACAGATAGATAATTTTCTTACGAGTAATTTGCTTATACATAGATTCAGATAAAGCGTGTTAGTATAGAAAACCGCATATAGATAACCGATAACTGTAAACATCGAATGTGCACAAATTATCTGATGGTATTTGGCTTTATATAAACATATTTATCCCATATACGTAACAACATTATCACCTGACTGTGGAATGACACTTAAATATCTAAAACGCCATCAGCACTTAGGCTACTATTTATAATGTACTTAATCATGTGTAAAGTCACAGAAACAGCTAGTGGAATATAATCCAATAACAACTTTATTTTATTACTTTTACTTTTCTACTTCAGTGTACTCAGGCACAACACGTGTGAACCGGTTAGCGAGTAAAGTAAAGAAGGTCATCGATATGTATGAATCCGTCGCTTTTTAGTAGTCATTCGAATTTGGTCGGATAACCAGTCGTTGTTTATATATTTTGGTTTTTTGTAAATATTTACTTAATGCGAAACATTCCAAGCTGAATATTTTCACCATATATTTTTGACTAAAGGCACAAGATTTTGGTTTACACCTACACATCTGGGATTGAGCCGATTCCTTGTATTTTGCCCTCAAAGTTATGACGTTTTGACTTTTAGCAAGATTATTCAAAAACGCATGCATGAACAGTTTTAACTTTGTATGGTTATTATTAGCGTCAAGAAGGACCGAATACAATTTTCAGCGAACTTATACCTTCTCTCATTTAGGCGCTGCGATGTTTTTTCGGGTTTTCATAAAACCGCGATAACATGAAAACTACAAATATTTTCTTAAATCTAATTGGGGCACTAAGGGGCACACATTAAGAGCTACTCGTGTATGTTTATTCTACAGGGGCACATGCAATGGTTTTAGAGATATACGATTCTGCAAAACGTTACTCCAGCAGGAAATGCAATATCTCGAAAACCTGAAGGGGCACAGATTTTATTTTTGGGGGCACATTTTGGCACACATATAAGCTATCTGGCCATGCACAATTTTTCTCGCTCCGATCATTCGTTTAGAATTTTCCTGCTAGAAAAACGTTACCCCAGCAGGAATCGTCTTTTCCGTTTTTTTCGAAAACGACAGGGGGCACACATATTTTATGTGGGGGCACATTTACAGCAGCTAAGGCACCAATTAAATGTTCCACTCATATAACTCTAGGAGACACTTTCCTGCTGGGGTAACGTACACTGCTAGTACGCTAAAGAAATAAATACAATTTGATTATTTCTTGAAAAAAAAAGGGAGTTTTGTTTAATATTATTTTTGTTATTGTTTTAAAACCATCTTCGCATTATTGCCTTTCTATGAAACCGGTTGAGGGCACATCGGTTGGATGGTTTCAAACTCTATAACGGACATATCGCTCATTGACAACAAGGGTGACATAACTAAAAAAATCTGCAATTTTGAGTTAATTATAAGGTGGACGCAGCAAATTGTATTATGTTTACTGCACAAACGACGTTACGCTAAAGCCTAAAAATGTGGGAGCAAGAAAGATGTGAGTTTGTGACTCGTCGCACTCTTTCCACTACTTTTGAATTTTTAAATCATCATATCCAAAAATTGCTCTTTTTGAATTATGTCAAGCTTCTCGCAAATGAGCGATATTATACATATGACATATTATATACAGGGTTAAGGGTTATATGTCGGCAATCCGTTAAGGGGAATGTAGGAGAGGTCATTTGCAACCGTATGACCCCTGATGATTCCTATGCAAATTTCAACCATTATCGAGTAACTTGACATTTTATACTTTTTTGAAGATATCTGATACCTATCTTATTGTATCTCGTTGGATAGCTGAGAAGTTGTACATGTTTTTGGAATGTTCTGACGATTAAGTACTTTCGTGTTTTTTTGCAGAAATCGACTATTTTAGTCAAATAACCTGCTCAAAATTATAGAAAATTGTAACGATTTGTAAAACTATTAAAGATAATTACCATTTTATGGTTGATTCTTATGTATTAAATTAGAAGCAAATAATAATAATTTAAAAAAATCATGCATTGCTTTTTTTAAATAAATTTTCAAAGTTGTGTACCGCAAAAAACAAAATGTCAAATTACTCGAAAATGGCTGTCATTTGCATAGGGGTCATCAGCGATAATTTTGTTGCAAATGACCTAAGGTGAAAGTAAGGATTTTCATTTCTAATGACGTCGCTGTAGTTTGACAAAGTCAGCTGCCGTGCTTAGAATCGCTGACGAAGCAATAATTTGTTTTTGGGTCAACTAGTTGTAGTATGTAATTATATTTTTTTTACATAATCGAACATACTTTTACTCATTAAAACTCTTTGTTTCAGCTCAAGGACCTCCCAAATCAACTCTGTCGACCGAAGCTAAGGAATGGTACCCGCCTAACTACACCCCTCATGCAGTACCCACATACAACCCTGATCCTGCACCTTACAGACCTCACCAGTTTTCTGTGCCTTAATGGAATGCCGACATAACGGGTGTAAAAAGACACTTAACGAAGCCGAGAGTCACTTGTACTCCCCGTCATTGTTTATATTTTTTTTTGTACTGGACCATACCTGGGAACCTTCTGGTTACGGAGATATTGAAGGTCAAAATTCCAACTTTTACTGGCCTTTTTTTACGAAAACTAGTTTTTAATGTTAAACATAACATTAAATACCCGCACGACACCTATACCGTTACATGAACCCATAAGCGCAATGTTTTGCGTGCGCACACTACCGCAAACAGCAAATTTTCACATCAAAAATGAAAGTCGTTTCCAAGCAATTATTGATTTGCAATGTTACTTAGTTTGAGAATGCGTAGTCGACGGCTCCGTGATGGGTCTCTTTACACCCTGAGTAACCAATGATCCTGTATATTGACTGCTTGATTATATCGTTATTCAAATTTATTTAAGTCACAGCACACAAAACCACAAAATAGTAATTTGTTGTATATTAGGTATATAATAAATGTTGTTGATTTCTATATAAAAAAGTGTATTGTACGCATTTGTATTTGATCTTTGATGTGACAAATAAAAAAATGTAAACAAAGATTATTTAAGTATACAACATTAGTTTTAGTAACCTACCTAACCTACCTAACCTACCTATCCTACCTACCCTACCTAACTACCCTACCTACCCTACCTACCCTACCTATCTACTTATCCAATATGCGAAACCTGAATATAGTTTGTTCAGAATAAGTAACTGAATCGATTCCAATAATTTTTAAACCATGTTATATTTTGTCGCAAAAATATTTAAAAAACGTTACAAGTTGGACACCGAGCGACACTAAGTACCTATCCGCAATCATACGCGCACAACACAGGTCACGGCAGGTCATAGCGGCACTTGGCGCGGGCGCACGGCGGGGCGGGGGTAAAACAACCCCTTCAGTCGCCCGGACGCTACAGGTTGACGCGCACGTGTCACGCTTCCTTTCAGTTACAATACGCCATCGCGATTGCGCGGCCGTCGTGGGCCTTACAGTTGTCTTTCGGTTGATCGTGTACCGTGTACCTATCGTATGTAAAAAGTATCGTGTAACCATGTCTTTCTCATACACAAACGTCCAGTACACAGAAATGGTACGTACACTAGCGGTGTGTGGTGATAACGTATCCCTGGCAGTGCGGCGGTAAGAGGAGCAATTCGGCATCAGAGTATCGTGAAACACAATGCTTTCCGCCACACATAAATCTAGGGACTACGGTTCCTTTCGGCCTCCGACAGCAGTCGATAGAGGAGTGAGTCGAATTCCTACCACAGTCCAAAACGGAATTTTGGACTACATGGCCAACAAACCTACAGCCTGCTGTGTTAGGTAGTGCGATATTTAACAGTTTTTATCCACTTTGAACTTTAAATGTTTGGCATAAGGTGCAACAAATCGCATTGACGACGTTTTATCACTTACGGCTGCATTTACGAATAAAGTACATAATAATATCTACCTACACTAGACCGTTACGACAGTCCAAAGCCTGCAAGTGTGATGGAAAATGTTATTACCGGATAATTACAATCCAATTGCCGTACGGTTAGGTACCTACTGCCAAATTATTATCAATGAGCGCGAGACGACGCGGGAGGCGCGTGCGGTGCGTTGGCGCCGCGTGGTGATCATATTTTTATACGGACAACCAGGTAATATAACAAGCTTATAACTTTGTGATTTTTCATGATACAGTTTTGAAATTTTGTAAATAGATTCTTTACATAAAAATACTAGACACGTGTTTCGGGTTTCGCATATACTAAAACTAATATTGTATAAATAATCATATACTTAAATAATCTTTGCTTACATTTTTTTTTTAAATCATGTTTTTTATACAATAAGATACTATTTTGTAATTTTACATGCAGTGGTTGCAGGAGACCGAGAGAGGAGTAGTATCTTAATTTTAAGTCCTGTCATCTAACGGCTTACGCGTAGTTTTGTATTGATTGTTAATATTTATTATAAAAATAGCTTCAAATTTGTTTTTTTATAGTTTAACACTGATTTTAAAGAACAAAAATGTGTTAGATAATAACGATATAACCCTCAGTAAAACTACTGTAAAAAACTGTAATATTTGTTGACTTTATTAAAAATGTTGACCATCAGATTTATTCATTCCTGTAAAAAAGTCCAGTTCCAACACCGTTCTGCATATGTCGCTCGCCTACCACGTTATTCCTATTGAAAATCTGTTCATGCCACAGCTGAGCGCGACTCAGTTTTCAGAATACAGTTTTCAGAATACAATTTTAATTAATAAATATTTCGGGGGCAGATAAAACTTTTAATTCCCATCTGTCCACATTCGGGGACATACATTCGGGGACATACACTCGGGGACAGATAGGAATACTCCCGAACTTCATATCATTGTTCAATTCACTATTGAACTCATTTTACAGCTACTATGGCCACATCAATCGAACTTCCTTAATTCTCAAAAAAATATTACAGTCGCAGTACTCGCAGTACCAGTTCTTCTGTGTCACATTCAACAACATAAAATTAACACAGTTTATTAAAAGACCAAGATTATGTCTGGCCTTTAAAAGAGACTGTGACCTCTGAGTTTGTATCGGCTTGTCTTCTCAGATTAGTCAGGTAGGAAATGGAATTCTTAAAGTTTAAAAAATATGATTTGACGTGTAAAAGTGTTTGCATAAACCTACTTACAGAAATAAAATAGGACAGTTATTTATTTACAATTGACAAAGCCTAACCTCAACTTCAATGGCTCGTCAATGAAGTGGGGGTCATAGGCTAGAGCGTTACATGTTAGTTGCGGTACGTTTATACGTTACGAGAGTTAGTTACCGAAGCACTCACCCGTATACACGTTACATATATCAACAGGCTCCCTTCGTTCTGCATTACAATTGCGTAACTCCCTTACAACTACAATCCATGGTTTCATATTTGAAACATTTGATTGGTAACAATGTAAAATAACGCAATGGATATTGTTAAATTTACAAAATGAAAAGGATCGTGATTTAGACAATGAAGCCGCATTTTTTTCGAACGGTGAAGCCTTGTGTTTACCAACATTTAAATCAACTGATTAAATATTTCATCAGTTCTATAATTAAAATTTCCTTAAGAAATTTGACATACACCTAATGTTTAAATTAACTGGTGGTTTGAATGTTGGTTGAACACAGGCTTACGGGTTTATTTATAAACGTTGCTTAAAAATAAGTAATGATTAGCGACTGTTTAGTTTAACTATACATTTTTGACGTTTAATCGTCTCTTGACTTTAAGCAACGTTTAGTGACCGACTGGGCGCCAAACGCGAGCGAAGCGTCTCCGTTTCAGCTTGGGCAAAAATGCTTTCGTACGTCCGGATGTTCTCCTCTACAGGTCGCATTTTTCAACCGATTCTCTTGCAATTTTATGAGCAAGTTCGATAATATTATAATTATGTCTTTTTTTGTCTATCCAGTTTTTCGAAGTTTTCAAAATGGCGGAGAAATGGGGTTGAAACGTAAAAAAAACATATTTCAGCCATTTCGCGCTCTTTGCGCACGCTTTTTGTTTTAAGGTGCACGGTGTACATTAATTCAGCTTTAAACTATGCAAAGACAGACTCGCGAGGTCTACAGCTCACAGAGCCACTAGTCAATAAAGTGGTAAAACTAGTATAGTGACGAGACGTACCGGTAGCATCAGGCGCCGTGGCAGCGGGCGGGTAGGGCGCCGCGAACTGTGCGCCCGCAGCGTGCGGGTAGGGCGCGCCGGTCGGGTAGGGCGCGCTGGTCGGGTACGGCGCGCCGGTCGGGTAGGGCGCGCCGGTCGGGTACGGGGCGCTCGTCGGGTAGGGGGCGCCCGTCGGGTATGGCGTCGTCGTCGGGTACCCTGCCGCGCCCACTGGGTATACCGTCACAGTTTGAACTGTTAACAGCGATGTCGACGGTTAGTAACGCGATTGGAAGTGTCTGGACAGACAGTTTAGATTGGTATCGACATGAAAAACGACAAAACTTTACACACACAAGCACAAATTAAGAATAGATGCGACTGAACACAGAATGGTTATGAATAAAATGTTTCAACTGCAGTCATTTAATTACAAGACGGCCACATACACCGGCTTCTGAAAGCCTACTATATTAAATGTTTCCAATTCTTTTAAGCCAAGTTGTAGCGCCAACTGCCACTAAAATAGGTATTGAGTTTTGATTTGATTATTTGAAATTTGAATACTGAAATTTAATTTTAAATCATCTTAAATAAACAGATAAATATGATTTTCTTTTGACAATATTAGGGGCAATATGACCTCAATTTTCGTCGACGATTTTTCATCTACAATTTAATAATGTTATTCAGACAATTATTATTTATTGTTGGAGAAATTGCTGAGATATAAAGTTGACACATTCTAATTACAAATGAATGTCTTATTAATTCGCTTTAGCGAGTGATTGCGTAATAATCTAAACTGAACACGGTTTTTTTACACTTTCGACAAAAGTTTAGGAACAACGGGGTAATTGCGTACCACATTATCAGTAGGAATGGCTTTCATTTTAACAGTTCTACGACATTCATTGCGTTATTTACGTTGTTGAGCAGACAAATTTTTCAAACATATGAAGCAATGGTTTAGCAATATCCTTCAAAATAATTCAGATTATGATTGATAGTGTGTTACGCAATTAGGGTGCAGATTTTAGCAGTATTTATTATCGCTATGATCCATCTTTTTAGCTTCTGTTTCGAGGTTCCATATAGCTGTGTCGTTTTCTCACGCGTCAATCGCGGGTAGTGTGTTAGTGGACATGTCACCTTATTCACCTGTGGGTGATATGAATTACCACCTGGGTGCGTAAGGTGTAATCATCGGTGTTAGTAAGAGAATGGAACATGAAGCTACGCTACGTCACCTTGTCCTGTACTCTCACCGGGGTATATCGGTGTGACGTACTGCTGCTGCGGGTAGGGCGCCGGGACGGACTCGTCGCGAGGGGGCGCTGGAATCACACGCACACGTTAAGGGGGTGCGCTAAGGTATTCAATAAAATACTGAAATTGTCATTCAATGGGGTAATTTTAACACAGTGGTATTGATTTTAATGATTATATTCTGTGAACACATATTTGTTACAGTCGTGGACTCAGCTTTAAACGTCTAAAGGACAGACACCTGCATTCATTGGGGTGTCAGCAAATTAAATAAGGACTGTTTCTATCGGGATAACTTCGGTTCATCTTTATAATATTCATCTGTAAGTGTACGTACTTTAGTGTTCACGAATCAAAAATCGATTGCAATCGCTTCCCTGGTTCGGAAAACAAAAACGTAACAAAGATTTACCATCCGGTGTACCTTAAGTTTTCTCGTAATTTCTTTTCACATAAGCCAAATTACGTGTAACGCAACTGTTTTTAATAACATTTTACTTTATATTTTTGTTGCAATTAAAAAAATATATAAATACCTTAAATTATACGTGTTAAAGTGGTGAATTTTCATTTTTATTTCGCTACAATAGGTATGTAGGTAAGCATTCCTCTCGAAGAGTGCAGGCCTGTGTCCCAGCAGTTGCAATGGGAACATTATAGGCTGATTATGCTTATCGATACATGTACACACGGCTACATATCAAGCTATACATTTCTAGTATAAGCTGACTTCTCATTGTACGGAATTCCTATACAATGCGAGATCAGCTTATACTGGAAATGTATAGCTTGATATGTAGCCGTGTGTACGGATACCTGTGTTAATTTTGTGGCATTTATTAAACACAAGCAATAGTACAGTAGGTGCTGTAATTAGTAATGACCAATCCATCAAGTTAATGTACCTACAAGGATGGAATTTGGATAAAAGATCAAAAACAAGGTCACGATTCATGAGCCTGTTATAAAGAGAAAGAGCTCTCCGAGCACCTCGGTAGGTGATGGTATACTTATGGATGTTCATTATTTTACCGTTAAATCAGACTTCCCACAAACATCTGTGACTGTATTACGTAAAATACAGAAAGCGCTTGACACCACACGATGACACAAGGAGTGGACAGTGAGCGCGGAGAAACCCGACCGCGCGGCCGAAATGTTATCGACAGAAACTCGTCTCGATAAACTCTGGCGAGGTCGCTCGGTGCCTCGGGGCCCGCTGCATGGTAGAGAAAAATCTCGCAGAATACCGACACGCAAATCATGTACCTACGTATTACGAGCGCTTGAGATCGTATGATCGACAGCCCGATAACATTAGTGATTAGAGTGTGAGGTGTATTGTACTTACAAAACAAAATCAGTCTCAACAAATCGCAGGACTTTATACATCAATGGGACTAACAGACTATTCTAAATTACTTGAATAACTAACATCTCTTGTACCTACCACATTTTATGCTAATAAATGTTTTCTTTCTTGTTTTTTTCTAAAGAAATTGAACTTTATCTGTGAGTGTGACGCTACGCTCGAACAATTGTGACTGGGTTGCGGGAATTCAAAAATACAAACTCATAACTGATTAGTGATTAGGCCTTAGAATTACGTGTGGTGTGGTGTGTCAGTGTGTGGCAGTCGGTCCTTGTTTTTTTTTAATATTCTGCAGGTATAGTATGTGTACGTACACATATCGAAATTATTTCCGCGTCTAGTTAGTCTGGCTAGGCGGATGGTGAGGGAGTGCGAGTGTGTCGGGGTAGGTGTGGGGTGTGGCTGTGTGTTGGAAGGTGTGGGTGTGTAGGTACTCACGGGCAATGACTCGGCCACGCGAATTGCTCCGGCAGCAGCAGCGGCAAATGATGGCCAGCAGGATGGACGTGACCACGGCAGCCGCCAGCCACAACAGCAGGTCCATGCTTGGGCCTCGCGAGACGCTCACCGGGTGTACGCGGCCCTGGCACACAACACATGCGCGGTCACACCACAGCAATACACAACATTTACTACTACTACTAACTATACGAGGGGCGTTCAATGTATTCTCGGTATCGGTACGTTTTTTATCGGCATGAAAAACAATGTAAATTCAATTGAAATTATTTAAATTTTTCAATGAAATCCCCCGTTACCTGAATGCATGCATTACATCTCGAAATTAACTTTTCAATACCCTGTTAAAAATAACTTTCCTCTTTCTCGGAAAAATGCGCATTTAGTGCCGGAAAATCGTTTCCCACGAAGGACTTTTTTCAAATTAGGGAACAACTAATAATCACTCGGGGCTAGGTCCGGGTGGGTGGTTAATTTTTTCGACACCATAGTCTCGCATGTGGACAGGGGCGGTGTCGTGATAAAGCAACACACCGGTGGTCAGTTTACCGCGGCTTTTTTCTTTAAAAGCTTCCCGTAAATTTCGTAAAGTGGATGCGTAGGATGCTGCATTTATGGTTTCACCTTTTCTGATGTAATCAATCAGCAAAATTCCCTTTGAGTCCTAAAACACTGCCATGATTTTTCCGGCAGACGGAACGGCTTTGAATTTCTTAGGGGGGCGCAGTATCTTTCTTGTGCCACTGCATGGACTCCTGCTTACTTTCAGGGTCATAATGATGACCTCACGTTTCATCTCTAGTAACAATTCGATCGAAATATATGATGGAACTTCATCACAGAGCTCTAAAAACTCTCTACAGCACTCGCATTCGCCACTTGTTTTTGAGGCACTGCCGTGAGCATTCGCAGCACCCATCTTGCACTGAGTTTTGAAAGGTAAAAAAAATCATGAAGAATAGTGTGCACGGTACCAACAGAAAGGTGGGTCATGCTATAATTTTCATCTTGATTCGGGCATCCTCCAGAATAAGCTTCTCAACATTTTTTCACGTTTTCTTCCGTAGAGGCAGTGGCCTGGCCACCCGAGCGAATGTCGTCTTCAATACTCTCTCTGCCCCTTTTAAATTCACTTGACCACTTTTAAACCGTAGATAACGAAGGTGCAGAATCTTGGTAAACAGCCACCATCTCTTGTGATTAGTTTTTTGACTTTTTCCTTGTTTGGTAAGGAATTTAATAACAGCGCGGTGCTCGATTCTCTTCAACATTGTCACTTTAGCCATTCAACACCTAGCAAACTGATGATCACAACAATATGAAATTTTGCCATTATACCCTTAGATAATGTTATTAATTAATTAATTAGTCAAATACCCCACATCATTAGTAAATCACTCTCATACCATACCGAGAATACGTTGAACGCCCCTCGTATCATTATTGTATACAAAATATTGTAAAACATTTTAAAAGAGTTACTATGGAGTTTTTGCCCATTGTTCTCCATACGAAACTACTTTTGGAAGGGGCATGTCATTTTTTTCTATTTTCTTGTAAACGCTTTTTATTTTTTTATCGCTCAAAAGTGCCTTTTTTGTGCCTATTTGAAATAAATGTCTTGGCTTTGAGTCTACTTACAGGCTTACAGGGTGTAATCGGTGAGGACTACTCGCATGCTTAAACTGTTACTGTCTATACAAAAAAAAAAATATTCGGGAGAGCCAAAAAACGTTTTTTTGTGGTATGAATATGAATGCTACGGAAGAATCCATGCACAATTTAGTTTTTTTTTTAATAGAAATTATGGGTAAAGCTGTGTCTCAAATTTGAAAACAAAAAACAATTGAATTTATACTTATATATATTTACATTTTATCGTCGTTCATATTAAAATGTCACTTTTACTTTCATTATTTTATTTTATTTCGTGATAGTGGCATTGTGGATTTTCTTTTTCAATAAAAATATTAAATAATAAAAGCTTTAAAACTGTTGTTTGATTGCCAACAGTGATACAAATATACAGGTTGACTTGTAATTTGACGTATTCCTTCGAGGACATGAAAGTGAGACCCTTTTGCAACAATTAAGCACCCCATAAAGCTTAGGCGAAAATTCATGGGATTCGAAAAAAAACCCAACTTTTACGTTTATAAGACTCCTTCAAACAGGCGCGACACGCGACGCGAATCGCATGCGACACAAAGGCACCGCTCGTCGCGCGACAGGCGGTGCCTTTGTGTCGCGCCACGTATCGCGCTTGTTTGATGGAGCCTTTAAGGCTCCCGCAGACGAAGAAGCGGCGTTTTTTATTACGCGGGTCTGCGTTGCCGCGCCGCGCCGCTCCCCACAATCGCTGACTTCAAGACTTCAAGATCTACCGAGTTAAAATGTTAATTAGTTAACTCCGAGTTTACAAACTCTACATTTATTCATTTAACCCGACTAAACGCGCAAGTGGGCCTGAGCAAAACATGTCATTACGGCGTCAAACTAATGATCTAAATATGAGAAAAACTTAGTGCAAATGTGAACCTAAACGCAAAATGTTACTATGTCAATTAAAATAATGTATAATTTACAACAATATGACTGATAAACCGATTTAATAACTAAAACGACACTTTTGCACTTAAAAATCGTTAATTTAGTCCTAGACGACACGTCCTTTTTCGTTGAAAGTCAGTGTTGCTCTGAGGAGAGGGGAACATTTTCTTTAGTGACAAAGCGGACCACTGCCACCTAGCTGTTCTTTCCGTTACTTTTAGACCAGTGTAAGCGCGATGATTACGCGTAGTCTATCCACACATAAATCAGGGGTCTAATCTCTAAGCACGATTTCCATCCGTATTTTCGACTGAAGGAAGTTACGGGTGTTTCATACTCCGTATCTTCTACGGAAATAAGATTACTTTGAGGCACGAACTAAGAATGAATGACAACACGATTCGACAGTTGTCCTTACTCCCGACGTTTTTGTCCGTCCGTAAAAGTTGATAAATCCGGTGTAGGGTTAACTCCGAAGTAGGCAACAAGCTATTTTCGGACAGACCCGTATCTTTGTTGATGAACTTGGAGAGTATGTCCCATGAGCCGTGCTCGGGACGTGGGCGGACCGTGCTCCGTCATATTCCCCGAAACGATCAATCGCAATTGTCAATGTTTACGTGATTGAAGATTTCCAATGATGAACGAATGAAGCTCCAAATTGAAGGTATCATTTGCGCACACCTTAAAAATACATCTGTGTGTAGATATATTTTTAACCGACTTCAATAAAGGAGGAGGTTCTCAATTCGAATGTTTTTTTTTAAATATTTGTTAGCTCAGAACATTTTTCTGGGTGAACCGATGTGGATGATTCTTTTTTTATTTGAAAGCGGGTGCTTCACATGTGGTCCCATTTAAATTTGATCAAGTACTGACTCGTAGTTTTTGAGTTATCCCTAATAATGCGTATTTTTTTCACTTAATTTATATTGATGATGTTATAATTTTTTCCTGTTGCGGTTATTTATATATCAAGTAGTGGTATACGAATGTATGTGGGGTAGGTACTACAACTAAAAAGTGAAAAATAAAAACGTTTTTACAAACGTTTTTTTAAGAAACCGTTCACACACGTCCGTGTCCGGGCCGGCGCACAGTGGGGTGAAAATCGACTTTCATAGACTTATAATACATTATCACAAATGTTCACTTTTATGACTTGAAAATGTATTGGAAGACTAAATAAATGCCAAAAACATCAACATTATGAAATAGCATTGCAAACAACGCCCACATAATTTTTTCTTTAAAAATGACTATGGAGCTGTCATAAAAAAGTCTTATATCTCCGCTATGGAATGACTGGCCCTAATTATTTTGCAGGTGATTAATCCTTCAATTATTTACTCAATTTTTTTTGACATACTGGGTAGTATGTCAAAAAAATTGAGTAAATAGTTGATATAAATTATTTCATTATACTTACCTCTAACCGTCCCACCGAGTAATTAAGTCAAACATTTGATATAAAAGATTTTTTTAATATTAAATCTTAAGCGATTTAAAGAAAAAGGATCGCGCTTGTGGCTATTTTGAGGAGTATGTCAATTTTAGGGTTCCGTACCCAAAGGGTAAAAACGGGATCATATTACTAAGACTTCGCTGTCTGTCCGTCCGTCTGTCTGTCACCAGGCTGTATCTCAAGAACCGCGATAGCTAGACAGTTGAAATTTTCACAAATTATGTATTTCTGTTGCCGCTATAACAACAAATACTAAAAAAAAATAATGCGGGGCTCCCATACTACAAACGCGATTTTTTTGCCGTTTTTATAGATAATGGTACGGAACCCTTCGTGCGCGAGTCCGACTCGCACTTGGCTGTTTTTTTTTAATAATTGAAGGATTAATCACCTGCAAAATAATTAGGGCCAATCATTCCAATGCGGAGTTATTTTAAGACTTTTTTCATGCCGCTCCATAGTAATTTTTAAAGAAAAAAATCGCTGTGCGTTGTTTGCAATGCCATTCCATAACGTTGATGTTTTTAGGTAGGTATGTATTTAGTGTTCCAAAAAGATTTTCAAGTCATAAAAGTGGCCATTTGGGAAAAAGTGTTATAATGTGTCTATGAAAATCGCTTTTCAACCCACTGTGCGGCGCGGCGGGCGCGGCGACGAAACTTCATTGCCTGCCGTGTATGCGCCACGGCCGTGGCACGTCCCGGGCACGGCCCTGGTATTATGTGGATAGACTTTAATACCTTTATTAGGTACATGACATATTTAATTTATAATAATTACGTTTGAATCCGGTAATACACAACCGATGTTAATTTCATACGACGTCTTGTTTATAGGTACCTTCCCGCGTCACATGTCTACAGAGAGACGCTGAGTGAGTGAGTCTGACGACCCTTCTCATCATTTCAATGTCTCCATACACTTTGCAATGTCTCTGGAGACACGTGTCGCGGTACATTTGCCCGTTAGGGCATACACGGCTGAAACCACTGAGCATATTCACAAAGTAGAGTAGAGATGGACTAAAATAAGACTAAAATTTGATTCCAATAACGACGATACGTTGTACGAGAACTAAGTTGTTGGTGAATGCTGGTTCGGCTGGTTTACATTAAACACTAGTACTGAATTTAGAAGGCAGATCTAATGCTATGACATTGACGGGCTGTTCCTATCTCTACCACAGCCACATCACTTCCTGTTCAGCTGGAACGCGTGGGTGCCTGCCTGACTGTTGCCAAGATAACATACAGTTACCAACCTTCTGCTTATCATAACATTAGGTTTGGTTAACTTATAAAATAATAATAATTTACTAAAAACATTATTAATTTAACATAATTCCAACGAAAGCTGCTTTCAGGATATCAAGTCTAGATAAGGGGCTAGTTGTGAACAGAGCAGAGCATGCAGTATAATGAAGTATTATTGTTTGTACATTGTGCAACTAGTTAGTGTTCTCTGAGCAGTGCGCCTGTGAATGAAACTGAATCAAAACAATGAGTACTTATCACAGTGTACTGCACGGTGTATGTGTGCCTGACTCACTACAGAAACACTTATAGTTATCAAATTACAAATTGATACAATACTCTTTGTTGCCTGCTTAGCTGTACCTAGTATTGGAGACAGCCTCATGCCATATCTGTGAGTTACCTTGGCTAACTTGTTCATGTTTAGGATATCAATAATATAATAAGAATGTTACATACACAATGTTCATTTAAAGTTAATTTTAATTATATTAATCCTTCAAATGTCCACAAAAAGATTACACCATTTCTAGCAAGACAATAATGCAGTTTCAAAATTAAAAAATGCAATTCAACACAATGGTTGGACTGTGAACTGGTAATCAGATCTATCACATTCATATTACTGATTGAGAGATTATTCTGAAAGAGTACTGATGTAACTTTTTATCACTAACAAACAAAACTAAACAATTATAATATGCCCTTGGAAACATCCCACCAGAGGATTGCTTGATGCAGGACTTGACTGATCTTATGAAAACTAGGCTCTGAATACAGGCAGCTTGTGTAAAAGAAATGTAAAAATACCATGACGGACACACTCGTCCACTGAGCCTTATTCGTCACCGAGCTCATTACCTGCACAGTACATGAAAGTTAACTAGCAGTTATCTATGCTCTCAATACCTACAACACTTAGCAGTAACCAGGCACAATGTGGCACCGAGATCAACTGAGCATGCACCGCATTAACATTACAACCATCAATGAACAACAATCCGTGCACTGTTTAGTATAATATGCAACACTACACTACACTCGACACACCGAGGAACACTACTCACAGCAGACTCTCACTATCTCACCTGTGTCACCTATGCTGATTACTGATTTTTAATGGAAATGTAACTAGTACCTACTGCTGATAAAGATAATAATGTGACTGAGTTAACAAATCAGTTGTGTGGAGCGGTCGCGTGTGACTACCGCTGCCGCCGCTCGTGACGCTCCCACCTACCTTGAAAAAGTCGTCGTCATCAAACTCATTCGACTCGAACATCACTTACAATTATAAAACAATAACAATGACACTGCGCTCCACTGAACCGCCTCCACGCTACTGACTAACTGACCCAGCACTCCAGCAGTCACACAGTCACGCAGAAAACTTAGAGCAACGACAACGCATGAGTCATGAGTTTCTGCTCTGTGCGCACGGACTCACAGACGCTCTCGTTTCACGGGACTTTCCGGATTTTTACAAGGAAAACAAGATACGATTACGATTCTATAAAAATCTCTTTAAAATTATATTCGCGAAATAAAATTAATAGCGCTTAGGACTAAGGAGATCTTCATATCTTATCGAACTGAAATTCATTATTTTTTGCACTAAGTTCTTTTAATACAAACACAGCTATCAAAAGATTTACAAGATAAATCTTAGAAAAACAATAAAATGACATCTTACCTTTGTAGAGCGATCGCGATCGCGGCGATAGCTAGTGAGGCGATACCGAATTATCGAGTGTGATACCGATGGCGATAGCGACACTTAATATAATATAATATTCTTTGAACTAACACTCGAAAAAAGGCTAAATACTTCAATTTGTTATTGTTTTATAATAAATATTTTATACTATGACTTAAAAATGTAAATAATGATTACTCCTCGAAATCTCGTCTTGCTTATGATAATGTTAAACACAGACTGTTAGTGTTTTAGTTAGAATAATTTTGATAGTTTACAGCAGCAACAATGTATATGTATGTATGCATGTGTATGTACTATGTATATACCTATTAGGCATGTGTGTTAGCTACAGGAAAATATAAAGGATAAATTGTGATATTTAGTAGGAAAACCCCACAACTAATGCTAGCAGTCACTCATTTTAGCTTAGTGTTTAAAAAGTTACTTCACAAAAAGGCAGTAAACTGACTTAGGCAATGATTGCGTGTTAATAATCTACCACAGGCCACAATTCAAGTATGGGTTATAGGTTTTTCTTTTACTTTATAATTTTATTAAAATAGGTTGAATTAATCGATTAAACTCGCTTCGTCATCATCATCATGCTCTTGCCCTTATCCAAATTCATTTGGGATCGGTGCAACATGTCTTCTTTTTCCTCCATACTTCTCTATTAGTTGTTATCTCGGTAGTCAATGTAGTCATCCCCTTTCTGACCATATAGTATCATCTTTCACACAGTCCATCCATCGTTTCTTTGATCTTCCCGTACTCTTATGGCAATCCAAATTCATACTCAAAACTTTTCTCACGATATTTTCCTCATTCCTCCGCAGCACATATAGGTATACACACACCACGACAACTGATTTCGTCATAGCTTTTCAGTCACCGGTGCCACTTTTAGATTATCTGTTTTTCGGACTCATTTCTTATTCTAACCATTCGCGTAACACTACATATCCTTCTTGGCATTTTCATCTCAGCTGCAGGCAATTACCAATCGATTTAACTCGTTGATGACTGATCATGTTGAGACATCACTATATGACATTTAGTTTGACATTGGTTTGATAATCATTTTCCATCATCACTGACAGGACGACAGCTGACTTTGCATTGATGAGTTAGATGGGTTTAGTAGGTAGGTATAAATACGCACTTTTACACTGTTTAGTCTAAGTAGCTAGAAACGTTGCATAAAGTTAAGTGACGTTTAAAAGTCAAAATTTGTTGGGATAAGACTGAAAACTGTTTATTACATAAAGTTATTATTTTGTTCTAGAACAAAAGAATAACTTTATGGTAATAAACTATTTCTAATTCTATTTCTTGGTGAAATAGATGCAGTCCCAAAACGCAAATGTCACTGTCACTGACAGCTGACTTTTCTTCAATCTGAGTAAGCTGACCTGACAAGCCTGTCAGCTTTTCAAAATATAACCTCAAATCTCAATTTAGTTCAAAAAGTCCTCGTATTACTGACATTATTTCGTAAATTTGTACACAATGTATCCTGGATTCTTGAGGACGTTATTACCATTGCGCCAGGTGTTCGTCGTTCAGTCTACACACTTGCACAGTACAGCCGCTGACTATGCTGCCGTCAAGAAAACTACATCCGCCGCAGGAGGTGATTATCATCTGTTTTTGTTTTACAATAATCTTCTCAAATACTTACTCAAATATTGACTTGTTAATTTCTAACAATTCTAAGTATAAGCAGTAGTTAGCGTTATCTGGTTGATAAGGGTTGTATAAAAAACCCATGTACATACGTTATTTGTCCCTGCTAATAGCAAATATGGGAAACTTTAAAATAGTTCACCTCGTTTCACTTTTTTAGGAAAAATTGACTACATTTGATTCAGTGAGGTTAAATAAAGAGTGCAAACATAAAAAGGAGTATTATTTACTGTTATTTCTAAAACAGAATATTTTTGCACTTTTAGCAGAACAAACATTTTGTTGGTTTGAAAATAATTGTACGACTTTAAGTATTCTTATTTTAAGTTCTAATAGATTAGCTGGTAATTTTTTCAATGCAGTCAAATCTTGTCTCTTCTGCCACTTCGCATTCATGTCAAAAAAGACTTGTACAGTGAATGCTGTCAATTTCAAAGTCAGAGTCAACATAAACAGAGTATTTTAGCATACTCTATTGCTTTTGTAGATTATAAATTATGCAAAATAGAGTACAAAATTCTATATTAGAGTATGATTGTGTGTTGGTCTGCGTCACATAGTAAAATAGAATGGGTCTACTTCCAGGTGTGATGGGCCTGGGCAAGGGCAAGAAAAAGGGCGGCAAGCTAGGCGCCATGGAGAAGAAGGAGATGCCAGTGGAGACTGACCCGCAAAAGCTGGTCAGCCATGTGTGTGGCTCCAACATATACACCACCGGCGAGGATGTCAAGGTGACTTGTTGTAATATGTTACATGTAGAAGATCCTCTAAGCACAATGAAATGTCATGTTATTAAATTCAAAGACAAGAAAGCATTATGTATCGTAATGTAGTATAAAAGAGATGGGGACACGATTTCCATTCATTGTTCGTTCATTCATTTTTGGTCAGATTAAATATCAGGGCATAGATGTTTCAACAAAATAAAAAAAAAACCTTCATTTGCCAAATCAATATAGCAACCTTGCACAATCCAAGTTATTAACAAATAAGCAGTAAAGGTAGGTAAAATTTATGTTTGGTTTGTTTCAGTACTTATTATGGTTGTTAGCACGGGATTGATTCACTCTGTTCCCCGCACTAGTATAAACTATACTACAGTGGACCACTTTTCCTCGTTCTCTGGAAATATACTTATAGTAGCAGACTTGTGACAAAATAATTATTACGGTAGCAAAAACAAAATTGCTAATGTTATTTTTCGTCAATTGAACTGCAATGTTCCCAACTAAAAAAAAACAAATATCAGTTTACTAAACCGGTTTTACTTTTTAGTGGCGCAACGCGTATTAAGAGTTAAAATGTTAATTACATCTCCCCGTTTAAAAACCCTATATTTATTCATTTAACCCGACTAAACATGCAAGTGGGCCTTATAGTCTTATCATTTTTACAACAAATTACACTTAATTTTTTTACTAAACTTGGTTAACCATATAATTATTTTCAGTTCATTAATGTTTGAAAAACATGAAATTGGTAGTTACTCATTGTAAAACAACATCACGCCTTGTTTCCCCGAAGGGTTGGGCAGAAATGTACCTGTAGACTATAGGTACACCTCTGCCCACCTGGACACAAGTTGTTTAAGTTATGTAAACCTAATAAACAGGCTGGTACAGTTATGTATAAAACAGGCTGGTACAGTTATGTATACAGGGTGTCAGGGACGTCAACGCACAACCTGTTACCATGGATTCAGTACATGATTCTGAACCACCCTGCGTCGAAATTTATCGTCGGTTATTTATAAAATAAAAACCTTTTTAAAACAAGCTTTTAATTAACTGAAAAGTACTCGATTAAACTTACATTAACATAGAACTTTAATATTTTTTTAGAAGCTTGCGGCTTATATTAAAGTGTAAGAAGGACGAACACGCCTTGAGGCGGTTGGGGGTTTTCTTAAAAGCCTGAGCTTTTAAGAAAATATTAAAGTTTTATCTTAACGTAAGTTTTATGTCGTACTTTTTAGTTAATTAAAACCTTGTTTTTAAAAGGTTTTTATTTACATTTTATTTTGTACTTTTTAGCATTAGAATTTCTTTAAATATCCGTTCTATCACCTTCTCTTGAAAGTTACTTGTTAAGACAAATCCAACGAACCCAAACACGCCTTTACACAAGTCATGGTATAAAGCCATCCAAGTTGCACTATCCAAGTCATGCCACACTTTAGAATGGACTATCATAATTGAATGAGTAGGTACTTATACAAAATTTCGTGCCTGTGCTGTTGACCCCTGAGGAGATCTCTCGTATGGAGCCAATCCTGGGTGCAGCAGCCAGATCATGGTAAACTTTAGAACGAGCTGTCATAAATGTATGCGTATATAAAATGTTGTGTCTTCTGTTGACCGTTGAGAAGTTCCCTCGACTGGAGCCAATCCTGGGTGCAGCAGCCAGGTCATAGTGGACTTTAGAAGGAACTACCATAATTAAATGCGTATATAAAAATTTCGTGTCTGTACCGTTGACCGTTAAGGAGTTCCTTCGTCTGGAGCCAATCCTAGGTGTAGAATCAGGTCATGTATTATAAAAATGCATTGTCTTCGAAACAGAATCAACGTGTGAAATTTCAACTCCGTAGGATAAGAGGACGTGGTTTTAATTCAGCTTGCAAGATTTGTTCCGAACATACATGCATACATACATGCAACAAGTAAAATAAAAGCTTGTAAAAAATCAGCTGTTCCATATATTTTGACCGCGTAGGTATTGCACTTTTCTATGAAACAGCAGATTTTTTTTTTGCATCCGGCGTAATGTTTTACCCTAGGGAATCTAGAATCATGTGCTACATTCATGGTTTCAGTTAGCGCGTCAATGTCCCTGCCACCCTGTAGTTATATTGTTTTAAAGTTTAAGTTATTAAATTATAATACAACTGCATATAAGTACCTACATAACAAAGTTCATTCAATTTCATACATTCTAATTTTCACCTTGTTTTCACCTCACTACCTTTACTTGTCGGAAATTGGTATCCCTCCAACTGCCAAGTTACTGAATACGTTATACGATTAAAAGTCCAAGTTTATACTAAAATGGTGTGCACCTCCATTGCGTGTAGTACACAGTAAGTATGTATTTGTCAAGTATACACGCAAAACACAAATGGGTTACCATCATTTTACAGTTTAAAACATACTACTGGTCCATAGCACATTTGCTAATCTTAGAAATGGCATACCAACTTCAAAAAAAACCGGCCAAGTGCGAGTCGGACTCGCGCACGAAGGGTTCCGTACCATTGACTAGGTAAACAACAGTAGGTACACAAATTAGGTGCCTACTTGTTACCATTTATTGATATCGAGCAAAAATAGGCAAAATATGGCGTTTTTTGTATGGGAGTCCTCCTTAAATATTTTACTTATTTATTATTAAAGTAAAAATACAACTAAGTATTTTGTGAATATTTCAAGTGCCTAGCTGTTGCCATTATTGATATCGAGCAAAAAAGGGAAAAGAAAACTCGTTTGTTGTATGGGAGCCCCCTTAAATATTTATTTTATTTTGTTTTTAGTATTTGTTGTTATAGCGGCAACAGAAATACACAATTTGTGAAAATTTCAACTATCTAGCTATCGCGGTTCTTGAGATACAGCCTGGTGACCGACAGACGGACGGACAGACGGCGAAGTCTTAGTAATATGGTCCCGTTTTTACCCTTTGGGTACGGAACCCTAAAAAAGGAGGAGGTTCTCAATTCGACTGTATTTTTATTTTTTTGTGTGTTACCCCAGAACTTTTTTCTGGGTGAACCGATTTTGATGATTCTTTTTTTATTTGAAAGCTAGTGCTTCTTATGTGGGCCCATTAATCAAGATATGACCAGTAGTTTTTGAGTTATCCTTAATAATGCGTATTTTTTCCACTTAGTATATTATATTGATGATATTCTAATAACTTCCTGTCACTGTTATTTACATATCAAATAGTTGTATACGTATTTGGGTGGGGTAGGTACCACAACTAAAAAGTGAAAAATAAAAACATTTTTACCAAAATACAACCGACTTAAAAAAAACACTACAAAGTGGAAAATTACTTTGATTTCGAAAGTCGGTGGCAAAAAACGAAAGTTGGAAGATGGTTGTCTTTTTTTTTTTAGAACAACGTTTTTTTGTAGGTACCTATTTACTTTTATCAATCGTTTTTGTAATGTGCAATACGATTGTTTTCGATGTTTCTATATACGTTAGTGATGGCCCAGTGGTTACCGCCTCGCCTCTCTTGCAGGAGGTTGTGGGTGCAAATCCGGGCAAATACCAATGTGACATTTCAATTCATATGTACTTTGACTTTCTTTTTTTATTTGGACTCTACTGACATCGGTGAAGGAAAAACATCATGGGAAAACCAGCAGGGCTAACACACGTGACAATTACTCACTCTCGCGTCTGCGCGTCGAAGAAATTTGTCTATTTCTGTCACTTTTCTCGTTTTCTGACAGCGCTGCCATACAAAATACTCGACTCTTTCTGTCAAACTTGATGGTTTCTGGACAAACCCTACATGGCACATTAGTTATCTCGAATTTTGACAATTCAACACGAGATAATCTCCGATTGCGGTGAAGGCGCGAAATAATTCGTGTCATTGAAACGCGCCCTTAGTCGTACTTGATTTTGACGACGTGAAGAGTAGACAAAATTATGATACAAAAAAAAAACAAAAAAAAAAGCACAAATAATCTCCAAGATAACATAGCAGTTTCATAATTGTAGTTATTATGTCATAATTTTATTTTACAATATATTAATAATGAAAATACTTAGTTTTAAACTATTATTTATATTGGAACGATTTCTTTCGGTGGCCGCGAGAGATACTGTGGCGGAGGGGAGCACGTAGATGAGTATCACTTTCAGTAATAACCAGTCACTTTGCCAATTATGATGATTAACCAAATCTAGGGACTTATGGCTGTATGGCAAATCAAACATTCGCAACATAATTACTAAAATCGCCAGTTCGTTTCTCGAGGGTGGTGATTAACAACATTTGCAATATGGTTTTATGGTTATTAATACAATCACAACCTTCGCTTTGTCAAATTGTGATCGTCGGCCCGTTTGTCATTTGTGGTGATTATCTAGTGAGTAATATAAGTGCCACTAATTTAAATTTCCGTAAAGTTTTTTTATTTTTAAGAAACTAAATATAAATTTAAAAAGGTATAATGAATATAGTACATACTAATTCCATGCGTAAAATTGAATAAATGAAATGGAACCTCGAAGCCGATGTTGCTATGATAAAAAAACTATTTAAAAAAAAAGCACTACATAGTGAAAATATACTTAAATTTCGGAAGTCGGTGTCCTTTGATCTGTATTTTAGTTTTTTGCCACCGACTTCCGAAATTAAAGTTATTTTTCACTATGTAGTGTCTTTTTTTGAAGTTGGTTGTCTTTTTTTTTTGTAAAAAAGTTTTTTTGTTTTCACTTTTTACTGATTTAGTTATTAATTTATCTAAGTTACAATAGCCTAATGTCAATTGCTCATCACCTTTTACAAAAGCCTTGTGTTTAAACGCCTACCAGAAAAGTACCTATTTTACTACCAAACAATTCGAAATACTTACTAAATTGTGTCCACGAGAATGGATAAATGCTCACCAAATTGTGTTTCATAAAGTATTGTAGAAATGAACCTGACGGGACGGACGTTCGATAATAACAAACACCGGCTCGTTCTTTATAAAGTTTAATGACTAATGCATTTGCGTTACTTTACCCAACACACGACTCACAATACCGGAGAAATACATGTTCCGAAAGAAAACCATTTCAAATCTCCCAACCGCAGATGACAGAGTAATTGGCGGGAATAATTTGGACCTGTCAGTTACCTGTTTTTGACAATCGTAAGTTAAAACCATTCTGTTGGTGTTGCCAACAGAAATCAAATGTGGAGCGTTGCGTTCGCCACAAACCTATTTTCCTTTTTTATTTATAAGGCGTAGTCGACGGAGCCCCGCCTGGCGGGGCTCCTACTTCTGGGTGGTTTAAGAAAAAATAACCACGAAGCTAACTTCTAACCTAACCTGTCCGAGTCGGGGTGCCCCAACTCCCGAGCTCACTTCGCTCGCTCTTGCATCCTATCCCACCATTACATTTTGAAGCAAACTTATTTTTGGTGAGCAACTTAAACAAGATTTGGTGAGCATTCATCCATTTTGGTAGGCAAAGGGAATATAAATACAACACGTACAATTATTCTGATGAGTGTATAATTATTTTGGAACTTAAAACGTTGTTCTTTAGGCACCTCGGTATAGAAGCTAAAGTTTATTTTATTTGAAGTTAACATATTTTACTTGGTACCTAGTCTTAAGGTCTAAAAATTATTTTGGTGAGCAATTTAAATTGTAGCCTTTACAAATTATTCCTTTGTCGATGCGTTAATTATTGAGGAGTTCTCCTGGAAAAGAACTGGAGCTGATGGTGAAGCCACCATCAGCTCCATTTCAGCATATGCATTGTGACGAACAAAAATTGCTTAGCAGCCATATTAAAGTAATCGAATCGCAAGCCGTGATATACTTATTATTGAGTAGTTCCGGTGGCCACCTCTGGTCTTCATCATCAGTTCCACTTCACGGAATGGCGCTTTCCGAAAGCAAATGCACGAGTAACTATAAAAAATACCCAAATCGCTATAGGTGTGCTTATAAAATTTGAGGATTTCCCTCGATTTCCATGGGATTCCTTCATCAAATTCTGACTTGGTGACAATGGGACCACCTCGAGAGTATACCCTTTCAAACAAAAAAGAATTTTGCAAATCCGTCTATATATGACGGAGTTATGCCCGAACGTACATTAAAAAAAAAAAACAGCCGAATTGATAACCTCCTCCTTTTTGAAGTCAGTTAAAAAAATATATTTGTATTTAATAACTTGCTACATCGGTCTCTCGTCGCGAGATAAATATGTTGTGCTCCGCAGCAGAACCACTTTGACTATATTATGTAAAAATTACAGGATAAAATGTAGATAATGTCTATATTTTTGTAGCTTAATATCAAAAATTGTATATTGTTAGTTTCTTGGAAAATATCAATTCAAAGTGGTCATGCTACAGAGCATACTCTCCAGCAGAACCACTTTAAAATAACGGTTATTTCACGTTGATTATGCACAAGTCATAATATAAACAAATGTATATTTATTGTATATCGAGGTAACATCTACAATTGTAGATAAATACTTACTGATTTTTAGTAATATGTAAATGTTTTATCGGAATGCGCCTGCCATGAATTTCTTAGCAAATATCAAGATTAATACATACATACATACATAATATATATATATATTTCTTTACGATAAATAAATTAATAAATTGTATATCAAGAAAATGGATTCATAAGCTATAAAGAATAAGTAAAAATAGACAATAATGTAAATATAATTTGTTTTATTTTTATGTACATAAAAACAATACATTTAATCATTTTTTAGCGTATATTATGATATGCGATTGTATATTTATTTTTAAATTAGTTTTGGTTACTTTGCTTATATTGTTATCATAACAATACCAGCCTGAACCACGTTTGCAGTGTGACTTGTAATGTCCTACATCACCAGGTAAACCTGAAATATACTCCACGACAGAAACGACAGAGTACGTTTTTTGTTTCAAAACAACTCTTTCTGGTACATCGGTTATATTTAAATAATCATCATATTCAAAAATTATAATATCAGATAACTCGTAAGAGTCTGTAATCGTGCCATTTTCTGTGTTACACTGACGGCATAACCGAGTCTTACTAGATAACATTGAGTTTGCCGATTTTTCTAAGCCAGTCGCTATACCCTCATCTGCCAATGTAACAATATCCAGTGGTAAAATTGGACAATTTCGTTCAGACACATAATCACAACTGGAGCATTGTTTAACGTTTTTTGCACTAGAATATTCAGTTATTAAAAGACTTTCAAAAATTTTAGTTACGTTACACGTGCAGTTGACAACTTGAACATTACCTCGTATTACTTTTTCGAAAGAGTTTAACAAAATTTCTGTCCTCAATCTTAATACATCTATAGCATCATCGTGATTCGATATGGCTTTTACTAGGGTAGCAAATGCAGAACTTTTTCCTTCCAATAATTCATGAACACTCCTGTGTTCCTTGTAGGCGACCGCAAATGCGTGGGCCACAGCATCGAAAGCACATGTATTCTGGACAACTACGCGATCCATATTAGCGTGACTTTTATTTCCATTTATTAATATTTGCACATTTTTCTTGTCGACTTTTGGTTTAATTAACTCTATTAAAGATTTTTTCTTTACCTCATAATTTTTGTTACGCCAGTTTTCCTCGTAAATTGGAGTATTTTGAAATACTGATTCTCTCGTAAAGCTATGTGTGTCTTCAGGACGAATGCTGTTTATTTTTGTTTTAGTAGTACACTTTTCAATATCTTCAAACCTCTTCTCTTGTTTCTTCATGTGACTTGTTAGGTCATTATCAAAGTAAGCACACTGAGCTGATTTTATTTCACCAGATAAGTATTCAGTGTGTTTCATAATAAATTCATCTACACGTAATAAACCACTCTTTGTACAGAATAACAACTGTTTTATATTCTTAAAGTAACTTTCTACGTTACTACTGCTGGCGGCATCATTTCTTTCCTTGTAGAAAGGTAACATTAAATTGGTCCAAAGGGGAAGTCTGCAAAATAGTTTTTGCAAGCTGCCAACAAAACTTGGGAAATAATAAATATTTTCGTATATTGTCTCTTCGCTAAGGTCAGCATATAACTTTTCATTTTGTATCAGAGTATTGAACCAGTACGGCGCATCATCGTTGTAACATGTCACGTCATCATCTTCAATAACTGATTCTGCATGGTTCGGTAAGGTGTTTATTTCATCGTCCATTATTTTTGAAATGTGTCTCATACCTAATAATTTTTCTTTAGCCTCTTCACATTTAGTTTTTTCGCCATTTTTCGTATATCGATCATATCTGTTTACAGCCACAATAACTAAATTTCTTAATATCTCTTTAACTTCTACATAATTAGTGCAACTTTTTAAATGTAACAAAATCATAACATAAAACTTTTTTACGCGTAGATCTACAAATTTAAAACATTCCAGTCCATATAATGTTTTTATAAAATGAGACGAGTCTAAGCGCATAAAACAAGCAGGAATCACGTGGGTTTGTTGTTCAAGGACCTTAAAGCAATGGCTAACATATTCTCTAGTAGTAGCGAATGTTGTAAATGCTTTCACACATGCTCCTATTAAAGCACTAGAGTCATCTGTTATAATTTCCTTTGGTTTGATCATACTTTCGGCCCACATTTTTAACCACATATAAATATTATCCATTTTTTGGGTTGCAGATATCATCTGAGTCAATGGTATTGATGTGTTTTTTAGTTTCAAAACTGCGACATACAAAAATAGGTGTTTAGAATGATATTGTTGGTTAGATAAATTTGTAGGTGGATATATTTTCTTGAACAAGGATCCTGTGGCGTCAATACTTATAGCTGTGTAATGTGCTTTTGAAAACTTTTGATAAAAATTCCGTTGCAATTCAGTCCAGTAATAGACAAAGAAGGGGTGTAAGGACACATTGCGGATCACTGTGTTGAAGGGAGGGGTACAACTCATAATCCACAAAGCAAGAACCACAATTTTGTGAAAATATTTGGAAGTGTTAGTCCTGTTTCTTTTATTTTGGAAAGTTTTTAGACTGGGAACAAATGGAGGTTCTATTTTATCCTCATCTGTAAGTTTACTATTTACCAGTTTATTTCTGACAACAACAGGATATTGATTTTCTAGTTCAGATGCAAATTTTTGTTTATTGAAATTTGTTATTCGAACTTTTATAGGGTCGTGTAGCAATCGAGGATTTACATTAATTATTGAGCAATGAGCGATAACAACAGAGTCTTTTCTTTCAGTACCAACTGTAAGTTTTCCTTCGCATTGTTTGCAATATCCTGTGAATTTGACGGTATAGTTATCATTTGCTGTATTATTTTTAATAATCCATGTGCATCGATTTGACGTATACTTCCAAATATATTCTCTCATATAATCCGTCCATTTATTTATTGGCATTCGTTTCATATTACGATATTTAACGTTAGATTTATTTTTATTGTTTCTAGCATAACAATAAGATTGTGGTTTAATATGTTCCCATTCTTCTAAACTTATTTCAAAAGAAACAAAGTCTTTGTCGTTGTTATTACTACAAGTACTATTGTCACTGCTTCTATCATCAACATTAGAATAGTCACTACTACTGCTTTGACTGGAATTGTCTTGAACACTCATCTGTTTCTTCAGGTTTCTTTCTTCATTTACATTTCCAGGGCGGAAAAAAAAATTGAAATTCCTTTTAGCCGAGAAATACAGAGCATATGCAGACATTCGCGAACACAATGTTTTACTTAAGTTCTTGTAAACCACACTGCACGAGGACGGTAGCTCAGATTCACACTTAAAATGTTCCTGATACTGTATAAAAACACTTTTTTGTTCTTCCAAACTCACAGATAGTCTCTTTCCACGCTTCATGTTAAGGTTTTGCAGATCACATACAACAAATCAACCGGTCTACGCGTTTATTTTCTCATGATGAAAAAAATGTAGGTCAATGTATTCTTTACTAACACTTACCTACCCTCTTTAGATCATCAAAAAAAAAATTAATAATGTAAAGCGTGAATCTGATTATATACATAATTATTTATTATGACATATGAATTACTCATTACAGGAAAATAATAGTTGTTCAAACAGATATAGAGAAGTACGTATAAACGTAACATACCTACTTACTGCACCAGCGAAACGTCCAGGGAACAAATAAAAAAAGCTTTCTAAGTAAAACACGAGATGGCAGTGTATTCAATTCCGCGTCTTTTGATGGGTAGCAGTCTGTGTGCAAGTATAGAGATTAACGACATTAAAAAAAAAAAAAAAATATAAATGAATTGTAGATGTTGTTATATTGATATACAATTTATTAATTTATTTATCGTAAAGAAATATATACAACATTAGTTTTAGTATTACGCAAAACCCGAAAAGGGGTCATTGTACTCATCATTTTGAACAATTTTTTCTATGGGACCAACCTTGAAATCGCGAAAAAAAAATCAGCTGTTCAATACATTTGTGTTCACTTAAATCGACAAAATGTATGGAACAGCTGATTTTTTTTTCGCGATTTCAAGGTTGGTCCCATAGAAAAAATTGTTCAAAATGATGAGTACAATGACCCCTTTTCGGGTTTTGCGTATACTAAAATTAATGTTGTATATATATTATGTATGTATGTATGTATTAATCTTGATATTTGCTAAGAAATTCATGGCAGGCGCATTCCGATAAAACATTTAGGTACATATTACTAAAAATCAGTAAGTATTTATCTACAATTGTAGATGTTACCTCGATATACAATAAATATACATTTGTTTATATTATGACTTGTGCATAATCAACGTGAAATAACCGTTATTTTAAAGTGGTTCTGCTGGAGAGTATGCTCTGTAGCATGACCACTTTGAATTGATATTTTCCAAGAAACTAACAATATACAATTTTTGATATTAAGCTACAAAAATATAGACATTATCTACATTTTATCCTGTAATTTTTATATAATATAGTCAAAGTGGTTCTGCTGCGGAGCACAACATAGATAAATAAGTATTTACTCGAGCATTACGGTCATGTTAGGCATTAGATAATGACAGAATCGTAGAGAAATTTCGACAAACCGTGATAGAGAGGCGTTCTTGTGCTTATCATGTTAGTCTAGCTGGACATGATAATGATGTAATCGCCAGTCTTGAGCAAGTCTGATGATCAATTCTCGTGGTTTCGCTGTATGAGAAGGGGCCTTTGCCCTGCAATGGGCCAGTTATTATATGTTTAAATTGTATGCCCCCAGCTACAAGACGACAGTGCATACCCCTCGTGGCTGTGGGGCCTGAACACCGGGCCAGCGCCACGCCTAGAGGAGCTCGACCCGAACAGCAAGCGCTACTGGCTGCGAGTGCGCGCCGCCGGCATGCGCCGCAACAACAAGCTGCGGTCCATGAGGAAATTCTAACACAACCCTATGGCGTACAAGGTTATTTTGGTGCGTGGCCAAAATTTGAACTAACGCCGCCATCTTGTTTTTTGAATACATTTCAAGCGTAGATAGTGAACTGTTTAAAGAACAATGGCAGCTTACCATACATTGTTTTATTTGAAATGAAATTACTACGTCTTTAAATGAAAAATATCTTGTTAAACTCAGCGTCATTTTCTGAGCTAGTTCGTGCAAGAATTCTTTATAAGAGAAGGCGAAGATTAATAGATATTCAGTGTTGAACTTCTGAACAACACAGGACAGAGCGCAAGCTTCTGGTCAAGAGCAGTCCAGAGTTGTATACTGTCAACGGTTGTCAATGTCAACAACCAAGCTATTTGTTTTTTGAATAGGTACTAGCCTTTTTAGTTCAGAATTGCCATAACATTGAACACAGAATAAACTTAGATATAGGGTCCTTATAACAAAATAAATGATTTAGGAAAATAAATATAAAATGGCAATACTAAACCAATCCAACCAACAATTCCCTAATCATTTAGAACGAAATAGTCAAATAACTTTTCATTAAGCATTCTTTTTTTACTTGGCCTTAACCAGATAATTACGATAGTTTAAAAAACGTAGTTAATTGCATTTCTTTCGTTTAAGTGTCACTTTTAGACGTTCAAATTTATTTCAAATAAGATTACATTGTTTTTTGATATCAGCGAATACAGTATGAGATCGCGATAGTCTTTGACAGACACATGTAATCTGGTACTGTCTAATGTACTCGGGTTATACTTTCAAAAGAAATCGTACCGTGACAGTCGTTTTGTACGGCCTCGGTCAAAAACTGGGGTCAGACAAGTCTGCGTGCGTGAAGGAGACAGGAAATATATTTGTGTCGTTTACTCTTACTACTGAATCTAATAAATTCTCATTACTTATCATTATTATTTAGTGATTTGTTGGGTTATTCCGTTTATCCACCAGAAACAGCTACCCTAGAGTGGATACTCGGAAACGCGTGTTCGTCTATCCACCCTATATGGGGTGGATTATCGAATGGCGGGTGTAGGAGTAATTTTACAGATAAACATGAATACCTACCTACTTTTATTGAAAACGACGATTCAAAATAGTGTCATCTAATTTTATTATATATAGATAGCTCTAACATACTTACTGCATGTTTATCTGTAACCCGCCATCACGACGCTCACAAGTCCGCATTGTTACTTCAATTACACAGACATTTAAGTATTCAACAAATCTGATTCGGAGATTGTTCCATACTTTATAGACAGTGGCAGTGCGACTCGTGGACTGAGTATGTATAGTGATTATATATCTTTAGATTTAATAAGCTGCTAATTGTTAAACAATAAACAAGTTATCCAAAATAAAGATTTATTGAATTCACAAAGACTTCATTTCAAAACTGTTCACAATACGATTTACAAAAAGTTGACTCTAAACAATGCCAGTGACATGATTTATATTTCCACATAATTATTAACTAAATACACTACTATAAAAGTCTGGGGAAAAAGGCAACTGTATCAAACTTATTCAAGAAACTGTAGAATATAGGTATACTAGAACCCCGAAAAAAAAAATGTTTTTCGAAATAATAAAATGAAATACTTAAGAGAAACACTGCGGGCGGAGCGCACGGGGCTTGTGGTGAAAAAAAGGAGAGGTTTAAGTCCTAAAACAATTGCCGCTGATTTTTCGTAGGTCATATAACGTTGCAAAATAACGGCCATCCATATTGAGAGCGCTTGTGACATCGAAATGTCAAATTCCCACCTCATTAACGGCCGCTTTATGACAGCATCGTTTTCTTAGCAACCCCAAGCTTATCGCACATTTGCCCTGGACTTAAAATCAGTGGTCCCGTGACCCGAATTCCGCTTTACCGATTCCTGGGAAACGCGTGGTTATGAAGTTCCTGGTCCACAGAATTCACCCCAGAATGCTGAATGAAAGATATAATCATCTGTTTTCTACACGAGGCAAACGTGGGACAACACCGGGGCGAGCTTGTGCAACCACAGCCATCACTCGACCCTCGGTGACATCAGCTCGCTCAACAGTTCATGTTTATGGACGAATTTGAAAAATGTCTAACATAACTTTGTTCTCTACACTTTGTTGAGTAGTGTCGGAGTAGACGATTTAAACTCAACCGAATTTACATAACAATGGATTCAATTACACTCGGTCCACAAAAATAATCGACGTACACCAGACAGTTTGGACAAGTCGACGCCAATAATTCGCGATCTTTGTCTAAAGTAGGTACTTCACAATGTTTCAACTGAATATTTTCCCAAATGATTTGATTTCTAATACAAGTCTACATTACTTCACTGGACTGAACGATTTTTTTTATCATTTACTAGGTAACTCACACATTGACATCACTTACATGTCGTATGCATTAGAAATCTAGAATGTCCTCTTCTGATAATGTTCGGTCACGTTCTGATAACCGTACACAACCATACCATAGGTGGACCTATTGCCAGTCTTGCTATGACCAGAGATCTGTGCTAGCTACGCTTACCGAGAACGCGTCCAGACGAGCGACAGTCGTCAGCGGCGAGTCTAAGCTATGTCATGCGCACAAAGGCTACCATTATCCGTCGCACGTAGGCAAGTGATGGACGTGGCCAGACGTGGCCCACTCGTCGCCGGCCACTGTAGACGCTCTCTAACCATCGCAGTGGTGCTACAGACAGTCCATGGTGTCCTCCTTGACGACGAGGGGCGGGGCGTAGTCTCCGTGTTTCGTGCCGAACGAGTACGAGTAAGGGTTCTGAAATGTTACAATATACCAATGTAGCGCCAAAGAGATGGTCTTTCGTACGATGCGTCGCGTCGTCGACGGCTGACAAGTAAGGCCAGTTTCGCCACACTCTGTATGTGGTTAAATGAGCCGTTCAGCATTTTGACGTACGTACAGTCTGGGGCCATAAATCCAGTAGCACGTCAAAGATCGTATTCGCCTGCACGGTACTGCGCGTATAAATACATGTGTGAGTGATTTCAACGCAAACATTCACCTGTCATACAGGTATAACTACGAGAACGTGATAGTGTGTGGGGTCCATACTAGACAAAGATAAATGATAAATGATTTTATTTCTGTAAGTAGGTTTAAACAAACACTTTTACACGTCAATCATATTTTTTAAACTAGATGAGGTCGGCGTTTCCAATCTGACTACTCTGAGAAGAAAGGCCGAAACAAACTCAGAGGTCACAGTCTCTTCTAAAGTCCAGACATAATCTTGGTCAGGTCATGCGAAGACCATGTAGATTGGTGTCTGAAATGGTCTTTTGAGGAAAGAACCACACAGATTGAGTGGACCTGTCCAGTCAGTGCACGCATTTGTCAGTAACCGTGCAGCTCAACTCAGAACTAAAGGAGCTCAACGAATCGACGAACAATACCAAAGAAAGGAAATTTGGGTAGGCCGATAAACTACTTAAACTGCCAGACCAAGAATAAAACTGAAACAATGACCCACATAGTCCTCATATTCACAATAATGAAAATAATATAATACCTTTTATAGATTTTCAACTTTATTTCCAAACCATAAGGTTGATAATCTATTAAAGAAATTTGACATCGATTGGACTTAACGACCGATTTTTGTCGCTATCTATGTCGAGACTGCAGGGCCAGGGCCGGCAGTCTCGACATTAGATAGCGACAAAAATCTGTCGCTAAGTCGTATCGATGTCAAATTCCTTTAATAGATTTTCAACTTTACTTCCAAAGTTGAAGATCTATTAAGGAAATTTGACATCGAATGGACTTAACGACCGATTTTTGTCGGTATCTATGTCGAGACTGCAGGGCCAGTAGTTTATTTTGTTTCACATTCACCCTCACCTTTTTCTTTTTTTGTTAATAATAAGTTATAGAAAAAGGTCGTAAGTGCGACTTGTTTTGATGCGATAGATTTGTGAAACTGCTCCTGGACTTTTTTATTTTTTTTTTGTTTTTGGGTGGGAAATCATCAAATGACCTCTCCCGCTCTGGGCGGAGCGGAAGGGCGTGTCAGACTCTTACTGACTAAAACCCACCCGTGTTCCTTCAGTTGCCTGTGCGCCAGGGCCACGGTAACTCTTTCGAACAATCCGCAGCCCCGGCAGGCTGCTCCTGGACTTATGGCCCCTACCGTACATGCTGAAGGCCGCATCCTAACCAAAAGTCATCGTCGCTCTTTTATGTAACTATGTATGTTTGTCTGTTCCGTGAATATGTCCTGGTACTCGCGCGATCAATTAAGTCGCGTTTGTATGTCATAATTCAAATAAATGATCGCGTCCATCGCGTACTCGCGGGACTGCCACTTTTGGTTAGGACACGGGTTAACAGAATTGTAAACTAAAAGCTTGGTGAAATTGGCCCGATTGGTACCAAAGGTATTAGAGGGCCAGCTACGTTATACCTTTGGAGCAACAGGAAGACGTTCTGAAGTTGATTAGACTAATTAGAGTTGTTGAGATGAATACCTTCTTCACGTTGTACAGGTCGGGCGGGTAGGCGGCCGGCCCGGGCGTCCGCGTGGCCTTGCCCGCGCCCTCCAGCCGCGCGCCCAGCGAGAAGATCGGCTGTCTGCGCACACAAACACACACGCACTAAGTACAACACACGATCACAACACACTCGCAAAGTTTTAATATTAAATCGTCTTTACTGCAGTTACGCTTACGAAAATAAACTCGTTATCAAATTGGACACGGAAAAAAATTACATAATTTACCATGGACGTGTGGTTGGCAAACAATGAAAATAAGCGAAACTCCAGCTGCAATCATAAGACTGATATCCAGCAAATAGTCGGGTATCCAAACTACATGGTTTGAATACCGGCCGGATACTGAATAGTAAGTGGATTGTAGATCAATATTTGGATATTGGATTTTTATTAAATGCCAAAAATGTTTTTAATGCCTATTAACCGACCCCAAAAAAAGGAGGAGGTTATGCTTTAGGTAGGTACGCCAGTTTTTTTTTACATTTATATGCACCGATTTATTTAATTAAATGTAGGCAATGATATTCTGGTACCGAAACATAACCAAATCGAAAAAAAAAACCGGCCAAGTGCGAATCGGACTCGCGCACCGAGGGTTCCGTACAAACCTGTCGGTATATAAGAAAAAGTTATGGTATTTTTATTGCTAAATGAAATCCATAACATTACAATGTGGAAAGCTGGAGGAGCATCAATTTAAGACAAAGGTCTCTATCGTTTCAGTAGGTTATCCTTTATTTTATATTAAAACATATTATTTATTTTATAATATAACTGAAATAACTACACTAGCCTTGCAGCAGCCTTGCAAAAGTTCTTTTATCAAAGTTATTTATTTACAAAGATTTTTAGTCACTATTTAGAAATCTGGTTCAAAAATACTAATTAAGTATTAAATTTGAACCTTATTATGTGATATAACAAAAAATTTAAGGTTTTCGGAATTTTTCCTTTATGTGTGGTACAAAACGTTGTTTCATACCAAAGGAGATCCGCTAAATCCCATACAAAAAAAACCCAGGCCCAGTGCAAAAGAAATTGATGTCAGATTTCAGTGTAATAATAGTAAAAATATTGTAAAGTATCGCTATTGCCTAATTCGGTGGCTAACATAGTTCTTTAGCCCGGAGAAGTTTCATAGGCGCTAGATGTAAAAATTACACTATTATTGAATTTCAGGTTCCTGAGAAAAAGGGTCTTGACAGACAGACAGACGGACAACAAAGTGATCCTATAAGGGTTGCGTTTTTTCCTTTTGAGGTACGGAACCCTAAAAACGACGAGCAATGAAGAGTACAACATGTACGAGTATGTAGATAGCATGAAGTAGTAGTACGTCTATGATGGCCCAGACTAGGTAGTGGACTAATCAAATAAGATAGACTCACTTGCACTTGTATACGTTGGTGTCGTGCTGGAAGTACACGGCGGGCCCGGGCGACTTGGCCTTCGCATTGAAGCCCACGCGGGCCCCCATCGTGTAGGCCGGTGTGCCCGGCCCTAAGCGCAGCGCGTACGCGTTGGGCGCGGGGCCCGGGCGCTTCAGGGCGAAGCCTAACCGCGCGCCCATGGAATAAACAGGGGCGCGCGGCTCGCGCATTGGTGGGCACCGCTCGGGTGCGTGAGCCCCTGGCCCCGGCGTGCGTAGTGTGGAGCGCGTCGCAAAGCGGTCTCCGAAGCTCCAGGCCGGCGACGACATGAGGCCGTCCCGCGTCACGCGCTCGATGCGGTATGCGGGCCCCGGGCCCAACCCCTATATAGCAAATTAAATTCGTTTTAGTATATACCTATTATTGAACGATGAATGCTCTGCGCACGCAAACAATGTTCAGTTCAGCGTGAACTGAACATTTTTTTCTTCGGCTTCCCTCTATCAATAATTGTAGGAAGGCCACTGATATCTGTTTTTATATTTCAGTATTTCTTATTTCTAATAAAGAATTTACTGTCCTGTGTATTATATTGTAATGAGTTTTATCCGAATTTATTTAGTCTAAACTATATGTATAAGTAATAATAAACAACTAGCCCGCGTCTTCGTACGCGTGGACTTAGTTATAAAACATATCCTATGTGATAGGTGAAACCGAAAGCTACAGAATACCGAAACTCCCATCAAAATCCCTCTAGTAGTTTACTGATCAAACAAAAATTCCAAAAACCGCATGAAAGAAAAGGAGATTAGGTGACAAATAAAAAAAACAATTGTAGGTAGGTAATAAAATAGATTATGTTGCTTTACTCATGATTCCCTAAAAACTAAACACCCGAAATAACATGAATTCCGTAAAACAAAGTTAACTGTATCTACTATTACAATTTTATACTGTGACACAAACATTTTGCACAGCGGGGTCAGCGAGTTCATTTGAACTGCGCGTTCGCGCGACATGCCACGCGGGGCGGGAGCTAACGCTAAATGCCTACTGCGCTCAAATATCCAGGCCTTAAAAAAAATTAACTTTTTCAAATGACGACTAAAAAGTATCCATAGTAGTTACAAAAAACATAACTAAAAAACCTGAGTTTTAGTAACTAGCAACAACGTGCTTGATCTCTAGAGACTTTTGATGTGTGTAGTTTGTCGACCTTCGTATCAAGTCTTGTGGAGCCAATCTTTTAGGCCTCCTGAATGTCTTGATTTTCATTAGGTTCGATGCCAGTTTATTTGGATGGCACATAATCCTATTCTTGTAGGCACTGTTCCTCGATGTAAGCTATCATTAGTGATGTGCCGGTGCATCAGTTATTATCTACATCGTATTTATTGGAACCTTTGGAGTAGGCTATGCTTGAATTAGCTGCCGTTCCCCACAGCTGTATTCCGTATGTCCAAATAGGCATTATGATGCATACCTATGTAAATTCGAAGTTTATTATCCAGCGAAAGCCTGGACTTTTTTGATAGTAGCCAATGGTGTTGTAGTTTTAGGCTCAATGCTCTAAGCCGCGTGAATATGTTTTCTGCACGTTAGTCGACGGTCTAGGTACGTTCTGAGGTACTCGTATAGGGCAATTTACCTATATCTTCTTGTTGAGAACGTCACGTGTACGGATTTGGTTTCATTTGCGTTTATTCGCCATACTGTCAGCAATTTTGAAATTTCGTCTAAGCTCGTTTGTAGAATCTTAGTCGCCTCGACCGCATCTTCATGCACAGCTAATGTAGCCGTGTCATCAGCAAATATAATAATAATAATTTATTTATTTAATCAAATAACAATGTTAACGTTAAATAGTATCATAGTGTCATCACACTTGACTTAATGCTAGTTAACAAAACAGGTACGTGTTGCAACCAACATAAGGGTGTTGGTTGCAAAGTTGCAAAGTTGCTAAGTTATCAAATAACTTGTATTAAGTGCAGTGGTATAAGGCCATCATACTTCAGTAAAAAAAAAAAATTGCAGGTAAGACAATTGTTTTTTAACCGACTTCAAGAAAAGGAGGAGGTTCTCAGTTCGTCGGAATCTTTTTTGTAAATGTATTTTCCCCGATTATTCGAAGACGGCTGGACTGATTTGAAAAAAAAATTTTTTGTTTGGAAGGGTATTTTTTCTTGGTGGCCCCAATATCATCAGGAAAGATTGTGATGATAGGATCTTGAAGAAATCGAGGGAACTCTTAAAATTTATAGAATAGAATAGAATAGAATAGAACACACATAGGCACACCTTTAGTGATTTGGGTAGTTTTTATAGTAACTCGTCCATTTGCTTTTGGAAAGCACCATTTGGTGAAGTGGTACTGATGATGAACACCACAGATGATGAAGTCACCGGAACTACTCAATAATAAGTATTTCACGGGTTGCGATTCCTTTAATATGGTTGCTAAGCAATTTATGCTCGTCCCAATGCATTTGGTGAAGTGGAGCTGATGGTGAAGTACCAGGAGAACTTCCCAACAATTAACGTCGCTGCATCCGGAATACTTTTAAGGATGCAGGGACGTTATTATATTATGTAAAAGGTGATAAGCAGTTCACATTTGGCTATTAGCTATAAAAAAGAGAGAAAAAAAATATAATAGTTAAAAAAAGTACATAATTTTTTTCAAAATCTGTGAATTCAAATCAAAATTTCTCAAAAAGTTAAGGAAAGTCCCAAGACCGTTTTCCCGTAGCTACAACGGTTAAGGTAGCTGCCGTTGCTGCCCCATCTCAAAAATCCACCCTGGATATTATTTTGGACGTTGAGACCAAAACTACAAACGTAGTAAGTTTACGGGGAAGTTTTATAAAATTTTTACTGTTATTTAAGTATATTGTGTCTTACGACTTCCAAGCGAACGAAGTCGCGGGCAGAAGCTAGTATTTCATAAAATCGCGGAGATTAAAAAGGTTTTAGGTTGATGTCAACTCGACATTATTCAAAGGTGTTAAGTATAGTTTTCTATGCAATAGTCTGCTCAGTGCCGCAGCTTCAAAAAGTATTATGTGTCCTGAACTCCTGACTCGATAAAGGAAAGAATTTGAAAACTGATTAAGATATAAAAGACTATAACATTACCTTGACGCGGTAGCCGGCGTTGGTGCCGAACGAGTACATGGGGTTCCGGTAGCGCGACGGGTCGTGCGCCGGGAAGCCCACCGTCGTCGGCAGCCGGTACGCGCCCGGCCCGGGGCCTGCAACACATTGCCTACTTTAGCGTTAAGTATTTTAAGTCGATTTTTCGAGTGACCATTTGCAATAAAAAGATCTTTGGAACTAGAATAGAAATACAACTCGATATTTTTGCTGATTGAAATGGAATTTGAACTTTGTAAAGTGTGATTATGTATATTATATTGAGTGACCATTCTGAATTCAAGTTTATACACTAATTGACATAATTATAGTGTTTCACCTACTCGACCTACATACTTATTAACACTGATAGGTACACAACCTCACGACCGACTTCGGTGGGCAGACATGTATGGATCACTCACAGTTCGTCAGTTATGTTTAAGCCCCATGTAATGGTAGAGGGCGAGCCTTTTGCCATTAACGGGGTACAAATCCAGATTCAAGGCTGCTAGTGCGAAATTTTTTAAGGAAAAATTTAACAACACTGCCCAGCCTGGGGCATAGGGATCAAAACTAGGAGTACCCCATGCCCGAGGCAGCCACCAGCCTGGTGATCCTGTTGTTCAAAAGGCTGCACTTACCTATTTTCATCATTTGGAAATAACAAACCCTGTGAGCTAAATAATAACTTGAGCGCATCCACTATGCTTCAAATACTGGCTACACGTTGCTTATTACCAGGATATGTCGAAGCTAAGGAGTGCAACCTCGATCTCGCGAGTGTCACTGTTCCTCACACAGAGCACGGGATCAGCGGCCGCCGCCGAGGCGTCTCCGTGCCGTGGTCTGTGGTCCAAACCAACTTATGAGGATCACTCACCCAGCGGTTTCGACGTCATTTCGTGTGTTTCTTCTTTGTAATAGGTTTATATTTCACTGAAATTTAATAAAATTGAATTATTTTACGTTTTTAAGTTGTGTAAAACTACGGTAATTTTGACATGGATCCGTCGGCCACGACTGTTGATTATAAACAAATGAACTTTCAAACGTCGAAACGTTGAGTCAAGGTGACATGTGATGTGACGTCACGGGTCCACGGCGGCAAGAAGGTCCGCGCAGTGAGGATGAATACTCTTCGAAATAATGTAGCTACTGTAGCCTTAACTGTAGCTAGTGTACAGAGAGAAAGACTCCCAGCTTGCCGCGGGCGCGTAGCTACCTACTCTAGCAGGTCTAGGTACCTGCTCTGTTAGAATAGCTACGCGCCCGTGGCAAGTAAGTACCTAAGTCTGGGTAGCGGGCGAAGTCCGCGAGGACATAGTGCCAGTAGCCAGCACTCAGTCATAAAGCAATTGTCTTCTCTTGGGACACTGGGGCTTGTGCTCAATAAAACTGAAGAGAATGTTGATGCTGAATAATGCTTTTAATACTGATAGAATAACACTTCGTTCAAATTTAAATGTAATACTTATTATTTTTTAGGACAGAATTATATGCGGACCAATATAACAAACATACGGAAACAATATAAAAAAAATGTGAGTTGCAAGTTAATTTTGTGGAGTGAAGCACCGTCAGTTATAGGCGCCTGATAAATACGTTTGGCAATCTGTGCACGAAGTGCGTGATGCGAACCCAAAGATGCCTTAGAAATGTTCGCGGTAACACGTACCGATGGATGACAGGATGACAAGCCATCATCCGCAAAAAAACGTCTTCACTCCTGTGCAGAATAAGAGGCAGTCACCATAGCATCCTGAAGGCTGTGACGGAAGACACTTGCTCCGCCGTAATGCAATTTGTGAGGAAACTTATACCCTGGTTTCCGTTTCTCGTTGTGTCTAGTTAATGGGTGATCATCTCATTAATTCGTCTTTAGTTTAAGTTACTAACAATAGTGGTTTAAGTACAAACCTGTTACTGAAAATTTGTGGATCTTTTTGATTGTCCGAAATAAAATGATTTTATTATTTTTATTAAAGTTTGCAGGCGCCAACAGTAATCATAAGAAAACCACAACTATTTAGAATTTCTTTATTGTATAGCTTAAGCAGGTACATACAGTATAAAGGGTGTCCCAAAATTAACGCAAGATTTAAATTTTCCGCCATTTGTGCAGTAAATTGTTGGCAACCCTGAAGAAAATCAGTTTACCAACTAAGAGTTTAGGGTTAGTAAAAATGGAACGTTACACGATACAACTACGTGTTTTCATTATTGAACAATATCTCAAAGACAACGAAAGTTTGGCGGCCGCAGTTCGAAATTTTCGTACTGGTCGGAATAGTGTTACTGGTGTCCGATATCACGACATGATAACACAGTGCTTTCTGCTGAAATTGGATGATATTGATGCGGCCAATGTGTGGTTTTAACAACACGATGCCACATGCCATACAGCCCGTGAAACAATTCAATTACCTACTGCATGAGACATTTTCTGGTCGTGTACTCTCTCGTTTCGGTGATCAGAAGTGACCTCCTTGATCGTGATTTAACACGATTAGTTTTTATTTTTTAGGTTATTTGAAGTCAAAGGTCTACGTCAACAAGCCCACAACCACCCGTGCATTACAGGAAGAAATTAAATGCTGCATCAACGAAATTCAGCCACAATTATGCAGAATGGTCATCGAACATTTCGACAAAAGAGTGCGTATGTGCCAGTAAAGCCGTGGACGTCATTTGCCCGATGTGTTATTCTATAAATAACCCTATTATATGTACTTTATGATTCAATAGAAAAATAACAATCTAAAGACTAAAAACTGTGTTTTCTATTTAATTCAAATCTTAATTACAACACTACAAGTAGGACATATATTATAATAATAACTGTTTTTTACCCATTGTTTAGTTTTAAGTTGTTGAATGTTTTCCTCTGGTTGCATATTAGAAAATCAAAACTTTCTCGAGCAAATTTCAAAAGAACAACGTACAAATCAACAAAGTTTAAAATAACGATGGTCATTTGATCAAAAGTTCAGCTGACCAAAGTCTGGAATATCAATGTTTAAATTATTTATTACACTATTGACCAAATCGTTTAAAGGTCAAAATGGATTACTGGATAAATTATTAATTATCAAATGGATTAACTGAAAAAGGTAAAAATAATATTAATATTAGCGAATGACGAATAGCGAAATAGCGAAAATGACGAATCATACAATTTGCCTGCGAGTGGATAATTAGACAATGGTGAAAACATTTCTGCGGCAGATTGTATGATTCGTAATTTTGAACTGGGTGAAATAGGTTAGGTTAGGTTAAAACTGTGACCAACCGCGCGCGAGCCGAGCGAGCGTAGCGAGCGGTGCCGCGGTAGCGGCCGGCGAGCGCTAATTCCAAGTTGCTCGCAGAAATGTTTTTACCATTGTCTAATTATCCGTGTTTTCGCAATATCCCTAGGGTTTTCGCGAAAATTCGAATTAGCAAATCATCCAATCGACATATACAAAATCTCCAGTAAATCAAACAAAACCACAGATTACGTAACCGTCATAACTGTGTTGTAGTACCATCTACGAGTAATCGCGGGAACTACGTCGTCGCTCTTTGGGATTTCATCCATCGGTATTTCGTCCATTCGGGATTTCGTCCATTCGGGGTTTCATCCTTTCGGGCATTTGGACACGGTATTTTATGTTTCGATATAACGGCTATCGGCATTTAAATCTTTCGTTGTTTTGGACGTCGGTATTTCAGTCATAGTTATTATGAAATTTCGGGATTTTAATACGTACCCTATTTTAATCATAATTTTTGGACAAATTAATGTGTTAAAATTAATGATGTACTTCAAATATAAATAAATAAAAATACCTACATTTAAATTAATAATTCTTAATCAAGAAATCATTTGTGATTATAAAATTTGATTAGTTATGATTTGGTAGGTACTTATATTAGGTCTTTACCTATGAAATTGCCGTTCTGCAGTACTGGCCATTTCAAATCAAAATAATTTTTGTTTGGCTATGAATTCTAATTTCAAATTAATTTTATTTTAAAAACATGGATTTTTTTTTCTAAAAGTAGTCATTTCTTTATTGATTAGTGTTACATTTTCATCGCATTTCAATCTTTTTCGTCATCATGGATACGTTAAAAATTCGAGTAATTATGGAATATGAGTACCGTCGTGGCAGCAACGCGGCACAAGCGGCACGCAACATCAACGACGTTTACGGAGCTAACTCTACAAACCAACGCACCACCTGTTATTGGTTTGCTCGCTTCCGTTCTGGAAATTTCGACCTGAAAAATGAACCTCGCGGTCGTCCGAAGACTTTGGTCGACAATGACGAATTAAAGGCGATTGTGGAAGCTGATGATACACAATCTACGGCTGAATTAGCAGCAGCTTTCGACGTTAGCGTCAAAACAATATTGGTCCATTTGCGTCAAATTGGCAAGGTAAAAAAGCTTGACAAATGGGTGCCCCACGAACTCAATGATCGCCAGCGCGAAGTACGCGTCGAGACGTGCCTTGCACTGCTCAACAGACACACAAATGAAGGAATTTTGAACCGCATTGTTACCTGCGATGAAAAATGGATTCTGTTTGATAACCGTAAGCGCTCAGCAAGTTGGTTGGATCCTGGTTCAGCACCTAAACAATGCCCTAAACGAAAACTTACCCCTAGAAAAGTGATGGTCACTGTTTGGTGGTCTAGCGCCGGTGTGATTCATCACAGCTTCTTACCAAACGGGGTGAGCATTACTGCAGATGTGTACTGTGAAGAACTGAACACAATGATGGAGAAGCTGGCGCATCTCCAACCAGCATTGGTCAATCGCTCGTCTCCGCTGCTCCTGCACGACAACGCGCGACCTCATACTGCACAGCAGACGGTCTCCAAGTTGCAAGAACTGGGGTTGGAAGCTCTCCATCATCCGCCCTACTCACCAGACCTTGCGCCTACAGACTACTACTTTTTCCAGAATTTGGATAACTTCTTGGCGGGAAAAAAATTTAATACCCGAGAGGCAGTACAAAATGCCTTTGAAGAATTTGTTGCCTCCCGTCCAGCTGATTTCTTTAAGAAGGGCATCAATAAACTGCCACTGCGATGGCAAAGATGCATTGATTGCATGGGTGATTACTTCGATTAATACAAATAAAAAATTCATGAAAAAAATTCGTTTAAATTTTTTCATACAAAACGGCAATTTCATAGGTAAAGACCTATTATTTACATCAAGCAAATTTATTCAGTCGTCATTTGTGATTATATAATTTGATTAGTAATGATTTGATATTTTAAAATTACATTTAGCAACTTTTGATCAGTCGTTCATTTGATGTCACATACATTGGGATTTTAATTTTTTTCTAAATAAAACATTTGGTCATTTAAATTTTGTTATTTCGTTTATTGTTCTTTTGAAATTTGCTCGAGAAAGTTTTGATTTTCTAATATGCAACCTTTCCTCTACAGGGGTGACATTATTACTAAGTAATAAAATTCTTTCAAATAAATAAAGATACATATAAAATTAAAATTTAATCTTATTAATAAAATCTTAATTTTGGAACATCCTTTTTATAGTTTATATCATATCTGATATACCTATACAACGCTCAAGTATACAATATATTTCAACTTATCATCAAGATAGCGTTTTTGACAGGAGATACATAGGTCCCTATTTTGTAGGTAATATAGATACTCATTAGAATATAGGTACGAATCCAATTAGAGCTACCACAAACCACAAGGGTAACTGAAATAATCGTAACATACGGTTTAGTACTTACTAGCGACCGCGCCTGCTTCGCACAGATGTAATGTATTGGTTTGGTGACAAGTAACTACTAGCGACCCGACCCTGCTTCGCACGGATGCAATGTATTGGTGTGGCGACAAGTAACTACTAGCGACCCACCCCTGCTTCGCACGGTTGCAATTTATTGGTGTGCTGACAGGTAACTACTAGCGACCCGTCCCTGCTTCGCACGGATGCAATGTATTGGAGTGGTGACAAGACAAAACATCGACATTTCTGTGCTATATCTAAGTTGATTGTTACAAGTATTAAACACATAAATTTTACAGAATAAACTCTCTAAATGATGGTGAAAACGGCATCGAAAGCTATTGTGTAGTTTAGAAGAACGAATCGGTCACACGGACGAACACGAAAAGCGACTTCAATTTATAATAATTATGTAGTCTAGATATTTTTATTTAACGCTACAAGGTTATTTTGGCGTGGTCATAATCGGAACTGGCGCCGCCATCTTGTTTTTTCATTACAATTTTTGTGATACCACAAAGGTTTACCCTCAACGCCTCCCTGTCAATGCAAGATCCATTTTTTTTTCTTTTTCGTTTTTGGCAACTGAGCCGATGTCGACTATTCTGCTAGCGTCATGTAGTGATATTACAATAATTCCATGTGTCAATGTCATCCAGGCGCGAAAAATATCCTTAGTCTTTTCACAGTTATTTTACCTCTGACAGCTGCAACCCAACAGCAACCTTATTGAATTGATTATAAAGATCATTTTGAATGTGACAGACTTGTCAATGGCAGCAACTCAACAGCAAACCTTATAACAACGGCAATAAAGATCACTGTGATTTTGACAGTGATGCAAACTCAGAGGTAAAATAAATGTGGACGGACTGTAGTATTCTGGGTAAAGCTATACACGTGAACAAAAACGTAACATAGTAGGTACGAGACGGCGAGACCAGCGGCTCGTCACCCTCAGTCTGTACGTCGAGATAGATTGCAGAGTAATTCATTCTCGTAATACATGGAGCTAGTGCAGAGGCGCCAGCTGCGCCGGCGCCCGGTTCGCCAGGGGCGCTAGTGGCGTGTCCTCCGCCCGCGCTTCGCTCTCGTCACTTTCGTCATCCGGCGAGATGGCGCCCCACTGGAAACACGAGCACCCGTCACACAAGCTCACAGATACTCATTATTAGTGGAGTTTACGGTCAGGACCCCAAAAAGAAAAAAGAAAAGAATAACATCCTGAATCGATACAAAATACCATTGACCTAGGAAAAACAACAAAATACAGAGAAACTAGGATCTTTTGGCGCTCGAATGACGTTGACAGGGGGGCGCTGTTGGTAAACATTTGTGGAATTGTTTTGTAAAACTAACAGGCCACGCGCCAAAAGATCCTTGTACAGTTGTATGTCGTCGCTGTCAACACTTTTCTTTCACCAATAAAATATGATATTGTTTGATTTCTTACAAAGACATGATATGTAGAAGGTAAAGAAGAATGAGCGCTATTGCCAGGAGTATTAAGCGCTCAGCAGACGGCGGACAATTTGACCGCGCACGGCCGCGAGAAAGGTCCCGGCAAGCATCGGCGGCGCGGTCGTGTTGTCTAGACTTGAGTAACTCCGGAGCGATTCGTTCCAATGAACTACTCAAACACAGTGAACGAACTGAACTCGTTCAGTACTCTGCGGCATTATCGTTCCACAGTTCACCGGCTCATTATTATCCCGCGTCTCTAGTCTAAGCCCGCGTCTGTGTGTGTAGGTAGGAACGAGAGCCCTTTGTTGTATACGTCACCAACTCAACTCACCACATGCACTTAGCAAGATCTGATTCGTTATCGCATTTACATTTACACACACTGACAATTATTGTTTAGCTTTCAAAACAAAAAAAAACAAAACACAAAAAAAAATAATTGTAAATAGAGTCGATTTTTAAATACGCCTTTTAAAGTGAAAAGTAGGTTCAATATTAATTCATATTAGTCACTTTAAGTGTCAGTCCTAAGCCTGAAAAAAGTATGAAGGGAAATCGAAGCTATTTAATAACTGAATTTCATAGGTGACGTATCTTATTGTTATAGTTCACAGTTTATGAACGAATAGCTAAACAAGTTCCAAATCCGGACTCTGTCGAAAACATGTCTATGCCACAGTTCATTTCGCTCTCTGAATCAGTAGTACTGTACTATACAACCTACCAAGTCAAGGAGCGAAATGAACTGTGGAACGAGTTAGCGGAACGAGTTCACTTCACGGAACGAGATTTGATTAACTAGATCCATTAAGTGAACGACAATGCCCAAGGCTAGTGTTGTCCTCCGGCATAACTAGTCACAAAGGTACAATACGCTTTCGTGCCGTGTCGAACGTCAATGTTATTGACAAAGTCCTATAGACGCTATTCACAAATCCGAAACCGTACAATTTTGACAGTTCAAAAACGGTATGAAAACATCAATTCTTCTGATAGGTATTTGCTGTCGGAAGTGATATCGAACAACAAATATTGTTTAAAAATAAAATAATGTAGGTACTATCTGAAGTAAGTGTACATAATGTATGTAACATATTATTATAAGTTTTCACCGCTGCTAAGATCCAAGTATATTTTTTAACCAACTTCAAAAAAAGGAGGAGGTTCTCAATTCGACTGTATGCTTTTTTTTTGTATGTGTGTTAGCTTATAACTTTTTTCTGGGTGTACCGATTTGGATGATTCTTTTTTTATTTGAAAGCGGGTGCTTCACATGTGGTTCCATTTAAATTTGATCAAGTACTGACTAGTAGTTTTTGAGTTATCCTTAATAGTGCGTATTTTTTCCACTTAGTTTATATTGATGATGTTATAATAATTTTCTGTCACGGACCTCACGGTTATTTACATATCAAGTAGTGGTATACGAATGTTTGTGGGGTAGGTACCACAACTAATAAGTGAAAAATAAAAACATTTTTACAAAAAACACAACCGACTTCCAAAAAAAACACAAAAACAATGAGAAAAATAACTTTAATTTCGGAAGTCGGTGTCTTTATTTGGGTAGATGGAGTACGTGATTCATTTGGATGACTTTGATTTTATTTTTACGTGGTTAGTCTAGCAGTTCTTTTTTTGCGGGCTGCTTCCGGCCCTGGGACACGGCCCCGGGCAAAGTCCTTATGCCCTTGCATGAATGCAATGCGCATCTGCCGCTGCTCCAAAGACACTCTTTTCTGCAAATACCTATCCATTTTCAATTACGCTATATGCGCAAGCGGTGCGCGTCTCTGATGCGCAGAGTGCGGGGCTGCGCCAATACCGTCCTGGCGATGATCGCCAATAGACTGGATTGTGCTTATATCCGGCAATGCTGCAGTAGACATATTGTTACCTTGGGAGTGTTCGTTTTTGTCTGTGCTTGTTATCCGGTCTGTATCCTTTTATGTATCTGTTTGTATATGAGTCTTGTTGCTTGAAATAAACAAAACATTATATTTTTTTTTGTGTAATGTGTAAGTGTAATGAGCAAATAACTAGCAAGAAATAGTTATTGTTACGTACATACTGATAAAACACCCACACCCATTATTCTGTAAAACTCATATTTTTGACAGATAACTACTTATAATAAACTAGTCTGAGTTCTTTTTGTTCAAATTTCAAAATGAAGTCCGGGAAAAGAAACAATATTCCTCTATTAATATTTTGACATTTTGATTTTTGATTTATTTTATTTTATTTATTTTGGATTTTTGATTTATATGATTATTTTGATTTGATATTTTGAAGGTTTGACATAAAGTTGAAGTTTACAAAACAAGTTTAATAGAAATCAGATAAGTATTTATTATCTAATAAAATAATTCATTAATGTTTTTTTTTTTGTTACCTAATAGTTACTCGATTATGTAGTATAGTTGCACTTAATGAAATACCCAATAAAAATCATTTATGTAACACTTTAAATTTACTACCACAATTATCTATTTACTACTATTTTGTAGCGTTCCCCTTAAACACATCTCACAATCGATAAATAAAAACAAATGTGGCACTCGGGGACTTCCGCGGTAAAGCTATTGCATAGCATTTTTATCAACTTATGCATTTATAATTATTTATTAATTATTTATTTATGCAGTATTTTTTTTTGTTTGATATTAATTCAAGTACAGTCGTACCATATACATACACGCTAAGCGAACGCTCGGCCGAGCTACATGGTAGGCGGAGTGGGGGGTGTTAGGTTTTATTTTCGTTACGGAATTTCTTGATTCGGTCGCCGCGCTCGATAAAAGCTATGCAATAGCTTAAAAACCCTTCCACACGGATCTGTGAAAAGCGTTTTGCCGGTCCTTCGATTCATAAATCAGATTATCGAACAAGTGCCGTTGTCGATACGATAGCGAATCGTACCTTTGTGAATAGCTATGCGGGTGCGTTAGGTATTACATAGATTTCTCTAAGTTCACTGTCGTGGACAAATTGTCCATCGTCTGCTCAGCGCCTTAGATTCGCTGCTAGACGGCACCTGTTCAGAGAGCGGGTACCGCGCAAGTGCGCGGTACAGGCACGCCAGGTACAGCAGGTTGAGCACGCCGAGTGCGCGCAGAGCTGTCTCGAATCCCACGCACCACGACACCGCGCCGCCCACCACCGGACCTGCCACAGCCACAAAACACTACTGTAAAAAATATACATGAATTTACATTTATTTTATACTTTTAAGTCGTCACAAAAACAAAAAAAAATGTGTTTTTTTTTTATAAAATCGATGGATAAATGGAGAAGTTTAATATGTAGGTAAGGTGCGTTGGGGGTAAGATCGGCGCTGGGGTAAGAACGTGGAAATCAAATATCCCACTTATTTGGCTATATTTTTTAATGCTAGCCACATTGCGCGCCACGTCATTATGTACCGTCCCGCCCCGCAGTGACTGCCAGTCGCTCCGGCAACTCGGACGTGTACCACGCTACATTAGAGAAAACAAGTCAAGTTTTATAAAATATCTGTCTATTCGGTCTTTCACCTTTATTCGTATTTACATATTTTAGCAAAAATATAGCTTATTTTGGTATTATTTTGCTTAAATACTAAGTTTTAAGCAGTGATAACATGATAAAACTAATCCAGATATGTCTACTATCTCTGTAGGCTGAAATCCGGTGTTACCCATCTCGAGTAAAGAACGGACAAAAATATCCGGTCTTAGCCCATTTCGAAATTGGCAGTGATTGTCTTATTACACATGATTTTAATTTAATTTTAAATACTTAATTGTATTCGTAATCGTTTCAATATGGCGCTTATTTTAATTGGGATTTTTATCCCAATTAAATTGAAATTTCTACGACAACTGTCAATTCTTTGATATAATATTGTTTGTATTCATTTTTTTTTTAAACTGGCGAATGTTAATTTCATATAGTATTATAAATTATTTCATTCCGTAATAGTGATTTCTATACTTTATATTATTATATAATATTTTATACTGCTACGCATTCGTTTCATTATTTGAATATTCCAAGTTTAAAAAATAACAGAATTTTCTTCCTGTCACCTGTTCCCTTCATTTCTCTACCAACCGTACAGAATTTCAATTTTATATAACGCTTTAACATACGCTTGCTTTATTTGATAGTATGCTTGTGGATAAAACCAAACTTTGAGAATCTTGATATTTTCTAAATTTGGTATGTGGGGTAAGATCGGACAATCTAAACGAAAAAAAAAGGAAACATTTGGTACATCTATCTTTGTAGAATTAGGTAGATTTTGTTGATGTCATGTTAAAGAACAGGAAATATCGGATACATTCTTTTCATACACATTGTGCTCCTAGCAATAGAAATAGTTTTAAATTGTTGTCCGAACTTACCCCTTGATAGCCAAATCGTCATTATTTTCACAAAAATTGTGTCCTGATTGTACAGGCTTACAAAACAAAAAGTATTGAGATTTTATAAATAAATTAAATTTAAAATTACATTGTGTTGAATCATTATTAATTTCCACCATTTTTCATTAATGTGCTGTGTAAGTGTGTACCAAAATTGAGAAAAAAAAACACGTGTGGCACTCTGGGACTGCCGCGGTAAAGCTATTGCGTAACATTTTTTATCAACTTATGCAATTATAATTATTTATTTATTTTTTATTTATACAGTATTTTTTTTTCTTTGATATTATTTCAAGTACAGTCGTACCATATATACGAGTATACGAGGGCGACACTGAAAGTTTTTAGAACTGGCCACTTGTAAAAGATATAATAAAAAAGTAAGTTCAAATTTTGAAAATGGAACTCTTTGCCAATATTATTGTGTATGTATTGTATTCATTTGCCATTTGTTTACGATTTGGCGGCAAATTGAAAATTGTCTGTGTCACGTCAGCATGTATTTAACGCGAGAAAGTTTTCGTACAATGATTTTTTATGACTTTCGATGTCATTTAAGTCAACAAGAAAGTTATGATAGACTTCGATTGGCTTTTCACGATGAAGCCCCATCTCGAGCCACTGTTTACAACTGGTTTAATGAGTTTAAACGTGGTCGCACTAATCTCACCGATGATCTGCGTGAGGGACGGCCTTCTACGGCAACGACTAAAGATAACATCAGTGTTGTGCGGCGTATGATAGAGACTGACAAAAGAGTGACTTATCAGCAGATTCGGACAAGCTTAGGCATCGGTATGAGTCAAGTGCACAAAATCCTCCATGAACATTTAGCGGTCAGGAAGCTTTGTGCTCGGTGGATACCTCATAATTTGACAGAGGCCCAAAAACTCCGTCGTGTTGATTGGTGTCGTGAAATGGTTCAAAGATTTAACAGAGGTGACTCAAGTGCTGTGTTCGCCATACTTACGGGTGACGAAAGCTGGATTTATTGTTATGATCCTGAAACTAAGTGACAGTCTGCTGTCTGGGTGTTTCCTTCTGAGGAGTTGCCAACTAAAGTGAAGAGAGGTTGAAGCGTGGGAAAAAAGATGGTGGCGTCGTTCTTCGGAAAGACAGGTCAATACGCAACAATTGTTTTAGAGGATCGAAAAACAGTTACTGCGGACTGGTACACTAACAATTGTTTGCCACTTGTCTTGGAAAAAGTTCGGGAGAAACGACCTTGCAGTAGGATCCTCCTTCACCACGACAAGGCCTCGTCGCGCACCGCCAAACAAACAATCGACTACTTGGCGACGTCAGACGTGGAATTACTGGGTCACCCGCCCTATAGCCCCGACCTCGCACCTTGCGATTTTTATTTATTTCCGAAAATAAAAGAAAAACTTCGAGGAAAACGTTTCATGGACGCCGAGGAAGGAGTGGCTGCATTTCAAAATACCGTCGAAGAGACCCCTAAGAACGAGTGGGCAAAGTGCTTTTCTCAGTGGTTCCATCGGATGCAGCGATGTATTGATGTAAATGAACACTATTTTGAAAAGATATAATAAAACTAATAACTTGCTAGTTTGTTCAGTTTTTGATTTTCTAAAAACTTTCAGTGTCACCCTCGTACATGTTAAGCGAACGCTCGGCCGAGCTACATGGTAGGCGGAGTGGGGGGTGTTAGGTTTTATTTTCGTTACGGAATTTCTTGATTCGGTCGCCGCGCTCAAAGCCCGCGATAAAAACTATGCAATAGCTTAAAAAGTTTAAGCAACATCCTTGCAACTATTCGAAAATCCGTCCGATATTACCCCAAGGCACCTTACACGCTTTTAGAATTATTCTTCAATCATTGTCACGCAAAACGATCATTGTACTGAATGGCGCGAAATTACTACAATATAGTGCTCCTGTGTTGTGGCGTCAGGTGAATGCTGTCTCTGTCTAGCATAGGCTTTAAAACGCATAGAACTCCGCAATTTTTTAAGATACCTATTAAAACTTTTTTTTAAGGGTGTCTTAATTTTTTTACGTTTAAAAAAATACAATAAAAAGTTCAGTTAAATATCTACCCTATTGTCATTCCAATCAAGCTTGTTATGATCCGTACCAAACCATTCTTATGATGGGGGAAGCACCCATTGAGTGTGCGAGGTGTAGATGTGGGTGAGTGGAGTGTGTATGGGAGGAAGTGAGGGTGTGCATGTGGACGAGTATGGGTTCGTGTGTGAGGGTGTACTGTGTGGGTTGGTATAGGTGTGGTGTGTATTGTTACCGAGCGCGTAGGCGGCGCTGGAGGCGGCCTGCAGCAGCGCGGCGACGTGCGGAGCGCGGTGCGGGTGGCGCGCCAGCAGCGCCGGCACCAGCGCCGCGTCCGCCGCGCCCAGCCCGACGCCCAGCAGCGCGTGCGGCAGCGCCAGAGCGGTCACCTGCATCCACACACACATCCGCCACTCCTGTTTAGAGTAGCTGATTTTTTTTGGAACGAAGTTCTTTACCGTGGCTTGCGGTAGGAGTAAACTGGGGGTAATTTTGACAGTTCAACAATATTCATTGTGTTATTTAAGTTGTTGAGCAGACAATTTTTTTGAATATAAGAAGCAATGGATTGCTATTGCTAGGCTTCAAAATGATTCAGATTGTGATAGATAGTGTGTTAGGTACGTAATTAGGGGGCTGGTACTGACTGGTAGAAATCATCACAAAAAAGTGTTATGCCCCCTCCATGCGACTTTCTCTCTCTCTCTGTTTCTTTCTATCAGACAGGAATTCGAGAGATAGTTCTCATGGTTTTCAAAATGAAAATCAAAGATGGCGGCTGTGAAGATTTTCAAATTGTTCATCATGGGTGTTCTCACGGTTCTCGAGGGTACTGGTTGAACTATCGGTTGAACATAGCATTGAACTGTCTTGTGTTGCGCTAGATAAGCATGTTATAGTGTGCCTTTACAGACCCCCAAATTATCAAAACTACTCTAAGTACTTATATTTGAGTCAGTAAAGGAAGCAGTTTTGGCAAAACTTGCAACTGCACGCGTAGCATGACCATCATAGAAACGGGTTTTGTCGACGGAAGAATAGACAAAAATGACGTTCCGTGAAGACAGTACGACGGCAGAAAAGTAGAAAGAGGCAACTGCACTTTTTACGAAATTCAGTAGTTTATTCACGTTTTTCTTTTATTTATTATTATTTATTTATTTATTCAGTAGAACACATACATATTATATATTTAAGTTGGTGCCAACATAAACTCATTAGAGTTTTACCGTGCACCAAAGTCATCGACTACATAATTTAGAGCATCAAAACCACCTAAGAAGGTACTTAGTAAAGAAAGAAACAATTAATAACTTTATAACGGGTATTTAAGCAAAATATTATATAATAGCAACGAGCGAGCATCGGTGACCAATCTGACCGTCCGTCCTTACAATAAAAGTGGTGGAGGAATGTTTTCGAATCAATACAGGTATTTTCAGGTATTTTGCTTATATCTCGAAAATGGTGTGTCCTATCGCAAAAATAATGAAAATTTCGACCCCCTTAATGAAACCCTTTAACTCCTAAATCTAAACATGTAGGTGAAAAATTCCATTTTTCCATTCCATTTTTATACCTTGTGGCCGTCGAGTAAAAAGTTTTCTACTGTCTTTAGCATGGCGATTACAAAATCAATTTGTCTTCACTACCTTAGACAACTGTCAGGGTGATTTTGACGTTTGGGATAGAAAACTTTCTTCTGAAATAGTATACATATAAAACGACCTAGACAACGATCAGTAGGAACGAAAGACAAAATGACGGATTGTAGAAGGATTTTTACGGTGCAATATCAAAAACGGAGAAACGAAATGTCACTTTGTATAGCTATGTCTTGTCTTCCAAGAAATAGAAAGCGTCATGCTGCGCCTGCTGGTAACAAATATTAACATTACTAATTGTAAGTTCCTGATTACTTAACTTACAAATTAAAGTGCTATTAAATTTATTTAAATTAACAGATTCTGGATTGTATCTGCACTTTTTGTATTGGTATGTTGGACTCAAAAGTTACGGTTTGACCGCTGTGATCCGAAGGGAGATAATTAACTATGTATCTCTATCAAAATAGTCGCAGTAACAAAAAGCAGTATAATTGCATGTAGCGGTAGTCGTAGTTGTTCGGGATGGTTCTACAAACACATTTGACAAATTGAATGATTTAAACAAAAATAATCTACCAGTAGTTATTTGAATTATTTTTAACCGACTTCAAAAAGGAGGAGGTTATCAATTCGGATGTTTTATAAAATATGAATGTTAAAGTCACCACAGATAATTACTGATTTTGTTTAAAGAATTATTTTCGGTAGTTCAAACCGAGTTCAGTAATTGTTTTAAGAAGAACACTAAAAGTATCAGCCCTAAGTTTTTATTAGTGAGTAGGCAACTAAAGGTTTTAGGGTTACCCACTTTTGTAGGGAAAGACTTTTCGAGCTGTATGGCCTTATAGCACGGAAAGTTTTAGTAAATATGTTGCTACTTATTATAGAATTTTTAAGAACACTTTTAGGGCAACTAACGCCTTATAAATTAGCAACAAGGTTAACTCAGCAAACAATAAAATAAAAAGGGTTTGGAAAATTATCAATAATGAAACGAACAGGACCAAAACACTGGTGTAGCCATGTGGTCCCATTTTCGATAGCAAAGAAGTTGCTCAAGGATTTGTAAATTTATTTACCAATATCCCACTTAGTACAACTGAAACCTTAAGTTCCTCGACCTCGCTTGCTTTGGATTAAGTTTGGGCGAATATTTCAGCCTGCCCGACTGAATTTAACTTTTAGCATATTAACCCCATAACAGTAATAAAAGCTTTTAAGCAAATCAAGATCAAATTGTGCGAAGATCTTTGGGGAATGTCCAAAAAGTCTGTACCTCCATAATTGAGACTACCTATAACGCCTTACTTAACCTTAATATTTAATTTGTGTGTGAATCAAGGAGTCTTCCCGAATTTAATTAAATATGGAAAAGTAATAACCAAACTCAAACTCAAAGCATTTATTTCAATTAAACCATTTACAAGCACTTTTGAACTGTGAAGAAGTCATTAAAAATATTAATAACATCATTAATGTTGAATTTATAATTATATGTGATAACGGTGTAAAAAAAGACGTACACGTTAAAAGCGTCCGGAGTACAGCAAATAGAAACAAAGAAAAAAAGCGGATGTAACCCTATTAAAATACATTTTTAAGGCATGCGAAGAGGCCTAAGATGTTGTTAGAAATGTTTTGTGACCTCTCCAAGGCATTTGATTGCGTTGATCACGAAACCTTACTCTTGGCATTGCGGACTTGAAAAACTTGCGCTCAGTTTAGTAAAATCTTTTTAAATGATAGACAACAGCAAGTTCAAATAAATGGTGTCAATTCACTCTGTTTAAAAGTTAAAATGGGTGTTTCACAAGGCTCGATATTAGGTCCTTGCTTCTTTTTAGTGTATATTAACGATCTACTCCATTTATTAAAAAACCAACCACAACTGGTGTTATTTGCTGACGATACTTCCTTAATTTTTAAGGTAGTTAGACGTGCTACAAATTTTGACGACGTAAATAACGCCATACTGCAGGTCCGAAATTGGTTCACTGCTAATCATCAGATTTTCTTTGCCAGATGTCAAGGGTAGTGATTGTGAGATAGTATTGAATCAAGAGAAACCAGAATTCTTCGATAAAACTGTTTTCTTGCGAATCACGCTGGACTCAAGGCTGCAATGGGATCTTCATTTAAAATCTTTTGCAGGACGGCTAAGTTCAGCAGCTTATGGTGTCAGAAAAATCCGACAGTTTACTTATGTAGATATCGCGAGGCTAATCTATTTTAGATACTTTCATAGCATCATGTCTTACAGTATTTTACTTTGGGGACGGGCTGCAGTCATCGAGTCAATTTTTATTCTGCAGAAAAGAGCCATCAGAGCCATATAATTATAATCTTCGCAGGCACGATTCTCTAAGGGAACTGTTTAAGGATATTAACATCATGATGGTACTTTGTCTATGAAATTATCTATGAAAACATCATGTATGTGAGAAAAAAATAATCTTTTTAGTAAAAGAGGTGAGAGACAAAATTGTATTACTAGAAATAGGGACCTATTAGTTCAACCAGGTTTCAGACTGGCTAAAGTACACTCATCGTTCATGGGGTCCTGTTTAAAATGTTACAATAAGAAAGGTTTCTTACCTTAGGTAGGTAGGTTTCTTAGGTTGAAGTATGTGGGGAGGTCCCCACATACTTCAACTGAATGAGACGAAATTCAAATCTTGTATTTGTCTTCTTTGTTTTTTCTTTTTCGTTTTAACGCACACTATGCAGGTAGGGACATTATAAGTTAGGGAATTAAATCGCTGATAAAAATGCCTGGCTCAATGCTGCTCCTGCTCCACATTCACAACAAATTGATCAACACTTGAAAATACTGTTAACGCAGATCATAATTGTAATTTTTTTAAATCTTTGCATTGTATAAACTCAATCTCCTTTGTATTATATATTTGCATAGATAGCACAGGTGTGAGTACTATGTACTAAAGAGCTACCATTTACCAGGTAGTACGTCTTTCATTGACTTGAATGTGCCGGCGGCTGAGAGTATGTCATGCTCACTCAAACGTGTCGCTGATGGTGGCGCGTGTATTAGATCATTTAGCTCCCTTCAAAATGGTTGAGCTGAATGGTGCTGACCCATGCGTCATGTTCGTGAACGGGCGCCAGCAGTTGGAACTGGTCATCTCTTGGCTTATTTTATTTTTAGATAGTTTTTGTTTTTGTTTCCATGTGCTGTACTCTGGGCGCTTTTAACGTGTACGTCTTTTTTTACATCGTTATCACATATAATATTATAAGTTCAACATTAATGATGTTATTAATATTTTTGCAACAATATAATTTAAATGAGTGTCCATGGAGTTTTTTGCCTGTTCTTCTCCATAGGTACCTACTACGCTTTGGAATGGGCAACTAGCTTCATATTTCTGACTGACTGACTCCTTGACAGTTAAAAAGTGCCTGTAAATGGTTTAATTGAAATAAATGATCTGTCTTTGAGTTTGAGTTTGCTGAAGCCAATAGTGAGGTCAAAATGAAAATTCAAGACGGCCTGCGATACTTAAAAAAAAAATTCGTAGTTGTCGTTTCATGATTTTCTAGGGTGCTAAACCTGATAGTGAGGTCAAAATAAAAGTTCAGGATAGCGACAACTTTATGAGAGCTTCTAAAAACTTATACTAGACAGCTCTGTTTTACATTAGAGTTTCTATTATATTAGAGTGTGTGGTCGTGCGAGTATAGCGTAAGGAACTTTGTTTCTGACGAGGGTCCCCGACAGCACACGTTATGATCCCTGTACAGCTATATCTGTCTGTGGGGATAGCGGCGGATGGGGGATGCAGGAGAGCGAGGGAACGAATGGGGTGTGTGTGCACTGACGGATGAGGCGTGCGGCACGGCGAGCGCGGCCAGCGCGACGGCCAGCTGCCCCGCCAGCGCCACGCGCTCAGCGCCCAGCCGCCGCGCCACGCCGCCTAGCAGGCTGGCCGCCAGCAGGTAGCCGGCGCTGTCCGGCACGAACACCGCGCCCGTCACCCAGCGCTGCAACAGGACGCACGGTGACGACACAATAAGACACATACACACAGAGTCGCATCACATCACCATACCTGCGGGTGGAACTTGTGCATGATCCAGAGCGGCAGGCAGGGCTCGAGCGCGGCCATGACGCACGTGGTGAGCAGCACGGCGCCGGCGCACGCGCCCGCGGCGCCGCGCCGCGCCAGCGCCTCCACGCCACGCCACGACACGCCGCCGCCCGCCATGCACGGCTACGCAGTGTAAGAAAGAAAAATATTTTATTTGGGCCATGGTCTAAAAAAACAAGGTCTGGCACTCCGGGAGTGACACATGCTTACGTCACTATCCAGTTGCCACTTTATTGCTACAAAACGCGAAATTATGGAAACATTTTCAGTCACCTTTCTATTGAAAAAATACATATAAAGCATTTAAATTGCCGTTTCGTTTGTATAGTCAAACGAAACAATTAAATTTAACCATACCAACGTAATTCTTAATTAAAAACTCAATTTTTTAACGGGTTCGCACAGGTGGTTAGGGAGTTATTATTACACACTACTGGTAACACAGAAACGGGCTGTCTCATTGAAATTCCGCCATTTTGTCGTGTATTGCTATTCTTGTTTAACGCGTATGCCGGTCTCGCTCTCGCCAGTGTAAACAGTGATTCTCAAACATTTATTTGTGGACGTCTAACAAGTTTGTTTTTTTCTTTGACTACAAAATTAATTAAAATGGTTGGTTGTTCTATTCGGAACTGTAAGAGTAGAAGTTTAAAAGGCGGTACAATAAGGTTTTTTTCATTTCCCCTAAAGGAATCTGTAGCCAATGAATGGCTGCGCTATTGTGGACCTAAAACAACCACTAAACATGGTAAGTATGTAAAATTATTAATGTATTTAAGTTATAATTAGTAGTGATTCTGTGCTGTATTCTCTAATGCTAAATCGCGGTGAAGTTATTGTTATTTTTATAACCTTTACGGTTTAACTTTAGACATTACTGCACAAAGTTGACAGCTTGGCCTGTCATAGATTATAAGAGCGACTTGAGACTGTTGGTTTTGCATGTAACATTTTTGTATAGGCCAATTTTTTTATTTAATTAGCTGATTTAAAAGGAAGGCCGAACATTAATTTGTAGTACATTTTAACCTCAAGATTAAACCAAGACGTCTTAGAGAATTTCTTCTCTTCTTTATTAAATTGAATTTCCCCATGAATTTCCCCAAATATAAAGTTTGAGAACCATCGATAGGGGTGATGACGTAGGCTTGTGTCACCCACGTGACCACTGTGTCTCGGAGTGCTATACCTTATATTATTATACCATGATTTGGGCCACTCACAGGAATAATACAATCCCCACCGCCGCCGCGTCGTATCTCTACGTTGACGTAGTGGTGGGGCTTGCGGGCTCCTATGTACTCTAGGTCTGTGTCAGTAGTTCACTTTGCCGAAACAGATCTACATGGTCTTCACATGATCTGACCAAGATTATGTCTGGACTTTAAAAGAGACTGTGACCTCTTGAGTTTGTTTCGGCCTTTCTTCTCAGAGTAGTCAGATAGGAAACGCCGACCTAGTCTAGTTTTTAAAATATTCTTGACGTGTAAAAGTGTTTGTTCAAACCTACTTACAGAAATAAAATCATTTATCATGAAACAGATCTAGGGTGAGGAGCCAGACCAAGAGCGATACAGAACCCCACAGGGCAGCATGTGACGAGCTGTTGGGCAGTAGTGACCCCACGGACCCTGTCTCCCGGGAGAAGTCTTGTTCTTCATTGCTTGATTGCCTTTATTGCATTGAATGTGTGATGTAACTAAAAACTTAAATCTTTCCGCTTATTTCCATATAGTTCTTTAGATGGCGACACGAATCCGTTACGATTGCAATCAAACTTTTAATTCATCAGAGCGCATTATTTGGTAGCATATTTTAAGTTTTTCTAAAAATCGAGTTCCAATTGTTTGACCTTTATCGTATTTTATTCTTAGTTCCAACGACCGAATTCCTGACTTATTTTTACCCTTTTTATTTTTTCTCTTAACATGTATTTCTTTTTTGTTTTAATTTACTGACCAATAAATTTTACGTGTTTTTGCGGTTTACATGAGTTTGATTTTTGGCTAACTCACGTCGGAGTGCGACTCCGCGCCGTGCCAGCAGCACGTGTATGCTGCAGTAGGTACTAAAACGTCCGCTTCATTATTTAAGTCGGCAACTCGGTAACTCGGTTCAAAACTAATACATACTTACGCGATTAAATTCCTCCTTATCCAGAAACATGTATTGCATGGCTGAAATCAATGGGCATTGGACAATTAACTGACTGAAAGGACTCAAGTATACGCAAATAAATACAAAAGCGATCGTTGATTAGTTGATTACCGAGGTTAGCGATGAGTGCGGCGGCGATAAGTAGGAAAGGAGCGCCGCGCGACCACAGTGCGTACGTGGCGCCGCCGAACGGATAGCCCACCAACACGCCTGGAACATGCCAACACACCCCGCACGGGTCAACAACGACCACTTCAGAGACGTTAATAATCACCCAAATAATTAAATGTTATTTTAAATCAAGCTTGGTATGAGATAGTTGACTGCTTGTGTCTGTGTGCTCTATATTAACTAGTGAACGCATGTTTACCAATGCTTTTTAGTGCCAACGCTTGGACGGGATCTAACAGGCTTGGACAAAAGAAGCTTTCGGGAATTCGGGCAGACAAATAATTACGAGATAATTATGCTTCTTTAACCCAACACATGAGCTGTGTTGAGGCGAAGAAGGGAATGCGTTCTGTTTGTTCATAAACGTGTTTACAAATGCTTTTGTAGAAAGTAAAAAAACACACCTTTCTCGTATTGATAGAATAATGTGGTATATGTATTATGGTAAAAGTTAAAGTCTTGAATTATAAAGGAATAACTATATTGTATCACTAACACTTAGTTACAAGAAATGGTAAAAATGGTAAACTATATAACTAACTTATTGGTAAAATATATGGTAAAATGGTAATGGTAATGGTTATGAGTACGTGGTGTCTCTAATGAGATCTAAACGCGAACTGGCTCACGTTTTGGTGAACGAGCGAATGTGCATACTTGCATTCGATGCAATTATGCATTTTCGCTGAGTGTTCGATTGAAACTCGAACATATTCTCGAGAGCGAGAGGAAATGCGGGATGATAGCTAAAACTACATGATATGGTGTGTACAAAAATATTAACCCACTTAAACACATTCGTTTCTAGTAATCTTAATTGGTAAGTATAAAAACATTGATAAAGCATAGTAAAAGCAAATAATAAATTCATACTGGTCTACTTGGATACTTATTATAATCTTAAAGGCGGTCTAAAGTTATACTATTGAGTCTTCCACAGTAAAGGCAATATTTTGATTGCCTGTGTCTGTATTTTTGGCTCGTTTGATCTCACTGTAATTCGCACTAGGCCAGCGTTTGGCATAATTGTGTAAACTAAAACCGATTTCGCTTTTATTCTTTAAATCTCTGGCACTGAGCACTTCACAATGTGATTTGTGTCTTCTTGGTTGTGGTGTCTGCGGAGTCGCTGCTAACTCCTGTTGACAACGACTCTCGCAGTAGCGTCGAGGTCTTTGAGGCGGCGGGGTCACCGCGGGCTGCTGCCGGCGGGATTCCTCGCCACGGTGCCCAGCGGCAGCCTTCCGGCACAGGCGACATCGCCCAGTCCGCCACATCCATACTACTGCCGTGCATAACGCAATTGATACCAACACGTAACAAATTACGTACTGGTGGATATCATGTGGTGATATTATGTCGTCTATTTCCGAATCGCTTTTCTTCAGTTTCTCTATCGCCTCTCCCAGACTGGTCATGGATATGGTTAGGTTTCCGTCATCAGTGTGCCTTTCATCAGGGATTTTGATGTCAATCAAGTGATTTATCTGATCGAATTCGGGCATGTAACTAGTTGGTGAAATGTTAATTTGGTTGGACTGATGACGTATTGAATATAATGAGAAGTCCTTTCCTTTGATGACGCACTCTTGACCTATGCCAATGACCCCAGCTTGGCTCAGCTGACGAACTGTTACATGATCGCCGCATATTACCTTTATTGTGTAGGTGTCACAACAAAAATAAAAGTGCTGAGACGTCAAATGTAATTCTAGCCATACATTGGTGCAGTTGGTTTTTTCTACTTTACATTTATTGGTTGCTGTGTTCTTGTCGCAAAAACTTTCGTCATTTTGTAGGTCTGTAATTGGTTTTAGAAGCTGACAGATGTAAGTCGGTCCATGGTGTAAACATGCCGTTAATTCCTGTGTGGACATGCTGAAGAAGGAATCTTTCTTTAGGTTGACTGCCACATATTCGGAGACTGGTATTATTGCGGTCATAATGGTGTTTGTTTGGTACGGTACAGGTATTATTTTGTACAGTTTGTAACTTTCTCTGGATACTAATGGAAAAGTAACTTCAATTATAACAAATTTTTGCGTCGCTCTGGCTTTGACCTTCAGTAATTTGTAAAGATACTGAAGATCAGTGTCTAAATTTGTGATTGGTAGTGTGAGTTCGCTTGGCATCTGGCCATATATGGTTTGGAGCTCACGTTACAAGAAATGGTAAAAATGGTAAACTATATAACTAACTTATTGGTAAAATATATGGTAAAATGGTAATGGTAATGGTTATGAGTACGTGGTGTCTCTAATGAGATCTAAACGCGAACTGGATCACGTTTTGGTGAACGAGCGAATGTGCATACTTGCATTCGATGCAATTATGCATTTTCGCTGAGTGTTCGATTGAAACTCGAACAGCTTTTTTATGCCAATACTTGTACGGGGTTGTGCTAAAGAAGTTTTTGGGCAGATTTTGTAAGTACGAGCTACGCGTGCTTCTTTAGCACAACACATGAGCTGTGTCAGCTGTGTGTTCCGTTTGTACGTTAGGTACTTGTATAAATCAAACCGTGAAATTGCGCTGCATCACATGTGCAGTCTGTATGTATTTCGTGAGCTGTGTGAATTTATGAGTATATGTGGGTGAGTAAAGGTTCGTGAGGAGTGTGTATGTGTGTGTGAGTGAGTGTGTGTGTGAGGGAGAGAGGCAGTGTGTCCTACCAAGCGCTACGGCTCCGAGCAGAGCGCCGATGGCTCGGTCCCGCTGTTGCTGTGGCACGGCCCGCGCCGCCAGCGCCAGGCCGGCCACGCCCGCCAGCGCCGCGCCCGCGCCGTGCGCCGCGCGGCCCAGCGCCACGCACAGCGCCGCGCGCCAGCCCACGCGCCCGCTCACGCACGTGAACACTGCACACACACACTACATATACTACTTACATCCAATCTATTCTGTAAAAATTTCACTGTGAAAACTTAGGTGTGAGCTAACCAATAGTGTCAGCAGGTGGGAAGAAACTTTAAGCTAGTAGTGCAGATGATTATTAGTTCAATCTACGTTGATTATTTTGCTTCGAAATTCGATTTTCAACCGTTACCTTAACTAGTTTTAATTTTAAATAAATGTATGAATTACTTAATACATTATTTCAAAAGGTAGGTGAAATCTAGATCTCAAAGTTTCCAAATCTCAAAAACGATCGACGACGATCGGCGAGATCTGAAATGGTCAATCTCAACACCGGACTTAGCACGCGAGAGTCAATCACGCTAAACGAGAAATAACAATGGAGACCTCATATAACATCTCTTGCGGGCGGCTAAGCTCGGCCGCTTCTGCTGCTAAAAAGATAAGACAGCTAGTGTGTAACAGATATAGAAACCACGAGTTTGGTCTATTTTAGCTACTTCCAAGGCATTATGTTGTATGGTATTTTATTGTGGGGTCGGGCTGCTGACATGGAATCCATCTTTATTTTGCAAAAGAGAGCTGTCAGAGCAAACTCAGAACTCTAACTCAAAGCATTCATTTCAAATAAACCAATTACAGGCACCTTTGAATTGTCAAGGGGTCGGTCAGTCAGAAAGATGAAGCTAGTTGCCCATTCCAAAGCGTAGTAGGATCTTATGGAGAAGAACGGATGAGAAACTCCACGGACACCCTATTAAGGTTCTATCATTCATGTTGAAATTATACATGTGAGAACGATGTAGAAAGACGTGCACGTTAAAACCGTCCGCAATAAAGAGACAAAAAAAAAACTATTCAGAAATTAAAATAGGCCGTGGCAGCTAAGAGATGACCAGTTCCTACTGACGGCGCCGATCACGAATTTGACCCATGTATCAGCACCATTCAGCTCAACCATTTTAAAGGGAACTTATTGATCCAACACACGCCACCACCAGCGACACATTTGAGTGAGCATGACATACGCTCAGCCGCCAGGGCACATTCAAGTCAATGAAAGACCATCCTAGTAAATGGTAGCTTTATAGTAGGTACATAGTGCTCACACATGTGCTATGCAATTATACATTACTAAGATATTGAATTTATACAATGCAAAGATAGTTTTTACAATCCTCAGCAGCTCCAACAATATTTTCGAAACCTAAGCAATTAATTTATGCGCCCCTGTGCAGCAGGACCAGCGTTGAGCCAAGCATCTTTGTCAGCGACGTAATCCCCCAACTAATAATAATTATGTGTAGCTGCATAGTCTGCGTTTTATAAGTACAACATTTAAATTTCGTTTCATTCAGTTAGAGTATGTGGGGAGGTATTTTATTGTAACATTTTAAACAGTACCCCATGAAGGTGAGTCTACTTTAGCCAGTCTGAAACCTGTGGGGTAATTACGTAACACACTAACAGTAGAAATGGGTTTCATTTTGCCAGTTCAACAATATTCATTGCGTTATTTACTTTGTTGAGCAGACAAATTTTTCAAACATATGAAGCAATGGATTAGCAATAGGCTTCAACATGATCAGATTGCGATAGATAGTGTGTTACGTAATTAGGGTGCAGGTTGAAATAATTGGTCCCTATTTCTGCCTAAACTAACTAATTGGAGCCATTTATAAACTACGTCACTTCGCCGCGAATCTCTCAAGGAATTATTTAAAAAGATTAATATTATGATGGTACCTTGCCAATTCATTTATGAAAATATTATGTATTGCAGTATAATTCTAGCAATTAGATACTTTTTGTTGTCATTTCGATTAAATTCTTTTTACGAGTCATTCGGTCAGCTTTTTTACTTTTTCGTTTTTTTTGAAATATTCAAAAAATTGACAATTGTTCTGAACATTGTCAAGAAGAAAAAAATGCAACGCATTCTGTCGTTGGAATTCCTATTGTGTGGATATTTTATTCAATAATATTTAATCTTTCTTCGAAAGTTAATTTCAAATTTTAACCACCACTATATGTGAGTAGTCAGCGGATACGTTCCCTGGAATTTCTCGTCACTTTTTTTCTTTGGTGAGTAATCCCTTTATAGGTTCCGTATTCTTGTTACTTGTGCCTTCTTCTTTAATCTAAGAAGATTTCCTTTTTCTTAGATTGTTTGAAAGGCCACCTTTTTTTGGCCTTACCCTGCCATTTATTGTTCGCCTGTCTTCTTCCTTCGTCTGCCGGCCGCAGAAGTCCGAGCGAGCTTGCGGAGAGAAGCGCAGGATCGTTGCCGAGCAAGGTCGACGACACAGGTGCCTAACGGACACATCAGGTGCTAAATAACTCATTTGTGTGGCGCAATAACGCCCAAACATCAATTTAATAGAAGTGTTTTGTGTTATACCGTCGTGTGACATTTTAATTTTAAGGTGCTTTCCTAAATTCTCAATATCAGATCTTATTCTCTTTACAATTTATATTAACGAAATTATGTAAAGAAAAACCTTAATCTTGAGCTTATTTGTGTTCAATAATTTATAGAGCGGCACGAATTTCGTACGATTGCAATCGAATTTAAATTCGTCTATATACTTAAATTCCTAAAAATTTGGAAACATCCATAAGTTTTTTCTCCGAAAATCTTCTTGTGATAATTATATTTTTTTTTGGTAGCCTGTTACAACTTCCAACGACTGAACATTTACATTTTTTGACTTATTTCTTAATTATTTCGGATGTTCTTTTTAATAATAAATTTTACGTGTACCAGCTGCGTGAGTTTGATTTTTTAGCTAGCTCACGTCGGGGTTCGAGTCCCCGGCGTGTTAGCAGCCAGCTCTACGCTGCAATATATTCCAACGACAGAATGCGTTGCATTTTTTTCTTCTTGACAATGTTCAGAACAATTGTCAATTTTTTGAATATTTCAAAAAAAAACGAAAAAGTAAAAAAGCTGACCGAATGACTCGTAAAAAGAATTTAATCGAAATGACAACAAAAAGTATCTAATTGCAGGAATTATACTGCATCACACCCATTCCAGCAAAAAAAAAAAATATAATTATCACAAGAAGATTTTCGGAGAAAAAACTTATGGATGTTTCCAAATTTTTAGGAATTTAAGTATATAGACGAATTTAAATTCGATTGCAATCGTACGAAATTCGCGGTTAGTCCCGCTATGGTATGGTCCCGGTATGGCACCCTCTTAAAATACCTATCAAAAAGTCCCGCTATGGTACCCTTCAGTTTTTGGTACTGTTGTAAAGAAAAGTTATACAATGCGTTAAGAAAAAAATAGTATTAATAAAAAATATCTTTTCTTAACTATTATAGTTAAGCAAGATAATATTTATTAATACTATTTTTTAAACAAATCACGCTCGGTAATTGTCGTTTCACTTCAGGTAGTTACCTGACCAACCGGTTTTTTCGTAAAACAATAGAGACGAGCCCTTCCTCGAATTCGTATCTAGCTCTTCCCTTTTGTTTTTATGAAAATAGAGAGAGACAGTATTATTCCGGGTTTAGTTTGCTATTTGCAGCTGTACTTTTGCGATATGAGTAATTAGGATAGCTTGTTAGTTTATCTATTGCAATGTCTGGGTCAAGTAGTTCACGTGGTGTAAATTTAATAATTATTGACAGTCGACGCGGTGGAAAAACTTTATTACGTGCCGGACATAAATATATTAAACGCAGAGAAAATAAAAATTCAAGTACTTGGCATTGTGTAAATAGGAGAAATAGTATTAAATGTAGTGGATATATAACTATTGAGAATACCAATAATACAATAATTAAAGATTATAAACACAGTGATCAGTGCGTGCCACATTTTGAAGACAATGAAGTTCAAATGGCTATAAGTGAGTGCAAAAAAGAAGTAAATTCAAATTACGGATCAGTACAGAAAATTTTCGAAAAACACATGGGTAACTTAAAAGACAAAGGGTTACACCTTACAGGAAATGTTCCTGACTATAAAAAATTAAAAACAGTATTATACAGACACCGAAATAAGTCGTTGAACGTACCAAAAACACAATTTAAGAATGTGGAAGAAATTATAATACCAGAAGAATTTAATAAGTATGTATTGGCTGATTATTGTAATGAAGACTGTAATCGAATAATTATATTTTCCTCGACAGAAGTAAAGGAACATATAAAATGTGTAACGCATTACTTTGGTGATGGCACTTTCGACGGCTGCCCAAACCCATTCGAACAAGTTTATGTCATTCATGGAGACATGGGAAGCACTGAGTTATCCACGAATGTAGCACCATTATTTTATATTCTGTTAAAAAACAAAGAAGGGAAAACTTATGAAAAAGTTTTCGAATTGATTAAACAAACTTTGCCTGAATGGCGTCCATCGAAATTTACCTTCGATTATGAAATAGGAGTAATAAATGCAGCAGCGAAGATTTTTCCTGATATCAAAATAAATGGATGTAACGTACATTTTCAAAAGAACGTTATCAAAAAAGCGAAATCTTTAAATCTCATGGAACACGAAGAGTCCTCGAACCATGTTAAGCAATGCATAGGCTTGGCGTTTTTGCCAAAACAAGATATTGAAGACGGCTGGCTGCATATAATGGAAAATAGGTATAATATCTTGGTTACTTTCCAAAATGATGTTTGAGTACTTAACTCTAATTATATGGCAAAAAAGTAAAGAACAACAATATCAGTAAGGACCTGTTAATTTCATTGCTTTACAAGTACGAACGTTTAATAAGTATTTTTTTCAGTTTCGACGATGAAGCTATGACCAAATTCAATGACTATTTTGTCACTCAGTGGCTTGAATATCCAGACCTCATTTGGTGTTGCCATAATGAACGCCATAGAACAACTAACTTGGCGGAATCATGGAATGGCAGATTCAACAAAATTATTGGAAAAAATCCCAGTTTATTATTGTTTCTGCAAACAATTGGCAACGACACATGTCACTTTGATATAAAACAAGCCAAGTAAGTTGTATTTTTTAGACAATATTTTTAAGCAGATATAATATTTTTAAAAGCAGATATATATTTTTTTACATAATACGAGTACATAGAAGAATTTGAAAATGGATTTGATTTTATTTATTTTGGTAGATATTATTGGTTGTCGCCTTCTATTACAGACGGTTACTGAAAAAAATATAGCTTAACTTAAATAACTGATGATTTTTGTTATAGCTTTCGACTAAAAAGATCACCTATAAATTCAAGAAAAAGAACAAGTATAGAAATCGACCGCCAGATTCAAAAGCTAACAAAAAGTTACGAAAATAAAGCTATCTCCATTGGTGATTTTCTGATTAACATATCAAAGTCAATATTTCGATCAGAACATTAAAAAAAATAGTTTATTTTAATTTTGTTTTTAGCCTATTAAAATGTTTAATACTTTTTCTCGATGTTGATTATTTTTTGTAGTTTATGTTTACAATTTGCGCCTTTTTCTCCATGTTGATTATTTGTAATTAATATATTTGTCTAGTTGGTTGTTGATTATTTTTGTAGTTTATATAAATTTACAATTACTGCCTTTTCTCAATGTTGATTATTTGTAACTAATATTTATGTCTGGATGTTGTTTTTATTTGTAGTTTATAATATTTACAGTAATACTTTTCTGAGATGTGGATTTTTTATATTTTTTTTATTGTTGATTATTGGTAATTAATATTGTTGATTATTTTAAAAATTACATTGCAATTAATATTTCGTTTTACTGTTTGATATTTTTTTATAAATATTTTGAATTAATAAAAGACTGATTTAATATCGCAAACAGACGTTTTATTGATACACTCCTAAAAGTATTTATTTATAGATACACTTTTCTTTTCAGTTGTACCTACTATTGTCTAACGTAGATCTAAAAGATGGGTACCATAGCGGGACTAACCCCGAAATTCGTGCCGCTCTATAAATTATTGAACACAAATAAGCTCAAGATTAAGGTTTTTCTTTACATAATTTCGTTAATATAAATTTTAAAGAGAATAAGATCTGATATTGAGAATTTAGGAAAGCACCTTAAAATTAAAATGTCACACGACGGTATAACACAAAACACTTCTATTAAATTGATGTTTGGGCGTTATTGCGCCACACAAATGAGTTATTTAGCACCTGATGTGTCCGTTAGGCACCTGTGTCGTCGACCTTGCTCGGCAACGATCCTGCGCTTCTCTCCGCAAGCTCGCTCGGACTTCTGCGGCCGGCAGACGAAGGAAGAAGACAGGCGAACAATAAATGGCAGGGTAAGGCCAAAAAAAGGTGGCCTTTCAAACAATCTAAGAAAAAGGAAATCTTCTTAGATTAAAGAAGAAGGCACAAGTAACAAGAATACGGAACCTATAAAGGGATTACTCACCAAAGAAAAAAAGTGACGAGAAATTCCAGGGAACGTATCCGCTGACTACTCACATATAGTGGTGGTTAAAATTTGAAATTAACTTTCGAAGAAAGATTAAATATTATTGAATAAAATATCCACACAATAGGAATTCCAACGACAGAATGCGTTGCATTTTTTTCTTCTTGACAATGTACAGAACAATTGTCAATTTTTTGAATATTTCAAAAAAAACGAAAAAGTAAAAAAGCTGACCGAATGACTCGTAAAAAGAATTTAATCGAAATGACAACAAAAAGTATCTAATTGCAGGAATTATACTGCAGTATGTATGAAAAAATCTACATCTTTTTAATACTAGAAATAAAAATAAAATAGTTCAACTATTTTTCAGATTAGTTAGCAAGTACATAAATCTTTTATGGGGAAAGATAATGTGTTCAATGTTACAACTACATACCTTGTGATATACTGCACCTAAATGAAATAAAATATGAAATTCAGATAAAAAGTACACTTTGTAAACAAGCATCTTACTAATAAGGGGATCATAACCAAGAAAATAATGCTCGGAAACATGCTGGTCCAGTTCCATAGGACAATCTAGAGTCTACTAGACAAAATAAAACTGGTTGCTAATTTAATTGTATAATTTATAATTTTGATGACATTGATTTACATTCTGTGATTAGGTGATTACTTTAACTCAAAGACTGACTACGAGTATTACTTGTTATAATTTTAGGAAAATCGTTTATGTACTTTTACAATGTTTGTAAATATGTGAGCACCACACGTACACACATAATAAACACACACACACACATAATAAACACACAATTACCACATAATTAATTTATATGTCATTGCTTCATTTTTAATTCTTTTTACCTATTATGGTATAGTAATTTTATTCTAGGTGCATTGTCTTCAGTTCCACACACAGGGTGGATTTTTGAGATGGGGCCGCCAGGGCAGCTTACTTAACCGTGATAGCTACAGGGAAACGGTCTTAGGAGATTTTCCTTAACTTTTTGAGAAATTTTGATTTGCATTCACAGATTTTGAAATAAAAACTACAGTCAGCAGGAAAATGGGCAATTTTCACCAAAACGTTTTTGTATTCCAATTTTTCATGTTTCATATATGGAATATATAAAATATATAAATAAAAACCTCTATTAGACCAACTGAGGTTTGAGTTCAGAAATCGTAAAAAACTTATCCCATACATTACTGAAATGAGACTACAACTTACTTTTTAGGGGTCCGTAGTTCTGACAAGGAACCCTTATAGTTTCGTCATGTCCGTCTGTCTGTCTGTCCTAGGTTTTGCTAAGAGACCGCTAGTACTAGAAAACTATTATTTTGTAGGAGTGTGTATATCAATTACGCCGACAAAGTGGCAATTTTTTTTTTTTTTAGTGTGGCTCCCCTACCTGTGAAGTGGAGATGAATATTTTTTTCGTCGTCTACCCAATCGTGTGGGGTATCGTTGAATAGGTCTTCTAAAATGACTTGGAGTTGCTGAAATTGTTTTTCGATTTAATGCTCTATTTACGAAATATTAAACTTTAAAGTGCATTGTTTTGTTCCAGTAGGGCGTCCCCCCCGTCTAAAAGCTAAACTGCTGGCTTGAAAAATAGGGAAACATTCACGATGATAGTGTATTTCAAGAACTTTAAAGAAAAATTATAGCGGTTAAGATAACTTTATTAGTAGTAGTAGCAGTAATAGTCGTTGAACTTGGGTGTTGGATAATTTTGTACCAAATACAAAATCCTTAGCACCTTAAAAGTCCTTTAAAGTGACTAAGATGAAGTAGTTGCTTGTTTATAACGGGTAAAAAACTTGCATTGAAAAACTAGATATGAAATTTTTTTTTTTTTAAAAACCATAACGAATTATCATAAGTTTCACAATACTGCCACTAGATGGCGCTGTACCAACGGATTACGTTTTCATTCGAGTACCTATAGAAGTCACAAACGAACTTTGTTTAATTTACGAATTACAATTTTATGAATTGAAATAATAACTTGGCAGCAATCGTACTCATATTTTTTAGCTTTAGCAGGAAGAAAGTGGTTATTATTAGTTAATATCTAATCTGTTTAAATAATTATCTTCGAAAATCCACATTTTGTCATTACTTTAGTATCGCTGTTCGATAACAGATAGCGTTGTGCCGTGACGTCACTTTTTTAGATCGCGGTTTTAAGATTTTCTTGTAAGGTATGACGTCCGTGGTTACGTTATGTGTTAAAGTTTTGTTTTACTCTGGACACCCTTGTTGTTCTTATTATAGCCATTAAGGGGGCCCTTCCCGGTTCGTCTATCGCCAACGCGAGCACAATTGAAAAGCTTGTTGTTTCATCCAACGCAATGTTTGAAAAAGTAGCAAGAGTGAGAACACGATAACATCAAACGAAAATTGGCGCGCAATGTTTTCACAAAACTTGTTCCAGGAAATACATGTTTTTGAAAAAAGCCTTGCAAGTTTTTGGAAAAAATGTTTCTCATTTAGAATCTCCATTACCTGTGCGAGGTTTCTATGAAGATGTTTTCTTTACTTTTACAATTAATGAGTACATTATGAACGGCCACAGTTCAGGTAAAATTTGTACAAAAAAACAGATTTTTGGCGGCTTATACAGAATTTGTTTCTCCAAAATTTGATTTTTACTTGCATAGAAACCTAGATAAAGTGTGCAAGATATCTATTAGTTGAACATTTCAATGAAAGTTGTGTTACAACGCTATAATCACGTACGAGCGTTTGTATGAAAAGCATGACGGGTTGGCTGCTCTTAACTCCTAATATCTTTACCATTACTTATATTCAGAATAAAGAACAACAGAATCGTACTATATTGTGATAACGGGCTACTACGGAACCCTACACTGTGCGTGGCCCGACACGCACTTGGCCGTTTTTTTTTGATGGATAGACTGACCGCTACAATGAAGACTGGTCGAAAATAAACAAAAACAATTAAACTTCGAATTTCGAACGAATACGCGTCATAATTTAATTTGCATTGAAAACAATCTAGATAGTTTGTTGCGTGGTTGTTTTTGATTTCCGAAATTCTGTGACAAAAATGACCTAATTTCTATTCTATTCTATTTTTCTCTATGGCAATGGTGCCGATGTCGACAATTCTGCCAATGTCAGATGTGTTACGAGAAAACGTGCGAAACGGAGTTTAAAAAAAAAAAAAAAAAAACAAGGTTTTGCCATAAACCAAAATCCTGATTGAATTCAATGTGAAAACTTGTTGACGAGAATTAGTACACTGAAACAAACAGACAAAAAATATTGTTAGGTATATTATTAAATGTACATAGATAATCACAAACCACACAAAAATCATCACAACTTTAAGTCATTGACGCGGATAAAAAACATTAAAGCCTTAAAGAGCTTTGGGGAAGAATGTGTTAGTAACGATGAAAAGTTAGTTGGGACAGGGATATTTAATTTAGGGAGATGACTATACAAGTCATGGGCTGGGCTATTATTGGAGCATTTAAAAAAGATGTGCTCCAAAGTACCTTCATCCAACCCACATTCGCAGAGCGATGTGTCTCTGACCCGAATTTTGTGTAGCAAAAACTGGAGAACAACAGTGGCCTATGCGGAGACGGCAAATAATTGATATAACTTTCTTTGATATTTTTTTATAAGGGAAAAACCAAGGCTTGGGTGTAACATTAGGCTGTACTGCATGATAAAAAGCACCTTTCAGTTTCGAAGAATTTTGCCACTGCACTTGCCATGAGGATAGCAAGCTCTGTTTTGGAAGGCTCAGCAAATCGTAGCCCTCACATTGAAAATATTTAAGGTCAACGGCTTGGGACGTAACAGCATCCTTAGCAAGAGCATCAACACATTCGTTTCCTCTTATGCCACAATGACTTGGAATCCAAACCAATTGTACGGTTTTGTGGTTCTTGGCACAAGAGAAAAGAGATTTTTTGATTTGAAGCAGGATTGGACTGTGCAGTTTACTCTTAAAAGGATTCTGCTCCAGAGCTTGCAAGCAACTAAGTGAGTCTGTAAAGATAACACCAAAACTTATGCTATGAGCTTCTATAAATAAACACGCTTCTAATATGGCCACACACTCACCCGTAAACATGATGATTGTACAGGACATTTGAATTTTAAGAAGATTTTGGAGTTTTGGTAGTATACCGCAGCACCAGTACAACTTGCACCTGATAATTTAGAGGCGTCCGTGAAAAATCTTTCGAAATTGTACCATCGCTCACCAACCGCCGCATTGAAAATAGAGTCCGCCGAAGGGGACTTTTTCGATATGCCAATATTGTAGCAAATATCTGGTTTAAAACATATAATTTCATAGTCAAAACTGAAGATAGGAAGTTTCGGAAACTGAATAATGGGGGAATCTAAATTTTGATAACAACGGAAAGATTTTAAAAACAAAGGGACTTCTTTATGTTTCCAATAATTGGAACTTCGGCATGCAACATCCAAGTCGTTCACTTTGTCAATAAGAGGGTGGGAGGACTTGGTAATGACTCTGGCCCAAAATCTCGATGCAAGATACTGTCTTCTCAAGGCCAGTGGTGGTTCTGCGCACTCTACCTGCAATACGTTAATTGGTGAGGACTTCATACAACCCGATATGATCCGTAGACACTCAGCACGAATTCTGTCCAATCTAGCCAAAGCACCTTTGTTGCAGGGAATTAAAAGAAAAGATCCGTAATCTAGAACACTCCGAATTAAGGCATTGTATACCAGTTTCATGGTATAGGGATGTGCACCCCACCAGACACCGGCGAGCACTTTTAATACGGGAATAGTTCTCTCACATCTATTAACTAAATAATTTAGGTGATGTAAACCACTCAATTTGGAATCTAAAAAAACGCCTAAAAATTTTACTTTTGAAGAAACCGGTATACCATCCCCTTGGATGCCCACTGATATTGGTGGAATCTGTCTCTTTCGGGAAAACACAACCACAGCACTTTTGGGGGCAGACAAACTCAGACCGTGGGAATTTAGCCATTGATTTAGAGAGTCCAGGGATACGCAGAGAGATGATGCAGCGTCGCTAACAGAGTTACTGGTGACATATAAAGCCAAGTCATCAGCATATTGGAGAATTTGACAATCGTTATTGAGGCATGAACCGATGTCAGCTGTATATATATTGTACAGTAAGGGACTGAGAACAGAGCCTTGTGGTAGGCCCTTCCATGAAATTATGACGTCAAATTCTTCCCCTGGGACTCTCAAAACCAAAGATCGTGACATGAGCAAACTACAAATGCACTGTACCATTCTCTCCGGTATTCTCAGCTGTTGCAATTTTTGCCTGAGAATGGGAAGAAGGATATTGTCATAAGCAGAGGAAATGTCTAAAAAGGCAGCGACCACAGATTCATTTTTCGAAAACGATGAGCGAATATCTGAAACCAAAACCCCAACACTGTCCATGGTACTAAATCCCTTTCTAAAACCAAACTGAGACCTAGGAAGTAAGTCTCTGGATTCTACTATAAATTCTAGTCGATTCTTTACTAGGTGTTCTAATATTTTTGCAAGGACTGATGACAAAGCGATTGGTCTGTAGCTGTTTGGGTTATCAGTGTGCTTACCAGGTTTTAAAATAGGTATAATAATTTGAGTTTTCCACTGATCGGGGACCCAGCCATTAGAGTAACAAAAATTTAAAATGTCTAAAAAATATTTTTTTGCTCTATGACCTGCGTGTGACATAAAGGAATAGACAATGCCGTCTATACCGGGGGCCGAGTCATGTACATGTTGTAGGACTGAGTTAAGCTCCTGCACAGAAAAAGGAGCATCAAAAGGATCATCTGAAGAAATGAAATACAACTGATAGTGTTCTGTTTCCGATGGTACATATGGAGGGGCCAGCTTATCAAAGAACTGCTCAGCAGTCTCTCGAGGGATGGGAGAAGAAATTGAGGGTGAACATCCACATCTAAAACGGTTGATCCTCTTTCATACAACTGATAAAGGAGTGGAGGGGGACAGCGAACCGCAAAACTCAGTCCAACCGGCACGTTTCTTCCTTCGCAGCAATCGTCTGGACCTAGCGAGGGCCTGTTGAATGCTATAAGGTTATCGTTAACCATCGCCTCATTGTACACCATTTCAGCATCATCCCTTTCCCTTATGGCTGCTGTGCATTCCTGATCCCACCATGGTGGAGGAGGAATTTGCCCACGTGCTGAGTTTTTAACAGGAAAGCATGAGTCCGCAGCAGCTGTTATAGCAGAAATGAGGTTATCATAGCAGTCTGACACATGGAGAGGACTATGAGAATCATTATCACGGGGAACTAAATTTGGAAGTGAATCAATTTTGTCCTCCAATAATGAGGAATACTCTGCCCAATCAGGATTAGACAAATTATACCTCAAGAGTGGAGGGCTCGATTTTTCTAAATAAGTTTTTTCAGCCAAAGATATTATAATTGGATAGTGGTCACTGCCATGTGACAAACTGGTACATTCCCAATGACACGACGCTGCAATATCTATTGTGCAAAAAGTGAGATCAACACAGCTCTTATGCTGTCCAGGAAGAGACCTACGGGTTGGGCAACCATTGTTCAATATACACAGATTAAGATCATCTAAGATTTCAACTAAACCTTCCCCAAAAGAGTCGCAGCGTTCAGAACCCCACCTAAAGTGATGACAGTTGAAGTCCCCCATAACAAGTACAGGGCCTTCTATGTTTTCCAACACACGTTTTATGATAGAAAGGAGATTTTGGTGAGGGTGAGCAATATAAATAGATAAGAGCGTTATACCCTCTACCCTACTAGCCACAATGTTAATATCATCACCTAGAGGAGGCAAAGATACAGCCACAAGTGGAACACGATTGTTCACGCAAAGAGCCGACCCACCATAGCCGTCAGATCGATCGCATCTGAGAATATTGAAGGAAGGCAAACGGAAACTAAGACTCGGAACTAACCAAGTCTCAGCAAGGGAAAATACTAAAGGCTTGTATTTGTTCAAAAGGAATGTGAGCTCGTGCTTCTTATGCCACACGCTCCTCACATTCCATTGAAGGAAGACAAACCGAGGCATTGTTATGTGATGAAAGAGAATTAATAAGTGAAGTAGCAACGTTGGACGGTAATTGAATTTTATTAGATGAAGAGATTAAAGTTAACAGGAGTTTACTGAGAAGTTCAATTATTGAAGACAAGTTTTCTGGAGATTCTTTTGGTTGACCATTAAGAGTACAGCCATTAGGCTGAGAAGATTGGGGAGTACTAGTAAGCTGCTGATGAGCTGTTTTATCGTAGGAGGGAGAAAGAGGGGCATGGGTCTTTGGCTTAAGAAGCACGGTTTTGCGGTGTGATTGGTTATGTGATTTAGCAATGTCTGCATAGCTACGAGTGGAAGTGGGAACAGTTTTACTAGCTTCTGAATAAGAAATTTGTTTCTCAGCCATAATTGTTTTAATTGTCTTCTGCCTGTTATGCTCCGGGCAGGCCTTGCTATTTGCAAAGTGACATCCAGAGCACAACACGCAGAAAGCTTCGCTCTCAGCAATGTTACAACCATCACCAGGGTGATCATTGCCACACTTACTACAACGGGGTTTGGAACGACAAAGGGATTCTACGTGACCAAATCGGCAACACTTGCGGCATTGAATGGTGGGGTAGATATATTGTTCTACAGTTAATGATGTGTAAAAGCAGAAAATTCGTTTTGGTAAAACTTGGCCATCAAAGGTGATGACACAAGTTTCTGTGGATCTATATTCAGTTAAACCGTCTTTATTAATTTTCCTATTCAAGCGCCTAACTTTGAGAATTGGCCCACAGCCTGCCGGAACCTTAAGATACGTTAAAACTTCCTCATCTGTGAAGTCAGTAGGGATGCCACTTACAACACCCATACGGGTTATGTTAAAAGATGGGATAATGGCCTCATATAAGTTTGTCCCTAAAACACTGTTAGAAATAAAAGCATTTGCATCGTGAGGGGATGCAAACTCAACCGAGACGCGGTTTCTACCTACACGCTTAACAGAGACAACATTAGAGATGTTATTGTTAGACAAAAATCTACCAAATGAGACTGGGTGAAGAATAGTTCCTGCATTAGGTTGTGCTTCCTGACGGGAAACATGAACAATAAAAGGTCCTTTGTCCATGGCTGTGTACCTCACACGGCCTACATGAGTTCTTGGTTGTTTGGTAGGGCGATTGGGTACATCATCTTCATTACCGGGACGCTTACGGATATTGGCCTGGGATGCAAGCATCTGGGACTCAAGATTGCAAACAACATCAGCAAACTGGCTTAATGAATTAGGGGTGGGACTTGTGTTAGTCTGGGAAAATCCAGACAGTGGAGTAGTAGGTATGTCAGGAGGATCAGGGGGTTTATTCTTATCCATATTCATATTGAATATGGATAATGGTAGCCAATATCGTTAAAATACAAACACACAACAAACCTGTTGACTGGTACTCACAAGACAACACACAGACAAACACAATAACAAGTCACAATAAACACAAAATCACAAAGAAACAGCCAAAATTCTAAACACACGTGTTACTTGTAAGCACACTGTGGCGAGAATCTACCTAATTTAATTTAGAACGCCCAGACTTATTAGAAGCTTATTTTTTAAATAATAAAAACCCGTCAGATGTTTTGGAGTGGTACAGGATCAATTACCCGATATGTCGATTGCCAACCAGAAAGGTTATTACAGATCTTGGAAAGAATCTCGCAGAAAGTGCCCCATTCAAGAAAAAAATTGTTCGTCAGTCAAGTGTATTGTATGAAAATAATGGTGATTGCAATTTTATCACTCGTAGAAGCGTTTCCAAAGATTTATTCTAGAGATGTTCCTAACGAAGTGGGTATTTCGCACTCCCTTGTTTTAAAGACATGGAAGAAGTAATACGGATACAAAAATGATATCAGCAGGGACGAATAGTGCAAGCCTTACCCCGGTCACTCACATGCGCGCAAACATTCGTTCGGGGTTCGCGCATTTTGATGTGCGTCAAAAACCGACACGGCTTGGAAATCCGTGCATGTGGTAAAAACTGTACATTATTCATTTGCGGCGTCCCACTTGCGGGTTCGCGTATTCGTGAGAATGTGAGTGACCGGCATTAGGGCATTCTGGAGACAACATTCGCAGACTTACATTTTGTAGCAGATTACGAGGGAAAATCAGCACGGACAATAATTTTGCTTGACACACACTGAAGCTTAGCATCCAAAGTTATACCCAAGAATACTGTGCTATCTTCATGATTCAATTCTTCGCCCTTCATCAATACACTAGTTTTCACCTATCTAACGTGAGGTAGCGTAAACTTAATGCATTTGGTTTTTTTTCGTTAAGAAGTACATTATTGACATTGAACCAGTGAACTACTTTTGAGGTCGCGATATTTACATCGTCAGTAACCAGCTGCTGACGTTTGAGTTTAAATAAAAGTGAAGTGTCATCCGCAAACAACACTATATCATGATTATCCTTTATGAGGTAAGGCAAGTCATTAATATAAATAAGAAACAAAAATGAATTGAATTGATGAATTGCCTCTGTTGGAATGGCGGAAAGTTTATTTCTAACAAGATGGCGCTCCGCCACACAACAGTCCACAGGAACATTATGGTCATAAATTACCGTAGCTACCTTGCAGTCCTGATCTCACGCTTCTTGATTTTTATATGTAGGGCTATTTAAAAAATGAATTAAAAATAAGAAATACGACAGTGTTCAGGAACTCAAAGATTCACTTGCCACGATTCTAGACTACCCGCTCTGTAGTAAAGACAGTAAACCTATGCCTACGTAAAAACGGCTACCATTTTGAGCACCTCTTGTATCTTGGAGCACAAAAGTAAAATTTCTAGGTGAGCTTCAAGTTGGTGAAATAATACCCAAAGAAGAAGTTAATATTTATTATTTGTTTTTGATTAGTCTTTTTTAACCGACTTCAAAAAAAGGAGGAGGTTTTCAATTCGACTGCATTTTTTATTTTTATTTTTTTTATTGAAAAGGAACAACAAACAGCTACAATATAAAACATGAAATATGAAATACACTATGTGTGTTAGCTCATAACTTTTTTCTGGGTGAACCGATTTGGATGATTCTTTTTTATTTGAAAGCTGGTGCTTCACATGTGATCCCATTTAAATTTGATCAAGTATTGACCAGCAGTTTTTGAGTTATCCTTAATAATGCGTATTTTTTCCACTTAGTTTATATTGATGATGTTATAATAATAAAAATGTTGTTGTTGTTGTTGTTGTTATTATAATATTTTCCTGTCACGGTTATTTACATATCAAGTAGTGATATACGAATGTGTGTGGGGTAGGTACCGCAACTAAAAAGTGAAAAATAAACACTTTTTTTATAAAAAAACAACAGACTTCAAAAAAAAAAACACAAAAAACGTGAAAAATAACTTTAATTTCGGAACTCGGTGGCCAAAAATGAAAATACACAACCAAAGACACCGACTTCCGAAATTAAAGTTATTTTTCACGTTTTTTAGAGTTTTTTTTTTTGAACTCGGTTGTTTTTTTGTACAAAAGTTTTTATCGTAGTTGTCAGTTTATAGATCGTAAAAAAAGTAAGTTGAGTCTCATTCCCTACGAATTGCAACGGAAAAGTTTTTTTGCGATTTCTTACTTTTCTAGTAGGTAGGTACTCAAACCTCATTTGGTCCAAGGTTGGTTTTTGATAAGGATCAAAAACCATAAAAGAAATATAATCGATTGCCATAAAAAAAAAAAAATGTGAAAATTGCCCATTTTCCTGCTAACTGTACTTACATTTTTTCAAAATCTGTGAATGCAAATCAAAATTTCTCAAAAGTTTAGGAAAGTCTCCTAAGACCGCTTTCCTGTAGCTACAATTATTGATATGGTAGCTGCCCTTACTGCCCCATCCACCCAAAACTCCACCCTTTTTTTTTTTTTTTTTTTTTTTGTGTGGGAAATCATCAAATGACATCTCCTGCTCTGGGCGGAGCGGAAGGGCGTGTCAGACTCTTACTGACTAAAATCCACCCGTGTTCCTCCAGTTGCCTGTGCGCCAGGGCCACGGTAACTCTTTCGAACAATCCGCGACCCCGGCAGGCATCCGCCCAATCGGACCCCGTCAATGGTGCTGACATCTTTTTGAGGCGCGCGTGGAACACGACGCGCCGTCGACCCGGGCCTGGTCCTTACCGGACGGCGAGCTGCTCATTGCTCGCCGTCCGCAAGCCCGCGCCTACGGTGGCCGGGAGACCCAAAAGTCCACCCTGATGTATAATTTATGTACTTATACAAAATATTGTAAAACATTTTAAAAGAGTAACGGAAAGAGAAACTTGCCCTTTCTTCTCCATACGAAACTACGAGTACGTTTTGGAAGGGTGACTAGAACCAATTCTATTTTAATGTAAATGTTGACGTTCAAAAGTGCCTTTTATGTGCCTATTTGAAATAAATGCTTTGACTTTAAGTTTCACTTTCAATCTCGACTCGACTCGAGGTTGCGTTCCGTAGCTGTGTACCGATGGCGGCGGCGGCGAGCGTGGCGGTGGCGGCGCGCAGCACGGGCGCGGCGCCGCGGCGGCACACGGCGGCGCCCGCCAGCGGCGCGGCCAGCAGCTGCGCCGCCGCCTTCGCGCCCAGCAGCACGCCCACCAGCGCCTGCGAGCCGCCGCCTGCGTGCACGCGACAATGTAGCACCGTCCGCCACCTGCTCGGTGATGTCATGATAGCCCGGCTCTGGCCGGCCAATAATATTGTACTGAATTGCATTATATCCTTTTACAAAAAAAAAATATCCGATAAGTGAATTGTGTTTTATTACCTCTCAGTGTGAAAAGTAGTGTATTCTCCTGGTGGATAAATGTGTCTTCGTCTTGGGCGAGCTTGAGTGACATTAGACAATACTTTATCCTCTTAAGTGAATAATGTACTATTATTTAATACAATAGGAAATTATTATATAACTACTAGCTATTACCCGCGACTTCGTCTGCGATCCAGGATGAAAAGTAGCCTATGTCCTTACCCAGGTCATGGTCTCATCGGTGGGCCACATTTCATCCAAATCCGTTCAGCCGTTTTGGCGTGAAAGCGTAACAAACAAACTAACTTACTTTCGCATTTATAATATTAGTTAGGAAGTTAGGATTTACTAACTACTTAACTAAAACTTAACCAACTAAAATATGGCGTCAAAAAATTCCTAGGCTTCGCTGTTAACTGGTAATGTACCCAACAGACTGGCGGCATTGCCTAGTTGTATGGCAATGCTTAGCCTCTAGCCAAGGTAAAAGCTAGCCCTTGGGTCACGGGAAGTGTCAACCAACCGTTTAGGGATTTCATTAAAAATACCATGAACACTCGGACCCCATGGCCCGAGGGTTTCAACCCCAAGGGAAAATGCATATTTTCCTTCATTCTCAGGCAGAGCTAACTATACTATAGTTAGAGCATTTTAGCTTGGCAATAGCAGGCATTGACCCACATTATTAGTTACTGATTCTAGTACGAAAACAGAAATGAAATCCGTGAACATCCTGAATTTTTGTCACAAATAAGAAGTGATAGTAGTTATTACGACTTTAAAAGACACCATGACCTGAGTTTGTTGCAGCATTTCTTCTCAGGGAGCAGTCCGCCAGGATGTGCCGGCGCCACTTAGTTTAAAAATACTGTCCAAAAAATTAACGTGTAAAAGGGTCAGGGCCGGATTTAGGGGAGGGCATCTGGGGCAACCACCCCGGGGCCTCCACAAAAGAGGGGCCCCCACAATAGACTTCGGAAAAAAAATCTTTCAAATTCCGACGAGTAAACACTGGTAAACAACTTTTCCTTTTATATTTTTTTTTCGCTGTTTTACACACGGTGTGTAGGTACAATGGTTAAGGTACCTTGCCCTTACTGCCTCTAACAAATTCAGCCTGTTTAAAAATGATTGAAAAACATGGGAAAAAATATATCGTCTGTTCCACAAAATTTTCGGGGCCTACACATTTTGGTTGCCCCAGGGCCTCCACACGCTTAAATAGGTACGGCCCTGAAAAGGGATTTAAAGATCTACTCACAGAAATAAACATAATTTCATTTTATTTCATTGCTAGGATACCTACAAGCAAATATTAGGAAAAGGGTAACCGCCGGCAGTCTATACAGGGTCCAGTTAAATAAGCTAGCGAAATTCCGCAGATGTGATGGATATCGACATTTTAACACGATTAAACAAAACAAAACAGATTTCCTCAACTCATACTTCAAGTAACAACACCACAAGCGGTCGTTGAACCCCAAAAAAACATCACATCTGTTTTGTTAATATTTTATCGTGTTTAGAAATCGATATCCATCACGTCTGAAGAGTTTCTCTAGCTAATTTAATTTGACCCTGTATAGTGTATACAGTATAGGGCAACACATTTGATGCAGGTTTCGGTTACCGGTGTCTGTGTCGGCGATGTGTCGCACGGTGTGGTTGAGCAGGCTGGCCAGCGGCGCGTCCTGCGTCGTCCACAGCGCCAGCGCCTCGCCTCGCACCCAGTCCGGGATGATGGGAACTGAACAACACAACGCAACCGGAATCAGTGGCGTAACTTCAGATCAGCAGGCTTAGCATGACGCTTTCTATTTCTTGAAAGTCAAGATATAGCTATTTCTATACAAAGTGACATTTCATTGCTCTATTTTTGACATCGCACCGTAAAAATCCTTCTACAATCAGTCATTTTGTCTTTCGTTTCTACCGATCGTTGTCTAGGTCCTTTTTTATGTAGACTATTTCACAAGAAAGTTTTCTATCGCAAACTGTCAAAATCACACTGACAACTGACAGTTGTCTAAGGTATAGTGAAGACAATTTGGGGATTCTCGCCACAGTGTGTTTACAAGTAACACGTGTGTTTAGAATTTTGGCTGTTTCTTTGTGATTTTGTGTTTATTGTGACTTGTTATTGTGTTTGTCTGTGTGTTGTCTTGTGAGTACCAGTCAACAGGTTTGTTGTGTGTTTGTATTTTAACGATATTGGCTACCATTATCCATATTCAATATGAATATGGATAAGAATAAACCCCCTGATCCTCCTGACATACCTACTACTCCACTGTCTGGATTTTCCCAGACTAACACAAGTCCCACCCCTAATTCATTAAGCCAGTTTGCTGATGTTGTTTGCAATCTTGAGTCCCAGATGCTTGCATCCCAGGCCAATATCCGTAAGCGTCCCGGTAATGAAGATGATGTACCCAATCGCCCTACCAAACAACCAAGAACTCATGTAGGCCGTGTGAGGTACACAGCCATGGACAAAGGACCTTTTATTGTTCATGTTTCCCGTCAGGAAGCACAACCTAATGCAGGAACTATTCTTCACCCAGTCTCATTTGGTCGATTTTTGTCTAACAATAACATATCTAATATTGTCTCTGTTAAGCGTGTAGGTAGAAACCGCGTCTCGGTTGAGTTTGCATCCCCTCACGATGCAAATGCTTTTATTTCTAACAGTGTTTTAGGGACAAACTTATATGAGGCCATTATCCCATCTTTTAACATAACCCGTATGGGTGTTGTAAGTGGCATCCCTACTGACTTCACAGATGAGGAAGTTTTAACATATCTCAAGGTTCCGGCAGGCTGTGGGCCAATTCTCAAAGTTAGGCGCTTGAATAGGAAAGTTAATAAAGACGGTTTAACTGAATATAGATCCACAGAAACTTGTGTCATCACCTTTGATGGCCAAGTTTTACCAAAACGAATTTTCTGCTTTTATACTTCATTAACTGTAGAACAATATATCTACCCCACCATTCAATGCCGCAAGTGTTGCCGATTTGGTCACGTAGAATCCCTTTGTCGTTCCAAACCCCGTTGTTGTAAGTGTGGCAATGATCACCCTGGTGATGGTTGTAACATTGCTGAGAGCGAAGCTTTCTGCGTGTTGTGCTCTGGATGTCACTTTGCAAATAGCAAGGCTTGCCCGGAGCATAATAGGCAGAAGACAATTAAAACAATTATGGCTGAGAAACAAATTTCTTATTCAGAAGCTAGTAAAACTGTTCCCACTTCCACTCGTAGCTATGCAGACATTGCTAAATCACAGAACCAATCACACCGCAAAACCGTGCTTCTTAAGCCAAAGACCCATGCCCCTCTTTCTCCCTCCTACGATAAAACAGCTCATCAGCAGCTTACTAGTACTCCCCAATCTTCTCAGCCTAATGGCTGTGCTCTTAATGGTCAACCAAAAGAATCTCCAGAAAACTTGTCTTCAATAATTGAACTTCTCAGTAAACTCCTGTTAACTTTAATCTCTTCATCTAATAAAACTCAATTACCGTCCAACGTTGCTACTTCACTTATTAATTCTCTTTCATCACATAACAATGCCTCGGTTTGTCTTCCTTCAATGGAATGTGAGGAGCGTGTGGCATAAGAAGCACGAGCTCACATTCCTTCTGAACAAATACAAGCCTTTAGTATTTTCCCTTGCTGAGACTTGGTTAGTTCCGAGTCTTAGTTTCCGTTTGCCTTCCTTCAATATTCTCAGATGCGATCGATCTGACGGCTATGGTGGGTCGGCTCTTTGCGTGAACAATCGTGTTCCACTTGTGGCTGTATCTTTGCCTCCTCTAGGTGATGATATTAACATTGTGGCTAGTAGGGTAGAGGGTATAACGCTCTTATCTATTTATATTGCTCACCCTCACCAAAATCTCCTTTCTATCATAAAACGTGTGTTGGAAAACATAGAAGGCCCTGTACTTGTTATGGGGGACTTCAACTGTCATCACTTTAGGTGGGGTTCTGAACGCTGCGACTCTTTTGGGGAAGGTTTAGTTGAAATCTTAGATGATCTTAATCTGTGTATATTGAACAATGGTTGCCCAACCCGTAGGTCTCTTCCTGGACAGCATAAGAGCTGTGTTGATCTCACTTTTTGCACAATAGATATTGCAGCGTCGTGTCATTGGGAATGTACCAGTTTGTCACATGGCAGTGACCACTATCCAATTATAATATCTTTGGCTGAAAAAACTTATTTAGAAAAATCAAGCCCTCCACTCTTGAGGTATAATTTGTCTAATCCTGATTGGGCAGAATATTCCTCATTATTGGAGGACAAAATTGATTCACTTCCAAATTTAGTTCCCCGTGATAATGATTCTCATAGTCCTCTCCATGTGTCAGACTGCTATGATAACCTCATTTCTGCTATAACAGCTGCTGCGGACTCATGCTTTCCTGTTAAAAACTCAGCACGTGGACAAATTCCTCCTCCACCATGGTGGGATCAGGAATGCACAACAGCCATAAGGGAAAGGGATGATGCTGAAATGGTGTACAATGAGGCGATGGTTAACGATAACCTTGTAGCATTCAACAGGGCCTTCGCTAGGTCCAGACGATTGCTGCGAAGGAAGAAACGTGCCGGTTGGACTGAGTTTTGCGGTTCGCTGTCCCCCTCCACTCCTTTATCAGTTGTATGGAGGAGGATCAACCGTTTTAGATGTGGATGTTCACCCTCAATTTCTTCTCCCATCCCTCGAGAGACTGCTGAGCAGTTCTTTGATAAGCTGGCCCCTCCATATGTACCATCGGAAACAGAACACTATCAGTCGTATTTCACTTCTTCAGATGATCCTTTTGATGCTCCATTTTCTATGCAGGAGCTTAACTCAGTCCTACAACATGTACATGACTCGGCCCCCGGTATAGATGGCATTGTCTATTCCTTTATGTCACACGCAGGTCATAGAGCAAAAAAATATTTTTTAGACATTTTAAATTTTTGTTACTCTAATGGCTGGGTCCCCGATCAGTGGAAAACCCAAATTATTATACCTATTTTAAAACCTGGTAAGCACACTGATAACCCAAACAGCTACAGACCAATCGCTTTGTCATCAGTCCTTGCAAAAATATTAGAACACCTAGTAAAGAATCGACTAGAATTTATAGTAGAATCCAGAGACTTACTTCCTAGGTCTCAGTTTGGTTTTAGAAAGGGATTTAGTACCATGGACAGTGTTGGGGTTTTGGTTTCAGATATTCGCTCATCGTTTTCGAAAAATGAATCTGTGGTCGCTGCCTTTTTAGACATTTCCTCTGCTTATGACAATATCCTTCTTCCCATTCTCAGGCAAAAATTGCAACAGCTGAGAATACCGGAGAGAATGGTACAGTGCATTTGTAGTTTGCTCATGTCACGATCTTTGGTTTTGAGAGTCCCAGGGGAAGAATTTGACGTCAGAATGTCATGGAAGGGCCTACCACAAGGCTCTGTTCTCAGTCCCTTACTGTACAATATATATACAGCTGACATCGGTTCATGCCTCAATAACGATTGTCAAATTCTCCAATATGCTGATGACTTGGCTTTATATGTCACCAATAACTCTGTTAGCGACGCTGCATCATCTCTCTGCGTATCCCTGGACTCTCTAAATCAATGGCTAAATTCCCACGGTCTGAGTTTGTCTGCCCCCAAAAGTGCTGTGGTTGTGTTTTCCCGCAAGAGGCTGATTCCACAAATATCAGTGGGCATCCAAGGGGATGGTATACCGGTTTCTTCAAAAGTAAAATTTTTAGGCGTTTTTTTAGATTCCAAATTGAGTGGTTTACATCACCTAAATTATTTAGTTAATAGATGTGAGAGAACTATTCCCGTATTAAAAGTGCTCGCCGGTGTCTGGTGGGGTGCACATCCCTATACAATGAAACTGGTATACAATGCCTTAATCCGAAGTGTTCTAGATTACGGATCTTTTCTTTTAATTCCCTGCAACAAAGGTGCTTTGGCTAGATTGGACAGAATTCAGGCTAAGTGTCTACGGATCATATCGGGTTGTATGAAGTCCTCACCAATTAACGCATTGCAGGTAGAGTGCGCAGAACCACCACTGGCCTTGAGAAGACAGTATCTTGCATCGAGATTTTGGGCCAGAGTCATTACCAAGTCCTCCCACCCTCTTATTGACAAAGTGAACGACTTGGATGTTGCATGCCGAAGTTCCAATTATTGGAAACATAAAGAAGTCCCTTTGTTTTTAAAATCTTTCCGTTGTTATCAAAATTTAGATTCCCCCATTATTCAGTTTCCGAAACTTCCTATCTTCAGTTTTGACTATGAAATTATATGTTTTAAACCAGATATTTGCTACAATATTGGCATATCAAAAAATTCCCCTTCGGCGGACTCTATTTTCAATGCGGCGGTTGGTGAGCGATGGTACAATTTTGAAAGATTTTTCACGGACGCCTCTAAATTATCAGGTGCAAGTTGTACTGGTGCTGCGGTATACTACCAAAACTCCAAAATCGTCTTAAAATTCAAATGTCCCGTACAATCATCAGTGTTTACGGGTGAGTGTGTGGCCATATTAGAAGCGTGTTTATTTATAGAAGCTCATAGCATAAGTTTTGGTGTTGTCTTTACAGACTCACTTAGTTGCTTGCAAGCTTTGGAGCAGAATCCTTTTAAGAGTAAACTGCACAGTCCAATCCTGCTTCAAATCAAAAAGTCTCTTTTCTCTTGTGCCAAGAACCACAAAACCGTACAATTGGTTTGGATTCCAAGTCATTGTGGCATAAGAGGAAACGAATGTGTTGATGCTCTTGCTAAGGATGCTGTTACGTCCCAAGCCGTTGACCTTAAATATTTTCAATGTCAGGGCTACGATTTGCTGAGCCTTCCAAAACAGAGCTTGCTATCCTCATGGCAAGTGCAGTGGCAAAATTCTTGTAAACTGAAAGGTGCTTTTTATCATGCAGTACAGCCTAATGTTACACCCAAGCCTTGGTTTTTCCCTTATAAAAAGATATCAAAGAAAGTTATATCAATTATTTGCCGTCTCCGTATAGGCCACTGTTGTTCTCCAGTTTTCCTACACAAAATTCGGGTCAGAGACACATCGCTCTGCGAATGTGGGTTGGATGACGGTACTTTGGAGCACATCTTTTTTAAATGCTCCAATAATAGCCCAGCCCATGACTTGTATAGTCATCTCCCTAAATTAAATATCCCTGTCCCAACTAACTTTTCATCGTTACTAACACATTCTTCCCCAAAGCTCTTTGAGGCTTTAATGTTTTTTATCCGCGTCAATGACTTAAAGTTGTGATGATTTTTGTGTGGTTTGTGATTATCTATGTACATTTAATAATATACCTAACAATATTTTTTGTCTGTTTGTTTCAGTGTACTAATTCTCGTCAACAAGTTTTCACATTGAATTCAATCAGGATTTTGGTTTATGGCATAACTTTTTTTATTTGTTATTTATTTTTTATCTCCGTTTCGCACGTTTTCTCGTAACACATCTGACATTGGCAGAATTGTCGACATCGGCACCATTGCCATAGAGAAAAATAGAATAGAATAGAAGACAATTTGATTTTGTAATCGCCATGCAAAAGGCAGCAGAAAACTTTTTACTCGACGGCCACTAAGTATAAAAGTGGAATGGAAAAATTGAATTTTTCACTTTTTGTATGGAAAATGTGAAAAATTATTACCTACATGTTGAGTTTTAGGGGTTTAAGGGTTCCTTAAAGGGGGTCGAAATTTTTGTTATTTTTGTGATAGGACACACCATTTTCGAGATATAAGCAAAATAAAAGAAAAACGTGTATAAACTACTGAATTTCGTAAAAAGTGTAGTTGACTCTTTCTATTTTGCTGCCGTCTTCACGGAATGTCATTTTTGTCTATCCTTCCGTCGACAAAACGGTGCTCGTGCTATGCCTGCAAGACCCAGATGCAATAAGGAAATTGTACCCCCGTCACCTATATCCACGTTTTTTCTATGTTTTTCAAACTCAAATTATAATCCTTTGTTGTTTTCTTTGGATAAAATTTTTCTGGGGCACGCGGCAGTGCCCGCGTCAAGACAAGCCAAAATCAAAAAGCTACCTTGTCTCGAAGTGTGTCGTCGTATTTTCAAACCCCCATAGTTTCGGCCTGGAAGATGCTAGAGAGCTCAAATTCTCAGGACAAAAAAATGTAAGTAATTGGCAAACTTATAAAACACACTTTGCTTTTGTCTAGCTTTCATACTTTGGATTTTATTAATAGGTACGGTACCTAAAACTCGTCGATTTCTTCAATGACTGACTGACTCACTCAATCACTCACTCACCAAAACCTCTCTTGGGCCCTTACCGAAGTCCTAAAAAGCTGAAACTTGGTAGCAGGCTAGGATTTGCACACAAACAACAACAAAAAATTGAAATTCGGAACTTTCACCCTCCCCCCGGTAAACGTCGGTATTTCTTACGGATAATAGATGTGTACTACTACCTACTTCCATTTGTTATGAAAGTCAGATTAGTATCTACACAAGAAACTCTTTTTCGTTGGCTATGAAGACAGTAAAGTGGCAGTAAAGTGCTGGCGTGCAAGAATAGTACATTTTGATACGAGTGGAGAAATTTTGTTATTACATTCGAGGTGGAATACACACGAACCGTAGGCGAGGGTGTTATGGAGCCGAGAACTGCAATAATAAATGTCCACGTGTATCAATCGACGTATTTCAATACACTTTTGAAGAAATAAAGTAAAAGAACGAAAAATATTTTTGTCATTAAATAAAAAAAATGAATTTGGTTTTTTTCCCGCGCTTTACAATCGCAGGTTAAAGAAGAGACAACGGTATAAAGCCGCTAAACAGTCTAATATGTAAAATAGAAAATTCAAATATTTTCTAGTTTAGAACACAAATACATGTTAATTTGTTCATAAACGTATTTTTTTTGTAATAATCATTGTTTTGATGATATCCTATTTATAAACATAATATATTCCAAAAATTATAACGCTGTAGAGACGCATATCTCTTTGCCGAGATTTAGAAAAAATCTATCACCGCTGACTATAGGCATTAAACCAATTTGGACTAAGTATAGGTATAGTTATATGAGGCAATTTTTATTTCCGCACACGTGTTGGTAAATGAAAAAATCTCACGCGTCTGAAATACATTGCAGGTTAAACCTAAGATAAGAACCAGTATTCGAGGAAGTGTATTGAAAATATCTATTTTTACCAGACTGCTAGAAGTAAGGGATATTATTTTGACATTTGTATGTGTAATATCAATACAACATCACCGCCCCCATCTGCGTTAAAGTTAGCGTTCATATGCGTTCATAAAATTAATGTCTTTAAAAATTACGCGTTCAACTTTGATAACATTCACATTACATACATTTGACAGGGGTTCACCTTACAGTAGGGGTTTAAATATGAAAGTGCCGTTTTAACGTACTGGCCACTTTGAATTAAAATTAAATTTTCTTGGTTGAAAACCAATTGATCCGATTGATTGATTTGATTGATTTTTTTTTTGATTGTTTGACTTTCAATTGCTTTTTCATTCAGTTTTTAAAGTAATGAAGGATACATTGAAAATCAGAGTAACTTTTTAATATTAGTCCGACGTGGTACTAACGCAGCAGAAACAACTCGCAATATTAATGTTGCGTTTGGAGAGGATACGGCTAATGAACGCACCGATCGTTTTTGGTTTAATCGCTTTCGTGGTGGAAACTTTGACTTGAAGAATAAACCCCGAGGAAGACCAGCCACTAAGGTACCTAAATTAGTGGCTCTGTGAGCTGTAAACCTCGCGAGTCTGTCTTTGCATCGCTTAAAACTGAATAAATGTTCACCGCGCACCGTAAATCAAAATCATCAAAACAAAAAGAGCGCCTTTTTTTACTTTTTCAACCCCCATATCTCCGTCATTTTGAAAAATTTCGAATAGCTTGAATCGATAAAAAAATTCCATATAATTATCGAACCTGCTAACAAAATTTCACGAGAATCGGTTGAGAAAAATACGACCTGTGGAGGAGAACAGCCATCCGCCGGACATCCGGATATTACGAAAGCATTTTTGCCCGAGCTGAAACGGAGACGCAGCAAATTTTGAGTAAGATGTAAGATTTGTAGAGTTAATTAGGGGCTTGGCTCTACATTATAATTATGTGATAACTTTTTAACAGTGAAATCGTTATGTGAGTTTTAGCAACCTACTTTACATGAAATGTTTTTGTTGGGATTAATATGTTTTTCTTAGTTTATGTTGGACTACTCGTAATAGTTAATAGAAGTCTGAAATCGCCAACCCGTTTTGAACCAGCGTGGTGACCAATGCTCTTACCCCCTCAGGTACGAGAAGAAGCCTTTATGCCCTGTAGTGGAACAATAATATACTGGTATATTTTATGGGACTTTTGTATGAAAACATTAATTGATAATCGCGTCCTCGGCCCCAAGGCGTCGCTTTGTTGACTTGGCAGACCTCCCGGCCCGGACACCGAGCGGGCCCCCAAACTCCGCGGGTCCTAGTGCCCCGCATAACTTTGCAGCATAGTAATTACGCCACTGCCCGGAATACAAAACACGCGTCGAATAGAGACACTCTCGGCAACCACATCAAACTGACCTAACACAGTCAGGAGCACATTGTCGAGGAAGAACGTGAAGTAGATGAGAGCGAACGCGATGGCGCCGGACGAATCGCCTGCCTCCTGCATGCTGAGACACTGTCAGCTCACGCCGCCGCACACTGTGCCGCCTCGAACAGAGAGTAGCGCGCGAATGAACGCCGCGCCGCCTCAACTACGCGACTGTCGCGTCGCGATAACAACTCGATGCGATACATTTTCCATCAGCGCGCGGCAGAGCGTGTGCGCTTCCTGATTCAATTTTCTGGTCCGCGCACTCTAATGGCGCCCAACGGGGACTAACTGATTGTGAGCCGATAAATAAGTTGAATCGAACACGAACACACGACAGCGTCGCGTCGTCGTCGCGTCGGCGCTACAGTCGTTACTCGAGGTCATGCTTACTTCGCTGAGCGTGAAGTAGTTTTTACAACAGCTGGACTGAGGAACCTAATACTCATAGCTATATAAATTCACGCTTATATCCCAGAATGCGTAGACAGGGGTGCGTACACCCACATCAGCTCACATGTTACAATGGCACGAATCCAGATTCCAAGCTTGTACTGTATAATAACACTTTCCCCGATCTCGCACTAAAATAAAAGTCAGAGCCTTGGGATCCTGACTCAGTAGGTAGTCGAGCTGGTGACCACGAGAACAACGAGACACTATCTAGATATATCTACCTACATCTTCATACGTATTATTTTACTTTGCTTGCGATTCAATCGTAGGTATGTAAATGTGGTTAAGCATCTCGTCACAGCCATCAGGCGCACATCTGCGCCCATCACCCCCTTCCCCCAGTCCGCGACGCCCTCGCCCCTCACGCGCTCTTGTATGACGATCGGTACCTACAACGCTACAAGGTTATATTGGCACGTGGCCAAAATCGGAACCAACGTCGCCATCTTGTTTAGTCAATACAATTCCGTATTTATGCAAAAAGGAACCACCCAACAAACTCAGAGATATCAAAGTATTTACAAAAACATGTGCAGCTCTGTTAGATGAAGTAAAATTACTATTTGTTTTATTCAAATTTATTGATAAATTACTTACTAAGTATGTGTAAGTATATAAATTTGCTCCGAATACCTACTCTTGAACTTTCTAGATAATTAAGAAAATGTGCATGTGGTTCCTTTTAACATTTACTACGAGTAATTGATAGGTTTTCTCTTATACAAAAAGAACTACAAGTCAGGGATTTACTGATATAAATGAAACTATGTATTTATATTATCGTAATAAAGCTTTAATTCACAAAAAATATAACATAATACATATACAGGATACATTTTTAACCAGTGCGCAAACTGTAACCATGAATTCAGCAAATGATTCTATAGCCCCCTTTTTTTTGTATGGGAAATCACCAAATGACCTCTCCCGCTCTGGGCGGAGCGGAAATGCGTGTCAGACTCTTACTGACTAAAACCCACCCGTGTTCCTTCAGTTGCCTGTGCGCCAGGGCCACAGTAAGTCTTTCGAACAATCCGCGACCCCGGCAGGCATCGGCCATATCGGACCCCGTCAATGTTGCTGACATCTCTTTGAGGCGCGCGTGTAACACGACGCGCTGTCGATCCGGGCCTGGTCCTTACCGGACGGCGAGCTGCCCATTGCTCGCCGTCCGCAAGCCCGCGCCTATGGTGGCCGGGAGTCGGCAATCGACTCCCGACGCCCAGGTTGTCTCCTCCTGCGGCGACTAGTGGCACGAGGGCACAACGATTGCCTCTCCCTCACGCGCTCCGCCTCCTCCTTCGCGAGCATTACTGCTTCGCAGAAGGAGGTGACGGCTTCCCATTCCCTCTCGCTCCGTACCATGGCCTGAACCAGGGCCGGACGCGAGAGACCGCCGCCGCCGATCGCCGCCACGAGGACACGGCGGTGCCCCGCCCAAGCCGGGCAGACCTCCACTGTAAGTTCCACCGTGTCCTCCGGTCGATCCACACAATGATAACACTCGGGCGTTTTGTCCCGCCTTATCCGAAACAGGAACCTCCCGAAACAGCTATGTCCGGTGAGGACCTGCGTCAGGCTGAAGGTGAGGACGCCGTGGCGCCTCTCAAGCCACTCCTCAAAGAGGGGACTTAGCGCCGCAATTGTGGCGTGCTCTGCGCTGGGTTGCGATAGTCGCACTCCCATGCCGCCATAAGATCCCGCCGGAGCTCTGTCCGCTGTGCCGCGATTTCTCGCGGTAGCGGAGTTACGCCCCGGCGTTTCGCCTCCTCGCGCCACTCCCAAATGTGCGCTTGGATCTTTGCCTCCAAATCCCATGGCGGCAATGCGGCAAGGAGGCTCGCCGCCTTGCAGGAGACCGTGCGGTATCCCGGACCAGCCGAATGGCCATGATCCTCTGGGACGCGTTCAACCGGCGGGCTGGCCGGCGCCTCAATGAACGCGCCCACACCGGTGCCCCGTAAAGGGCCATAGACCGCCCGACCCCCGCATTCTATACCCCCTAGCGCAGAAATTTTTCGTACATTTTAACCGCGTAGGTATTGCACTTTTCTGTGAAACAGCAGATTTTTTATTTATTTAACCGGCCAAAAATTTCTGCGCGAGAGGGTCTAGAATCACGTGCTGAATGCATAGTTACAATTTGCGCACTGGTTAAAAAATTATCAGGTAGAGAGCGTTTATTCGACGTTATCATCAAATTGGATTTCGAAATCCACCTTGTCTAGTCCATCTATGTCGTCTTCTATTGCATCATCACAAATGACACCATCATAAAAACTCTGTGCATCTTGTGGAATAAGATGACTGAATATCGGCTAGTTTCGTTGGTGATACTGACTTCCCTGACGGCCACAGGGGAACTAAACGTTCCGTCAAGATTACATCTGATCTGCCGCAAACAGGCCTATATTTACTTCCACAGAACTATCAAGGAAATCTGTTTTAAAATAAGTTGAGTTTGGCGAGTCTCTCTTCAGGTATAAGTATTTCCCGAGTTTGTAGCTCATAAATACATTCTTTATTAGTACCATGTTTTCTATTAACAACCATTTTTTTTAACCTTAGAAGTTCCCAGAGAATCTAGGCGATCTAGGCAAAGTTAAAATATTGCTTGTAGGTGAAGAAAGCTTCTCCAGATACTCCGTCGTACCAGGTTCTTCGTTACCTTCTGCTGTAATAAAAAAAGCTTTAAAATCAAAATAACAAAAACGCATGGTTTTATATGTATACTAGCTGCCCGCCCCGGCTTCGCACGGGTTGCGGTACTTATCTACGGCGTACCCTACCTACCTACCCTACCTACCTACCCTACCCTACCTACCTACCCTACCTACCTACCTACCCTACCTACCTACCCTACCTACCTACCTACCTACCCTACCTACCTACCCTACCTACCTACCCTACCTACCTACCTACCCTACCTACCTACCTACCCTACCTACCTACCTACCCTACCTACCTACCCTACCTACCTACTCTACCTACCTACCTACCCTACCTACCTAACTACCCTACCTACCTACCTACCCTACCTACCTACCTACCTCCCTAACTCCCTACCCTACCAAAAAAAAAAAAAAAAAAAATAAAAAAAAAAAAAAATGTTGGCCGATTCTCATAGATACCGGATAAGCACAAAAAATTTCATCAAAATCGGTTAAGCCGTTTCGGAGGAGTATGGCAACGAAAACTGTGACACGAGAATTTTATATATTAGATGGCGACTGCAAAATTATGATTAGTTCTTATAAAGCCGTGCCCCCACGAGGCGACATTTGTCGAGCAACGTGTGTCCCCGGAGACATCGGGTGACGACATTGCCAGACGGAGATGAGACATCGGGCGACATGGGGCAAATGTCGCCTAGTCGGGACACGGCTTTATGTTACTTCAGAAAGTATGTTGTACATGCGCCACATACAAAAATCATGCGCCACATTGACCAAACCCAGCAATTTTTTTTATAAACTTGTTAAAATTTGAAATTTCGCGGGCTAGGGCGTAGCCATCCACCTTGTTCCGCACAAAGCAGTGGCGTCGCGAGTTTTAAAATCAAACAAATAGCTGTCCCGGCACAGCGGTAAACAACGGATAATTCGTTGATCCACAACAGTACTGTGAAATGCTAGAACTAACCTGAATGTATTTTACCAAACTACTGGGTACCTATACCATTGACAGTTCAAAAAATGTACAATATCGATCGAACTGCGTCGGTAATTGCGACGGTCCAATATTTTAAAATACGGTATGGTAGTTTCACCTCACGAAGGCAGTTGAATCGTAACAAAATGATTCTTATTTCGACGTCATAAAAGTCACGTAACACGCCTTCGTCAGATAAAACAACTATAGTTTCGTTAAAATACGAGTAAGTAGATGTATCGCTCCAATTTTATCTTTAGAATGTTTACCCAATCCACAGTGGACAAATCTTGTACTTACTTGTTGCACAATCTTTTTAAAATCACTCCACAATCGGGAATGAATCAAATGTGGATAACATAGCTTACATCTCAGATTCATTAAGTACTTAAATGCATTAAATAAAATTACTTGCCTGTTGTATTTTCATTGTTATCTTCGGTGTTCCTCTCCAATGCTTTATTTACCAATTGCTTGCCTCTACTTAACATTTTCACACTTAATTTTAAAAGAAGAATTTTCTTCGCGGAGAAAAAGAAACGGTCATCATGCATTCGAACTTCGTTGAACGTCACCTAAGTATTTTGACAGATGTTTGACGTTTTACTTAGAAACTTCGAGTTATTGCACTTTGAGCCATATACGGAATGGAATAAAGTAAATATTAGATGAGAGGCATGTAACAGTCACGTCATTTGGTACCTTTGAGCGATGATGGGTTTCAAAACGTTCTAATGCATAATGGAATTACATACTAGTGGTTCTACTGTTTTACCATATTTATTTATACATGATAGAACCAAATGCTTGTGGTTCCATTTTGCAAAAAAATACCCACTAAAAACAATTCATGAAAAATGTTGCCAAGACGACCACATAAGGTTTGCCCTGTGAAAAAGATATCAGATCTCATGTAGAGCCAAGCTTCTGAATCTACACGGCCTAACTCTACCGACCCTAACTTCACAAATTCTACATATCAGTAAAAATGGATGGCTTCGCCGTTTCGCTACTGTCGTGGAGGTGATGCGAATATTTAGTTTCTGAAGTAAGTAACGAGATCTGATATCTTTTTCACAGGGCAAACCTTATGTGGTCGTCTTGGCAACATTTTACATGAAATGTTTTTAGTGGGATTTCAGTTCTTTTTGTAAGTTGCTAGGCAGTCTTTTTAGTGTTTATTTTTTTCTTCTTTTTTTGGGGTGTATTTCTTGCACATCAGTAGTGCCGGTTAATAAAATTATTTTAATTGTATACCTAACTTTAGTATTATATCTTATCGTATTAATTAAGTACTTACTTACAGTCGATTTGCTCACCTCGTCGTCAAAGGGCGTAAATAACTGAGACCTATCATGAGACTCTTGATTAAGGCGGAGGTTCTTGTAAGTACTTGTTAATAGGTTTTTTAGTTACTGTCTACAGTCCCGTGTAAACTTTCATGTCCTAATTCATAAAATTGGTGAGTCTCATTGAAACTTCAACCCCCCCCCCCCCAATTTTAAGGGATGGGGGCGAAAGTTATAAGTTTATCTGGGGGCACAATAGTGTTTTTTTGTATACTGAACTTTGTTTACATACCAAATTTCGGCTTTCTAGCACTTCAGGAAGTACCCTAACATTTTAAAGTCTCGTACAAACTTCCACCCCCCCATTTTAGGAGATGGGGGGCGAAAGTTATAAGTTTATGATTTTTTTTGTTGGTTGTATACTAAATTTAGATTACATACCAAATTTCAGCTTTCTAGCACTTCAGGAAGTAGCCAAACATTTTGATGATCATCAGTGTGTCAGTGTATCAGTGAGTGTGTCAGTGACGAAATCGGTGTATTTTAGATATCAATAAAAATCTAAAGTATTAGAGCTATTCAATTGAGACTTTGTATGTTTAATTAGTCTATTATTGACATCATATCCTGAGAATATGAACTATCTGGTACATCGGAAACCAACTCTATGAGGGTTCAAAAAAACGACGAAACACTTAGAGAAAAGGTAGGTAGTGCCCTTGCGCTTCGCTTGGCTCGTCTTGGCGAGGGCACTCCCCAGATTAGCATAAATTATGAATTTATTTTACGCATATTGATACCACTGAAACTTGGTTCCATTTAGTGTATTAAAAATAATTGTTGGTAATACAAATATGTGTAATGTAAAATAGTATCAAGTTCGTGTGGATTTGTTTTGTATAAAATGACATGGTAGTAATATTGTTTATTTGTTTGAACACTCGAGTCCCGCGGTGCTGTGGTTCGGTTTTGCTTTATATGTAATGTTTGTTATTGCTGTTGGTTCCTTCCTGCTTTTAGTATACCTTGTTTCCAAGGGACAAATCTTGTAGTTCTTTTTTGTATAAGAATTTAGAGCACTTTAGAGCAAATAAAAGCGGCACGACCGTACCATCCTTTTCTCGAAGCAGTTCAGGCCATTTTCGACCCCCTATAACTTCGTTGTGGATTAAACTAGAAGCCTGTATTTCTAGTAACCAAGCAAACATTATATAAACACGGTATATTTCAAATTTCATTCAATTTGAACCAGTAGTTTAAGAATTATAACTGGTCAAAGTTCTTAATTTTGCCACTCACTGACTGACCGATCATCAAAACTCTAAGGCCCTTCTAGTAGACATAGAAGCTTCAAATTTTGAATACAATTAGTGTTTAGTGTATAAATCAAGGAAAAACTAAAATATTTTGCAATTTTAGTCCAGTTTTCTAGATACACGAACTGCATAAATAACTTTGTAATCCCATATGATATGATATAATAACCAGATATATAAATGATTAATATATATTATATATATATAAATATAAATATATGTAGCTCGTATATGTAGATTACATACGTAGCTGGCATGGCAACGTGTGTAAGTAAGGTTGTAAATAACCGCGGCGCGCGCAGAGGTGAATGCGAGTGGGGCGCGCGCACATGTGAATGCCGCCAAGCGAGCGGCAGCCGCGCTCATATGCGCGAGCGTCATCATGCTGTTCGGATGTGCCTAGAAATCTTACCTATAAGTTTGCGATTTTCGTTCATTATTTCGATTGCTATATTAGTTTGACGACTGAAAGGCTTACTCATTGATTTACTGATATTATTTGCTAACGATTTGGAGGTTGTTTAGATAATTTTAAGGTAGGTATATTAATGCGTTGTAATCGTGCTTTAAATTTGCGATTTTCGTTTACAATTTCGATTGCTACCTATTATTACTTTGACGATTGGAAGGCTTACACAATGCCATCAAAAACAAAACTTGTAAAAAGAAACAAGTCTCGCAACTCTGTCAGCGTGATTTTGCAATCGCACTAAACAATCTTATTTACTATAACATGTATTGCTTGTGAGTTACATTGTGTTTTCATGCGATGGCCAAGTCAATCTATTTTATTTAAACATAAAAGATTTTTAATATTAATGTGGTCACTATAAGATGTTAGATTAGCTAATTACGTAATAACTTAAGACAGAAGGTCCCTTAAGGGTATTACATTGCTCGATGACCTTGATGATTTAAGACTGTACCGAGCGACCTAGGCGGGTGGTAAATAGGTATTTACTGCGGCTCGCCAGTTGTGTGCGGCGTCTCGCACACAATGACAAGTTTTCTTGAGGCCGTTTGTAGTTGCACGAAAAAAGTAGATACTTAACTCAGGATTTAAAAAAAAAATGAGTTGTTGTGTTGAGTGACTTAAAAAGACGAATATTGTTTCTTTAGATGTAATTCGCAAAATAAAATCTAATAATCTAGATTATAAAAAAATAATGTTTCTTTGTGCTTTATGCGTTCCTATGTACGCACGACGACATATCATGCTTTACATGTTTTGCATAGCATTGTTTTGGATATCTTATGTTTTTGTGAAACCTGGTTAAAACCGGATAGGATGTTGTTTAATGTAAAAATTTTTTTAGTTGCCAGTGCATTCAACAGGTCCTCAATAGGGGGTGGTACCTTGATATTGTGTAATAGTTGTTTCAGACATAAGGAAAGATAGCATATCACTGCTTGCTCTGTGGATCGCTTATGTGAGGTAGCATGTGCAGAGGTTGAAGGCCATATTTTCTTATGTGTTTATAGACCACCAGCCTCAAACTTGTCATCATTTTTGATCATTATGGAGGAAATACTAAGTAAAGTTTTTAAAGATAATAAATTAGTTTTTGTGGTGATCTACTCGTAAATATTGATCTGTTAGTTAATTCACAGGAAAAATGTAAGCTAATCTCACTGTTTAAATCATTCAATTTAAAATGTATATTTAATTAACCGACTAGAATAACAGCAACCTCAGCTTCATGCATAGACAATGTATTTACTAATTGTAAAATAAAAGACTCGTCCTTAATTAGTGGCGTCAGGTCTGACCATACTGACACTATTTTCTACAGTATGCCAAGAATTCAATAAAGCATGTCCTGTAAAAAAAGTTACAATCATTAGTAAACCAAAATTTAGTGAATGGGCCACTGCTGGCATTAGAAAAAGCAGAGATATTTTATATAATTTGTATCACGAGAAATCATTGACTTCTGATCAAACCCTTCATGATTATGGAAAAAAATATTCTAAGCTATTCAAAAGAGTCTGCGCTCAAGCTAAATCTAAATTAATAAATAACAAAATTAGTATTTCTAATAATAAAATAAAAGCTGTGTGGCAGGTAATTAACAAAGAAACTGGAAACACAAAACAGAGAGATCAGAATGAATTGTCTCTAAAAATTGAAATGAAACCATTTCAGATAAGTTAAAAGTTGCTGAGACACTAGAACATTTCTTTACCAACATCCCAATAGAGGTTACGAAATGTCTCCCCTCATCATCTATATTAGCTGAATCACTTCTCAAAGAAAACTTTAGTAAGGACATTCCAAGTTTTGAATTCAAGCACATTTCTATTGTCACAATTAAAATAGCATTCAAAAGTCTTAACATAAGAAAAACTGAAGACTTATGGGGATTTCCGTTAAAGTTCTTGTAGATATCATGGACACAATTGCTCCTGTCCTAACAGGCATATTTAATCAATGTTTAGACAGCGGTACGTTTCCTGATTTAATGAAACATAGTAAAGTAGTACCAATTTTCAAATCAGGTAGTAAGGTTGATCCCTCAATTTATAGAACTACATCTGTGCTACCAGCATTGAGTAAAATCTATGAAAAAATCATGCTAGACCAGATGTTGTCACATTTTAACTCAAATGGGATTTTACATAGTCGCCAGTTTGGTTTCACGAAAGGTAGGTCGACGACTGCCGCGGGAGTAAAACTCATCAGTCACATTTTGGAATCCTGGGAGAAGTCCCAGGATGCAATTGGCATTTTCTGTGACCTCTCAAAAGCGTTTGACTGCGTTGAGCACAATACACTGATCTGTAAATTACACCACTACGGAATTCGTGGACAAGCTGCTGATCTTGTTCTTTCCTATCTATCAAACAGGCAGCAAAAAGTAAACGTTAACGGGGCGACGTCCTCGGGGTCCTTAGTTAAGATGGGCGTACCTCAAGGTTCAATTCTTGGCCCTTTCCTATTTCTAGTTTATATTAATGACCTTCCCTAAATGATGGCTAACTTAGCGGATATAATTTTATTCGCTGATGACACTTGACACAAATTTTTAAAATAGATAGAAAAGATACGGATGTCTTACATGTCAACGATAGTCTGGCGGTTCTTTCGAAATGGTTCGCAGCTAATAATTTATTTATTTATTTATTTATTTAAAAACTCTTAAACTATCATTACAGGTTTAGAAACCTAATGCGATAGCTAAGCCTGCTTATAATATTAACTATTTTAAATAACACTATTACTAACAATTACAAATAACTACACAATACATTAACACCAAATTACTTATAACTAATACAATACAACATTATAATTATAACAATGTAATATTCATAAACAATAAACATAAAATTACACTAATTGTTGCTTTCGTAACATATTATATATAAACTTACTTTTGCAAGTTCACTAAAGTAACACGAAAAAATGTCCAACCTATTCTGAATTCCGTTAACAGTACGAATTGCTCGCGTGAGAGGTGCTTTGGCCAGCAGGTTGGTTCGGGCAGTTGGCACAGCCAGCAGTGGCGGGCGCCGCCGCCTCCACACGTAGCGGTCCGGAACAGACAACCGCAAGCACTGAAGCACGCCCGGATTGTGCTCCTTGCCCCGGAGTAGTTTAATTAAATAGACGACAAGAGTAAACTGTCGTTGCACCCTTAACTCATTGTACCCGACCATGCCCAGTACAAACAGGGTGGGGTACATCAGCGGGTACAATGGATAAACCCCGTACAGTCTGAAGTACAAGTGACGCGTGAACTTGTTCTGTATGCGCTCCACCATGATAGAGTACTTGGCTTCATGTGGAGCCCATACGACCGCACCATACTCCAAGTGACTCCTGACTAGAGTGTCGTATAACACCCTTATAGTCGTAATATTAGTGAACCCCTGTGACTGCCTTAGTACAAAGCCGAGGTTTCTGTACGCTTTCTTGCATATCTTAATGACATGCTCGCGAAACGTAAGATCTGGAGTGAGATATACCCCTAGATCCCGCACCTGCGTTACTCGCTGCATGGGTATCGCCACTGCTTTGTACTCATAGCGGATAGGGGTGCGCGCACGACCAAAGGATATTACCGAGCATTTGGACACGTTGAAGTACAGCTTATTGTCATGGCTCCATTTCACCACTCTATCAATGTCACCCTGGAGTCGCTCACAGTCTGACTCATCCCTTACCTCGAGCAGCAACTTGAGGTCATCTGCGAACAATAAACATGAGCCATGTCTGACGACCTCCGGCAAACTGTTTATCATTATGATAAATTCAAGAGGTCCCAAATTGCTGCCCTGGCTTACTCCGGACCTGGTGAAGTACGGCCTCGACTCGTACCCATTGCATAATCTTTTACTTAATGCGAACAAAACTAAATGTCTTAAGTTTTCATTACCAAATGTACCCCAAGTGGGTCTAAATTTAAAACTTGATGGCAGGAAACTAGATGTTATTACGGAAACTGTATTTCTAGGAATTACTTTAGATTCACAATTGCAATGGGGCGCTCACATTAGCGCCCTTTCAGGTAGATTAAGTTCAGCTGCATATGCAGTAAGAAAAATAAGGCAGTTGACTGATATAGCCACTGCTAGGTTAGTATACTTTGCTTATTTCCACAGTATTATGTCTTATGGCTTTCTGTTGTGGGGATCGGCAGCTGACGTAGATTCAATTTTCATTTTGCAAAAGAGGGCAATCCGCGCGATCTATAATATGGGTCCTCGCGAGTCTCTTAGAAACAAATTCAAAGAAATTGATATAATAACTTTACCTTCTCTCTATATCTTAAAAAGTATTTTGTATGTTCGCAAAAACTTAGGACTTTTTAAAACAAGAAGCGATTTCCATAATATAAATACACGTAGTAAAAATGAAATTGTGATACCCAAATTTAGATTAACTAAAACAAGCAAGTCATTTCTTATAAACAGTATCCGCTTTTATAAAAAGTTGCCAAAGTCAGTTACAGAACTTAGCGATGGAAAGTTCAAAACCCACATCAAACGTATCCTTATCATAAATGCATATTATAAGATTAAAGACTACGTTGAAGACAAGGAAGTTTGGCAATAATTCCTTCTGCACATGTGGCTTCCCTGATACTTCATTAACGGCACCACTATGTAAGGCTCTATTAACTGCTCCCAAATTACGAAATTTATTTGAAAAAAAAAAAACAAAATTGGTTTTGTTCACTTTCTTCTTTGACATAATCTTCACATTATTTGACATTATATACCTCTAATTCTCATTTCAACTCTTTACTTATGGCTTTTGTAAACAGGATTTTAATTCAGATTTGTTACAGTTGTAATGGCAATCATGTCATTGGTTTTAAATAGGCTTTTATTTTATATAGATTCTTCTATATTTTGTGAATGTGAGAACTAGTAGTTGTAGGCCTAACTTATAGACTAGGTTAGTAGACCTTTTTATATATTTTTTTATTTTTATATTTTGTTGAGTGCCTGTTACTTGTTGTCAGGCCTACACTGTCCTGCTGCGGATTGTTCGAAAGAGTTACCGTGGCCCTGGCGCACAGGCAACTGAAGGAACACGGGTGGGTTTTAGTCAGTAAGAGTCTGACACGCCCTTCCGCTCCGCCCAGAGCGGGAGACGTCATTTGATGATTTCCCACCGGAAAAAAAAAAAAAAGAAGGCCTACACTGTCCTCCCATTATCAACACTGTAATTTGAAACATTGTAAAAGCCCCTTATTTTTAAAAGAGTAACCTAGAGTAAGTTTCTTGCCGGCTCTTCTCCATAGGAAACAATCAATCGGAACCGTGCACCTAGCTTCTGACGTTTCATAAGTGCCCATGTTGGTTTATGTGAAATAAAATATTTTGCATTTGATTTTTTTTTTTGATTTTTAAAGTACATATAAGCAGACTTCTCACTGTACGAAAAGCCTATACATTGCGAGGTCAGCTAAAACTGGAAATGTATAGGTTGATATGTCACCATGTGTACTATTCATTCGATTGCAAGGAATATTGGCGTTATTGGGTGCGCGCCCGGGAATTTTTCTAGGTAGGTAGTCATGAAGTAAGGGTACATAGGGTGGGTAGATGTTTATGGTAAGTAGCGTAGGTAGATAGTTATGGTAGGTAGGTAGAGTAGGTAGGTAAGATAGGTGAGTAGGGTAGGGTAGGTAGGTAGGGTAGGTAGATAGGTAGGTGGGTAGGTAGGTAGGTAGGTAGATAGGTAGGTAGGTGAGTAGGTAAAGCTAGTATCTAATAGAAATCCAATAGTTTATTAACGTGTTTATTTAACAATTTATGTAGATATATAGAATCAAAAGCTTAGAGTAACATGGTATTTATACATGTGTTTTATTGTAGTTTTCTTTTGCGTTTCGCTGTTTCACTATCATCTATTTATCGTTTCGATTTTTTATTAATATTGTTTTAATTTATGGCGTCAAGAATATATTTAGGTTCCTTAATTTCCATTTGCCTATCTAACTGAGAATCAATAATTTCAGGCAGTAAACAATCAAAATAAAACTTTTTCAATTTTTCTTCCATTTTACTCCATAATTCTGTCCACTTCAGTCCAAAATGCAAATATGCAAGTTTTTCTTTGTGTACCGTGTAACTGTCTTTGCGCATAGAAATACCAATCATGTTTTTTAATTACAGTGACATTTTCATCCTTATCTCTTTTCCAGAAATTATTTTTTCTCTCTCTTATACCATCGTCAACACTGAATCGGTATAAATCAATTAATTCTGAAATAAAATAAAGAATATCGTAAGTAGTCCCAGAAAATATTATGTGAACAGCGTTTTTTTGGTACCTATCTATAGATTAGTGAATTACGCTGCTTCAAAATTGCAAATTCACAAAGTTGAGTAGGTATACTAAAATACATTTGCAAACTTACATCGAGATTGTTGCTTGGAATTTCTTCACTATTTGAATGTTCTTCACCAACGTATGTATAAGGTACTGCATTGGTCAGTGTTACCTAAAAACGAAACATAGTTATTGGTGCCGATTCTCTTGTGCACCGAACTAAACTAACTGAAGTCACTAAACTATCACTAAAATTCCTTACTTTTGGCTATGAGAATCTTAAAGATATTCTGCAAAGAAAAAACTTTAAATTTGAAAAAAAAATTGTTAACACAACTAAAATCGAATTTGACAATCGCGAATCCACGTGGTACTTGTTTGCCCTACCCCATGGTTTTTTTTAGAGTCGGAGGCGCGCACGGGCGCAGCCTCGGCGAGTTTTATAAGGATTTTTTCACTTTTTTTATGGAAAATATGAAAAAGTATGACCTACATGTTGTGTTTTAGGGGCTTATGGATCTCATAAAGGGGGTCGAAATTTTCGTTATTTTTGCAATAGGACACACCTATTTCGAGATATGAGCAAAATAAAATATTTAATAAATACAGTACTGTTTTTGCACCTGAAGTCGAGGTGTTGGTGTGAATTTTAGTTCATGACTACTAATTTTATGCCATACCCATTTTAAACACGATTAAAAAATGTCAGATTTAGTTAGACAATCAACATTTTTGGTGAAAAACGTCAAATTCAAAATAGCAAAATTGCCATTTTCACTAAATTAATAACTCAGTGCCATCTTAGTGCTGTAAAACTAAAATATAGTTAAGTGGTGTCAGCTAAGTCTATTCTAGAATGGGAAATCGTCGTTTGACAGGAATAAACAAAATTTTGTTGATTTTTAGTCTAGTTTAGAGGCATTTGTGACAAGAGAAACGGCACCATTGTAAGTATTTTAATAAAACAATTAAATTAATTTAAGTTTATCTACCTAACAGTTAAAATGCTGTAAACAGACAAAAACAAAAATATAGTTTTAAATAATACACAAATATTTGACCACGTGATCCCACTTGAACTTGCAAACACCGGCAGCAAAAAAGTAGGCATACTCAATTTAACTTACACCGTTGGTTGATCCAGTTTCATTTTGTAGATTTGCAGCAATGAAACTATAATAAAATAAAAAATAACTTGTTGTAAAGACCAAAATTTTGAATATTATAAAGCATGACTTAGAACTAAATAGTAAAAAATCTAACAGCACCACATTAATTAGTAGAATATTTGAGAAAAATTTGCATCCAGTATCTTGGATTTTAAAATTAATGTCAAATTAACAATCGGCATCCCCAAAATCCTATTAAACGATACCCATATCGAATATTTGGGAAAACGTTTGCGTCCGCCATTTTGGATTTTAAAATGAATGTAATAAAGAGAAACAAGTAACAAAATTGAAATATATACTTCTTACGAGGAACGGTTTTTTTCCGGAAAAGAGCGCCACTTTTCTTCTTATAATACCTTTCCTTATGCTTACCCATGTTTTCTAAAAACAATTATAAAAAAATTTGGTAGGTACCTACATAAATAGATATGTTTTGAACAGTAGAAAAAATAAAAAGTAAATGTTAGATATGCATGACGGCGCGTGATTATATAGTCAATTTATTGTAACACTTTTTAAAAGTTGTAATCGATTATTTTTACTTTGTGGTTTAGAATTTATTTCTTTAGTCGTATTTTTAACTTAGAGCGGGTAAAACCGAATGGGGTTGTGAGTGTCATGGCGGCGATGGCGAGCACTTTGTGATGCGATCGTCACGCGGTGCACATGCACAAATCCATTGGCTCTAAATGCAAGTTTAACAATTGTTGTGATTAGACTTAATCAGTGATAATCATTGTAATCATTGAATTTTATAGTTAAGTCTCGTTGCGATATTTGAAAGTAAATTAACTGGGTTATTTTGCGAGTATTATTTTCCAAACACCTGCACGTACACGCCCATGATGAAGGACCAGCAGATGACGGATCAACAACGACACGTATCTCAGCCGCTCGAACATTCCGTCATCAGAAGTTGGATACGAAGGACCAGTGCAGGTCAGAGTATTGATTTTTTTCAAGTGCTAGTGAAAATAACCGTTGGGAATGGTTATTCGAAATGCAGCAACGCCAAATGATGGAATTAATTCGCGTGTTTAAAGAACATAGTCTAGAAGACACTAAGCTAACCTTACCCGAGTCTCCAGATAGTGATGCCCGAGCTTGGTGCAATACCGTCGATTTTTGCATGCAAAAACAAGTATCTAGCAGTAGGCTGATCATTACGATGAATTAAGTCAGTCAAGGGGTCGGTGTCTTCATGGCTATATGAAGGTACCCTGATACTCGAGACAAGCCACGAGAACCATGCCTAACAGCAATATAACTTTGGCAAATAGAGATACCATGTCCGTGAATAGTGATACTATATCGATTGATAATGATACAATGTCTGCTGACTCATGTTTAATACCTACTAGTGAAAGTGTTAACCATCTTGGTTAACATTTTGTATCAACAGTCTTTTAATCCAGATTCAATTACTATTGTTACTAAAGCAGCCGTAATAATTAGCAAAAGAGGTCAGCGATAACTGGTCCTGGGGATAATAGTTTTGCAGGGTCATTGGAATAAAAAAATATAAAAAAGAGAGGAATAAAAAATAAAAAGGAGAGGAATAAAAGAAATAAAAAAAGGAGAGGAATAAAAAAGAGGGAAATCAAAAATTAAAAAGGAAATAAATAAAAAGAGAGAGAAATAAAAAATGAAAGAGTTTAAAAAAAATAAAAAATAAGACAATTTCTGAAGGAAAATATTTTAAGACGCTTTAAATTCTGGACCACTCGTTATTGATACGAGTGGTCCAGAATTTAAAGCGTCTTAAAATATTTTAATACGTACATAAATGCGCTGGAAACATCGATCACTAATGGCTGGAAATCATATTATACGCTTCCTATTGACCTTATTGTTCATCTCTGTTTCACTTTTTCGTTAATGCATTGCTATAATACTGTCATAGTGGTAATCAACTTCATTTGCTTATGTACTCGTGTCGGGCGTGTAACATGTCGGTGCAAGCGATTCTTAGTTCATACCGTGGTCAAATATAAGCCGGTCGGCACACCCATACCATGGGTCATGACACCCAGTCTTCCAGCATAGTGCCATAGTGGGCTGGTAGTGTGACTGACTGCCGAACGCGCCAGACGAACCCTCGGTACCTAGGGCAGGCCGTCTCGCAAAGAGGCTCCGCTATAGTATGGCTCAAATAAGTACCGAGTTGTGCCTGAAAAATATAATGTAAGTAATAGTGTTTTTGATTAGGTGACTTGTCTTATTTAATTGGGTGTAGCCTATTTTGATAAGGATCACTGGTTACTATCTACTGGTTTCATAATAAACCAATTTGATTAGGATGAATAAAATATACCTAATGATATAGGTAATAAAAACATCTTGAACTCATTAAAAAATATGGTTCCTCGCTGATCGCTCTACTCTGTAGCTCCATGCATACTATTGTAAGTTGTAGTCTGGCTCCACGGCACTCTCCATGCATTGGTTACCGATGATCGGTATCTCGCTCTATTTAAAAGTAAAAGTTACGTTTAGTAAGAGCTTATTCTAGGGAGCTTGCTCGAGAGATGAGAACTTTGCATTATTGACAAAAATTCAAAACGTCATTAACAAGCTGCAATTTGATATTATGAAGTTATTAGTAATGTATCAATAAATTGTAGCATGTACTATTTTCAAGTCTTGAATAATAATTTAATAAGAATAATAATAGTTTGCTGTCGTTGAGATCTGAGAACATCTGCAATAATAAAACGTAACGTAACTGTCAATAAAACTACGTCATTCGTGCGAGCTTTTAGTGATGGGTTCATCATCCACCAGCAACCATCGATATAAACCAACAGGATAAGCTTTGAACAGTTCACTTTTAGTAACTAAAATATTTTGTTGTTAAAATTCTCATGTTACAAACAATAAGGTAATTAAGTACAGTCACCAGTATATCAAGTTACCACAAACTGTCAGATTTTCTCATTCGATTTTGAACTTAACTATCAACATTTTAAGGTTTCAAATCGTTTGGAGAAATTTGACAGTTTCGTGTAGATTGACCTGCTGGCGATGGTACATTATAAACTTTTTCGACAAAGCATAGTAAATAGGGAGTTTTGTGTATAGGTAGGTATTAAGTAATGATTACGTACCTATGTAAGCATACTCGTACTTACTCGTATGTTGAAATAAATAATGAGCCTGTGCAATAAATAAATTGGTTATATGTGTATGTGTAAGTAAGTATATTACAAAATATGTATAGATTTTGTTTACTTAGATAAGTAGTCTTTTTATGTAAAATTTGTAAGTGTAGCTGTAGCCAATGACAAAATAGAAAACCACTGTGCAATGTTAATAATATGTAATATAATTATGATAAAATTATAATAATACTTTCCCACCGCCGTATCTCTACGTTGCCGTTGACGACGTGGTGTGGCTTGCACGCTCCTCTAGGACTGTGCCGGTACTTTGCCGAAGCAGCAAGATAATTGCGTGACACAGTAACAGTAGGTATGGCTTTCATTTTGACAGTTCAACAACATTCACTGCGTTATTTACATTGCAGAGCAGACAAAGTTTTCAAACATAATGGAGCAATGAATTAGCAATATCCTTCAAAATTATTCAGATTTAGACTGATAGTGTGTTACGCAATTAGGGTACTGGTCTAGGGTGAGGACCCAGACCAAGAGAGATACAGAAACCCGCAGGGTAGCATGTGGCCAGCTGCTGGGCAATAGTGACCCCACGGACCCTGTCTCCCGGAGAAGTCTTGTCTCTGGCTTGCCTTATTGACCGGCCAGAGTGAACACTGGCGAGGATAAGAGCTCCCACCTCTTTGCCATTATTGGCCGACTTGAGTGGAGATTCACAAGAGCAAACGAGCTCGGAGGAAGGAAGCATCCCAATAATATGCTGGGATCTTAACCGTACTTCCGGGATTGTCCTGATAGCCGTGGAATACCTATCCACTTCTGATATGAACCTCAGGCCATGTTTTTTCCTTGTTGCTATGCCACTATTGTGCTTGCAACAGTTTTTGGGGGCCCATTATTGAGTGTGCAAGTCACCCGCTGCCATTTTATGTGTATTGGTTGAGGAAAAAGTTTTTTCGTATTATATAGGTATAAAGTGAAGTGAAGTGGTGGTATCTAGGTACCTAACCTACATACTATTGTTCATTATTATACTGGTGGACTAAGAGGGGGGGGCGGGAGCGGTGGTCCGCCACGGGATCCTGGTTCTGGGGGCTTTGATATGAGTATTGGACTAAAATAAAACTACCTGACCTACCTTATTAGGTCTTGTTATGGAGCTACGATGCTACACACAGACGGACAGGCAAAGGCTTCAAATTTATATCGCACGTTTTGTTTTATCGAAAGTATATCGATACTGGCCGTGAAACGGTACCTACGCACGGGCGTCACTATTCACGACATATAAATTAGATAATGTAAAGTCAGTCGGTCAGTCATCTTACTCTGTGTCAGTCATGTCGTCGGCGATAGCATTGTACTGTGGGTCGATCGGCTAGGATAGCTGAGGAATTCGACACGAGCGACGAGGTCGTGTGTGTGTGTCGCCGTGGAGGCGTGCGGAGTTAGGCCGAGCCCGGTAGCGGCCCGCGCCCATGCAAGCGGGCGCCGCCATCCGCAGCTCGCCCTCCGACCTGCCGACGGACGCCGACCTGCCGCTGCCTAGTGCCGGACGCCCCGCACTAGCGCACTACCTGCATACTATCATGGTAAGCGGTCCATCATCATGACTTTATCATTATTCTGGGTCCGTGTCGCCACTTTACCCACACACGGTCAACGTACTCGCTCGACAGAGTACCAGATTTTTGCCATGACAACACAAGTGTTTACTTAACTCGCGTTAATTAAAGCCGACGGTGTCGATTAGATTCAGTAATGAGGAGCAGTTTGATGAAGCATTGTTTAGTGCAAATGTAGCGGCGCGGTAACAGCCATCAGTCGCGGCGGTCGGCGGTCGTGTCAGTGCGTCTGCAGGTCTGCACCTCGGTGCTACGGTCACGAGCGTGTGGTAACGGCGACAGTGCACCGCGCGTGTTTACACAACACCTCTGTTAGCAATAAATGTTAATAATCAATAAATGTTAATGTGCACATTGACCCTCTTTGTTTAGTTCAGTCAGCTGTATATATTTATGTTGTAACTCTTGTAAACAGCAATCTGTAAGTTTTGTAATAAGACTTGGCAGAAGTGCAACGTGTGGACATGAGTTTTTTGCGAGTGTTATGATAAATGATAAATCATAAATGATTTTATTTCTGTAAGTAGGTTTGTACAGACACTTTTACACGTCAATCATATTTTAAAACTAAATGAGGTCGGCGTTTCCTATCTGACTACTCTGAGAAGAAAGGCCGAAACAAACTCAGAGGTCACAGTCTCTAGTCCAGACATAATCTTGGTCAGATCATATTAAGACCATGTAGATTTGTGTCTGAAATGGACTTTTGAGGAAAAACCACACAGAATGAGTGGACCTGTCCAGTCAGTGCATGCATAATGTCAGTAATCATGCAGCTCAACTCAAAACTTAAGGAGCTCAACAATACAACAAACAATACCAAAGAAAGGACATTTGGGTAGGCTTCATAAATTACTCAAACTGCCAGACCATGATTAAAACTAATTGAGATAAAAAAAAAAAACAATGACCCACATAGTCTTTACATTCACAATAAATCAAATAATATACTATTTTACAAAGTAAATATTCATGTCAATGTATTTATAAAATTCATCAATGTCAATGTGTAGGTACATAAAAATCCGGAAATAATCTTGTTCAGATCATTTGAGGACCAAGTTAGATTGGTGTCTGAAATTGTCTTTTGAGGAAAGAACCATGCAGATTTGAGTGGACCTGTCCTGTCAGTGCACGCATTTGTCAGTAATTGTGAAGTGTTGTGTCCGTTGGGCAGTGTGTGTAACATAACATAGTGCAGTGAAGGCAGCAGTGTGGAGACATTCTCAGGAGACACTGGTGACCCGTGAGCATGTTACAGATGTTGATGAGCTCCCTTGTGTATGCCTCACTCAAACAAGCTTTTGTTGTGACTGCATCTCATTGATCACAGTCTGTTGTCTGTCGGGCAGGGCATTGTGGCTCTGTGACAACAATGTAAGGGTGCTGTCATCTGTTCAACTGTATGATCACATAATGCACATCTATCACTCACACTGCACATATAAGCAGCCATTGTTAGCTAATTAGTATCTAGACAATGGCACAACACTATTGAATAACATACTACAACATACTATGACTTATTTACGTAACTCAGTGTTACGTGATGGAGTTGCTGAAGGTTGCTGCAACATCAGTAATGAACTCACACATGCATGCATTCTGCAGAAAGTGGCAAGCAGGCTGACTGGCCAGGATCAGGATCATGGATGTAATGGATGACCATAATGTACCATCACATTGCCGTGATGTTGATGAAACTTATTGAGTGTTTAAACTTTCTAATTATCTCTTAAGCTCGGCTAATATGAGCAAGTATGGTCACTTCTAGACTGAAGTGTGTGGTGATTGTTCACCACTCAAGTCACCATAACATGGAAGTAGTGATACCAAGTAATATTCCGCATTGCCAAGTACTGATACATTAAGAGGGTATGTGCAGTCATGCGAGTTGGGTGAGGGGTGATTATGTTCACCAAGAGAGTAGTTACAACTCTTTGATTGCATAGACTTAAATCCTTCTCCTGGAGTGAAACTTACAGGTACTTGAGTATGTCTTGTAAAAACGGAAAAGAAATGGCATAATATGAACTGCTTTGAGAACCTGACTGACTGGACAGATTAAATATATTCAAGCTATTTGAAACACATGCATCAGGTAATAAGCTGCTAGTGAGTTTACCAAATAATAACAATCATCGCCAAGGGAGGCTCTTCCTGCGATAAGCAGTTGGAGCAAGGGCTGGAACAGAGAGCTGTACTCGCGTACACTGCTTATTGTTAGAAGTTCAGAACCCCTGCTCCTGTTCACATGTTCCTTTGACACACAACTAAACCTGCTGCTGTGAAAGTATGAAAGCAACAAAGTTTTATCAGTTGTGTTATCATTGTGTTCTGTGGCAGTGTTTCATCCTCGTTACTGCTCTTGTTGTGATCATTATAAATTATCGGTCAAATTAATTGGAAGTTTGTGTAATAATATTGATAATTTAATCAATAAATATTCAGTGGTCACAAAACAAACTCAACACACTTCTAGCATGCTTTTAATCATAAATTCATAATAATATTTTCCTTAAAAGTTAAAAATGTAATACCTAACTACTATAATAGCAAGCAGCGATTCCATGAATAGGTATCACCTTATCAATGAAGTTCTTGTTAAATATTCGTGTTTCCTGTATTCAGTTACTGTGAGGAAGTGGCACAGGACAGTCATGGCCAGCGCTGTGGTGTGGTCATCTGTACTGTACACGTCATTGATGTACCGATGTGAACAGTGTGTGCTTGTGATCATGTTCGCTGCAGTGCAATACTTGCGCAAGTGTTAAATGTTAACATTTGCACATCATAAACATGCTGAAACAACATTCTCGTATTATTAATATGTGATATTTGTGAACTCGTTTGATCACCGCGCGACGCGTCTGCCCGTGAAGCTGTTTCATCAACAATATGTTTTTATATTATTGAAAGAATTAATTAACCAAATCGAATTGTTTTGTTAGCAAATAGTTTTTATGGGCACAACGTAATGAGGCTGAGGACAACAGCTGTTAGCTGCTACAGGTATGATTCATTAGCATTACACATTGTTCACGAATCTGAACGTCACAGCTGTACGGGGCAGAAGACCATTACTTGACATTGTTTATTTAACATTAGATAAACCCGTGAGCACAAATAAACGTTAACGTAGGTATTTGATTAGTATTAGGGAAGGTTCTCGAGCCGAGGGCGGCGCGACTCGCACCTGTTGATATTGTTGTCAGTTTAAAGTAAAGACTGCCTGCCTGTTGACTGCCTCGTTGGTCTAGCGGTCGCAAGCGCTACTGCTGAGCATGAGGTTCTGGGTTCGATTCCCGGGTCGGGCAAAGTGTTATTGGGTTTTTCCATCTGGAATTTCTCAGTAGCAGCCCGGAGTCTGGATTTGTGCCCGGTTGATGGCAATAGGCTCGCCCCCTATTACAAGGGACTTAAACATAATTGGCGAAATATGGGAGTACTATGGGTACACCTCTGCCTAACCCTTCGGGGAATACAGGCGTGATGTTATGTATGTGTTTAAAGTAAACGTGCCTTTCCTTTGAGGCTGAGGCGGAGACCAGAGGAGCGGAACAGAGACGTGCAGAAATTAACCTGTCAGAGACGAAATTCGTGAGACACGATATGGATTTCAACCAATGTGATTGGTCGATTCCTGCACGTCTTCCCTCTCCTCCGCTCGTCTATGCCTCAGTGGAAACGCACCCTAACGCTATAGGGTCATCGGTCAACAGGCTGGCTCCTGACTCCTGCCTGGCCCTGACCCGTCACACGTCAGGAGCCACTCGCCGCTGACACAAGTGACACAACACACTTTTGTAAAGATGCGCGTTAACCGGCTAATAATTTGTGCATTCCAATCAATTTGAATCTATGTAATTTTATCCATAATGACTCGGATATCTATGATAATGACTCTATAACTCAATTATTTGAAGTCTTGTACCCGCGGTATCTCAACCACGGACAAAATAAATATTTTTGAAAAATATTCAAACTAGAGCGAAACGAGCGAAAACGACACCTTCGTATGGAGAGGTCAGATAACATTTTAGCAGATAAAAGAGGCCGGGGTAGGGCGCCGGCCCTTCCTGCGGGCATCAGCCGCTCATGGAATACCTATGAGTAATCGTATGGATTCTTTTGCGGCCTGCAGCTACCACGGGCACGTATCGCCGCCGCGCGCCGGCCCCGTCACTTCTAGCTTCAGATAAAGTTCGGCTACGTACATTGTCGTTTCCAGTCTGTGTCCCCTGTGTAGTGTGACAGGCTCTATCCATCTCGATGTGCCACGTGGCCCCGGAGTACTGTACGTTAGTACGTTGTATATTACTACTTACTTATCCCAGATCGGTCACAGTAGCCGCCACATTAGAGCACACGCTCGTAATAGCCATAAAAAACGGTAATAGTCACCGTCACCGAAATCGACGTGTCATTTTATACGATTTAGGTACTATGTAAGTAAAAGATATAATATATGTATGATATTCTATGTTTATCATTACTTAGAATAAGTATAAAGTGTTGTATAAAAGTAATTAGTATAAAATGTTATCACAATATCGAATTGCACCCTAATTACATAACACACTATCTATCACAATGTGAATCATTTTGAAGCCTATTGCTAAACCATTGCTACATACGTTCGAAAAATTTGTCTGCTCAACAACGTAAATAACGCAATGAATGTTGTTGAACTGTCAAAATGAAACCCATTCCTACTGTTAGTGTATTACGTAATTACCCGGCAGGTTTTTCCTTGTATGATCGTGGCCATTGTGCAACTGTTATGAAACATTTCAAATGTATCGAGATTGTCGCTGACTTCTGACTCTGAGGCAATTTTGTATTTCTGTAGAACGCCTAGTTCCCTACTCCCGACACATGAAGAGGAGTCAGGATCAAAGGAGCTTTGTGAACCGATCTTGATCATGAACTTTGGCGGAGGAGCAATGTCGGCACATCACTTACGGGGAAGCATTGCTTACAACCACTGGCCTGCCCAAATGTCCCTTTTTTGGTATTGTTCGTCGGATCGTTGAGTTAAAGTACCGTAGGTCTACTATACCTATAAGTCCGTCAACAAGGATACGGGCTTGTCCGAAAGAGTTGTTACGTAAAAAAAAGTGTTAAATTAAATTTTTCAGACGTTTAAAAACATCGGGCGTAGGGACAACTGTCAAATCGTGTTGTCATTCATTATTTCTTTAGTAATCGAACTAATCTTATGTCCGTAAGGGATACGGAGTAGAAAACGCCCGTAGCATCGGCTGAAACTACGGTCTTCGTGCTTTGCAATTAGACGGCCTGAGTTGAGCTCCCCAATCGGCGATCACTGACACATGCGTGCACTGTCTACGCAGGTCCACTCAAAGCTGAGCGGTGCTTTTTCAAGAGACTCAGAAATGGTTCCTTATTTGATTCAATCATTACAAGTAATTGTACGGACTTTTTATTCAAACAAACTTTGACCTCTGAGTTTGTTTCGGTGTTTTTTCCCAGATTCGGCTGGGACCTCATCTTGTTTAAATAAAAATAACGTGTTAAAGTGTAGTTTTATCCAATTTGCTAAATAAATTGTCTTTTCTGCCGTCAAGCAGCCTGGCTGTGTTCCGGTTTGAACGGTATGAGATGATATTTTCTCTGAGATGATAACGCATCTTCAATGCCTCCGGTACTGCCTCTGTCTATAATCATGGCGGTGGTAATCATTTAACATCAGGCTAGCTTTTTTGCCATCCAATAACATAAATGCTTCAAGGCCTAAATCTGGAACTGCCTAGAAAGGAATGTAAAATGTTCGTTTTCGTACAGTAAATCTTCCTGATAATTGTATTCTATGATTGTAACTGGGGGTAGGTGGTGGCGTGAAGCTCTGTTGTAGACTTTTAGCAAACATAGCTCATAATCATAACAGATGTGTTGGCGCGTGTCAGCGATCAGATACTGCGCGGAGATAAGCGCGGCGTAACCCGAGAGACCGCGCAAGGTCTCCGTCACCTCGCCTCGTCAAGTCGTCAGTCGTGGAGCGGGAAACACACTGACTCACATCGGCAGCACAGCAGTATCAAACGTGCTGCCGTCGGCTGCAGACGGCGGTAGCGGTCGCTGTCACGACAGGTGCTGGCGTGCTGTGTTGTGTGATGTGCGTGTGTGACTGTTGACATGACTTCTTACTATATTACACGGGATGGATAAAAAAACGTACGTAACGCTCAGTTTACTTCCTCCTGACTTCTCACATAGGTTCTTTCGTTTTAGTTCTTTACGTCTCTGTCTGCCCGTTAATGCGTATTAAACTCAAGAATAACACGTCCAATTTACGTGTTTTGTTTTATTAATTATTTGCATGTGGCTATCTGGCTAGGTGTCCGTTGCGGTGCATCCAGTCGCACGAAGACTACTCCGTTAATAAGGCGAGCGCGGCGGTGGCGGTGTAGCGAAACCGGTTTGTGTGTGATTCACGCACATGATGGATGCGGCTGCAAGTGATCGTCACTTGTCTGCGTCATGCCGCTGTGCCGCATGCGAAGCGATGGACTTCGCCTGAACTTCGTTCTGTGGATTGCGCGTTGTACTGACCGTAACGTCCGTAACGTAACCAGCAATAATGCGTTGTGAGCTAATTATTGAAGCTCATGTTTTGTTTCTTCGATGTCCAAATAGGCGTTGTCGTTCCTTATTTACGTTTTATTACACTAGCTTTTACGCGCGGCTCCGCCCGCATGAATTTCGGAAATTATCCCAAGGAAACAACGTACTACCGAGATTTAAAGTATCCTATGTCCTAACCTAACCTAGCTCATGGTCTACCTGTGTGCCAATTTCAATCTAAATCTGTTTTTGGCTGGGCCGACCACCATTGTGCACCCCTGACTACCCTGACCACTAGGATAGTTTTGTTTCAGTCTTTGAAAGTAAGGTTGCTGACGGCTGTTCTGGTCTGTGGCATTACTGTTTTCAACTGATGAAAGCCCAAGTAGATGTCTCGGCAACCCAGACAGTACAGCCACAGCCACGTCCGTCGAGCAATAACGAGGAGAGTAGGTACTGGAGATTCTAAGACGACCCTCAGTCTGACCGGACTAGCCCCAAATGAAATGGGATGGATAGGGCTAGGCAGAGACTACAGAACTACTGTGGTCATAGCTCATAGGTGCCGTGCTCAGCTGAATGATAGCCGCTGGTCAAGTGCTATGCGTGGTGTGTGGGGGGAGGGGTGGGGGCACGCGGTAACCTTGTGCGCGCGAGTGTGCGCGGGGTGAACCACCGGCGACGCGACGCATTCCCGCGCGCACACAGCTGAGTAATTACAGCTCCGGTACGTTTAGTGTGTGCGCATAGGAAGCTCCGCGCAGCTTACTACACCATCCGACACCATCCGACACGTGTGCGGTGTGGCTAGTAACTATTTACACTGACAAAAATAATAAGGGACAAAAAAAGTGTTTTCTGTTATAAAACGTGCTTATAATAAAAACAAAAAAATACCAGCCTATTATTGTCCCACTGTAGGGCAAAGGCCTCTTCTCATACAGAGAAGGCCAGAGAACGTGCTTCGTAATACCCATCAGAAGATTTTTGAAGCTTTGAGACACGTAGAAGAAATATTGTGATAATTAGTCGCATCAGCATTTTTTCTGGGTATGAAGCTCTTTGACGTCTCTAACTCACTAATAAAAGCTAATTGAAGTAACCGATTAGAATTGGCGAATTCGCCTGCCGGCTGCTGTATGGCCGGATTGCCGGGCGCATTCGTTTGAGTAGCTAGTATCGACAGCTAAGTTGATACAATGTAAGGTCGTAGGCGAAGCGCGAAGTCGCGTCGCAAGCGACTACAAAAATTGGGCAAACGTCGAGCGTGAGTCATCACTTCACCAGTCACCTCGCCAACGAGACCGCGCACTAGCGGCGCCACATCGCAAACACAACGTTCTGTCGACGCGACGACACTGCGCACGAGTCCCACCGGCGCCCTCCCCCTCATTCATTCCTTGTTATGCTGAGTATTGGTGAGATACCGGGCCATGAGTTGGTTGAGTCAATGCATGCTTCCTCTACGAAACCCGGAGCCAGAGCCTCGATCTGTCTGTCTGCAAACCCTAGCCACAACCACTTGTCAACTACTAACGACAACGCAACTGCAAGAAGCGTGCCCACATTTTGTGGCTGCGATGTGGTGTGGTTGTGGTACTTGTGAGCGGGCACAATTGGAGCACATTACAAAAAATATATTTTCCAAAAAAAAACAACAGACCTAAAGAAAAACACTACAACGTGAAAAATAAGTCGGGTTGTTTTTTTGTTTTCTAATTTTTATTTTATTTTTAGTTTTGTACCCGACACATTCGTAGCCACTAATCATCATCTGCATACACCTAACAAAGGTGATGAAATCTAAATAATAAATGGGATCACGGCGCGCGGCGCGAGCTTCCTCTGTACCAAAAGAAAAAAGAATCCGGAGAAATTGGTGTACAGTCACCAAAAGAGATAAGTAACCAGGGTCGTTGGATATAGTTGAAGTTTAGTAAGAAACCGATGGATATTTTCGAAAAAAATGTAAGTTAATTAATTGAAAACAAACAATTAATTTATCAAATTAAATTTCATTTGAAAACATCCATCTGTTTCTTACTAAACTTCAACTATATCGACTACCCTGGTTACTTATCTCTTGGTGACTGTACATACATGAAAAAAAAAACCGCTGAATGTATAACCTCCTCCTTTTTTTAAGTCAGTTCATAACATTTTGTAAGTTTCATAAAACTCAGCTTCACCATAATTTATGAGATGCAAAAAGTATGCACAATGCAATGTGTCCCGCGTGCGTGTGCGTGTGCAGCGTGTAAAGTGGGTCGGTCGCGGCGCGGCGCTGTGCGCACAAGTTCATTACCACGCTTATCACGGCTGCCTTCGCGGCACTTATCGCGCACCGATAGCGCTGATAGCGTCTGGCAGGGCAGGTGCACGCCGCGTCCTTCACCCCGTCTCCAAATGTCGACACTGCCAGTCTCCGACCTTTATCGTCTGAGCCGGTTTCAGTGTCTTGAAGCACTATCGTCTCAATAAATGACAAAACTGGTTAATTTGGCTTCAACTTTATTGATGGTGAAAAGCTTCTTCACGAAAAAGTTACTGTTTGCGTCCAAGCAAACAGTTACTTTTTCGTGAAGAAGTTTTTTCTTAGACTATAAAGTATCTTTTCTAGTCTAAGGCTTACATTCAAAACAATAATTGCTTAGACTTTTAAAGCGATTATTGTTTTGTATTATTCGATGGTGTAGTATTATTTTTTTATTTATGTAATAAGTATTTTGTGCCGACCTTGTTCGTTTTTATTTTAGTGTCTATCAGCGGAAACTTGTGAGTGGCCTTCAATGGTGCCGATTCTCTTGTCACAAAATTCTGTAAACTAGATTAAAAATCACCAAAATTTAGTTTACTCCTGTCAAACGATGTTTCCCATTGAGAAATTGACTGAAGTGATACAACTGAAATATACTTAATATAGTTTGACAGCACTAATGTCAGTTACTTATTCAATTTAGTGAAAATGGCAATGTTGCTATTCTGAATTTGCCATTTTTCACCTAAAATTTTGATTGTCAAACTAAATCAGACTATTTAATTTAATCGCGAATAAAAGGTGTGGAATAAAATTAGTTGTCATGAACTAAAATTTACAAAGCACATTTCTATAAGTACTAGTTCTTGAAAGTTGGGGTGCTTTTGAGATGCGAAATCATGGAAGCTTATGTGATTGCAGCTGTTGTCGATTCACGACGTAACATACAGTAAGACTCGGACAAGTTCAAGATGTCCGTGATAGGGCTTTCCTACGCGCGCCGCGGCGACAAAAATACCGGAGATTTACAACTTACTGAACGAAGAACCGGATTATCTTTTCTCGTGATCACATTTTATTAGTAAACTAGCTTTTGCCCGCGGCTTCGCCCGTGTGGAGGTCGAAAGAATCCTTTAAAACCTTTCCATTAAAAGTACATAGGTACTTACCTATGTGCCAACTTTCATGGTGTTCGGTCAAACGGTGTTGGAGGTCACTCTAGAGTTCTAGACTCACAAAACGTATTACATACTTATTTAAAACAAATACTCTAACACACTACTAAAGTTTATATTTATTTAATACTAGTGACCTGCCCCGGCTTCGCACGGGAAGTGCAATGTAGATACTAATGTTGTGTCAGTGTGGAGTGATTCATAATATTATTATAATTAGACTATACTAGATGATATATTTAAACTAATAATATAAAGCTGAAGAGTTTATTTGTTTAGTTGAACCCGCTAATCTCAGAAATTTTCAATTCCAACCGGTAGGGTTGGAATTGAAAAAATATTTTTGTGTTGGATAGTCCATTTATCGAGGAAGGCTTTCGGCTATGTAATATCACGCTACGACCAATAGGAGCGGAGCATAAATTAAAAATGTGTAGAGAATTTTATACTTAACTTTTTTTTATAAACTTTTATAATAAATCCAAATACGATTCCAGAAAAACAGATTTTCGTGACCTTGAATATCTAAGGACGTTCACACGTGACCTTGAATATCTAAGGACGTTCACACGTGACCTAATGATACTTTTGTGACAACATTTAGAATGCCAAAATGAAGGTTTATACACATTTTTAGGCTATTCTGTTTCATTCCGAGGTTGACCCCTTTTTTGCTTAAGTAACTGTAGGTACTAATAATCATGCTACCAGAATCAATTTTTAAATGCTGTAGTTCGTCGATTTTAATAAAATTTAAAGGTTTTTTTCTTATTGAAAATCGAAAAATATCACTGAAGTTACATTACGAATACGTTACCGCATACAGGTTATTGCATCTTAATTTATTAAAATATAAAGAAAATTTAGTGATCGTTTATTTTAGTTCGGTGACACAAGAGAATCGGCACCAATTTTATATTTTTTTCAGAACATCTTAGCAGCTGTGAGTTTCCTGCACAGATAAAAATAATAAAAAACAGCAACAGTTTAGTCAGCGACTGCCATCAGTCGCATCGTAGAATATGAGCGCAAATCTCGCTTCTATTTTGGAGTCGACGGAAAAGTAGGGAAGGTGGGCCACACACGTATAGGTGAACTTATGACTTGCTAAACTGGCTCTCGTTGCCACCTCACCGGCTGTCCTGTAATGTATTCTTTTGTTTGCCATGACAAGTATCACCGGTATGAAACCAGTTAGTTTCTGTTATAACTAGTGCATTGTGTCGGGTCGCGGCTGTTTCATCGGTTCGGCGGTTGCCTTTCATTCTGCAAACAAACTTATATCAGTACCTACTAGCGACCCGCCCCTGCCTCGCACGGTTTTCACGACTGGACAAAACATTGAGATTTCTTTATTACTTATATGGAAGTCTTATATTAATGTTTTATACATAATTATAAACATTATAAACCTTCCGCAATAAATTTTCTAAACAATGGTGATAACCGCATCAAAATCCGCGCGTAATTTAGAAGAACAACGCGGTCACGCAGACTGACACAAACTTCGATTTTAATTATTAATACCACTATTTATAAATGTTGCTTAAAGTTAAATAATGATTAGCGACTGTTTAACCATAAATTTTTGACGTTTAAACGTTACTTGACTTTTTGCAACGTTTATAAATAAACCCCATTAAGTTATTAGTTTTATATTTGTATTTATTTGTGTTTTTCTCTGCGTCATGTTTACCGCAAATAAACGTGTTTACTTTCTTTCTTTCTTTTTCTTTTATAGAATTAAGATATACCTATACCAACTGATATTTCGTATGAGTAGTTACACGTACAAGTTGGGGCAGGCAAGTTCAGGCTGGTTCATTTGTGGCACGAACAATTTACGTAGGTAAATGAAGTCGGTTAACGAATTGATTGCACATGCAATAGTCAACTCATCGGCCGGTTGGAGAACAGTTGACATCCTAAATGATAAATGATTTTATTTCTGTAAGTAGGTTTGTACAAACACTTTTACACGTCAATCATATTTTTTAAACTAGATGAGGACGGCGTTTCCTAGTCACTTGTTCATGAACGAATGGAACGAAAGTACTTCGTACTGATACTTAGACAATATGGAGGACTCGGCGCTCTGACGAGTTTAATAATAACAGAAACTCTCCTTGCAGTAAAATTGACAAAAGCCGTAAGATAAGAACCAGAATTAGTCACTCCGAAAACGTCCGCCATTTGAAAGATTTATTACTAATACCCCCAATTAGCATTAAAAGCAAACTATCGACATCTCAATTAGGCAGTACACGGACTGACGCGCGGCCGCCGTCGACGTTGCGTTGTTATAATAAACATTGCACAGCAAGTGCTGGTGCAACACGACCTTCACAGCGTCGCCGTTGCCGCGTCGGTACACAACACAACGCTTTACTTAACGCGCTCTGCAAACAAGCAATCAAACGGTTAGCTTGCTAGACGAACCTGGACGTAAATCTGATCACGTATGATAGATAGCCTTTACTTCAAACAAATGAGCCTGTTTCGTCTATGTGCTTCCGGTCAGGACAAACTGAGGTGCGCATATTTAGTTTGACTATTAAGAATCTGCCGTATCTCTACATTAACTTCATGGTGGGGCTTGCGCGCTCCGAACTCTACGTCTGTGCAGGTAAAGTTTACTTCACCGAAACAAGTCTGGGGGTGAGGAGCCACACCAAGAGAGATACAGAAACCCGCAGGGCAGCATGTGGCGAGCTGTTGGGCAGTAGCGACCCCACAGACCCTATCTCCCGGGAGAAGTCATGTCCCTCATCTATGGCTTGCCTTTATTGGCCGACTGGAGTGAACACTGATGAGCAACTCAGCTCCCACCTTATTCTTGCCTTTATTAGCCGTTTTGAGTGGAGATTCGCAAGAGCAAACGTGCTCGGAGGAAGGCAGTATTCCAGTAAGATGCTGGTAGGGATCTTGAACGAACTTCCGGGATTGTCCTGATAGCCGTGGAATACCTCTCCACTGCTCAAGCACCTCAGGATATGTTGCCCCCTTGTTGCTACGTTACTATGTGCTAGCGACCGTTTTTGGGGGCCTATTATTGAGTATGCAAGTTACCCCCTGCCATTTTATCCGAGTGTTGTATGTATAAAACGTTGATCAGGCAGGGGCCATAGTCCTTCCATAGTTTCAGGTAACCAGACCACTTTAGCCACCCAAATCCATAGACCAATACCTTTATTTCCATATCCTGCAATATTCCTACACCAACCGGGGGTTGTCCTTGGGTGCACTTGCATAGTGCGTACAGGGATAATCGTCGGTTCGTGCCTCATTTCATTGAATTTGTCTAACGGGCCTGTGCGAGTTGGCTTTAGCTCCTTGTACGCCTTCCAAAGGTCCAGGACCCCAGGGTCCTAATATATGTTAAATACAATATAATATTAATAATACTTAAACTATTAATAACAATAATCAGCCGTAATAATATATTTTTTAAGTTTGCGCATTATCAAGGGAAAGCGGCCTTGATTCTGCGTGAATTTAAAAAAGTTGTAGGTACCTACTCCTAGAAATCCGTGACCATAATATCTGCCAACTTTTTTTGGTATTCGGGGAGTCCTAATGAATAGAATGAACGCAGCTAGAACCATGAACCAATTAATATTTAAAAAAGCCTTTTTTACATGCTATTGTTGTATAAACGATTATTTAAACGAGAAATATAAGTGCTAACATATCTACATAAGTTTAGTACAGTTAACTGTAATATGTTTATATTATTTATTTAGTTCAGAAGACTAAGTTTTGCAAGCTTCCTCTCTCTTACTGTTGTTGCTGTGCCCGACGGGGTCCATAATAATCACATATAATTTTAAGTTACCATCTAAGTACACATTGTGGAATGCAAATAAATTATTGTATTGGATACATTTTTACGTCTACGGCCCGTGATAATGCTGAGCCATGCATGTCTGCTTTTTCCTTTTTTTTTTATTTTTTGGATCTGGTTGGATTCTGAACCACTGCTCCAGAGGCAGGCATAAACAATGAATTTTATGATTTAGTAACCTATAAAAATAATATTGAAGTGCTGTAACTCAAAAACGCAGTGACCGTGAGTGCAAACGACCTTAATTGATTTGATTAAAACGATTCGTATTGATCTGAACTTTCATCCCTATCGATATGAAACATGAAGAAATCATATACCAAAATGGCAGCCGGCTCCCTATCTGGAATAGTACGTCATCCCAGAAACGAAAGCTGAAATATATCATGTACTTAAATGTAACCAACACCCACACCCTTTACACCGAAACACAGCTACGCTGCTATGCGGCTAAAACAATATGGTTGAACCATATTGTTTTAGCTCAGCTCCTACCCATTCCTCTGGGTGTGCCAGAGCGCATCCGCGGTAGACAGTCCTTATGTTTTGAGCTGTAATAGGACTGTCACGCCTCCGCGTCATCACCGAAAGTGTTGAGATATTCGCACGACGCGCGGTCACGACCTCTTGGTGAGCGCTCATTAACGTGTTATGTGCGTCGTGACGAGCACAGGGCCACGATACAACTTGCGCAACACACGGAACTGCTTAGCCGAACGTGTAGGAGAGACCTTCACTTGACGTTCGATGCTGGCGTTACATCACGAACTGATCATCATTGTAATCGGCAGCCGCTTCCCATGCGTGTGGCCCTCGCGTGCTGCTAATTAAAGATATGTTGTTGTGCTTGAATGTTGCCTCTGTGGTCACTTGTCGTTAGCGTCGTCGCCGGCCGTGATCACGGCTGCGTGATAATTGTCTGCAGTTGGGCAAAATGTCCTACGTTGTATGTGCCTCGATGTACGTAACCTCGGCAGAATGAGAGCCGCGACGTGGAGTCAGTCACCCCACCCTTCACCAGTGCAGCACGTCTGGTGCACGTGTCACTCGGGGGCTGTTGTTGCTGATGTGCGTCTCTGTCTCCGCGAGTACAGCTCAGTTAGCGAGACGGACCTCTTGTTTATGTGCATTCTGAATGTTGTTCGTGATTCCACTTTTAGGCGCGACTCGCAAGTGCACGGCGTGAATACTTACACATGTCGTGAACTCGATTGTCGTGATGTGACTGCTCACTTGGTTAGAGCCAGTAGTGTCAGATAACATCGTCGGTATTGGCACTGTGAGACCAGTGAAATACGTTGGTGTATTAATCATAGCATTGCTCACATTCCTTATACACTTATGATTGTACATCTGTCCTTAGAAATATAACTGTCAAGAAAAGGATGATGTAAATTTTTGTAAATGAGACCTGACTATAGTATTCATTTAGCAAATTCAAATCGCCAATCCATCTCCAACAAGCGTGGCGATCAATGGTCGTGACTTCTCTTTATGAAAAGAGGCCTTTGCCCTGCAGTGGGACAATAATGGGCTGGTTTTATTAAGACAAATTCAAATGCAATATTCCTTGAAATACTCGTAATTAAACAATACAGGTGGCAGGGACATCAACGCGCAACCTGACCACGGATTCAGTACATGATTCTGAACCCCCCTGAATTCATGGTTACAGTTTGCGCATCGATGTACCTGCCACCCTGTATAGGAGCTTACATGTAACTGTTTAAGAACCCAGCCTCGTACTCGGGCTGCACTTAAAATCACCTCTTGGATTCTAATCCAACAAACGATCTGTTTGCGGACAAATATTTTATTGGCATGTCAGAAGTATTGTGAGAGCCGAGAGGGATTCATGAAAGTGTTGTAAACCTGAATTTCATAATTTTATATTTTTTCTTTTATCTGCTAGCATTAAGATAAATAGTTTATAAAATAAACAAAATTTCCTTTTTTCCAAGAAATAAACAAAATGTTTTTTTTTTTTTTTTGCTTAAAAGCATACGCCGGGTATCCGCTACAAAATAAATAAAGATACCAGGGAGATCGCGATACGAAAATGTTACAAATGTACTTGTGTTAAATGTCCGTGTGGTGATGTTGCAGGTGTGTGGTGGGTCGCGGGTGTGAGCGCGCCCCCATGCTGGGCCCCGTGCGGCGCTCGCACTGCGCCGCGCTCGCCGCCCTCGCCGCGCTGCTGCTGCTGCTGCTGGCGCGCCTGCCGCCGCCCGCGCCGCCCGCGCCGCGCCCCGCCGCGCTGCCGGTGCGGCCCGCGCCGCGCACCGCGCCCCCGCCCCCGCCGCCGCCGCCCAGCAACCGCAGCACCGCGCCGCCCTCGGCCGCGCCCGCCTCCACCCCGCCGCCCGCCACCACGCGCCGCGACCCGCGCGTGGTGCTGGTGCGCGACGTGTACGTGGCGGGCCACTCGCGGCCGCACCCCGAGCTGTGCCCGGCGCTGGGCGCGCGCCTGCGCCTGCTGGTGCTGGTGACGTCGGCGCCGGGCCACGCGGCGGCGCGCGACGCCGTGCGGCTGACGTGGGGCCACTACGCGGCGCGCGCGGACGTGGCCGTGGCCTTCGTGCTGGGCGCGCCGCCGCCGGCGCTCGCGGCCGCCATCGAGGCGGAGGACGCGCTGTACGGCGACGTCATCGTGGGTCGCTCGGTGGACTCGTACTCGAACCTGACGCTCAAGACGCTCAGTATGCTGGAGTGGGCCGACACGTACTGCCCGCGCGCGCCGCGCCTTCTCAAGACGGACGACGACATGTTCATCAACATCCCGCGCCTGCTGCAGTTCGCAGCCGCGCCCGCACGCGTCAACGCCACTCGTACCATCTGGGGCAAGGTATACAACAATATATTTTCATCAATTACAAGCATGTAATTTGATGGATAAAATTACGTATGAGTTGCGTAGAGATGTGAGTCTATGATCAGTGTCTCCGGAATTTTAAAACAATGCTTCTGTTACCCTCTGTAATAAGTCCAAACATTTCTGGTCTTATGTGAATGTTTTAAAGTCAAACAGCAGTTTGCTACCTAACCGTATGATATTAGATAGCAAACATGCAAATAGTGGTCAAGAGATATGTGAACTGTTCGCACATTTTAACTCGGTGTATGGTAACTTGGTAAGTCAGGAAAAGCTCCCAAGTCCAGTAAAGTAAATAAGGATGCGTAACACTACTTCTTTCTGTAAAATTGTTTTACCTGATTTAAAAATTTTCAAAGCTATCACTGATTTAGACCTCCATAAGGACGCTGGACTGGACGGACTACCATCTAACTTTCTAAAAAAATGTGCTGTATCTTTACTATACCCGCTATCTAAGATTTACAACTGTTCCCAGAGTCTAAGTATTTTTCCAATTAAAAGGAAGGTAGCTCATATTACACCGATCCTCAAAAATGGCGATGTTTCTGATGTGTCAAATTATCGACCCGTCTCCATTCTTTCATCCTTTGATAACGTTTTTGAATTGTTCGTGGTGAAAAAAATTACTGGCATGTAAAACAGCAGCTGCATCCTGTACGGCATAGTTTCCTTCCAAAGAGGTCCACTACATCAAATCTTTTGTTTGACATAGCAGATGCACTCGACGAAGAGATAGAGGTACATGCAGTGTATACGGGTTTCAGTAAAGCGTTTGATCTTATTGATCACAATATTCTTCTAAATAAGATAAGAGACATGGGTATTCATGTGTCATTATAGCAATGGTGAGAGTCCTATTTGAAAAATCGGACCCAAATGGTATTTGTTCAAGATTTTAAATTTCAGACAAACGTTATACCATCAGGAGTGCCACAAGGTTCGCACATAGGGCCTTTGTTGTTCTTAATCTTTATAAATAATTTGGCAAGTAAAATAGAATGCTGGTTTAATATGTACGCCGATGACCTAAAATTGTAAGAAACAGTAAACTGTGCTGAAGACTCAATAAAATTGAAAACTGAAATCGATAGTGTCGAAATGATGTATCAAAAACCTCATGATTTTGAATGTTAATAAATGTAGGTATATTAAATTTACAAGAACAAGTCACCCCACTACCGCAATTTACTCAGTTAATAGTGTACCCCTGGACGAGGTGTCTTGGATTCGCGACTTAGGCGTAATTATGGATTGCCAACTAAGTTTAGGCACCATATAGATAATATAATTCAAAAAACCTCGCATCTGTCGAGTTTTGTAGCGCGACAGCTCAAGGAATTTAGGGAACAAAAGTCACAATACCAGTTTTTAACTGCATCGTTCGCAGTGTGTTGCGAGTATGGAAGTCAAGTATGGAATCCTACTTATGATGTCTACTCTAGTAAATTAGAGCGAGTTCAAAAACGCTTTCTGTACCAACTGTCTTATGATAATAACCAACGTAGAAACCTCAAATCCTATGAATCAAAGTTAGAATATTTCAGTATAACCTTAAGCTCTAGAAGAAAAGATGCGGATATCGTATACTTGTATAAGTTAATCAATGCCCACGTAGGTTGTAAAGGTTTGCTGGAGAGAACTCAACTTGCTGTTCCTACTTTTCAATATTAGTAAATATGTGAGCACCATGTCTCTATCACATAATTAATTTACCTGTCATTGCATTATATTTAATTCTTTTTACCTATTGTGGTATAGTAATTTTATTTTAGGTGCATCGTCTTCACATAATTATATAATTAATGTGAACCTACATAATATTGTAAAACATTTTAAAAGGGTAACGGTGGAGTTTCTTGCCCATTCTTCTCCATACGAAACTACGTTTTGGAAGGGGCAACTAGAATCAATTATATTTTTTTGTAAATTTTGACGTTCAAAAGTGCCTTTTATGTGCCTATTTGAAATAAATGATTTGACTTTTGACTTTGATTTTGACGCCAGAGCAGTCGTTAATGCAATAGGCACACATTTGTGATGCCTCATTGCAGAACAAATATAAAACAGCGTGCTTCATTGTATAGAATGTTTTCCAGCTACAATGGTGTGAGGCAGCATTTTGATATTTTCTCCGGGACCTTGGTATCCGCCAAACTTAAGATTAAGATGACCCTGCGCAACCATTCCACTAATCATAATTAGTCCAATGGCAGTATTTTATTTATAAGCTTATTTATGATTAGCTTTTGACCGCGGCTTCGCCTGCGTGGGTGTCGCAAAAAGAATTATACTCTTTGTTGTCTTGCCCTCAATGATGATAGAATACTTACAGTCTCGGGCGCACATAATATACGTATTCTATTTAAAAAAAATGTAAATAATTGAATAAATAGTAGGTAAGCCCATTATAACTCGGTTTCTATTTTGGGTGTCGCAAAAAGAATTATACTCTTTGTTGTCTTGCCCTCAATGATGATAGAATACTTACAGTCTCGGGCGCACATAATATACGTATTCTATTTAAAAAAAATGTAAATAATTGAATAAATAGTAGGTAAGCCCATTATAACTCGGTTTCTATTTTGGGTGTCGCAAAAAGAATTATACTCTTTGTTGTCTTGCCCTCAATGATGATAGAATACTTACAGTCTCGGGCGCACATAATATACGTATTCTATTTAAAAAAAATGTAAATAATTGAATAAATAGTAGGTAAGCCCATTATAACTCGGTTTCTATTTACTTCCTCGCTAAAGCTCGGGAGTAAAACTACCCAGTATATAATGAGTTTTTAGCGTCGTTTATTTGCCGTGTTACTTTTCACTACGATTGCGAGAAAATAAAATAATCCAATACAATATCAAATAGTTTACTTTTTATTTTATTTATTCTGTAGCCGCAACGCAATGCACGCATTCTACCGAAGAGATCGCCGCTTCTAGTTCTATTTAAAAAGATAAAATGTTATTCCTTTTTTATTATTGAACAGTAATAAGTCAAGTCTTCTACTTATGAATAAATAAATACTTTTTAGTTTTTGTAGGCTTATTGGTAGCAGAAAAAAAAAATTGCCCTAGAGAAAATATGCTATTTTATCCCCGGTCTGGTACGCTGCAATGACCGGACTTATTGAGCAAGAGGAGTGAAATAATAATTTTCATTTAGCTCGTAACTTTTTACTGACAGATTTTTTCCATGGGTGTCCTTATAATAATGACTCCCTGTTTAATAGAATATTCAGTTACGTCTCGTTAGTGGTGGACATTTGGAGATCTCTCGCCCACCGTCTTGTACGATGACGTGAGTACAATAGTAGTGACGCGCGCCACTCGCCCGCAGGTGATGCGGCGCTCGCTGCCCAAGCGCACCACGAAGTCCAAGTACTACGTGTCGCCGCTGCAGTTCCCGGGGCGCGTGTTCCCGGACTTCGCCACCGGGCCCGCCTACCTGCTCACGGCCGACTGCGTGCGCGCGCTGCTGGCGGCGGCGCCGGGCGCGCGCTACGTGCGCCTGGAGGACGTGTTCGTGACGGGCGTGCTGGCGGCGCGCCTGGGCCTGCGCCGCGCGCACGCGCCCGAGTTCTACAACAAGCGCGTGGCCGCGCACCCCTGCGCCGTGCAGCGCGGCCTGGCCATCCACATGGTGCGCTACCACGAGCAGTTCGACCTGTGGCGCAAGCTGCTGGACGGCAAGACCAAGTGCGCCAGCTAACTGCCGCCGATGATATCTTTTTATTCCTTTTAGTTTTTAGGAACTATATTTTTGTACTCGGCCCCGGCGCGCCGCGCTATTGCGTGTGAGCCGCGAGCCGCGCGAGGACCCGGATCCGGACGATCTCGCAATCGAACATGTACTACATTTTTTTTTGTATATAAAGTACAAAGCGTAAGCTTTAGTGACTTATCGCTCGTCGGCGCGTACCAAGCGCCTCGCTCCGCGGCCCGGGCCCCACACGCCGGGCCGGGCCCCACACACGGGCCCCGGGCCCCCGAGCGACGCGCCCCGGTAGTGACGTTACTCTGTAATCGATACACATTGTACACGTATTCTATTCGTTTTAACTGTGCGTGCAGGTTGTGCCAGATGTAAATATATAGTATGTATGTACGTTGTAACATGGTGTTTTATTGTCCCCTCCACCCCCTTTGAAAGGTAGTTTATGGAAATGTATGTTTACGATGTTAAGGGGCCATGCATGAATAACGTTACAGGTAAAGATCCCGGGAGGGCATCAACAAGGGGGAGGCTTGCTTTATATTCAAGTTCAAGTTATTTCATAACAAAAATACATTTGTGTTGAAATATTTGCACATATTTATAATATAAGTAACCTCATTCCTCACCCATCATCGAAGTTAGAACGTCTATCCAAATTCAAAATACAAACATAATATTCTTATTGATACAGAACAAAGTCCTAGCCTAGAGAAATGCTACAAATTACATTTAATGTCGAAATATTAAGTATTAAAAAAAACATCATTTATAACAAAGTCTAAGAGCAATGAGTAGGTACACATATTTACCTAATTTAAGTTCAATTTAATACTTGTTTTAAGATTTTTGTCAGTACAAAATTAGTCAATGCTGTAATAGGCTTGATTAACAATGCCCTGAGTTTATTTTTAAACACGTTCACATTCTGAATATTCTTTAATTCTGCTGGTAATTTGTTAAACAGATTGACAGAATGCAAGCGTGACGAGTGTTCGACAATATTCAGCTTTGCCTACAGAATAGTAGGAAGATCTTTTCTGCGAGTATCTCCTCTATTTTTAACCGACTTCACACAAAAAGGAGGAGGTTTTCAGTTCCACAGTGTTTTTTTTAAATTATTTTTTATGTGTGTTAGCTCAGAACTTTTTTCTGGGTGAACCGATTTGGATGATTCTTTTTTTTATTTGAAAGCTGGTGCTTTACATGTGGTCTCATTTAAATTTGATCAAGTTCTGACCAGAAGTTTTTGAGTTATCCTTAATACTGCGTATTTTTTCCACTTAGTTTATATTGATGATGTTTTAATAATTTCCCGTCACGTTTATTAACATATCAAGTAGTGGTATATAAATGTGTGTGGGGTAGGTACCACAATTAAAAAGTGAAAAATAAAAACTTTCTTACAAAAAAAAACAACCGACTTCCAAAAAAAATAACACAAAAAAACGTGAAAAATAACTTTAATTTCGGAAGTCGGTGGCCAAAAACGAAAATACAAAACCAAAGACACCGGCTTCCGAAATTAAAGTTATTTTTCACGTATTTTAGTGGTTTTTTTTGGAAGTCGCTTGTTTTTTTGTAAAAAAGTTTTTTTCTTCCATCGTATGTTTCAAACTCGTTTAAGTTTTTGTTTAAGTGAGTAGAGAACTAAAATATACTTAAAGACATGGTACCGTTAAAATTCTAAGTTTAATAAAATATTCCTTACATGATTTTGTCTTGTGTAAACGAAGCATGATTCTTAATGCTAATATTATGTGAATGTTGGAAAAACACTCGCTACAGATATACTTCGTAGAAAAAAACCTAATGAAAGTGAACTTATTAAGAGTTTAGAAAAATTACAGTCTTCCTCCAATTCTTTCGTTTTACTCCCTGTAGACGAAAGGGAGGTCCTAAGACTGATTGGATCAAAAATACTTCCTCTAAGTGATGGGATGGAATTACTCTTTACTTTCTTAAGATGGCTGTGCTCGTTTTAGCCATGCCGATCACAATGATTTATAATCTATGCTTTACTGTTGGGGAATTCCCCAAAGCATTAAAAAACTCAATGATAGTACCTTTACATAAGTCTGGGGACAGAGACAGTGTCAAACTATAGACCAATATCCTTGCTGCCTTCTATCTCAAAAATTATTGAAAAAGCTTAAAATATTGGACTTAAAAATTATTTAGAAAAGTATAATCTACTGTCACGGAATCGATTTGGGTTCAGACAAAATAAATCTACGGATGACGCTATGCAATAACTTATGACAGAAGTAGTGAACAGCGTCGACAAAAACAAAAAATGTTTGAGTATATTTCTAGACTTGGCTAAAGCCTTTGATACTGTCTCTGTTCCCTTACTGCTTAAAAAGGCAGATTGCAAGGGTAGTAGGGGACTGCCTCTGAAATTGATCGCTGACTACTTGTCCAATAGAAAACAACTCAATAGGCTTGATAGTTACTCTAGTACGAAAGAGTCTATTGAATATGGTGTACCATAGGGCAGTATTTTGGGCCCCACCCTATTCTCATATACATTGATGAGTTATCAAGTTTGTACTAAAAAACGGAGCAATAATTACCTTTGCACACGACACGGTCATTACTTTTACGGGCAGGGACTGGAACGAGATTAACGATAGATTTGATTAGATTAGATTAGAATACTCTTTATTATGTACACCATAAAAATTACAGATATAAATGTAGACATTTTACACAGGGTGACACAATGGGCGGTATAACGCCGAAAAGGGGTTTAGTCTCGTGACTATGTGGCTAGATAACAATCTTTTGACACTCAATCAATCAAAAACAAAAATAATTACTTACTATATAAATAGAATTTCTAAACCATCTCCTGAAATGATAACTGTACGAGCCCACGCATGTAGCTTGCCCACTACTCAAAATTGCGATTGTTATCGTCTCGATGTTGCGTCATCAGTCAGGTATTTGGGGATCCAAATAGATGAACAACTAAACTAGAATATCTAAATCTCAATCCTATCGAAGCGTATATGAAAACTATTGTATGTATTCAGAAACCTACGATATGTTTGTGACCTAAAGCTGCTTTCCACAACCTACTACGCGTTATGCCAATCAGTTATCACATTACACTTATTACATATGGCATATCCATCTGGGGAGGATGTGCTAAGACACAGCTTATCAAAGCAGAAAGAGCACAACGGGCTATTTAAAAAAGTCTGCTGTTTAAAAAATATAGATTTTCGACCGATGAACTGTACCTATAAGCTAAGTGCAGTACTTAGCATTCGGCAACTATACATTGAAAAGGTCTTACGTATTAACATAATAAACCACCGGATTTTCCAGACGCTGTACGAAGAGCTTACAAAGTCTACAAATAGCCCATATATAGAGCAAAGTTTGCCCAGCGATTTCTTTTCTTCCTAGCTCCGTATATAATATAATAAATTTAATGTAACTCTAGGTCTACGAAAACATAATTCATACATATTTAAAAAGATTGTACGAAAAGACTTACTCTGCTTAAATTATAATAATACTGAAGACACATTCAAGATTCTGAAATAGCAAAGAATTCGTAATCAATCAATCAAGAATTTGTAAATTTCTTTACCAGTATCCCACTTAAAACTACTGAAACCTTAAACTCGTCTCCCTCGCGTTCTATTGACTTATTAAGAGCAAACGTTTCATCCTGCCCGATTGAATTTAAATTTAAGCATATAAACCCTTTAATAATAATAAAAACTTTCAAGCAAATCAAGATCAAACTAACCGAAGATATATGGGGAATGTCTATCAAAGTTTGTACCTCCATTGTTGAGACTATAGCGCCGTACTTGGCATTAATATTTAATTTGTGTGTGGATCAAGGAGTCTTCCCGGATCTAATGAAATATAGTAAGGTAATACCACTTTTCCAATCAGGGGACAGTAAAGACACTAATAATTATAGACCCGTATCCGTGTTGCCGGTTTTCAGCAAGGTGTTTGAAAAGGTAATGCTGAATCAAATGCTCAATCATTTTAACATCAATAAATTCTTACATGATCAACAGTATGGTTTCACCAAGGGACGTTGCACGACTGACGCCGGTGTCACCTTATTAAAACACATATTTACGGCGTGGGAAGAGGCCCGAGACGCCGTAGGAATCTTTTGTGACCTCTCCAAGGCATTTGATTGCGTCGACCATGAAACCTTAATATTGAAACTTGAGCATTACGGACTTTGAAAACTTGCGCTCAGTTTAGTGAAATCTTATTTAAATGATAGACAACAGCAGTAAAAATGGGTGTACCTCAAGGCTCGATATTGGAACCTTTCCTCTTTTTAGTATATATTAATGATCTACACCATTTGTTGAAGACCCAACCACAAATAGTGTTATTTGCTGACGATACTTCTTTAATTTTTTAAATTAATAGACGTGCATCAAATCTTGACGACGTAAATAACGCCCTACTGCAAATCCAAAATTGGTTCACAGCTAATAATTTAGTATTAAATGGGAAAAAAACTAAATGTATAAGATTTTCTTTACCAAATGTCAAAAGTGGGATCCCTTCTTTTCGCATAATGTTCTTTTTCCTAATATACTTCGGCATAACGATTTTGGCACAATTTGTTTTGGCATAATAATACTTCGGCATAATTTTTTTAGGCATACATTTTATGTTGGCATAATCATCTTAAACACTAATTTGTTTTGGCATAAATTTGATTCGCATAACGTTAGTAGACTATTAGCATAATATTGTTGGTTAAAAATTTAATATGCTGTGCAACAAAAGTTAGTAACAGAACCGAATTGCTGCAAAACCGACTCCACGTAGTCTTGTTTGTCCTACCCCTAGAGTGTAATTTAAAATCGCGTAGGCGCGTGGGGCCGCCGGAGGCCCGCAGCGCCGGAGCCGTGACAGAAACCCTGCCTGCTGCATGCTGCATGCTTGCTTGCATGCTGCATGCTTGCTTGTTTGCAGAATGCTTGCTTGCATGCTTGCTTGCATGCTTGCTTGCATGTTGTATGCTTGCTTGCATGCTGTATGCTTGCTTGCTTCATGCTTCCTACAGCGAAAAAAAAAACCCACAAAATTGTTCATAAAAAAGTTATGCTTTAGAACTTTATGCTTAATAAATTTATGCTTTAGAATATTATGCTTAATCATTATTATGATTAGAGAAATTATGCTTAAAAAAATTATGCGTAAGCTGGTATGCGTAATTATATTATGCGAAAATATAATTATGCCAAACAAAATTATGCTAAGTTATATTAGGTCTTAACATTTTATGCAAATGGATAGGGAACCGTCAAAAGTACTAATTGTGAGATAGGAATAAATCAAGAGAAACTAGAATTCGTCGATAAAACTGTTTTCCTGGGGATCACGCTCGACTCAAGGCTTCAATGGGGTCCTCATTTAACATCCCTTGCAGCACAAGGTAGGGTCGCCCGCAACCTCCTGCGACCAGTGCTCTCGTCCCGCATCCCGGCGCGCGTCAAGTTGGGCGTGTACAAAGCGTACGTGCGCCCAATCTTGACGTACGCCACTCCGGCATGGTTCGCCCTCACGAGCGAGTCGAGCCGGAAGCTGCTCCGCGCGCAACAGAGCCTTGCGCTGCGGACCATAGTTGACGCTCCTCGTTTCGTGAGGAACGATGTTCTTGCCCGGGACCTCGGGATTAAGAGCCTGGACGAGTTTGCGCGGCGCCTCGCGAAGGGAATGTTCGCGCGTGCCGACGCGTCTGCTTGGCCCCATGTCAAGCAGATAGCGCCCTGGCATGCGCGCCCCCCCGACGCGAGACCCCTACCCCGCGACCTGCTAGCGGACGACTGACCCCATTCACCGGACTGGACTCCCGAGTAAGCTGCATACAGGTTACACGCGGCTTACTCGAAACAACTGAACTCTACATCACTTACATGCATCCGTTCGCGTAGCGTGTGCTAAGTTAATATAGGCACGCTACGTTGACGTACCACAGACATTCACGTCTACACATGCGCCTAAATTCACACGCGAATGCGCCACGCGGGCAGTGATTCGCGTAGACACTGAGCGGTGTTACACACACTACAATACCGCTCACATACACACGACGACTCCTTAGCCCGGACCGTAACCGGCTAGCTCTGGAAGCGGGGCGGGCGGGGGTCAAACACCTAATTCCGTAGGAGCGTCGAGTCGGCACCTCTATCGCTGGTCGTCTTCGTCGGGCCTCCCCTAGGCAATTAGGGGTCTCACCTGGCGGGGACTGACCGCCGAGGTGTCGTGAAGAAAGCGACGCTATGTTAGTAGCGTCGCGGCGCGCCTACGGAAAACAAATAGCAACCACACATATGGGAGCGCGGCTCTACGCGCTCTCAATTGCCGCAAGCCATTGATGCGCACACAACGAAGGGCCCGTATGTACGGGTCCATTAAATTGCTCCCGCGGCCAGAGGGCAAAACGCCCTGGCACCGCTCGCCACGCCCCCTTGCGGGGGCGTCGCGACTACCAACATATGTGGGTCATTCGCCATCCAACCTTTGAAGTGAACACACGTGAACAGCTACAGCAAGAAAATACCCCAGAAAATTGATACCACTGCAGATGAAGCCGCTCAAGTCATTGCATTACTGCAATCAGGGATGCGGCAATGTGATGTTGCTCGGCAACTGAACTTAAGTCGCTTTTCCGTTCGACGAGTGTTCCAACGCTTCCTAGAGACTGGTGGCTATATCCGAAGACGTGGATCTGGAAGACAACGGTGCACATCCGAAAGAGACGATCGCTTCATTGTTTCGACGTCTTTACGTAATCGGTTCTCCAATGCTGTTGAGCTGCAACAACAACTGCGATCAGCTCGCAGGACTTCTGTAAGCGTCTCCACGATTAGAAGAAGAATGCGGGAGAAGAAAATTGCAGCTCACAGGGCTGCTACAGGGCCAAAATTGACTGCACAGCATAGGAGAGACCGGTTGCAATTTGCCCGTGACCATGTGGATTGGACAATAGACCAATGGAGAGCTGTGCTCTTCTCGGATGAGACGAGGGTGTGTCTTTTCTGCAACGACAGGCGTAGAAGAGCGTACAGGAGGCAAGGGGAACGATTCGCACAAGCCTGTATTCAAGAGACAGTGGAATAAGGGGGTGGCTCGTGCATGTTCTGGGGCGGCATGTCAATCGACGGCAAAAAGAAACCTTGTGTGTGTTTCTCGGACTGGAAGTGCTCGCGGGCAAGGGTCGCTGACTGCTCATCGGTACATAACAGAGATCTTAGAGGAGCAGGTTGTCCCTTATGCGGGTTTTGTTGGCAGTGGGTTCACGTTAATGCACGATAACGCCCGCTGTCACACCGCATTAATTGTAAGTGACTACCTGCAAGAAGTTGGAATCCCTGTTATGCGTTGGCCGGCGCCTAGTCCAGACCTGAACCCTATTGAGCACCTTTGGGATGAACTGAAACGGCGAGTACGGGCACGTGATCCTGCCCCTACCACTCTCCAAGACCTCCAAGATGGCGTCGTTGCAGAATGGGAAAACATTCCTCAAGAGACTGTTGTCACATTAATTAGGTCCATGAGAGAACGCATGGAAGCAGTCATCAGGGCTAGGGGGGGTAACACTAGGTTTTAAATTGTTTTTATGGACTTTGTTGCAATTTTTGCTGATAAAATAAAATTAAACTTTTTAATAATTTGCATTAGCTTGCTTTTTTTATTCCCTGGTAAACAAAAATCGAAATCTATTGATTTATTCTGAAATTTAAATAAATTGCCATTCCAATGATACCTTATAGTCATATGTCTACCGTTGATTAATAGGGTTAAAATGACTTTGAAGGGAATTCTTAAAGAGGTGCGATTTTTGTGACGCCGAGTGTATAAAAGTGAACTTAAATACTACCAAGCATAGTGATGCTACATCTTTGGTGTCATAAAGAAATGCTAAGGCGGACGAATTCTATCAAAATATATTATTTTTCTGGCCGGCTCTTTTTATATTTGTACCAAAATGGATTATGTCCTTTGCGCATTGACTAAAATGTAACTCTGTAGAAGAAGAAAAACAATTTCAATAACAATGACGCTACGCATGTTCATATTTTCTAACCGTATTTCTTTATTAGAGCGTAAAATGAAATAATAAAATCTTCAAATCGATACAATCGATGCAACTAAGAGGAATGCGCGCGCCTCTCCCGCTTTCCCTTCCACCTCCCCACGTCTATAAGGGTTTGTTTTTCCTTTTGAGGTATGGAAAACTATACAATTTTATTTTATTTTATTTTAGGTACCTCTTTTTGGAGACCATTAAGATAAGCGATGGCGAACAACCCTAAGGAAGCAACAGTACAAAGTTGGATTGGACTTCATTCTGAACTATATTACGACCCGGCCAGTAATTTGATTTACTGTTTTAAGTGCGAGAGTAGTATAACAGCTAAACTTAGTAGTATCAAGAGGCACGTTAAAGGTCCGAAACACAAAGGGACAAGTAAGAAGCCAAATGAAGAATTTTATTTGGACCTAGTACAATTTCTCATATTAGGGTAAGGAAGGCTATTGCCGGTCACTTAAGCACAGAGAACTACAACCCAGTGAAAAATCAACATTTATTAATGAAACTTTTATAAAACATAACATAAGGAATACCTTATGTTATGTAACATATGTATGTATTCTAACATAATCACAACTATTGAGATCCATATTAATTTCAAATATGACACAATAAACTCTTAAAAAAAAATGGCTTTGACTGGTATTGTCCGACATGGCAGACAATACCGGTCAGCAGGTTTTCAATACCGGTCAAGCTTTTAGCAGCACAAGTCGCACACGTAGCCTTCGGGAGACTCACAACCCGAGCACTCGGCATGAGCCCAAAGCCCACACTGTACGCACCTGTACCAAAGCTCGTTGTTCCGGCCATAATCGTCACATAACATGCATCTGTTCTCCAGATCTTCGACATCGGTGTCTTCATCATCATCGCGTACATCAGTCATTTCGATCTCGGAGTCTGATGAACTCTGGTCCTTATTCCCATCCTGGAGAACACTCTTTTTCACCTTTCTGACATTAGTAGATTTAGCTGGTCTTCTTTTTGTTGCTTTTGTTTTGGCACCAGATTCTTTCTTCTTTTCCCTTGTTGCTATTCTCTCTTCTTTTTGTACCAAAGCTTCCTTGTTCGGAGTGTTTGTTAGAACAGTTGCATGTTGTTTTCGAGAGGCTACCTGCACTTTCTGATTTTTTGTGGGTTTTTTCAGAACTGGTAGGAGATCTTTGACGGTAGCTCCTGAAGTTGAGGGAATTGCATTATCTACTATCGGTTGCAGGACTTGAGGAGATGCGACAGGACTATTTTCTGGTGTTGTTTGGGTGTAGTCGATTAAGAGTGATGGTGAATTAGGTGCTCTTATGTTTGGGTCTGTGCTTATTGATTTGATTTGAGCTTCTGGAGTTTTATTGCCTGGGTCGCGCATATTTTCTACCGATACCATCAATTCACTGCTGTTTAACATTTCAGCAGCCAGAAAATCTTCATCAGTAAACACGTCTGGGTTTAGAGGATATATTCCTGTAGCAGCAAAACCTGCTTCAGCTTTTGGTATGGTCGCTACCTTTTGAAAAGCTTTTCTGAAAAGCGAGGCAATGTCGTTTTGTGTGATCTTCCGTCCTAATTCATTTTTCATAAAAAGATTGCATTCCTGCTTGTACGCAGCTTTGAATGGACCATATATGGAAACATCCAATGGCTGGATTCTATGGGAGGCATGTGGGGGTAATGATAGCATTACTATGTTACTTTTTTTGCAGAATTCATAAGATCTCAAAGAGATGTGACTGCTGTGATTGTCCAAAATGAGCAGTATTGGTTCATTTTCTGATGGTTTTGTAAAATCGGCGAAATGCTTCAGCCAGTCTATAAAGAGATCTTCGTTGATCCATCCATTCTTCGAGCATCGATACATAGCTCCACGTGGGCCATCGCTTTCCAATGCCGGTGAATGTCTCTGACGGGGATATATCAACATTGGCGGGAGGTAACCTCCAGTAGCACTCACTGCACACACAGCTGTAACTGTCTTCCCTCTTTCACCGGAAGTTATAGAGCCCACGCGTTTTTGACCTCTCTCAGTAACAATTTTACCTGGCTCTTGCACTGAGGAGATGCCAGTTTCATCCACATTGTAAATGTTCCTTGGTAGAAACTTATATTTCTCCATCAACTCTTCAAGAAGGTTAAAAAACATGGCAACTTCATTTTTGTTAAAAGCTGTAGCTCTATTCAGACTCGTGCCTTCAGCTTTCCGAACAGACAGTTTATTTCTTTTCATGAATCCTCTAAACCAATCTTTGCCAGCCATTCCAAGGGTGTTATTAAAGTTGTGCTTCATGCCATTTTTGACTGCGTATTCAAAAGCCATCTTTCTTATCTGAATTGAAGTGCAGCCATAAAATATGTTACCTAGGAATTTTACCTGGTCTGCCATTTCCGCTTCCTGATCTTTGGTGAAGACTGGATTTCGACCCATAGCTGGTAATTTAGTATTCTTGTTTTTCAGTCTTTCTTGTAGGGTTGAAAATGGGATGCCATTAGACCAAGCTGCCTCCCTTATCGGTGTTCCTTCTTCGACAAGTTTGAATGCCCTACTCAGATCATTTTGGCTCCATTTCACCTTCAATCCTTTGCTCCTACTTCGAGTCCCCGACATCCTAAAAAGGAAAATAATATAAATTTTTACGGAATAAAAGGTCAAAAATATAATCTACTTGCAAACATAACTTGCGGTTATTACCGGTCAGCATGACTGGCATTAGCCACTAGTATACTTTTCTGGTTAATAATAATTTTAACAAGAACCTGTAGCAAAACGCTTGAAATCTATGACTGTATGGGTAGATAGATAACTACACGGCAATAAATAACACTGACAATTAATGAAACATGAAAATTAAGACACTCACCTCTTATGTTCCGCGGCCAAAAAGTTACTAAAAAGTGGCGCGAAACAAACTGACGTGCGGCTCTCCCTGGCGCGTGCTCGGAACTGAGCGAGAGGTCGTTGCGTCGGCGCGGGGAACACTCACGCCACCCTCAATCAATGTGTGTGTGCGCAAAAACGCTATAATTTGGAAAATAGTGTGGTGACCGGCATTGTCGCCTGACCGCGGATACCCTCCTTTACTGTAATATACCTGGGATTCAAACAAACAACCCCGCTTTCAAAAAAATCTTCCATAAATATATTTGCTGCAATTGTACAAATCGACAAAAGGTTCCTGAGCAATCATTGCTGAGAAAAGTTTATTTAGATAAGATTTTTAAAACAAATATTGACTCGATTTATGAACAAACTGCAAATCAAAAGCTATGGGTATCTTTAGACGAGACAACTGATTTTTTAGGCAGATACATGGTACATTTTCTTGTAAAACCTTTAAATGCGATTACACAAAAAACATTTTTAGTTGCTTGCAAAGTACTAGAAAAAGTTAATGGGAACACAATTGCCCAATTTGTAACAGACTGCCTTGAAAATATGTGGTGCGATTCATATGAATCCAAAGTAGGAGACGTTGCAGTATTATGCACTGATAGTGTAGCATATATGCTAAAAGCGGAACGTGTTCTGAAATATTATTTGCCCAACATGATACACGTCACTTGCTTAGCACATGCACTGAATCTCGTGGCAGAAAAAATACGATACGAATACTCAGATGTAGATGAATTAATTTCAAACGTATTTTTTTTTAAGTTACCTATTAGAGTGCGCTTGTTAAAAAACACCTTTCCCCACATGCCGCTTCCTCCAGAACCCGTTATTACAAGATGGGGTACTTGGTTGGAGGCAGTGTCATATTATGCAAAATATTACGATCAAATTAAAACAATTGTAGATCTTTTAAGAAGTTCCGACGCGCTCTCTATTAGGTGTGCCAAAAATGTTCTTCAAAAGGAAAACTTGAAATCGGACTTGGACTACATTGAGGAATATTTTAAAGATATACAAATTGGGTTAAGGAAATTACAAAAATCGAATTTAACTCTAACGGAATCCATTGAAATATTTGATCACGTGGGAACTGTGCTTAGCTGGTGTTCGTCTGAGCCTATAAAAATAAACTCGTAAATGTCATGGACAGAAATCCCGATCTAGATATAATTTGAAACATATGTGACGCGATAACAGCAGGAAGGGATGAGCGATCATACTATATGTACGCGCCTTTAACCTCAGTCGATGTTGAAATGTCGTTTTCTACTTATAAATGGATTCTTAACATAAAACGAAATCGCCTGACAGTTGAAAATATAGAAAAAATTATGATTGTGTATTTTAACTTAGATAACTCATCTGACAAAGAAAATTTCGGTTCTGATACGAAACTTGACGAATCGAATAAAGATGATTAAATTAAAATCGTTCTTTATTTTTTATGGTATTTGTAACACAAATAAAGATTTTCAAATTCTTAGCAATTTTTAATGCGTCAAGATCTGTATCAAAACCGAACGGTTAGTAGTTCACTATTAAAACTGATTGTCCTAAATGTTATACTTCAAACGTTAATTTGTACTTTGATTTGAGTTAAAATTGCATCATTCAACGTCAGTTAAATAAATATGACATAGATAGATAAACAGAAATTTGTAACTTAAGTTTTTTCCATCTGTACATTTTGTTTCATGCTTTCCAATTACGTCATATTTAAAAAATAATATAAATATACATATATTTGTTACAACAATATTCTATGTGTTTTATTTTTCCTTTAGAGCCCATAGAGGATAAGTTATTATTATGGAGTTATAAATTATAAATGTTATGTCTAGTCGCAAACTTGAGGTAAATATAGACGAATTACTTATTCCAAATAACATGTTTTTTTTAATGTATTTAAAAGTGTTGTCCCGATTTTCGGGACAGATGTCCCGGAAAAAATTTAGTCCTAAGGAAGTCTCGTCTCTGTTCTTCGAAGTTTAGGCAAATAGGCACTACCTATTCCTATCACTGCTACTCACATATCGTGGTTAAACATTAAAAATTTGAAATTCACATTCGAAGAAAGATTCAATAGTATTGAAAAAATATCAATTCAGTAGGAATTCTAACGACAGAATGCCTAAAATTTCTTCCTTCTTGACATTGTTCAGAACAATTGTCAATTTTTGAATATTTAAAGAAAACACGAAAAAGTAAAAAGCTGACCGAATGACTCGGTAAAGAGAATTTAATCGATATGACAACAAAAAGTATGTAATTGCAGGAATTATACTGCATTGCAGCGTAGAGCTGGCTGCTAACACGCCAGGGACTCGAACCCCGACATGAGGTAGCTAAAAAATCAAACTCACGCAGCAAATACTTATCGCTCATACAGACATACTTACTATAAAACATACTCACACACTCACAATCACAGATAAGCCAAAAATATTGTAAGTATTGCATTAGTTTCATTTTCTTTTCCTAAGGAGCCTATATCTTAAGTTCTCACTCGTTACTCTACGGGTCACAGCAATGAGGAATAATAATAATAATAATAATAAAGCAGGCAACACTAACGTCAACAAGTCACAAAATTTTTATTCATTATTTTCACACAGTTTTACTAATTTTAGACACAGTTTATATATTTTATGTGAAAACTTACAATCCTAAAATCCAAATAAATACAAAATATTTTTAAGAAAGTAAAATGAACGAGAATTTTAAACGTTTCCATCAAAAACTGCCGAATCGGAGGTGACATCTGTCATGCTACCTCCGATAAAACAAACAACACCAAAAAACCAATGAATAATTAAATTATGTTGACGAGATCTGCTACGAGATGAGCACGCCCACCACCTCCGGACTCTTCGCTCAGCTCCGCCTCGCCGCCGCCGGTATCCAGCCCCACCGTGAGCGCTGTGATGACACCGGCCGCGGCAGTTGCGTCGAGCTCGAGCGACGAGTATTTTTCTCCACCAACATCGCCAACACCTGTACGTCGGCAGGGGAGAGGCCGGCCACCGAGGAGCTTGGGACTTAGGGGCCATCCGGCCCTGAGCCGGGTCCCCGCTGCCGGTGGTTGTGTGAACGCAGCGTATGAAATGGACTCAGTCTATGAACGAGAACGTCATGCGCGCATATTACAGGTCTACAGAGGGGGGAACTTACCTCATTGCGTACCGTGATAGGATGCTGTCTCTGTTTCGGGAACTAGAACCAACCGTCAACGTCTCGGCCCAACGACTGTCGGATCAGGTGCGGGTCATCCAACGCAACCATAGGTTGGACGATGCCGCACTTGATAGGCTGCGCTCAGAGCTGAGCAACTATATCGTCTCAAGTCCAGCACAAACCGCGATACACGCATCAACCATTGATGAAATACCGTCGCGGTCTAATCATGGTGTAGAATTAGAAGATGATATGGTTGCGTCAGTAAGTAGCCAGTGCAACGCCCGATTGAGGAGCGCACTGGAGGATGCATTTCGTGAGTACAGATCCACTCCGACCGAACTTAGACCCCGATTACCACGCCTACCTATGCACAAAAAAAATAGGGCGCTGGTGTGTGCCCTGGACTCGCAGCTTAAGAATGTGTTCGAGAGCAGCGAGGATCTCGTTGATACACATTCGATCCTGTATTGCGCGGCTGTTGCGGCATGTCGTTTAGCTAACGTCAAATTTCCAAACTGTGACGTGGCTACGCAACCAAAACCAGCCGTACCAGCCTGGCAGTGCAGGATCCAGCGTCGTATCGATGGGGCCAGGGTACTCATCGGCAAACTATACTGCTTCAGGGAGGGCAATACACGACCACGAGTGATGCGCTTTGTAAGGCGGGCATTCTCGGGGACTGGAATCAGCCCTCGAGAATACATGTCCCGTGTCACAGAGCGCATCGACTTCCTGAAGCAGAAAGTTTGTGCATGGGCGAGTCGTATTCGGCGGTATAAGCGGCGGGTTGATCGGTACACACAGAATCGCATGTTCCAGAGCGATGAGAGATGGGTGTATAGAACTTGGGAGCGATCTGAACAAAATGTGACAGACGAGTGCCGCCCGGATGATGCCGCCACGAGTTCATTCTGGCGCAGCATCTGGTCAGTGCCCGTCTGTCACTCTGAGGCTAGCTGGATACTGGATCTCGGGCGAGCGTGTGAAACTGTACCAGAAATGGAAGCAGTTTTGATTACGCCATTAGATGTCGCCAGAGCAGTCCGTCCGTTACCGAATTGGAAATCAGCGGGACCGGACGGATTGCACAACTTTTGGTTGAAATGGCTAGTTAGTTCACACGCCCGCCTGGCATCTCAGTTCCAGTCATCTTTAGAGTCTGGGTCGCTTCCGCAGTTTCTAACAACAGGCGTTACCCACCTGCTCCACAAGTCAGGTAGTCCCACGGATCCCAAGAATTATAGACCGATCACGTGTTTGTCGACGGTCTATAAACTTCTTACATCCATTTTGAGAGCGAAAATGAATACGCACATTGAAAGTAACTCGATTATGTCAACCTCTCAAAATGGATGTCGGAACGGGTCCCGCGGTACTAAGGAGCTACTCCTCATCGATATGGCCATAAGCCAACAGGTTCGTCGATCCCGCAAGGATCTGTCGACATGCTGGATAGATTATAAGAAGGCCTATGACTCGGTGCCACATACATGGCTCATGAGGGTGCTGGAGTTGTACAAGATAGATGCAACTCTACGCACCTTCCTTAGGTCATGTATGGGGCAATGGAGAACGGTTCTTCGCTATCCAGGGTGTCGACAGATCCAGGGGAGCGATGAGCCTGTATGGATTAAACGGAGAATATTTCAGGGCGACAGTTTGAGTCCACTTTGGTTCTGCTTAGCCCTGAATCCTTTAAGCTCACTACTTGAGGATTCAGGACTAGGCTATCGGTTGAGGAGAGGTGGTCAAGTCATATCTCATGTCCTCTACATGGATGACTTAAAACTCTTTGCACCCAACAAATTGCAACTGATGGAGCTATTGAAGGCAACTGAAACTTTCAGTAGCACCATCAGGATGGAATTTGGTGTGGACAAATGTGTAGTCATGCATGTAAAGCGAGGTGAGATTATGGAATCCGAGGGAATTCAACTTTCGGATTCCATACACTTTAGATCCCTCTCCTTATCCGAAAGCTATAAGTATTTAGGTATGTCGGAAGCATTAGGCATCAACGTTACTGACATGAAGCAATCGTTGAAGGAGCGCTTCTTTGGTCGCTTGAAGAAAGTATTAATTAGTCTTCTTTCAGGCGGAAACAAGGTTCAACGGTTGGGTCATGCCGGTTTTGATGTACTCTTTCGGCATACTCAAATGGACTCAGACTGAACTCGACGCCCTAGATAGGAGGGTCCGTACACTGCTGACCGCAAACCGGATGCATCACCCACGATCATCTGTGATGAGACTGTACATACCGCGGAAGTGCGGGGGTCGAGGCTTTTTAAATGCAAAGACCCTCCACAACCGTGAAGTGTGCAGTCTCAGGGAATATTTTTTAAAAGCCGAAGTGGGTATGCACCGTGATGTGGTAGCAGTGGACAAGGGACTCACCCCGCTCTCCATGGCTAAAGAGAACTGGCGCAAACCTGTGGTACTTACTACAGATGACCGCAAGGAAATATGGCAAAGCAAGGAGCTTCACGGACGCTTCTACCGGGCTCTTCATGAGCCCGGTGTAGATTTCTTAGCGTCCGTATCCTGGCTACGTTTTGGTGACCTTTTCGGGGAAACTGAAGGTTTCGTCTGTGCAATTATGAACGAAGTTATCTTGACGAATAACTACCGGAGACATATTATGAAGGACGGGACGGTTGACGTGTGTCGGGCATGCCATCGTCCGGGTGAGTCGCTCAGACATATTATCTCTGGTTGTTCCTCGTCTAGCTAACGGCGAGTATTTGCACAGGCATAACCAAGTAGCCAGGATTATTCACCAGCAACTTGCTTTGAAATATAAACTAGTGGATTCTGAGGTACCGTATTACAAGTATGTGCCCGACCCAGTTCTCGAAAATGACCATATCACGTTGTACTGGGATCGATCTATCATTACTGACGGGACTATTGTCGCCAATAAGCCTGATATAGTGGTGATAAATCGTTTAGCGCGTCGCACAGTGATTGTCGATATTACCATTCCGCATGATGAGAACCTCGTGAAAGCTGAGAAAGAGAAACAAATTAAATATCTCGACTTAGCACACGAGGTTGTTGACATGTGGAATGTTAACTCGGCTATCATTGTGCCGATTGTCGTATCAGCCAATGGCCTGATGGCCAAAAGCCTCGACCAGCATCTCTCGAGACTCTCGTTAGACGGTTGGATCAAGAGCCTGATCCAGAAGGCAGTACTCGTCGATACGACTCGCATTGTGAGGAGGTTCCTATCTCTGGAGTCCTAACCACCGGTAGCTTGGACCCTGTTCCCGATACCGGCGGACCACAATTTTTTTTATTTTTAAATGTTTTTTTAATGTTTTTATAAAAATATTTAAAAATGTATTTAATAAGTATATAAATAAATAAATGATAATAATAAAAAAACGAACGAACGCTTCTTTGGCCGCCTGAAAAAAGTATTTAATAGTCTTCTATCAGGCGGAAACAAGGTACGCGCCTTTAACGGTTGGGTCATGCCGGTTTTGATGTACTCTTTTGGCATACTCAAATGGACTCAGACTGAACTCGACGCCCTGGATAGGAAGGTCCGTACACTGCTGACTGCAAATCGAATGCATCATCCACGGTCATCGGTAATGAGGCTGTATATCCCGCGAAAATGTGGAGGTCGAGGCTTTTTAAATGCTAAAAACCTCCACAATCGCGAGATATGCAGTCTCAGGGAATATTTCTTAGAGGCCGACGTGGGGATGCATCGAGATGTGGTCAAAGTGGACAAGGGCCTCACCCCGCTCTCCTTGGCTAAAGAGAACTGGCGCAAGCCAGTAGTGCTTGACACTAATGATCGCATGGAAGTATGGCAGAGTAAGGAGCTTCACGGACGCTTTTTTCGGGCCCTACATGGACCCGATATAGATCAACTAGCGTCCGTAGCCTGGCTGCGTTTCGGTGATCTCTTTGGAGAAACCGAAGGTTTTGTCTGTGCAATTATGGACGAAGTTATGATGACAAACAACTACCGGAGATTTATTGTGAAAGACGGCACGGTTGACATTTGTCGGGCATGCCACCGTTCGGGTGAATCAATCAGACACATTATCTCCGGATGTTCTAGTCTAGCTAACGAAGAATACTTGCATAGACACAACCTTGTAGCCAGGATTATCCATCAGCAACTTGCTCTCAAATACAGCCTTGTAGAATCTGAAGTGCCGTACTACAGGTATGTGCCCGACCCAGTTCTCGAAAATGGAAATATCACATTGTATTGGGATCGATCCATCATCACTGACAGGACTATTGTTGCCAATAAGCCTGATATAGTGGTGGTGGATCGATTAGAGCGGCGTGCAATGATTGTTGACATAACGGTCCCACATGACGGGAACCTCGTGAAAGCCGAGAAAGATAAACAAATCAAATATCTTGACTTGGCTCGCGAGTTTGTCGACATGTGGGATGTGGACTCAGCGATCATTGTACCGATAGTCGTGACAGCCAATGGATTAATAGCCAAGAGCCTCGACCAACACCTGAGGAGGCTCTCGTTGGGTAGCTGGATCAAGGGCTTGATTCAGAAGGCGGTACTATTGGACACGGCCCGTATTGTTAGGAGGTTTCTCTCTCTGGAGCCCTGACCGCCGGTAGCTTGGACCCTGTTCCCGATACCGGTGGGCCACTATTTTTTATATTTTTAAATGTTTTTATATTTTTATATTCTAATATTTAAAAATATAATTTATATGTATATACTATATATGAAATAAAGGAGATAATAATAATAATCGTTTATTTCGGAAATCAGGTTCCATTTTGTTAGTATTACAGTCTTAAAGAAAATGTTAGTACGTAAAATATTAAACTAATCGGGCTTGAAAGGAGAACCACTCATCTCCTGTTGCAAAGAGAGTGTCACCCCATCCACGCCTGCAGCATTGGTGAATCCCACCGTTCAGACCAGGTCTTCAGGCGAACCTTAGAGGTGATCCGTATCCGACTCAACAATGAAGCGCAGCGCGTGCGCATCACAGCGAAGAAATCCTGTGTGCGCGCTTCTGCGAACATGGCAGATGCGCTGCACCACCGCGGCAGCCCCAGCATTCCCCTGAAGGTGTTGTTATATTGGACGCGACCCCACTGTAATACAGTATCAACTATATATATATATATAGTTATAATGAACTGCTTTTAACTAAAAGGAACCCACAAGAGTCCATAAATTACATAAATAACTATTTTGCTAACGTGGGTAATCAACTGGCTCAAAGTATCCAAATAAGAACACAAAAGAATGAAATTGAACTAGCTAGATTATCGACCTCAAACGGATCCTCGCTGAAGTCATTCGTCCTACTACCTACGGATGAAAGAGAAGTTAAGAGTACCATATTGAATTTGAAATCTTCTAATTCCAGTGGTTGGGATGAAATTCCCTCCATTTTACTCAAACTGGCTGTCGACACTCTCGCCATACCTATTGCTAGGATCTGTAATTTGAGTTTCACCAAAGGCGTATTTCCTAACGCTCTGAAACAGTCGGTCATTATTCCCGTTCACAAGTCTGGGGACCGTTACTGTGTCTCGAATTATAGACCAATCTCATTACTGCCATCCCTCTCTGAAGTTATTGAACGGATTATGAACAATAGATTTAAAAAATTCTTTGAATCCAATCAGCTTCTCTCAGATAACCAGTTTGGGTTTAGAGAGAAAAAATCAACTGCTCATGCCATACACAAGCTTATATCATTTAACGTCGATGCTCTGGATAGAGGAGATAAGGCCCTAGGAATTTTCCTGGACCTGGCAAAGGCGTTCGACACAGTGTCTTTTCCCATACTCCTCAATAAGCTTGAACGCCTTGGTATCCGCGGTATTGCATTGGACCTTATAAAAGACTACATTTCGAACAGAACTCAATGTGTTAGAATGGATGGCTACACTAGTCGACAGGAAAATGTCCAATTCGGCGTGCCACAGGGCAGTATTTTGGGACCTACATTATTCCTCGCTTATATTAATGACTTGAGTAGTCTCGATCTGAAAGGACAAATAATTTCATTTGCTGACGACACGGTACTTTTGTTTCACGGGCGCTCGTGGACTGAAGTGTTCAGCCTGGCTAATGAAGGATTTGCTTTAGTTACGTCTTGGCTCGATCACAACCTTCTCACATTGAATGCACAGAAAACAAAATATTTAACTTTCAGCATTAGGAATAATACGCAACCACCAATTAACTTGCGAATAAAGTTGCATACTTGCAAAAGTGCTGTAGCGTGTTCCTGCTATAGTCTCACAAAAGGATCCTCTATCAAATATTTGGGCGTGATGATAGACCAAAATCTTAACTGGAGGGAAAATATCGCTACCGTAATAATTCGGGCTAGGAAAATGATCCATGTATTTAAAAATCTTCGTAATATTTGTGATCTGAAACTACTTAGAAATATTTATTTTTCTTTATGCCAATCAGTATTATCATTTATTGTATCACTGTTTGGGGAGGTGTATCAAAAACCACGATGTTAAGTCTCGAAAGAGCTCAGCGAGCAATATTAAAAGTAATAAGCTTCAGGAATTTTAGATATCCAACTCATCTATTATATAAGAACTTATGTTTGCTCACAGTAAGACAAATATTTATAAAAAATGCTATATTACTTCAGCACTGCAAGTTACCGATACCTAATCTCACTACTAGGCGTAGAAAAGATCTGGTATACTCCATACCTAAACGTAAGACGGCCTTTTCAGATAAATTTTTTGACCACCTGGGGCCTCATTTATATAACCAGTTATCGAAGTCCGTCAATTTACGCGATTCGACTCTCTCTCTGTGCAAAAAAACCTTAAATAAATATCTTATCGAAATGAACTATATTAACACAGAAAAGCTATTAACATCCATATCGTAAATAGATTTACAAAAATACATTAACATTCTTATTCCATGCAAATACATCACACACACACATACACACACACACACACACACACACACACACACACACACACATCACACACACACACGCCACATCATCACATCTACACACACATTCACTAACCTACATTTCACACAAATAGAGCAGTTCTTCTTTATGTTTATAATCTCCTTTTGATTCTTTTGTTGTATTAGTTATTCACGACACAACTTTTATTTTTTATCTTGATATGTTTGTTGTTAACTTGTAAGTTCATAACCGTCTCATAAGAACCAAACTTTTTTTTTTAAATATTTTTGTCTGAAATTTTTGCATATACTTTAATATTTTTATAATTACCCTCGTTATTATTGTCATCAAATCATCGAATGTTCAAAAATACCCACTTAGTATCTGTATTCTTATAGCCATACTTATAATTCAGTGTTTTATTTAACAGTCTGATGCAAATCATCGTTAATTGTGTGGAAGTGTGTGAGTGTTTGTGAACGAGGAAGACCGACCTGCCGTAATACAGTTTTCACTAGTACGGAGGTCGGTGTGAATTAAGCTCAAACAACCGCATATACACAGGTATTTAATTAGACATGTAATTTATTGTTATTTTGTACTTGTAGACACAAATCACAGGATTGTTGGGATTTGTGTGTAAGGTTTGTTCTTTTATATTATCAATAAACGTTTTTTTTTTTACTAACTAGTACGGAGGGTATTGTGACTGTTACTGGCGGCCTTATACATTGTAATGTCAGCAGTATACTTAAGGTAATAAATTGTGCACAAATTAATAAATAAAATAAATGAATAAAAATACTCGCTTTTGTATAATAAAGGCTGCCATAATATATTACATTTATAGCTGTTTCCCCAAAATGTAGGTAATGCAATATCTAAGTTTGATTCAACTCGAGCAAAATAGACAGTACGAAGTTGGGCATTAGACAAAATATCCTTCAGAGATCTGATAGCATAACACGTACTACTTATTGTAGTCGTAATTAAATCTAGTTCTGATTTCCAATTGAGTAAAGAATTAATTTATACCCCCAAAATTGTTTAACTTTCTACTAGGTATATCAATTTTCCTGTCTAAGGATTCTACGTTTACTAAAGCTTTGTTCCTAACTGTAGATCTAAACATATCATACTTTTGTCTTACTTACATTTAATTTAAGATTATTTATAGAAAACCAGAAGAAGCTATTAATACCTACATTTGATTTACATTTTAAGGTCTCCATTATTGTCAGCAGCTATAACAGCACTCGTATCGTCAGCAAATATTATCAAGTCAGCTTCTGGTAAAATGCTTTTAATGTATTCAGTTAGATCGTTACGAAATATAAAGAAAGTGGGGCCCGACACTGAACCCTGCGGAACACCTCTAGTTCCAGTAAATGATTTCGATTTATGAAATTTCTTCCACACCTTCGTGATTTTTTTTATTAATTTTACCTATTGTGGTATACTTAGTAATTTTATTTTTATACTTAGTTATTAAGTGCAACTAGAATCAATATTTTTTTTTTTGTACATTTTGACGTTCAAAAGTGCCTTTTCTGGGCCTATTTGAAATAAATGATTTGGGTTTAACTTTGGGGGACACACACGAGTCATAATTTAAGCTTCGTGAGGTCACATACAGTATAAGTCTAAAGTAGGAATTACGTACTAACGTAGTAGTAGGTATTAAGTACCTAGTGATATGAGTAATTCTAAACTTCAACTCTAAAGATATACTTTAAAATATTACCAACTCCATCAGAGATTTTATTTAAAATTGCATAATGTGTGACGTCACACCAAGGGAAAACAAATATGGCCACCTGTGACAAGGACGAGGGGGGGCGGGGTTTCAAGAGTCATGAAATTCGAGTTACGCAATTTATGGATGGCCCTTGTTGGGGCTTCAGTGAACTTCAATGGAACTCCCGTATCGAGGTAAGGTTATTTAATTTGGTATAAACTGTATTAAACAACAATAATAATATGCGGAGCGTGCATGTTCGCGACGATGATGAAAATTTGGAATAAAAAATATATATTGTGACGGTATAAATAAAATAAAATAAAAATCGGCGCCTGGCCCTTTAAAATGGTAAGCGCGACACACAAAAACACTGTGAACGTCTTCACAACTAATGTGCAGGCGTAACCATCCTTCCCCTGTTGGAACTCAGAGGTTCAACCCTTCAATAACTCTTCTTCGGTTGATAAGGGGTAGAGGCGAACCAGAGGATGCCGTATAGTTCCTCTAACAGTGTTAATTTCAGCTACTCTTGAAACCCCATCTTGTCCTGGGAAGAGCCTTGTAATGCGTCCCAAGCCTCCAACATAGGGATGGGATGCCATCCTCTTGGAGTAGGACCATGTCTCCAATTTTGACTGCGTCGGTGTTGGTCTTCCATTTACGGCGAAGTTGCAACTCGGCGATATACTTGCATTACCAGCACCGCCTATAATGTTGGTACATTTGCTGCAGTCTGGCATAGCGCTGCAAGGTGGTTGAGTGGCAATCTTCCAAAGCTGGTTCAGGCAGCGTGGTAAGAGCCCGACCAATGAGAAAATACCCAAGAGTAAGGCAAGGGAAACTTCAAGAGAGGCGGATGAGGGACAGAGAGGTCTACTATTTAAAACAGCTTCTACCTGAGCGAAAAGAGTTTGAAGTTCTTCAAAACTTAAATGAGAATTACCGCGATACCGGCCTCAAAAATACCGCCAAAATGAGGAGCGTAAGCTGGTGAAAAGTAAAACTGAATGCTTTCTGAACATGCAAAATCAGATAAATCGTTTTGGTAAATCTTGCAAAAAAAAAAAATTTCTTTAGCTCCTGCAACAAAAATGCGTCCATTGTTGCAGAATACTTCCGCTGGCCTGCCTCTTCGTGACACAAATCTTTGGAATGTCATGACAAAAGCGTACTTAGATAGATCACTCACGGCTTCGAGGTGAGAAATTTTATATCTGGCATACGAAATACAAAGATAGCACTTGACCAGCGAAGCACCCTTTCTGTTTACAATTAGGAATGGGCCAGCGAAATCAATTCCTACTGTTTGAAATGGAAAGTTTGGCGTGACACGTTGTGAGGGCAAACGCCCCATTATTGGCGCAATAGTCTTGCCCTGCAAGCGTCTGCACCTTGAGCAGTTATGAAAAATGCGTCTAGCTAAATTTCTGCCGTTAACCGGCCAAATGTATTCCCTAACAACGGCCAACAATAATTGTGGACCAGCATGTAATCCGCGTTTATGTTCGTACTCGAAAATCAATTTGGTAAAATGATGCGATGCATGGAGGAGCACAGCAAATAAATGTATTTTCTTTCTTTCTAACAGGGTGTTTTTTATAATAATTATAATAGATGAGCCTAGTCGGCCACCAACTCGGATAACCTTGTCGTCACTTAAAATGGAGTCAGTGATAAAATATTTGATTTGGAACTTAAAGCCTTATTATTACCTACATGGCAAATTATAGTCACAGAAAAATTATTCTTGCTGTGGGAGGCGACACAAAAAAAGAAAGGAATTCTTTAATTCATCAACAGTCAGATTGGCGAGAAATTTATCTAGATTACTTTTTCAATTATTAATAAACCGTAGCACGTAAGCGAAATATGTATCTTTTTATTTTAGTTAAGCTAGAAAAGTCTTTAAAATTAATCATGGGTTCATTTTTAGTAGTCACATGAGTGGTACGGTACAATTAGGTTTAGTTTCCTGTAAATCATTAGTATACATTTTATTAGGTTTTAAGATAGGCCAATTACTTTCAGACTCGATAAGAAACGGAGGGCCTGACCACCACAGCTGGGTATCTATTGCCGAGCTTATCTGGACTGATTCCTCTAGGTATCCATTGAAATGTGACAGCGCTCGCGCCGTTATTATGCTATCTATGACGGTACTTCTGCGTTTACGGCGTGTGTGATTAAAACGATGATATCTCTAAAGTTACGAATTACGATAGGTACCTAGCTCTCTACAAATTATGTCGTTGGAATCGTTATTAAATAAGCTAACTCATTTTGAACGGATTAGTCCAGTTTTGTCTTCTAATATGTTATCAATTCTAATTTGAAATCAGTGTTAGGGGTTTTTCCCAGTTTTTTGTACAAAACTCATTCTAATTAAAAAATAAAACCATTATTTCTAAAAGTATTTGGTTAATTTACATAAATATACATCATTTCACCAGTGTACTTGATGCTGAACTTCATATCGCAGTGACTTCCTGACAGCCTTGCATAACCTTGCTACCAGTAGGGCAGCACACAATTCTAGACGAGGGATAGTCGTACTCTTAATCGGAGCTACTTTAATCTTAGAACAAAGCAAATTGACTGTGACTTCGTTCGCAGCATTGACCGAAAATAAATAAATGTAAGCTCCGTATGCATGTTGGGATGAATCACTGAATGAATGTAATTCTACCGATGCGGGTTCATTACAGAGCACACGCCGTGGAACTTCTAGGGCTAACACTCTAACAGAGAAGGTAAAGTCTGCATAAAATTGTTCCAGTGTCTTTGAACTTCATGTGGGACTGGAGAGTCCCAAGTTAAATTATGCAGGCACAGCTGTAGTAACAACATTTTCATTTTTAACCGACTTCAAAAAGGAGGTTATCAATTCGGATGTTTATATAATAGGTTGGGGAAAAAGTATCTTCGCATTTTTTAAGAAAATTCAAAACATTTTTTAACATATTTTATTTACATTTAACTAAAGTATGTAGGTACCATTTTGTTTGATAACTTGTTGCCATCTTGTAGGTAGGGACATGATCCCATTGCTATAGAAATTTTGGGACTTCTGATCAAAATACCGCGACAAGTGGTTTTGGCAGTCCTCTCGTGATGTTAACCTGACACTGCCTAAAGAATTCTGAAGAGACCGAAACAGGTGGAAATCTGAAGGTGCAAGGTCAGGACTATACGGCGGATGCATTAACACCTCCCAGCCAAACTCTCTTAATTTTTGCTGAGTGGCTAAAGATGTGTGAGGTCTAGCGTTATCATGATGAAAAACCACACCCCTTCTGTTGATTAATTCCGGCCGCTTTCTCTCAACTTCTTGCTTTAATCTCATCAGTTGTTCTTAGTAGAGTTCAGAATCGATGGTCCTGCCTGGTGGTAACAGCTCATAATGAATAATGCCCTTCCAATCCCACCACACACACAGCATCACCTTGTTACGAGATAACCCGGGTTTCGCCACAGTCTGTGAAGCCTGACCGGCCTTTGACCACGACCTTTTTCGCACGTTCTTGTCGTACGTGATCCACTTTTCATTACCAGTTATCAGCTTCTTCAAAAATGGTTCGGTTTCATTACGTCGTAATAAAGAATTACAAATGAGTACACGGTTCATTAGGTTTCTTTCAGTGAGCTCGTGAGGTACCCAAATATCGAGCATTTTTGTGTACCCAGTTTTTTTCAAATGCGCCAAAACTGTTTTGCGGTCAATTCCCACTGGTTCTTCAGCTACGTCGTAACTACTGATATGCCGATCTTGCTCCACTTTTTCAAAAATGGCATCCATTTTATACGTAGTAGGGCGACCAGAGCGACGTGCATCTTTGACATCAAAATTTCCGGATTGAAAACGCTTAAACCAAATTTGTGCTACTCTCACAGACACTGCACTAGGTCCATAAACATCGCAAATTTTTTTCGCGGCTTGCATTGCAGTTTTACCTTTTTTGTAGTAAAATTTTAAAATGTATCGAATTTCTTCATTAGATTCACTCATCTTGACAGTACGAAAAACAAATAAAAATCACACATTTTCCTAATTTGAATTTGGAATTATGTTCTTTAAAATTTAAACTTGAATGATACCAAAACCAGCCAGATACAAATAGTATAGCCAAAGAGATTTTCATACGTACTATAATGCGAAAAGACTTTTTCCCCAACCTAATATATTTTTTTTATGTATGTTCAGGCATAACTCCGTCATATATAGACGGATTTGCAAAATTCCTCTTTTTGTTTGAAAGGGTATACTGTCGAGGTGGTCCCATTGTCACCAAGTCAGAATCTGATGAAGGGATCCCATGAAAATCGAGGGAAATCTTCAAATTTTATAGGCACACCTATAGCGATTTGGGTATTTTTATAGTTACTCGGTATAAGTGGAACTGATTATGAAGACCAGAGGTGGCCACCAGAACTACTCAATAATAATTATTTCACGGGTTGCAATTCGATTACTTTAATATGGTAGCTAAGCAATTTTTGCTCGTCACAATGCATATGGTGAAATGGATGGTGAAGCCACCATCAGCTCCAGTTATTTTCCAGGAGAACTCAATAATTAACGCATCGGAAAAACGAATATTTTGTAATGGCTACAATTTAAATGCTCACCAAAATAATTTTTAGACCCTAAGACTAAGTACCAAGTAAAATATGTTAACTTCAAATAAAATAAACCCACTCTACACCAAAGCAACAACGTTTTAAGTTCCAAAATAATTATACACTCATCAGAGTTTGTACGTGTTGTATTTATATTCTTTTTGCCTACCAAAATGGATAAATGCTCATCAAATCTTGTTTAAGTTGCTCACCAAAAATAAGTTTGCATCAAAATGCAAGGGTGGGGTAAGATGCAAGAGCGAGCGAAGCGAAAAAAAAAGTAAAATAGGTACTTTTCTGGTAGGCATTTAAACACCAGCCTTTTGTAAAAGATGATGAGCAGTTGACGTAAACATATTCTAACTTAGATAAATTAATAACGGAATCACTAAAAAGTGAAAAAAAAAAAATAATTACGGAAAAAAAAAACAACCAACTTCAAAAAAGACACTACATAGTGAAAAATAACTTTAATTTCGGAAGTCGGTGGCAAAAAACTAAAATACAGATCCAAGGACACCGACTTCCGAAATTAGTTATTTTTCACTATGTAGTGTCTTTTTTGAAGCTGGTTGTTTTTTTCTTTGTAAAATAGTTTTTATTATTACACCGGGATCATTTTTATTAATCAATCCTAAGGGGTCAAAAATCCTAAAAAGAGACGATAGAAAAGACCTTTTAGTTAAATCATTGTTAGAGGAAAGTAGACGCTTGATAGGGAAATGTAACGGATCGGTTGATGGGCTCCATCCCATATCTAGTGTACTAGTTGACTCGCTTACTAAAAGATTATCATCAGTTTGAGTATTTGATTCGAACAATGATGGTAAATTAGTCTTAAACTTACGAACTCTTAAATTTAATTCTTCAGTTACAGATTGGTGAATATAACGTAGGGTATGCTCACTCTCAGAAACGGTGATGAGATCGTCCACAAAGTATTCATGTTGAATTATGTCTTTAACCATAGGATCAGAAGACTCTTCACCAATTTGCCATAGACACCGAGTGCTCAAGTAGCTGGAACTTGCCATTCCGTAAGTCACAGTACCCTTTATTTTTTTTTTTTGTTCCGGTTTGGAAAATCTAAATACCACCCCTGTGTTCCGTCTCACTCCTACGCCGGGGGTCGCAGGAACGTACGAATCTTCCGCAACCCCCGGCCGGTGCCGGCCCGCCTTAGCGGGCCCCGTCCGGTCGAGCGGGGGGAGTGAGGTGTTTGACTCCCCCCGCGACGTCTAAGAGGGGCGCGCGTGGAACACTACGCGCCGCCACCTCGGGTCCTGATGTATGAGGGGCGACGGACGCCCCTGAGTCCGTCGCCCCTGGAGCCATTTAGGGGGCCTAGAATTTAGCGGCTTCTTCGTCAGGGACCCGACGACGTCTCCTCCGGCATCGGGTGTACTGGCGTCTCACCGCCACGCAGGCGACGCGTAACTGCGCGATCGCGGCGGACCACTAGTACACCTGGCGCCTTGCTGACTGTGTGTGGACGCGTCGCAAATTTGCGTCATCGCCCCGCAGAACCACAGCGCCTCCTGTTCGACGTCGACGGGTCCACTCATTGCCGACTCCCGGATCCAGGCCTGGACAATAGCGGCCTCCTCGAGAAGCTCCCTGTTGATGCGCTTGAGCGACCAGCGCGGGCCGTCGGTTCGCGGGCTCGATGAACTGCGGCCGCCGGCGGTCTGGGCGGAGACGTCGAAACGGATGTATCGGTGATCCGACAACGTCTCCACCTCCATGGCGACACGCCACTCGCGACAGCAGGGCTAGCGAACGAAACGTCTACTATTGACCCGCCCCGCTGCCGCACGCACGTGTGGACTGAGCCCACGTTCAGGACGACCAGGCCGGTCGTGACCGCCCACTCCTCCAGCGCCTCACCCCTAGCATCGGTCACCGGAGATTCCCACGCCGCAGACTTGGCGTTGCGATCCCCTAGCAACAGCACGGGGCGAGGGTGAAGTCGGCCCACGACGGCACCCAGCTCGACAAGGAAGCTCTCGAAGTCAGCGAGACTCTTGTTGGGCGAAAAATACGCCCCAACCACGCCAATGCCATCCGCGAGGGCGGCCACCCAGCCGTGTCCCCGGGACGGGTTGACGAGAGCCCCGCCGGTGATGGCCACCAAGCTCTCCAGGTCCCCCACCCAGTTATCTCGGGATGGGACAAAGTACGGCTCGGCGACCACGGCCACGCGGATCGACCACTCCGCCATGCTCTGGAGCAAGAGATCCTGAGCTCTGGCAGAGTGGTTGATGTTGCCCTGGAGGAAATGGTAGAGCGCCATTATGCGCAATCCATCTCTTCCGCACCATTCCTAGGGTGGGAGTCGGCCGAAGGGCAGCCAGGCTGAGGGGGGGGTAAAGAGCCCCCCGCAAACTTGGCACCCATTCTCTTCTTGCTGGCGGGCGCGCCACATGCCTTTCCGCCCGCTCTGTGCCCGGCGGGCCTTCCTGTAGCTGTACAGAGGCTGCAGTTTGGCGCCGCGGAGCACTGGGCCGCCTTGTGACCGGGCTGGCCGCAGCGATAGCACTGCTCGCTGCGGTCCACTTCGGCGGTACACCGAGCCCTAACATGCCCAATGTCAAGGCAACGGTAGCACCGCATGGCCCTGGGTTGCAGCAGTTTCACACTCGCCGCAAACCATCCCACCAACAAACGCCCACCGTCAGCGACCTTTTTCGCCACCGCCACCGAGCACCGCACCCCAATCGTGCCGAGCCCGAAAGCGTCGGCGCGGATGTCGCCCGTCCGCACGTCATCGGGCGGACATCCACCGACTCGGGCGATGGCCGCCACAACCTCAGCCGGGGTTGTTGAGTCGTCCAGTCCACCGACGCACAGCTCAGCGGTCTTCATCGGCTTGGACACCCGGACGTCCTCCGGGTTGAAGACCTCCCTGAGCTTAGCGGCCAGGATGACCGCCTTTTCCCCGCTAGAGGTACCCGACACCTCGAGCAGCCGCGCCCCCGTAATCGCCGGCTTCATTCTGAAGCCGGATAGTGAGCCTAAGTCAGGGAACGCGACTTTGGCTTTTGCCTCAGTCAGGACCGCCTTGTAGGTGAAGCCCCTTTCGACGGCTCCGGGCTGCAGCGTAATCACTACAGCCGCGGAGCGTGGGCTCTGACCTTAGGCGGTCCCTGGGCCCTCTTCGCTGCCAGTGCCGGTGCTCCAGCGGGTGCCGGTGGTGCCGTCTTCCTCCCGTGACGGCGGCCCCTTTTGACGACCGTCGTCCAGGCCTCCGTGATAGGCCCGGGCGTGGCCGCCGGTGGTGCAGCTGCCGGAAGCGTAGCCGCCGGCGACGCAGCTGCTCGGGAAGTGGGCACGGATGTTCCCTTTGCGGGCTTTTTAGTCTCCCTTCCGGTTCGGCTAGACTCCGCCGCCGCGGTTGTTGTTGGGTCCTGTTTAGCGGGCCCCTCCTTTGTCCGTTTGTCCGCAGTGAGCGGTGGGCGGAGGGTCTTCACCGGCAAGAGCCTTGCCTCAATGGCCTCCATGCGGGCACCCACCATCGTCCCGCACTGCATCAGGCAGATGCGCGCGATCTTCTGGATCTCGGCATCCGCAAGTGCAGGTGCCGACGACGGAACCGGCAACGGACATGAAAGGGCCGCGACGGAAGCGGAGCCCGTGGCCGCGGAAGCTGCCTTCAGGGCGGCAAACTGCCGCTTGAGGTCCTCCAACTCAGATCGGAGACGGCCATTCGCCTCCCATAGCTTCGCCGTCTCGTCCGTGCTAGTGCATTTAAGGAGGACCTCAACCGCCTCCTTTATGCCATCCGCCGCCTCCTTCAGAGCACGTGTGAATGTGCCCTTCAGGTTGCCCGATTTGGTGGCAACCTTCAGGACGACATCCACGCCGTCCAGAACTTGGCGGCTGAGTGCCACCGCTGTCATGCTCCCCCCGGCAGCCATCCGAGCTGAGCGCCGCTCACGGGCCTGTCGGGGCAACTCGCTGACTTCGTCAGCCGCGACAGCCTTTCGCTGCGCGCGGAGGCGGGCGCTCGCCTCCGCTCTGTTTGACCCTAGCAGGGACACAGTGGAGCCCCCGCTTAGGTCTGCCTCCATGGGCTCGAGGTCACTCTCAGCGCTCTCCACGCGCTCCACTGGAGCTGGCGTGTTGGTCCGGCGTATCGGCGCGAAGCGACCCCGCCCATCGCGCTCCGGCAGCCGAGCGGAGGATCAACCCACCACGATACGACCTCGCCCTCTCTGTGCCGTTGGCACCTTCGCGGCCGACGGGTTCTCGTCACTCGCAGAAAGACTCCGCTTCCTCCGAGATCCTTCCTGATCGGATGATTGGTCCCTGTCGGGACTTGAGCCTCCTCGACTCTTGTTGCCGTCTGCGACGGCAAGCGGTGTCACCACGACGCGCAGGGTTTCAGATTCTTCTGAAGCTCCTTTTCTCGCTGGCCAGTGGTGTCGGCGGTGTGTAGTGAGCCTCCTCGGGTCTTGTTGCCATCGGCAAACGGTGGACATTGGTTGCCCTCCCCAGAATACGATTGGGGGCTTGTCTTTCCCAAAGGGAACGTGGCGGATTCTCCGGCTGTTGAGTAGCCGGTACCGCCCTGGGGTAGTTTGTTTCCCTCTGTCTTGTTCATTTATTTTTTTTATTTTCCTTTGAAGGGTGTGATCCCTATTCTCCCCTATAAACCCCCCCAGCGCTAGTGACCGGATCCCCTCCGGCCATTCATCCCCTCGGCACGCTCGACCTTAGGATTGAGGTATTTTTTTAAAGAGGTTGTCTTCCTCTCCCCCCACTATACGCCTACCACCAACCCTCTGCAATCAGAGGGAGTGTAGACGTTAGATGGCCACCAGGCCTACCCCTATGACGGACTAGCCGTCCCGCTCCTAGCCCGGTTCCCTTCACCGACCATTTAGGATGATAGGTGATTGACCGAAGGGTCAATCACCCGTTTGTTGAAGATTAGCCGCCAGCCCCAATTGTCCACCACCAAGAGCAGGTGGGCAATTGGAGCTGACGTTGCCCAGGGTGCGCCACGAGGAGGCTCTTCAACATGCACTCCAAGTCACAGTACCCAGCTCAAGCGTTTTGATTGGCAAAGACTCATCCTCTACCAAAAAAATAATTCGTAAAAATACAATCCTTCTCACGGACACGGATTTGACGGTACATTTTCTCAACGTCACCCGTGAGGAGGAACTTATGTTGTCAAGCTCTTATTAAGATAGAATATAGTAAGTCCTCATATTAGGACCAACCATAAGGATGTCATTGACAGACTGACCTGATGAAGTAAGAGTCGAACCGTCGAATACGAATCTAATTTTCGTGTACTCACTACTATCTTTGAAAACAGCGTGATGGCAGAGGAAGTAAGTATAGAAGGTATAGGAAAAGCGGATTTTGAATGGTAAAATAAGTCTGCGTACTCACACATAAATTGTACGTATTGTGATTTCACATGTGGTTGTTTGCGGAATCGCTTGTCTAAATTTAACAAACGTTTTTTAGCTATTGAATAAGATTCACCAAGACAATCAGGTGTACCTATCCTTTAAGGGTAGACTAACTGAGAATCTACCAGTTTCTAAACGAAGGGTGTGCGATACAAAATGTGTTTCGCATGCCTTCTCGCTATGACGCATAAGTGGTTTACTTTGAGGAACATTTTCCAAGTCCCAGAATTTTGTTAGTTCTTGATGTATTTTGTCAACAGACGACACATAAGAAATGACTGAATGATTAGAATCTATTATTATTATTTTCCTTTAACTTATTGTTTCTGGGTAAATTAAAGTACATAGGACCTGAAACCAACCAACTGAAATGAGAACTTCTCAATACAGGTGAATTAAGAGCGAGAGAGAGTTGATCGTGGCCAATAATGTCCCAGAAAATATCGGCACCGATGACAACATCAACCGGTTGTGACGTTGCAAAATCAATAAATAACGCAACAGGTAGCGACATCTTGTGTCAGGCATTGGCATGGCTGTCAGCGTGTTCTCTGTAACACTAGAGAAATTATGTCATGTAAATTATATACAAGAGTATTAGTTAAATTTAAATAAATAAACACACAGACATAATTTCCCACATTTTATTTAAAACAATGCCTAAGAAATGGAAAATAACCAATAGACAAGAATTCTATTTAGTCTATGGTGGTGAAGCTTCTCGAAGGTTTGTGACATTGATCCGGCAAGGGAAAGACCCGCAACGTGTGTGACACGATACGAATAGGATTTGGAATAGGGACTTAGTTCTGGAGGAACAGACTGTACCCAAATAACCCGATGGGTTTCCAATAAGTCCCATTCGAAGCTGAATCCGGTGAGTGTTCAACCGTATTCTTTGTTCATGCGGGTTGGCGTGGCTCGTACATGTGATTTCTGACACGAGTGTATTGTTACAGGTCTGGCTGTTTATGCTAGCCTTTTTCTCTTGTAGCCCCGTGGTCTGATGATTGGAATGGATCCGGGTGCAGGCAACCTTTGAGGTGTGGTCATCCGTTTGACAGGAAGGCTTTACTTAACCGATATCGGTGATGAGGGAAGTTCGCCGCTCCAGGTAACGAAGCGTCATTATAATACCCGTAGGTCACGTAACGTGCGAACACAGGGGTATCCTGTGTTTGATGCCAAGGGTCGTAGTCCTGTCAAGTGAAGGGATTAGTACTGAGAGATCACCGAGAATAATCGGTAAGGTAGCGATTTAGTCTATGAGAGAGTTAGGCCTATTGTATGGGCTGGGTGATGAGACCAGTTGCCATAAAGTGTTGTGTTGCGGATTTCTTAGCATAATCTTATGTTCCCGTTGTTAGCACAACCTTGATAGGTAGGTAGTTGTATGATTGAGCTAGTATCTATTAAGTGGTTCACCTCACGGACTCGCTATAGCGACTCTGAGATATTGTAATAGTCTCATTGCAGGTCAACACACCAATACAACTAGACCCGAGACTGGTTTTACTGGTGTGGAAGCCCAGGTGTATGAGGGAAGGTATGTGGCAAGCCACATTCAATATTGTGAACCTTCAATTTCGAGTTATTGTAATAAACATTACATTGTATAAGAAGGTACTTGTTTAATTGAATCTTTCCCTAGCAGCTTATTATACCCTACAAATTTACTTTAGCACGGTGATGAGTAGTACAACACCAAAGGAGACCATCAACATCCAGTCTCCTAACCAATTCTGTACAAATCCGAGGGCCGGGTTACAAGGTGCTGGTTGGTGGAAGTGCGGGTCCGCTAAAAAGTAATCACTCGAAATTTTAAGTTTATTAACGTGAACGGGTATTCTAGGTAGGTATGTTACCGGTTAACACTGGCAACACCAGAAAAAATTAGAGACGATGAAATGATTCATCAAAGATTTCAACTGAACCACTCAAGTTTCTGTAGCCTGAGTGGTTGTTTTATTGCCTAAGCCAATTATATTGACATGCAACAGGGTAGTCGGTTCTAAAAGTAGTTTTGTTTTAAGAGATTGAATAATGAATGATGACTGACTACCGCAATCCAAAAGAGCACGAACCTTTTGCGTTTGATTGGTCGGAAGATTATTTACCTCAATATAAGCAGTACCTAGTAGGTACTCAAACTGTAACCGTCATTAGTATTTTTAACACCGTTTTTTAAAACTGTTTTGTAAGAAAAACATTTATGAATGTAACAGATACAAAAGTGTTACAGAATCAAAGTGTAACCTTTTATAAGTGTTAATATGTGTAACAGAAATAAGTAGTTTTAGCATGGTTTTAGGTATAATTGCACGGTACGGCAACAACGCGCGGCGCGGCGGCGAGGCCGCCGACGGTCTTCAGTACACACACACACACACACTAACGCACTCAACATATTTGTTCAGTTCCGATTCTTACTACCGATCGCGCACGCTCCATTTTTAGGGTTCCGTACCCAAAGGGTAAAACGGGACCCTATTAATAAGACTCCGCTGTCCGTCCGTCTGTCACCAGGCTGTATCTCATGAACCGTGATAGTTAGACAGTTCAAATTTTCACAGATGATGTTTTTATGTTGCCGCTATAACAACAAGTACTAAAAAACAGAATAAAATAAATATTTAAGGGGGCTCCCATACAAAAGACATGATTTTTTGCCCGTTTTTATAGATAACTAGCGACCCGCCCCGGCTTCGCCCGGGTAGCAAAGCATAATATAATATAGCCTATGTTACCCGAAGATAGTGTAGCTTCCCAACAGTGAAAGAATTTTTGTAATCGGTTCAGTAGTTTCGGAGCCTATTCAATACAAACAAACAATCATATCTTTTCTCTTTATAATATTATTTCACTGTATTTCGTTTATTACAAAATATATTTAGGTTATACCTTAGCCTCAGCAACACGTGGTGGTTATGCTATTAAATTTTAGCTTATATGAAACGTTTGTATTTTTAACATAGCGCCATCTATTGAATACTTACTCAATCCAGTCAACAGATATCTGTCAACATCTGTTAGAATCGTTTAGAGCTAACAGATAATTGTGACTGTCAAATAATAGACAAATAATTTGCAATAAAATAATATTGCGACTATAAATTGAGATGTAAGCTATCCTATCTTTCAAGTTGGATCAAATTGCACACGGTGTGCAAATCAAATTTAAAATCGGTTCAGTAGTTTAGGAGTCCATCGCGGACAAACAATGTGACACGTAATTTTTATATATATAAAGAATAGCTGCTGCCCGCGGCTTCGCCCGCGTGGATGTCGGAAATTATCCAACGGGCCCGTGCTGCCGGTACAAAAAGTAGCCTATGTTACTCCTTATAACATCAGCTATATGCCAGTGAAAGTCCCGTCAAAATTAGTCCAGCCGTTTCGGAGTTTACCTGGAACAAACAGACAGAAAGACAGATAACAATAAAAAAAATTGGTATTTTGTTATAAGTACCGTATATACTTTCATATGCATTTAGTAAAAAGCTGTTATTTTGAAATTACAAACAGACACTTCAATTTTATTTATTTCTATAGAGTATAGATGTATAGATAATTGTTATTTTCCTCGCTAGAGAGCTCCGATAAACGCGTGCGATCGCTGCTAATCATAAAGTGCTATAGGGCGAAGAGCGTTTTTTTTTTTGAAGTGCAACTCTTTGTTTTGACCCTCTGAGGTTATAGCTATGTACGCACCAGGACTTAACTTAGTACGGCCTTATCCCAAATGCGTACAGTGTGGCTATGTTTAAGGCAACCGAGCCTGGTACCGAATAGCTACCTACGACCCTAATGACTAAAAACCTAGCCGTATAAATTGACCTAGCACCCTAGTTATCCTAACACCCTTACCCTTACCATACAAACCATACCAAACGTGAGTTACGTTGGTTATACGTGCGGGAAGTCTGTTACGAGGAGACCTACGGTAACAGACGGAATTTGGGAAGGAATAGGGGTTTGTGTACGTCGTGCAATGTACACAGGAAATGGTTTTCTTACTGCCGATCCCACAGACTCATAGGATCGATGACGGCTAAGGGTGTCTTGGCCACAGTAAGAGGAAGTACAGGAGATAAATCACACTCGACTCCAGCTTGATGACTAGTTTATTACAGTAATTAACTTAATTATATACTAATTTTATGGTCCATACACATCGATACTTATTTAGATGTGTGTTTATATGTATCGAGCCGATGAGGCGAAGATCTCAGTAGGTCACTTCTTAGCGCTGACGGTGCGATGCTGTTGTTGCATGTTCACGGTTGAACATTCTGGCGCCTCTCAGGACCTGGACTCCAGTTGGTATAGCTCGATAGTTTCGTGTTGGTGTGGTAAACTGTATATCGGTTCCGTTGTGATAGGTGGTTGGCCTGTTGTTCGTTGGGTAGATGTTCCGTTGATAGCGAGCAGGTTTGGTTCTCTTGCTGGTTGCTTAGCTGGCTCGGTACCTGTTCTTGTGGTCTTGTGCTGCATTGTGGCTCCAATCCATCTCAGTATTGCTGGACCGTAGCACACTAAAAATATAAAGATTAAAAACATGATTACACAAGATAATGTAGTTGTTAAGTATGTGTGAGACGTAATTTGACTCCAAACAGTACTATCTAATTCGGTTTGTAAGGCACTTTCTTTATTAATTAAATGTTGAAAAATCTCTTTTGAGTTATCTATAACTTCTTCTTTCGTAATGTTTAGCATGGATTTGGTCATCACATGCGTGTTAATGGGAAAATCTATTTGTTTTGAGTATGATGTTACAATCGGTACTGAAACAACTCTTTTGGCAGTTAGTATGTTATTTGTTGTTTTAATGACGCAGTTATCTGCGATTCGTATTACACCAACATTTTGAAGTTCAAGCTCTTCTCTTTGTCCATCACAAAGTATTGAAGTGGTAACCCGATCTCTTACAATGAATAACCAAGTGTTTGGCATGTGAAGTTGTTTCCATATTATTTCATTTGATAAATAGAACGTTTTGGTAGGACATTTCGTATGTGTTTGGTTTTTAAACAATTGATCAACAATGCAATTTTCATTTAATTGCATGTTTTTCACGGCCCCAGGAAAGCAAATAAAATGGTTGGTCCATTCTAAACAGCGTTTGAACTCCTCATAGTTTAAGTCAAAATATAGTTCGTTGTTGTAATCTAACCCTATGTAAGATTTAGGTACTTCTAGACTTTGAGCAGTTTTATCAGAGTGTATCTTTGGAACTGGTGTAATATACATTAATGTATATTTGGTTATCTCTTGTATAGAAAAATAGGAGTAGACTTTTATATGAGTATGGTTTTCAGATATCTTGGTGTCCAGTAACTGTTGTTGAACGATTTTTAAATTAGGAGGTAGCTTTTTGTTTGCTGATGATATTAGGTCACTGACGTTCTTTGGTGTTAAAACACTATATACTGTTGCCTTGGTTAAGTATATTTCTAACAATCCGTTATAGTAATCCATGATTTCTTCCATGTAATTACATGCTAATTGGTAAGTCTGCATAATGCGTATGTTTACACTGTTGTGATCGACTGTACTGAACCAATGGTTGTAACTTTCCATGTAACCTATAACTTGGTTTAGTTTATTCTGAAATCCTATGAGTTTCTGTTTTATTCTTTCTTCAGTTTTGTTGACTTGTGAGATTGTTGATATCATAAATTTGGTTTGATGATTGGCAGCTTCAATTAATTGTTTTTGGTTTGAATTTAAAGACTCTATATCTCGGTATGCCTCATCATTCACTCCGAAGATCGACGTGAGTAACTGTCCCAATATACCCCTTTTCTTTCTAGTTTGGTTCACTTCTGTCAAATATTCTTTTGTTCGTTCAAATTTGGATTCTTCTTCTAACAAATGGTGATGTAATTGCTTGCAAAATGCGGAATTTGTTATTTTTTCTACATTTGTACATAGTTGACTAAATTGTGACGTCATTGTCTTTATTTTGACAAAGTCTTGCTCTAGATGTTGTTTTTCATAATTTATTTCTATCCTGAATATTCCTCTGTCAACGCTTGCCGTTCCTATTTGTTCAACATAAAATCCTGGTTGTACTGTTTTTAACGAGTATGTCGTTGTGGTTGATTTTGCTGAACCCAACATTTGTAAAATGATGAAAAGCAACGTGAACCATTTGGATATTTTATTACATCGTTTGGGTTGATTAGTTTTATTATTTCTTCGGATTGTAGCGGTATTAGTTAGTATTGCATGCACAGGTTCATTACTATTACTATCACTACACATATTCGTACCGATTGGCAATGGTATTAATGTGTGGATTGACCGTTTTTGAATTGTTCCTGTCGATTTTTGTAGTGTCACCACTCGGGTTAAATCGTCGTTACCCGTATGTATTTCCTTTATTTTTGCAAGCGGCCATTTGCTAGGAGAAACTTTTTCGTCTTTTATAATTACTAGAGTTCCAATTAACAAGTTTCCTTGATTAGTTTTCCATTTGTACCTCTGTTGTAGTTGGTGTAAATAATCTGTAGTCCAGCTTTTCCAGAAATCCTTTTTCATTTTTTGGATCTGTTTCCATCTGTTTATGTGGTCTGTATTAGTTTCCGATAGCGGGTCTGGTACCCCTACTGCTTCTCTTCCTATTAAGAAATGACTAGGTGTTAACACGATGTTGTCGTTTATATCTTCACTTAGTGCACATAATGGTCTTGAGTTTAAACATGCTTCAGTTTGTTGTAAAAATGTGCTCATTTCTTCATAAGTGAGTGTTTGCTCTCCTATCACTCTACGCAAATGGTGTTTCATAGATTTTACTCCTGCTTCCCAAATCCCTCCGAAGTGGGGAGATAATGGAGGAATAAAGTGCCATTGTGTTCCAATGTTCGTCAACGTATTTTGAAAGTCGTCAGACTGGGTTATGTCTAACATTTCTTTATACAAGTAATTGGCAGTGCCTACGAAATTCGTCGCGTTGTCACTGTACATGTGTGATACTGGACCTCTGCGTGCCATAAACCTTCGTAGTGCTGCTATAAACGTTTCTGTTGATAAGTCGCCTACCAGCTCCAAATGTACCGCTTTCGTGGATAGGCAAACAAATATCGCAATGTAGCCTTTGTATGATCTGTGGCCCCTACCTTTCATGGTTCTCACTGATATTGGTCCAGCATAATCCACGCCTGTGTGACTGAATGGGTACGATTCCGTCACTCTTGGTTTTGGTAATGAGCCCATTTTTTGTGAGGCGGTAGATGATTTGTATCTAGTACACTTTACACATTTTCTAATGCTACTCTTCACTGTTCGCTTTCCTCCAAGTAACCAATATTTCTGTCGTATGTACGCTAAGGTCAAACTATTACTTCCATGTAATGTGGTTAAATGGGCATCACGAACTATAATTAGTGTTACATGATGGTCATGAGATAACAGAATTGGGTGTTTTTGATCATATGGTAGACTGGAGTTTTGAAGTCTTCCTCCCACTCGCAGTAAACCCTCATCATCAATGAACGGATCAAGGCATGATAACCTGTTTCCTTTCTTCAATGATTGTCCAATTTTAATGGTTTTGTACTCCTCAGAAAATACCTCTTGTTGTACTAGAAAAAGGACTTTTTTAGTTGTTAAATTAATTTCCAAACAACTTAATGGTTTTGTGTGTTCTTGTTTATTTACGAATCTGTAGCAATAAGATAATACTCGTATCATCCTTTGGAAGCTTGAAAACCTTATCCAGATTTCGTTCTTTGGTATAATAGTTATATGATAACATCGTTTAATCTCCTCACATATCTCTGGTACAGTTTTTGTACTAGGAATGTTATCACTTTTTAACCATTCTGGTCCATTCCACCACAGAGATAAATCTTGTAATTTATTTGGCGAAACTCCTCTTGTAATTAGGTCTGCTGGATTTTGTAATGTATTCACATAATTCCATTTAGCTTGTGGTAATATTCTTTGTATTTCGGATACCCTGTTAGCTACGAACGTCTTCCATCGCTCAGCTTCACCTTTGATCCAGCCGAGAGTAATCATTGAATCCGTCCAACAATAGATATTCGCGATTGGCATTTCCATTCCCGTGACAACTTTTTCCATCAGTTGGGCTAATAATACTGCAGCACATAACTCTAATTTTGGTAATGTAGTTTTTTGCTTTTTTGGCGCTACCTTTGATTTAGCTTGTAGAAGGGTTACGTTAAATATATTATTATTTTGTATCCGACAGTAAATCACTGCACCGTAGGCTTTTTCAGAAGCATCACTGTACCCATACAGCTCGACTTTCGAATTATTTGAAAAATGACACCATCTTGGGATGGAAATCTTCTCAATTGTTTTTAGTTGTTTTTGTAGTTCAATCCATCTTGTTTTAATAGTTTCCTCTACGGGCTGATCCCACTCTAAGCCATTTGTCCAAAGTTCCTGAATCATGAGTTTCATAATATTTATGATGACAGGTGCTAACCATCCCAGAGGATCAAATATCTTAGCGATTTCCGATAAAATAAAACGTTTTGTTGGTTTTTCATTGTGATTAATAGTAATCTGAAAACCGAACCTATCCTCTAATGGTGACCATAATACCCCTAATGATTTTCTAGCTTCATCTAGCGGTATCTTCATCACTTGGTCGTCCTTGCTTTCATTAGGTATATTTTCTAACAATTCAGTACTGTTTGACGACCATTTTCGTAAATTAAATCCGCCTTTCCGTAGCATTTTTATTAAGCTTTCTTGTAACATTTTTGCTGACTCAACACTAGCATCTCCTGACAATACATCGTCCACGTAGAAATCCTGGAGAGTTTTTTGGCTGGCTATTGGGTAGTTCGCCTTCTCATCAATAGCGAGTTGTTGCAGTGTCTTAATCGCTAAGTATGGGGCAGCTGCAGTTCCATACGTTACAGTAGTTAATTCGTATTCGTCGATAGCATGTTTCGGAGACTTCCTCCATACTATTCGTTGGTATGTGCAGTCTTGTTCGTTAACATTTATGTATCGGTACATTTTCTCGATGTCCGCCATAAATGCTATTTTGTGTTTACGCCAACGTAATAGTATAACTGCCAAATCTTGCTGTAGTCTTGGTCCCGTAAACATATTATCGTTTAGACTCATATTAGTACTTGACTTGCTTGACGCATCAAATACTACTCGTAGCTTAGTAGTTAGTGAATCTTCCCTGATTACTGGTTGATGTGGTATGTAGTATTTACCTTGGTCATAGTCAGTTCTAGTAACTTTCCTCATATGGCCCATTTCTAAGTACTCATTGAGGAAGTCTTGGTATTTTTTTCGTAAATTATCGTTTTTATCAAACTTGCGTTCTAATTGTAATAGTCTTGCAATAGCTTTTTTGCGTGAATTCCCGTAATCTAAGTCGGAATTCTTGAATGGGAGTTTCACTGTGTATGTTCCATCTGGATTTCTTATAGTAGTTTCTCGGTAGTAATTTTCACAAATCTGATCCTCGTTGGATAATTGGTACTTTTCAGGAATTTCTTCTAATTCCCAAAATCTGTTTAGTTGTTGAACTTCTGCAGTACGTGTCATCATACTAATAACTGTGTTAGTATTGGTAGTAGCGCCGCAAATACCGGATAGAATCCACCCAAATTCGGTATTTTGAGCGATTATTCCGTCTTGCACCTTGTGTAACCCATTTAGTAGTAAGTTACTATATTCTTGTGCCCCCAATATCATATCTATTGGTCCTCTTTTGTAGTACGTAGGATCGGCAAATAGTTTGTGTTGTAAACAATCTGATTCTAGTTCTGGTAAATTTTTCTCTGGTAAACAACCAGTTAGTTTTGGTAGTATTATAAGTGAGACAGGTAACCTATATTCACTCGGAAATCTAGGCTGTAGCATGACATTGATGGAGTTTTTCGATGTCTTAGGTTTCTCGTCAGCAATCCCGACCACTTCGGTATGTATCTTCACACGTGGGTATGACAATAGTTGGGCAACCTCTTCTGTGCAGAATGATGCCTCTGAACCTTGATCACATAGCACCCTTAGTAAATGTGATGTCCCATCCGACGAGTGAGTTTTTATTAGGGCCGTTGCTAGTAGTGTAGTTTTTGGTATATTAGTTTTGTTAATAGTAGACACGTTAGATACAGTTCTCGTCATGGATTTACTTGTCGATGGGGTCGACAAGCCGAACTTTTTTGGTTCATTATTTGCGTGTTTTATGGTAATATTATTGTTGTTTTGGTGTAAATAGGAATGATGACCTCTTTTCCCACAGTATCCGCAACTTTTATTGCTGTAACATGGTATTGACGTTTCATGAGTCAAACAATTTTTACACATCTGTTTGTCGTGTACGATTTTATTGCGATCTTGCACTGACAGCATTTTAAAACTAGTACATTGGTAAATGCTGTGTTCGTGATTTTGGCAAAACCAGCATACGCGTTTATCTAATTGTTTGGTTATCGAACTTGGTGACTCATGGCGCCATTTGTGAGCTACAGATTCTTCCCTCAACGAGCTTGAAGTTTCCAGACACTTAAATCTTTTTTCTAAGAATTGCATCATTGCTGACAATTCTTGTAATTTATTAGGCTCTTTTAACTGATGTTCGTATTTTTCATCAGTTTCGGAGTCCCATATTCTACTAAGTATTCTTGTCAAAATAGGGTCCCAAGATGAAATGTTGATGTTCTGATTTTTCAATGCTTCCAGGTTTTCGTTGAATGTATCATGCAGATTTCTTAAGTTCGAGGCATTACTTTTCTTTATTTTCGACATACTTAGAATGATGTCGATATGCTTAGTAATGATTATTCTTTCATTTTTGTATCGTCTTGTTAACAGATTCCATGCAGTTATGTAATTAGCATCACAAACTGTTAAATGCTTGATCAGCTTAGCGGCGTCACCTTGAACATGCGTTTTTAAATACTGCATTTTTTCTGTGTCACTAAAATATTTTTCTTCGTGTACTATTTTCAAGAATAAATCATAAAAAGAATTCCATGACTCATAACTTCCACTAAATGTTGGTATTATTATTTTTGGTAACTTAACCGAGGTATTATGGTTGTTGTGTGTCGATTTTCGACCTACTATTGCAACTAACTTTTCCATCACAAGATCGAATTCCGTTTGTGTTTGTTCAAACATCTTTTCTTGAAAATAGCTATGTTCCAACGTACTATCTTCCATTAGAATGAGTACATGTGTTTCTTCAATTTCTTGCCACTGTTTCTGTAAATTCGTCATTACAGATTCTAAATACCAACTCGCTTTCTCTCCAGTCATCGATTGAGTAGCCGAGTGTAACTTTTTCTGCATCTGGTTAATCCGAAATAATTGAATAAATAGTTTCGGTGAGCTGACGCCTTCTTCCTCTTCTGGTTCTATATCTTCTGGTTCATACAGTTGGTTTACCACCTGTAGTCTTTTCTCACACTTCAACAGATATTCAATAGCCTGCGTATAATGTGTAGTGATAGAACCAAAATAATTGGTCGTGATGTATTTGTGATCACACAACACATCTTGGTTTTCTAGTCGTGAGTGGTTTTTTGACGTTCTAGTATATATTTCTGTGAGTCGAGTTCTTCTCTCCGTGATATATTTTAGAGTTTTCCTTGATGCTGAGTCTTTCTTGATGTTGGTGAATATTTGTCTTAGTTCATTGTAATCTGCTTCTTGGCTTTTTATGACTTCGTTTATTTCTTGTATGTCCATTTTCCCTAACTGTCCCTAATAGTATTGTTTGTTAAAACCGTGACCTAACTGCCCTTTGATACAATAAGTGCGATTTCTCTGAATATTGGTGAACCCAATTGTCGGTGCCGATTTCCGATCCGCTATCGTACAAATGGCGTGCAAGTATGTCAGTCTTTTTACATACAACAACCAAGCGCTTGTTGTGTACGCTAGTTTGAAGTACGTCTAAACGTCAGTCAGTCAGTATTAGCGCAAGTCAAAAAGAAGAACTTTTTTAATATTATTATTTAAATGTTACAATGTTAAAATACCGATTAGTAACCTTACCCTGGTTTCCCTAAAAAATTGCTCGAAGGACCAAATGTACGCACCAGGACTTAACTTAGTACGGCCTTATCCCAAATGCGTACAGTGTGGCTATGTTTAAGGCAATCGAGCCTGGTACCGAATAGCTACCTACGACCCTAATGACTAAAAACCTAGCCGTATAAATTGACCTAGCACCCTAGTTATCCTAACACCCTTACCCTTACCATACAAACCATACCAAACGTGAGTTACGTTGGTTATACGTGCGGGAAGTCTGTTACGAGGAGACCTACGGTAACAGACGGAATTTGGGAAGGAATAGGGGTTTGTGTACGTCGTGCAATGTACACAGGAAATGGTTTTCTTACTGCCGATCCCACAGACTCATAGGATCGATGACGGCTAAGGGTGTCTTGGCCACAGTAAGAGGAAGTACAGGAGATAAATCACACTCGACTCCAGCTTGATGACTAGTTTATTACAGTAATTAACTTAATTATATACTAATTTTATGGTCCATACACATCGATACTTATTTAGATGTGTGTTTATATGTATCGAGCCGATGAGGCGAAGATCTCAGTAGGTCACTTCTTAGCGCTGACGGTGCGATGCTGTTGTTGCATGTTCACGGTTGAACAAGCTACTTAACCGGACTATCCTATGGGTGCCTTAAGATTTACTCAGAGCCTCCAGCCAGGGGCGAATTTATTAAAATATTAAGTCATCGCACGCTAAGGGCACCCCGTGTGGGGTACGGACCTCGGCTTAGGGCGTCACTGAGGGGAGGGCAGCAAGGTGGGACAGGCTGGATCGAATTATTTATATCAGAATTATTATTAATAGGGGAATTTAAAGCTTCAGGCTCAGCTACGGTGCGGGCTGGTAGTTGGTCGAGCAAGGGTCTGGGGGGGCGACAATTGCGACGTTGGGGGCGTCGCGTGGGACCTAGGCGTCGAGGTCGGAACGATGGCGGTCTATGTTTGTGCACTGTACTGGTGGCCCTACTGCTCTCCTGGAGGAGGGTTATGGGGTCATCGGGGTCGGCTAGTACAGTGGCTAATAGCAGTTGCCTGACCCACCCTAAAAACGAACGAATATGAACCATCTGTCTGTAATATTAAGGTTTATTCAATTTGTATGAGTTTATCAGACTACTCGATGAACAAATACAATAATAATACAGATACGCAAATTTGATCTTTAAAACGTTAGCGTCACAATATGTATAACTACTTGTTGTGCAGTTTTGATTCTTATGCTGTAAGACTAAAGGTTTATCAGAGTATTGTAATGTAATTAGTGTCATTGCTACTAATAGATTATTTTAAATACTACATTAAAGTAGATCTGGTCTCGTGGTGGTCTGGTTTACGGCTGAGATGAACAAAATGTGAGTTCAAATCCTGCGTCGAAGATATTGTTTTGCTTTCAATTTAGAATTTGAGTCAATAAGTATTTCTTCCATTATTGTAAATAACTATAGACGGACACATTCTTAATATATAAAATTTCTAAATTGGTCATATTTTCGCCTAACTTGTAATAAGTGGGTAGTCGAAAGACAAATATGCGTATTCATTATAAAACGTATTCAAATGTTACAAAGGTTAAGGGTAGGGAGATAAAAATGATCCGTGACAATGAAGCTAAAGCCAGTCTACGCACAATTGCAGTGACTAAGCGCAAACATTTTTTACCTTGCCTTACTAAATTGCGAAAAATAACATCTTTTTCCAATTTTTCTATTTCTATTATTTGGTTATATTATCATGTCTCAATTAAATGATTATTTAAAATACAAAATAATCTATTTGCACGAGGAGAATGTTGGCATCAGAGAGATTGCTAGGAGACTTAATATAGCAGTAAGTGTATTTTTCTAATTTTATACTTCTTTTTTAGATATACCTAGTTATTCCTTATGCCGTGACGTAAGCAACATATTTTTTATATACTTTAACGTAAAGTGACACCTGTTTCATTTCTTTGTTTCAGAGAAATACAGTCAGATTGTGGTTAAGACGTTTTGAAGAAACAGGAAACGTTCAAAAGGTTCGTCCAGGACCAAAACCTACAATGTTTACTCCCGTATCAGAACGGCACCAAGCGATTGTTAGTAGACATATTAAATATCCTTTTACACCTACTCGGTCAACTGCAGTGCAGTATAATGTTTCTGTTCAATCAGTTAGAAAACATTTGCATGCTGCTGGACTGAAACAATACAAACCTGCACGTAAAATTCAATTAACTGCTGCTCATCGCCAAGCAAGAGTCCGCTTTGCCCAAGAATATCAGGATTTTAATTGGGAAGAACATGTTGTCATATTTACTGATGAGAAGTCCTTCAAATCTGATAAGGATGGACGAAGAATTTTATGGAGAAAGAAAGGTGAACGTTATAATGAAAATTGTTTACTATCGTGTAGAACCAGCGGTAGAATAACTCTGGGTTACTGGGGCTGGATGTCTTCCATGGGACCTGGTGAACTTGTAGAAGTTGGTGGCCGGTTTAACAGTCAAAAATATTTGGAAATATTACGTGACGTAATGTTGCCGACTGTGCGTGTTGCTTACCCAAGCACGGATATTTACTTCGTGCAAGATAATTGCGCCATACACAGAGCTGCTGTGGTGCAAAATTGGCTAGCCAGTCAAGAAGGAGTCAAAACAATAAGTTGGCCATCTAAAAGTCCTGACCTAAACCCAATAGAAAACTTGTGGGGTCAAATGATTTTAAATTGGGATTCATCAGAAGTCAGGACAAAAGAAAATTTGGCGCAACTTGTGACTTCAACGTGGGAACTCATGAGAGGAAGTGATGCTTGCTGGAACATGGTGTCCGGTATGCGAAGCCGCTTGCAACAAATTATAGAAAGAGATGGTGCTCCACTTCGCTATTAAGACAGCACCACCGGCCGCAGTCAACAATACTTGTGTCAGTGTGTCTGTTATATAAACTGTTTTTATCATAATTTCTAAGGAAGTGTTTCATACAATGAATAAGCAGGTTCTGATCATAACCATATTTATAACTAAAAATACTTATAAAAAATCTATAAAGTAAGTAAAACATCAAAGTATTTAGTGCTATTTTCACTTATATTTTGTAAGTTGGTATGACAGTTAATGTGGTGATGTTATTGTTATAAAATAGAAATATTATATATTTCTAAACATATAACATGTTGATTCACTACATTAAACACTTTGTAAAGTATGTAACAGATATCTCACCTACTTAAAAATAAAAATGGATAATTTATTGGCACAATTGAAACGATGAAACTGTTTTTTTTGTCTCGTTAACAACTTATAAAAAAATTCAAGCTAATCATAGGTAGTTTAGTATTCTAGCTTCTTTTATATGTTTTAGCTTTATATAAAATATATATGACAAGCAATTATTTTTGTAAGTAATTATTATATGTTTATATTGAATAAAATCGTTAACATAGTCATTATTGTTTTTCATTTCTGTTGTTATTTGTATTTAAATAGTTAATTTAAATGAACTATGTATTTTAATTTAATACAAAATAATATTTTGAATTAAAAAAAGCAATCAAAAATGTCAAAAAGCTTTGGAAAGGTAATATTGAACTCGAAACCATGTTGACATAGGTTCACTGCTGCAACCACTAAACCAAATAAACCTAACCATCTCTGTTGAAATCAACAATTGTATCATGTGACAAAACAGTATTCAAAGGCTTATCTACCCTAACGTTACGTGTTAAAGATCAAATTGGCATAACTGTATTCTATAATATTTGCCTACCTTGATCAAGTCGTTCTAGTTCATTAAACTCCTAAGTATCTATTAACACTTATCTACTGCTAATTGCAGAATGTTCAAATTCGTCTAACTTTTAGTGGGTCAGCTAACGGCAGGGTGGGTCAGGTAACAGCTATTAACCACTGCACATGCGTTTAATTTTGTTTTTTGTTATAGATTCCCACGAGTGTGAGGTGTCTACAGACGCGTCTGCTCACGGGCTCATTGACAGTGCAGTAATTAAAGGTAAATGCAGTTTATAAAAATAAATTTAAGAAGGAAAAGTTTGTTTTTTATATAAAGAAATTCATTCAAAAATCGTCTGGCGCCAGAATATTTTTTTGTAGTTCTGCGACGGATAAATCACAATATTCTATCAAGCGCGAGTGGCTACTTGCAAGTGCGACTAGCTAGTCGCCGGCGCCACTGACTAGTTGCAGGGGCGACTAGCTAGTAGCAGGCGGGACTGACTAGTTGAAACCGCGGCTATCTAGTCGCATTTACATACGTTTCTTTTTGTTGGTTTTTCAAAGCTACCCACGAGTGTGTGGTGTCTAAAGACGCGTCTGCTCGCGGGCTGATTGACTGTGTAGTAATTGAAGGTAGCTACAGAACAACATTATGAATTTAAGATGGAAAAATGTGTTTTTTATATATAGAAATTCATTCAAAAATCGTCTGTCGCCAGAGCATTTTTTTGGGGTTCTGCGAATTATTTCTCCAATATTCTATCAGGCGCGAGTGGCTAGTCGACGGTGCGACTAGCCAGTCGCCAGTGCCACTGGCTACTAGCAGGGGCGACTAGCTAGTAGCAGGAGGGACTGACTAGTCGAAACCGCGGCTATCTAGTTGCATTTACATACGTTTCTTTTGTTTGTTTTTCAAAGCTACCCACGAGTGTTTGGTGTCTAAAGACGCGTCTGCTCGCGGGCTGATTGACTGTGTAGTAATTGAAGGTAGCTACAGAACAACATTATGAATTTAAGATGGAAAAATGTGTTTTTTATATATAGAAATTCATTCAAAAATCGTCTGTCGCCAGAGCATTTTTTTGGGGTTCTGCGAATTATTACTCACAATATTCTATCAGGCGCGAGTGGCTAGTCGACGCTGCGACTAGCCAGTTGCCGGTGCCACTGACTACTAGCAGGGGCGACTAGCTAGTAGCAGGCGGGACTGACTAGTCGAAATCGCGGCTAGCTAGTCGCATTAACATGCGTTTTTTTTTTTTTTTATAGATTCCTACGAGTTTGAGGTGTCTGCAGATGCGTCTGCTCGCGGGCTCATTGACAATGCAGTAATTAAAGGTAAATGAAGTTTATAAAAATGAATTTAAGAAGGAAAAGTTTGTTTTTTATATAAAGAAATTCATTCAAAAATCGTCTGTCGCCAGAGCATTTTTTTGGGGTTCTGCGAATTATTACTCACAATATTCTATCAGGCGCGAGTGGCTAGTCCACGCTGCGACTAGCCAGTCGCCGGTGCCACTGACTACTAGCAGGGGCGACTAGCTAGTAGCAGGCGGGACTGACTAGTCGAAATCGCGGCTAGCTAGTCGCATTTACATGCGTTTTTTTTTTTTTTTATAGATTCCTACGAGTTTGAGGTGTCTGCAGACGCGTCTGCTCGCGGGCTCATTGACAATGCAGTAATTAAAGGTAAATGAAGTTTATAAAAATGAATTTAAGAAGGAAAAGTTTGTTTTTTATATAAAGAAATTCATTCAAAAATTGTCTGGCGCCAGAATATTTTTTGTAGTTCTGCGACGGATAAATCACAATATTCTATTAAGCGCGAGTGGCTACTCGCAAGTGCGACTAGCTAGTCGCCGGCGCCACTGACTAGTCGCAGGGGCGACTAGCTAGTAGTAAACGAGACTGACTAGTTGAAACCGCGGCTATCTAGTCGCATTTACATACGTTTCTTTTTGTTGGTTTTTCAAAGCTACCCACGAGTGTGTGGTGTCTAAAGACGCATCTGCTCGCGGGCTGATTGACTGTGTAGTAATTGAAGGTAGCTACAGAACAACATTATGAATTTAAGATGGAAAAATGTGTTTTTTATATATAGAAATTCATTCAAAAATCGTCTGTCGCCAGAGCATTTTTTTGGGGTTCTGCGAATTATTTCTCCAATATTCTATCAGGCACGAGTGGCTAGTCGACGCTGTGACTAGCCAGTCGCCGGTGCCACTGGCTACTAGCAGGGGCGACTAGCTAGTAGCAGGCGGGACTGTCTAGTCGAAATCGCGGCTAGCTAGTCGCAGTTACATGCGTTTTATTTTGTTTTTTTTTATAGATTCCCACGAGTGTGAGGTGTCTGCAGACGCTTCTACTCGCGGGCTCATTGACAATGCAGTAATTAAAGGTAAATGAAGTTTATAAAAATGAATTTAAGAAGGAAAAGTTTGTTTTTTATATAAAGAAATTCATTCAAAAATCGTCTGGCGCCAGAATATTTTTTGTAGTTCTGCGACGGATAAATCACAATATTCTATCAAGTGCGAGTGGCTACTCGCAAGTGCGACTAGCTAGTTGCCGGCGCCACTGACTAGTCGCAGGGGCGACTAGCTAGTAGCAGGCGGGACTGACTAGTTGAAACCGCGGCTATCTAGTCGCATTTACATACGTTTCTTTTTGTTGGTTTTTCAAAGCTACCCACGAGTGTGTGGTGTCTAAAGACGCGTCTGCTCGCGGGCTGATTGACTGTGTAGTAATTGAAGGTAGCTACAGAACAACATTATGAATTTAAGATGGAAAAATGTGTTTTTTATATATAGAAATTCATTCAAAAATCGTCTGTCGCCAGAGCATTTTTTTGGGGTTCTGCGAATTATTTCTCCAATATTCTATCAGGCGCGAGTGGCTAGTCGACGGTGCGACTAGCCAGTCGCCGGTGCCACTGGCTACTAGCAGGGGCGACTAGCTAGTAGCAGGAGGGACTGACTAGTCGAAACCGCGGCTATCTAGTTGCATTTACATACGTTTCTTTTGTTTGTTTTTCAAAGCTACCCACGAGTGTTTGGTGTCTAAAGACGCGTCTGCTCGCGGGCTGATTGACTGTGTGGTAATTGAAGGTAGCTACAGAACAAAATTATGAATTTAAGATGGAAAAATGTGTTTTTTATATATAGAAATTCATTCAAAAATCGTCTGTCGCCAGAGCATTTTTTTGGGGTTCTGCGAATTATTACTCACAATATTCTATCAGGCGCGAGTGGCTAGTCGACGCTGCGACTAGCCAGTCGACGGTGCCACTGACTACTAGCAGGGGCGACTAGCTAGTAGCAGGCGGGACTGACTAGTCGAAATCGCGGCTAGCTAGTCGCATTAACATGCGTTTTTTTTTTTTTTTTTTATAGATTCCTACGAGTTTGAGGTGTCTGCAGATGCGTCTGCTCGCGGGCTCATTGACAATGCAGTAATTAAAGGTAAATGAAGTTTATAAAAATGAATTTAAGAAGGAAAAGTTTGTTTTTTATATAAAGAAATTCATTCAAAAATCGTCTGTCGCCAGAGCATTTTTTTGGGGTTCTGCGAATTATTACTCACAATATTCTATCAGGCGCGAGTGGCTAGTCGACGCTGCGACTAGCCAGTCGCCGGTGCCACTGACTACTAGCAGGGGCGACTAGCTAGTAGCAGGCGGGACTGACTAGTTGAAATCGCGGCTAGCTAGTCGCATTTACATGCGTTTTTTTTTTTTTTTTTTTTATAGATTCCTACGAGTTTGAGGTGTCTGCAGACGCGTCTGCTCGCGGGCTCATTGACAATGCAGTAATTAAAGGTAAATGAAGTTTATAAAAATGAATTTAAGAAGGAAAAGTTTGTTTTTTATATAAAGAAATTCATTCAAAAATTGTCTGTCGCCAGAGCATTTTTTTGGGGTTCTGCGAATTATTACTCACAATATTCTATTAGGCACGTATGGCTAGTCGACGGTGCGACTAGCCAGTCGCCGGTGCCACTGGCTACTAGCAGGGGTGACTAGCTAGTAGCAGGCGGGAATGGCTAGTCGAACCCGCGGCTAGCTAGTCGCATGTACATGCGTTTAATTTTGTTTTTTGTTACAGATTCCCACGAGTGTGAGGTGTCAACAGACGCGTCTGCTCGCGGGCTCATTGAAAGTGCAGTAATTGAAGGTAAATGCAGTTTATAAAAATAAATTTAAGAAGGTAAAGTTTGTTTTTTATATAAAGAAATTCATTCAAAAATCGTCTGGCGCCAGAATATTTTTTTGTAGTTCTGCGACGGATAAATCACAATATTCTATCAAGCGCGAGTGGCTACTCGCAAGTGCGACTAGCTAGTCGCCGGCGCCACTGACTAGTCGCAGGGGCGACTAGCTAGTAGTAAACGAGACTGACTAGTTGAAACCGCGGCTATCTAGTCGCATTTACATACGTTTCTTTTTGTTTGTTTTTCAAAGCTACCCACGAGTGTGTGGTGTCTAAAGACGCATCTGCTCGCGGGCTGATTGACTGTGTAGTAATTGAAGGTAGCTACAGAACAACATTATGAATTTAAGATGGAAAAATGTGTTTTTTATATATAGAAATTCATTCAAAAATCGTCTGTCGCCAGAGCATTTTTTTGGGGTTCTGCGAATTATTTCTCCAATATTCTATCAGGCACGAGTGGCTAGTCAACGCTGTGACTAGCCAGTCGCCGGTGCCACTGGCTACTAGCAGGGGCGACTAGCTAGTAGCAGGCGGGACTGTCTAGTCAAAATCGCGGCTAGCTAGTCGCAGTTACATGCGTTTTATTTTGTTTTTTTTATAGATTCCCACGAGTGTGAGGTGTCTGCAGACGCTTCTACTCGCGGGCTCATTGACAATGCAGTAATTAAAGGTAAATGAAGTTTATAAAAATGAATTTAAGAAGGAAAAGTTTGTTTTTTATATAAAGAAATTCATTCAAAAATCGTCTGGCGCCAGAATATTTTTTGTAGTTCTGCGACGGATAAATCACAATATTCTATCAAGTGCGAGTGGCTACTCGCAAGTGCGACTAGCTAGTTGCCGGCGCCACTGACTAGTCGCAGGGGCGACTAGCTAGTAGCAGGCGGGACTGACTAGTCGAAACCGCGGCTATCTAGTCGCATTTACATACGTTTCTTTTTGTTTGTTTTTCAAAGCTACCCACGAGTGTTTGGTGTCTAAAAACGCGTCTGCTCGCGGGCTGATTGACAGTGTAGTAATTGAAGGTAGCTACAGAACAAAATTATGAATTTAAGATGGAAAAATGTGTTTTTTATATATAGAAATTCATTCAAAAATCGTCTGTCGCCAGAGCATTTTTTTTGGGTTCTGCGAATTATTACTCACAATATTCTATCAGGCGCGAGTGGCTAGTCGACGGTGCGACTAGCCAGTCGCCGGTGCCACTGACTACTAGCAGGGGCGACTAGCTAGTAGCAGGCGGGACTGACTAGTTGAAACCGCGGCTATCTAGTCGCATTTACATACGTTTCTTTTTGTTGGTTTTTCAAAGCTACCCACGAGTGTGTGGTGTCTAAAGACGCATCTGCTCGCGGGCTGATTGACTGTGTAGTAATTGAAGGTAGCTACAGAACAACATTATGAATTTAAGATGGAAAAATGTGTTTTTTATATATAGAAATTCATTCAAAAATCGTCTGTCGCCAGAGCATTTTTTTGGGGTTCTGCGAATTATTTCTCCAATATTCTATCAGGCACGAGTGGCTAGTCGACGCTGTGACTAGCCAGTCGCCGGTACCACTGGCTACTAGCAGGGGCGACTAGCTAGTAGCAGGCGGGACTGTCTAGTCGAAATCGCGGCTGGCTAGTCGCAGTTACATGCGTTTTATTTTGTTTTTTTTATAGATTCCCACGAGTGTGAGGTGTCTGCAGACGCTTCTACTCGCGGGCTCATTGACAATGCAGTAATTAAAGGTAAATGAAGTTTATAAAAATGAATTTAAAAAGGAAAAGTTTGTTTTTTATATAAAGAAATTCATTCAAAAATCGTCTGGCGCCAGAATATTTTTTGTAGTTCTGCGACGGATAAATCACAATATTCTATCAAGTGCGAGTGGCTACTCGCAAGTGCGACTAGCTAGTTGCCGGCGCCACTGACTAGTCGCAGGGGCGACTAGCTAGTAGCAGGCGGGACTGACTAGTCGAAACCGCGGCTATCTAGTCGCATTTACATACGTTTCTTTTTGTTTGTTTTTCAAAGCTACCCACGAGTGTTTGGTGTCTAAAAACGCGTCTGCTCGCGGGCTGATTGACAGTGTAGTAATTGAAGATAGCTACAGAACAAAATTATGAATTTAAGATGGAAAAATGTGTTTTTTATATATAGAAATTCATTCAAAAATCGTCTGTCGCCAGAGCATTTTTTTTGGGTTCTGCGAATTATTACTCACAATATTCTATCAGGCGCGAGTGGCTAGTCGACGGTGCGACTAGCCAGTCGCCGGTGCCACTGACTACTAGCAGGGGCGACTAGCTAGTAGCAGGCGGGACTGACTAGTTGAAACCGCGGCTATCTAGTCGCATTTACATACGTTTCTGTTTGTTGGTTTTTCAAAGCTACCCACGAGTGTGTGGTGTCTAAAGACGCGTCTGCTCGCGGGCTGATTGACTGTGTAGTAATTGAAGGTAGCTACAGAACAACATTATGAATTTAAGATGGAAAAATGTGTTTTTTATATATAGAAATTCATTCAAAAATCGTCTGTCGCCAGAGCATTTTTTTGGGGTTCTGCGAATTATTTCTCCAATATTCTATCAGGCGCGAGTGGCTAGTCGACGGTGCGACTAGCCAGTCGCCGGTGCCACTGGCTACTAGCAGGGGCGACTAGCTAGTAGCAGGAGGGACTGACTAGTCGAAACCGCGGCTATCTAGTTGCATTTACATACGTTTCTTTTGTTTGTTTTTCAAAGCTACCCACGAGTGTTTGGTGTCTAAAGACGCGTCTGCTCGCGGGCTGATTGACTGTGTGGTAATTGAAGGTAGCTACAGAACAAAATTATGAATTTAAGATGGAAAAATGTGTTTTTTATATATAGAAATTCATTCAAAAATCGTCTGTCGCCAGAGCATTTTTTTGGGGTTCTGCGAATTATTACTCACAATATTCTATCAGGCGCGAGTGGCTAGTCGACGCTGCGACTAGCCAGTCGACGGTGCCACTGACTACTAGCAGGGGCGACTAGCTAGTAGCAGGCGGGACTGACTAGTCGAAATCGCGGCTAGCTAGTCGCATTAACATGCGTTTTTTTTTTTTTTTTTTATAGGTTCCTACGAGTTTGAGGTGTCTGCAGATGCGTCTGCTCGCGGGCTCATTGACAATGCAGTAATTAAAGGTAAATGAAGTTTATAAAAATTGATTTTAAGAAGGAAAAGTTTGTTTTTTATATAAAGAAATTCATTCAAAAATCGTCTGTCGCCAGAGCATTTTTTTGGGGTTCTGCGAATTATTACTCACAATATTCTATCAGGCGCGAGTGGCTAGTCGACGCTGCGACTAGCCAGTCGCCGGTGCCACTGGCTACTAGCAGGGGCGACTAGCTAGTAGCAGGCGGGACTGACTAGTTGAAATCGCGGCTAGCTAGTCGCATTTACATGCGTTTTTTTTTTTTTTTTTTTTTATAGATTCCTACGAGTTTGAGGTGTCTGCAGACGAGTCTGCTCGCGGGCTCATTGACAATGCAGTAATTAAAGGTAAATGAAGTTTATAAAAATGAATTTAAGAAGGAAAAGTTTGTTTTTTATATAAAGAAATTCATTCAAAAATTGTCTGTCGCCAGAGCATTTTTTTGGGGTTCTGCGAATTATTACTCACAATATTCTATTAGGCACGTATGGCTAGTCGACGGTGCGACTAGCCAGTCGCCGGTGCCACTGGCTACTAGCAGGGGTGACTAGCTAGTAGCAGGCGGGAATGGCTAGTCGAACCCGCGGCTAGCTAGTCGCATGTACATGCGTTTAATTTTGTTTTTTGTTACAGATTCCCACGAGTGTGAGGTGTCAACAGACGCGTCTGCTCGCGGGCTCATTGAAAGTGCAGTAATTGAAGGTAAATGCAGTTTATAAAAATAAATTTAAGAAGGTAAAGTTTGTTTTTTATATAAAGAAATTCATTCAAAAATCGTCTGGCGCCAGAATATTTTTTTGTAGTTCTGCGACGGATAAATCACAATATTCTATCAAGCGCGAGTGGCTACTCGCAAGTGCGACTAGCTAGTCGCCGGCGCCACTGACTAGTCGCAGGGGCGACTAGCTAGTAGTAAACGAGACTGACTAGTTGAAACCGCGGCTATCTAGTCGCATTTACATACGTTTCTTTTTGTTGGTTTTTCAAAGCTACCCACGAGTGTGTGGTGTCTAAAGACGCATCTGCTCGCGGGCTGATTGACTGTGTAGTAATTGAAGGTAGCTACAGAACAACATTATGAATTTAAGATGGAAAAATGTGTTTTTTATATATAGAAATTCATTCAAAAATCGTCTGTCGCCAGAGCATTTTTTTGGGGTTCTGCGAATTATTTCTCCAATATTCTATCAGGCACGAGTGGCTAGTCAACGCTGTGACTAGCCAGTCGCCGGTGCCACTGGCTACTAGCAGGGGCGACTAGCTAGTAGCAGGCGGGACTGTCTAGTCAAAATCGCGGCTAGCTAGTCGCAGTTACATGCGTTTTATTTTGTTTTTTTTATAGATTCCCACGAGTGTGAGGTGTCTGCAGACGCTTCTACTCGCGGGCTCATTGACAATGCAGTAATTAAAGGTAAATGAAGTTTATAAAAATGAATTTAAGAAGGAAAAGTTTGTTTTTTATATAAAGAAATTCATTCAAAAATCGTCTGGCGCCAGAATATTTTTTGTAGTTCTGCGACGGATAAATCACAATATTCTATCAAGTGCGAGTGGCTACTCGCAAGTGCGACTAGCTAGTTGCCGGCGCCACTGACTAGTCGCAGGGGCGACTAGCTAGTAGCAGGCGGGACTGACTAGTCGAAACCGCGGCTATCTAGTCGCATTTACATACGTTTCTTTTTGTTTGTTTTTCAAAGCTACCCACGAGTGTTTGGTGTCTAAAAACGCGTCTGCTCGCGGGCTGATTGACAGTGTAGTAATTGAAGGTAGCTACAGAACAAAATTATGAATTTAAGATGGAAAAATGTGTTTTTTATATATAGAAATTCATTCAAAAATCGTCTGTCGCCAGAGCATTTTTTTTGGGTTCTGCGAATTATTACTCACAATATTCTATCAGGCGCGAGTGGCTAGTCGACGGTGCGACTAGCCAGTCGCCGGTGCCACTGACTACTAGCAGGGGCGACTAGCTAGTAGCAGGCGGGACTGACTAGTTGAAACCGCGGCTATCTAGTCGCATTTACATACGTTTCTTTTTGTTGGTTTTTCAAAGCTACCCACGAGTGTGTGGTGTCTAAAGACGCATCTGCTCGCGGGCTGATTGACTGTGTAGTAATTGAAGGTAGCTACAGAACAACATTATGAATTTAAGATGGAAAAATGTGTTTTTTATATATAGAAATTCATTCAAAAATCGTCTGTCGCCAGAGCATTTTTTTGGGGTTCTGCGAATTATTTCTCCAATATTCTATCAGGCACGAGTGGCTAGTCGACGCTGTGACTAGCCAGTCGCCGGTACCACTGGCTACTAGCAGGGGCGACTAGCTAGTAGCAGGCGGGACTGTCTAGTCGAAATCGCGGCTGGCTAGTCGCAGTTACATGCGTTTTATTTTGTTTTTTTTTATAGATTCCCACGAGTGTGAGGTGTCTGCAGACGCTTCTACTCGCGGGCTCATTGACAATGCAGTAATTAAAGGTAAATGAAGTTTATAAAAATGAATTTAAAAAGGAAAAGTTTGTTTTTTATATAAAGAAATTCATTCAAAAATCGTCTGGCGCCAGAATATTTTTTGTAGTTCTGCGACGGATAAATCACAATATTCTATCAAGTGCGAGTGGCTACTCGCAAGTGCGACTAGCTAGTTGCCGGCGCCACTGACTAGTCGCAGGGGCGACTAGCTAGTAGCAGGCGGGACTGACTAGTCGAAACCGCGGCTATCTAGTCGCATTTACATACGTTTCTTTTTGTTTGTTTTTCAAAGCTACCCACGAGTGTTTGGTGTCTAAAAACGCGTCTGCTCGCGGGCTGATTGACAGTGTAGTAATTGAAGATAGCTACAGAACAAAATTATGAATTTAAGATGGAAAAATGTGTTTTTTATATATAGAAATTCATTCAAAAATCGTCTGTCGCCAGAGCATTTTTTTGGGGTTCTGCGAATTATTTCTCCAATATTCTATCAGGCGCGAGTGGCTAGTCGACGGTGCGACTAGCCAGTCGCCGGTGCCACTGGCTACTAGCAGGGGCGACTAGCTAGTAGCAGGAGGGACTGACTAGTCGAAACCGCGGCTATCTAGTTGCATTTACATACGTTTCTTTTGTTTGTTTTTCAAAGCTACCCACGAGTGTTTGGTGTCTAAAGACGCGTCTGCTCGCGGGCTGATTGACTGTGTGGTAATTGAAGGTAGCTACAGAACAAAATTATGAATTTAAGATGGAAAAATGTGTTTTTTATATATAGAAATTCATTCAAAAATCGTCTGTCGCCAGAGCATTTTTTTGGGGTTCTGCGAATTATTACTCACAATATTCTATCAGGCGCGAGTGGCTAGTCGACGCTGCGACTAGCCAGTCGACGGTGCCACTGACTACTAGCAGGGGCGACTAGCTAGTAGCAGGCGGGACTGACTAGTCGAAATCGCGGCTAGCTAGTCGCATTAACATGCGTTTTTTTTTTTTTTTTTTATAGGTTCCTACGAGTTTGAGGTGTCTGCAGATGCGTCTGCTCGCGGGCTCATTGACAATGCAGTAATTAAAGGTAAATGAAGTTTATAAAAATTGATTTTAAGAAGGAAAAGTTTGTTTTTTATATAAAGAAATTCATTCAAAAATCGTCTGTCGCCAGAGCATTTTTTTGGGGTTCTGCGAATTATTACTCACAATATTCTATCAGGCGCGAGTGGCTAGTCGACGCTGCGACTAGCCAGTCGCCGGTGCCACTGGCTACTAGCAGGGGCGACTAGCTAGTAGCAGGCGGGACTGACTAGTTGAAATCGCGGCTAGCTAGTCGCATTTACATGCGTTTTTTTTTTTTTTTTTTTTATAGATTCCTACGAGTTTGAGGTGTCTGCAGACGAGTCTGCTCGCGGGCTCATTGACAATGCAGTAATTAAAGGTAAATGAAGTTTATAAAAATGAATTTAAGAAGGAAAAGTTTGTTTTTTATATAAAGAAATTCATTCAAAAATTGTCTGTCGCCAGAGCATTTTTTTGGGGTTCTGCGAATTATTACTCACAATATTCTATTAGGCACGTATGGCTAGTCGACGGTGCGACTAGCCAGTCGCCGGTGCCACTGGCTACTAGCAGGGGTGACTAGCTAGTAGCAGGCGGGAATGGCTAGTCGAACCCGCGGCTAGCTAGTCGCATGTACATGCGTTTAATTTTGTTTTTTGTTACAGATTCCCACGAGTGTGAGGTGTCAACAGACGCGTCTGCTCGCGGGCTCATTGAAAGTGCAGTAATTGAAGGTAAATGCAGTTTATAAAAATAAATTTAAGAAGGTAAAGTTTGTTTTTTATATAAAGAAATTCATTCAAAAATCGTCTGGCGCCAGAATATTTTTTTGTAGTTCTGCGACGGATAAATCACAATATTCTATCAAGCGCGAGTGGCTACTCGCAAGTGCGACTAGCTAGTCGCCGGCGCCACTGACTAGTCGCAGGGGCGACTAGCTAGTAGTAAACGAGACTGACTAGTTGAAACCGCGGCTATCTAGTCGCATTTACATACGTTTCTTTTTGTTGGTTTTTCAAAGCTACCCACGAGTGTGTGGTGTCTAAAGACGCATCTGCTCGCGGGCTGATTGACTGTGTAGTAATTGAAGGTAGCTACAGAACAACATTATGAATTTAAGATGGAAAAATGTGTTTTTTATATATAGAAATTCATTCAAAAATCGTCTGTCGCCAGAGCATTTTTTTGGGGTTCTGCGAATTATTTCTCCAATATTCTATCAGGCACGAGTGGCTAGTCAACGCTGTGACTAGCCAGTCGCCGGTGCCACTGGCTACTAGCAGGGGCGACTAGCTAGTAGCAGGCGGGACTGTCTAGTCAAAATCGCGGCTAGCTAGTCGCAGTTACATGCGTTTTATTTTGTTTTTTTTATAGATTCCCACGAGTGTGAGGTGTCTGCAGACGCTTCTACTCGCGGGCTCATTGACAATGCAGTAATTAAAGGTAAATGAAGTTTATAAAAATGAATTTAAGAAGGAAAAGTTTGTTTTTTATATAAAGAAATTCATTCAAAAATCGTCTGGCGCCAGAATATTTTTTGTAGTTCTGCGACGGATAAATCACAATATTCTATCAAGTGCGAGTGGCTACTCGCAAGTGCGACTAGCTAGTTGCCGGCGCCACTGACTAGTCGCAGGGGCGACTAGCTAGTAGCAGGCGGGACTGACTAGTCGAAACCGCGGCTATCTAGTCGCATTTACATACGTTTCTTTTTGTTTGTTTTTCAAAGCTACCCACGAGTGTTTGGTGTCTAAAAACGCGTCTGCTCGCGGGCTGATTGACAGTGTAGTAATTGAAGGTAGCTACAGAACAAAATTATGAATTTAAGATGGAAAAATGTGTTTTTTATATATAGAAATTCATTCAAAAATCGTCTGTCGCCAGAGCATTTTTTTTGGGTTCTGCGAATTATTACTCACAATATTCTATCAGGCGCGAGTGGCTAGTCGACGGTGCGACTAGCCAGTCGCCGGTGCCACTGACTACTAGCAGGGGCGACTAGCTAGTAGCAGGCGGGACTGACTAGTTGAAACCGCGGCTATCTAGTCGCATTTACATACGTTTCTTTTTGTTGGTTTTTCAAAGCTACCCACGAGTGTGTGGTGTCTAAAGACGCGTCTGCTCGCGGGCTGATTGACTGTGTAGTAACTGAAGGTAGCAACAGAACAACATTATGAATTTAAGATGGAAAAATGTGTTTTTTATATATAGAAATTCATTCAAAAATCGTCTGTCGCCAGAGCATTTTTTTGGGGTTCTGCGAATTATTTCTCCAATATTCTATCAGGCACGAGTGGCTAGTCGACGCTGTGACTAGCCAGTCGCCGGTGCCACTGGCTACTAGCAGGGGCGACTAGCTAGTAGCAGGCGGGACTGTCTAGTCGAAATCGCGGCTAGCTAGTCGCAGTTACATGCGTTTTATTTTGTTTTTTTTTATAGATTCCCACGAGTGTGAGGTGTCTGCAGACGCTTCTACTCGCGGGCTCATTGACAATGCAGTAATTAAAAGTAAATGAAGTTTATAAAAATGAATTTAAGAAGGAAAAGTTTGTTTTTTATATAAAGAAATTCATTCAAAAATCGTCTGGCGCCAGAATATTTTTTGTAGTTCTGCGACGGATAAATCACAATATTCTATCAAGTGCGAGTGGCTACTCGCAAGTGCGACTAGCTAGTTGCCGGCGCCACTGACTAGTCGCAGGGGCGACTAGCTAGTAGCAGGCGGGACTGACTAGTCGAAACCGCGGCTATCTAGTCGCATTTACATACGTTTCTTTTTGTTTGTTTTTCAAAGCTACCCACGAGTGTTTGGTGTCTAAAAACGCGTCTGCTCGCGGGCTGATTGACAGTGTAGTAATTGAAGGTAGCTACAGAACAAAATTATGAATTTAAGATGGAAAAATGTGTTTTTTATATATAGAAATTCATTCAAAAATCGTCTGTCGCCAGAGCATTTTTTTTGGGTTCTGCGAATTATTACTCACAATATTCTATCAGGCGCGAGTGGCTAGTCGACGGTGCGACTAGCCAGTCGCCGGTGCCACTGACTACTAGCAGGGGCGACTAGCTAGTAGCAGGCGGGACTGACTAGTCGAAATCGCGGCTAGCTAGTCGCATTTACATGCGTTTTATTTTGTTTTTTTTTATAGATTCCCACGAGTGTGAGGTGTCTGCAGACGCGTCTACTCGCGGGCTCATTGACAATGCAGTAATTAAAGGTAAATGAAGTTTATAAAAGTGAATTTAAGAAGGAAAATTTTGTTTTTTATATAAAGAAATTCATTCAAAAATCGTCTGTCGCCAGAGCATTTTTTTGGAGTTCTGCGACGGATAAATCACAATATTCTATCAAGCGCGAGTGGCTACTCGCAAGTGCGACTAGCTAGTCGCCGGCGCCACTGACTAGTCGCAGGTTCGACTAGCTAGTAGCAGGCGGGACTGACTAGTCGCAACCGCGGCTATCTAGTCGCATTTACATACGTTTCTTTTTGTTTGTTTTTCAAAGCTACCCACGAGTGTTTGGTGTGTAAAAACGCGTCTGCTCGCGGGCTGATTGACTGTGTAGTAATTGAAGGTAGCTACAGAACAACATTATGAATTTAAGATGGAAAAGTTTGTTTTTTATATATAGAAATTCATTCAAAAATCGTCTGTCGCCAGAGCAGTTTTTTGGGGTTCTGCGAATTATTACTCACAATATTCTATCAGGCGCGAGTGGCTAGTCGACGGTGCGACTAGCTAGTCGCCGGTGCCACTGACTAGTCGCAGGGGCAACTAGCTAGTAGCAGGAGGGACTGACTAGTCGAAATCGCGGCTAGCTAGTCGGATTTACATGCGTTTAATTTAGTTTTTTTTTATAGATTCCAACGAGTGTGAAGTGTCTACAGACGCGTCTGCTCGCGGGCTCATTGACAGTGCAGTAATTAAAGGTAAATGCAGTTTATAAAAATGAATTTAAGAAGGAAAATTTTGTTTTTTATATAATGAAATTCATTCAAAAATCGTCTGTCGCCAGAGCATTTTTTTGGGGTTCTGCGAATTATTACTCACAATATTCTATCAGGCGCGAGTGGCTAGTCGACGCTGGGACTAGCCAGTCGCCGGTGCCACTGACTACAAGCAGGGGCGACTAGCTAGTAGCAGGCGGGACTGACTAGTCGAAATCGCGGCTAGCTAGTCGCATTTACATGCGTTTTATTTTGTTTTTTTTTATAGATTCCCACGAGTGTGAGGTGTCTGCAGACGCGTCTGCTCGCGGGCTCATTGACAGTGCAGTAATTGAAGGTAAATGCAGTTTATAAAAATAAATTTAAGAAGGTAAAATTTGTTTTTTATATAAAAAATTTCATTCAAAAATTGTCTGTCGCCAGAGCATTTTTTTGGAGTTCTGCGAATTATTACTCACAATATTCTATTAGGCACGTGTGGCTAGTCGACAGTGCGACTAGCCAGTCGCCGGTGCCACTGGCTACTAGCAGGGGTGACTAGCTAGTAGCAGGCGGGAATGGCTAGTCGAAACCGCGGCTAGCTAGTCGCATGTACATGCGTTTAATTTTGTTTTTTGTTATAGATTCCCACGAGTGTGAGGTGTCTACAGACGCGTCTGCTCGCGGGTTCATTGACAGTGCAGTAATTGAAGGTAAATGCAGTTTATAAAAATAAATTTAAGAAGGTAAAGTTTGTTTTTTATATAAGGAAATTCATTCAAAAATCGTCTGGCGCCAGAATATATTTTTGTAGTTCTGCGACGGATAAATCACAATATTCTATCAAGCGCGAGTGGCTACTCGCAAGTGTGACTAGCTAGTCGCCGGCGCCACTGACTAGTCGCAGGGGCGACTAGCTAGTAGCAGGCGGGACTGACTAGTTGAAACCGCGGCTATCTAGTCGCATTTACATACGTTTCTTTTTGTTGGTTTTTCAAAGCTACCCACGAGTGTGTGTTGTCTAAAGACGCGTCTGCTCGCGGGCTGATTGACTGTGTAGTAATTAAAGGTAGCTACAGAACAACATTACGAATTTAAGATGGAAAAGTGTGTTTTTTATGTATAGAAATTCATTCCAAAATCGTCTGTCGCCAGAGCATTTTTTTGGGGTTCTGCGAATTATTTCTCCAATATTCTATCAGGCGCGAGTGGCTAGTCGATGCTGCGATTAGCCAGTCGCCGTTGCCACTGGCTACTAGCAGGGGTGACTAGCTAGTAGCAGGCGGGAATGGCTAGTCGAAACCGCGGCTAGCTAGTCGCATGTACATGCGTTTAATTTTGTTTTTTGTTATAGATTCCCACGAGTGTGAGGTGTCTACAGACGCGTCTGCTCGCGGGCTCATTGAAAGTGCAGTAATTGAAGGTAAATGCAGTTTATAAAAATAAAGTTAAGAAGGGAAAGTTTGTTTTTTATATAAAGAAATTCATTCAAAAATCGTCTGTCGCCAGAGCATTTTTTTGGAGTTCTGCGAATTATTACTCACAATATTCTATCAGGCGCGAGTGGCTAGTCGACGCTGGGACTAGCCAGTCGCCGGTGCCACTGACTACTAGCAGGAGCGACTAGCTAGTAGCAGGCGGGACTGACTAGTCGAAATCGCGGCTAGCTAGTCGCATTTACATGCGTTTTATTTTGTTTTTTTTTATAGATTCCCACGAGTGTGAGGTGTCTGCAGATGAGTCTGCTCGCGGGCTCATTGACAATGCAGTAATTAAAGGTAAATGAAGTTTCTAAAAATGAATTTAAGAAGGAAAAGTTTGTTTTTAATATAAAGAAATTCATTCAAAAATCGTCTGGCACCAGAATATTTTTTGTAGTTCTGCGACGGATAAATCACAATATTCTATCAAGCGCGAGTGGGTACTCGCAAGTGCGACTAGCTAGTCGCCGGCGCCACTGACTAGTCGCAGGGTCGACTAGCTAGCAGCAGGCGGGACTGACTAGTCGCAACCGCGGCTATCTAGTCGCATTTCCATACGTTTCTTTTTGTTTGTTTTTCAAAGCTACCCACGAGTGTGTGTTGTCTAAAGACGCGTCTGCTCGCGGGCTGATTGACTGTGTAGTAATTGAAGGTAGCTACAGAACGAAATTATGAATTTAAGATGGAAAAAATTGTTTTTTATATATAGAAATTCATTCAAAAATCGTCTTTCGCCAGAGCATTTTTTTGTAGTTCTGCGACGGATAAATCACAATATTCTATCAAGCGCGAGTGTCTACTCGCAAGTGCGACTAGCTAGTCGCCGGCGCCACTGACTAGTCGCAGGGGCAACAAGCTAGTAGCAGGAGGGACTGACTAGTCGAAATCGCGGCTAGATAGTCGCATTTACATGCGTTTAATTTAGTTTTTTTTTATTTATTCCAACGAGTGTGAGGTGTCTACAGACGCATCTGCTCGCGGGCTCATTGACAGTGCAGCAATTAAAGGTAAATGCAGTTTATAAAAATGAATTTAAGAAGCAAAACTTTGTTTTTTATATAAAGAAATTCATTCAAAAATCGTCTGTCGCCAGAGCATTTTTTTGGGGTTCTGCGAATTATTACTCACAATATTCTATTAGGCACGTGTGGCTAGTCGACGGTGCGACTAGCCAGTCGCCGGTGCCCCTGGCTACTAGCAGGGGCGACTAGCTAGTAGCAGGCGGGACTGACTAGTCGAAACCGCGGCTATCTAGTCGCATTTACATACGTTTCTTTTGTTTGTTTTTCAAAGCTACCCACGAGTGTTAGGTGTCTATAGACGCGTCTGCTCGCGAGCTGTTTGACTGTGTAGTAATTGAAGGTAGCTACAGAACAAAATTATGAATTTAAGATGGAAAAATGTGTTTTTTATATATAGAAATTCATTCAAAAATCGTCTGTCGCCAGAGCATTTTTTTGGGGTTCTGCGAATTATTACTCACAATATTCTATCAGGCGCGAGTGGCTAGTCGACGCTCCGACTAGCCAGTCGCCGGTGCCACTGACTACTAGCAGGGGCGACTAGCTAGTAGCAGGCGGGACTGACTAGTCGAAATCGCGGCTAGCTAGTCGCATTTACATGCGTTTTATTTTGTTTTTTTTATAGATTCCCACGAGTGTGAGGTGTCTGCAGACGCGTGTGGTCGCGGGCTCATTGACAATGCAGTAATTAAAGGTAAATGAAGTTTATAAAAGTGAATTTAAGAAGGAAAATTTTGTTTTTTATATAAAGAAATTCATTCAAAAATCGTCTGTCGCCAGAGCATTTTTTTGGAGTTCTGCGACGGATAAATCACAATATTCTATCGAGCGCGAGTGGCTACTCGCAAGTGCGACTAGCTAGTCGCCGGCGCCACTGACTAGTCGCAGGGTCGACTAGCTAGTAGCAGGCGGGACTGACTAGTCGCAACCGCGGCTATCTAGTCGCATTTACATACGTTTCTTTTTGTTTGTTTTTCAAAGCTACCCACGAGTGTTTGGTGTGTAAAAACGCGTCTGCTCGCGGGCTGATTGACTGTGTAGTAATTGAAGGTAGCTACAGAACAACATTATGAATTTAAGATGGAAAAGTTTGTTTTTTATATATAGAAATTCATTCAAAAATCGTCTGTCGCCAGAGCAGTTTTTTGGGGTTCTGCGAATTATTACTCACAATATTCTATCAGGCGCGAGTGGCTAGTCGACGGTGCGACTACCTAGTCGCCGGTGCCACTGACTAGTCGCAGGGGCAACTAGCTAGTAGCAGGAGGGACTGACTAGTCGAAATCGCGGCTAGCTAGTCGGATTTACATGCGTTTAATTTAGTTTTTTTTTATAGATTCCCACAAGTGTGAGGTGTCTACAGACGCGTCTGCTCGCGGGCTCATTGACAGTGCAGTAATTAAAGGTAAATGCAGTTTATAAAAATGAATTTAAGAAGGAAAATTTTGTTTTTTATATAATGAAATTCATTCAAAAATCGTCTGTCGCCAGAGCATTTTTTTGGGGTTCTGCGAATTATTACTCACAATATTCTATCAGGCGCGAGTGGCTAGTCGACGCTGGGACTAGCCAGTCGCCGGTGCCACTGACTACAAGCAGGGGCGACTAGCTAGTAGCAGGCGGGACTGACTAGTCGAAATCGCGGCTAGCTAGTCGCATTTACATGCGTTTTATTTTGTTTTTTTTTATAGATTCCCACGAGTGTGAGGTGTCTGCAGACGCGTCTGCTCGCGGGCTCATTGACAGTGCAGTAATTGAAGGTAAATGCAGTTTATAAAAATAAATTTAAGAAGGTAAAATTTGTTTTTTATATAAAAAATTTCATTCAAAAATTGTCTGTCGCCAGAGCATTTTTTTGGAGTTCTGCGAATTATTACTCACAATATTCTATTAGGCACGTGTGGCTAGTCGACAGTGCGACTAGCCAGTCGCCGGTGCCACTGGCTACTAGCAGGGGTGACTAGCTAGTAGCAGGCGGGAATGGCTAGTCGAAACCGCGGCTAGCTAGTCGCATGTACATGCGTTTAATTTTGTTTTTTGTTATAGATTCCCACGAGTGTGAGGTGTCTGCAGACGCGTCTGCTCGCGGGCTCATTGACAGTGCAGTAATTGAAGGTAAATGCAGTTTATAAAAATAAATTTAAGAAGGTAAAGTTTGTTTTTTATATAAAAAATTTCATTCAAAAATTGTCTGTCGCCAGAGCATTTTTTTGGAGTTCTGCGAATTATTACTCACAATATTCTATTAGGCACGTGTGGCTAGTCGACAGTGCGACTAGCCAGTCGCCGGTGCCACTGGCTACTAGCAGGGGTGACTAGCTAGTAGCAGGCGGGAATGGCTAGTCGAAACCGCGGCTAGCTAGTCGCATGTACATGCGTTTAATTTTGTTTTTTGTTATAGATTCCCACGAGTGTGAGGTGTCTACAGACGCGTCTGCTCGCGGGTTCATTGACAGTGCAGTAATTGAAGGTAAATGCAGTTTATAAAAATAAATTTAAGAAGGTAAAGTTTGTTTTTTATATAAGGAAATTCATTCAAAAATCGTCTGGCGCCAGAATATTTTTTTGTAGTTCTGCGACGGATAAATCACAATATTCTATCAAGCGCGAGTGGCTACTCGCAAGTGTGACTAGCTAGTCGCCGGCGCCACTGACTAGTCGCAGGGGCGACTAGCTAGTAGCAGGCGGGACTGACTAGTCGCAACCGCGGCTATCTAGTCACATTTCCATACGTTTCTTTTTGTTTGTTTTTCAAAGCTACCCACGAGTGTTTGGTGTGTAAAAACGCGTCTGCTCGCGGGCTGATTGACTGTGTAGTAATTGAAGGTAGCTACAGAACGAAATTATGAATTTAAGATGGAAAAAATTGTTTTTTATATATAGAAATTCATTCAAAAATCGTCTTTCGCCAGAGCATTTTTTTGTAGTTCTGCGACGGATAAATCACAATATTCTATCAAGCGCGAGTGTCTACTCGCAAGTGCGACTAGCTATTCGCCGGCGCCACTGACTAGTCGCAGGGGCAACTAGCTAGTAGCAGGAGGGACTGACTAGTCGAAATCGCGGCTAGATAGTCGCATTTACATGCGTTTAATTTAGTTTTTTTTTATTTATTCTAACGAGTGTGAGGTGTCTACAGACGCATCTGCTCGCGGGCTCATTGACAGTGCAGCAATTAAAGGTAAATGCAGTTTATAAAAATGAATTTAAGAAGCAAAACTTTGTTTTTTATATAAAGAAATTCATTCAAAAATCGTCTGTCGCCAGAGCATTTTTTTGGGGTTCTGCGAATTATTACTCACAATATTCTATTAGGCACGTGTGGCTAGTCGACGGTGCGACTAGCCAGTCGCCGGTGCCCCTGGCTATTAGCAGGGGCGACTAGCTAGTAGCAGGCGGGACTGACTAGTCGAAACCGCGGCTATCTAGTCGCATTTACATACGTTTCTTTTGTTTGTTTTTCAAAGCTACCCACGAGTGTTAGGTGTCTATAGACGCGTCTGCTCGCGAGCTGTTTGACTGTGTAGTAATTGAAGGTAGCTACAGAACAAAATTATGAATTTAAGATGGAAAAATGTGTTTTTTATATATAGAAATTCATTCAAAAATCGTCTGTCGCCAGAGCATTTTTTTGGGGTTCTGCGAATTATTACTCACAATATTCTATCAGGCGCGAGTGGCTAGTCGACGCTCCGACTAGCCAGTCGCCGGTGCCACTGACTACTAGCAGGGGCGACTAGCTAGTAGCAGGCGGGACTGACTAGTCGAAATCGCGGCTAGATAGTCGCATTTACATGCGTTTAATTTAGTTTTTTTTTATTTATTCCAACGAGTGTGAGGTGTCTACAGACGCATCTGCTCGCGGGCTCATTGACAGTGCAGCAATTAAAGGTAAATGCAGTTTATAAAAATGAATTTAAGAAGCAAAACTTTGTTTTTTATATAAAGAAATTCATTCAAAAATCGTCTGTCGCCAGAGCATTTTTTTGCGGTTCTGCGAATTATTACTCATAATATTCTATTAGGCACGTGTGGCTAGTCGACGGTGCGACTAGCCAGTCGCCGGTGCCCCTGGCTACTAGCAGGGGCGACTAGCTAGTAGCAGGCGGGACTGACTAGTCGAAACCGCGGCTATCTAGTCGCATTTACATACGTTTCTTTTGTTTGTTTTTCAAAGCTACCCACGAGTGTTAGGTGTCTATAGACGCGTCTGCTCGCGAGCTGTTTGACTGTGTAGTAATTGAAGGTAGCTACAGAACAAAATTATGAATTTAAGATGGAAAAATGTGTTTTTTATATATAGAAATTCATTCAAAAATCGTCTGTCGCCAGAGCATTTTTTTGGGGTTCTGCGAATTATTACTCACAATATTCTATCAGGCGCGAGTGGCTAGTCGACGCTCCGACTAGCCAGTCGCCGGTGCCACTGACTACTAGCAGGGGCGACTAGCTAGTAGCAGGCGGGACTGACTAGTCGAAATCGCGGCTAGCTAGTCGCATTTACATGCGTTTTATTTTGTTTTTTTTATAGATTCCCACGAGTGTGAGGTGTCTGCAGACGCGTCTACTCGCGGGCTCATTGACAATGCAGTAATTAAAGGTAAATGAAGTTTATAAAAGTGAATTTAAGAAGGAAAATTTTGTTTTTTATATAAAGAAATTCATTCAAAAATCGTCTGTCGCCAGAGCATTTTTTTGGAGTTCTGCGACGGATAAATCACAATATTCTATCGAGCGCGAGTGGCTACTCGCAAGTGCGACTAGCTAGTCGCCGGCGCCACTGACTAGTCGCAGGGTCGACTAGCTAGTAGCAGGCGGGACTGACTAGTCGCAACCGCGGCTATCTAGTCGCATTTACATACGTTTCTTTTTGTTTGTTTTTCAAAGCTACCCACGAGTGTTTGGTGTGTAAAAACGCGTCTGCTCGCGGGCTGATTGACTGTGTAGTAATTGAAGGTAGCTACAGAACAACATTATGAATTTAAGATGGAAAAGTTTGTTTTTTATATATAGAAATTCATTCAAAAATCGTCTGTCGCCAGAGCAGTTTTTTGGGGTTCTGCGAATTATTACTCACAATATTCTATCAGGCGCGAGTGGCTAGTCGACGGTGCGACTACCTAGTCGCCGGTGCCACTGACTAGTCGCAGGGGCAACTAGCTAGTAGCAGGAGGGACTGACTAGTCGAAATCGCGGCTAGCTAGTCGGATTTACATGCGTTTAATTTAGTTTTTTTTTATAGATTCCAACGAGTGTGAGGTGTCTACAGACGCGTCTGCTCGCGGGCTCATTGACAGTGCAGTAATTAAAGGTAAATGCAGTTTATAAAAATGAATTTAAGAAGGAAAATTTTGTTTTTTATATAAAGAAATTCATTCAAAAATCGTCTGTCGCCAGAGCATTTTTTTGGGGTTCTGCGAATTATTACTCACAATATTCTATCAGGCGCGAGTGGCTAGTCGACGCTGGGACTAGCCAGTCGCCGGTGCCACTGACTACAAGCAGGGGCGACTAGCTAGTAGCAGGCGGGACTGACTAGTCGAAATCGCGGCTAGCTAGTCGCATTTACATGCGTTTTATTTTGTTTTTTTTTATAGATTCCCACGAGTGTGAGGTGTCTGCAGACGCGTCTGCTCGCGGGCTCATTGACAGTGCAGTAATTGAAGGTAAATGCAGTTTATAAAAATAAATTTAAGAAGGTAAAATTTGTTTTTTATATAAAAAATTTCATTCAAAAATTGTCTGTCGCCAGAGCATTTTTTTGGAGTTCTGCGAATTATTACTCACAATATTCTATTAGGCACGTGTGGCTAGTCGACAGTGCGACTAGCCAGTCGCCGGTGCCACTGGCTACTAGCAGGGGTGACTAGCTAGTAGCAGGCGGGAATGGCTAGTCGAAACCGCGGCTAGCTAGTCGCATGTACATGCGTTTAATTTTGTTTTTTGTTATAGATTCCCACGAGTGTGAGAAGTCTGCAGACGCGTCTGCTCGCGGGCTCATTGACAGTGCAGTAATTGAAGGTAAATGCAGTTTATAAAAATAAATTTAAGAAGGTAAAGTTTGTTTTTTATATAAAAAATTTCATTCAAAAATTGTCTGTCGCCAGAGCATTTTTTTGGAGTTCTGCGAATTATTACTCACAATATTCTATTAGGCACGTGTGGCTAGTCGACAGTGCGACTAGCCAGTCGCCGGTGCCACTGGCTACTAGCAGGGGTGACTAGCTAGTAGCAGGCGGGAATGGCTAGTCGAAACCGCGGCTAGCTAGTCGCATGTACATGCGTTTAATTTTGTTTTTTGTTATAGATTCCCACGAGTGTGAGGTGTCTACAGACGCGTCTGCTCGCGGGTTCATTGACAGTGCAGTAATTGAAGGTAAATGCAGTTTATAAAAATAAATTTAAGAAGGTAAAGTTTGTTTTTTATATAAGGAAATTCATTCAAAAATCGTCTGGCGCCAGAATATTTTTTTGTAGTTCTGCGACGGATAAATCACAATATTCTATCAAGCGCGAGTGGCTACTCGCAAGTGTGACTAGCTAGTCGCCGGCGCCACTGACTAGTCGCAGGGGCGACTAGCTAGTAGCAGGCGGGACTGACTAGTCGCAACCGCGGCTATCTAGTCACATTTCCATACGTTTCTTTTTGTTTGTTTTTCAAAGCTACCCACGAGTGTTTGGTGTGTAAAAACGCGTCTGCTCGCGGGCTGATTGACTGTGTAGTAATTGAAGGTAGCTACAGAACGAAATTATGAATTTAAGATGGAAAAAATTGTTTTTTATATATAGAAATTCATTCAAAAATCGTCTTTCGCCAGAGCATTTTTTTGTAGTTCTGCGACGGATAAATCACAATATTCTATCAAGCGCGAGTGTCTACTCGCAAGTGCGACTAGCTAGTCGCCGGCGCCACTGACTAGTCGCAGGGGCAACTAGCTAGTAGCAGGAGGGACTGACTAGTCGAAATCGCGGCTAGATAGTCGCATTTACATGCGTTTAATTTAGTTTTTTTTTATTTATTCTAACGAGTGTGAGGTGTCTACAGACGCATCTGCTCGCGGGCTCATTGACAGTGCAGCAATTAAAGGTAAATGCAGTTTATAAAAATGAATTTAAGAAGCAAAACTTTGTTTTTTATATAAAGAAATTCATTCAAAAATCGTCTGTCGCCAGAGCATTTTTTTGGAGTTCTGCGACGGATAAATCACAATATTCTATTAGGCACGTGTGGCTAGTCGACGGTGCGACTAGCCAGTCGCCGGTGCCACTGGCTACTAGCAGGGGCGACTAGCTAGTAGCAGGCGGGACTGACTAGTTGAAACCGCGGCTATCTAGTCGCATTTACATACGTTTCTTTTTGTTGGTTTTTCAAAGCTACCCACGAGTGTGTGGTGTCTAAAGACGCGTCTGCTCGCGGGCTGATTGACTGTGTAGTAATTGAAGGTAGCTACAGAACAACATTATGAATTTAAGATGGAAAAATGTGTTTTTTATATATAGAAATTCATTCAAAAATCGTCTGTCGCCAGAGCATTTTTTTGGGGTTCTGCGAATTATTTCTCCAATATTCTATCAGGCGCGAGTGGCTAGTCGACGGTGCGACTAGCCAGTCGCCAGTGCCACTGGCTACTAGCAGGGGCGACTAGCTAGTAGCAGGAGGGACTGACTAGTCGAAACCGCGGCTATCTAGTTGCATTTACATACGTTTCTTTTGTTTGTTTTTCAAAGCTACCCACGAGTGTTTGGTGTCTAAAGACGCGTCTGCTCGCGGGCTGATTGACTGTGTAGTAATTGAAGGTAGCTACAGAACAACATTATGAATTTAAGATGGAAAAATGTGTTTTTTATATATAGAAATTCATTCAAAAATCGTCTGTCGCCAGAGCAGTTTTTTGGGGTTCTGCGAATTATTACTCACAATATTCTATCAGGCGCGAGTGGCTAGTCGACGCTCCGACTAGCCAGTCGCCGGTGCCACTGACTACTAGCAGGGGCGACTAGCTAGTAGCAGGCGGGACTGACTAGTCGAAATCGCGGCTAGCTAGTCGCATTTACATGCGTTTTATTTTGTTTTTTTTATAGATTCCCACGAGTGTGAGGTGTCTGCAGACGCGTGTGGTCGCGGGCTCATTGACAATGCAGTAATTAAAGGTAAATGAAGTTTATAAAAATGAATTTAAGAAGGAAAAGTTTGTTTTTTATATAAAGAAATTCATTCAAAAATCGTCTGTCGCCAGAGCATTTTTTTGGAGTTCTGCGACGGATAAATCACAATATTCTATTAGGCACGTGTGGCTAGTCGACGGTGCGACTAGCCAGTCGCCGGTGCCACTGGCTACTAGCAGGGGCGACTAGCTAGTAGCAGGCGGGACTGACTAGTTGAAACCGCGGCTATCTAGTCGCATTTACATACGTTTCTTTTTGTTGGTTTTTCAAAGCTACCCACGAGTGTGTGGTGTCTAAAGACGCGTCTGCTCGCGGGCTGATTGACTGTGTAGTAATTGAAGGTAGCTACAGAACAACATTATGAATTTAAGATGGAAAAATGTGTTTTTTATATATAGAAATTCATTCAAAAATCGTCTGTCGCCAGAGCATTTTTTTGGGGTTCTGCGAATTATTTCTCCAATATTCTATCAGGCGCGAGTGGCTAGTCGACGGTGCGACTAGCCAGTCGCCAGTGCCACTGGCTACTAGCAGGGGCGACTAGCTAGTAGCAGGAGGGACTGACTAGTCGAAACCGCGGCTATCTAGTTGCATTTACATACGTTTCTTTTGTTTGTTTTTCAAAGCTACCCACGAGTGTTTGGTGTCTAAAGACGCGTCTGCTCGCGGGCTGATTGACTGTGTAGTAATTGAAGGTAGCTACAGAACAACATTATGAATTTAAGATGGAAAAATGTGTTTTTTATATATAGAAATTCATTCAAAAATCGTCTGTCGCCAGAGCAGTTTTTTGGGGTTCTGCGAATTATTACTCACAATATTCTATCAGGCGCGAGTGGCTAGTCGACGCTCCGACTATCCAGTCGCCGGTGCCACTGACTACTAGCAGGGGCGACTAGCTAGTAGCAGGCGGGACTGACTAGTCGAAATCGCGGCTAGCTAGTCGCATTTACATGCGTTTTATTTTGTTTTTTTTATAGATTCCCACGAGTGTGAGGTGTCTGCAGACGCGTGTGGTCGCGGGCTCATTGACAATGCAGTAATTAAAGGTAAATGAAGTTTATAAAAATGAATTTAAGAAGGAAAAGTTTGTTTTTTATATAAAGAAATTCATTCAAAAATCGTCTGTCGCCAGAGCATTTTTTTGGAGTTCTGCGACGGATAAATCACAATATTCTATTAGGCACGTGTGGCTAGTCGACGGTGCGACTAGCCAGTCGCCGGTGCCACTGGCTACTAGCAGGGGCGACTAGCTAGTAGCAGGCGGGACTGACTAGTTGAAACCGCGGCTATCTAGTCGCATTTACATACGTTTCTTTTTGTTTGTTTTTCAAAGCTACCCACGAGTGTGTGGTGTCTAAAGACGCGTCTGCTCGCGGGCTGATTGACTGTGTAGTAATTGAAGGTAGCTACAGAACAACATTATGAATTTAAGATGGAAAAATTTGTTTTTTATATATAGAAATTCATTCAAAAATCGTCTGTCGCCAGAGCATTTTTTTGGGGTTCTGCGAATTATTTCTCCAATATTCTATCAGGCGTGAGTGGCTAGTCGACGCTGTGACTAGCCAGTCGCCGGTGCCACTGGCTACTAGCAGGGGCGACTAGCTAGTAGCAGGCGGGACTGACTAGTCGAAATCGCGGCTAGCTAGTCGCATTTACATGCGTTTTATTTTGTTTTTTTTTATAGATTCCCACGAGTGTGAGGTGTCTGCAGACGCGTCTACTCGCGGGCTCATTGACAATGCAGTAATTAAAGGTAAATGAAGTTTCTAAAAATGAATTTAAGAAGGAAAAGTTTGTTTTTTATATATAGAAATTCATTCAAAAATCGTCTGTCGCCAGAGCAGTTTTTTGGGGTTCTGCGAATTATTACTCACAATATTCTATCAGGCGCGAGTGGCTAGTCGACGCTCCGACTATCCAGTCGCCGGTGCCACTGACTACTAGCAGGGGCGACTAGCTAGTAGCAGGCGGGACTGACTAGTCGAAATCGCGGCTAGCTAGTCGCATTTACATGCGTTTTATTTTGTTTTTTTTATAGATTCCCACGAGTGTGAGGTGTCTGCAGACGCGTGTGGTCGCGGGCTCATTGACAATGCAGTAATTAAAAGTAAATGAAGTTTATAAAAATGAATTTAAGAAGGAAAAGTTTGTTTTTTATATAAAGAAATTCATTCAAAAATCGTCTGTCGCCAGAGCATTTTTTTGGAGTTCTGCGACGGATAAATCACAATATTCTATTAGGCACGTGTGGCTAGTCGACGGTGCGACTAGCCAGTCGCCGGTGCCACTGGCTACTAGCAGGGGCGACTAGCTAGTAGCAGGCGGGACTGACTAGTTGAAACCGCGGCTATCTAGTCGCATTTACATACGTTTCTTTTTGTTGGTTTTTCAAAGCTACCCACGAGTGTGTGGTGTCTAAAGACGCGTCTGCTCGCGGGCTGATTGACTGTGTAGTAATTGAAGGTAGCTACAGAACAACATTATGAATTTAAGATGGAAAAATTTGTTTTTTATATATAGAAATTCATTCAAAAATCGTCTGTCGCCAGAGCATTTTTTTGGGGTTCTGCGAATTATTTCTCCAATATTCTATCAGGCGTGAGTGGCTAGTCGACGCTGTGACTAGCCAGTCGCCGGTGCCACTGGCTACTAGCAGGGGCGACTAGCTAGTAGCAGGCGGGACTGACTAGTCGAAATCGCGGCTAGCTAGTCGCATTTACATGCGTTTTATTTTGTTTTTTTTTATAGATTCCCACGAGTGTGAGGTGTCTGCAGACGCGTCTACTCGCGGGCTCATTGACAATGCAGTAATTAAAGGTAAATGAAGTTTATAAAAATGAATTTAAGAAGGAAAAGTTTGTTTTTTATATAAAGAAATTCATTCAAAAATCGTCTGTCGCCAGAGCATTTTTTTGGAGTTCTGCGAATTATTACTCACAATATTCTATCAGGCGCGAGTGGCTAGTCGACGCTGGGACTAGCCAGTCACCGGTGCCACTGACTACTAGCAGATGCGACTAGCTAGTAGCAGGCGGGACTGACTAGTCGAAATCGCGGCTAGCTAGTCGCATTTACATGCGTTTTATTTTGTTTTTTTTTATAGATTCCCACGAGTGTGAGGTGTCTGCAGACGCGTCTGCTCGCGGAGTCATTGACAATGCAGTAATTAAAGGTAAAAGAAGTTTCTAAAAATGAATTTAAGAAGGAAAAGTTTGTTTTTAATATAAAGAAATTCATTCAAAAATCGTCTGGCGCCAGAATATTTTTTGTAGTTCTGCGACGGATAAATCACAATATTCTATCAAGCGCGAGTGGGTACTCGCAAGTGCGACTAGCTAGTCGCCGGCGCCACTGACTAGTCGCAGGGTCGACTAGCTAGTAGCAGGCGGGACTGACTAGTCGCAACCGCGGCTATCTAGTCGCATTTACATACGTTTCTTTTTGTTTGTTTTTCAAAGCTACCCACGAGTGTTTGGTGTGTAAAAACGCGTCTGCTCGCGGGCTGATTGACTGTGTAGTAATTGAAGGTAGCTACAGAACGAAATTATGAATTTAAGATGGAAAAAATTGTTTTTTATATATAGAAATTCATTCAAAAATCGTCTTTCGCCAGAGCATTTTTTTGGGGTTCTGCGAATTATTACTCACAATATTCTATCAGGCGCGAGTGGCTAGTCGACGGTGCGACTAGCCAGTCGCCGGTGCCACTGGCTACTAGCAGGAGTGACTAGCTAGTAGCAGGCGGGAATGGCTAGTCGAAACCGCGGCTAGCTAGTCGCATGTACATGCGTTTAATTTTGTTTTTTTTTATAGATTCCCACGAGTGTGAGGTGTCTGCAGACGCGTGTGGTCGCGGTCTCATTAACAATGCAGTAATCAAAGGTAAATTAAGTTTATAAAAATGAATTTAAGAAGGGAAATTAGTTTTTTATATAAAGAAATTCATTCAGAAATCGTCTGGCGCCAGAATATTTTTTGTAGTTCTGCGACGGATAAATCACAATATTCTATCAAGCGCGAGTGTCTACTCGCAAGTGCGACTAGCTAGTCGCCGGCGCCACTGACTAGTCGCAGGGGCAACTAGCTAGTAGCAGGAGGGACTGACTAGTCGAAATCGCGGCTAGATAGTCGCATTTACATGCGTTTAATTTAGTTTTTTTTTATAGATTCCAACGAGTGTGAGGTGTCTACAGACGCATCTGCTCGCGGGCTCATTGACAGTGCAGCAATTAAAGGTAAATGCAGTTTATAAAAATGAATTTAAGAAGCAAAACTTTGTTTTTTATATAAAGAAATTCATTCAAAAATCGTCTGTCGCCAGAGCATTTTTTTGGGGTTCTGCGAATTATTACTCACAATATTCTATTAGGCACGTATGGCTAGTCGACGGTGCGACTAGCCAGTCGCCGGTGCCCCTGGCTATTAGCAGGGGCGACTAGCTAGTAGCAGGCGGGACTGACTAGTCGAAACCGCGGCTATCTAGTCGCATTTACATACGTTTCTTTTGTTTGTTTTTCAAAGCTACCCACGAGTGTTAGGTGTCTATAGACGCGTCTGCTCGCGAGCTGTTTGACTGTGTAGTAATTGAAGGTAGCTACAGAACAAAATTATGAATTTAAGATGGAAAAATGTGTTTTTTATATATAGAAATTCATTCAAAAATCGTCTGTCGCCAGAGCATTTTTTTGGGGTTCTGCGAATTATTACTCACAATATTCTATCAGGCGCGAGTGGCTAGTCGACGCTCCGACTAGCCAGTCGCCGGTGCCACTGACTACTAGCAGGGGCGACTAGCTAGTAGCAGGCGGGACTGACTAGTCGAAATCGCGGCTAGCTAGTCGCATTTACATGCGTTTTATTTTGTTTTTTTTATAGATTCCCACGAGTGTGAGGTGTCTGCAGACGCGTGTAGTCGCGGGCTCATTGACAATGCAGTAATTAAAGGTAAATGAAGTTTATAAAAATGAATTTAAGAAGGAAAAGTTTGTTTTTTATATAAAGAAATTCATTCAAAAATCGTCTGTCGCCAGAGCATTTTTTTGGAGTTCTGCGAATTATTACTCACAATATTCTATTAGGCACGTGTGGCTAGTCGACGGTGCGACTAGCCAGTCGCCGGTGCCACTGGCTACTAGCAGGGGCGACTAGCTAGTAGCAGGCGGGACTGACTAGTTGAAACCGCGGCTATCTAGTCGCATTTACATACGTTTCTTTTTGTTGGTTTTTCAAAGCTACCCACGAGTGTGTGGTGTCTAAAGACGCGTCTGCTCGCGGGCTGATTGACTGTGTAGTAATTGAAGGTAGCTACAGAACAACATTATGAATTTAAGATGGAAAAATGTGTTTTTTATATATAGAAATTCATTCAAAAATCGTCTGTCGCCAGAGCATTTTTTTGGGGTTCTGCGAATTATTTCTCCAATATTCTATCAGGCGTGAGTGGCTAGTCGACGCTGTGACTAGCCAGTCGCCGGTGCCACTGGCTACTAGCAGGGGCGACTAGCTAGTAGCAGGCGGGACTGACTAGTCGAAATCGCGGCTAGCTAGTCGCATTTACATGCGTTTTATTTTGTTTTTTTTTATAGATTCCCACGAGTGTGAGGTGTCTGCAGACGCGTCTACTCGCGGGCTCATTGACAATGCAGTAATTAAAGGTAAATGAAGTTTATAAAAATGAATTTAAGAAGGAAAAGTTTGTTTTTTATATAAAGAAATTCATTCAAAAATCGTCTGTCGCCAGAGCATTTTTTTGGAGTTCTGCGAATTATTACTCACAATATTCTATCAGGCGCGAGTGGCTAGTCGACGCTGTGACTAGCCAGTCGCCGGTGCCACTGGCTACTAGCAGGGGCGACTAGCTAGTAGCAGGCGGGACTGACTAGTCGAAATCGCGGCTAGCTAGTCGCATTTACATGCGTTTTATTTTGTTTTTTTTTATAGATTCCCACGAGTGTGAGGTGTCTGCAGACGCGTCTACTCGCGGGCTCATTGACAATGCAGTAATTAAAGGTAAAAGAAGTTTCTAAAAATGAATTTAAGAAGGAAAAGTTTGTTTTTAATATAAAGAAATTCATTCAAAAATCGTCTGGCGCCAGAATATTTTTTGTAGTTCTGCGACGGATAAATCACAATATTCTATCAAGCGCGAGTGGGTACTCGCAAGTGCGACTAGCTAGTCGCCGGCGCCACTGACTAGTCGCAGGGTCGACTAGCTAGTAGCAGGCGGGACTGACTAGTCGCAACCGCGGCTATCTAGTCGCATTTACATACGTTTCTTTTTGTTTGTTTTTCAAAGCTACCCACGAGTGTTTGGTGTGTAAAAACGCGTCTGCTCGCGGGCTGATTGACTGTGTAGTAATTGAAGGTAGCTACAGAACGAAATTATGAATTTAAGATGGAAAGAATTGTTTTTTATATATAGAAATTCATTCAAAAATCGTCTTTCGCCAGAGCATTTTTTTGGGGTTCTGCGAATTATTACTCACAATATTCTATCAGGCGCGAGTGGCTAGTCGACGGTGCGACTAGCCAGTCGCCGGTGCCACTGGCTACTAGCAGGAGTGACTAGCTAGTAGCAGGCGGGAATGGCTAGTCGAAACCGCGGCTAGCTAGTCGCATGTACATGCGTTTAATTTTGTTTTTTTTTATAGATTCCCACGAGTGTGAGGTGTCTGCAGACGCGTGTGGTCGCGGTCTCATTAACAATGCAGTAATCAAAGGTAAATTAAGTTTATAAAAATGAATTTAAGAAGGGAAATTAGTTTTTTATATAAAGAAATTCATTCAGAAATCGTCTGGCGCCAGAATATTTTTTGTAGTTCTGCGACGGATAAATCACAATATTCTATCAAGCGCGAGTGTCTACTCGCAAGTGCGACTAGCTAGTCGCTGGCGCCACTGACTAGTCGCAGGGGCAACTAGCTAGTAGCAGGAGGGACTGACTAGTCGAAATCGCGGCTAGATAGTCGCATTTACATGCGTTTAATTTAGTTTTTTTTTATAGATTCCAACGAGTGTGAGGTGTCTACAGACGCATCTGCTCGCGGGCTCATTGACAGTGCAGCAATTAAAGGTAAATGCAGTTTATAAAAATGAATTTAAGAAGCAAAACTTTGTTTTTTATATAAAGAAATTCATTCAAAAATCGTCTGTCGCCAGAGCATTTTTTTGGGGTTCTGCGAATTATTACTCACAATATTCTATTAGGCACGTGTGGCTAGTCGACGGTGCGACTAGCCAGTCGCCGGTGCCCCTGGCTACTAGCAGGGGCGACTAGCTAGTAGCAGGCGGGACTGACTAGTCGAAACCGCGGCTATCTAGTCGCATTTACATACGTTTCTTTTGTTTGTTTTTCAAAGCTACCCACGAGTGTTTGGTGTCTATAGACGCGTCTGCTCGCGAGCTGTTTGACTGTGTAGTAATTGAAGGTAGCTACAGAACAAAATTATGAATTTAAGATGGAAAAATGTGTTTTTTATATATAGAAATTCATTCAAAAGTCGTCTGTCGCCAGAGCATTTTTTTGGGGTTCTGCGAATTATTACTCACAATATTCTATCAGGCGCGAGTGGCTAGTCGACGCTCCGACTAGCCAGTCGCCGGTGCCACTGACTACTAGCAGGGGCGACTAGCTAGTAGCAGGCGGGACTGACTAGTCGAAATCGCGGCTAGCTAGTCGCATTTACATGCGTTTTATTTTGTTTTTTTTATAGATTCCCACGAGTGTGAGGTGTCTGCAGACGCGTGTGGTCGCGGGCTCATTGACAATGCAGTAATTAAAGGTAAATGAAGTTTATAAAAATGAATTTAAGAAGGAAAATTAGTTTTTTATATAAAGAAATTAATTCAAAAATCGTCTGGCGCCAGAATATTTTTTGTAGTTCTGCGACGGATAAATCACAATATTCTATCAAGAGCGAGTGGCTACTCGAAAGTGCGACTAGCTAGTTGCCGGCGCCACTGACTAGTCGCAGGGGCGACTAGCTAGTAGCAGGCGGGACTGACTAGTCGAAACCGCGGCTATCTAGTCGCATTTACATACGTTTCTTTTTGTTTGTTTTTCAAAGCTACCCACGAGTGTTTGGCGTCTAAAAATGCGTCTGCTCGAGGGCTGATTGACAGTGTAGTAATTGAAGGTAGCTACAGAACAAAAATATGAATTTAAGATGGAAAAATTTGTTATTTATATATAGAAATTCATTCAAAAATCGTCTGTCGCCAGAGCATTTTTTTGGGGTTCTGCGAATTATTACTCACAATATTCTATCAGGCGCGAGTGGCTAGTCAATGCTGGGACTAGCCAGTCGCCGGTGCCACTGACTACTAGCAGGGGCGACTAGCTAGTAGCAGGCGGGACTGACTAGTCGAAATCGCGGCTAGCTAGTAAAAAAAAAATCAAAACTCAAAGCATTTATTTCAAATAAACCAATTACAGGCACTTTTGAATTGTCAAGGGGTCGGTCAGTCAGAAAGATGAAGCTAGTTGCCCATTCCAAAGCTTAGTAGGTACCTATGGAGAAGAACGGGCAAGAAACTCCATGGACACTCTTTTAAATCAAAATATGGTTACAAATTATTGGTTACATCATTCATGTTGAAATTATGCATGTGAGAACGATGCAGAACGTTAAAAGCGTCCGTAATAAAGAGACGACAACAATTCCAATATTAAATTAAAATAAGCCGTGGCAGCCAAGAGATGACCAGTCCCCACTGACGGCGCCCGTTCACGAACATGACGTATGGATCAGCACCATTTAGCTCAACCATTTTGAAGGGAACTTAATGATCCAACACACACGCCACCACCAGCGAGACATTTGAGTGAGCATGACATACTCTCAGCCGCCAGGGCACATTCAAGTCAATGAAAGACAAACCTAGAAAATGGTAGCTTTATAGTAGGTACATAGTACTCACACATGTGCTATGCAATTATACAATACTACAAGATTGAATTTATACAATGTAAAGACAGTTTTTACAATCTTCAGTAGTTCCAAATGCTAATCAATTAGTTAATGCGCCCTTGTGGAGCAGGACCAGCGTTGAGCCAAGCATTTTTATCAGCGATGTAATCCCCCAACTTATAATATGCTTGACTGCATAGTGTGCGTTTCATACAGGATTTAAATTTCGTTTCATTCAATTGAAGTATATGGGGAGGTATTTTGTTGTAACATTTTAAACAGTACCCCATGAAAGAAGAGTCTACTTTAGCCAGCCTGAAACCTGGTTGAACTAATTGGTCCCTATTTCTAGTGATATAATTGTGTCTTTCACCTCTTTTACTAAAACTATGTAGATTTTTCCTTACGTACATGATGTTTTCATAAATATATTGACAAGGTACCGTCATGATGTTAATATCTTTAAACCGTTCCCTTAGAGAGTCGCGCCTGCGGAGGCCATATATGGCTCTGATGGCTCTTTTCTGCAGAATAAAAATAGACTCAACGTCTGCAGCCCGTCCCCATAGTAAAATACCGTACGACATAATACTATGAAAGTAACTAAAATAGACTAGTCGCATTTACATGCGTTTTATTTTGTTTTTTTTATAGATTCCCACGAGTGTGAGGTGTCTGCAGACGCGTGTGGTCGCGGGCTCATTGAGAATGCAGTAATTAAAGGTAAATGAAGTTTATAAAAGTGAATTTAAGAAGGAAAATTTGTTTTTTATATAAAAAAATTCATTCAAAAATCGTCTGTCGCCAGAGCATTTTTTTGGAGTTCTGCGAATTATTACTCACAATATTCTATTAGGCACGTGTGGCTAGTCGACGGTGCGACTAGCCAGTCGCCGGTGCCCCTGGCTACTAGCAGGGGCGACTAGCTAGTAGCAGGCGGGACTGACTAGTCGAAACCGCGGCTATCTAATCGCATTTACATACGTTTCTTTTTGTTGGTTTTTCAAAGCTACCCACGAGTGTGTGGTGTCTAAAGACGCGTCTGCTCGCGGGCTGATTGACTGTGTAGTAATTGAAGGTAGCTACAGAACAACATTATGAATTTAAGATGGAAAAATGTGTTTTTTATATATCGAAATTCATTCAAAAATCGTCTGTCGCCAGAGCAGTTTTTTGGGGTTCTGCGAATTATTACTCACAATATTCTATCAGGCGCGAGTGGCTAGTCGACGGTGCGACTAGCTAGTCGCCGGTGCCACTGACTAGTCGCAGGGGCAACTAGCTAGTAGCAGGAGGGACTGACTAGTCGAAATCGCGGCTAGCTAGTCGGATTTACATGCGTTTAATTTAGTTTTTTTTTATAGATTCCAACGAGTGTGAGGTGTCTACAGACGCGTCTACTCGCGGGCTCATTGACAGTGCAGTAATTAAAGGTAAATGCAGTTTATAAAAATGAATTTAAGAAGGAAAATTTTGTTTTTTATATAATGAAATTCATTCAAAAATCGTCTGTCGCCAGAGCATTTTTTTGGGGTTCTGCGAATTATTACTCACAATATTCTATCAGGCGCGAGTGGCTAGTCGACGCTGGGACTAGCCAGTCGCCAGTGCCACTGACTACAAGCAGGGGCGACTAGCTAGTAGCAGGCGGGACTGACTAGTCGAAATCGCGGCTAGCTAGTCGCATTTACATGCGTTTTATTTTGTTTTTTTTTATAGATTCCCACGAGTGTGAGGTGTCTGCAGACGCGTCTGCTCGCGGGCTCATTGACAGTGCAGTAATTGAAGGTAAATGCAGTTTATAAAAATAAATTTAAGAAGCTAAAGTTTGTTTTTTATATAAAAAATTTCATTCAAAAATTGTCTGTCGTCAGAGCATTTTTTTGGAGTTCTGCGAATTATTACTCACAATATTCTATTAGGCACGTGTGGCTAGTCGACAGTGCGACTAGCCAGTCGCCGGTGCCACTGGCTACTAGCAGGGGTGACTAGCTAGTAGCAGGCGGGAATGGCTAGTCGAAACCGCGGCTAGCTAGTCGCATGTACATGCGTTTAATTTTGTTTTTTGTTATAGATTCCCACGAGTGTGAGGTGTCTACAGACGCGTCTGCTCGCGGGTTCATTGACAGTGCAGTAATTGAAGGTAAATGCAGTTTATAAAAATAAATTTAAGAAGGTAAAGTTTGTTTTTTATATAAGGAAATTCATTCAAAAATCGTCTGGCGCCAGAATATTTTTTTGTAGTTCTGCGACGGATAAATCACAATATTCTATCAAGCGCGAGTGGCTACTCGCAAGTGTGACTAGCTAGTCGCCGGCGCCACTGACTAGTCGCAGGGGCGACTAGCTAGTAGCAGGCGGGACTGACTAGTCGCAACCGCGGCTATCTAGTCACATTTCCATACGTTTCTTTTTGTTTGTTTTTCAAAGCTACCCACGAGTGTTTGGTGTGTAAAAACGCGTCTGCTCGCGGGCTGATTGACTGTGTAGTAATTGAAGGTAGCTACAGAACGAAATTATGAATTTAAGATGGAAAAAATTGTTTTTTATATATAGAAATTCATTCAAAAATCGTCTTTCGCCAGAGCATTTTTTTGTAGTTCTGCGACGGATAAATCACAATATTCTATCAAGCGCGAGTGTCTACTCGCAAGTGCGACTAGCTAGTCGCCGGCGCCACTGACTAGTCGCAGGGGCAACTAGCTAGTAGCAGGAGGGACTGACTAGTCGAAATCGCGGCTAGATAGTCGCATTTACATGCGTTTAATTTAGTTTTTTTTTATTTATTCCAACGAGTGTGAGGTGTCTACAGACGCATCTGCTCGCGGGCTCATTGACAGTGCAGCAATTAAAGGTAAATGCCGTTTATAAAAATGAATTTAAGAAGCAAAACTTTGTTTTTTATATAAAGAAATTCATTCAAAAATCGTCTGTCGCCAGAGCATTTTTTTGGGGTTCTGCGAATTATTACTCACAATATTCTATTAGGCACGTGTGGCTAGTCGACGGTGCGACTAGCCAGTCGCCGGTGCCCCTGGCTACTAGCAGGGGCGACTAGCTAGTAGCAGGCGGGACTGACTAGTCGAAACCGCGGCTATCTAGTCGCATTTACATACGTTTCTTTTGTTTGTTTTTCAAAGCTACCCACGAGTGTTTGGTGTCTATAGACGCGTCTGCTCGCGAGCTGTTTGACTGTGTAGTAATTGAAGGTAGCTACAGAACAAAATTATGAATTTAAGATGGAAAAATGTGTTTTTTATATATAGAAATTCATTCAAAAATCGTCTGTCGCCAGAGCATTTTTTTGGGGTTCTGCGAATTATTACTCACAATATTCTATCAGGCGCGAGTGGCTAGTCGACGCTCCGACTGGCCAGTCGCCGGTGCCACTGACTACTAGCAGGGGCGACTAGCTAGTAGCAGGCGGGACTGACTAGTCGAAATCGCGGCTAGCTAGTCGCATTTACATGCGTTTTATTTTGTTTTTTTTTATAGATTCCCACGAGTGTGAGGTGTCTGCAGACGCGTGTGGTCGCGGGCTCATTGACAATGCAGTAATTAAAGGTAAATGAAGTTTATAAAAATGAATTTAAGAAGGAAAAGTTTGTTTTTTATATAAAGAAATTCATTCAAAAATCGTCTGTCGCCAGAGCATTTTTTTGGAGTTCTGCGAATTATTACTCACAATATTCTATTAGGCACGTGTGGCTAGTCGACGGTGCGACTAGCCAGTCGCCGGTGCCACTGGCTACTAGCAGGGGCGACTAGCTAGTAGCAGGAGGGACTGACTAGTCGAAACCGCGGCTATCTAGTCGCATTTACATACGTTTCTTTTGTTTGTTTTTCAAAGCTACCCACGAGTGTTTGGTGTCTAAAGACGCGTCTGCTCGCGGGCTGATTGACTGTGTAGTAATTGAAGGTAGCTACAGAACAAAATTATGAATTTAAGATGGAAAAATGTGTTTTTTATATATAGAAATTCATTCAAAAATCATTTGTCGCCAGAGCATTTTTTTGGGGTTCTGCGAATTATTACTCACAATATTCTATTAGGCACGTATGGCTAGTCGACGGTGCGACTAGCCAGTCGCCGGTGCCACTGGCTACTAGCAGGAGTGACTAGCTAGTAGCAGGCGGGAATGGCTAGTCGAAACCGCGGCTAGCTAGTCGCATGTACATGCGTTTAATTTTGTTTTTTGTTATAGATTCCCATGAGTGTGAGGTGTCAACAGACGCGTCTGCTCGCGGGCTCATTGAAAGTGCAGTAATTGAAGGTAAATGCAGTTTATAAAAATAAATTTAAGAAGGTAAAGTTTGTTTTTTATATAAAGAAATTCATTCAAAAATCTTCTGGCGCCTGAATATTTTTTTGTAGTTCTGCGACGGATAAATCACAATATTCTATCAAGCGCGAGTGGCTACTCGCAAGTGCGACTAGCTAGTCGCCGGCACCACTGACTAGTCGCAGGGGCGACTAGCTAGTAGCAGGCGGGACTGACTAGTCAAAACCGCGGCTATCTAGTCGCATTTACATACGTTTCTTTTTGTTGGTTTTTCAAAGCTACCCACGAGTGTGTGGTGTCTAAAGACGCGTCTGCTCGCGGGCTGATTGACTGTGTAGTAATTGAAGGTAGCTACAGAACAACATTATGAATTTAAGATGGAAAAATGTGTTTTTTATATATAGAAATTCATTCAAAAATCGTCTGTCGCCAGAGCATTTTTTTGGGGTTCTGCGAATTATTTCTCCAATATTCTATCGGGCGTGAGTGGCTAGTCGACGCTGTGACTAGCCAGTCGCCGGTGCCACTGGCTACTAGCAGGGGCGACTAGCTAGTAGCAGGCGGGACTGACTAGTCGAAATCGCGGCTAGCTAGTCGCATTTACATGCGTTTTATTTTGTTTTTTTTTATAGATTCCCACGAGTGTGAGGTGTCTGCAGACGCGTCTACTCGCGGGCTCATTGACAATGCAGTAATTAAAGGTAAATGAAGTTTATAAAAATGAATTTAAGAAGGAAAAGTTTGTTTTTTATATAAAGAAATTCATTCAACAATCGTCTGTCGCCAGAGCATTTTTTTGGGGTTCTGCGAATTATTACTCACAATATTCTATTAGGCACGTGTGGCTAGTCGACGGTGCGACTAGCCAGTCGCCGGTGCCCCTGGCTACTAGCAGGGGCGACTAGCTAGTAGCAGGCGGGACTGACTAGTCGAAACCGCGGCTATCTAGTCGCATTTACATACGTTTCTTTTGTTTGTTTTTCAAAGCTACCCACGAGTGTTTGGTGTCTATAGACGCGTCTGCTCGCGAACTGTTTGACTGTGTAGTAATTGAAGGTAGCTACAGAACAAAATTATGAATTTAAGATGGAAAAATGTGTTTTTTATATATAGAAATTCATTCAAAAGTCGTCTGTCGCCAGAGCATTTTTTTGGGGTTCTGCGAATTATTACTCACAATATTCTATCAGGCGCGAGTGGCTAGTCGACGCTCCGACTAGCCAGTCGCCGGTGCCACTGACTACTAGCAGGGGCGACTAGCTAGTAGCAGGCGGGACTGACTAGTCGAAATCGCGGCTAGCTAGTCGCATTTACATGCGTTTTATTTTGTTTTTTTTATAGATTCCCACGAGTGTGAGGTGTCTGCAGACGCGTGTGGTCGCGGGCTCATTGACAATGCAGTAATTAAAGGTAAATGAAGTTTATAAAAATGAATTTAAGAAGGAAAATTAGTTTTTGATATAAAGAAATTAATTCAAAAATCGTCTGGCGCCAGAATATTTTTTGTAGTTCTGCGACGGATAAATCACAATATTCTATCAAGAGCGAGTGGCTACTCGAAAGTGCGACTAGCTAGTTGCCGGCGCCACTGACTAGTCGCAGGGGCGACTAGCTAGTAGCAGGCGGGACTGACTAGTCGAAACCGCGGCTATCTAGTCGCATTTACATACGTTTCTTTTTGTTTGTTTTTCAAAGCTACCCACGAGTGTTTGGCGTCTAAAAATGCGTCTGCTCGAGGGCTGATTGACAGTGTAGTAATTGAAGGTAGCTACAGAACAAAAATATGAATTTAAGATGGAAAAAATTGTTTTTTATATATAGAAATTCATTCAAAAATCGTCTGTCGCCAGAGCATTTTTTTGGGGTTCTGCGAATTATTACTCACAATATTCTATCAGGCGCGAGTGGCTAGTCAATGCTGGGACTAGCCAGTCGCCGGTGCCACTGACTACTAGCAGGGGCGACTAGCTAGTAGCAGGCGGGACTGACTAGTCGAAATCGCGGCTAGCTAGTAAAAAAAAACTCAAAACTCAAAGCATTTATTTCAAATAAACCAATTACAGGCACTTTTGAATTGTCAAGGGGTCGGTCAGTCAGAAAGATGAAGCTAGTTGCCCATTCCAAAGCTTAGTAGGTACCTATGGAGAAGAACGGGCAAGAAACTCCATGGACACTCTTTTAAATCAAAATATGGTTACAAATTATTGGTTACATCATTCATGTTGAAATTATGCATGTGAGAACGATGCAGAACGTTAAAAGCGTCCGTAATAAAGAGACGACAACAATTCCAATATTAAATTAAAATAAGCCGTGGCAGCCAAGAGATGACCAGTCCCCACTGACGGCGCCCGTTCACGAACATGACGTATGGATCAGCACCATTTAGCTCAACCATTTTGAAGGGAACTTAATGATCCAACACACACGCCACCACCAGCGAGACATTTGAGTGAGCATGACATACTCTCAGCCGCCAGGGCACATTCAAGTCAATGAAAGACAAACCTAGAAAATGGTAGCTTTATAGTAGGTACATAGTACTCACACATGTGCTATGCAATTATACAATACTACAAGATTGAATTTATACAATGTAAAGACAGTTTTTACAATCTTCAGTAGTTCCAAATGCTAATCAATTAGTTAATGCGCCCTTGTGGAGCAGGACCAGCATTGAGCCAAGCATTTTTATCAGCGATGTAATCCCCCAACTTATAATATGCTTGACTGCATAGTGTGCGTTTCATACAGGATTTAAATTTCGTTTCATTCAATTGAAGTATATGGGGAGGTATTTTGTTGTAACATTTTAAACAGTACCCCATGAAAGAAGAGTCTACTTTAGCCAGCCTGAAACCTGGTTGAACTAATTGGTCCCTATTTCTAGTGATATAATTGTGTCTTTCACCTCTTTTACTAAAACTATGTAGATTTTTCCTTACGTACATGATGTTTTCATAAATATATTGACAAGGTACCGTCATGATGTTAATATCTTTAAACCGTTCCCTTAGAGAGTCGCCCCTGCGGAGGCCATATATGGCTCTGATGGCTCTTTTCTGCAGAATAAAAATAGACTCAACGTCTGCAGCCCGTCCCCATAGTAAAATACCGTACGACATAATACTATGAAAGTAACTAAAATAGACTAGTCGCATTTACATGCGTTTTATTTTGTTTTTTTTATAGATTCCCACGAGTGTGAGGTGTCGGCAGACGCGTCTGCTCGCGGGCTCATTGACAATGCAGTAATTAAAGGTAAATGAAGTTTATAAAAGTGAATTTAAGAAGGAAAATTTGTTTTTTATATAAAAAAATTCATTCAAAAATCGTCTGTCGCCAGAGCATTTTTTTGGAGTTCTGCGAATTATTTCTCCAATATTCTATCAGGCGCGAGTGGCTAGTCGACGCTGCGACTAGCCAGTCGCCGGTGTCACTGGCTACTAGCAGGGGCGACTAGCTAGTAGCAGGCGGGACTGACTAGTCGAAATCGTGGCTAGCTAGTCGCATTTACATGCGTTTTATTTTGTTTTTTTTATAGATTCCCACGAGTGTGAGGTGTCTGCAGACGCGTCTACTCGCGGGCTCATTGACAATGCAGTAATTAAAGGTAAATGAAGTTTATAAAAATGAATTTAAGAAGGAAAAGTTTGTTTTTTATATATAGAAATTCATTCAAAAATCGTCTGTCGCCAGAGCATTTTTTTGGGGTTCTGCGAATTATTACTCACAATATTCTATTAGGCACGTATGGCTAGTCGACGGTGCGACTAGCCAGTCGCCGGTGCCACTGGCTACTAGCAGGAGTGACTAGCTAGTAGCAGGCGGGAATGGCTAGTCGAAACCGCGGCTAGCTAGTCGCATGTACATGCGTTTAATTTTGTTTTTTGTTATAGATTCCCACGAGTGTGAGGTGTCAACAGACGCGTCTGCTCGCGGGCTCATTGAAAGTGCAGTAATTGAAGGTAAATGCAGTTTATAAAAATAAATTAAAGAAGGTAAAGTTTGTTTTTTATATAAAGAAATTCACTCAAAAATCGTCTGGCGCCAGAATATTTTTTTGTTGTTCTGCGACGGATAAATCACAATATTCTATCAAGAGCGAGTGGCTACTCGCAAGTGCGACTAGCTAGTCGCCGGCGCCACTGACTAGTCGCAGGGGCGACTAGCTAGTAGCAGGCGGGACTGACTAGTTGAAACCGCGGCTATCTAGTCGCATTTACATACGTTTCCTTTTGTTGGTTTTTCAAAGCTACTCACGAGTGTGTGGTGTCTAAAGACGCGTCTGCTCGCGGGCTGATTGACTGTGTAGTAATTGAAGGTAGCTACAAAACAACATTATGAATTTAAGATGGAAAAATGTGTTTTTTATATATAGAGATTCATTCAAAAATCGTCTGTCGCCAGAGCATTTTTTTGGGGTTCTGCGAATTATTTCTCCAATATTCTATCAGGCGCGAGTGGCTAGTCGACGCTGTGACTAGCCAGTCGCCGGTGCCACTGGCTACTAGCAGGGGCGACTAGCTAGTAGCAGGCGGGACTGACTAGTCGAAATCGCGGCTAGCTAGTCGCATTTACATACGTTTCTTTTTGTTGGTTTTTCAAAGCTACCCACGAGTGTGTGGTGTCTAAAGACGCGTCTGCTCGCGGGCTGATTGACTGTGTAGTAATTGAAGGTAGCTACAGAACAAAATTATGAATTTAAGATGGAAAAATGTGTTTTTTATATATAGAAATTCATTCAAAAATCGTCTGTCGCCAGAGCAGTTTTTTGGGGTTCTGCGAATTATTTCTCCAATATTCTATCAGGCGCGAGTGGCTAGTCGACGCTGCGACTAGCCAGTCGCCGGTGTCACTGGCTACTAGCAGGGGCGACTAGCTAGTAGCAGGCGGGACTGACTAGTCGAAATCGCGGCTAGCTAGTCGCATTTACATGCGTTTTATTTTGTTTTTTTTTTACAGATTCCCACGAGTGTGAGGTGTCTGCAGACGCGTCTACTCGCGGGCTCATAGACAATGCAGTAATTAAAGGTAAATGAAGTTTATAAAAATGAATTTAAGAAGGAAAAGTTTGTTTTTTATATAAAGAAATTCATTCAAAAATCGTCTGTCGCCAGACCATTTTTTTGGAGTTCTGCGAATTATTACTCACAATATTCTATTAGGCACGTGTGGCTAGTCGACGGTGCGACTAGCCAGTCGCCGGTGCCACTGACTACTAGCAGGGGCGACTAGCTAGTAGCAGGAGGGACTGACTAGTCGAAACCGCGGCTATCTAGTCGCATTTACATACGTTTCTTTTGTTTGTTTTTCAAAGCTACCCACGAGTGTTTGGTGTCTAAAGACGCGTCTGCTCGCGACCTGATTGACTGTGTAGTAATTGAAGGTAGCTACAGAACAAAATTATGAATTTAAGATGGAAAAATGTGTTTTTTATATATAGAAATTCATTCAAAAATCGTCTGTCGCCAGAGCATTTTTTTGGGGTTCTGCGAATTATTACTCACAATATTCTATTAGGCACGTATGGCTAGTCGACGGTGCGACTAGCCAGTCGCCGGTGCCACTGGCTACTAGCAGGAGTGACTAGCTAGTAGCAGGCGGGAATGGCTAGTCGAAACCGCGGCTAGCTAGTCGCATGTACATGCGTTTAATTTTGTTTTTTGTTATAGATTCCCACGAGTGTGAGGTGTCAACAGACGCGTCTGCTCGCGGGCTCATTGAAAGTGCAGTAATTGAAGGTAAATGCAGTTTATAAAAATAAATTAAAGAAGGTAAAGTTTGTTTTTTATATAAAGAAATTTATTCAAAAATCGTCTGGCGCCAGAATATTTTTTTGTAGTTCTGCGACGGATAAATCACAATATTCTATCAAGCGCGAGTGGCTACTCGCAAGTGCGACTAGCTAGTCGCCGGCGCCACTGACTAGTCGCAGGGGCGACTAGCTAGTAGCAGGCGGGACTGACTAGTTGAAACCGCGGCTATCTAGTCGCATTTACATACGTTTATTTTTGTTGGTTTTTCAAAGCTACCCACGAGTGTGTGGTGTCTAAAGACGCGTCTGCTCGCGGGCTGATTGACTGTGTAGTAATTGAAGGTAGCTACAGAACAACATTATGAATTTAAGATGGGAAAATGTGTTTTTTATATATAGAGATTCATTCAAAAATCGTCTGTCGCCAGAGCATTTTTTTGGGGTTCTGCGAATTATTTCTCCAATATTCTATCAGGCACGAGTGGCTAGTCGACGCTGTGACTAGCCAGTCGCCGGTGCCACTGGCTACTAGCAGGGGCGACTAGCTAGTAGCAGGCGGGACTGACTAGTCGAAATCGCGGCTAGCTAGTCGCATTTACATGCGTTTTATTTTGTTTTTTTTTATAGATTCCCACAAGTGTGAGGTGTCTGCAGACACTTCTACTCGCGGGCTCATTGACAATGCAGTAATTAAAGGTAAATGAAGTTTATAAAAATGAATTTAAGAAGGAAAAGTTTGTTTTTTATATAAAGAAATCCATTCAAAAATCGTCTGTCGCCAGAGCATTTTTTTGGATTTCTGCGAATTATTACTCACAATATTCTATTAGGCACGTGTGGCTAGTCGACGGTACGACTAGCCAGTTTCCGGTGCCACTGGCTACTAGCAGGGGCGACTAGCTAGTAGCAGGAGGGACTGACTAGTCGAAACCGCGGCTATCTAGTCGCATTTACATACGTTTCTTTTGTTTGTTTTTCAAAGCTACCCACGAGTGTTTGGTGTCTAAAGACGCGTCTGCTCGCGGGCTGATTGACTGTGTAGTAATTGAAGGTAGCTACAGAACAACATTATGAATTTAAGATGGAAAAATGTGTTTTTTATATATAGAAATTCATTCAAAAATCGTCTGTCGCCAGAGCATTTTTTTGGGGTTCTGCGAATTATTTCTCCAATATTCTATCAGGCGCGAGTGGCTAGTCGACGCTGTGACTAGCCAGTCGCCGGTGCCACTGGCTACTAGCAGGGGCGACTAGCTAGTAGCAGGCGGGAATGGCTAGTCGAAACCGCGGCTAGCTAGTCGCATGTGCATGCGTTTAATTTTGTTTTTTGTTATAGATTCCCACGAGTGTGAGGTGTCAACAGACGCGTCTGCTCGCGGGCTCATTGAAAGTGCAGTAATTGAAGGTAAATGAAGTTTATAAAAATGAATTTAAGAAGGAAAAGTTTGTTTTTTATATAAAGAAATTCATTCAAAAATCGTCTGGCGCCAGAATATTTTTTGTAGTTCTGCGACGGATAAATCACAATATTCTATCAAGTGCGAGTGGCTACTCGCAAGTGCGACTAGCTAGTTGCCGGCGCCACTGACTAGTCGCAGGGGCGACTAGCTAGTAGCAGGCGGGACTGACTAGTCGAAAGCGCGGCTATCTAGTCGCATTTACATACGTTTCTTTTTGTTTGATTTTCAAAGCTACCCACGAGTGTTTGGTGTCTAAAAACGCGTCTGCTCGCGGGCTGATTGACAGTGTAGTAATTTAAGGTAGCTACAGAACAAAATTATGAATTCAAGATGGAAAAATGTGTTTTTTATATATAGAAATTCATTCAAAAATCGTCTGTCGCCAGAGCATTTTTTTGGGGTTCTGCGAATTATTACTCACAATATTCTATCAGGCGCGAGTGGCTAGTCGACGCTGCGACTTGCCAGTCGCCGGTGCCACTGACTACTAGCAGGGGCGACTAGCTAGTAGCAGGCGGGACTGACTAGTCGAAATTGCGGCTAGCTAGTCGCATTTACATGCGTTTTATTTTGTTTTTTTTATAGATTCCCACGAGTGTGAGGTGTCTGCAGACGCGTGTGGTCGCGGGCTCATTGACAATGCAGTAATTAAAGGTAAATGAAGTTTATAAAAATGAATTTAAGAAGGAAAAGTTTGTTTTTTATATAAAGAAATTCATTCAAAAATCGTCTGTCGCCAGAGCATTTTTTTGGAGTTCTGCGACGGATAAATCACAATATTCTATCAAGCGCGAGTGGCTACTTGCAAGTGCGACTAGCTAGTCGCCGGCGCCACTGACTAGTCGCAGGGGCGACTAGCTAGTAGCAGGCGGGACTGACTAGTCGAAACCGCGGCTATCTAGTCGCATTTACATACGTTTCTTTTTGTTTGTTTTTCAAAGCTACCCACGAGTATTTGGTGTCTAAAAACGCGTCTGCTCGCGAGCTGATTGACAGTGTAGTAATTGAAGGTAGCTACAGAAAAAAATTATGAATTTAAGATGGAAAAATGTGTTTTTTATATATAGAAATTCATTCAAAAATCGTCTGTCGCCAGAGCATTTTTTTGGGGTTCTGCGAATTATTACTCACAATATTCTATCAGGCGCGAGTGGCTAGTCGACGCTGGGACTAGCCAGTCGCCGGTGCCACTGACTACTAGCAGGGGCGACTAGCTAGTAGCAGGCGGGACTGACTAGTCGAAATCGCGGCTAGCTAGTCGCATTTACATGCGTTTTATTTTGTGTTTTTTATAGATTCCCACGAGTGTGAGGTGTCTGCAGACGCGTCTGCTCGCGGGCTCATTGACAATGCTGTAATTAAAGGTAAATGAAGTTTATAAAAGTGAATTTAAGAAGGAAAATTTTGTTTTTTATATAAAGAAATTCATTCAAAAATCGTCTGTCGCCAGAGCATTTTTTTGGAGTTCTGCGAATTATTACTCACAATATTCTATTAGGCACGTGTGGCTAGTCGACGGTGCGACTTGCCAGTCGCCGGTGCCCCTGGCTACTATTAGGGGCGACTAGCTAGTAGCAGGCGGGACTGACTAGTCGAAACCGCGGCTATCTAGTCGCATTTACATACGTTTCTTTTGTTTGTTTTTCAAAGCTACCCACGAGTGTTTGGTGTCTATAGACGCGTCTGCTCGCGAGCTGTTTGACTGTGTAGTAATTGAAGGTAGCTACAAAATAAATTTATGAAATTAAGATGGAAAAATGTGTTTTTTATATACAGTATGGAAACCACATATATGCAATAAATGAAACCACAAGTAATACTAGTCCACAAAAGTATAGCAAAATTAAATATTAAATAAAACACCGTAAATTAAAAAAGTGAAATTTTTAAACAAAATAAATGTCAAAATAAATTCTATAAAAGTAAACACTCTGTTTAGAAAACGTACCTTGACCTCAGGAAGAGCGGCAACTACCTACGCACGCGGGTGACATCCAATGGCGGCTTTTTTGTCGGCACCGGCGTTTGATCGTTTGTCAATGTTCGATGAAATCAAAATTCACTTAGTTCATTTTTACCGCCACGCTTTTATTTCGCGATAACTGAACTGAACTAACTAAATTAACTATTGCACATTAGTAAAAAAAAGGAAACTTAAATTTTCACATTTTCAAAATGTCCACCACGTTTCTGAATGCACAAGTTACATCGCCGCACAATGTTGTCCCGAAGCCTGCTCAACAAATTTCGTTCAGGATCCAGAGCCATGGCTTTTAATTTGTCAAAGGCAGCGACAATACGATTGCGCAGTTCATCTTCGGTTTCGGAAACCCGCGAGTAAACTTCATTTTTAATAAAGCCCCATAAAAAGAAGTCTAGAGGAGTGAAGTCGGGCGACCGAGCTGGCCACCTGCGGGGGCCATAGCGCCCAATCCATTGTTCGCCGAACATGGTGTTAAGCCGCTCTCTCGCGACGTGTACGGAGTGTGGAGGAGCTCCGTCTAACTGGAACCATACCCGCCTGAAAGCTACCACAGGCAATCTTTCTAAATATCGTGCTATCGGGCCGTTAAGAAGATCTAGAAACTTCTGTGCATTCAGGTTTCCGTTGATAAAAACAGGGCCGATTATTTGATCTCCTTGAATGCCTGCCCAAACATTAACGGAAAAACGGTACTGATGAGCTGATTCTCTAAATAAATGGGGATTCGTATGGCTCCAGTGACGCAGGGTTTGTCGGTTCCACATGCCGTTCCGAGTAAACGTGCTTTCATCTGTCCAAAATACGTCTGATAAAAAATGTTGGTCTTGAGAGATTTTTTCAAGTACCCAGCGGCAGTAAAACTCTCTAATCGGCTTATCACGGGGCAGCAGCGCCTGAACCTTTGCATATTTATAAGGACGTATTTTGTTCCTTTTCAGCACTTGATGCATTGTTCTATGGCTCACTCTAAACACACGCCCAGCTTGTCTAAGGCTGCAAGTTGGGTTCCGATCGAAATGGTCTAAGACTCGTTGTTCAAAAGAGGATGGAACGTGACGCGGAGCAACTCCTTCATGAGTGTTCGGCACTATGTGCTGATTTTCTCTGATCCTTTGGACAGCCCCCAGGATTGTCCGGACATTAGTAGGGCAGACACGAGTTGCGCCGTATCTCTCACGATAAGTACGTAGAGTTAAGGCTGAATTTTGGCGGCATTCGCCATACAATAAAACCATGTCTGTATACTCTGCAGCACTGTAAAAATGCTGTTGTCTTGGCATTTTGTTAAAAAAAACACACGGGTACACACACACAAAAGTCAAGTACTTAGTGTCAATTTCACCGCAAAAAATAAATACAAATAAACTTATAAACACTATTTATACACACACAAAGTCAAGTAGCAAATAAATGTCAATTTCAACTTAAAAAAAGGACCTATTTATCAGTTCAATTTGCCAAAATCACTTGAAGCAATGCGCGCAAGTAGCTATGAAATCTCTGCGAAAGTCACGATACACTATCCCGGAAGACAGCGGTGAACTGACAAAGCGAGACTTCTCAAAAATGGCGAAAATAATAAAATTCATAATTTAGGGTTAACGGCGCAATTATCGTTTATCAATACTTTTTACACTTACTTACCTACTACCAAAACAAGGCATTAAAATACAAGCATTTTTGTGTTATTCGATTGTTTTACTTAATATTTTTAACAAATTATTGATTGGATTAAGTATTAAAAAACGTTTTAGTAATTTTGTACAATGGACTGGAGTGACTTCCTGACTAGCAAACGTGTAAGTAGGTACGATTTTTTTAATAGGTTGCGTCTACGTAACTTGTAAAATTGTTATTGTTTACTTCTACTTCATTAATTTTATCTCTAAATCTACTGAATATTTAACAAGAACTTACGCAACACACTTAAACAAAGAAGCTGTATAGCTATACATACTTAGGGCATAGTGTTTTTAGAATTATCACAAGAGCACGATAATTCTAATAAAAACACTACGCCCTAAATATTTAAAGCTAAACAGTTTTTTTGTTTATCGATCATTATTCCCTAATAGTCAATAACAGGTGTCCTTACCTACACGCACCCCTCCTTCCCTGCCGCCCGCAAAAATCGTTCACAATGACCGCCGCCTTTGAAAAAACGCCGCATGTCTCGAGCCGCCTGTTGTAAGATACCGCCAAAGACACCGCTACCTACGTACACCCGCAGGAAATGTTAGCGCGTGCCAGTGATAGTTTATGTTTGTGTAAATTGCAAAACAAAATTTCGGCCGTGGCAGGTCAAAAGGCAATTCCAAATTTCCAAGTACTAATCAGCTTCCAGTCTAACCGGATGCAGCTGAATGCCAGTATTTTATAAAATTAATTTCAAGTACTCATGTATCGAAATTTTTTAATAATCAGCCTATAATGTTTCCTGCACACATTGACTGCACAGGTTTCCTGTCTGTGAGAGCAAGTGGACCGTACCGTCACAGTATTAAATTCCATACATTTGCGAAACGAATGTATTTGCGTAGAGCAACGGCGCGGCGGCGGTGGAGATCACGCGGGGAGTCGGGCGATGCTGTCCGCGGCCTCCATACACACTTAGTTTGCGCACTCAAACGTTGAAATAAAATGTATTACATTTTAATTTTCTTTTTCTTTTGTAATTGTTTTTTTTTTTTTTAATTCCAGCTTGTCGTTTAGGTGTACCGATTTATATTTTAGGCAAATAGGTAAGTAGAATACGTACAGCGTCGTGATAGTTTGCACTGCGTGGCAACGTCGCTTTTAAATGTTCAAGGATTCAAGGTCATTGAATCATTGACCTAGTTATCCAATTCTACAGAGTGTTCAAATTTGATCAAAATTAGAACTCTAGTTTTTTACCTAATTACTGGACCGATTTCGTCCATTTTTTGTGTATGGTCAGAAAAGGCGATAACAAGTATGTGGTTTCATTTATTGCATATATGTGGTTTCCATACTGTATAGAAATTCATTCAAAAATTGTCTGTCGCCAGAGCATTTTTTTGGGGTTCTGCGAATTATTACTCACAATATTATATCAGGCGCGAGTGGCTAGTCGACGCTGCGACTAGCCAGTCGCCGGAGCCACTGACTACTAGCAGGGGCGACTAGCTAGTAGCAGGCGGGACTGACTAGTCGAAATTGCGGCTAGCTAGTCGCATTTACATGCGTTTTATTTTGTTTTTTTTATAGATTCCCACGAGTGTGAGGTGTCTGCAGACGCGTGTGGTCGCGGGCTCATTGAAAATGCAGTAATTAAAGGTGAATGAAGTTTATAAAAATGAATTTAAGAAGGAAAAGTTTGTTTTTTATATAAAGAAATTCATTCAAAAATCGTCTGTCGCCAGAGCATTTTTTTGGAGTTCTGCGACGGATAAATCACAATATTCTATCAAGCGCGAGTGGCTACTTGCAAGTGCGACTAGCTAGTCGCCGGCGCCACTGACTAGTCGCAGGGGCGACTAGCTAGTAGCAGGCGGGACTGACTAGTTGAAACCGCGGCTATCTAGTCGCATTTACATACGTTTCTTTTTGTTGGTTTTTCAAAGCTACCCACGAGTGTGTGGTGTCTAAAGACGCGTCTGCTCGCGGGCTGATTGACTGTGTAGTAATTGAAGGTAGCTACAGAACAAAATTATGAATTTAAGATGGAAAAATGTGTTTTTTATATATAGAAATTCATTCAAAAATCGTCTGTCGCCAGAGCATTTTTTTGGGGTTCTGCGAATTATTTCTCCAATATTCTATCAGGCGCGAGTGGCTAGTCGACGCTGTGACTAGCCAGTCGCCGGTGCCACTGGCTACTAGCAGGGGCGACTAGCTAGTAGCAGGCGGGACTGACTAGTCGAAATCGCGGCTAGCTAGTCGCATTTACATGCGTTTTAATTTGTATTTTTTTATAGATTCCCACGAGTGTGAGGTGTCTGCATACGCTTCTACTCGCGGGCTCATTGACAATGCAGTAATTAAAGGTAAATGAAGTTTATAAAAATGAATTTAAGAAGGAAAAGTTTGTTTTTTATATAAAGAAATTCATTCAAAAATCGTCTGTCGCCAGAGCATTTTTTTGGAGTTCTGCGAATTATTACTCACAATATTCTATTAGGCACGTGTGGCTAGTCGACGGTGCGACTAGCCAGTCGCCGGTGCCACTGGCTACTAGCAGGGGCGACTAGCTAGTAGCAGGAGGGACTGACTAGTCGAAACCGCGGCTATCTAGTCGCATTTACATACGTTTCTTTTGTTTGTTTTTCAAAGCTACCCACGAGTGTTTGGTGTCTAAAGACGCGCCTGCTCGCGGGCTGATTGACTGTGTAGTAATTGAAGGTAGCTACAGAACAAAATTATGAATTTAAGATGGAAAAATGTGTTTTTTATATATAGAAATTCATTCAAAAATCGTCTGTCGCCAGAGCATTTTTTTGGGGTTCTGCGAATTATTACTCACAATATTCTATTAGGCACGTATGGCTAGTCGACGGTGCGACTAGCCAGTCGCCGGTGCCACTGGCTACTAGCAGGAGTGACTAGCTAGTAGCAGGCGGGAATGGCTAGTCGAAACCGCGGCTAGCTAGTCGCATGTACATGCGTTTAATTTTGTTTTTTGTTATAGATTCCCACGAGTGTGAGGTGTCAACAGACGCGTCTGCTCGCGGGCTCATTGAAAGTGCAGTAATTGAAGGTAAATGCAGTTTATCAAAATTAATTTAAGAAGGTAAAGTTTGTTTTTTATATAAAGAAATTCATTCAAAAATCTTCTGGCGCCAGAATATTTTTTTGTAGTTCTGCGACGGATAAATCACAATATTCTATCAAGCGCGAGTGGCTACTCGCAAGTGCGACTAGCTAGTCGCCGGCGCCACTGACTAGTCGCAGGGGCGACTAGCTAGTAGCAGGCGGGACTGACTAGTCGAAACCGCGGCTATCTAGTCGCATTTACATACGTTTCTTTTTGTTTGTTTTTCAAAGCTACCCACGAGTGTTTGGTGTCTAAAAACGCGTCTGCTCGCGGGCTGATTGACAGTGTAGTAATTGAAGGTAGCTACAGAACAAAATTATGAATTTAAGATGGAAAAATGTGTTTTTTATATATAGAAATTCATTCAAAAATCGTCTGTCGCCAGAGCATTTTTTTGGAGTTCTGCGAATTATTACTCACAATATTCTATTAGGCACGTGTGGCTAGTCGACGGTGCGACTAGCCAGTCGCCGGTGCCACTGGCTACTAGCAGGGCCGACTAGCTAGTAGCAGGAGGGACTGACTAGTCGAAACCGCGGCTATCTAGTCGCATTTACATACGTTTCTTTTGTTTGTTTTTCAAAGCTACCCACGAGTGTTTGGTGTCTAAAGACGCGCCTGCTCGCGGGCTGATTGACTGTGTAGTAATTGAAGGTAGCTACAGAACAAAATTATGAATTTAAGATGGAAAAATGTGTTTTTTATATATAGAAATTCATTCAAAAATCGTCTGTCGCCAGAGCATTTTTTTGGGGTTCTGCGAATTATTACTCACAATATTCTATTAGGCACGTATGGCTAGTCGACGGTGCGACTAGCCAGTCGCCGGTGCCACTGGCTACTAGCAGGAGTGACTAGCTAGTAGCAGGCGGGAATGGCTAGTCGAAACCGCGGCTAGCTAGTCGCATGTACATGCGTTTAATTTTGTTTTTTGTTATAGATTCCCACGAGTGTGAGGTGTCAACAGACGCGTCTGCTCGCGGGCTCATTAAAAGTGCAGTAATTGAAGGTAAATGCAGTTTATAAAAATAAATTTAAGAAGGTAAAGTTTGTTTTTTATATAAAGAAATTCATTCAAAAATCTTCTGGCGCCAGAATATTTTTTTGTAGTTCTGCGACGGATAAATCACAATATTCTATCAAGCGCGAGTGGCTACTCGCAAGTGCGACTAGCTAGTCGCCGGCGCCACTGACTAGTCGCAGGGGCGACTAGCTAGTAGCAGGCGGGACTGACTAGTTGAAACCGCGGCTATCTAGTCGCATTTACATACGTTTCTTTATGTTGGTTTTTCAAAGCTACCCAGGAGTTTGTGGTGTCTAAAGACGCGTCTGCTCGCGGGCTGATTGACTGTGTAGTAATTGAAGGTAGCTACAGAACAACATTATGAATTTAAGATGGAAAAATGTGTTTTTTATATATAGAAATTCATTCAAAAATCGTCTGTCGCCAGAGCATTTTTTTGGGGTTCTGCGAATTATTTCTCCAATATTCTATCAGGCGCGAGTGGCTAGTCGACGCTGTGACTAGCCAGTCGCCGGTGCCACTGGCTACTAGCAGGGGCGACTAGCTAGTAGCAGGCGGGACTGACTAGTCGAAATCGCGGCTAGCTAGTCGCATTTACATGCGTTTTATTTTGTTTTTTTTATAGATTTTCACGAGTGTGAGGTGTCTGCAGACGCTTCTACTCGCGGGCTCATTGACAATGCAGTAATTAAAGGTAGATGAAGTTTATAAAAATGAATTTAAGAAGGAAAAGTTTGTTTTTTATATAAATAAATTCATTCAAAAATCGTCTGGCGCCAGAATATTTTTTGTAGTTCTGCGACGGATAAATCACAATATTCTATCAAGTGCGAGTGGCTACTCGCAAGTGCGACTAGCTAGTTGCCGGCGCCACTGACTAGTCGCAGGGGCGACTAGCTAGTAGCAGGCGGGACTGACTAGTCGAAACCGCGGCTATCTAGTCGCATTTACATACGTTTCTTTTTGTTTGTTTTTCAAAGCTACCCACGAGTGTTTGGTGTCTAAAAACGCGTCTGCTCGCGGGCTGATTGACAGTGTAGTAATTGAAGGTAGCTACAGAACAAAATTATGAATTTAAGATGGAAAAGGTGTTTTTTATATATAGAAATTCATTCGAAAATCGTCTGTCGCCAGAGCATTTTTTTGGGGTTCTGCGAATTATTACTCACAATATTCTATCAGGCGCGAGTGGCTAGTCGACGCTGGGACTAGCCAGTCGCCGGTGCCACTGACTACTAGCAGGGGCGACTAGCTGGTAGCAGGCGGGACTGACTAGTCGAAATTGCGGCTAGCTAGTCGCATTTACATGCGTTTTATTTTGTGTTTTTTATAGATTCCCACGAGTGTGAGGTGACTGCAGACGCGTCTGCTCGCGGGCTCATTGACAATGCAGTAATTAAAGGTAAATGAAGTTTATAAAAATGAATTTAAGAAGGAAAAGTTTGTTTTTTATATAAAGAAATTCATTCAAAAATCGTCTGTCGCCAGAGCATTTTTTTGGAGTTCTGCGAATTATTACTCACAATATTCTATTAGGCACTTGTGGCTAGTCGACGGTGCGACTAGCCAGTCACCGGTGCCACTGGCTACTAGCAGGGGCGACTAGCTAGTAGCAGGAGGGACTGACTAGTCGAAACCGCGGCTATCTAGTCGCATTTACATACGTTTCTTTTGTTTGTTTTTCAAAGCTACCCACGAGTGTTTGGTGTCTGAAGACGCGTCTGCTCGCGGGCTGATTGACTGTGTAGTAATTGAAGGTAGCTACAGAACAAAATTATGAATTTAAGATGGAAAAATGTGTTTTTTATATATAGAAATTCATTCAAAAATCGTCTGTCGCCAGAGCATTTTTTTGGGGTTCTGCGAATTATTACTCACAATATTCTATTAGGCACGTATGGCTAGTCGACGGTGCGACTAGCCAGTCGCCGGTGCCACTGGCTACTAGCAGGAGTGACTAGCTAGTAGCAGGCGGGAATGGCTAGTCGAAACCGCGGCTAGCTAGTCGCATGTACATGCGTTTAATTTTGTTTTTTGTTATAGATTCCCACGAGTGTGAGGTGTCAACAGACGCGTCTGCTCGCGGGCTCATTGAAAGTGCAGTAATTGAAGGTAAATGCAGTTTATAAAAATAAATTTAAGAAGGTAAAGTTTGTTTTTTATATAAAGAAATTCATTCAAAAATCTTCTGGCGCCAGAATATTTTTTTGTAGTTCTGCGACGGATAAATCACAATATTCTATCAAGCGCGAGTGGCTACTCGCAAGTGCGACTAGCTAGTCGCCGGCGCCACTGACTAGTCGCAGGGGCGACTAGCTAGTAGCAGGCGGGACTGACTAGTTGAAACCGCGGCTATCTAGTCGCATTTACATACGTTTCTTTATGTTGGTTTTTCAAAGCTACCCAGGAGTTTGTGGTGTCTAAAGACGCGTCTGCTCGCGGGCTGATTGACTGTGTAGTAATTGAAGGTAGCTACAGAACAACATTATGAATTTAAGATGGAAAAATGTGTTTTTTATATATAGAAATTCATTCAAAAATCGTCTGTCGCCAGAGCATTTTTTTGGGGTTCTGCGAATTATTACTCACAATATTCTATCAGGCGCGAGTGGCTAGTCGACGCTGCGACTAGCCAGTCGCCGGTGCCACTGACTACTAGCAGGGGCGACTAGCTAGTGGCAGGCGGGACTGACTAGTCCAAATTGCGGCTAGCTAGTCGCATTTACATGCGTTTTATTTTGTTTTTTTTATAGATTCCCACGAGTGTGAGGTGTCTGCAGACGCTTCTACTCGCGGGCTCATTGACAATGCAGTAATTAAAGGTAGATGAAATTTATAAAAATGAATTTAAGAAGGAAAAGTTTGTTTTTTATATAAAGAAATTCATTCAAAAATCGTCTGGCGCCAGAATATTTTTTGTAGTTCTGCGACGGATAAATCACAATATTCTATCAAGTGCGGATGGCTACTCGCAAGTGCGACTAGCTAGTTGCCGGCGCCACTGACTAGTCGCAGGGGCGACTAGCTAGTAGCAGGCGGGACTGACTAGTCGAAACCGCGGCTATCTAGTCGCATTTACATACGTTTCTTTTTGTTTGTTTTTCAAAGCTACCCACGAGTGTTTGGTGTCTAAAAACGCGTCTGCTCGCGGGCTGATTGACAGTGTAGTAATTGAAGGTAGCAACAGAACAAAATTATGAATTTAAGATGGAAAAGGTGTTTTTTATATATAGAAATTCATTCGAAAATCGTCTGTCGCCAGAGCATTTTTTTGGGGTTCTGCGAATTATTACTCACAATATTCTATCAGGCGCGAGTGGCTAGTCGACGCTGGGACTAGCCAGTCGCCGGTGCCACTGACTACTAGCAGGGGCGACTAGCTAGTAGCAGGCGGGACTGACTAGTCGAAATTGCGGCTAGCTAGTCGCATTTACATGCGTTTTATTTTGTGTTTTTTATAGATTCCCACGAGTGTGAGGTGACTGCAGACGCGTCTGCTCGCGGGCTCATTGACAATGCAGTAATTAAAGGTAAATGAAGTTTATAAAAATGAATTTAAGAAGGAAAAGTTTGTTTTTTATATAAAGAAATTCATTCAAAAATCGTCTGTCGCCAGAGCATTTTTTTGGAGTTCTGCGAATTATTACTCACAATATTCTATTAGGCACTTGTGGCTAGTCGACGGTGCGACTAGCCAGTCGCCGGTGCCACTGGCTACTAGCAGGGGCGACTAGCTAGTAGCAGGAGGGACTGACTAGTCGAAACCGCGGCTATCTAGTCGCATTTACATACGTTTCTTTTGTTTGTTTTTCAAAGCTACCCACGAGTGTTTGGTGTCTGAAGACGCGTCTGCTCGCGGGCTGATTGACTGTGTAGTAATTGAAGGTAGCTACAGAACAAAATTATGAATTTAAGATGGAAAAATGTGTTTTTTATATATAGAAATTCATTCAAAAATCGTCTGTCGCCAGAGCATTTTTTTGGGGTTCTGCGAATTATTACTCACAATATTCTATTAGGCACGTATGGCTAGTCGACGGTGCGACTAGCCAGTCGCCGGTGCCACTGGCTACTAGCAGGAGTGACTAGCTAGTAGCAGGCGGGAATGGCTAGTCGAAACCGCGGCTAGCTAGTCGCATGTACATGCGTTTAATTTTGTTTTTTGTTATAGATTCCCACGAGTGTGAGGTGTCAACAGACGCGTCTGCTCGCGGGCTCATTGAAAGTGCAGTAATTGAAGGTAAATGCAGTTTATAAAAATAAATTTAAGAATGTAAAGTTTGTTTTTTATATAAAGAAATTCATTCAAAAATCTTCTGGCGCCAGAATATTTTTTTGTAGTTCTGCGACGGATAAATCACAATATTCTATCAAGCGCGAGTGGCTACTCGCAAGTGCGACTAGCTAGTCGCCGGCGCCACTGACTAGTCGCAGGGGCGACTAGCTAGTAGCAGGCGGGACTGACTAGTTGAAACCGCGGCTATCTAGTCGCATTTACATACGTTTCTTTATGTTGGTTTTTCAAAGCTACCCAGGAGTTTGTGGTGTCTAAAGACGCGTCTGCTCGCTAGCTGATTGACTGTGTAGTAATTGAAGGTAGCTACAGAACAACATTATGAATTTAAGATGGAAAAATGTGTTTTTTATATATAGAAATTCATTCAAAAATCGTCTGTCGCCAGAGCATTTTTTTGGGGTTCTGCGAATTATTACTCACAATATTCTATCAGGCGCGAGTGGCTAGTCGACGCTGCGACTAGCCAGTCGCCGGTGCCACTGACTACTAGCAGGGGCGACTAGCTAGTGGCAGGCGGGACTGACTAGTCCAAATTGCGGCTAGCTAGTCGCATTTACATGCGTTTTATTTTGTTTTTTTTATAGATTCCCACGAGTGTGAGGTGTCTGCAGACGCTTCTACTCGCGGGCTCATTGACAATGCAGTAATTAAAGGTAGATGAAATTTATAAAAATGAATTTAAGAAGGAAAAGTTTGTTTTTTATATAAAGAAATTCATTCAAAAATCGTCTGGCGCCAGAATATTTTTTGTAGTTCTGCGACGGATAAATCACAATATTCTATCAAGTGCGGATGGCTACTCGCAAGTGCGACTAGCTAGTTGCCAGCGCCACTGACTAGTCGCAGGGGCGACTAGCTAGTAGCAGGCGGGACTGACTAGTCGAAACCGCGGCTATCTAGTCGCATTTACATACGTTTCTTTTTGTTGGTTTTTCAAAGCTACCCACGAGTGTGTGGTGTCTAAAGACGCGTCTGCTCGCGGGCTGATTGACTGTGTAGTAATTGAAGGTAGCTACAGAACAAAATTATGAATTTAAGATGGAAAAATGTGTTTTTTATATATAGAAATTCATTCAAAAATCGTCTGTCGCCAGAGCATTTTTTTGGGGTTCTGCGAATTATTACTCACAATATTCTATCAGGCGCGAGTGGCTAGTCGACGCTGGGACTAGCCAGTCGCCGGTGCCACTGACTACTAGCAGGGGCGACTAGCTAGTAGCAGGCGGGACTGACTAGTCGAAATTGCGGCTAGCTAGTCGCATTTACATGCGTTTTATTTTGTGTTTTTTATAGATTCCCACGAGTGTGAGGTGACTGCAGACGCGTCTGCTCGTGGGCTCATTGACAATGTAGTAATTAAAGGTAAATGAAGTTTATAAAAATGAATTTAAGAAGGAAAAGTTTGTTTTTTATATAAAGAAATTCATTCAAAAATCGTCTGTCGCCAGAGCATTTTTTTGGAGTTCTGCGAATTATTACTCACAATATTCTAATAGGCACTTGTGGCTAGTCGACGGTGCGACTAGCCAGTCGCCGGTGCCACTGGCTACTAGCAGGGGCGACTAGCTAGTAGCAGGAGGGACTGACTGGTCGAAACCGCGGCTATCTAGTCGCATTTACATACGTTTCTTTTGTTTGTTTTTCAAAGCTACCCACGAGTGTTTGGTGTCTGAAGACGCGTCTGCTCGCGGGCTGATTGACTGTGTAGTAATTGAAGGTAGCTACAGAACAAAATTATGAATTTAAGATGGAAAAATGTGTTTTTTATATATAGAAATTCATTCAAAAATCGTCTGTCGCCAGAGCATTTTTTTGGGGTTCTGCGAATTATTACTCACAATATTCTATTAGGCACGTATGGCTAGTCGACGGTGCGACTAGCCAGTCGCCGGTGCCACTGGCTACTAGCAGGAGTGACTAGCTAGTAACAGGCGGGAATGGCTAGTCGAAACCGCGGCTAGCTAGTCGCATGTACATGCGTTTAATTTTGTTTTTTGTTATAGATTCCCACGAGTGTGAGGTGTCAACAGACGCGTCTGCTCGCGGGCTCATTGAAAGTGCAGTAATTGAAGGTAAATGCAGTTTATCAAAATTAATTTAAGAAGGTAAAGTTTGTTTTTTATATAAAGAAATTCATTCAAAAATCTTCTGGCGCCAGAATATTTTTTTGTAGTTCTGCGACGGATAAATCACAATATTCTATCAAGCGCGAGTGGCTACTCGCAAGTGCGACTAGCTAGTCGCCGGCGCCACTGACTAGTCGCAGGGGCGACTAGCTAGTAGCAGGCGGGACTGACTAGTTGAAACCGCGGCTATCTAGTCGCATTTACATACGTTTCTTTTTGTTGGTTTTTCAAAGCTACCCACGAGTGTGTGGTGTCTAAAGACGCGTCTGCTCGCGGGCTGATTGACTGTGTAGTAATTGAAGGTAGCTACAGAACAACATTATGAATTTAAGATGGAAAAATATGTTTTTTATATATAGAAATTCATTCAAAAATCGTCTGTCGCCAGAGCATTTTTTTGGGGTTCTGCGAATTATTTCTCCAATATTCTATCAGGCGCGAGTGGCTAGTAGACGCTGTGACTAGCCAGTCGCCGGTGCCACTGGCTACTAGCAGGGGCGACTAGCTAGTGGCAGGCGGGACTGACTAGTCGAAATTGCGGCTAGCTAGTCGCATTTACATGCGTTTTATTTTGTTTTTTTTATAGATTCCTACGAGTGTGAGGTGTCTGCAGACGCGTGTGGTCGCGGGCTCATTGACAATGCAGAAATCAAAGGTAAATTAAGTTTATAGAAATGAATTTAAGAAGGAAAATTAGTTTTTTATATAAAGAAATTCATTCAAAAATCGTCTGGCGCCAGAATATTTTTTGTAGTTCTGCGACGGATAAATCACAATATTCTATCAAGTGCGAGTGGCTACTCGCAAGTGCGACTAGCTAGTCGCCGGCGCCACTGACTAGTCGCAGGGGCGACTAGCTAGTAGCAGGCGGGACTGACTAGTCGAAACCGCGGCTATCTAGTCGCATTTACATACGTTTCTTTTTGTTTGTTTTTCAAAGCTACCCACGAGTGTTTGGTGTCTAAAAACGCGTCTGCTCGCGGGCTGATTGACAGTGTAGTAATTGAAGGTAGCTACAGAACAAAATTATGAATTTAAGATGGAAAAATGTGTTTTTTATATATAGAAATTCATTCAAAAATCGTCTGTCGCCAGAGCATTTTTTTGGGGTTCTGCGAATTATTACTCACAATATTCTATTAGGCACGTATGGCTAGTCGACGGTGCGACTAGCCAGTCGCCGGTGCCACTGACTATTAGCAGGGGCGACTAGCTAGTAGCAGGCGGGACTGACTAGTCGAAATCGCGGCTAGCTAGTCGCATTTACATGCGTTTTATTTTGTGTTTTTTATAGATTCCCACGAGTGTGAGGTGTCTGCAGACGCGTCTGCTCGCGGGCTCATTGACAATGCAGTAATTAAAGGTAAATGAAGTTTATAAAAGTGAATTTAAGAAGGAAAATTTTGTTTTTTATATAAAGAAATTCATTCAAAAATCGTCTGTCGCCAGAGCATTTTTTTAGAGTTCTGCGAATTATTACTCACAATATTCTATTAGGCACGTGTGGCTAGTCGACGGTGCGACTAGCCAGTCGCCGGTGCCCCTGGCTACTAGCAGGGGCGACTAGCTAGTAGCAGGCGGGACTGACTAGTCGAAACCGCGGCTATCTAGTCGCATTTACATACGTTTCTTTTGTTTGTTTTTCAAAGCTACCCACGAGTGTTTGGTGTCTATAGACGCGTCTGCTCGCGAGCTGTTTGACTGTGTAGTAATTGAAGGTAGCTACAAAATAAAATTATGAAATTACGATGGAAAAATGTGTTTTTTATATATAGAAATTCATTCAAAAATTGTCTGTCGCCAGAGCATTTTTTTGGGGTTCTGCGAATTATTACTCACAATATTCTATCAGGCGCGAGTGGCTATTCGACGCTGCGACTAGCCAGTCGCCGGTGCCACTGACTACTAGCAGGGGCGACTAGCTAGTAGCAGGCGGGACTGACTAGTCGAAATTGCGGCTAGCTAGTCGCATTTACATGCGTTTTATTTTGTTTTTTTTATAGATTCCCACGAGTGTGAGGTGTCTGCAGACGCGTGTGGTCGCGGGCTCATTGACAATGCAGAAATCAAAGGTAAATTAAGTTTATAGAAATGAATTTAAGAAGGAAAATTAGTTTTTTATATAAAGAAATTCATTCAAAAATCGTCTGGCGCCAGAATATTTTTTGTAGTTCTGCGACGGATAAATCACAATATTCTATCAAGTGCGAGTGGCTACTCGCAAGTGCGACTAGCTAGTTGCCGGCGCCACTGACTAGTCGCAGGGGCGACTAGCTAGTAGCAGGCGGGACTGACTAGTCGAAACCGCGGCTATCTAGTCGCATTTACATACGTTTCTTTTTGTTTGTTTTTCAAAGCTACCCACGAGTGTTTGGTGTCTAAAAACGCGTCTGCTCGCGGGCTGATTGACAGTGTAGTAATTGAAGGTAGCTTCATAACAAGATTATGAATTTAAGTTGGAAAAATGTGTTTTTTATATATAGAAATTCATTCAAAAATCGTCTGTCGCCAGAGCATTTTTTTGGGGTTCTGCGAATTATTACTCACAATATTCTATCAGGCGCGAGTGGCTAGTCGACGCTGGGACTAGCCAGTCGCCGGTGCCACTGACTACTAGCAGGGGCGACTAGCTAGTAGCAGGCGGGACTGACTAGTCGAAATCGCGGATAGCTAGTCGCATTTACATGCGTTTTATTTTGTGTTTTTTATAGATTCCCACGAGTGTGAGGTGTATGCAGACGCGTCTGCTCGCGGGCTCATTGAAAATGCAGTAATTAAAGGTAAGTGAAGTTTATAAAAGTGAATTTAAGAAGGAAAATTTTGTTTTTTATATAAAGAAATTCATTCAAAAATCGTCTGTCGCCAGAGCATTTTTTTGGAGTTCTGCGAATTATTACTCACAATATTCTATTAGGCACGTGTGGCTAGTTGACGGTGCGACTAGCCAGTTGCCGGTGCCCCTGGCTACTAGCAGGGGCGACTAGCTAGTAGCAGGCGGGACTGACTAGTCGAAACCGCGGCTATCTAGTCGCATTTACATACGTTTCTTTTGTTTGTTTTTCAAAGCTACCCATGAGTGTTTGGTGTCTATAGACGCGTCTGCTCGGGAGCTGTTTGACTGTGTAGTAATTGAAGGTAGCTACAAAATAAAATTATGAATTTAAGATGGAAAAATGTGTTTTTTATATATAGAAATTCATTCAAAAATCGTCTGTCGCCAGAGCATTTTTTTGGGGTTCTGCGAATTATTTCTCCAATATTCTATCAGGCGCGAGTGGCTAGTCGACGCTGTGACTAGCCAGTCGCCGGTGCCACTGGCTACTAGCAGGGGCGACTAGCTAGTAGCAGGCGGGACTGACTAGTCGAAATCGCGGATAGCTAGTCGCATTTACATGCGTTTTATTTTGTGTTTTTTATAGATTCCCACGAGTGTGAGGTGTATGCAGACGCGTGTGGTCGCGGGCTCATTGACAATGCAGAAATCAAAGGTAAATTAAGTTTATAGAAATGAATTTAAGAAGGAAAATTAGTTTTTTATATAAAGAAATTCATTCAAAAATCGTCTGTCGCCAGAGCATTTTTTTGGGGTTCTGCGAATTATTTCTCCAATATTCTATCAGGCGCGAGTGGCTAGTCGACGCTGTGACTAGCCAGTCGCCGGTGCCACTGGCTACTAGCAGGGGCGACTAGCTAGTAGCAGGCGGGACTGACTAGTCGAAATCGCGGCTAGCTAGTCGCATTTACATGCGTTTTATTTTGTTTTTTTTTATAGATTCCCACGAGTGTAAGGTGTCTGCAGACGCTTCTACTCGCGGGCTCATTGACAATGCAGTAATTAAAGGTAGATGAAGTTTATAAAAATGAATTTAAGAAGGAAAAGTTTGTTTTTTATATAAAGAAATTCATTCAAAAATCGTCTGGCGCCAGAATATTTTTTGTAGTTCTGCGACGGATAAATCACAATATTCTATCAAGTGCGAGTGGCTACTCGCAAGTGCGACTAGCTAGTCGCCGGCGGGACTGACTAGTCGAAACCGCGGCTATCTAGTCGCATTTACATACGTTTCTTTTTGTTTGTTTTTCAAAGCTACCCACGAGTGTTTGGTGTCTAAAAACGCGTCTGCTCGCGGGCTGATTGACAGTGTAGTAATTGAAGGTAGCTACAGAACAAAATTATGAATTTAAGATGGAAAAATGTGTTTTTTATATATAGAAATTCATTCAAAAATCGTCTGTCGCCAGAGCATTTTTTTGGGGTTCTGCGAATTATTACTCACAATATTCTATCAGGCGCGAGTGGCTAGTCGACGCTGGGACTAGCCAGTCGCCGGTGCCACTGACTACTAGCAGGGGCGACTAGCTAGTAGCAGGCGGGACTGACTAGTCGAAATTGCGGCTAGCTAGTCGCATTTACATGCGTTTTATTTTGTGTTTTTTATAGATTCCCACGAGTGTGAGGTGACTGCAGACGCGTCTGCTCGCGGGCTCATTGACAATGCAGTAATTAAAGGTAAATGAAGTTTATAAAAATGAATTTAAGAAGGAAAAGTTTGTTTTTTATATAAAGAAATTCATTCAAAAATCGTCTGTCGCCAGAGCATTTTTTTGGAGTTCTGCGAATTATTACTCACAATATTCTATTAGGCACTTGTGGCTAGTCGACGGTGCGACTAGCCAGTCGCCGGTGCCACTGGCTACTAGCAGGGGCGACTAGCTAGTAGCTGGAGGGTCTGACTAGTCGAAACCGCGGCTATCTAGTCGCATTTACATACGTTTCTTTTGTTTGTTTTTCAAAGCTACCCACGAGTGTTTGGTGTCTGAAGACGCGTCTGCTCGCGGGCTGATTGACTGTGTAGTAATTGAAGGTAGCTACAGAACAAAATTATGAATTTAAGATGGAAAAATGTGTTTTTTATATATAGAAATTCATTCAAAAATCGTCTGTCGCCAGAGCATTTTTTTGGGGTTCTGCGAATTATTACTCACAATATTCTATTAGGCACGTATGGCTAGTCGACGGTGCGACTAGCCAGTCGCCGGTGCCACTGGCTACTAGCAGGAGTGACTAGCTAGTAACAGGCGGGAATGGCTAGTCGAAACCGCGGCTAGCTAGTCGCATGTACATGCGTTTAATTTTGTTTTTTGTTATAGATTCCCACGAGTGTGAGGTGTCAACAGACGCGTCTGCTCGCGGGCTCATTGAAAGTGCAGTAATTGAAGGTAAATGCAGTTTATCAAAATTAATTTAAGAAGGTAAAGTTTGTTTTTTATATAAAGAAATTCATTCAAAAATCTTCTGGCGCCAGAATATTTTTTTGTAGTTCTGCGACGGATAAATCACAATATTCTATCAAGCGCGAGTGGCTACTCGCAAGTGCGACTAGCTAGTCGCCGGCGCCACTGACTAGTCGCAGGGGCGACTAGCTAGTAGCAGGCGGGACTGACTGGTTGAAACCGCGGCTATCTAGTCGCATTTACATACGTTTCTTTTTGTTGGTTTTTCAAAGCTACCCACGAGTGTGTGGTGTCTAAAGACGCGTCTGCTCGCGGGCTGATTGACTGTGTAGTAATTGAAGGTAGCTACAGAACAACATTATGAATTTAAGATGGAAAAATATGTTTTTTATATATAGAAATTCATTCAAAAATCGTCTGTCGCCAGAGCATTTTTTTGGGGTTCTGCGAATTATTTCTCCAATATTCTATCAGGCGCGAGTGGCTAGTCGACGCTGTGACTAGCCAGTCGCCGGTGCCACTGGCTACTAGCAGGGGCGACTAGCTAGTAGCAGGCGGGACTGACTAGTCGAAATCGCGGATAGCTAGTCGCATTTACATGCGTTTTATTTTGTGTTTTTTATAGATTCCCACGAGTGTGAGGTGTATGCAGACGCGTCTGCTCGCGGGCTCATTGAAAATGCAGTAATTAAAGGTAAGTGAAGTTTATAAAAGTGAATTTAAGAAGGAAAAGTTTGTTTTTTATATAAAGAAATTCATTCAAAAATCGTCTGTCGCCAGAGCATTTTTTTGGAGTTCTGCGAATTATTACTCACAATATTCTATTAGGCACTTGTGGCTAGTCGACGGTGCGACTAGCCAGTCGCCGGTGCCACTGGCTACTAGCAGGGGCGACTAGCTAGTAGCAGGAGGGACTGACTAGTCGAAACCGCGGCTATCTAGTCGCATTTACATACGTTTCTTTTGTTTGTTTTTCAAAGCTACCCACGAGTGTTTGGTGTCTGAAGACGCGTCTGCTCGCGGGCTGATTGACTGTGTAGTAATTGAAGGTAGCTACAGAACAAAATTATGAATTTAAGATGGAAAAATGTGTTTTTTATATATAGAAATTCATTCAAAAATCGTCTGTCGCCAGAGCATTTTTTTGGGGTTCTGCGAATTATTACTCACAATATTCTATTAGGCACGTATGGCTAGTCGACGGTGCGACTAGCCAGTCGCCGGTGCCACTGGCTACTAGCAGGAGTGACTAGCTAGTAACAGGCGGGAATGGCTAGTCGAAACCGCGGCTAGCTAGTCGCATGTACATGCGTTTAATTTTGTTTTTTGTTATAGATTCCCACGAGTGTGAGGTGTCAACAGACGCGTCTGCTCGCGGGCTCATTGAAAGTGCAGTAATTGAAGGTAAATGCAGTTTATCAAAATTAATTTAAGAAGGTAAAGTTTGTTTTTTATATAAAGAAATTCATTCAAAAATCTTCTGGCGCCAGAATATTTTTTTGTAGTTCTGCGACGGATAAATCACAATATTCTATCAAGCGCGAGTGGCTACTCGCAAGTGCGACTAGCTAGTCGCCGGCGCCACTGACTAGTCGCAGGGGCGACTAGCTAGTAGCAGGCGGGACTGACTGGTTGAAACCGCGGCTATCTAGTCGCATTTACATACGTTTCTTTTTGTTGGTTTTTCAAAGCTACCCACGAGTGTGTGGTGTCTAAAGACGCGTCTGCTCGCGGGCTGATTGACTGTGTAGTAATTGAAGGTAGCTACAGAACAACATTATGAATTTAAGATGGAAAAATATGTTTTTTATATATAGAAATTCATTCAAAAATCGTCTGTCGCCAGAGCATTTTTTTGGGGTTCTGCGAATTATTTCTCCAATATTCTATCAGGCGCGAGTGGCTAGTCGACGCTGTGACTAGCCAGTCGCCGGTGCCACTGGCTACTAGCAGGGGCGACTAGCTAGTAGCAGGCGGGACTGACTAGTCGAAATCGCGGATAGCTAGTCGCATTTACATGCGTTTTATTTTGTGTTTTTTATAGATTCCCACGAGTGTGAGGTGTATGCAGACGCGTCTGCTCGCGGGCTCATTGAAAATGCAGTAATTAAAGGTAAGTGAAGTTTATAAAAGTGAATTTAAGAAGGAAAATTTTGTTTTTATATAAAGAAATTCATTCAAAAATCGTCTGTCGCCAGAGCATTTTTTTGGAGTTCTGCGAATTATTACTCACAATATTCTATTAGGCACGTGTGGCTAGTTGACGGTGCGACTAGCCAGTTGGCGGTGCCCCTGGCTACTAGCAGGGGCGACTAGCTAGTAGCAGGCGGGACTGACTAGTCGAAACCGCGGCTATCTAGTCGCATTTACATACGTTTCTTTTGTTTGTTTTTCAAAGCTACCCACGAGTGTTTGGTGTCTATATACGCGTCTGCTCGCGAGCTGTTTGACTGTGTAGTAATTGAAGGTAGCTACAAAATAAAATTATGAAATTAAGATGGAAAAATGTGTTTTTTATATATAGAAATTCATTCAAAAATTGTCTGTCGCCAGAGCATTTTTTTGGGGTTCTGCGAATTATTACTCACAATATTCTATCAGGCGCGAGTGGCTAGTCGACGCTGCGACTAGCCAGTCGCCGGTGCCACTGACTACTAGCAGGGGCGACTAGCTAGTGGCAGGCGGGACTGACTAGTCCAAATTGCGGCTAGCTAGTCGCATTTACATGCGTTTTATTTTGTTTTTTTTATAGATTCCCACGAGTGTGAGGTGTCTGCAGACGCGTGTGGTCGCGGTCTCATTGACAATGCAGTAATCAAAGGTAAATTAAGTTTATAAAAATGAATTTAAGAAGGAAAATTAGTTTTTTATATAAAGAAATTCATTCAAAAATCGTCTGGCGCCAGAATATTTTTTGTAGTTCTGCGACGGATAAATCACAATATTCTATCAAGTGCGAGTGGCTACTCGCAAGTGCGACTAGCTAGTTGCCGGCGCCACTGACTAGTCGCAGGGGCGACTAGCTAGTAGCAGGCGGGACTGACTAGTCGAAACCGCGGCTATCTAGTCGCATTTACATACGTTTCTTTTGTTTGTTTTTCAAAGCTACCCACGAGTGTTTGGTGTCTAAAAACGCGTCTGCTCGCGGCCTGATTGACTGTGTAGTAATTGAAGGTAGTTACAGAACAAAATTATGAATTTAAGATGGAAAAATGTGTTTTTTATATATAGAAATTCATTCAAAAATCGTCTGTCGCCAGAGCATTTTTTTGGGGTTCTGCGAATTATTACTCACAATATTCTATTAGGCACTTGTGGCTAGTCGACGGTGCGACTAGCCAGTCGCCGGTGCCACTGGCTACTAGCAGGGGCGACTAGCTAGTAGCAGGAGGGACTGACTAGTCGAAACCGCGGCTATCTAGTCGCATTTACATACGTTTCTTTTGTTTGTTTTTCAAAGCTACCCACGAGTGTTTGGTGTCTGAAGACGCGTCTGCTCGCGGGCTGATTGACTGTGTAGTAATTGAAGGTAGCTACAGAACAAAATTATGAATTTAAGATGGAAAAATGTGTTTTTTATATATAGAAATTCATTCAAAAATCGTCTGTCGCCAGAGCATTTTTTTGGGGTTCTGCGAATTATTACTCACAATATTCTATTAGGCACGTATGGCTAGTCGACGGTGCGACTAGCCAGTCGCCGGTGCCACTGGCTACTAGCAGGAGTGACTAGCTAGTAACAGGCGGGAATGGCTAGTCGAAACCGCGGCTAGCTAGTCGCATTTACATGCGTTTTATTTTGTGTTTTTTATAGATTCCCACGAGTGTGAGGTGTATGCAGACGCGTCTGCTCGCGGGCTCATTGAAAATGCAGTAATTAAAGGTAAGTGAAGTTTATAAAAGTGAATTTAAGAAGGAAAATTTTGTTTTTATATAAAGAAATTCATTCAAAAATCGTCTGTCGCCAGAGCATTTTTTTGGAGTTCTGCGAATTATTACTCACAATATTCTATTAGGCACGTGTGGCTAGTTGACGGTGCGACTAGCCAGTTGCCGGTGCCCCTGGCTACTAGCAGGGGCGACTAGCTAGTAGCAGGCGGGACTGACTAGTCGAAACCGCGGCTATCTAGTCGCATTTACATACGTTTCTTTTGTTTGTTTTTCAAAGCTACCCACGAGTGTTTGGTGTCTGAAGACGCGTCTGCTCGCGGGCTGATTGACTGTGTAGTAATTGAAGGTAGCTACAGAACAAAATTATGAATTTAAGATGGAAAAATGTGTTTTTTATATATAGAAATTCATTCAAAAATCGTCTGTCGCCAGAGCATTTTTTTGGGGTTCTGCGAATTATTACTCACAATATTCTATTAGGCACTTGTGGCTAGTCGACGGTGCGACTAGCCAGTCGCCGGTGCCACTGGCTACTAGCAGGGGCGACTAGCTAGTAGCAGGAGGGACTGACTAGTCGAAACCGCGGCTATCTAGTCGCATTTACATACGTTTCTTTTGTTTGTTTTTCAAAGCTACCCACGAGTGTTTGGTGTCTGAAGACGCGTCTGCTCGCGGGCTGATTGACTGTGTAGTAATTGAAGGTAGCTACAGAACAAAATTATGAATTTAAGATGGAAAAATGTGTTTTTTATGTATAGAAATTCATTCAAAAATCGTCTGTCGCCAGAGCATTTTTTTGGGGTTCTGCGAATTATTACTCACAATATTCTATTAGGCACGTATGGCTAGTCGACGGTGTGACTAGCCAGTCGCCGGTGCCACTGGCTACTAGCAGGAGTGACTAGCTAGTAACAGGCGGGAATGGCTAGTCGAAACCGCGGCTAGCTAGTCGCATGTACATGCGTTTAATTTTGTTTTTTGTTATAGATTCCCACGAGTGTGAGGTGTCAACAGACGCGTCTGCTCGCGGGCTCATTGAAAGTGCAGTAATTGAAGGTAAATGCAGTTTATCAAAATTAATTTAAGAAGGTAAAGTTTGTTTTTTATATAAAGAAATTCATTCAAAAATCTTCTGGCGCCAGAATATTTTTTTGTAGTTCTGCGACGGATAAATCACAATATTCTATCAAGCGCGAGTGGCTACTCGCAAGTGCGACTAGCTAGTCGCCGGCGCCACTGACTAGTCGCAGGGGCGACTAGCTAGTAGCAGGCGGGACTGACTAGTTGAAACCGCGGCTATCTAGTCGCATTTACATACGTTTCTTTTTGTTGGTTTTTCAAAGCTACCCACGAGTGTGTGGTGTCTAAAGACGCGTCTGCTCGCGGGCTGATTGACTGTGTAGTAATTGAAGGTAGCTACAGAACAACATTATGAATTTAAGATGGAAAAATATGTTTTTTATATATAGAAATTCATTCAAAAATCGTCTGTCGCCAGAGCATTTTTTTGGGGTTCTGCGAATTATTTCTCCAATATTCTATCAGGCGCGAGTGGCTAGTCACAGCTTCGACTAGCCAGTCGCCGGTGCCACTGGCTACTAGCAGGGGCGACTAGCTAGTAGCAGGCGGGACTGACTAGTCGAAATCGCGGATAGCTAGTCGCATTTACATGCGTTTTATTTTGTGTTTTTTATAGATTCCCACGAGTGTGAGGTGTATGCAGACGCGTCTGCTCGCGGGCTCATTGAAAATGCAGTAATTAAAGGTAAGTGAAGTTTATAAAAGTGAATTTAAGAAGGAAAATTTTGTTTTTATATAAAGAAATTCATTCAAAAATCGTCTGTCGCCAGAGCATTTTTTTGGAGTTCTGCGAATTATTTCTCCAATATTCTATCAGGCGCGAGTGGCTAGTCACAGCTTCGACTAGCCAGTCGCCGGTGCCACTGGCTACTAGCAGGGGCGACTAGCTAGTAGCAGGCGGGACTGACTAGTCGAAATCGCGGATAGCTAGTCGCATTTACATGCGTTTTATTTTGTGTTTTTTATAGATTCCCACGAGTGTGAGGTGTCTGCAGACGCTTCTACTCGCGGGCTCATTGACAATGCAGTAATTAAAGGTAGATGAAGTTTATAAAAATGAATTTAAGAAGGAAAAGTTTGTTTTTTATATAAAGAAATTCATTCAAAAATCGTCTGGCGCCAGAATATTTTTTGTAGTTCTGCGACGGATAAATCACAATATTCTATCAAGTGCGAGTGGCTACTCGCAAGTGCGACTAGCTAGTTGCCGGCGCCACTGACTAGTCGCAGGGGCGACTAGCTAGTAGCAGGCGGGACTGACTAGTCGAAACCGCGGCTATCTAGTCGCATTTACATACGTTTCTTTTTGTTTGTTTTTCAAAGCTACCCACGAGTGTTTGGTGTCTAAAAACGCGTCTGCTCGCGGGCTGATTGATAGTGTAGTAATTGAAGGTAGCTACAGAACAAAATTATGAATTTAAGATGGAAAAATGTGTTTTTTATATATAGAAATTCATTCAAAAATCGTCTGTCGCAAGAGCATTTTTTTGGGGTTCTGCGAATTATTACTCACAATATTCTATCAGGCGCGAGTGGCTAGTCGACGCTGGGACTAGCCAGTCGCCGGTGCCACTGACTACTAGCAGGGGCGACTAGCTAGTAGCAGGCGGGACTGACTAGTCGAAATTGCGGCTAGCTAGTCGCATTTACATGCGTTTTATTTTGTGTTTTTTATAGATTCCCACGAGTGTGAGGTGACTGCAGACGCGTCTGCTCGCGGGCTCATTGACAATGCAGTAATTAAAGGTAAATGAAGTTTATAAAAATGAATTTAAGAAGGAAAAGTTTGTTTTTTATATAAAGAAATTCATTCAAAAATCGTCTGTCGCCAGAGCATTTTTTTGGAGTTCTGCGAATTATTACTCACAATATTCTATTAGGCACTTGTGGCTAGTCGACGGTGCGACTAGCCAGTCGCCGGTGCCACTGGCTACTAGCAGGGGCGACTAGCTAGTAGCAGGAGGGACTGACTAGTCGAAACCGCGGCTATCTAGTCGCATTTACATACGTTTCTTTTGTTTGTTTTTCAAAGCTACCCACGAGTGTTTGGTGTCTGAAGACGCGTCTGCTCGCGGGCTGATTGACTGTGTAGTAATTGAAGGTAGCTACAGAACAAAATTATGAATTTAAGATGGAAAAATGTGTTTTTTATATATAGAAATTCATTCAAAAATCGTCTGTCGCCAGAGCATTTTTTTGGGGTTCTGCGAATTATTACTCACAATATTCTATTAGGCACGTATGGCTAGTCGACGGTGCGACTAGCCAGTCGCCGGTGCCACTGACTACTAGCAGGGGCGACTAGCTAGTGGCAGGCGGGACTGACTAGTCCAAATTGCGGCTAGCTAGTCGCATTTACATGCGTTTTATTTTGTTTTTTTTATAGATTCCCACGAGTGTGAGGTGTCTGCAGACGCGTGTGGTCGCGGTCTCATTGACAATGCAGTAATCAAAGGTAAATTAAGTTTATAAAAATGAATTTAAGAAGGAAAATTAGTTTTTTATATAAAGAAATTCATTCAAAAATCGTCTGGCGCCAGAATATTTTTTGTAGTTCTGCGACGGATAAATCACAATATTCTATCAAGTGCGAGTGGCTACTCGCAAGTGCGACTAGCTAGTTGCCGGCGCCACTGACTAGTCGCAGGGGCGACTAGCTAGTAGCAGGCGGGACTGACTAGTCGAAACCGCGGCTATCTAGTCGCATTTACATACGTTTCTTTTGTTTGTTTTTCAAAGCTACCCACGAGTGTTTGGTGTCTAAAAACGCGTCTGCTCGCGGGCTGATTGACTGTGTAGTAATTGAAGGTAGCTACAGAACAAAATTATGAATTTAAGATGGAAAAATGTGTTTTTTATATATAGAAATTCATTCAAAAATCGTCTGTCGCCAGAGCATTTTTTTGGGGTTCTGCGAATTATTACTCACAATATTCTATTAGGCACTTGTGGCTAGTCAACGGTGCGACTAGCCAGTCGCCGGTGCCACTGGCTACTAGCAGGGGCGACTAGCTAGTAGCAGGAGGGACTGACTAGTCGAAACCGCGGCTATCTAGTCGCATTTACATACGTTTCTTTTGTTTGTTTTTCAAAGCTACCCACGAGTGTTTGGTGTCTGAAGACGCGTCTGCTCGCGGGCTGATTGACTGTGTAGTAATTGAAGGTAGCTACAGAACAAAATTATGAATTTAAGATGGAAAAATGTGTTTTTTATATATAGAAATTCATTCAAAAATCGTCTGTCGCCAGAGCATTTTTTTGGGGTTCTGCGAATTATTACTCACAATATTCTATTAGGCACGTATGGCTAGTCGACGGTGCGACTAGCCAGTCGCCGGTGCCACTGGCTACTAGCAGGAGTGACTAGCTAGTAACAGGCGGGAATGGCTAGTCGAAACCGCGGCTAGCTAGTCGCATGTACATGCGTTTAATTTTGTTTTTTGTTATAGATTCCCACGAGTGTGAGGTGTCAACAGACGCGTCTGCTCGCGGGCTCATTGAAAGTGCAGTAATTGAAGGTAAATGCAGTTTATCAAAATTAATTTAAGAAGGTAAAGTTTGTTTTTTATATAAAGAAATTCATTCAAAAATCTTCTGGCGCCAGAATATTTTTTTGTAGTTCTGCGACGGATAAATCACAATATTCTATCAAGCGCGAGTGGCTACTCGCAAGTGCGACTAGCTAGTCGCCGGCGCCACTGACTAGTCGCAGGGGCGACTAGCTAGTAGCAGGCGGGACTGACTAGTTGAAACCGCGGCTATCTAGTCGCATTTACATACGTTTCTTTTTGTTGGTTTTTCAAAGCTACCCACGAGTGTGTGGTGTCTAAAGACGCGTCTGCTCGCGGGCTGATTGACTGTGTAGTAATTGAAGGTAGCTACAGAACAACATTATGAATTTAAGATGGAAAAATATGTTTTTTATATATAGAAATTCATTCAAAAATCGTCTGTAGCCAGAGCATTTTTTTGGGGTTCTGCGAATTATTTCTCCAATATTCTATCAGGCGCGAGTGGCTAGTCGACGCTGTGACTAGCCAGTCGCCGGTGCCACTGGCTACTAGCAGGGGCGACTAGCTAGTAGCAGGCGGGACTGACTAGTCGAAATCGCGGATAGCTAGTCGCATTTACATGCGTTTTATTTTGTGTTTTTTATAGATTCCCACGAGTGTGAGGTGTATGCAGACGCGTCTGCTCGCGGGCTCATTGAAAATGCAGTAATTAAAGGTAAGTGAAGTTTATAAAAGTGAATTTAAGAAGGAAAATTTTGTTTTTATATAAAGAAATTCATTCAAAAATCGTCTGTCGCCAGAGCATTTTTTTGGAGTTCTGCGAATTATTACTCACAATATTCTATTAGGCACGTGTGGCTAGTTGACGGTGCGACTAGCCAGTTGCCGGTGCCCCTGGCTACTAGCAGGGGCGACTAGCTAGTAGCAGGCGGGACTGACTAGTCGAAACCGCGGCTATCTAGTCGCATTTACATACGTTTCTTTTGTTTGTTTTTCAAAGCTACCCACGAGTGTTTGGTGTCTATAGACGCATCTGCTCGCGAGCTGTTTGACTGTGTAGTAATTGAAGGTAGCTACAAAATAAAATTATGAAATTAAGATGGAAAAATGTGTTTTTTATATATAGAAATTCATTCAAAAATTGTCTGTCGCCAGAGCATTTTTTTGGGGTTCTGCGAATTATTACTCACAATATTCTATCAGGCGCGAGTGGCTAGTCGACGCTGCGACTAGCCAGTCGCCCTTGCCACTGACTACTAGCAGGGGCGACTAGCTAGTGGCAGGCGGGACTGACTAGTCCAAATTGCGGCTAGCTAGTCGCATTTACATGCGTTTTATTTTGTTTTTTTTATAGATTCCCACGAGTGTGAGGTGTCTGCAGACGCGTGTGGTCGCGGTCTCATTGACAATGCAGTAATCAAAGGTAAATTAAGTTTATAAAAATGAATTTAAGAAGGAAAATTAGTTTTTTATATAAAGAAATTCATTCAAAAATCGTCTGGCGCCAGAATATTTTTTGTAGTTCTGCGACGGATAAATCACAATATTCTATCAAGTGCGAGTGGCTACTCGCAAGTGCGACTAGCTAGTTGCCGGCGCCACTGACTAGTCGCAGGGGCGACTAGCTAGTAGCAGGCGGGACTGACTAGTCGAAACCGCGGCTATCTAGTCGCATTTACATACGTTTCTTTTGTTTGTTTTTCAAAGCTACCCACGAGTGTTTGGTGTCTAAAAACGCGTCTGCTCGCGGGCTGATTGACTGTGTAGTAATTGAAGGTAGCTACAGAACAAAATTATGAATTTAAGATGGAAAAATGTGTTTTTTATATATAGAAATTCATTCAAAAATCGTCTGTCGCCAGAGCATTTTTTTGGGGTTCTGCGAATTATTACTCACAATATTCTATTAGGCACTTGTGGCTAGTCAACGGTGCGACTAGCCAGTCGCCGGTGCCACTGGCTACTAGCAGGGGCGACTAGCTAGTAGCAGGAGGGACTGACTAGTCGAAACCGCGGCTATCTAGTCGCATTTACATACGTTTCTTTTGTTTGTTTTTCAAAGCTACCCACGAGTGTTTGGTGTCTGAAGACGCGTCTGCTCGCGGGCTGATTGACTGTGTAGTAATTGAAGGTAGCTACAGAACAAAATTATGAATTTAAGATGGAAAAATGTGTTTTTTATATATAGAAATTCATTCAAAAATCGTCTGTCGCCAGAGCATTTTTTTGGGGTTCTGCGAATTATTACTCACAATATTCTATTAGGCACTTGTGGCTAGTCAACGGTGCGACTAGCCAGTCGCCGGTGCCACTGGCTACTAGCAGGAGTGACTAGCTAGTAACAGGCGGGAATGGCTAGTCGAAACCGCGGCTAGCTAGTCGCATGTACATGCGTTTAATTTTGTTTTTTGTTATAGATTCCCACGAGTGTGAGGTGTCAACAGACGCGTCTGCTCGCGGGCTCATTGAAAGTGCAGTAATTGAAGGTAAATGCAGTTTATCAAAATTAATTTAAGAAGGTAAAGTTTGTTTTTTATATAAAGAAATTCATTCAAAAATCTTCTGGCGCCAGAATATTTTTTTGTAGTTCTGCGACGGATAAATCACAATATTCTATCAAGCGCGAGTGGCTACTCGCAAGTGCGACTAGCTAGTCGCCGGCGCCACTGACTAGTCGCAGGGGCGACTAGCTAGTAGCAGGCGGGACTGACTAGTTGAAACCGCGGCTATCTAGTCGCATTTACATACGTTTCTTTTTGTTGGTTTTTCAAAGCTACCCACGAGTGTGTGGTGTCTAAAGACGCGTCTGCTCGCGGGCTGATTGACTGTGTAGTAATTGAAGGTAGCTACAGAACAACATTATGAATTTAAGATGGAAAAATATGTTTTTTATATATAGAAATTCATTCAAAAATCGTCTGTCGCCAGAGCATTTTTTTGGGGTTCTGCGAATTATTTCTCCAATATTCTATCAGGCGCGAGTGGCTAGTCGCACCGTCGACTAGCCAGTCGCCGGTGCCACTGGCTACTAGCAGGGGCGACTAGCTAGTAGCAGGCGGGACTGACTAGTCGAAATCGCGGCTAGCTAGTCGCATTTACATGCGTTTCTTTTTGTTTGTTTATCAAAGCTACCCACGAGTGTTCGGTGTCTAAAGACGCGTCTGCTCGTGGGCTGATTGACTGTGTAGTAGTTCAAGGTAGCTACAAAACAAAATTATGAATTTAAGATGGAAAAATGTGTTTTTTATATATAGAAATTCATTCAAAAATCGTCTGTCGCCAGAGCATTTTTTTGGATTTCTGCGAATTATTACTCACAATATTCTATGACGCGCGAGTGGCTAGTCGACGCTGGGACTAGTCAGTCACCGGTGCCACTGACAACTAGCAGGGGCGACTAGCTAGTAGCAGGCGGGACTGACTAGTCGAAATCGCGGCTAGCTAGTCGCATTTACATGCGTTTTATTTTGCTTTTTTTTAAAGATTCCCACGAGTGTGAGGTGTCTGCAGACGCTCTGCTCGCGGGCTCATTGACAATGCAGTAATTAAAGGTAAATGAAGTTTATAAAAATGAATTTAAGAAGGAAAAGTTTGTTTTTTATATAAATAAATTCATTCAAAAATCGTCTGGCGCCAGAATATTTTTTGTAGTTCTGCGACGGATAAATCACAATATTCTATCAAGCGCGAGTTGCTTCTCGCAAGTGCGACTAGCTAGTCGCCATCGCCACTGACTAGTCGTAGGGGCGACTAGCTAGTAGCAGGCGGGACTGACTAGTCGAAATCGCGGCTAGCTAGTCGCATTTACATGCGTTTCTTTTTGTTTGTTTATCAAAGCTACCCACGAGTGTTTGGTGTCTAAAGACGCGTCTGCTCGTGGGCTGATTGACTGTGTAGTAGTTCAAGGTAGCTACAAAACAAAATTATGAATTTAAGATGGAAAAATGTGTTTTTTATATATAGAAATTCATTCAAAAATCGTCTGTCGCCAGAGCATTTTTTTGGGGTTCTGTGAATTATTACTCACAATATTCTATCAGGCGCGAGTGGCTAGTCGACGCTGGGACTAGCCAGTCGCCGGTGCCACTGACTACTAGCAGGGGCGACTAGCTAGTAGCAGGCGGGACTGACTAGTCGAAATCGCGGCTAGCTAGTCGCATTTACATGCGTTTTATTTTGTTTTTTTTTTAAAGATTCCCACGAGTGTGAGGTGTCTGCAGACGCTCTGCTCGCGGGCTCATTGACAATGCAGTAATTAAAGGTAAATGAAGTTTATAAAAATGAATTTATGAAGGAAAAGTTTGTTTTTTATATAAAGCAATTCATTCAAAAATCGTCTGGCGCCAGAATATTTTTTGTAGTTCTGCGACGGATAAATCACAATATTCTATCAAGCGCGAGTGGCTTCTCGCAAGTGAGACTAGCTAGTCGCCGTCGCCACTGACTAGTCGCAGGGGCGACTAGCTAGTAGCAGGCGGGAATGACTAGTTGAAACCGCGGCTATCTAGTCGCATTTACATACGTTTCTTTTTGTTTGTTTTCAAAGCTATCCTTGAGTGTTTGGTGTCTAAAGACGCGTCTGCTCGCGGGCTGATTGACTGTGTAGTAATTGAAGGTAGCTACAGAACAAAATAATGAATTTAAGATGGAAAAATGTGTTTTTTATATATAGAAATTCATTCAAAAATCGTCTGTCGCCAGAGAATTTTTTTGGATTTCTGCGAATTATTACTCACAATATTCTATGACGCGCGAGTGGCTAGTCGACGCTGGGACCAGCTAGTCGCCGGTGCCACTGACTACTAGCAGGGGCGACTAGCTAGTAGCAGGCGGGACTGACTAGTCGAAATCGCGGCTAGCTAGTCGCATTTACATGCGTTTTATTTTGTTTTTTTTTTAAAGATTACCACGAGTGTGAGGTGTCTGCAGACGCTCTGCTCGCGGGCTCTTTGACAATGCAGTAATTAAAGGTAAATGAAGTTTACAAAAATGAATTTAAGAAGGAAAAGTTTGTTTTTTATATTAAGAAATTCATTCAAAAATCGTCTGGCGCCAGAATATTTTCTGTAGTTCTGCGACGGATAAATCACAATATTCTATCAAGCGCGAGTGGCTACTCGCAATTGCGACTAGCTAGTCGCCGGCGCCACTGACTAGTCGCAGGGGTGACTAGCTAGTAGCAGGCGGGACTGACTAGTCGAAACCGGGGCTATCTAGTCGCATTTACATACGTTTCTTTTTGTTTGTTTTTCAAAGCTACCCACGAGTGTTTGGTGTCTTAAGACGCGTCTGCTCGCGGGCTGATTGACTGTGTAGTATTTGAAGGTAGCTTCAGAACAAAATTATAAATTTAAGATGGAAAAATGTGTTTTTTATATATAGAAATTCATTCAAAAATCGTCTGTCGCCAGAGCATTTTTTTGTGGTTCTGCGAATTATTACTCACAATATTCTATCAGGCGCGAGTGGCTAGTCGACGCTGGGACTAGCCAGTCACCGGTGCCACTGACAACTAGCAGGGGCGACTAGCTAGTAGCAGGCGGGACTGACTAGTCGAAATCGCGGCTAGCTAGTCGCATTTACATGCGTTTTATTTTCCTTTTTTTTAAAGATTCCCACGAGTGTGAGGTGTCTGCAGACGCTCTGCTCGCGGGCTCATTGACAATGCAGTAATTAAAGGTAAATGAAGTTTATAAAAATGAATTTATGAAGGAAAAGTTTGTTTTTTATATAAAGAAATTCATTCAAAAATCGTCTGGCGCCAGAATATTTTTTGTAGTTGTGCGACGGATTAATCACAATATTCTATCAAGCGCGAGTGGCTTCTCGCAAGTGCGACTAGCTAGTCGCCGTCGCCACTGACTAGTCGCAGGGGCGACTAGCTAGTAGCAGGCGGGACTGACTAGTCGAAATCGCGGCTAGCTAGTCGCATTTACATGCGTTTCTTTTTGTTTGTTTATCAAAGCTACCCACGAGTGTTTGGTGTCTAAAGACGCGTCTGCTCGTGGGCTGATTGACTGTGTAGTAGTTCAAGGTAGCTACAGAACAAAATTATGAATTTAAGATGGAAAAATGTGTTTTTTATATATAGAAATTCATTCAAAAATCGTCTGTCGCCAGAGCATTTTTTTGGGGTTCTGTGAATTATTACTCACAATATTCTATCAGGCGCGAGTGGCTAGTCGACGCTGGGACTAGCCAGTCGCCGGTGCCACTGACTACTAGCAGGGGCGACTAGCTAGTAGCAGGCGGGACTGACTAGTCGAAATCGCGGCTAGCTAGTCGCATTTACATGCGTTTTATTTTGTTTTTTTTTTAAAGATTCCCACGAGTGTGAGGTGTCTGCAGACGCTCTGCTCGCGGGCTCATTGACAATGCAGTAATTAAAGGTAAATGAAGTTTATAAAAATGAATTTATGAAGGAAAAGTTTGTTTTTTATATAAAGCAATTCATTCAAAAATCGTCTGGCGCCAGAATATTTTTTGTAGTTCTGCGACGGATAAATCACAATATTCTATCAAGCGCGAGTGGCTTCTCGCAAGTGCGACTAGCTAGTCGCCGTCGCCACTGACTAGTCGCAGGGGCGACTAGCTAAAAGCAGGCGGGACTGACTAGTCAAAACCGCGGCTATCTAGTCGCATTTACATACGTTTCTTTTTGTTTGTTTTTCAAAGCTACCCACGAGTGTTTGGTGTCTTTAGACGCGTCTGCTCGCGGGCTGATTGACTGTTTAGTATTTGAAGGTAGCTTCAGAACAAAATTATAAATTTAAGATGGAAAAATGTGTTTTTTATATATAGAAATTCATTCAAAAATCGTCTGTCGCCAGAGCATTTTTTTGGGGTTCTGCGAATTATTACTCACAATATTCTATCAGGCGCGAGTGGCTAGTCGACGCTGGGACTAGCCAGTCACCGGTGCCACTGATAACTAGCAGGGGCGACTAGCTAGTAGCAGGCGGGACTGACTAGTCGAAATCGCGGCTAGCTAGTCGCATTTACATGCGTTTTATTTTGCTTTTTTTTAAAGATTCCCACGAGTGTGAGGTGTCTGCAGACGCTCTGCTCGCGGGCTCATTGACAATGCAGTAATTAAAGGTAAATGAAGATTATAAAAATGAATTTAAGAAGGAAAAGTTTGTTTTTTATATAAAGAAATTCATTCAAAAATCGTCTGGCGCCAGAATATTTTTTGTAGTTCTGCGACGGATAAATCACAATATTCTATCAAGCGCGAGTTGTTTCTCGCTAGTGCGACTAGCTAGTCGCCGTCGCCACTGACTAGTCGCAGGGGCGACTAGCTAGTAGCAGGCGGGACTGACTAGTTGAAACCGCGGCTATCTAGTCGCATTTACATACGTTTCTTTTTGTTTGTTTTCAAAGCTACCCACGAGTGTTAATTGTCTGAAGACGCGTCTGCTCGCGGGCTGATTGATTGTGTAGTAATTGAAGGTAGCTACAGAACAAAATTATGAATTTAAGATGGAAAAATGTGTTTTTTATATATAGAAATTCATTCAAAAATCGTCTGTCGCCAGAGCATTTTTTTTGGTTTCTGCGAATTATTACTCACAATTTTCTATGACGCGCGAGTGGCTAGTCGACGCTGGGACTAGCTAGTCGCCGGTGCCACTGACTACTAGCAGGGGCGACTAGCTAGTAGCAGGCGGGACTGACTAGTCTAAATCGCGGCTAGCTAGTCGCATTTACATGCGTTTTATTTTGTTTTTTTTTATAGATTCCCACGAGTGTGAGGTGTCTGCAGACGCGTCTGCTCGCGAGCTCATTGCCAATGCAGTAATTAAAGGTAAATGAAGTTTAAAAAAATGAATTTAAGAAGGAAAAGTTTGTTTTTTATATATAGAAATTCATTCAAAAATCGTCTTGCGCCAGAATATTTTCTGTAGTTCTGCGACGGATAAATCACAATATTCTATCAAGCGTGAGTTGCTTCTCGCAAGTGCGACTAGCTAGTCGCCGTCGCCACTGACTAGTCGCAAAGGCGACTAGCTAGTAGCAGGCGGGACTGACTAGTTGAAACCGCGGCTATCTAGTCGCATTTACATACGTTTCTTTTTGTTTGTTTTCAAAGCTACCCACGAGTGATTGTTGTCTAAAGACGCGTCTGCTCGCGGGCTGATTGATTGTGTAGTAATTGAAGGTAGCTACAGAACCAAATTATGAATTTAAGATGGAAAAATGTGTTTTTTATATATAGAAATTCATTCAAAAATCGTCTGTCGCCAGAGCATTTTTTTTGGTTTCCGCGAATTATTACTCACAATATTCTATGACGCGCGAGTGGCTAGTCGACGCTGGGACTAGCTAGTCGCCGGTGCCACTGACTACTAGCAGGGGCGACTAGCTAGTAGCAGGCGGGACTGACTAGTCGAAATCGCGGCTAGCTAGTCGCATTTACATGCGTTTTATTTTGTTTTTTTTTATAGATTCCCACGAGTGTGAGGTGTCTGCAGACGCGTCTGCTCGCGGGCTCATTGACAATGCAGTAATTAAAGGTAAATGAAGTTTAAAAAAATGAATTTAAGAAGGAAAAGTTTGTTTTTTATATTAAGAAATTCATTCAAAAATCGTCTGGCGCCAGAATATTTTTTGTAGTTCTGCGACGGATAAATCACAATATTCTATCAAGCGCGAGTGGCTACTCGCAATTGTGACTAGCTAGTCGCCGGCGCCACTGACTAGTCACAGGGGCGACTAGCTAGTAGCAGGCGGGACTGACTAGTCGAAACCGGGGCTATCTAGTCGCATTTACATACGTTTCTTTTTGTTTGTTTTTCAAAGCTACCCACGAGTGTTTGGTGTCTTAAGACGCGTCTGCTCGCGGGCTGATTGACTGTGTAGTATTTGAAGGTAGCTTCAGAACAAAATTATGAATTTAAGATGGAAAAATGTGTTTTTTATATATAGAAATTCATTCAAAAATCGTCTGTAGCCAGAGCATTTTTTTGGGGTTCTGCGAATTATTACTCACAATATTCTATCAGACGCGAGTGGCTAGTCGACGCTGGGACTAGCCAGTCGCCGGCGCCACTGACAACTAGCAGGGGCGACTAGCTAGTAGCAGGCGGGACTGACTAGTCGAAATCGCGGCTATCTAGTCGCATTTACATGCGTTTTATTTTGTTTTTTTTTATAGATTCCCACGAGTGTGAGGTGTCTGCAGACGCGTCTGCTCGCGGGCTCATTGACAATGCAGTAATTAAAGGTAAATGAAGTTTAAAAAAATGAATTTAAGAAGGAAAAGTTTGTTTTTTATATTAAGAAATTCATTCAAAAATCGTCTGGCGCCAGAATATTTTTTGTAGTTCTGCGACGGATAAATCACAATATTCTATCAAGCGCGAGTGGCTACTCGCAATTGTGACTAGCTAGTCGCCGGCGCCACTGACTAGTCACAGGGGCGACTAGCTAGTAGCAGGCGGGACTGACTAGTCAAAACCGCGGCTATCTAGTCGCAATTACATATGTTTCTTTTTGTTTGTTTTCAAAGCTACCCACGAGTGTTTGGTGTCTAAAGACGCGTCTACTCGCGGGCTGATTGATTGTTTAGTAATTGAAGGTAGCTACAGAACAAAATTATGAATTTAAGATGGAAAAATGTGTTTTTTATATATAGAAATTCATTCAAAAATCGTCTGTCGCCAGAGCATTTTTTTGGGGTTCTGCGAATTATTACTCACAATATTCTATCAGACGCGAGTGGCTAGTCGACGCTGGGACTAGCCAGTCGCCGGCGCCACTGACAACTAGCAGGGGCGACTAGCTAGTAGCAGGCGGGACTGACTAGTCGAAATCGCGGCTATCTAGTCGCATTTACATACGTTTCTTTTTGTTTGTTTTTCAAAGCTACCCACTAGTGTTTGGTGTTTAAAGACGCGTCTGCTCGCGGGCTGATTGACTGTGTAGTAATTCAAGGCAGCTACAGAACAAAATTATGAATTTAAGATGGAAAAATGTGTTTTTTATATATAGAAATTCATTCAAAAATCGTCTTGCGCCAGAATATTTTCTGTAGTTCTGCGACGGATAAATCACAATATTCTATCAAGCGCGAGTGGCTACTCGCAATTGCCACTAGCTAGTCGCCGGCGCCACTGACTAGTCGCAGGGGCGACTAGCTAGTAGCAGGCGGGACTGACTAGTCGAAATCGCGGCTAGCTAGTCGCATTTACATGCGTTTCTTTTTGTTTGTTTATCAAAGCTACCCACGAGTGTTTGGTGTCTAAAGACGCGTCTGGTCGTGGGCTGATTGACTGTGTAGTAATTCAAGGTAGCTACAGAACAAAATTATGAATTTAAGATGGAAAAATGTGTTTTTTATATATAGAAATTCATTCAAAAATCGTCTGTCGCCAGAGCATTTTTTTGGATTTCTGCGAATTATTACTCACAATATTCTATCAGGCGCGAGTGGCTAGTCGACGCTGGGACTAGCCAGTCGCCGGTGCCACTGACTACTAGCAGGGGCGACTAGCTAGTAGCAGGCGGGACTGACTAGTCGAAATCGCGGCTAGCTAGTCGCATTTACATGCGTTTTATTTTGTTTTTTTTTAAAGATTCCCACGAGTGTGAGGTGTCTGCAGATGCTCTGCTCGCGGGCTCATTGACAATGCAGTAATTAAAGGTAAATGAAGTTTATAAAAATGAATTTATGAAGGAAAAGTTTGTTTTTTATATAAAGAAATTCATTCAAAAATCGTTTGGCGCCAGAATATTTTTTGTAGTTCTGCGACGGATAAATCACACTATTCTATCAAGCGCGAGTGGCTACTCGCAAGTGCGACTAGCTAGTCGCCGGCGCCACTGACTAGTCGCAGGGGCGACTAGCTAGTAGCAGGCGGGACTGACTAGTCAAAACCGCGGCTATCTAGTCGCATTTACATGCGTTTCTTTTTGTTTGTTTATCAAAGCTACCCACGAGTGTTTGGTGTTTAAAGACGCGTCTGCTCGTGGGCTGATTGACTGTGTAGTAATTCAAGGTAGCTACAGAACAAAATTATGAATTTAAGTATGAAAAATGTGTTTTTTATATATAGAAATTCATTCAAAAATCGTCTGTCGCCAGAGCATTTTTTTGGGGTTCTGTGAATTATTACTCACAATATTCTATCAGGCGCGAGTGGCTAGTCGACGTTGGGACTAGCCAGTCGCCGGCGCCACTGACAACTAGCAGGGGCGACTAGCTAGTAGCAGGCGGGACTGACTAGTCGAAATCGCGGCTAGCTAGTCGCATTTACATGCGTTTTATTTTGTTTTTTTTATAGATTCCCACGAGTGTGAGGTGTCTGCAGACGCGTCTGCTCGCGGGCTCATTGACATTGCAGTAATTAAAGGTAAATGAAGTTTATAAAAATGAATTTAAGAAGGAAAAGTTTGTTTTTTATATAAAGCAATTCATTCAAAAATCGTCTGGCGCCAGAATATTTTTTGTAGTTCTGCGACGGATAAATCACAATATTCTATCAAGCGCGAGTGGCTACTCACAAGTGCGACTAGCTAGTCGCCGGCGCTACTGACTAATCGCAGGGGCGACTAGCTAGTAGCAGTCGGGTTTGACTAGTCAAAACCGCGGCTATCTAGTCGCATTTACATACGTTTCTTTTTGTTTGTTTTTCAAAGCTACCCACTAGTGTTTGGTGTCTAAAGACGCGTCTGCTCACGGGCTGATTGACTGTGTGGTATTTAAAGGTAGCAACAGAACAAAATTATGAATTTAAGATGGAAAAATGTTTTTTTTATATATAGAAATTCATTCAAAAATCGTCTGTCGCCAGAATATTTTTTGTAGTTCTGCGACGGATAAATCACAATATTCTATCAAGCGCGAGTGGCTTCTCGCAAGTGCGACTAGCTAGTCGCCGTCGCCACTGACTAGTCGCAGGGGCGACTAGCTAAAAGCAGGCGGGACTGACTAGTCAAAACCGCGGCTATCTAGTCGCATTTACATACGTTTCTTTTTGTTTGTTTTTCAAAGCTACCCACGAGTGTTTGGTGTCTAAAGACGCGTCTGCTTGCGGGCTGATTGACTGTGTAGTAATTGAAGGTAGCTACAGAACAAAATTATGAATTTAAGATGGAAAAATGAGTTTTTTATATATAGAAATTCATTCAAAAATCGTCTGTCGCCAGAGCATTTTTTTGGATTTCTGCGAATTATTACTCACAATATTCTATGACGCGCGAGTGGCTAGTCGACGCTGGGACCAGCTAGTCGCCGGTGCCACTGACTACTAGCAGGGGCGACTAGCTAGTAGCAGGCGGGACTGACTAGTCGAAATCGCGGCTAGCTAGTCGCATTTACATGCGTTTTATTTTGTTTTTTTTATAGATTCCCACGAGTGTGAGGTGTCTGCAGACGCGTCTGCTCGCGGGCTCATTGACAATGCAGTAATTAAAGGTAAATGAAGTTTACAAAAATGAATTTAAGAAGGAAAAGTTTGTTTTTTATATTAAGAAATTCATTCAAAAATCGTCTGGCGCCAGAATATTTTCTGTAGTTCTGCGACGGATAAATCACAATATTCTATCAAGCGCGAGTGGCTACTCGCAATTGCGACTAGCTAGTCGCCGGCGCCACTGACTAGTCGCAGGGGTGACTAGCTAGTAGCAGGCGGGACTGACTAGACAGTGCAACGTTTTGTGAGCGCGCGCGCGGGTGACGCGGAGGTATGGGTGGGAGCGAGGCAAAATGCAAAACGAGAAAATACTGAATATTCTTGTGCACAGAACATTTATATAAGTACCCTGTTCTTGTGTCGGTACTTTGTATATGAACACACGGCAATGCCTAAAAATACAAATTATTGAATGTTTAGGTTATTTAATAATATTGTTCGTATAACTGGTTGTTTATGTAGTTGATTTTTATTCTTAGTGCTTACTGTTTGTTTTATTTTATTTTGTTACATATAAGTACGTACTATTAATCATTAAACCTGACTTGGTTTTCCGTACGTCCTTTTTGGGTAACCACTGAAAATCAGCGCTGTGCTGTGGGTCCCCCATAGCACAGCACCATGCTGAGTGGAAGCCTTCTTGTCACAGTCATGACGTGCAGCTGTCGACTATTTCTGTTTTGTGCTCGTGATTATAGATTTATTTTGTTTGTTTTATTTTTATTTTACATTGTATCTAGAGCTAATTATCTTTTTTGTATGCACGTGTTTCTGTGACAAATAAACCTATTTTTCTTTCTTTCTTTCTTACTAGTCGAAACCGGGGCTATCTAGTCGCATTTACATACGTTTCTTTTTGTTTGTTTTTCAAAGCTACCCACGAGTGTTTGGTGTCTTTAGACGCGTCTGCTCGCGGGCTGATTGACTGTTTAGTATTTGAAGGTAGCTTCAGAACAAAATTATAAATTTAAGATGGAAAAATGTGTTTTTTATATATAGAAATTCATTCAAAAATCGTCTGTCGCCAGAGCATTTTTTTGGGGTTCTGCGAATTATTACTCACAATATTCTATCAGGCGCGAGTGGCTAGTCGACGCTGGGACTAGCCAGTCACCGGTGCCACTGATAACTAGCAGGGGCGACTAGCTAGTAGCAGGCGGGACTGACTAGTCGAAATCGCGGCTAGCTAGTCGCATTTACATGCGTTTTATTTTGCTTTTTTTTAAAGATTCCCACGAGTGTGAGGTGTCTGCAGACGCTCTGCTCGCGAGCTCATTGACAATGCAGTAATTAAAGGTAAATGAAGTTTATAAAAATGAATTTAAGAAGGAAAAGTTTGTTTTTTATATAAAGAAATTCATTCAAAAATCGTCTGGCGCCAGAATATTTTTTGTAGTTCTGCGACGGATAAATCACAATATTCTATCAAGCGCGAGTTGCTTCTCGCAAGTGCGACTAGCTAGTCGCCGTCGCCACTGACTAGTCGCAGGGGCGACTAGCTAGTAGCAGGCGGGACTGACTAGTTGAAACCGCGGCTATCTAGTCGCATTTACATACGTTTCTTTTTGTTTGTTTTCAAAGCTACCCACGAGTGTTAATTGTCTAAAGACGCGTCTGCTCGCGGGCTGATTGATTGTGTAGTAATTGAAGGTAGCTACAGAACAAAATTATGAATTTAAGATGGAAAAATGTGTTTTTTATATATAGAAATTCATTCAAAAATCGTCTGTCGCCAGAGCATTTTTTTTGGTTTCTGCGAATTATTACTCACAATTTTCTATGACGCGCGAGTGGCTAGTCGACGCTGGGACTAGCTAGTCGCCGGTGCCACTGACTACTAGCAGGGGCGACTAGCTAGTAGCAGGCGGGACTGACTAGTCTAAATCGCGGCTAGCTAGTCGCATTTACATGCGTTTTATTTTGTTTTTTTTTATAGATTCCCACGAGTGTGAGGTGTCTGCAGACGCGTCTGCTCGCGGGCTCATTGACAATGCAGTAATTAAAGGTAAATGAAGTTTAAAAAAATGAATTTAAGAAGGAAAAGTTTGTTTTTATATATAGAAATTCATTCAAAAATCGTCTTGCGCCAGAATATTTTCTGTAGTTCTGCGACGGATAAATCACAATATTCTATCAAGCGCGAGTTGCTTCTCGCAAGTGCGACTAGCTAGTCGCCGTCGCCACTGACTAGTCGCAAAGGCGACTAGCTAGTAGCAGGCGGGACTGACTAGTTGAAACCGCGGCTATCTAGTCGCATTTACATACGTTTCTTTTTGTTTGTTTTCAAAGCTACCCACGAGTGTTTGTTGTCTAAAGACACGTCTGCTCGCGGGCTGATTGATTGTGTAGTAATTGAAGGTAGCTACAGAACCAAATTATGAATTTAAGATGGAAAAATGTGTTTTTTATATATAGAAATTCATTCAAAAATCGTCTGTCGCCAGAGCATTTTTTTTGGTTTCTGCGAATTATTACTCACAATATTCTATGACGCGCGAGTGGCTAGTCGACGCTGGGACTAGCTAGTCGCCGGTGCCACTGACTACTAGCAGGGGCGACTAGCTAGTAACAGGCGGGACTGACTAGTCGAAATCGCGGCTAGCTAGTCGCATTTACATGCGTTTTATTTTGTTTTTTTTATAGATTCCCACGAGTGTGAGGTGTCTGCAGACGCATCTGCTCGCGGGCTCATTGACAATGCAGTAATTAAAGGTAAATGAAGTTTAAAAAAATGAATTTAAGAAGGAAAAGTTTGTTTTTTATATTAAGAAATTCATTCAAAAATCGTCTGGCGCCAGAATATTTTTTGTAGTTCTGCGACGGATAAATCACAATATTCTATCAAGCGCGAGTGGCTACTCGCAATTGTGACTAGCTAGTCGCCGGCGCCACTGACTAGTCACAGGGGCGACTAGCTAGTAGCAGGCGGGACTGACTAGTCGAAACCGGGGCTATCTAGTCGCATTTACATACGTTTCTTTTTGTTTGTTTTTCAAAGCTACCCACGAGTGTTTGGTGTCTTGAGACGCGTCTGCTCGCGGGCTGATTGACTGTGTAGTATTTGAAGGTAGCTTCAGAACAAAATTATGAATTTAAGATGGAAAAATGTGTTTTTTATATATAGAAATTCATTCAAAAATCGTCTGTAGCCAGAGCATTTTTTTGGGGTTCTGCGAATTATTACTCACAATATTCTATCAGTCGCGAGTGGCTAGTCGACGCTGGGACTAGCCAGTCGCCGGCGCCACTGACAACTAGCAGGGGCGACTAGCTAGTAGCAGGCGGGACTGACTAGTCGAAATCGCGGCTATCTAGTCGCATTTACATGCGTTTTATTTTGTTTTTTTTTATAGATTCCCACGAGTGTGAGGTGTCTGCAGACGCGTCTGCTCGCGGGCTCATTGACAATGCAGTAATTAAAGGTAAATGAAGTTTAAAAAAATGAATTTAAGAAGGAAAAGTTTGTTTTTTATATTAAGAAATTCATTCAAAAATCGTCTGGCGCCAGAATATTTTTTGTAGTTCTGCGACGGATAAATCACAATATTCTATCAAGCGCGAGTGGCTACTCGCAATTGCGACTAGCTAGTCGCCGGCGCCACTGACTAGTCACAGGGGCGACTAGCTAGTAGCAGGCGGGACTGACTAGTCAAAACCGCGGCTATCTAGTCGCAATTACATATGTTTCTTTTTGTTTGTTTTCAAAGCTACCCACGAGTGTTTGGTGTCTAAAGACGCGTCTACTCGCGGGCTGATTGATTGTTTAGTAATTGAAGGTAGCTACAGAACAAAATTATGAATTTAAGATGGAAAAATGTGTTTTTTATATATAGAAATTCATTCAAAAATCGTCTGTCGCCAGAGCATTTTTTTGGGGTTCTGCGAATTATTACTCACAATATTCTATCAGACGCGAGTGGCTAGTCGACGCTGGGACTAGCCAGTCGCCGGCGCCACTGACAACTAGCAGGGGCGACTAGCTAGTAGCAGGCGGGACTGACTAGTCGAAATCGCGGCTATCTAGTCGCATTTACATACGTTTCTTTTTGTTTGTTTTTCAAAGCTACCCACTAGTGTTTGGTGTTTAAAGACGCGTCTGCTCGCGGGCTGATTGACTGTGTAGTAATTCAAGGCAGCTACAGAACAAAATTATGAATTTAAGATGGAAAAATGTGTTTTTTATATATAGAAATTCATTCAAAAATCGTCTGTCGCCAGAGCATTTTTTTGGGGTTCTGCGAATTATTACTCACAATATTCTATCAGGCGCAAGTGGCTAGTCGACGTTGGGACTAGCCAGTCGCCGGTGCCACTGACAACTAGCAGGGGCGACTAGCTAGTAGCAGGCGGGACTGACTAGTCGAAATCGCGGCTAGCTAGTCGCATTTACATGCGTTTTATTTTGTTTTTTTTTTAAAGATTCCCACGAGTGTGAGGTGTCTGCAGACGCTCTGCTCGCGGGCTCATTGACATTGCAGTAACTAAAGGTAAATGAAGTTTACAAAAATGAATTTAAGAAGGAAAATTTTGTTTTTTATATTAAGAAATTCATTCAAAAATCGTCTGTCGCCAGAGCATTTTTTTGGGGTTCTGCGAATTATTACTCACAATATTCTATCAGGCGCGAGTGGCTAGTCGACGTTGGGACTAGCCAGTCGCCGGTGCCACTGACAACTAGCAGGGGCGACTAGCTAGTAGCAGGCGAGACTGACTAGTCGAAATCGCGGCTAGCTAGTCGCATTTACATGCGTTTTATTTTGTTTTTTTTTTAAAGATTCCCACGAGTGTGAGGTGTCTGCAGACGCTCTGCTCGCGGGCTCATTGACATTGCGGTAACTAAAGGTAAATGAAGTTTACAAAAATGAATTTAAGAAGGAAAAGTTTGTTTTTTATATTAAGAAATTCATTCAAAAATCGTCTGGCGCCAGAATATTTTTTGTAGTTCTGCGACGGATAAATCACAATATTCTATCAAGCGCGAGTGGCTACTCGCAATTGCGACTAGCTAGTCGCCGGCGCCACTGACTAGTCGCAGGGGCGACTAGCTAGTAGCAGGCGGGACTGACAAGTCAAAACCGCGGCTATCTAGTCGTAATTACATGTTTCTTTTTGTTTGTTTTCAAAGCTACCCACGAGTGTTTGGTGTCTAAAGACGCGTCTGCTCGCGGGCTGATTGATTGTTTAGTAATTGAAGGTAGCTACAAAACAAAATTATGAATTTAAGATGGAAAAATATGTTTTTTATATATAGAAATTCATTCAAAAATCGTCTGTCGCCAGAGCATTTTTTTGGATTTCTGCGAATTATTACTCAGAATATTCTATCAGGCGCGAGTGGCTAGTCGACGCTGGGACTAGCCAGTCGCCGGTGCCACTGACTACTAGCAGGGGCGACTAGCTAGTAGCAGGCGGGACTGACTAGTCGAAATCGCGGCTAGCTAGTCGCATTTACATACAATTCATTTTGTTTTTTTTTAAAGATTCCCACGAGTGTGAGGTGTCTGCAGACGCTCTGCTCGCGGGCTCATTGACAATGCAGTAATTAAAGGTAAATGAAGTTTATAAAAATGAATTTATGAAGGAAAAGTTTGTTTTTTATATAAAGCAATTCATTGAAAAATCGTCTGGCGCCAGAATATTTTTTGTAGTTCTGCGACGGATAAATCACAATATTCTATCAAGCGCGAGTGGCTTCTCGCAAGTGCGACTAGCTAGTCGCCGTCGCCACTGACTAGTCGCAGGGGCGACTAGCTAGTAGCAGGCGGGACTGACTAGTCGAAATCGCGGCTAGCTAGTCGCATTTACATGCGTTTCTTTTTGTTTTTTTGTTTCATTCAAAAATCGTCTGTCGCCAGAGCATTTTTTTGGGGTTCTGCGAATTATTACTCACAATATTCTATCAGGCGCGAGTGGCTGATCGACGCTGGGACTAGCCAGTCGCCGGTGCCACTGACAACTAGCAGGGGCGACTAGCTAGTAGCAGGCGGGACTGACTAGTCGAAATCGCGGCTAGCTAGTCGCATTTACATGCGTTTTATTTTGTTTTTTTTTATAGATTCCCACGAGTGTGAGGTGTCTGCAGACGCGTCTGCTCGCGGGCTCATTAACAATGCAGTAATTAAAGGTAAATGAAGTTTAAAAAAATGAATTTAAGAAGGAAAAGTTTGTTTTTTATATTAAGAAATTCATTCAAAAATCGTCTGGCGCCAGAATATTTTTTGTAGTTCTGCGACGGATAAATCACAATATTCTATCAAGCGCGAGTGGCTACTCGCAATTGCGACTAGCTAGTCGCCGGCGCCACTGACTAGTCACAGGGGCGACTAGCTAGTAGCAGGCGGGACTGACTAGTCAAAACCGCGGCTATCTAGTCGCAATTACATATGTTTCTTTTTGTTTGTTTTCAAAGCTACCCACGAGTGTTTGGTGTCTAAAGACGCGTCTGCTCGCGGGCTCATTGACAATGCAGTAATTAAAGGTCAATGAAGTTTACAAAAATGAATTTAAGAAGGAAAAGTTTGTTTTTTATATTAAGAAATTCATTCAAAAATCGTCTGGCGCCAGAATATTTTTTGTAGTTCTGCGACGGATAAATCACAATATTCTATCAAGCGCGAGTGGCTACTCGCAATTGCGACTAGCTAGTCGCCGGCGCCACTGAATAGTAACAGGGGCGACTAGCTAGTAGCAGGCGGGACTTACTAGTCAAAACCGCGGCTATCTAGTCGCAATTACATATGTTTCTTTTTGTTTGTTTTCAAAGCTACCCACGAGTGTTTGGTGTCTTTAGACGCGTCTGCTCGCGGGCTGATTGACTGTTTAGTATTTGAAGGTAGCTTCAGAACAAAATTATAAATTTAAGATGGAAAAATGTGTTTTTTATATATAGAAATTCATTCAAAAATCGTCTGTCGCCAGAGCATTTTTTTGGGGTTCTGCGAATTATTACTCACAATATTCTATCAGGCGCGAGTGGCTAGTTGACGCTGGGACTAGCCAGTCACCGGTGCCACTGATAACTAGCAGGGGCGACTAGCTAGTAGCAGGCGGGACTGACTAGTCGAAATCGCGGCTAGCTAGTCGCATTTACATGCGTTTTATTTTGCTTTTTTTTAAAGATTCCCACGAGTGTGAGGTGTCTGCAGACGCTCTGCTCGCGAGCTCATTGACAATGCAGTAATTAAAGGTAAATGAAGTTTATAAAAATGAATTTAAGAAGGAAAAGTTTGTTTTTTATATAAAGAAATTCATTCAAAAATCGTCTGGCGCCAGAATATTTTTTGTAGTTCTGCGACGGATAAATCACAATATTCTATCAAGCGCGAGTTGCTTCTCGCAAGTGCGACTAGCTAGTCGCCGTCGCCACTGACTAGTCGCAGGGGCGACTAGCTAGTAGCAGGCGGGACTGACTAGTTGAAACCGCGGCTATCTAGTCGCATTTACATACGTTTCTTTTTGTTTGTTTTCAAAGCTACCCACGAGTGTTAATTGTCTAAAGACGCGTCTGCTCGCGGGCTGATTGATTGTGTAGTAATTGAAGGTAGCTACAGAACAAAATTATGAATTTAAGATGGAAAAATGTGTTTTTTATATATAGAAATTCATTCAAAAATCGTCTGTCGCCAGAGCATTTTTTTTGGTTTCTGCGAATTATTACTCACAATTTTCTATGACGCGCGAGTGGCTAGTCGACGCTGGGACTAGCTAGTCGCCGGTGCCACTGACTACTAGCAGGGGCGACTAGCTAGTAGCAGGCGGGACTGACTAGTCTAAATCGCGGCTAGCTAGTCGCATTTACATGCGTTTTATTTTGTTTTTTTTTATAGATTCCCACGAGTGTGAGGTGTCTGCAGACGCGTCTGCTCGCGGGCTCATTGACAATGCAGTAATTAAAGGTAAATGAAGTTTAAAAAAATGAATTTAAGAAGGAAAAGTTTGTTTTTATATATAGAAATTCATTCAAAAATCGTCTTGCGCCAGAATATTTTCTGTAGTTCTGCGACGGATAAATCACAATATTCTATCAAGCGCGAGTTGCTTCTCGCAAGTGCGACTAGCTAGTCGCCGTCGCCACTGACTAGTCGCAAAGGCGACTAGCTAGTAGCAGGCGGGACTGACTAGTTGAAACCGCGGCTATCTAGTCGCATTTACATACGTTTCTTTTTGTTTGTTTTCAAAGCTACCCACGAGTGTTTGTTGTCTAAAGACACGTCTGCTCGCGGGCTGATTGATTGTGTAGTAATTGAAGGTAGCTACAGAACCAAATTATGAATTTAAGATGGAAAAATGTGTTTTTTATATATAGAAATTCATTCAAAAATCGTCTGTCGCCAGAGCATTTTTTTTGGTTTCTGCGAATTATTACTCACAATATTCTATGACGCGCGAGTGGCTAGTCGACGCTGGGACTAGCTAGTCGCCGGTGCCACTGACTACTAGCAGGGGCGACTAGCTAGTAACAGGCGGGACTGACTAGTCGAAATCGCGGCTAGCTAGTCGCATTTACATGCGTTTTATTTTGTTTTTTTTATAGATTCCCACGAGTGTGAGGTGTCTGCAGACGCATCTGCTCGCGGGCTCATTGACAATGCAGTAATTAAAGGTAAATGAAGTTTAAAAAAATGAATTTAAGAAGGAAAAGTTTGTTTTTTATATTAAGAAATTCATTCAAAAATCGTCTGGCGCCAGAATATTTTTTGTAGTTCTGCGACGGATAAATCACAATATTCTATCAAGCGCGAGTGGCTACTCGCAATTGTGACTAGCTAGTCGCCGGCGCCACTGACTAGTCACAGGGGCGACTAGCTAGTAGCAGGCGGGACTGACTAGTCGAAACCGGGGCTATCTAGTCGCATTTACATACGTTTCTTTTTGTTTGTTTTTCAAAGCTACCCACGAGTGTTTGGTGTCTTGAGACGCGTCTGCTCGCGGGCTGATTGACTGTGTAGTATTTGAAGGTAGCTTCAGAACAAAATTATGAATTTAAGATGGAAAAATGTGTTTTTTATATATAGAAATTCATTCAAAAATCGTCTGTAGCCAGAGCATTTTTTTGGGGTTCTGCGAATTATTACTCACAATATTCTATCAGTCGCGAGTGGCTAGTCGACGCTGGGACTAGCCAGTCGCCGGCGCCACTGACAACTAGCAGGGGCGACTAGCTAGTAGCAGGCGGGACTGACTAGTCGAAATCGCGGCTATCTAGTCGCATTTACATGCGTTTTATTTTGTTTTTTTTTATAGATTCCCACGAGTGTGAGGTGTCTGCAGACGCGTCTGCTCGCGGGCTCATTGACAATGCAGTAATTAAAGGTAAATGAAGTTTAAAAAAATGAATTTAAGAAGGAAAAGTTTGTTTTTTATATTAAGAAATTCATTCAAAAATCGTCTGGCGCCAGAATATTTTTTGTAGTTCTGCGACGGATAAATCACAATATTCTATCAAGCGCGAGTGGCTACTCGCAATTGCGACTAGCTAGTCGCCGGCGCCACTGACTAGTCACAGGGGCGACTAGCTAGTAGCAGGCGGGACTGACTAGTCAAAACCGCGGCTATCTAGTCGCAATTACATATGTTTCTTTTTGTTTGTTTTCAAAGCTACCCACGAGTGTTTGGTGTCTAAAGACGCGTCTACTCGCGGGCTGATTGATTGTTTAGTAATTGAAGGTAGCTACAGAACAAAATTATGAATTTAAGATGGAAAAATGTGTTTTTTATATATAGAAATTCATTCAAAAATCGTCTGTCGCCAGAGCATTTTTTTGGGGTTCTGCGAATTATTACTCACAATATTCTATCAGACGCGAGTGGCTAGTCGACGCTGGGACTAGCCAGTCGCCGGCGCCACTGACAACTAGCAGGGGCGACTAGCTAGTAGCAGGCGGGACTGACTAGTCGAAATCGCGGCTATCTAGTCGCATTTACATACGTTTCTTTTTGTTTGTTTTTCAAAGCTACCCACTAGTGTTTGGTGTTTAAAGACGCGTCTGCTCGCGGGCTGATTGACTGTGTAGTAATTCAAGGCAGCTACAGAACAAAATTATGAATTTAAGATGGAAAAATGTGTTTTTTATATATAGAAATTCATTCAAAAATCGTCTGTCGCCAGAGCATTTTTTTGGGGTTCTGCGAATTATTACTCACAATATTCTATCAGGCGCGAGTGGCTAGTCGACGTTGGGACTAGCCAGTCGCCGGTGCCACTGACAACTAGCAGGGGCGACTAGCTAGTAGCAGGCGGGACTGACTAGTCGAAATCGCGGCTAGCTAGTCGCATTTACATGCGTTTTATTTTGTTTTTTTTTTAAAGATTCCCACGAGTGTGAGGTGTCTGCAGACGCTCTGCTCGCGGGCTCATTGACATTGCAGTAACTAAAGGTAAATGAAGTTTACAAAAATGAATTTAAGAAGGAAAATTTTGTTTTTTATATTAAGAAATTCATTCAAAAATCGTCTGTCGCCAGAGCATTTTTTTGGGGTTCTGCGAATTATTACTCACAATATTCTATCAGGCGCGAGTGGCTAGTCGACGTTGGGACTAGCCAGTCGCCGGTGCCACTGACAACTAGCAGGGGCGACTAGCTAGTAGCAGGCGAGACTGACTAGTCGAAATCGCGGCTAGCTAGTCGCATTTACATGCGTTTTATTTTGTTTTTTTTTTAAAGATTCCCACGAGTGTGAGGTGTCTGCAGACGCTCTGCTCGCGGGCTCATTGACATTGCGGTAACTAAAGGTAAATGAAGTTTACAAAAATGAATTTAAGAAGGAAAAGTTTGTTTTTTATATTAAGAAATTCATTCAAAAATCGTCTGGCGCCAGAATATTTTTTGTAGTTCTGCGACGGATAAATCACAATATTCTATCAAGCGCGAGTGGCTACTCGCAATTGCGACTAGCTAGTCGCCGGCGCCACTGACTAGTCGCAGGGGCGACTAGCTAGTAGCAGGCGGGACTGACAAGTCAAAACCGCGGCTATCTAGTCGTAATTACATGTTTCTTTTTGTTTGTTTTCAAAGCTACCCACGAGTGTTTGGTGTCTAAAGACGCGTCTGCTCGCGGGCTGATTGATTGTTTAGTAATTGAAGGTAGCTACAAAACAAAATTATGAATTTAAGATGGAAAAATATGTTTTTTATATATAGAAATTCATTCAAAAATCGTCTGTCGCCAGAGCATTTTTTTGGATTTCTGCGAATTATTACTCAGAATATTCTATCAGGCGCGAGTGGCTAGTCGACGCTGGGACTAGCCAGTCGCCGGTGCCACTGACTACTAGCAGGGGCGACTAGCTAGTAGCAGGCGGGACTGACTAGTCGAAATCGCGGCTAGCTAGTCGCATTTACATACGTTTCATTTTGTTTTTTTTTAAAGATTCCCACGAGTGTGAGGTGTCTGCAGACGCTCTGCTCGCGGGCTCATTGACAATGCAGTAATTAAAGGTAAATGAAGTTTATAAAAATGAATTTATGAAGGAAAAGTTTGTTTTTTATATAAAGCAATTCATTGAAAAATCGTCTGGCGCCAGAATATTTTTTGTAGTTCTGCGACGGATAAATCACAATATTCTATCAAGCGCGAGTGGCTTCTCGCAAGTGCGACTAGCTAGTCGCCGTCGCCACTGACTAGTCGCAGGGGCGACTAGCTAGTAGCAGGCGGGACTGACTAGTCGAAATCGCGGCTAGCTAGTCGCATTTACATGCGTTTCTTTTTGTTTTTTTGTTTCATTCAAAAATCGTCTGTCGCCAGAGCATTTTTTTGGGGTTCTGCGAATTATTACTCACAATATTCTATCAGGCGCGAGTGGCTGATCGACGCTGGGACTAGCCAGTCGCCGGTGCCACTGACAACTAGCAGGGGCGACTAGCTAGTAGCAGGCGGGACTGACTAGTCGAAATCGCGGCTAGCTAGTCGCATTTACATGCGTTTTATTTTGTTTTTTTTTATAGATTCCCACGAGTGTGAGGTGTCTGCAGACGCGTCTGCTCGCGGGCTCATTAACAATGCAGTAATTAAAGGTAAATGAAGTTTAAAAAAATGAATTTAAGAAGGAAAAGTTTGTTTTTTATATTAAGAAATTCATTCAAAAATCGTCTGGCGCCAGAATATTTTTTGTAGTTCTGCGACGGATAAATCACAATATTCTATCAAGCGCGAGTGGCTACTCGCAATTGCGACTAGCTAGTCGCCGGCGCCACTGACTAGTCACAGGGGCGACTAGCTAGTAGCAGGCGGGACTGACTAGTCAAAACCGCGGCTATCTAGTCGCAATTACATATGTTTCTTTTTGTTTGTTTTCAAAGCTACCCACGAGTGTTTGGTGTCTAAAGACGCGTCTGCTTGCGGGCTGATTGATTGTTTAGTAATTGAAGGTAGCTACAGAACAAAATTATGAATTTAAGATGGAAAAATGTGTTTTTTATATATAGAAATTCATTCAAAAATCGTCTGTCGCCAGAGCATTTTTTTGGGGTTCTGCGAATTATTACTCACAATATTCTATCAGACGCGAGTGGCTAGTCGACGCTGGGACTAGCCAGTCGCCGGCGCCACTGACAACTAGCAGGGGCGACTAGCTAGTAGCAGGCGGGACTGACTAGTCGAAATCGCGGCTATCTAGTCGCATTTACATACGTTTCTTTTTGTTTGTTTTTCAAAGCTACCCACTAGTGTTTGGTGTTTAAAGACGCGTCTGCTCGCGGGCTGATTGACTGTGTAGTAATTCAAGGCAGCTACAGAACAAAATTATGAATTTAAGATGGAAAAATGTGTTTTTTATATATAGAAATTCATTCAAAAATCGTTTTGCGCCAGAATATTTTCTGTAGTTCTGCGACGGATAAATCACAATATTCTATCAAGCGCGAGTGGCTACTCGCAATTGCGACTAGCTAGTCGCCGGCGCCACTGACTAGTCGCAGGGGCGACTAGCTAGTAGCAGGCGGGACTGACTAGTCGAAATCGCGGCTAGCTAGTCGCATTTACATGCGTTTTATTTTGTTTTTTTTATAGATTCCCACGAGTGTGAGGTGTCTGCAGACGCGTCTGCTCGCGGGCTCATTGACATTGCAGTAATTAAAGGTAAATGAAGTTTATAAAAATGAATTTAAGAAGGAAAAGTTTGTTTTTTATATAAAGCAATTCATTCAAAAATCGTCTGGCGCCAGAATATTTTTTGTAGTTCTGCGACGGATAAATCACAATATTCTATCAAGCGCGAGTGGCTACTCACAAGTGCGACTAGCTAGTCGCCGGCGCTACTGACTAATCGCAGGGGCGACTAGCTAGTAGCAGTCGGGACTGACTAGTCAAAACCGCGGCTATCTAGTCGCATTTACATACGTTTCTTTTTGTTTGTTTTTCAAAGCTACCCACTAGTGTTTGGTGTCTAAAGACGCGTCTGCTCACGGGCTGATTGACTGTGTTGTATTTAAAGGTAGCTACAGAACAAAATTATGAATTTAAGATGGAAAAATGTTTTTTTTATATATAGAAATTCATTCAAAAATCGTCTGTCGCCAGAGCATTTTTTTGGGGTTCTGCGAATTATTACTCACAATATTCTATCAGGCGCGAGTGGCTAGTCGACGTTGGGACTAGCCAGTCGCCGGTGCCACTGACAACTAGCAGGGGCGACTAGCTAGTAGCAGGCGGGACTGACTAGTCGAAATCGCGGCTAGCTAGTCGCATTTACATGCGTTTTATTTTGTTTTTTTTTTAAAGATTCCCACGAGTGTGAGGTGTCTGCAGACGCTCTGCTCGCGGGCTCATTGACATTGCAGTAACTAAAGGTAAATGAAGTTTACAAAAATGAATTTAAGAAGGAAAATTTTGTTTTTTATATTAAGAAATTCATTCAAAAATCGTCTGTCGCCAGAGCATTTTTTTGGGGTTCTGCGAATTATTACTCACAATATTCTATCAGGCGCGAGTGGCTAGTCGACGTTGGGACTAGCCAGTCGCCGGTGCCACTGACAACTAGCAGGGGCGACTAGCTAGTAGCAGGCGGGACTGACTAGTCGAAATCGCGGCTAGCTAGTCGCATTTACATGCGTTTTATTTTGTTTTTTTTTTAAAGATTCCCACGAGTGTGAGGTGTCTGCAGACGCTCTGCTCGCGGGCTCATTGACATTGCGGTAACTAAAGGTAAATGAAGTTTACAAAAATGAATTTAAGAAGGAAAATTTTGTTTTTTATATTAAGAAATTCATTCAAAAATCGTCTGGCGCCAGAATATTTTTTGTAGTTCTGCGACGGATAAATCACAATATTCTATCAAGCGCGAGTGGCTACTCGCAATTGCGACTAGCTAGTCGCCGGCGCCACTGACTAGTCGCAGGGGCGACTAGCTAGTAGCAGGCGGGACTGACAAGTCAAAACCGCGGCTATCTAGTCGTAATTACATGTTTCTTTTTGTTTGTTTTCAAAGCTACCCACGAGTGTTTGGTGTCTAAAGACGCGTCTGCTCGCGGGCTGATTGATTGTTTAGTAATTGAAGGTAGCTACAAAACAAAATTATGAATTTAAGATGGAAAAATATGTTTTTTATATATAGAAATTCATTCAAAAATCGTCTGTCGCCAGAGCATTTTTTTGGATTTCTGCGAATTATTACTCACAATATTCTATCAGGCGCGAGTGGCTAGTCGACGCTGGGACTAGCCAGTCGCCGGTGCCACTGACTACTAGCAGGGGCGACTAGCTAGTAGCAGGCGGGACTGACTAGTCGAAATCGCGGCTAGCTAGTCGCATTTACATACGTTTCATTTTGTTTTTTTTTAAAGATTCCCACGAGTGTGAGGTGTCTGCAGACGCTCTGCTCGCGGGCTCATTGACAATGCAGTAATTAAAGGTAAATGAAGTTTATAAAAATGAATTTATGAAGGAAAAGTTTGTTTTTTATATAAAGCAATTCATTGAAAAATCGTCTGGCGCCAGAATATTTTTTGTAGTTCTGCGACGGATAAATCACAATATTCTATCAAGCGCGAGTGGCTTCTCGCAAGTGCGACTAGCTAGTCGCCGTCGCCACTGACTAGTCGCAGGGGCGACTAGCTAGTAGCAGGCGGGACTGACTAGTCGAAATCGCGGCTAGCTAGTCGCATTTACATGCGTTTCTTTTTGTTTTTTTGTTTCATTCAAAAATCTTCTATCGCCAGAGCATTTTTTTGGGGTTCTGCGAATTATTACTCACAATATTCTATCAGGCGCGAGTGGCTGATCGACGCTGGGACTAGCCAGTCGCCGGTGCCACTGACAACTAGCAGGGGCGACTAGCTAGTAGCAGGCGGGACTGACTAGTCGAAATCGCGGCTAGCTAGTCGCATTTACATGCGTTTTATTTTGTTTTTTTTTATAGATTCCCACGAGTGTGAGGTGTCTGCAGACGCGTCTGCTCGCGGGCTCATTAACAATGCAGTAATTAAAGGTAAATGAAGTTTACAAAAATGAATTTAAGAAGGAAAAGTTTGTTTTTTATATTAAGAAATTCATTCAAAAATCGTCTGGCGCCAGAATATTTTTTGTAGTTCTGCGACGGATAAATCACAATATTCTATCAAGCGCGAGTGGCTACTCGCAATTGCGACTAGCTAGTCGCCGGCGCCACTGACTAGTCACAGGGGCGACTAGCTAGTAGCAGGCGGGACTGACTAGTCAAAACCGCGGCTATCTAGTCGCATTTACATACGTTTCTTTTTGTTTGTTTTTCAAAGCTACCCACTAGTGTTTGGTGTCTAAAGACGCGTCTGCTCACGGGCTGATTGACTGTGTTGTATTTAAAGGTAGCTACAGAACAAAATTATGAATTTAAGATGGAAAAATGTTTTTTTTATATATAGAAATTCATTCAAAAATCGTCTGTCGCCAGAATATTTTTTGTAGTTCTGCGACGGATAAATCACAATATTCTATCAAGCGCGAGTGGCTACTCGCAATTGCGACTAGCTAGTCGCCGGCGCCACTGACTAGTCACAGGGGCGACTAGCTAGTAGCAGGCGGGACTGACTAGTCAAAACCGCGGCTATCTAGTCGCAATTACATATGTTTCTTTTTGTTTGTTTTCAAAGCTACCCACGAGTGTTTGGTGTCTAAAGACGCGTCTGCTCACGGGCTGATTGATTGTTTAGTAATTGAAGGTAGCTACAGAACAAAATTATGAATTTAAGATGGAAAAATGTGTTTTTTATATATAGAAATTCATTCAAAAATCGTCTGTCGCCAGAGCATTTTTTTGGGGTTCTGCGAATTATTACTCACAATATTCTATCAGACGCGAGTGGCTAGTCGACGCTGGGACTAGCCAGTCGCCGGCGCCACTGACAACTAGCAGGGGCGACTAGCTAGTAGCAGGCGGGACTGACTAGTCGAAATCGCGGCTATCTAGTCGCATTTACATACGTTTCTTTTTGTTTGTTTTTCAAAGCTACCCACTAGTGTTTGGTGTTTAAAGACGCGTCTGCTCGCGGGCTGATTGACTGTGTAGTAATTCAAGGCAGCTACAGAACAAAATTATGAATTTAAGATGGAAAAATGTGTTTTTTATATATAGAAATTCATTCAAAAATCGTTTTGCGCCAGAATATTTTCTGTAGTTCTGCGACGGATAAATCACAATATTCTATCAAGCGCGAGTGGCTACTCGCAATTGCGACTAGCTAGTCGCCGGCGCCACTGACTAGTCGCAGGGGCGACTAGCTAGTAGCAGGCGGGACTGACTAGTCGAAATCGCGGCTAGCTAGTCGCATTTACATGCGTTTTATTTTGTTTTTTTTTATAGATTCCCACGAGTGTGAGGTGTCTGCAGACGCGTCTGCTCGCGGGCTCATTGACATTGCAGTAATTAAAGGTAAATGAAGTTTATAAAAATGAATTTAAGAAGGAAAAGTTTGTTTTTTATATAAAGCAATTCATTCAAAAATCGTCTGGCGCCAGAATATTTTTTGTAGTTCTGCGACGGATAAATCACAATATTCTATCAAGCGCGAGTGGCTACTCACAAGTGCGACTAGCTAGTCGCCGGCGCTACTGACTAATCGCAGGGGCGACTAGCTAGTAGCAGTCGGGACTGACTAGTCAAAACCGCGGCTATCTAGTCGCATTTACATACGTTTCTTTTTGTTTGTTTTTCAAAGCTACCCACTAGTGTTTGGTGTCTAAAGACGCGTCTGCTCACGGGCTGATTGACTGTGTTGTATTTAAAGGTAGCTACAGAACAAAATTATGAATTTAAGATGGAAAAATGTTTTTTTTATATATAGAAATTCATTCAAAAATCGTCTGTCGCCAGAATATTTTTTGTAGTTCTGCGACGGATAAATCACAATATTCTATCAAGCGCGAGTGGCTACTCGCAATTGCGACTAGCTAGTCGCCGGCGCCACTGACTAGTCACAGGGGCGACTAGCTAGTAGCAGGCGGGACTGACTAGTCAAAACCGCGGCTATCTAGTCGCAATTACATATGTTTCTTTTTGTTTGTTTTCAAAGCTACCCACGAGTGTTTGGTGTCTAAAGACGCGTCTGCTCACGGGCTGATTGACTGTGTGGTATTTAAAGGTAGCTACAGAACAAAATTATGAATTTAAGATGGAAAAATGAGTTTTTTATATATAGAAATTCATTCTAAAATCGTCTGTCGCCAGAGCATTTTTTTGGATTTCTGCGAATTATTACTCACAATATTCTATGACGCGCGAGTGGCTAGTCGACGCTGGGACCAGCTAGTCGCCGGTGCCACTGACTACTAGCAGGGGCGACTAGCTAGTAGCAGGCGGGACTGACTACTCGAAATCGCGGCTAGCTAGTCGCATTTACATGCGTTTTATTTTGTTTTTTTTATAGATTCCCACGAGTGTGAGGTGTCTGCAGACGCGTCTGCTCGCGGGCTCATTGACAATGCAGTAATTAAAGGTAAATGAAGTTTACAAAAATGAATTTAAGAAGGAAAAGTTTGTTTTTTATATTAAGAAATTCATTCAAAAATCATCTGGCGCCAAAAATTTTCTGTAGTTCTGCGACGGATAAATCACAATATTCTATCAAGCGCGAGTGGCTACTCGCAATTGCGACTAGCTAGTCGCCGGCGCCACTGACTAGTCACAGGGGCGACTAGCTAGTAGCAGGCGGGACTGACTAGTCAAAACCGCGGCTATCTAGTCGCAATTACATATGTTTCTTTTTGTTTGTTTTCAAAGCTACCCACGAGTGTTTGGTGTCTAAAGACGCGTCTACTCGCGGGCTGATTGATTGTTTATTAATTGAAGGTAGCTACAGAACAAAATTATGAATTTAAGATGGAAAAATGTGTTTTTTATATATAGAAATTCATTCAAAAATCGTCTGTCGCCAGAGCATTTTTTTGGGGTTCTGCGAATTATTACTCACAATATTCTATCAGACGCGAGTGGCTAGTCGACGCTGGGACTAGCCAGTCGCCGGCGCCACTGACAACTAGCAGGGGCGACTAGCTAGTAGCAGGCGGGACTGACTAGTCGAAATCGCGGCTATCTAGTCGCATTTACATACGTTTCTTTTTGTTTGTTTTTCAAAGCTACCCACTAGTGTTTGGTGTTTAAAGACGCGTCTGCTCGCGGGCTGATTGACTGTGTAGTAATTCAAGGCAGCTACAGAACAAAATTATGAATTTAAGATGGAAAAATGTGTTTTTTATATATAGAAATTCATTCAAAAATCGTCTTGCGCCAGAATATTTTCTGTAGTTCTGCGACGGATAAATCACAATATTCTATCAAGCGCGAGTGGCTACTCGCAATTGCGACTAGCTAGTCGCCGGCGCCACTGACTAGTCGCAGGGGCGACTAGCTAGTAGCAGGCGGGACTGACTAGTCGAAATCGCGGCTAGCTAGTCGCATTTACATGCGTTTCTTTTTGTTTGTTTATCAAAGCTACCCACGAGTGTTTGGTGTCTAAAGACGCGTCTGGTCGTGGGCTGATTGACTGTGTAGTAATTCAAGGTAGCTACAGAACAAAATTATGAATTTAAGATGGAAAAATGTGTTTTTTATATATAGAAATTCATTCAAAAATCGTCTGTCGCCAGAGCATTTTTTTGGGGTTCTGCGAATTATTACTCACAATATTCTATCAGGCGCGAGTGGCTAGTCGACGTTGGGACTAGCCAGTCGCCGGTGCCACTGACAACTAGCAGGGGCGACTAGCTAGTAGCAGGCGGGACTGACTACTCGAAATCGCGGCTAGCTAGTCGCATTTACATGCGTTTTATTTTGTTTTTTTTTTAAAGATTCCCACGAGTGTGAGGTGTCTGCAGACGCTCTGCTCGCGGGCTCATTGACATTGCAGTAATTAAAGGTAAATGAAGTTTACAAAAATGAATTTAAGAAGGAAAATTTTGTTTTTTATATTAAGAAATTCATTCAAAAATCGTCTGGCGCCAGAATATTTTTTGTAGTTCTGCGACGGATAAATCACAATATTCTATCAAGCGCGAGTGGCTACTCGCAATTGCGACTAGCTAGTCGCCGGCGCCACTGACTAGTCGCAGGGGCGACTAGCTAGTAGCAGGCGGGACTGACAAGTCAAAACCGCGGCTAGCTATTCGCAATTACATATGTTTCTTTTTGTTTGTTTTCAAAGCTACCCACGAGTGTTTGGTGTCTAAAGACGCGTCTGCTCGCGGGCTGATTGATTGTTAAGTAATTGAAGGTAGCTACAAAACAAAATTATGAATTTAAGATGGAAAAATGTGTTTTTTATATATAGAAATTCATTCAAAAATCGTCTGTCGCCAGAGCATTTTTTTGGATTTCTGCGAATTATTACTCACAATATTCTATCAGGCGCGAGTGGCTAGTCGACGCTGGGACTAGCCAGTCGCCGGTGCCACTGACTACTAGCAGGGGCGACTAGCTAGTAGCAGGCGGGACTGACTAGTCGAAATCGCGGCTAGCTAGTCGCATTTACATGCGTTTTATTTTGTTTTTTTTTAAAGATTCCCACGAGTGTGAGGTGTCTGCAGACGCTCTGCTCGCGGGCTCATTGACAATGCAGTAATTAAAGGTAAATGAAGTTTATAAAAATGAATTTATGAAGGAAAAGTTTGTTTTTTATATAAAGCAATTCATTGAAAAATCGTCTGGCGCCAGAATATTTTTTGTAGTTCTGCGACGGATAAATCACAATATTCTATCCAGCGCGAGTGGCTTCTCGCAAGTGCGACTAGCTAGTCGCCGTCGCCACTGACTAGTCGCAGGGGCGACTAGCTAGTAGCAGGCGGGACTGACTAGTCGAAATCGCGGCTAGCTAGTCGCATTTACATGCGTTTCTTTTTGTTTTTTTGTTTCATTCAAAAATCGTCTGTCGCCAGAGCATTTTTTTGGGGTTCTGCGAATTATTACTCACAATATTCTATCAGGCGCGAGTGGCTAGTCGACGCTGGGACTAGCCAGTCGCCGGTGCCACTGACAACTAGCAGGGGCGACTAGCTAGTAGCAGGCGGGACTGACTAGTCGAAATCGCGGCTAGCTAGTCGCATTTACATGCGTTTTATTTTGTTTTTTTTTATAGATTCCCACGAGTGTGAGGTGTCTGCAGACGCGTCTGCTCGCGGGCTCATTGACAATGCAGTAATTAAAGGTAAATGAAGTTTAAAAAAATGAATTTAAGAAGGAAAAGTTTGTTTTTTATATTAAGAAATTCATTCAAAAATCGTCTGGCGCCAGAATATTTTTTGTAGTTCTGCGACGGATAAATCACAATATTCTATCAAGCGCGAGTGGCTACTCGCAATTGCGACTAGCTAGTCGCCGGCGCCACTGACTAGTCACAGGGGCGACTAGCTAGTAGCAGGCGGGACTGACTAGTCAAAACCGCGGCTATCTAGTCGCAATTACATATGTTTCTTTTTGTTTGTTTTCAAAGCTACCCACGAGTGTTTGGTGTCTAAAGACGCGTCTGCTTGCGGGCTGATTGATTGTTTAGTAATTGAAGGTAGCTACAGAACAAAATTATGAATTTAAGATGGAAAAATGTGTTTTTTATATATAGAAATTCATTCAAAAATCGTCTGTCGCCAGAGCATTTTTTTGGGGTTCTGCGAATTATTACTCACAATATTCTATCAGACGCGAGTGGCTAGTCGACGCTGGGACTAGCCAGTCGCCGGCGCCACTGACAACTAGCAGGGGCGACTAGCTAGTAGCAGGCGGGACTGACTAGTCGAAATCGCGGCTATCTAGTCGCATTTACATACGTTTCTTTTTGTTTGTTTTTCAAAGCTACCCACTAGTGTTTGGTGTTTAAAGACGCGTCTGCTCGCGGGCTGATTGACTGTGTAGTAATTCAAGGCAGCTACAGAACAAAATTATGAATTTAAGATGGAAAAATGTGTTTTTTATATATAGAAATTCATTCAAAAATCGTTTTGCGCCAGAATATTTTCTGTAGTTCTGCGACGGATAAATCACAATATTCTATCAAGCGCGAGAGGCTACTCGCAATTGCGACTAGCTAGTCGCCGGCGCCACTGACTAGTCGCAGGGGCGACTAGCTAGTGGCAGGCGGGACTGACTAGTCGAAATCGCGGCTAGCTAGTCGCATTTACATGCGTTTCTTTTTGTTTGTTTATCAAAGCTACCCACGAGTGTTTGGTGTTTAAAGACGCGTCTGCTCGTGGGCTGATTGACGGTGTAGTAATTCAAGGTAGCTACAGAACAAAATTATGAATTTAAGTATGAAAAATGTGTTTTTTATATATAGAAATTCATTCAAAAATCGTCTGTCGCCAGAGCATTTTTTTGGGGTTCTGTGAATTATTACTCACAATATTCTATCAGGCGCGAGTGGCTAGTCGACGTTGGGACTAGCCAGTCGCCGGCGCCACTGACAACTAGCAGGGGCGACTAGCTAGTAGCAGGCGGGACTGACTAGTCGAAATCGCGGCTAGCTAGTCGCATTTACATGCGTTTTATTTTGTTTTTTTTATAGATTCCCACGAGTGTGAGGTGTCTGCAGACGCGTCTGCTCGCGGGCTCATTGACATTGCAGTAATTAAAGGAAAATGAAGTTTATAAAAATGAATTTAAGAAGGAAAAGTTTGTTTTTTATATAAAGCAATTCATTCAATAATCGTCTGGCGCCAGAATATTTTTTGTAGTTCTGCGACGGATAAATCACAATATTCTATCAAGCGCGAGTGGCTACTCACAAGTGCGACTAGCTAGTCGCCGGCGCTACTGACTAATCGCAGGGGCGACTAGCTAGTAGCAGTCGGGACTGACTAGTCAAAACCGCGGCTATCTAGTCGCATTTACATACGTATCTTTTTGTTTGTTTTTCAAAGCTACCCACTAGTGTTTGGTGTCTAAAGACGCGTCTGCTCACGGGCTGATTGACTGTGTGGTATTTAAAGGTAGCTACAGAACAAAATTATGAATTTAAGATGGAAAAATGATTTTTTTATATATAGAAATTCATTCAAAAATCGTCTGTCGCCAGCGCATTTTTTTGGGGTTCTGCGAATTATTACTCACAATATTCTATCAGGCGCGAGTGGCTAGTCGACGCTGGGACTAGCCAGTCGCCGGCGCCACTGACAACTAGCAGGGGCGACTAGCTAGTAGCAGGCGGGACTGACTAGTCGAAATCGCGGCTATCTAGTCGCATTTACATACGTTTTTTTTGTTTGTTTTTCAAAGCTACCCACTAGTATTTGGTGTTTAAAGACGCGTCTGCTCGCGGGCTGATTGACTGTGTAGTAATTCAAGGCAGCTACAGAACAAAATTATGAATTTAAGATGGAAAAATGTGTTTTTTATATATAGAAATTCATTCAAAAATCGTCTGTCGCCAGAGCATTTTTTTGGGGTTCTGTGAATTATTACTCACAATATTCTATCAGGCGCGAGTGGCTAGTCAACGCTGGGGCTAGCCAGTCGTCAGTGCCACTGACAACTAGCAGGGGCGACTAGCTAGTAGCAGGCGGGACTGACTAGTCGAAATCGCGGCTAGCTAGTCGCATTTACATGCGTTTTATTTTGTTTTTTTTTATAGATTCCCACGAGTGTGAGGTGTCTGCAGACGCGTCTGCTCGCGGGCTCATTGACAATGCAGTAATTAAAGGTCAATGAAGTTTACAAAAATGAATTTAAGAAGGAAAAGTTTGTTTTTTATATTAAGAAATTCATTCAAAAATCGTCTGGCGCCAGAATATTTTTTGTAGTTCTGCGACGGATAAATCACAATATTCTATCAAGCGCGAGTGGCTACTCGCAATTGCGACTAGCTAGTCGCCGGCGCCACTGAATAGTAACAGGGGCGACTAGCTAGTAGCAGGCGGGACTTACTAGTCAAAACCGCGGCTATCTAGTCGCAATTACATATGTTTCTTTTTGTTTGTTTTCAAAGCTACCCACGAGTGTTTGGTTTCTAAAGACGCGTCTGCTCGCGGGCTGATTGATTGTTTAGTAATTGAAGGTAGCTCCAGAACAAAATTATGAATTTAAGATGGAAAAATGTGTTTTTTATATATAGAAATTCATTCAAAAATCGTCTGTCGCCAGAGCATTTTTTTGGATTTCTGCGAATTATTACTCACAATATTCTATCAGGCGCGAGTGGCTAGTCGACGCTGGGACTAGCCAGTCGCCGGTGCCACTGACTACTAGCAGGGGCGACTAGCTAGTAGCAGGCGGGACTGACTAGTCGAAATCGCGGCTAGCTAGTCGCATTTACATGCGTTTTATTTTGTTTTTTTTTAAAGATTCCCACGAGTGTGAGGTGTCTGCAGACGCTCTGCTCGCGGGCTCATTGACAATGCAGTAATTAAAGGTAAATAAAGTTTATAAAAATGAATTTAAGAAGGAAAAGTATGTTTTTTATATAAAGCAATTCATTCAAAAATCGTCTGGCGCCAGAATATTTTTTGTAGTTCTGCGACGGATAAATCACAATATTCTATCAAGCGCGAGTGGCTACTCACAAGTGCGACTAGCTAGTCGCCGGCGCTACTGACTAGTCGCAGGGGCGACTAGCTAGTAGCAGGCGGGACTGACTAGTCAAAACCGCGGCTATCTAGTCGCATTTACATACGTTTCTTTTTGTTTGTTTTTCAAAGCTACCCACTAGTATTTGGTGTCTAAAGACGCGACTGCTCACGGGCTGATTGACTGTGTGGTATTTAAAGGTAGCTACAGAACAAAATTATGAATTTAAGATGGAAAAATGTTTTTTTTATATATAGAAATTCATTCAAAAATCGTCTGTCGCCAGAGCATTTTTTTGGGGTTCTGCGAATTATTACTCACAATATTCTATCAGGCGCGAGTGGCTAGTCGACGCTGGGACTAGCCAGTCGCCGGCGCCACTGACAACTAGCAGGGGCGACTAGCTAGTAGCAGGCGGGACTGACTAGTCGAAATCGCGGCTATCTAGTCGCATTTACATACGTTTTTTTTGTTTGTTTTTCAAAGCTACCCACTAGTGTTTGGTGTTTAAAGACGCGTCTGCTCGCGGGCTGATTGACTGTGTAGTAATTCAAGGCAGCTACAGAACAAAATTATGAATTTAAGATGGAAAAATGTGTTTTTTATATATAGAAATTCATTCAAAAATCGTCTGTCGCCAGAGCATTTTTTTGGGGTTCTGTGAATTATTACTCACAATATTCTATCAGGCGCGAGTGGCTAGTCGACGCTGGGACTAGCCAGTCGTCGGTGCCACTGACAACTAGCAGGGGCGACTAGCTAGTAGCAGGCGGGACTGACTAGTCGAAATCGCGGCTAGCTAGTCGCATTTACATGCGTTTTATTTTGTTTTTTTTTATAGATTCCCACGAGTGTGAGGTGTCTGCAGACGCGTCTGCTCGCGGGCTCATTGACAATGCAGTAATTAAAGGTCAATGAAGTTTACAAAAATGAATTTAAGAAGGAAAAGTTTGTTTTTTATATTAAGAAATTCATTCAAAAATCGTCTGGCGCCAGAATATTTTTTGTAGTTCTGCGACGGATAAATCACAATATTCTATCAAGCGCGAGTGGCTACTCGCAATTGCGACTAGCTAGTCGCCGGCGCCACTGAATAGTAACAGGGGCGACTAGCTAGTAGCAGGCGGGACTGACTAGTCAAAACCGCGGCTATCTAGTCGCAATTACATATGTTTCTTTTTGTTTGTTTTCAAAGCTATCCACGAGTGTTTGGTGTCTAAAGACGCGTCTGCTCGCGGGCTGATTGATTGTTTAGTAGTTGAAGGTAGCTCCAGAACAAAATTATGAATTTAAGATGGAAAAATGTGTTTTTTATATATAGAAATTCATTCAAAAATCGTCTGTCGCCAGAGCATTTTTTTGGGGTTCTGTGAATTATTACTCACAATATTCTATCAGGCGCGAGTGGCTAGTCGACGCTGGGACTAGCCAGTCGTCGGTGCCACTGACAACTAGCAGGGGCGACTAGCTAGTAGCAGGCGGGACTGACTAGTCGAAATCGCGGCTAGCTAGTCGCATTTACATGCGTTTTATTTTGTTTTTTTTTATAGATTCCCACGAGTGTGAGGTGTCTGCAGACGCGTCTGCTCGCGGGCTCATTGACAATGCAGTAATTAAAGGTAAATGAAGTTTACAAAAATGAATTTAAGAAGGAAAAGTTTGTTTTTTATATTAAGAAATTCATTCAAAAATCGTCTGGCGCCAGAATATTTTTTGTAGTTCTGCGACGGATAAATCACAATATTCTATCAAGCGCGAGTGGCTACTCGCAATTGCGACTAGCTAGTCGCCGGCGCCACTGAATAGTAACAGGGGCGACTAGCTAGTAGCAGGCGGGACTGACTAGTCAAAACCGCGGCTATCTAGTCGCAATTACATATGTTTCTTTTTGTTTGTTTTCCAAGCTACCCACGAGTGTTTGGTGTCTAAAGACGCGTCTGCTCGCGGGCTGATTGATTGTTTAGTAATTGAAGGTAGCTCCAGAACAAAATTATGAATTTAAGATGGAAAAATGTGTTTTTTATATATAGAAATTCATTCAAAAATCGTCTGTCGCCAGAGCATTTTTTTGGATTTCTGCGAATTATTACTCACAATATTCTATCAGGCGCGAGTGGCTAGTCGACGCTGGGACTAGCCAGTCGCCGGTGCCACTGACTACTAGCAGGGGCGACTAGCTAGTAGCAGGCGGGACTGACTAGTCGAAATCGCGGCTAGCTAGTCGCATTTACATGCGTTTTATTTTGTTTTTTTTTAAAGATTCCCACGAGTGTGAGGTGTCTGCAGACGCTCTGCTCGCGGGCTCATTGACAATGCAGTAATTAAAGGTAAATAAAGTTTATAAAAATGAATTTAAGAAGGAAAAGTTTGTTTTTTATATACAGCAATTCATTCAAAAATCGTCTGGCGCCAGAATATTTTTTGTAGTTCTGCGACGGATAAATCACAATATTCTATCAAGCGCGAGTGGCTACTCACAAGTGCGACTAGCTAGTCGCCGGCGCTACTGACTAGTCGCAGGGGCGACTAGCTAGTAGCAGGCGGGACTGACTAGTCGAAACCGGGGCTATCTAGTCGCATTTACATACGTTTCTTTTTGTTTGTTTTTCAAAGCTACCCACGAGTGTTTGGTGTCTTAAGACGCGTCTGCTCGCGGGCTGATTGACTGTGTAGTATGTGAAGGTAGCTTCAGAACAAAATTATGAATTTAAGATGGAAAAATTTGTTTTTTATATATAGAAATTCATTCAAAAATCGTCTGTCGCCAGAGCATTTTTTTGGGGTTCTGTGAATTATTACTCACAATATTCTATCAGGCGCGAGTGGCTAGTCGACGCTGGGACTAGCCAGTCGCCGGTGCCACTGACAACTAGCAGGGGCGACTAGCTAGTAGCAGGCGGGACTGACTAGTCGAAATCGCGGCTAGCTAGTCGCATTTACATGCGTTTTATTTTGTTTTTTTTTATAGATTCCCACGAGTGTGAGGTGTCTGCAGACGCGTCTGCTCGCGGGCTCATTGACAATGCAGTAATTAAAGGTAAATGAAGTTTACAAAAATGAATTTAAGAAGGAAAAGTTTGTTTTTATATTAAGAAATTCATTCAAAAATCGTCTGGCGCCAGAATATTTTTTGTAGTTCTGCGACGGATAAATCACAATATTCTATCAAGCGCGAGTGGCTACTCGCAATTGCGACTAGCTAGTCGCCGGCGCCACTGACTAGTCGCAGGGGCGACTAGCTAGTAGCAGGCGGGACTGACTAGTCAAAACCGCGGCTATCTAGTCGCATTTACATACGTTTCTTTTTGTTTGTTTTCAAAGCTACCCACGAGTGTTTGGTGTCTAAAGACGCGTCTGCTCGCGGGCTGATTGATTGTGTAGTAATTGAAGGTAGCTACAGAACAAAATTATGAATTTAAGATGGAAAAATGAGTTTTTTATATATAGAAATTCATTCAAAAATCGTCTGTCGCCAGAGCATTTTTTTGGGGTTCTGCGAATTATTACTCACAATATTCTATCAGGCGCGAGTGGCTAGTCGACGCTTGGACTAGCCAGTCGCCGGTGCCACTGACTACTAGCAGGGGCGACTAGCTGGTAGCAGGCGGGACTGACTAGTCGAAATCGCGGCTAGCTAGTCGCATTTACATGCGTTTTATTTTGTTTTTTTTAATAGATTCCCACGAGTGTGAGGTGTCTGCAGACGCGTCTGCTCGCGGGCTCATTGACAATGCAGTAATTAAAGGTAAATGAAGTTTACAAAAATGAATTTAAGAAGGAAAAGTTTGTTTTTATATTAAGAAATTCATTCAAAAATCGTCTGGCGCCAGAATATTTTTTGTAGTTCTGCGACGGATAAATCACAATATTCTATCAAGCGCGAGTGGCTACTCGCAATTGCGACTAGCTAGTCGCCGGCGCCACTGACTAGTCACAGGGGCAACTAGCTAGTAGCAGGCGGGACTGACTAGTCAAAACCGCGGCTATCTAGTCGCATTTACATATGTTTCTTTTTGTTTGTTTTCAAAGCTACCCACGAGTGTTTGGTGTCTAAAGACGAGTCTGCTCGTGGGCTGATTGATTGTGTAGTAATTGAAGGTAGCTACAGAACAAAAATATGAATTTAAGATAGAAAAATGTGTTTTTTATATATAGAAATTCATTCAAAAATCGTCTGTCGCCAGAGCATTTTTTTGGATTTCTGCGAATTATTATTCACAATATTCTATCAGGCGCGAGTGGCTAGTCGACGCTGGGACTAGCCAGTCGCCGGCGCCACTGACTACTAGCAGGGGCGACTAGCTAGTAGCAGGCGGGACTGACTAGTCGAAATCGCGGCTAGCTAGTCGCATTTACATGCGTTTTATTTTGTTTTTTTGTATAGATTCCCAAGAGTGTGAGGTGTCTGCAGACGCGTCTGCTCGCCAGCTCATTGACAATGCAGTAATTAAAGGTAAATGAAGTTTACAAAAATGAATTTAAGAAGGAAAATTTGTTTTTTATATTAAGAAATTCATTCAAAAATCGTCTGGCGCCAGAATATTTTTTGTAGTTCTGCGACGGATAAATCACAATATTCTATCAAGCGCGAGTGGCTACTCGCAATTGCGACTAGCTAGTCGCCGGCGCCACTGACTAGTCGCAGGGGCGACTAGCTAGTAGCAGGCGGGACTGACTAGTTGAAACCGCGGCTATCTAGTCGCATTTACATACGTTTCTTTTTGTTTGTTTTCAAAGCTACCCACGAGTGTTTGGTGTCTAAAGACGCGTCTGCTCGCGGGCTGATTGATTGTGTAGTAATTGAAGGTAGCTACAGAACAAAATTATGAATTTAAGATGGAAAAATGAGTTTTTTATATATAGAAATTCATTCAAAAATCGTCTGTCGCCAGAGCATTTTTTTGGGGTTCTGCGAATTATTACTCACAATATTCTATCAGGCGCGAGTGGCTAGTCGACGCTTGGACTAGCCAGTCGCCGGTGCCACTGACTACTAGCAGGGGCGACTAGCTGGTAGCAGGCGGGACTGACTAGTCGAAATCGCGGCTAGCTAGTCGCATTTACATGCGTTTTATTTTGTTTTTTTTAATAGATTCCCACGAGTGTGAGGTGTCTGCAGACGCGTCTGCTCGCGGGCTCATTGACAATGCAGTAATTAAAGGTAAATGAAGTTTACAAAAATGAATTTAAGAAGGAAAAGTTTGTTTTTATATTAAGAAATTCATTCAAAAATCGTCTGGCGCCAGAATATTTTTTGTAGTTCTGCGACGGATAAATCACAATATTCTATCAAGCGCGAGTGGCTACTCGCAATTGCGACTAGCTAGTCGCCGGCGCCACTGACTAGTCACAGGGGCAACTAGCTAGTAGCAGGCGGGACTGACTAGTCAAAACCGCGGCTATCTAGTCGCATTTACATATGTTTCTTTTTGTTTGTTTTCAAAGCTACCCACGAGTGTTTGGTGTCTAAAGACGAGTCTGCTCGCGGGCTGATTGATTGTGTAGTAATTGAAGGTAGCTACAGAACAAAAATATGAATTTAAGATAGAAAAATGTGTTTTTTATATATAGAAATTCATTCAAAAATCGTCTGTCGCCAGAGCATTTTTTTGGATTTCTGCGAATTATTACTCACAATATTCTATCAGGCGCGAGTGGCTAGTCGACGCTGGGACTAGCCAGTCGCCGGCGCCACTGACTACTAGCAGGGGCGACTAGCTAGTAGCAGGCGGGACTGACTAGTCGAAATCGCGGCTAGCTAGTCGCATTTACATGCGTTTTATTTTGTTTTTTTTTATAGATTCCCACGAGTGTGAGGTGTCTGCAGACGCGTCTGCTCGCGAGCTCATTGACAATGCAGTAATTAAAGGTAAATGAAGTTTACAAAAATGAATTTAAGAAGGAAAATTTGTTTTTTATATTAAGAAATTCATTCAAAAATCGTCTGGCGCCAGAATATTTTTTGTAGTTCTGCGACGGATAAATCACAATATTCTATCAAGCGCGAGTGGCTACTCGCAATTGCGACTAGCTAGTCGCCGGCGCCACTGACTAGTCGCAGGGGCGACTAGCTAGTAGCAGGCGGGACTGACTAGTTGAAACCGCGGCTATCTAGTCGCATTTACATACGTTTCTTTTTGTTTGTTTTCAAAGCTACCCACGAGTGTTTGGTGTCTAAAGACGCGTCTGCTCGCGGGCTGATTGATTGTGTAGTAATTGAAGGTAGCTACAGAACAAAATTATGAATTTAAGATGGAAAAATGAGTTTTTTATATATAGAAATTCATTCAAAAATCGTCTGTCGCCAGAGCATTTTTTTGGGGTTCTGCGAATTATTACTCACAATATTCTATCAGGCGCGAGTGGCTAGTCGACGCTTGGACTAGCCAGTCGCCGGTGCCACTGACTACTAGCAGGGGCGACTAGCTAGTAGCAGGCGGGACTGACTAGTCGAAATCGCGGCTAGCTAGTCGCATTTACATGCGTTTTATTTTGTTTTTTTGTATAGATTCCCACGAGTGTGAGGTGTCTGCAGACGCGTCTGCTCGCGGGCTCATTGACAATGCAGTAATTAAAGGTAAATAAAGTTTATAAAAATGAATTTAAGAAGGAAAAGTTTGTTTTTTATATAAAGAAATTCATTCAAAAATCGTCTGGCGCCAGAATATTTTTTGTAGTGCTGCGACGGATAAATCACAATATTCTATCAAGCGCGAGTGGCTACTCGCAAGTACGACTAGCTAGTCGCTGGCACCACTGACTAGTCGCAGAGGCGACTAGCTAGTAGCAGGCGGGACTGACTAATTGAAACCGGGGCTATCTAGTCGCATTTACATACGTTTCTTTTTGTTTGTTTTTCAAAGCTACCCACGAGTGTTTGGTGTCTGAAGACGCGTCTGCTCGCGGGCTGATTGATTGTGTAGTAATTGAATGTAGCTACAGAACAAAATTATGAATTTAAGAAGGAAAAGTTTGTTTTTTATATAAAGGAATTCATTCAAGAATCGTCTGGCGCCAGAATATTTTTTGTAGTTCTGCGACGGATAAATCACAATATTCTATCAAGCGCGAGTGGCTACTCGCAAGTGCGACTAGTTAGTCGACGGCGCCACTGACTAGTCGCAGGGGCGAATAGCTAGTAGCAGGCGGGACTGACTAGTCGAAACCGGGGCTATCTAGTCGCATTTTTTTTTTCGCTCATTACCACCCCACGCATCAAAGTGGTTCATGCTTAGATCATTTCATTATAAAAACAAATAAACCAGCCAAAACATTTGTTACTAACTCTTCGCTTACTGATCACCAAGCAGTTTTACTAATATTACAAGTTTCTTTACCAAGAAAAAATTGTTTACGCAGCTATACCAATGTCAACATGACACACCTCGAAAAAGACATACGTAATATTAATTTTGACCCAGTTTATAATTCCACCGATGCAAACTTTGCTATTAATTATTTTATAAATTCACTTCACTCTGCAATAATAAAGCATACAGTCGCCAAAATAACGCCAAGGAAGTACAAGTGCATTAAACCTTGGATTACACCCGGACTTGTTCGATGTATTAGGCATAGAGACAAACTTCACATAAAGTTCAAACTTGAGCCTGAAAATGAAATTCTTTCCATTACTTATAAAAGATATAGAAACTTCTGCAACAACCTTCTGAAAAAAATAAAAAATGAATATGACAGAAAAGAACTGCAGAAAGCAGACAAAAATAGTAAACTTATTTGGAAATTTATAAAAACAAATACATTTAGATCAAAACAACTTGAACCTCCACTTGACTTATTGACTATAGAGAACAACCCAATAGAATCAACAAATATAGTTAATTACTATTTTTCTAACGTAGGCAAAACCTTAGCAGAAAAGACCATACAATCTAGAGGTTCTTTCTCTCAAAACCAACCTAAATCTTTCCCCACACTCAAATCTTTTGTCTTACTAGATACGGATGTCGATGAAGTATTAACAATCATTTCTGGATTAAAGGACGTTTGCGCGGTTGGGTGGGACGACATATCAAACAACATACTTAAACATTTCAAATACCTCCTTGCTCCGCCGCTAACTCATATTTTTCAGTTATGCTTAACTAATGGTGTATTCCCTAAGTCGCTTAAAAAAGCAGTGGTTACTCCTGTATATAAATCTGGTGACAAAAAATGTGTTAACAACTACAGACCCATTTCAGTTTTAACAGGGCTCTCCAAGATCTTAGAGAAAATCATTAATATTAGATTAATGAAATATCTAGAGGATAACAAATTGCTTTCGGATAGACAATTTGGCTTTAGGCCCAAAAAATCAACTAATCAAGCAGTACATCAAATGACGGATTATATAACAACTAATTTGGATCAGGGCATGCACTCCATTGGGATCTTCCTAGACCTCGCCAAGGCCTTTGACACAATTTCCTGTCCTTTATTATTGGGCAAGCTTGAAAGACTCGGAATAAGAGGTACAACGCTTACACTGCTTTCTGATTATTTAAGAGACCGCGAACAATGTGTAAAAATTGGTCAGTACGTCAGTTCTGAGCTTCGAAATAGTAATTACGGAATACCACAAGGTAGTATATTGGGTCCTACTTTATTCCTAGTATATATTAATGACCTGTGCAGCTTAACACTCCAAAATGGTGTCATAATGTCTTATGCAGATGACACAGCTCTATTGTTTTCAGACAAGTCTCGAGAGGAGGTGTATAAACAAGCCCAGAACGGTTTTAATATAGTGTCTAATTGGCTACATGAAAATCTCCTAACACTAAATGCAGAAAAAACTAAACACATTTTATTCACAATGAGAAATACTAACCTGCCAACTACTAACATAAACATTTATGCGCATAAGTGCGGCAAGTACGCTGACAATGCATGTAATTGTCCTACTTTAGCAAAAGCCGATCATATGAAATATCTTGGTGTGACGATTGACACAAATCTGAACTTCCGTAAACACATTGATTTATTATGCACTCGAATGCGTAAATTAATATACATTTTTAAGAATTTACGATATATAACGGACTACAAATTAATTAAACAGGTCTATTTAGCTTTGTGTCAATCCATTCTTACATATTGCATAACTTCATGGGGAGGGGCTGCAAAAACAATCCTACTACCATTAGAACGTGCGCAGAGAGCTATCCTTAAGGTAGCCACCTTTCGCCCATTTAGATTTCCCACATACGAGCTTTATACGGCATGTAAGGTTTTAACTGTGCGTCAACTATTTATATTAAAGATAGTATTACACCAGCATAGCAATCTCCCTTATACCCCCATACCTATACATAAGAGAAGAAAAGACTTAGTTTGCATAAAGCCTCAAACTAGACATACTTTTATAAATAAATTTTATGGTTTTTAAGGTCCGTTCTTATATAATAAAATCAATAAGTCTCTAAGTATATATAGTGTAAATTGTAAAAAATGTAGTGAAATGTTAAGTGAATACTTAGCGACACTAAATTACTCAGACACTGAAAAATTGCTAGAAATCATGCAATAAGTTTGTTAATGTTAAGGCAATTTTTATTTAATAATATAATTATTATGTATCAATGCTAGCTCTATGTACATTAATTTAATAGTCCAATAAAACACTCAGCGTTGTTACGTGAAGGCCTGAAACACAGGTTTGAATAAACCTACATCAGGCAGGTCGCTATTGTTTTTCATTAGGCCTTTATCCAATATATTATATAAGTTATACCTACACTAGATTTATTTTAGGCATAGTTTAATATTTGCTTAATAATTTTAATATGTAACTCTGTACTGATGTCACTTCTATGTAATTTATATGTGAACTTATGAATAAAAGTATTTATGAATAAAGTATTTACATGGGTTTTTTTTTGTTATTTTTTTATAGATTCCCACGAGTGTGAGGTGTCTGCAGACGCGTCTGCTCGCGCGGTCATTGACAATGCAGTAATTAAAGGTAAATGCAGTTTATAAAAATGAATTTAAGAAGGAAAAGTTTGTTTTTTACGTAAAGAAATTCATTCTAAAATCGTCTGGCGCTAGAATATTTTTTGTAGTTCTGCGACGTATAAATCACAATATTCTATCAAGCGCGAGTGGCTACTCGCAAGTGCGACTAGCTAGTCGCCGGCGCCACTGACTAGTCGCATGGGCGACTAGCTAGTAGCAGGCGGGACTGACTAGTCGAAACCGGGGCTATCTAGTCGCATTTACATACGTTTCTTTTTGTTTGTTTTTCAAAGCTACCCACGAGTGTTTGGTGTCTTAAGACGCGTCTGCTCGCGGGCTGATTGATTGTGTAGTAACTGAAGGTAGAAACAGAACAAAATAATGAATTTAAGATGGAAAAATGTGTTTTTTATATATAGAAATTCATTCAAAAATCGTCTGTCGCCAGAGCATTTTTTTGGGGTTTTGCGAATTATTACTCACAATATTTTATCAGGCGCCAGTGGCTAGTCGACGCTTGGACTAGCCAGTCGCCGGTGCCACTGACTACTAGCAGGGGCGACTAGCTAGTAGCAGGCGGGACTGACTAGTCGAAATCGCGGTTAGCTAGTCGCATTTACATGCGTTTTATTTTGTTTTTTTTTATAGATTCCCACGAGTGTGAGGTGTCTGCGGATGCGTCTGCTCGCGGGCTCATTGACAATGCAGTAATTAAAGGTAAATGAAGTTTATAAAAATGAATTTAAGAAGGAAAATTTTGTTTTTTATATAAAGAAATTCATTCAAAAATCGTCTGGCGCCAGAATATTTTTTGTAGTTCTGCGATGGATAAATCACAATATTCTATCAAGCGCGAGTGGCTACTCGCAAGTGCGACTAGCTAGTCGCCGGCGCCACTGACTAGTCGCAGGGGCGACTAGCTAGTAGCAGGTGGGACTGACTAGTCGAAAGCGCGGCTATCTAGTCGCATTTATATACGTTTCTTTTTGTTTGTTTTTCAAAGCTACCCATGAGTGTTTGGTGTCTAAAGACGCGTCTGCTCGCGGGCTGATTGATTGTGTAGTAATTGATTGTAGCTACAGAACAAAATGATGAATTTAAGATGGAAAAATGTGTTTTTTATATATAGAAATTCATTCAAAAATCGTCTGTCGCCAGAGAATTTTTTGGGGTTTTGCGAATTATTACTCACAATATTCTATCAGGCGCGAGTGGCTAGTCGACGCTTGGACTAGCCAGTCGCCGGTGCCACTGACTACTAGCAGGGGCGACTAGCTAGTAGCAGGCGGGACTGACTAGTCGAAACCGCGGCTATCTATGTAGTCGCCTTTACATGCGTTTAATTTTGTTTTTTTTATAGATTCCCATGAGTGTGAGGTGTCTGCAGACGCGTCTGCTCGCGGGCTCATTGACATTGCAGTAATTAAAGGTAAATAAAGTTTATAAAAATGAATTTAAGAAGGAAAAGTTTGTTTTTTATATAAAGGAATTCATTCAAGAATCGTCTGGCGCCAGAATATTTTTTGTAGTTCTGCGACGGATAAATCACAATATTCTATCAAGCGTGAGTGGCTACTCGCAAGTGCGACTAGCTAGTCGCCGGCGCCACTGACTAGTCGCAGGGGCGACTAGCTAGTAGCAGGCGGGACTGACTAGTCGAAAGCGCGGCTATCTAGTCGCATTTACATACGTTTCTTTTTGTTTGTTTTTCAAAGCTACCCATGAGTGTTTGGTGTCTAAAGACGCGTCTGCTCGCGGGCTGATTGAATGATTAGTAATAGAAGGTAGCTACAGAACAAAATGATGAATTTAAGATGGAAAAATGTGTTTTTTATATATAGAAATTCATTCAAAAATCGTCCGTCGCCAGAGAATTTTTTGGGGTTTTGCGAATTATTACTCACAATATTCTATCAGGCGCGAGTGGCTAGTCGACGCTTGGACTAGCCAGTCGCCGGTGCCACTGACTACTAGCAGGGGCGACTAGCTAGTAGCAGGCGGGACTGACTAGTCGAAACCGCGGCTATCTATGTAGTCGCCTTTACATGCGTTTAATTTTGTTTTTTTTATAGATTCCCATGAGTGTGAGGTGTCTGCAGACGCGTCTGCTCGCGGGCTCATTGACATTGCAGTAATTAAAGGTAAATAAAGTTTATAAAAATGAATTTAAGAAGGAAAAGTTTGTTTTTTATATAAAGGAATTCATTCAAGAATCGTCTGGCGCCAGAATATTTTTTGTAGTTCTGCGACGGATAAATCACAATATTCTATCAAGCGTGAGTGGCTACTCGCAAGTGCGACTAGCTAGTCGCCGGCGCCACTGACTAGTCGCAGGGGCGACTAGCTAGTAGCAGGCGGGACTGACTAGTCGAAAGCGCGGCTATCTAGTCGCATTTACATACGTTTCTTTTTGTTTGTTTTTCAAAGCTACCCATGAGTGTTTGGTGTCTAAAGACGCGTCTGCTCGCGGGCTGATTGAATGATTAGTAATAGAAGGTAGCTACAGAACAAAATGATGAATTTAAGATGGAAAAATGTGTTTTTTATATATAGAAATTCATTCAAAAATCGTCTGTCGCCAGAGCATTTTTTTGGGGTTTTGCGAATTATTACTCACAATATTTTATCAGGCGCCAGTGGCTAGTCGACGCTTGGACTAGCCAGTCGCCGGTGCCACTGACTACTAGCAGGGGCGACTAGCTAGTAGCAGGCGGGACTGACTAGTCGAAATCGCGGCTAGCTAGTCGCATTTACATGCGTTTTTTTTTGTTTTTTTTTATAGATTCCCACGAGTGTGAGGTGTCTGCAGATGCGTCTGCTCGCGGGCTCATTGACAATGCAGTAATTAAAGGTAAATGAAGTTTATAAAAATGAATTTAAGAAGGAAAATTTTGTTTTTTATATAAAGAAATTCATTCAAAAATCGTCTGGCGCCAGAATATTTTTTGTAGTTCTGCGACGGATAAATCACAATATTCTATCAAGCGCGAGTGGCTACTCGCAAGTGCGACTAGCTAGTCGCCGGCGCCACTGACTAGTCGCAGGGGCGACTAGCTAGTAGCAGGCGGGACTGACTAGTCGAAAGCGCGGCTATCTAGTCGCATTTACATACGTTTCTTTTTGTTTGTTTTTCAAAGCTACCCATGAGTGTTTGGTGTCTAAAGACGCGTCTGCTCGCGGGCTGATTGAATGATTAGTAATCGAAGGTAGCTACAGAAGAAAATGATGAATTTAAGATGGAAAAATGTGTTTTTTATATATAGAAATTCATTCAAAAATCGTCTGTCGAAAGAGAATTTTTTGGGGTTTTGCGAATTATTACTCACAATATTCTATCAGGCGCGAGTGGCTAGTCGACGCTTGGACTAGCCAGTCGCCGGTGCCACTGACTACTAGCAGGGGCGACTAGCTAGTAGCAGGCGGGACTGACTAGTCGAAACCGCGGCTATCTAGTCGCATTTACATACGTTTCTTTTTGTTTGTTTTTCAAAGCTACCCATGAGTGTTTGGTGTCTAAAGACGCGTCTGCTCGCGGGCTGATTGACTGTGTAGTAATTCAAGGTAGCTACAGAACAAAATTATGAATTTAAGATGGAAAAATATGTTTTTTATATATAGAAATTCATTCAAAAATCGTCTGTCGCCAGAGCAGTTTTTTGGGGTTCTGCGAATTATTACTCACAATATTCTATCAGGCGCGAGTGGCTAGTCGACGCTGGGACTAGCCAGTCGCCGATGCCACTGACAACTAGCAGGGGCGACTAGCAAGTAGCAGGCGGGACTGACTAGTCGAAATCGCGGCTAGCTAGTCGCATTTACATGCGTTTTATTTTGTTTTTTTTATAGATTCCCACGAGTGTTAGGTGTCTGCAGACGCGTCTGCTCGCGGGCTCATTGACATTGCAGTAATTAAAGGTAAATAAAGTTTATAAAAATGAATTTAAGAAGGAAAAGTTTGTTTTTTATATAAAGAAATTCATTCAAAAATCGTCTGGCGCCAGAATATTTTTTGTAGTTCTGCGATGGATAAATCACAATATTCTATCAAGCGCGAGTGGCTACTCGCAAGTGCGACTAGCTAGTCGCCGGCGCCACTGACTAGTCGCAGGGGCGACTAGCTAGTAGCAGGCGGGACTGACTAGTCGAAAGCGCGGCTATCTAGTCGCATTTATATACGTTTCTTTTTGTTTGTTTTTCAAAGCTACCCATGAGTGTTTGGTGTCTAAAGACGCGTCTGCTCGCGGGCTGATTGATTGTGTAGTAATTGATTGTAGCTACAGAACAAAATGATGAATTTAAGATGGAAAAATGTGTTTTTTATATATAGAAATTCATTCAAAAATCGTCTGTCGCCAGAGAATTTTTTGGGGTTTTGCGAATTATTACTCACAATATTCTATCAGGCGCGAGTGGCTAGTCGACGCTTGGACTAGCCAGTCGCCGGTGCCACTGACTACTAGCAGGGGCGACTAGCTAGTAGCAGGCGGGACTGACTAGTCGAAACCGCGGCTATCTAGTCGCCTTTACATGCGTTTAATTTTGTTTTTTTTATAGATTCCCACGAGTGTGAGGTGTCTGCAGACGCGTCTGCTCGCGGGCTCATTGATATTGCAGTAATTAAAGGTAAATAAAGTTTATAAAAATGAATTTAAGAAGGAAAAGTTTGTTTTTTATATAAAGGAATTCATTCAAGAATCGTCTGGCGCCAGAATATTTTTTGTAGTTCTGCGACGGATAAATCACAATATTCTATCAAGCGCGAGTGGCTACTCGCAAGTGCGACTAGCTAGTCGCCGGCGCCACTGACTAGTCGCATGGGCGACTAGCTAGTAGCAGGCGGGACTGACTAGTCGAAACCGGGGCTATCTAGTCGCATTTACATACGTTTCTTTTTGTTTGTTTTTCAAAGCTACCCACGAGTGTTTGGTGTCTTAAGACGCGTCTGCTCGCGGGCTGATTGATTGTGTAGTAACTGAAGGTAGAAATAGAACAAAATTATGAATTTAAGATGGAAAAATATGTTTTTTATATATAGAAATTCATTCAAAAATCGTCTGTCGCCAGAGCATTTTTTTGGGGTTCTGCGAATTATTACTCACAATATTCTATCAGGCGCGAGTGGCTAGTCGACGCTGGGACTAGCCAGTCGCCGGTGCCACTGACTACTAGCAGGGGCGACTAGCTAGTAGCAGGCGGGACTGACTAGTCGAAATCGCGGCTAGCTAGTCGCATTTACATGCGTTTTATTTTGTTTTTTTGTATAGATTCCCACGAGTGTGAGGTGTCTGCAGACGCGTCTGCTCACGGGCTCATTGACAAAGCAGTAATTAAAGGTAAATGAAGTTTATAAAAATGAATTTAAGAAGGAAAAGTTTGTTTTTTATATAAAGAAATTCATTCAAAAATCGTCTGGCGCCAGAATATTTTTTGTAGTTCTGCGACGGATAAATCACAATATTCTATCAAGCGCGAGTGGCTTCTCGCAAGTGCGACTAGCTAGTCGCCGTCGCCACTGACTAGTCGCAGGGGCGACTAGCTAGTAGCAGGCGGGACTGACTAGTTGAAACCGCGGCTATCTATTCGCATTTACATACGTTTCTTTTTGTTTGTTTTCAAAGCTACCCATGAGTGTTTGGTGTCTAAAGACGCGTCTGCTCGCGGGCTGATTTAATGATTAGTAATTGAAGGTAGCTACAGAACAAAATGATGAATTTAAGATGGAAAAATGTGTTTTTTATATATAGAAATTCATTCAAAAATCGTCCGTCGCCAGAGAATTTTTTGGGGTTTTTCGAATTATTACTCACAATATTCTATCAGGCGCGAGTGGCTAGTCGACGCTTGGACTAGCCAGTCGCCGGTGCCACTGACTACTAGCAGGGGCGACTAGCTAGTAGCAGGCGGGACTGACTAGTCGAAACCGCGGCTATCTAGTCGCATTTACATACGTTTCTTTTTGTTTGTTTTTCAAAGCTACCCATGAGTGTTTGGTGTCTAAAGACGCGTCTGCTCGCGGTCTGATTGACTTTGTAGTAATTCAAGGTAGCTACAGAACAAAATTATGAATTTAAGAAGGAAAAGTTTGTTTTTTATATAAAGGAATTCATTCAAGAATCGTCTGGCGCCAGAATATTTTTTGTAGTTCTGCGACGGATAAATCACAATATTCTATCAAGCGCGAGTGGCTACTCGTAATTGCGACTAGCTAGTCGCCGGCGCCACTGACTAGTCGCAGGGGCGACTAGCTAGTAGCAGGCGGGACTGACTAGTCGAAATCGCGGCTAGCTAGTCGCATTTACATGCGTTTTATTTTAATTTTTTTTATAGATTCCCACGAGTGTGAGGTGTCTGCAGACGCGTCTGCTCGCGGGGTCATTGACAATGCAGTAATAAAAGGTAAATGAAGTTTATAAAAATGAATTTAAGAAGGAAAATTTTGTTTTTTATATAAAGAAATTCAATCAAAAATTGTCTGGCGCCAGAATATTTTTTATAGTTCTGCGACGGATAAATCACAATATTCTATCAAGCGCGAGTGGCTACTCACAAGTGCGACTAGCTAGTCGCCGGCGCTACTGACTAGTCGCAGGGGCGACTAGCTAGTAGCAGGCGGGACTGACTAGTCAAAACCGCGGCTATCTAGTCGCATTTACATACGTTTCTTTTTGTTTGTTTTTCAAAGCTACCCACTAGTGTTTGGTGTCTAAAGACGCGTCTGCTCGCGGGCTGATTGACTCTGTAGTAATTGAAGGTAGCTACAGAACAAAATTATGAATTTAAGATGGAAAAATGTGTTTTTTATATAAAGGAATTCATTCAAGAATCGTCTGTCGCCAGAGCATTTTTTTGGGGTTCTGCGAATTATTACTCACAATATTCTATTAGGCGCGAGTGGCTACTCGTAATTGCGACTAGCTAGTCGCCGGCGCCACTGACTAGTCGCAGGGGCGACTAGCTAGTAGCAGGCGGGACTGACTAGTCGAAATCGCGGCTAGCTAGTCGCATTTACATGCGTTTTATTTTAATTTTTTTTATAGATTCCCACGAGTGTGAGGTGTCTGCAGACGCGTCTGCTCGCGGGGTCATTGACAATGCAGTAATAAAAGGTAAATGAAGTTTATAAAAATGAATTTAAGAAGGAAAATTTTGTTTTTTATATAAAGAAATTCAATCAAAAATTGTCTGGCGCCAGAATATTTTTTATAGTTCTGCGACGGATAAATCACAATATTCTATCAAGCGCGAGTGGCTACTCACAAGTGCGACTAGCTAGTCGCCGGCGCTACTGACTAGTCGCAGGGGCGACTAGCTAGTAGCAGGCGGGACTGACTAGTCAAAACCGCGGCTATCTAGTCGCATTTACATACGTTTCTTTTTGTTTGTTTTTCAAAGCTACCCACTAGTGTTTGGTGTCTAAAGACGCGTCTGCTCGCGGGCTGATTGACTCTGTAGTAATTGAAGGTAGCTACAGAACAAAATTATGAATTTAAGATGGAAAAATGTGTTTTTTATATAAAGGAATTCATTCAAGAATCGTCTGTCGCCAGAGCATTTTTTTGGGGTTCTGCGAATTATTACTCACAATATTCTATTAGGCGCGAGTGGCTAGTCGACGCTGGGACTAGCCAGTCGCCGGCGACACTGACAACTAGCAGGGGCGACTAGCTAGTAGCAGGCGGGACTGACTAGTCAAAATCGCGGCTATCTAGTCGCATTTACATACGTTTCTTTTTGTTTGTTTTTCAAAGGTACCCACTAGTGTTTTGTTTCTAAAGACGCGTCTGCTCGCGGGCTGGTTGACTGTGTAGTAATTGAAGGTAGCTACAGAACAAAATTATGAATTTAAGATGGAAAAATGTGTTTTTTATATATAGAAATTCATTCAAAAATCGTCTGTCGCCAGAGCATTTTTTTGGGGTTCTGCGAATTATTACTCACAATATTCTATCAGGCGCGAGTGGCTAGTCGACGCTGGGACTAGCCAGTCGCCGGCGACACTGACAACTAGCAGGGGCGACTAGCTAGTAGCAGGCGGGACTGACTAGTCAAAATCGCGGCTATCTAGTCGCATTTACATACGTTTCTTTTTGTATGTTTTTCAAAGCTACCCACTAGTGTTTGGTGTCTAAAGACGCGTCTGCTCGCGGGCTGGTTGACTGTGTAGTAATTGAAGGTAGCTACAGAACAAAATTATGAATTTAAGATGGAAAAATGTGTTTTTTATATATAGAAATTCATTCAAAAATCGTCTGTCGCCAGAGCATTTTTTTGGGGTTCTGCGAATTATTACTCACAATATTCTATCAGGCGCGAGTGGCTAGTCGACGCTGGGACTAGCCAGTCGCCGGCGCCACTGACAACTAGCAGGGGCGACTAGCTAGTAGCAGGCGGGACTGACTAGTCGAAATCGCGGCTATCTAGTCGCATTTACATACGTTTTTTTTGTTTGTTTTTCAAAGCTACCAGTGTTTGGTGTTTAAAGACGCGTCTGCTCGCGGGCTGATTGATTGTGTAGTAATTCAAGGCAGCTACAGAACAAAATTATGAATTTAAGATGGAAAAATGTGTTTTTTATATATAGAAATTCATTCAAAAATCGTCTTGCGCCAGAATATTTTCTGTAGTTCTGCGACGGATAAATCACAATATTCTATCAAGCGCGAGTGGCTACTCGCAATTATAATAATAATAAATAATAATAAATTTTATTCAAGTATAAAATAAAATTATGATTTACATTAATTACAATCGAGGAAAATTTTAATTCTAACTGTAATGTAGACCTGCCTGATCTAGGTTTATAAAACCTGTGTTTCAGGCCATCAATTTATATCAAGCATTTAAAAAGATGACAACAATAAATTTATTAAAAGCTTAATTGAAAGTAGACATAATATTTTCAATGACTTAAAGATTAACTAATTGATTATATTATTATAAAACTAGATTATGTAAGATATATTTATGTTTAAATAAATTAGCAAATAATATTAAAGTAGATAAAACGGAGACTATTATAAATTAGGTAAAAGAAGAGACTTATATTTGAGTAGGTAGATAGAAATTTTATTTTAAAATCTCTAGTAGTTTTTCCGTGTCTGCATAATTAAGTTTTGCCAAATATTCCTGTACTAGTAAATTACACCTATTATAAGTTAAACTATAAATCTTTAGCACTCTGTTAAAGTGGTTATACAAGTAGGGTCCTAAAAATAAATAAAATCGACTAGCAAAAGCATGTTTAGTCTGAGAGTTAGCACAAACCAAATCTTTTCTTCTCCTATCTGAAGGTACTGGGTTAAAATAAAGTTCAGTGTGTTGGAATAAAACTACATTCAAAACAAATAATTGACGTACTGTTAGCACCTTACATGCCATATAAAGCTGGTGTGTAGGGAATCTAAATGGACGAAAAGTAGCAACCTTTAAAACTGCTCTTTGGGCACGTTCAAGGTGCAGTAAAGTTGATTTAGCGGCACCACCCCAGGACGTTATGCAGTAGGTAATAATAGATTGACACAAAGCCAGATAAACCTGTCTAATTAATTTAAAGTCGGCAATGTTACGTAAATTTTTAAAAATATATATTAGTTTACGTACTCTGGTGCATAATAAATCGATGTGTTTGCGGAAGTTCAGGTTTGTGTCAATCGTGACGCCTAGATATTTAATATGATCGGCCTTAGCTAAAGTGGGACAAGTGCATGCAATGTCAGCATAATGTAAGTTACTATTGTTATGCGCTTGAATGTCTAGATTAGTAAGCGTTGGATTAGTGTTTCTCATTGTAACGCACGAGGCAACAGAGAACCCGTCCCTAGTTGTGAGTGCTCTGGACTGTATTCCCAACCAAGATATACCTGATATTGTGCAAGAATTATCTCAACTGGAACAGTCAGTAGCTAGTAGTGTTTCCTCTTGTAGTAGTCAAGTTTGTTATCAGTCAGTTATGTTTTCAGATAGTATAGGAAGAGGTTTAGGGAAATTAGTTAGTAACAACCTGAGTATTTCTACTCAAAACTATTGTTTACCTGGGACATCATTCAAAGAAATAATGTCATCAATTACAAGAAATCAATATAATTCTAATACCAACATTACTATATTTGTAGGTAATAGTTCGCAGGTCAAAACAGAAGATATCACTGACAGTGTTACTGAGATGTTAAAGATAAATTGTAATAAAATTATTTTGTGTGCTTTTCCATATTTTGAGAGATTATCAAATAGAAAAAATAATTATATACATATGCTTAATAAGCATATGCAGTTTTTAGTAAGTCACTACAGTGACAAACTTATATTTTTTGACACCAACATTTTTGTTGATAAGTTGAAATCGACAAGGAATACAGTGTATCTGCCCATTAGGTTTAGACATAAAATAGCGAGGCTATTATCTTATATAAACTCAGACATAAGTAGTATGTCGACGTCTTGTTCTTTAATTAACACCGCAATTATTAGTAATAATTCTAATGTACAGGTGGTCACCTTAAATAACTGTAGCACTAATGCTATAACTGTTTACAATAATTGTACGAAGGAGGATCCATGTGTCACTTTGGCAAATTCTTGTCTTAATGTGGGGTCCACAAGTAGTAGGATCTCATTGCCTAGTGATAGCATGGGAGTCTTGGGGCTCACTCTGGATGTTTATTTAAACTAGATAGTAAGACAACAGAAGATACCAGTAACAATGTAGTTATACCTTCCAACTTCAAGGTGTCTTCTTGCTCTCAAATAGTTAAGTGTAAAAAAGGTTCAAAGCAAAATTCCTTGACATTATTTCATCAAAATATTCAAGGTTTTGCTTCCAAACAATTAGAAATTGAACTATTTTTAGAAAAAACCATGTTTGAAATTGTTTGTTTAACTGAACATTGGTTGAAAGATTATGAAATGCTAATTAATTACGAAAATTATAGTGTGGGCAGTTGTTTTAACCGAAAATCTATGCTGCGTGGGGGTTCACTAATCTTAGTTAGAAATTCTATTAAATCTAAAACTCGTAAAGATATAGTTGATTTGTCGATAGAACATAACATTGAACTGTCCTGTGTTGAGCTAGATAAGCATGTTTTAGTGTGCGTTTACAGACCCCCAAATTATCAAAACTACTCCATATTTGAGTCAGTAATGGAAGATCTTCTAGCAAAACTCGTAACTAGTAAAAAATCGCTAATTATCTGTGGTGACTTCAATATTAATATCTTAGAGAATTGTTCAAATAGCAGTCGATTATTAAGTCTCTTTAAATCATTTAATTTGTCAAATGTATTTTCAGAACCAACCCGCATAACTAAAACTTCTGCTACATGTATTGATAATGTTTTTTGTTGCTGTGACTACATAGATAAAGCCATTGTAAATTATCTCCCTTCGGATCACAGTGGTCAAACCGTTTCTTTCAAGTGCTACACACCATTACAAAAAATTCAGATACAATCTAGACAAATAACAACCAACAATCTAAATAGATTTAATAATAACTTAATTAGTAAGTTAAGTATACCGGGCCATATTATAAATAATGTAAATGAATTTTATGAGGAATTCTTTTCGGTGGTGCGCACCGAGTTCAATATTACTCTAAAAAAGAAAACAAAAACTATTTGCCCAAATTTTTTGTTCAGTGACTGGGCAACTAAGGGTTTAAGGAAAAGTAGGGAAAAATTATTTGAGCTGTATGGCCTTAAGCCTTATGTTAACTCTGAAACTTTTAATAAATACGTTGCTACTTACTCTAAAACTTTCAAAAATACCTGCAAGGTAGCTAAAGCCTTGTACATTAGCAACAAGATCAAATCTGCCGATAATAAAATAAAGACGGTTTGGAAAATTATCAATAATGAAACTAACAGGAATAAAAGACATAATAATGATTTCAATCTCGAGACTTCACGTGGTCCCATAAGCACTAACAAAGAAGTTGCTCAAGAATTTGTAAATTTCTTTACCAGTATCCCACTTAAAACTACTGATACCTTAAACTCGTCCCCCTCGCGTTCTATTGACTTATTAAGAGCAAACGTTTCATCCTGCCCGATTGAATTTAAATTTAAGCATATAAACCCAATAATAATAATAAAAACTTTCAAGCAAATCAAGATCAAACTAACCGAAGATATATGGGGAATGTCTATCAAAGTTTGTACCTCCATTGTTGAGACTATAGCGCCGTACTTGGCCTTAATATTTAATTTGTGTGTGGATCAAGGAGTCTTCCCGGATCTAATGAAATATAGTAAGGTAATACCTCTTTTCAAATCAGGGGACAGTAAAGACACCAATAATTATAGACCCGTATCCGTGTTGCCGGTTTTCAGCAAGGTGTTTGAAAAGGTAATGCTGAATCAAATGCTCAATCATTTTAACACCAATAAAATCTTACATGATCAACAGTATGGTTTCACCAAGGGACGTTGTACGACTGACGCCGGTGTCACCTTATTAAAACACATATTTACGGCATGGGAAGAGGCCCAAGATGCCGTAGGAATCTTTTGTGACCTCTCCAAGGCATTTGATTGCGTCGACCATGAAACCTTAATATTGAAACTTGAGCATTACGGACTTGGAAAACTTGCGCTCAGTTTAGTAAAATCTTATTTAAATGATAGACAACAGCAAGTTCAAATAAATGGTGTCAATTCACTCGGTTTAAAGGTAAAAATGGGTGTACCACAAGGCTCGATATTGGGGCCTTTCCTCTTTTTAGTATATATTAATGATCTACCCCATTTGTTGAAAACCCAACCACAAATGGTGTTATTTGCTGACGATACTTCTTTAATTTTTAAAATTAATAGACGTGCATCAAATCTTGACGACGTAAATAACGCCCTACTGCAGATCCAAAATTGGTTCACAGCTAATAATTTAGTATTAAATGGGAAAAAAACTAAATGTATAAGATTTTCTTTACCAAATGTCAACAGTACTAATTGTGAGATAGGAATAAATCAAGAGAAACTAGAATTCGTCGATAAAACTGTTTTCCTGGGGATCACGCTCGACTCAAGGCTTCAATGGGGTCCTCATTTAACATCCCTTGCAGGACGGCTCAGTTCAGCGGCATACGCTGTGAGAAAAATCCGTCAATTTACTGATGTAGGTACCGCGAGGCTAGTCTATTTTAGTTACTTTCATAGTATTATGTCGTACGGTATTTTACTATGGGGACGGGCTGCAGACGTTGAGTCTATTTTTATTCTGCAGAAAAGAGCCATCAGAGCCATATATGGCCTCCGCAGGCGCGACTCTCTAAGGGAACGGTTTAAAGATATTAACATCATGACGGTACCTTGTCAATATATTTATGAAAACATCATGTACGTAAGGAAAAATCTACATAGTTTTAGTAAAAGAGGTGAAAGACACAATTATATCACTAGAAATAGGGACCAATTAGTTCAACCAGGTTTCAGGCTGGCTAAAGTAGACTCTTCTTTCATGGGGTACTGTTTAAAATGTTACAACAAAATACCTCCCCATATACTTCAATTGAATGAAACGAAATTTAAATCCTGTATAAAACGCACACTATGCAGTCAAGCATATTATAAGTTGGGGGATTACATCGCTGATAAAAATGCTTGGCTCAACGCTGGTCCTGCTCCACAAGGGCGCATTAACTAATTGATTAGCATTTGGAACTACTGAAGATTGTAAAAACTGTCTTTACATTGTATAAATTCAATCTTGTAGTATTGTATAATTGCATAGCACATGTGTGAGTACTATGTACCTACTATAAAGCTACCATTTTCTAGGTTTGTCTTTCATTGACTTGAATGTGCCCTGGCGGCTGAGAGTTTGTCATGCTCACTCAAATGTCTCGCTGGTGGTGGCGTGTGTGTTGGATCATTAAGTTCCCTTCAAAATGGTTGAGCTAAATGGTGCTGATCCATACGTCATGTTCGTGAACGGGCGCCGTCAGTGGGGACTGGTCATCTCTTGGCTGCCACGGCTTATTTTAATTTAATATTGGAATTGTTGTCGTCTCTTTATTACGGACGCTTTTAACGTTCTGCATCGTTCTCACATGCATAATTTCAACATGAATGATGTAACCAATAATTTGTAACCATATTTTGATTTAAAAGAGTGTCCATGGAGTTTCTTGCCCGTTCTTCTCCATAGGTACCTACTACGCTTTGGAATGGGCAACTAGCTTCATCTTTCTGACTGACCGACCCCTTGACAATTCAAAAGTGCCTGTAATTGGTTTATTTGAAATAAATGCTTTGAGTTTGAGTTTGAGTTTGTAAATAATAGGTACTTGGTTTTATCTGTATTTAATGTTAAAAGATTGTTATGAAGCCAATTAGACACAGTATTAAAACCATTCTGTGCTACCTCATAGACCTCGGCCTTTGATTTAGCTGCGAACAGTAGAGCTGTGTCATCCGCATATGAAATAATGTCACCCTTTTGGAGTGTCAAATTGCACAGGTCATTTATGTAGATTAAAAATAAAGTGGGACCCAAAATACTGCCTTGTGGGATTCCATAACAGCTATTCTTAAGTTCAAAACTCATGGACTGCCCTATTTTTACTCTCTGATGGCGGTCGCTGAGGTAATCAGATAACAGTTCCAATTGTACTCCCCGTATTCCGAGCATTTCCAGCTTGTGCAAAAGCAAAGTACAAGAAATTGTATCAAAAGCCTTGGCAAGATCTAAAAATATCCCTATGGTGTGCATGCCGTTATCCAACCAATTGCCAATTGCGACTAGCTAGTCGCCGGCGCCACTGACTAGTCGCAGGGGCGACTAGCTAGTAGCAGGCGGGACTGACTAGTCGAAACCGGGGCTATCTAGTCGCATTTACATACGTTTCTTTTTGTTTGTTTTTCAAAGCTACCCACGAGTGTTTGGTGTCTTAAGACGCGTCTGCTCGCGGGCTGATTGACTGTGTAGTATGTGAAGGTAGCTTCAGAACAAAATTATGAATTTAAGATGGAAAAATTTGTTTTTTATATATAGAAATTCATTCAAAAATCGTCTGTCGCCAGAGCATTTTTTTGGGGTTCTGTGAATTATTACTCACAATATTCTATCAGGCGCGAGTGGCTAGTCGACGCTGGGACTAGCCAGTCGCCGGTGCCACTGACTACTAGCAGGGGCGACTAGCTAGTAGCAGGCGGGACTGACTAGTCGAAATCGCGGCTAGCTAGTCGCATTTACATGCGTTTTATTTTGTTTTTTTTTATAGATTCCCACGAGTGTGAGGTGTCTGCAGACGCGTCTGCTCGCGGGCTCATTGACAATGCAGTAATTAAAGGTAAATGAAGTTTACAAAAATGAATTTAAGAAGGAAAAGTTTGTTTTTATATTAAGAAATTCATTCAAAAATCGTCTGGCGCCAGAATATTTTTTGTAGTTCTGCGACGGATAAATCACAATATTCTATCAAGCGCGAGTGGCTACTCGCAATTGCGACTAGCTAGTCGCCGGCGCCACTGACTAGTCGCAGGGGCGACTAGCTAGTAGCAGGCGGGACTGACTAGTTGAAACCGCGGCTATCTAGTCGCATTTACATACGTTTCTTTTTGTTTGTTTTCAAAGCTACCCACGAGTGTTTGGTGTCTAAAGACGCGTCTGCTCGCGGGCTGATTGATTGTGTAGTAATTGAAGGTAGCTACAGAACAAAATTATGAATTTAAGATGGAAAAATGAGTTTTTTATATATAGAAATTCATTAAAAAATCGTCTGTCGCCAGAGCATTTTTTTGGGGTTCTGCGAATTATTACTCACAATATTCTATCAGGCGCGAGTGGCTAGTCGACGCTTGGACTAGCCAGTCGCCGGTGCCACTGACTACTAGCAGGGGCGACTAGCTAGTAGCAGGCGGGACTGACTAGTCGAAATCGCGGCTAGCTAGTCGCATTTACATGCGTTTTATTTTGTTTTTTTTTATAGATTCCCACGAGTGTGAGGTGTCTGCAGACGCGTCTGCTCGCGGGCTCATTGACAATGCAGTAAGTAAAGGTAAATGAAGTTTACAAAAATGAATTTAAGAAGGAAAAGTTTGTTTTTATATTAAGAAATTCATTCAAAAATCGTCTGGCGCCAGAATATTTTTTGTAGTTCTGCGACGGATAAATCACAATATTCTATCAAGCGCGAGTGGCTACTCGCAATTGCGACTAGCTAGTCGCCGGCGCCACTGACTAGTCACAGGGGCAACTAGCTAGTAGCAGGCGGGACTGACTAGTCAAAACCGCGGCTATCTAGTCGCATTTACATATGTTTCTTTTTGTTTGTTTTCAAAGCTACCCACGAGTGTTTGGTGTCTAAAGACGAGTCTGCTCGCGGGCTGATTGATTGTGTAGTAATTGAAGGTAGCTACAGAACAAAAATATGAATTTAAGATAGAAAAATGTGTTTTTTATATATAGAAATTCATTCAAAAATCGTCTGTCGCCAGAGCATTTTTTTGGATTTCTGCGAATTATTACTCACAATATTCTATCAGGCGCGAGTGGCTAGTCGACGCTGGGACTAGCCAGTCGCCGGCGCCACTGACTACTAGCAGGGGCGACTAGCTAGTAGCAGGCGGGACTGACTAGTCGAAATCGCGGCTAGCTAGTCGCATTTACATGCGTTTTATTTTGTTTTTTTTTATAGATTCCCACGAGTGTGAGGTGTCTGCAGACGCGTCTGCTCGCGAGCTCATTGACAATGCAGTAATTAAAGGTAAATGAAGTTTACAAAAATGAATTTAAGAAGGAAAATTTGTTTTTTATATTAAGAAATTCATTCAAAAATCGTCTGGCGCCAGAATATTTTTTGTAGTTCTGCGACGGATAAATCACAATATTCTATCAAGCGCGAGTGGCTACTCGCAATTGCGACTAGCTAGTCGCCGGCGCCACTGACTAGTCGCAGGGGCGACTAGCTAGTAGCAGGCGGGACTGACTAGTTGAAACCGCGGCTATCTAGTCGCATTTACATACGTTTCTTTTTGTTTGTTTTCAAAGCTACCCACGAGTGTTTGGTGTCTAAAGACGCGTCTGCTCGCGGGCTGATTGATTGTGTAGTAATTGAAGGTAGCTACAGAACAAAATTATGAATTTAAGATGGAAAAATGAGTTTTTTATATATAGAAATTCATTCAAAAATCGTCTGTCGCCAGAGCATTTTTTTGGGGTTCTGCGAATTATTACTCACAATATTCTATCAGGCGCGAGTGGCTAGTCGACGCTTGGACTAGCCAGTCGCCGGTGCCACTGACTACTAGCAGGGGCGACTAGCTAGTAGCAGGCGGGACTGACTAGTCGAAATCGCGGCTAGCTAGTCGCATTTACATGCGTTTTATTTTGTTTTTTTGTATAGATTCCCACGAGTGTGAGGTGTCTGCAGACGCGTCTGCTCGCGGGCTCATTGACAATGCAGTAATTAAAGGTAAATAAAGTTTATAAAAATGAATTTAAGAAGGAAAAGTTTGTTTTTTATATAAAGAAATTCATTCAAAAATCGTCTGGTGCCAGAATATTTTTTGTAGTGCTGCGACGGATAAATCACAATATTCTATCAAGCGCGAGTGGCTACTCGCAAGTACGACTAGCTAGTCGCTGGCACCACTGACTAGTCGCAGAGGCGACTAGCTAGTAGCAGGCGGGACTGACTAATTGAAACCGGGGCTATCTAGTCGCATTTACATACGTTTCTTTTTGTTTGTTTTTCAAAGCTACCCACGAGTGTTTGGTGTCTGAAGACGCGTCTGCTCGCGGGCTGATTGATTGTGTAGTAATTGAATGTAGCTACAGAACAAAATTATGAATTTAAGAAGGAAAAGTTTGTTTTTTATATAAAGGAATTCATTCAAGAATCGTCTGGCGCCAGAATATTTTTTGTAGTTCTGCGACGGATAAATCACAATATTCTATCAAGCGCGAGTGGCTACTCGCAAGTGCGACTAGTTAGTCGACGGCGCCACTGACTAGTCGCAGGGGCGAATAGCTAGTAGCAGGCGGGACTGACTAGTCGAAACCGGGGCTATCTATTCGCATTTTTTTTTTCGCTCATTACCACCCCACGCATCAAAGTGGTTCATGCTTAGATCATTTCATTATAAAAACAAATAAACCAGCCAAAACATTTGTTACTAACTCTTCGCTTACTGATCACCAAGCAGTTTTACTAATATTACAAGTTTCTTTACCAAGAAAAAATTGTTTACGCAGCTATACCAATGTCAACATGACACACCTCGAAAAAGACATACGTAATATTAATTTTGACCCAGTTTATAATTCCACCGATGCAAACTTTGCTATTAATTATTTTATAAATTCACTTCACTCTGCAATAATAAAGCATACAGTCGCCAAAATAACGCCAAGGAAGTACAAGTGCATTAAACCTTGGATTACACCCGGACTTGTTCGATGTATTAGGCATAGAGACAAACTTCACATAAAGTTCAAACTTGAGCCTGAAAATGAAATTCTTTCCATTACTTATAAAAGATATAGAAACTTCTGCAACAACCTTCTGAAAAAAATAAAAAATGAATATGACAGAAAAGAACTGCAGAAAGCAGACAAAAATAGTAAACTTATTTGGAAATTTATAAAAACAAATACATTTAGATCAAAACAACTTGAACCTCCACTTGACTTATTGACTATAGAGAACAACCCAATAGAATCAACAAATATAGTTAATTACTATTTTTCTAACGTAGGCAAAACCTTAGCAGAAAAGACCATACAATCTAGAGGTTCTTTCTCTCAAAACCAACCTAAATCTTTCCCCACACTCAAATCTTTTGTCTTACTAGATACGGATGTCGATGAAGTATTAACAATCATTTCTGGATTAAAGGACGTTTGCGCGGTTGGGTGGGACGACATATCAAACAACATACTTAAACATTTCAAATACCTCCTTGCTCCGCCGCTAACTCATATTTTTCAGTTATGCTTAACTAATGGTGTATTCCCTAAGTCGCTTAAAAAAGCAGTGGTTACTCCTGTATATAAATCTGGTGACAAAAAATGTGTTAACAACTACAGACCCATTTCAGTTTTAACAGGGCTCTCCAAGATCTTAGAGAAAATCATTAATATTAGATTAATGAAATATCTAGAGGATAACAAATTGCTTTCGGATAGACAATTTGGCTTTAGGCCCAAAAAATCAACTAATCAAGCAGTACATCAAATGACGGATTATATAACAACTAATTTGGATCAGGGCATGCACTCCATTGGGATCTTCCTAGACCTCGCCAAGGCCTTTGACACAATTTCCTGTCCTTTATTATTGGGCAAGCTTGAAAGACTCGGAATAAGAGGTACAACGCTTACACTGCTTTCTGATTATTTAAGAGACCGCGAACAATGTGTAAAAATTGGTCAGTACGTCAGTTCTGAGCTTCGAAATAGTAATTACGGAATACCACAAGGTAGTATATTGGGTCCTACTTTATTCCTAGTATATATTAATGACCTGTGCAGCTTAACACTCCAAAATGGTGTCATAATGTCTTATGCAGATGACACAGCTCTATTGTTTTCAGACAAGTCTCGAGAGGAGGTGTATAAACAAGCCCAGAACGGTTTTAATATAGTGTCTAATTGGCTACATGAAAATCTCCTAACACTAAATGCAGAAAAAACTAAACACATTTTATTCACAATGAGAAATACTAACCTGCCAACTACTAACATAAACATTTATGCGCATAAGTGCGGCAAGTACGCTGACAATGCATGTAATTGTCCTACTTTAGCAAAAGCCGATCATATGAAATATCTTGGTGTGACGATTGACACAAATCTGAACTTCCGTAAACACATTGATTTATTATGCACTCGAATGCGTAAATTAATATACATTTTTAAGAATTTACGATATATAACGGACTACAAATTAATTAAACAGGTCTATTTAGCTTTGTGTCAATCCATTCTTACATATTGCATAACTTCATGGGGAGGGGCTGCAAAAACAATCCTACTACCATTAGAACGTGCGCAGAGAGCTATCCTTAAGGTAGCCACCTTTCGCCCATTTAGATTTCCCACATACGAGCTTTATACGGCATGTAAGGTTTTAACTGTGCGTCAACTATTTATATTAAAGATAGTATTACACCAGCATAGCAATCTCCCTTATACCCCCATACCTATACATAAGAGAAGAAAAGACTTAGTTTGCATAAAGCCTCAAACTAGACATACTTTTATAAATAAATTTTATGGTTTTTTAGGTCCGTTCTTATATAATAAAATCAATAAGTCTCTAAGTATATATAGTGTAAATTGTAAAAAATGTAGTGAAATGTTAAGTGAATACTTAGCGACACTAAATTACTCAGACACTGAAAAATTGCTAGAAATCATGCAATAAGTTTGTTAATGTTAAGGCAATTTTTATTTAATAATATAATTATTATGTATCAATGCTAGCTCTATGTACATTAATTTAATAGTCCAATAAAACACTCAGCGTTGTTACGTGAAGGCCTGAAACACAGGTTTGAATAAACCTACATCAGGCAGGTCGCTATTGTTTTTCATTAGGCCTTTATCCAATATATTATATAAGTTATACCTACACTAGATTTATTTTAGGCATAGTTTAATATTTGCTTAATAATTTTAATATGTAACTCTGTACTGATGTCACTTCTATGTAATTTATATGTGAACTTATGAATAAAAGTATTTATGAATAAAGTATTTACATGGGTTTTTTTTTGTTATTTTTTTATAGATTCCCACGAGTGTGAGGTGTCTGCAGACGCGTCTGCTCGCGCGGTCATTGACAATGCAGTAATTAAAGGTAAATGCAGTTTATAAAAATGAATTTAAGAAGGAAAAGTTTGTTTTTTACATAAAGAAATTCATTCTAAAATCGTCTGGCGCTAGAATATTTTTTGTAGTTCTGCGACGTATAAATCACAATATTCTATCAAGCGCGAGTGGCTACTCGCAAGTGCGACTAGCTAGTCGCCGGCGCCACTGACTAGTCGCATGGGCGACTAGCTAGTAGCAGGCGGGACTGACTAGTCGAAACCGGGGCTATCTAGTCGCATTTACATACGTTTCTTTTTGTTTGTTTTTCAAAGCTACCCACGAGTGTTTGGTGTCTTAAGACGCGTCTGCTCGCGGGCTGATTGATTGTGTAGTAACTGAAGGTAGAAACAGAACAAAATAATGAATTTAAGATGGAAAAATGTGTTTTTTATATATAGAAATTCATTCAAAAATCGTCTGTCGCCAGAGCATTTTTTTGGGGTTTTGCGAATTATTACTCACAATATTTTATCAGGCGCCAGTGGCTAGTCGACGCTTGGACTAGCCAGTCGCCGGTGCCACTGACTACTAGCAGGGGCGACTAGCTAGTAGCAGGCGGGACTGACTAGTCGAAATCGCGGCTAGCTAGTCGCATTTACATGCGTTTAATTTTGTTTTTTTTATAGATTCCCACGAGTGTGAGGTGTCTGCAGACGCGTCTGCTCGCGGGCTCATTGACATTGCAGTAATTAAAGGTAAATAAAGTTTATAAAAATGAATTTAAGAAGGAAAAGTTTGTTTTTTATATAAAGGAATTCATTCAAGAATCGTCTGGCGCCAGAATATTTTTTGTAGTTCTGCGACGGATAAATCACAATATTCTATCAAGCGCGAGTGGCTACTCGCAAGTGCGACTAGCTAGTCGCCGGCGCCACTGACTAGTCGCATGGGCGACTAGCTAGTAGCAGGCGGGACTGACTAGTCGAAACCGGGGCTATCTAGTCGCATTTACATACGTTTCTTTTTGTTTGTTTTTCAAAGCTACCCACGAGTGTTTGGTGTCTTAAGACGCGTCTGCTCGCGGGCTGATTGATTGTGTAGTAACTGAAGGTAGAAACAGAACAAAATAATGAATTTAAGATGGAAAAATGTGTTTTTTATATATAGAAATTCATTCAAAAATCGTCTGTCGAAAGAGAATTTTTTGGGGTTTTGCGAATTATTACTCACAATATTCTATCAGGCGCGAGTGGCTAGTCGACGCTTGGACTAGCCAGTCGCCGGTGCCACTAACTACTAGCAGGGGCGACTAGCTAGTAGCAGGCGGGACTGACTAGTCGAAACCGCGGCTATCTAGTCGCATTTACATACGTTTCTTTTTGTTTGTTTTTCAAAGCTACCCATGAGTGTTTGGTGTCTAAAGACGCGTCTGCTCGCGGGCTGATTGATTGTGTAGTAATTGATTGTAGCTACAGAACAAAATGATGAATTTAAGATGGAAAAATGTGTTTTTTATATATAGAAATTCATTCAAAAATCGTCTGTCGCCAGAGCATTTTTTTGGGGTTTTGCGAATTATTACTCACAATATTTTATCAGGCGCCAGTGGCTAGTCGACGCTTGGACTAGCCAGTCGCCGGTGCCACTGACTACTAGCAGGGGCGACTAGCTAGTAGCAGGCGGGACTGACTAGTCGAAATCGCGGCTAGCTAGTCGCATTTACATGCGTTTAATTTTGTTTTTTTTATAGATTCCCACGAGTGTGAGGTGTCTGCAGACGCGTCTGCTCGCGGGCTCATTGACATTGCAGTAATTAAAGGTAAATATAGTTTATAAAAATGAATTTAAGAAGGAAAAGTTTGTTTTTTATATAAAGGAATTCATTCAAGAATCGTCTGGCGCCAGAATATTTTTTGTAGTTCTGCGACGGATAAATCACAATATTCTATCAAGCGCGAGTGGCTACTCGCAAGTGCGACTAGCTAGTCGCCGGCGCCACTGACTAGTCGCAGGGGCGACTAGCTAGTAGCAGGCGGGACTGACTAGTCGAAAGCGCGGCTATCTAGTCGCATTTACATACGTTTCTTTTTGTTTGTTTTTCAAAGCTACCCATGAGTGTTTGGTGTCTAAAGACGCGTCTGCTCGCGGGCTGATTTAATGATTAGTAATCGTTGGTAGCTACAGAACAAAATGATGAATTTAAGATGGAAAAATGTGTTTTTTATATATAGAAATTCATTCAAAAATCGTCCGTCGAAAGAGAATTTTTTGGGGTTTTGCGAATTATTACTCACAATATTCTATCAGGCGCGAGTGGCTAGTCGACGCTTGGACTAGCCAGTCGCCGGTGCCACTGACTACTAGCAGGGGCGACTAGCTAGTAGCAGGCGGGACTGACTAGTCGAAACCGCGGCTATCTAGTCGCATTTACATACGTTTCTTTTTGTTTGTTTGTCAAAGCTACCCATGAGTGTTTGGTGTCTAAAGACGCGTCTGCTCGCGGGCTGATTGACTGTGTAGTAATTCAAGGTAGCTACAGAACAAAATTATGAATTTAAGATGGAAAAATATGTTTTTTATATATAGAAATTCATTCAAAAATCGTCTGTCGCCAGAGCAGTTTTTTGAGGTTCTGCGAATTATTACTCACAATATTCTATCAGGCGCGAGTGGCTAGTCGACGCTGGGACTAGCCAGTCGCCGATGCCACTGACAACTAGCAGGGGCGACTCGCAAGTAGCAGGCGGGACTGACTAGTCGAAATCGCGGCTAGCTAGTCGCATTTACATGCGTTTTATTTTGTTTTTTTTATAGATTCCCACGAGTGTTAGGTGTCTGCAGACGCGTCTGCTCGCGGGCTCATTGACATTGCAGTAATTAAAGGTAAATAAAGTTTATAAAAATGAATTTAAGAAGGAAAAGTTTGTTTTTTATATTAAGAAATTCATTCAAAAATCGTCTGGCGCCAGAATATTTTTTGTAGTTCTGCGACGGATAAATCACAATATTCTATCAAGCGCGAGTGGCTACTCGCAAGTGCGACTAGCTAGTCGCCGGCGCCACTGACTAGTCGCAGGGGCGACTAGCTAGAAGCAGGCGGGATTGACTAGTCGAAACCGCGGCTATCTAGTCGCAATTACATACGTTTCTTTTTGTTTGTTTTTCAAAGCTACCCACGTGTGTTTGGTGTCTAAAGACACGTCTGCTTGCGGGCTGATTGACTGTGTAGTAATTGAAGGTAGCTACAGAACACAATTATGAATTTAAGATGGAAAAATGAGTTTTTTATATATAGAAATTCATTCAAAAATCGTCTGTCGCCAGAGCATTTTTTTGGGGTTCTGTGAATTATTACTCACAATATTCTATCAGGCGCGAGTGGCTAGTCGACGCTGGGACTAGCCAGTCGCCGGTGCCACTGACAACTAGCAAGGGGCGACTAGCTAGTAGCAGGCGGGACTGACTAGTCGAAATCGCGGCTAGCTAGTCGCATTTACATGCGTTTAATTTTGTTTTTTTTATAGATTACCACGAGTGTGAGGTGTCTGCAGACGCGTCTGCTCGCGGGCTCATTGACATTGCAGTAATTAAAGGTAAATAAAGTTAATAAAAATGAATTTAAGAAGGAAAAGTTTGTTTTTTATATAAAGGAATTCATTCAAGAATCGTCTGGCGCCAGAATATTTTTTGTAGTTCTGCGACGGATAAATCACAATATTCTATCAAGCGCGAGTGGCTACTCGCAAGTGCGACTAGCTAGTCGCCGGCGCCACTTACTAGTCGCATGGGCGACTAGCTAGTAGCAGGCGGGACTGACTAGTCGAAACCGGGGCTATCTAGTCGCATTTACATACGTTTCTTTTTGTTTGTTTTTCAAAGCTACCCACGAGTGTTTGGTGTCTTAAGACGCGTCTGCTCGCGGGCTGATTGATTGTGTAGTAACTGAAGGTAGAAATTGAACAAAATTATGAATTTAAGATGGAAAAATATGTTTTTTATATATAGAAATTCATTGAAAAATCGTCTGTCGCCTGAGCATTTTTTTGGGGTTCTGCGAATTATTACTCACAATATTCTATCAGGCGCGAGTGGCTAGTCGACGCTGGGACTAGCCAGTCGCCGGTGCCACTGACTACTAGCAGGGGCGACTAGCTAGTAGCAGGCGGGACTGACTAGTCGAAATCGCGGCTAGCTAGTCGCATTTACATGCGTTTTATTTTGTTTTTTTGTATAGATTCCCACGAGTGTGAGGTGTCTGCAGATGCGTCTGCTCGCGGGCTCATTGACAATGCAGTAATTAAAGGTAAATGAAGTTTATAAAAATGAATTTAAGAAGGAAAATTTTGTTTTTTATATAAAGAAATTCATTCAAAAATCGTCTGGCGCCAGAATATTTTTTGTAGTTCTGCGACGGATAAATCACAATATTCTATCAAGCGCGAGTGGCTACTCGCAAGTGCGACTAGCTAGTCGCCGGCGCCACTGACTAGTCGCAGGGGCGACTAGCTAGTAGCAGGCGGGACTGTCTAGTCGAAAGCGCGGCTATCTAGTCGCATTTACATACGTTTCTTTTTGTTTGTTTTTCAAAGCTACCCATGAGTGTTTGGTGTCTAAAGACGCGTCTGCTCGCGGGCTGATTGAATGATTAGTAATCGAAGGTAGCTACAGAACAAAATGATGAATTTAAGATGGAAAAATGTGTTTTTTATATATAGAAATTCATTCAAAAATCGTCTGTCGAAAGAGAATTTTTTGGGGTTTTGCGAATTATTACTCACAATATTCTATCAGGCGCGAGTGGCTAGTCGACGCTTGGACTAGCCAGTCGCCGGTGCCACTAACTACTAGCAGGGGCGACTAGCTAGTAGCAGGCGGGACTGACTAGTCGAAACCGCGGCTATCTAGTCGCATTTACATACGTTTCTTTTTGTTTGTTTTTCAAAGCTACCCATGAGTGTTTGGTGTCTAAAGACGCGTCTGCTCGCGGGCTGATTGATTGTGTAGTAATTGATTGTAGCTACAGAACAAAATGATGAATTTAAGATGGAAAAATGTGTTTTTTATATATAGAAATTCATTCAAAAATCGTCTGTCGCCAGAGAATTTTTTGGGGTTTTGCGAATTATTACTCACAATATTCTATCAGGCGCGAGTGGCTAGTCGACGCTTGGACTAGCCAGTCGCCGGTGCCACTGACTAGTCGCAGGGGCGACTAGCTAGTAGCAGGCGGGACTGACTAGTCGAAAGCGCGGCTATCTAGTCGCATTTACATACGTTTCTTTTTGTTTGTTTTTCAAAGCTACCCATGAGTGTTTGGTGTCTAAAGACGCGTCTGCTCGCGGGCTGATTGATTGTGTAGTAATTGATTGTAGCTACAGAACAAAATGATGAATTTAAGATGGAAAAATGTGTTTTTTATATATAGAAATTCATTCAAAAATCGTCTGTCGCCAGAGAATTTTTTGGGGTTTTGCGAATTATTACTCACAATATTCTATCAGGCGCGAGTGGCTAGTCGACGCTTGGACTAGCCAGTCGCCGGTGCCACTGACTACTAGCAGGGGCGACTAGCTAGTAGCAGGCGGGACTGACTAGTCGAAACCGCGGCTATCTAGTCGCCTTTACATGCGTTTAATTTTGTTTTTTTTATAGATTCCCACGAGTGTGAGGTGTCTGCAGACGCGTCTGCTCGCGGGCTCATTGACATTGCAGTAATTAAAGGTAAATAAAGTTTATAAAAATGAATTTAAGAAGGAAAAGTTTGTTTTTTATATAAACGAATTCATTCAAGAATCGTCTGGCGCCAGAATATTTTTTGTAGTTCTGCGACGGATAAATCACAATATTCTATCAAGCGCGAGTGGCTACTCGCAAGTGCGACTAGCTAGTCGCCGGCGCCACTGACTAGTCGCAGGGGCGACTAGCTAGAAGCAGGCGGGATTGACTAGTCGAAACCGCGGCTATCTAGTCGCAATTACATACGTTTCTTTTTGTTTGTTTTTCAAAGCTACCCACGAGTGTTTGGTGTCTTAAGACGCGTCTGCTCGCGGGCTGATTGATTGTGTAGTAACTGAAGGTAGAAATTGAACAAAATTATGAATTTAAGATGGAAAAATATGTTTTTTATATATAGAAATTCATTGAAAAATCGTCTGTCGCCTGAGCATTTTTTTGGGGTTCTGCGAATTATTACTCACAATATTCTATCAGGCGCGAGTGGCTAGTCGACGCTGGGACTAGCCAGTCGCCGGTGCCACTGACTACTAGCAGGGGCGACTAGCTAGTAGCAGGCGGGACTGACTAGTCGAAATCGCGGCTAGCTAGTCGCATTTACATGCGTTTTATTTTGTTTTTTTGTATAGATTCCCACGAGTGTGAGGTGTCTGCAGATGCGTCTGCTCGCGGGCTCATTGACAATGCAGTAATTAAAGGTAAATGAAGTTTATAAAAATGAATTTAAGAAGGAAAATTTTGTTTTTTATATAAAGAAATTCATTCAAAAATCGTCTGGCGCCAGAATATTTTTTGTAGTTCTGCGACGGATAAATCACAATATTCTATCAAGCGCGAGTGGCTACTCGCAAGTGCGACTAGCTAGTCGCCGGCGCCACTGACTAGTCGCAGGGGCGACTAGCTAGTAGCAGGCGGGACTGACTAGTCGAAAGCGCGGCTATCTAGTCGCATTTACATACGTTTCTTTTTGTTTGTTTTTCAAAGCTACCCATGAGTGTTTGGTGTCTAAAGACGCGTCTGCTCGCGGGCTGATTGAATGATTAGTAATCGAAGGTAGCTACAGAACAAAATGATGAATTTAAGATGGAAAAATGTGGTTTTTATATATAGAAATTCATTCAAAAATCGTCTGTCGAAAGAGAATTTTTTGGGGTTTTGCGAATTATTACTCACAATATTCTATCAGGCGCGAGTGGCTAGTCGACGCTTGCACTAGCCAGTCGCCGGTGCCACTAACTACTAGCAGGGGCGACTAGCTAGTAGCAGGCGGGACTGACTAGTCGAAACCGCGGCTATCTAGTCGCATTTACATACGTTTCTTTTTGTTTGTTTTTCAAAGCTACCCATGAGTGTTTGGTGTCTAAAGACGCGTCTGCTCGCGGGCTGATTGATTGTGTAGTAATTGATTGTAGCTACAGAACAAAATGATGAATTTAAGATGGAAAAATGTGTTTTTTATATATAGAAATTCATTCAAAAATCGTCTGTCGCCAGAGAATTTTTTGGGGTTTTGCGAATTATTACTCACAATATTCTATCAGGCGCGAGTGGCTAGTCGACGCTTGGACTAGCCAGTCGCCGGTGCCACTGACTACTAGCAGGGGCGACTAGCTAGTAGCAGGCGGGACTGACTAGTCGAAACCGCGGCTATCTAGTCGCCTTTACATGCGTTTAATTTTGTTTTTTTTATAGATTCCCACGAGTGTGAGGTGTCTGCAGACGCGTCTGCTCGCGGGCTCATTGACATTGCAGTAATTAAAGGTAAATAAAGTTTATAAAAATGAATTTAAGAAGGAAAAGTTTGTTTTTTATATAAACGAATTCATTCAAGAATCGTCTGGCGCCAGAATATTTTTTGTAGTTCTGCGACGGATAAATCACAATATTCTATCAAGCGCGAGTGGCTACTCGCAAGTGCGACTAGCTAGTCGCCGGCGCCACTGACTAGTCGCAGGGGCGACTAGCTAGAAGCAGGCGGGATTGACTAGTCGAAACCGCGGCTATCTAGTCGCAATTACATACGTTTCTTTTTGTTTGTTTTTCAAAGCTACCCACGAGTGTTTGGTGTCTTAAGACGCGTCTGCTCGCGGGCTGATTGATTGTGTAGTAACTGAAGGTAGAAATTGAACAAAATTATGAATTTAAGATGGAAAAATATGTTTTTTATATATAGAAATTCATTGAAAAATCGTCTGTCGCCTGAGCATTTTTTTGGGGTTCTGCGAATTATTACTCACAATATTCTATCAGGCGCGAGTGGCTAGTCGACGCTGGGACTAGCCAGTCGCCGGTGCCACTGACTACTAGCAGGGGCGACTAGCTAGTAGCAGGCGGGACTGACTAGTCGAAATCGCGGCTAGCTAGTCGCATTTACATGCGTTTTATTTTGTTTTTTTGTATAGATTCCCACGAGTGTGAGGTGTCTGCAGATGCGTCTGCTCGCGGGCTCATTGACAATGCAGTAATTAAAGGTAAATGAAGTTTATAAAAATGAATTTAAGAAGGAAAATTTTGTTTTTTATATAAAGAAATTCATTCAAAAATCGTCTGGCGCCAGAATATTTTTTGTAGTTCTGCGACGGATAAATCACAATATTCTATCAAGCGCGAGTGGCTACTCGCAAGTGCGACTAGCTAGTCGCCGGCGCCACTGACTAGTCGCAGGGGCGACTAGCTAGTAGCAGGCGGGACTGACTAGTCGAAAGCGCGGCTATCTAGTCGCATTTACATACGTTTCTTTTTGTTTGTTTTTCAAAGCTACCCATGAGTGTTTGGTGTCTAAAGACGCGTCTGCTCGCGGGCTGATTGAATGATTAGTAATCGAAGGTAGCTACAGAACAAAATGATGAATTTAAGATGGAAAAATGTGGTTTTTATATATAGAAATTCATTCAAAAATCGTCTGTCGAAAGAGAATTTTTTGGGGTTTTGCGAATTATTACTCACAATATTCTATCAGGCGCGAGTGGCTAGTCGACGCTTGGACTAGCCAGTCGCCGGTGCCACTAACTACTAGCAGGGGCGACTAGCTAGTAGCAGGCGGGACTGTCTAGTCGAAACCGCGGCTATCTAGTCGCATTTACATACGTTTCTTTTTGTTTGTTTTTCAAAGCTACCCATGAGTGTTTGGTGTCTAAAGACGCGTCTGCTCGCGGGCTGATTGATTGTGTAGTAATTGATTGTAGCTACAGAACAAAATGATGAATTTAAGATGGAAAAATGTGTTTTTTATATATAGAAATTCATTCAAAAATCGTCTGTCGCCAGAGAATTTTTTGGGGTTTTGCGAATTATTACTCACAATATTCTATCAGGCGCGAGTGGCTAGTCGACGCTTGGACTAGCCAGTCGCCGGTGCCACTGACTACTAGCAGGGGCGACTAGCTAGTAGCAGGCGGGACTGACTAGTCGAAACCGCGGCTATCTAGTCGCCTTTACATGCGTTTAATTTTGTTTTTTTTATAGATTCCCACGAGTGTGAGGTGTCTGCAGACGCGTCTGCTCGCGGGCTCATTGACATTGCAGTAATTAAAGGTAAATAAAGTTTATAAAAATGAATTTAAGAAGGAAAAGTTTGTTTTTTATATAAACGAATTCATTCAAGAATCGTCTGGCGCCAGAATATTTTTTGTAGTTCTGCGACGGATAAATCACAATATTCTATCAAGCGCGAGTGGCTACTCGCAAGTGCGACTAGCTAGTCGCCGGCGCCACTGACTAGTCGCAGGGGCGACTAGCTAGAAGCAGGCGGGATTGACTAGTCGAAACCGCGGCTATCTAGTCGCAATTACATACGTTTCTTTTTGTTTGTTTTTCAAAGCTACCCACGTGTGTTTGGTGTCTAAAGACACGTCTGCTTGCGGGCTGATTGACTGTGTAGTAATTGAAGGTAGCTACAGAACACAATTATGAATTTAAGATGGAAAAATGAGTTTTTTATATATAGAAATTCATTCAAAAATCGTCTGTCGCCAGAGCATTTTTTTGGGGTTCTGTGAATTATTACTCACAATATTCTATCAGGCGCGAGTGGCTAGTCGACGCTGGGACTAGCCAGTCGCCGGTGCCACTGACAACTAGCAAGGGGCGACTAGCTAGTAGCAGGCGGGACTGACTAGTCGAAATCGCGGCTAGCTAGTCGCATTTACATGCGTTTAATTTTGTTTTTTTTATAGATTCCCACGAGTGTGAGGTGTCTGCAGACGCGTCTGCTCGCGGGCTCATTGACATTGCAGTAATTAAAGGTAAATAAAGTTAATAAAAATGAATTTAAGAAGGAAAAGTTTGTTTTTTATATAAAGGAATTCATTCAAGAATCGTCTGGCGCCAGAATATTTTTTGTAGTTCTGCGACGGATAAATCACAATATTCTATCAAGCGCGAGTGGCTACTCGCAAGTGCGACTAGCTAGTCGCCGGCGCCACTGACTAGTCACAGGGGCGACTAGCTAGTAGCAGGCGGGACTGACTAGTCGAAACCGGGGCTATCTAGTCGCATTTACATACGTTTCTTTTTGTTTGTTTTTCAAAGCTACCCACGAGTGTTTGGTGTCTTAAGACGCGTCTGCTCGCGGGCTGATTGATTGTGTAGAAACTGAAGGTAGAAATTGAACAAAATTATGAATTTAAGATGGAAAAATATGTTTTTTATATATAGAAATTCATTCAAAAATCGTCTGTCGCCAGAGCATTTTTTTGGGGTTCTGCGAATTATTACTCACAATATTCTATCAGGCGCGAGTGGCTAGTCGACGCTGGGACTAGCCAGTCGCCGGTGCCACTGACTACTAGCAGGGGCGACTAGCTAGTAGCAGGCGGGACTGACTAGTCGAAATCGCGGCTAGCTAGTCGCATTTACATGCGTTTTATTTTGTTTTTTTGTATAGATTTCCACGAGTGTGAGGTGTCTGCAGATGCGTCTGCTCGCGGGCTCATTGACAATGCAGTAATTAAAGGTAAATGAAGTTTATAAAAATGAATTTAAGAAGGAAAATTTTGTTTTTTATATAAAGAAATTCATTCAAAAATCGTCTGGCGCCAGAATATTTTTTGTAGTTCTGCGACGGATAAATCACAATATTCTATCAAGCGCGAGTGGCTACTCGCAAGTGCGACTAGCTAGTCGCCGGCGCCACTGACTAGTCGCAGGGGCGACTAGCTAGTAGCAGGCGGGACTGACTAGTCGAAAGCGCGGCTATCTAGTCGCATTTACATACGTTTCTTTTTGTTTGTTTTTCAAAGCTACCCATGAGTGTTTGGTGTCTAAAGACGCGTCTGCTCGCGGGCTGATTGAATGATTAGTAATCGAAGGTAGCTACAGAACAAAATGATGAATTTAAGATGGAAAAATGTGTTTTTTATATATAGAAATTCATTCAAAAATCGTCTGTCGAAAGAGAATTTTTTGGGGTTTTGCGAATTATTACTCACAATATTCTATCAGGCGCGAGTGGCTAGTCGACGCTTGGACTAGCCAGTCGCCGGTGCCACTAACTACTAGCAGGGGCGACTAGCTAGTAGCAGGCGGGACTGACTAGTCGAAACCGCGGCTATCTAGTCGCATTTACATACGTTTCTTTTTGTTTGTTTTTCAAAGCTACCCATGAGTGTTTGGTGTCTAAAGACGCGTCTGCTCGCGGGCTGATTGATTGTGTAGTAATTGATTGTAGCTACAGAACAAAATGATGAATTTAAGATGGAAAAATGTGTTTTTTATATATAGAAATTCATTCAAAAATCGTCTGTCGCCAGAGAATTTTTTGGGGTTTTGCGAATTATTACTCACAATATTCTATCAGGCGCGAGTGGCTAGTCGACGCTTGGACTAGCCAGTCGCCGGTGCCACTGACTACTAGCAGGGGCGACTAGCTAGTAGCAGGCGGGACTGACTTGTCGAAACCGCGGCTATCTAGTCGCCTTTACATGCGTTTAATTTTGTTTTTTTTATAGATTCCCACGAGTGTGAGGTGTCTGCAGACGCGTCTGCTCGCGGGCTCATTGACATTGCAGTAATTAAAGGTAAATAAAGTTTATAAAAATGAATTTAAGAAGGAAAAGTTTGTTTTTTATATAAACGAATTCATTCAAGAATCGTCTGGCGCCAGAATATTTTTTGTAGTTCTGCGACGGATAAATCACAATATTCTATCAAGCGCGAGTGGCTACTCGCAATTGCGACTAGCTAGTCGCCGGCGCCACTGACTAGTCACAGGGGCGACTAGCTAGTAGCAGGCGGGACTGACTAGTCAAAACCGCGGCTATCTAGTCGCATTTACATATGTTTCTTTTTGTTTGTTTTCAAAGCTACCCACGAGTGTTTGGTGTCTAAAGACGCGTCTGCTCGCGGGCTGATTGATTGTGTAGTAATTGAAGGTAGCTACAGAACAAAATTATGAATTTAAGATGGAAAAATGTGTTTTTTATATATAGAAATTCATTCAAAAATCGTCTGTCGCCAGAGCATTTTTTTGGATTTCTGCGAATTATTACTCACAATATTCTATCAGGCGCCAGTGGCTAGTCGACGCTTGGACTAGCCAGTCGCCGGTGCCACTGACTACTAGCAGGGGCGACTAGCTAGTAGCAGGCGGGACTGACTAGTCGAAATCGCGGCTAGCTAGTCGCATTTACATGCGTTTAATTTTGTTTTTTTTATAGATTCCCACGAGTGTGAGGTGTCTGCAGACGCGTCTGCTCGCGGGCTCATTGACATTGCAGTAATTAAAGGTAAATAAAGTTTATAAAAATGAATTTAAGAAGGAAAAGTTTGTTTTTTATATAAAGGAATTCATTCAAGAATCGTCTGGCGCCAGAATATTTTTTGTAGTTCTGCGACGGATAAATCACAATATTCTATCAAGCGCGAGTGGCTACTCGCAAGTGCGACTAGCTAGTCGCCGGCGCCACTGACTAGTCGCAGGGGCGACTAGCTAGTAGCAGGCGGGACTGACTAGTCGAAAGCGCGGCTATCTAGTCGCATTTACATACGTTTCTTTTTGTTTGTTTTTCAAAGCTACCCATGAGTGTTTGGTGTCTAAAGACGCGTCTGCTCGCGGGCTGATTGAATGATTAGTAATCGAAGGTAGCTACAGAACAAAATGATGAATTTAAGATGGAAAAATGTGTTTTTTATATATAGAAATTCATTCAAAAATCGTCCGTCGAAAGAGAATTTTTTGGGGTTTTGCGAATTATTACTCACAATATTCTATCAGGCGCGAGTGGCTAGTCGACGCTTGGACTAGCCAGTCGCCGGTGCCACTGACTACTAGCAGGGGCGACTAGCTAGTAGCAGGCGGGACTGACTAGTCGAAACCGCGGCTATCTAGTCGCATTTACATACGTTTCTTTTTGTTTGTTTTTCTAAGCTACCCATGAGTGTTTGGTGTCTAAAGACGCGTCTGCTCGCGGGCTGATTGACTGTGTAGTAATTCAAGGTAGCTACAAAACAAAATTATGAATTTAAGATGGAAAAATATGTTTTTTATATATAGAAATTCATTCAAAAATCGTCTGTCGCCAGAGCAGTTTTTTGGGGTTCTGCGAATTATTACTCACAATATTCTATCAGGCGCGAGTGGCTAGTCGACGCTGGGACTAGCCAGTCGCCGATGCCACTGACAACTAGCAGGGGCGACTAGCAAGTAGCAGGCGGGACTGACTAGTCGAAATCGCGGCTAGCTAGTCGCATTTACATGCGTTTTATTTTGTTTTTTTTATAGATTCCCACGAGTGTTAGGTGTCTGCAGACGCGTCTGCTCGCGGGCTCATTGACATTGCAGTAATTAAAGGTAAATAAAGTTTATAAAAATGAATTTAAGAAGGAAAAGTTTGTTTTTTATATTAAGAAATTCATTCAAAAATCGTCTGGCGCCAGAATATTTTTTGTAGTTCTGCGACGGATAAATCACAATATTCTATCAAGCGCGAGTGGCTACTCGCAAGTGCGACTAGCTAGTCGCCGGCGCCACTGACTAGTCGCAGGGGCGACTAGCTAGAAGCAGGCGGGATTGACTAGTCGAAACCGCGGCTATCTAGTCGCAATTACATACGTTTCTTTTTGTTTGTTTTTCAAAGCTACCCACTAGTGTTTGGTGTCTAAAGACGCGTCTGCTCGCGGGCTGGTTGACTGTGTAGTAATTGAAGGTAGCTACAGAACAAAATTATGAATTTAAGATGGAAAAATGTGTTTTTTATATATAGAAATTCATTCAAAAATCGTCTGTCGCCAGAGCAGTTTTTTGGGGTTCTGCGAATTATTTCTCCAATATTCTATCAGGCGCGAGTGGCTAGTCGACGCTGGGACTAGCCAGTCGCCGGCGACACTGACAACTAGCAGGGGCGACTAGCTAGTAGCAGGCGGGACTGACTAGTCAAAACCGCGGCTATCTAGTCGCATTTACATACGTTTCTTTTTGTTTGTTTTTCAAAGCTACCCACTAGTGTTTGGTGTCTAAAGACGCGTCTGCTCGCGGGCTGGTTGACTGTGTAGTAATTGAAGGTAGCTACAGAACAAAATTATGAATTTAAGATGGAAAAATGTGTTTTTTATATATAGAAATTCATTCAAAAATCATCTGTCGCCAGAGCATTTTTTTGGGGTTCTGCGAATTATTACTCACAATATTCTATCAGGCGCGAGTGGCTAGTCGACGCTGGGACTAGCCAGTCGCCGGTGCCACTGACAACTAGCAGGGGCGACTAGCTAGTAGCAGGCGGGACTGAGTGGTCGAAATCGCGGCTAGCTAGTCGCATTTACATGCGTTTTATTTTGTTTTTTTTTATAGATTCCCACGAGTGGGAGGTGTCTGCAGACGCGTCTGCTCGCGGGCTCATTGACAATGCAGTAATTAAAGGTAAATGAAGTTTATAAAAAATAATTTAAGAAGGAAAAGTTTGTTTTTTATATAAAGAAATTCATTCAAGAATCGTCTGGCGCCAGAATATTTTTTTGGGGTTCTGCGAGTTTTTGCTCACAATATTCTATCAGTCGCGAGTGGCTAGTCGACGCTGGGACTAGCCAGTCGCCGGCGCCACTGACTAGTCGCAGGGGCGACTAGCTAGTAGCAGGCGGGACTGACTAGTCAAAACCGCGGCTATCTAGTCGCATTTACATACGTTTCTTTTTGTTTGTTTTTCAAAGCTACCCACTAGTGTTTGGTGTCTAAAGACGCGTCTGCTCGCGGGCTGATTGACTGTGTAGTAATTGAAGGTAGCTACAGAACAACATTATGAATTTAAGATGGAAAAATGTGTTTTTTATATATAGAAATTCATTCAAAAATCGTCTGTCGCCAGAGCATTTTTTTGGGGTTCTGCGAATTATTACTCACAATATTCTATCAGGCGCGAGTGGCTAGTCGACGCTGGGACTAGCCAGTCGCCGGTGCCACTGACAACTAGCAGGGACGACTAGCTAGTAGCAGGCGGGACTGACTAGTCGAAATCGCGGGTGGCTAGTCGCATTTACATGCGTTTTATTTTGTTTTTTTTTATAGATTTCCACGAGTGTGAGGTGTCTGCAGACGCGTCTGCTCGCGGGCTCATTGACAATGCAGTAATTAAAGGTAAATGAAGTTTCCAAAAATAATTTAAGAAGGAAAAGTTTGTTTTTTATATAAAGGAATTCATTCAAGAATCGTCTGGCGCCAGAATATTTTTTGTAGTTCTGCGACGGATAAATCACAATATTCTATCAAGCGCGAGTGGCTACTCGCAAGTGCGACTAGCTAGTCGCCGGCGCCACTGACTAGTCGCAGGGGCGACTAGCTAGTAGCAGGCGGGACTGACTAGTCGAAAGCGCGGCTATCTAGTCGCATTTACATACGTTTCTTTTTGTTTGTTTTTCAAAGCTACCCATGAGTGTTTGGTGTCTAAAGACGCGTCTGCTCGCGGGCTGATTGAATGATTAGTAATCGAAGGTAGCTACAGAACAAAATGATGAATTTAAGATGGAAAAATGTGTTTTTTATATATAGAAATTCATTCAAAAATCGTCCGTCGAAAGAGAATTTTTTGGGGTTTTGCGAATTATTACTCACAATATTCTATCAGGCGCGAGTGGCTAGTCGACGCTTGGACTAGCCAGTCGCCGGTGCCACTGACTACTAGCAGGGGCGACTAGCTAGTAGCAGGCGGGACTGACTAGTCGAAACCGCGGCTATCTAGTCGCATTTACATACGTTTCTTTTTGTTTGTTTTTCTAAGCTACCCATGAGTGTTTGGTGTCTAAAGACGCGTCTGCTCGCGGGCTGATTGACTGTGTAGTAATTCAAGGTAGCTACAGAACAACATTATGAATTTAAGATGGAAAAATGTGTTTTTTATATATAGAAATTCATTCAAAAATCGTCTGTCGCCAGAGCATTTTTTTGGGGTTCTGCGAATTATTACTCACAATATTCTATCAGGCGCGAGTGGCTAGTCGACGCTGGGACTAGCCAGTCGCCGGTGCCACTGACAACTAGCAGGGACGACTAGCTAGTAGCAGGCGGGACTGACTAGTCGAAATCGCGGGTGGCTAGTCGCATTTACATGCGTTTTATTTTGTTTTTTTTTATAGATTTCCACGAGTGTGAGGTGTCTGCAGACGCGTCTGCTCGCGGGCTCATTGACAATGCAGTAATTAAAGGTAAATGAAGTTTCCAAAAATAATTTAAGAAGGAAAAGTTTGTTTTTTATATAAAGAAATTCATTCAAAAATCGTCTGGCGCCAGAATATTTTTTGTAGTGCTGCGACGGATAAATCACAATATTCTATCAAGCGCGAGTGGCTACTCGCAAGTGCGACTAGCTAGTTGCCGGCGCCACTGACTAGTCACAGGGGCGACTAGCTAGTAGCAGGCGGGACTGACTAGTCAAAACCGCGGCTATCTAGTCGCATTTACATACGTTTCTTTTTGTTTGTTTTTCAAAGCTACTTACTAGTGTTTGGTGCCTAAAGACGCGTCTGCTCGCGGGCTGGTTGACTGTGTAGTAATTGAAGGTAGCTACAGAACAAAATTATGAATTTAAGATGGAAAAATGTGTTTTTTATATATAGAAATTCATTCAAAAATCATCTGTCGCCAGAGCATTTTTTTGGGGTTCTGCGAATTATTACTCACAATATTCTATCAGGCGCGAGTGGCTAGTCGACGCTGGGATTAGCCAGTCGCCGGTGCCACTGACAACAAGCAGGGGCGACTAGCTAGTAGCAGGCGGGACTGACTAGTCGAAATCGCGGCTAGCTTGTCGCATTTACATACGTTTCTTTTTGTTTGTTTTTCAAAGCTACCCACTAGTGTTTGGTGTCTAAAGACGCGTCTGCTCGCGAAATGATTGACTGTGTAGTAATTGAAGGTAGCTACAGAACAAAATTATGAATTTAAGATGGAAAAATGTGTTTTTTATATATAGAAATTCATTCAAAAATCATCTGTCGCCAGAGCATTTTTTTGGGGTTCTGCGAATTATTACTCACAATATTCTATCAGGCGCGAGTGGCTAGTCGACGCTGCGACTAGCCAGTCGCCGGTGCCACTGACAACTAGCAGGGGCGACTAGCTAGTAGCAGGCGGGACTGACTAGTCGAAATCGCGGCTAGCTAGTCGCATTTACATACGTTTCTTTTTGTTTGTTTTTCAAAGCTACCCACTAGTGTTTGGTGTCTAAAGACGCGTCTGCTCGCGGGCTGATTGACTGTGTAGTAATTGAAGTCAGCTACAGAACAAAATTATGAATTTAAGATGGAAAAATTTGTTTTTTATAGAAATTCATTCAAAAATCGTCTGTCGCCAGAGCATTTTTTTGGGGTTCTGCGAATTATTACTCACAATATTCTATCAGGCGCGAGTGGCTAGTCAACGCTGGGACTAGCCAGTCGCCGGTGCCACTGACAACTAGCAGGGGCGACTAGCTAGTAGCAGGCGGGACTGAGTGGTCGAAATCGCGGCTAGCTAGTCGCATTTACATGCGTTTTATTTTGTTTTTTTTTATAGATTCCCACGAGTGTGAGGTGTCTGCAGACGCGTCTGCTCGCGGGCTCATTAACAATGCAGTAATTAAAGGTAAATGAAGTTTACAAAATTTAATTTAAGAAGGAAAAGTTTGTTTTTTATATTAAGAAATTCATTCAAAAATCGTCTGGCGCCAGAATATTTTTTGTAGTGCTGCGACGGATAAATCACAATATTCTATCAAGCGCGAGTGGCTACTCGCAATTGCGACTAGCCAGTCGCCGGTGCCACTGACAACTAGCAGGGGCGACTAGCTAGTAGCAGGCGGGACTGAGTGGTCGAAATCGCGGCTAGCTAGTCGCATTTACATGCGTTTTATTTTGTTTTTTTTTATAGATTCCCACGAGTGTGAGGTGTCTGCAGACGCGTCTGCTCGCGGGCTCATTGACAATGCAGTAATTAAAGGTAAATGAAGTTTATAAAAATGAATTTAAGAAGGAAAAGTTTGTTTTTTATGTAAAGAAATTCATTCAAGAATCGTCTGGCGCCAGAATATTTTTTTGGGGTTCTGCGAATTATTGCTCACAATATTCTATCAGGCGCGAGTGGCTAGTCGACGCTGGGACTAGCCAGTCGCCGGTGCCACTGACAACTAGCAGGGGCGACTAGCTAGTAGCAGGCGGGACTGACTAGTCGAAATCGCGGCTAGCTAGTCCCATTTACATGCGTTTTATTTTGTTTTTTTTTATAGATTCCCACGAGTGTGAGGTGTCTGCAGACGCGTCTGCTCGCGGGCTCATTGACAATGCAGTAATTAAAGGTAAATAAAGTTTATAATAATGAATTTAAGAAGGAAAAGTTTGTTTTTTTTTAAAGAAATTCATTCAAAAATCGTCTGGCGCCAGAATATTTTCTGTAGTTCTGCGACGGATAAATCACAATATTCTATCAAGCGCAAATGGCTACTCGCAAGTGCGACTAGCTAGTCGCCGGCGCCACTGACTAGTCGCAGGGGCGACTAGCTAGTAGCAGGCGGGACTGACTAGTCAAAACCGCGGCTATCTAGTCGCATTTACATACGTTTCTTTTTGTTTGTTTTTCAAAGCTACCCACTAGTGTTTGGTGTCTAAAGACGCGTCTGCTCGCGGGCTGATTGACTGTGTAGTAATTGAACGTAGCTACAGAACAAAATTATGAATTTAAGATAGAAAACTATGTTTTTTATATAAAGAAATTCATTCAAAAATCGTCTGGCGCCAGAGCATTTCTTTGGGGTTCTGCGAATTATTACTCACAATATTCTATCAGGCGCGAGTGGCTAGTCGACGCTGGGACTAGCCAGTCACCGGTGCCACTGACAACTAGCAGGGGCGACTAGCTAGTAGCAGGCGGGACTGACTAGTCGAAATCGCGGCTAGCTAGTCGCATTTACATGCGTTTTATTTTGTTTTTTTTTATAGATTCCCACGAGTGTGAGGTGTCTGCAGACGCGTCGGCTCGCGAGCTCATAGACAATGCAGTAATTGAAGGTAAATGAAGTTTATAAAAAAGAATTTAAGAAGGAAAAAATTGTTTTTTATATAAAGAAATTCATTCAAAAATCGTCTGGCGCCAGAATATTTTCTGTAGTTCTGCGACGGATAAATCACAATATTCTATCAAGCGCGAGTGGCTACTCGCAATTGCGACTAGCTAGTCACCGGCGCCACTGACTAGTCGCAAGGGCGACTAGCTAGTGGCAGGCGGGACTGACTAGTCAAAACCGCGGCTATCTAGTCGCATTTACATACGTTTCTTTTTGTTTGTTATTCAAAGCTACCCACTAGTGTTTGGTGTCTAAAGACGCGTCTGCTCGCGGGCTGATTGACTGTGTAGTAAGTGAAGGTAGCTACAGAACAAAATTATGAATTAAAGATGGAAAAATGTGTTTTTTATATATAGAAATTCATTCAAAAATCGTCTGTCGCCGGAGCATTTTTTTGGGGTTCTGCGAATTATTACTCACAATGTTCTATCAGGCGCGAGTGGCTAGTCGACGCTGGGACTAGCCAGTCGCCGGTGCCACTGACAACTAGCAGGGGCGACTAGCTAGTAGCAGGCGGGACTGACTAGTCAAAACCGCGGCTATCTAGTCGCATTTACATACGTTTCTTTTTGTTTGTTTTTCAAAGCTACCCACTAGTGTTTGGTGTCTAAAGACGCGTCTGCTCGCGAGCTGATTGACTGTGTAGTAATTGAAGGTAGCTGAAGAACAAAATTATGAATTTAAGATGGAAAAATGTGTTTTTTATATATAGAAATTCATTCAAAAATCGTCTTGCGCCAGAATATTTTCTGTAGTTCTGCGACGGATAAATCACAATATTCTATCAAGCGCGAGTGGCTACTCGCAATTGCGACTAGCTAGTCGCCGGCGCCACTGACTAGTCGCAGGGGCGACTAGCTAGTGGCAGGCGGGAATGACTAGTCAAAACCGCGGCTATCTAGTCGCATTTACATACGTTTCTTTTTGTTTGTTTTTCAAAGCTACCCACTAGTGTTTGGTGTCTAAAGACGCGTCTGCTCGCGGGCTGATTGACTGTGTAGTAATTGAACGTAGCTACAGAACAAAATTATGAATTTAAGATAGAAAACTATGTTTTTTATATAAAGAAATTCATTCAAAAATCGTCTGGCGCCAGAGCATTTCTTTGGGGTTCTGCGAATTATTACTCACAATATTCTATCAGGCGCGAGTGGCTAGTCGACGCTGGGACTAGCCAGTCACCGGTGCCACTGACAACTAGCAGGGGCGACTAGCTAGTAGCAGGCGGGACTGACTAGTCGAAATCGCGGCTAGCTAGTCGCATTTACATGCGTTTTATTTTGTTTTTTTTTATAGATTCCCACGAGTGTGAGGTGTCTGCAGACGCGTCTGCTCGCGGGCTCATTGACAATGCAGTAATTAAAGGTAAATAAAGTTTATAATAATGAATTTAAGAAGGAAAAGTTTGTTTTTTTTTAAAGAAATTCATTCAAAAATCGTCTGGCGCCAGAATATTTTCTGTAGTTCTGCGACGGATAAATCACAATATTCTATCAAGCGCAAATGGCTACTCGCAAGTGCGACTAGCTAGTCGCCGGTGCCACTGACTAGTCGCAGGGGCGACTAGCTAGTAGCAGGCGGGACTGACTAGTCAAAACCGCGGCTATCTAGTCGCATTTACATACGTTTCTTTTTGTTTGTTTTTCAAAGCTACCCACTAGTGTTTGGTGTCTAAAGACGCGTCTGCTCGCGGGCTGATTGACTGTGTAGTAATTGAACGTAGCTACAGAACAAAATTATGAATTTAAGATAGAAAACTATGTTTTTTATATAAAGAAATTCATTCAAAAATCGTCTGGCGCCAGAGCATTTCTTTGGGGTTCTGCGAATTATTACTCACAATATTCTATCAGGCGCGAGTGGCTAGTCGACGCTGGGACTAGCCAGTCACCGGTGCCACTGACAACTAGCAGGGGCGACTAGCTAGTAGCAGGCGGGACTGACTAGTCGAAATCGCGGCTAGCTAGTCGCATTTACATGCGTTTTATTTTGTTTTTTTTTATAGATTCCCACGAGTGTGAGGTGTCTGCAGACGCGTCGGCTCGCGAGCTCATTGACAATGCAGTAATTGAAGGTAAATGAAGTTTATAAAAAAGAATTTAAGAAGGAAAAAATTGTTTTTTATATAAAGAAATTCATTCAAAAATCGTCTGGCGCCAGAATATTTTCTGTAGTTCTGCGACGGATAAATCACAATATTCTATCAAGCGCGAGTGGCTACTCGCAATTGCGACTAGCTAGTCACCGGCGCCACTGACTAGTCGCAAGGGCGACTAGCTAGTGGCAGGCGGGACTGACTAGTCAAAACCGCGGCTATCTAGTCGCATTTACATACGTTTCTTTTTGTTTGTTATTCAAAGCTACCCACTAGTGTTTGGTGTCTAAAGACGCGTCTGCTCGCGGGCTGATTGACTGTGTAGTAAGTGAAGGTAGCTACAGAACAAAATTATGAATTAAAGATGGAAAAATGTGTTTTTTATATATAGAAATTCATTCAAAAATCGTCTGTCGCCGGAGCATTTTTTTGGGGTTCTGCGAATTATTACTCACAATGTTCTATCAGGCGCGAGTGGCTAGTCGACGCTGGGACTAGCCAGTCGCCGGTGCCACTGACAACTAGCAGGGGCGACTAGCTAGTAGCAGGCGGGACTGACTAGTCAAAACCGCGGCTATCTAGTCGCATTTACATACGTTTCTTTTTGTTTGTTTTTCAAAGCTACCCACTAGTGTTTGGTGTCTAAAGACGCGTCTGCTCGCGGGCTGATTGACTGTGAAGTAATTGAAGGTAGCTGAAGAAAAAAATTATGAATTTAAGATGGAAAAATGTGTTTTTTATATATAGAAATTCATTCAAAAATCGTCTTGCGCCAGAATATTTTCTGTAGTTCTGCGACGGATAAATCACAATATTCTATCAAGCGCGAGTGGCTACTCGCAATTGCGACTAGCTAGTCGCCGGCGCCACTGACTAGTCGCAGGGGCGACTAGCTAGTGGCAGGCGGGAATGACTAGTCAAAACCGCGGCTATCTAGTCGCATTTACATACGTTTCTTTTTGTTTGTTTTTCAAAGCTACCCACTAGTGTTTGGTGTCTAAAGACGCGTCTGCTCGCGGGCTGATTGACTGTGTAGTAATTGAAGTTAGCAACAGAACAAAATTATGAATTTAAGATGGAAAAATTTGTTTTTTATATATAGAAATTCATTCAAATCTCGTCTGTCGCCAGAGCATTTTTTTGGGGTTCTGCGAATTATTACTCACAATATTCTATCAGACGCGAGTGGCTAGTCAACGCTGGGACTAGACAGTCGCCGGTGCCACTGACAACTAGCAGGGGCGACTAGCTAGTAGCAGGCGGGACTGACTGGTCGAAATCGCGGCTAGCTAGTCGCATTTACATGCGTTTTATTTTGTTTTTTTTTATAGATTTCGACGACTGTGAGGTGTCTGCAGACGCGTCTGCTCGCGGGCTCATTGACAATGCAGTAATTAAAGGTAAATGAAGTTTATAAAAATGAATTTAAGAAGGAAAAGTTTGTTTTTTATATAAAGAAATTCATTCAAGAATCGTCTGGCGCCAGAATATTTTTTTGGGGTTCTGCGAATTATTACTCACAATATTCTATCAGGCGCGAGTGGCTAGTCGACGCTGCGACTAGCCAGTCGCCGGTGCCACTGACTACTAGCAGGGGCGACTAGCTAGTAGCAGGCGGGACTGACTAGTCGAAACCGCGGCTAGCTAGTCGCCGGCGCCACTGACTAGTCACAGGGGCGACTAGCTAGTAGCAGGCGGGACTGACTAGTCAAAACCGCGGCTATCTAGTCGCATTTACATACGTTTCTTTGTGTTTGTTTTTCAAAGCTACCCACTAGTGTTTGGTGTCTAAAGACGCGTCTGCTCGCGGGCTGGTTGAGTGTGTAGTAATTGAAGGTAGCTACAGAACAAAATTATGAATTTAAGATGGAAAAATGTGTTTTTTATATATAGAAATTCATTCAAAAATCGTCTGTCGCCAGAGCATTTTTTTGGGGTTCTGCGAATTATTACTCACAATATTCTATCAGGCGCGAGTGGCTAGTCGACGCTGGGACTAGCCAGTCGCCGGTGCCACTGACAACTAGCAGGGGCGACTAGCTAGTAGCAGGCGGGACTGACTAGTCGAAATCGCGGCTAGCTAGTCGCATTTACATGCGTTTTATTTTGTTTTTTTTTATAGATTTCGACGACTGTGAGGTGTCTGCAGACGCGTCTGCTCGCGGGCTCATTGACAATGCAGTAATTAAAGGTAAATGAAGTTTATAAAAATGAATTTAAGAAGGATTTTTTTTTTTTTATATATAGAAATTCATTCAAAAATCGTCTTGCGCCAGAATATTTTCTGTAGTTCTGCGACGGATAAATCACAATATTCTATCAAGCGCGAGTGGCTACTCGCAATTGCGACTAGCTAGTCGCCGGCGCCACTGACTAGTCGCAGGGGCGACTAGCTAGTGGCAGGCGGGAATGACTAGTCAAAACCGCGGCTATCTAGTCGCATTTACATACGTTTTTTTTGTTTGTTTTTCAAAGCTACCCACTAGTGTTTGGTGTCTAAAGACGCGTCTGCTCGCGGGCTGGTTGACTGTGTAGTAATTGAAGTTAGCTACAGAACAAAATTATGAATTTAAGATGGAAAAATTTGTTTTTTATATATAGAAATTCATTCAAAAATCGTCTGTCGCCAGAGCATTTTTTTGGGGTTCTGCGAATTATTACAAACAATATTCTATCAGGCGCGAGTGGCTAGTCAACGCTGGGACTAGACAGTCGCCGGTGCCACTGACAACTAGCAGGGGCGACTAGCTAGTAGCAGGCGGGACTGACTGGTCGAAATCGCGGCTAGCTAGTCGCATTTACATGCGTTTTATTTTGTTTTTTTTTATAGATTCCCACGAGTGTGAGGTGTCTGCAGACGCGTCTGCTCGCGGGCTCATTGACAATGCAGTAATTAAAGGTAAATGAAGTTTATAAAAATGAATTTAAGAAGGAAAAGTTTGTTTTTTATATAAAGAAATTCATTCAAAAATCGTCTGGCGCCAGAATATTTTCTGTAGTTCTGCGACGGATAAATCACAATATTCTATCAAGCGCGAGTGGCTACTCGCAATTGCGACTAGCTAGTCGCCGGCGCCACTGACTAGTCGCAGGGGCGACTAGCTAGTAGCAGGCGGGACTGACTAGTCAAAACCGCGGCTATCTAGTCGCATTTACATACGTTTCTTTTTGTTTGTTTTTCAAAGCTACCCACTAGTGTTTGGTGTCTAAAGACGCGTCTGCTCGCGGGCTGATTGACTGTGTAGTAATTGAAGGTAGCTGCAGAACAAAATTATGAATTTAAGATGGAAAAATGTGTTTTTTTATATATAGAAATTCATTCAAAAATCGTCTTGCGCCAGAATATTTTCTGTAGTTCTGCGACGGATAAATCACAATATTCTATCAAGCGCGAGTGGCTACTCGCAATTGCGACTAGCTAGTCGCCGGCGCCACTGACTAGTCGCAGGGGCGACTAGCTAGTGGCAGGCGGGAATGACTAGTCAAAACCGCGGCTATCTAGTCGCATTTACATACGTTTTTTTTGTTTGTTTTTCAAAGCTACCCACTAGTGTTTGGTGTCTAAAGACGCGTCTGCTCGCGGGCTGGTTGACTGTGTAGTAATTGAAGTTAGCTACAGAACAAAATTATGAATTTAAGATGGAAAAATTTGTTTTTTATATATAGAAATTCATTCAAAAATCGTCTGTCGCCAGAGCATTTTTTTGGGGTTCTGCGAATTATTACAAACAATATTCTATCAGGCGCGAGTGGCTAGTCAACGCTGGGACTAGACAGTTGCCGGTGCCACTGACAACTAGCAGGGGCGACTAGCTAGTAGCAGGCGGGACTGACTGGTCGAAATCGCGGCTAGCTAGTCGCATTTACATGCGTTTTATTTTGTTTTTTTTTATAGATTCCCACGAGTGTGAGGTGTCTGCAGACGCGTCTGCTCGCGGGCTCATTGACAATGCAGTAATTAAAGGTAAATGAAGTTTATAAAAATCAATTTAAGAAGGAAAAGTTTGTTTTTTATATAAAGAAATTCATTCAAAAATCGTCTGGCGCCAGAATATTTTCTGTAGTTCTGCGACGGATAAATCACAATATTCTATCAAGCGCGAGTGGCTACTCGCAATTGCGACTAGCTAGTCGCCGGCGCCACTGACTAGTCGCAGGGGCGACTAGCTAGTAGCAGGCGGGACTGACTAGTCAAAACCGCGGCTATCTAGTCGCATTTACATACGTTTCTTTTTGTTTGTTTTTCAAAGCTACCCACTAGTGTTTGGTGTCTAAAGACGCGTCTGCTCGCGGGCTGATTGACTGTGTAGTAATTGAAGGTAGCTGCAGAACAAAATTATGAATTTAAGATGGAAAAATGTGTTTTTTATATATAGAAATTCATTCAAAAATCGTCTTGCGCCAGAATATTTTCTGTAGTTCTGCGACGGATAAATCACAATATTCTATCAAGCGCGAGTGGCTACTCGCAATTGCGACTAGCTAGTCACCGGCGCCACTGACTAGTCGCAAGGGCGACTAGCTAGTGGCAGGCGGGACTGACTAGTCAAAACCGCGGCTATCTAGTCGCATTTACATACGTTTCTTTTTGTTTGTTTTTCAAAGCTACCCACTAGTGTTTGGTGTGTAAAGACGCGTCTGCTCGCGGGCTGATTGACTGTGTAGTAAGTGAAGGTAGCTACAGAACAAAATTATGAATTAAAGATGGAAAAATGTGTTTTTTATATATAGAAATTCATTCAAAAATCGTCTGTCGCCAGAGCATTTTTTTGGGGTTCTGCGAATTATTACTCACAATGTTCTATCAGGCGCGAGTGGCTAGTCGACGCTGGGACTAGCCAGTCGCCGGTGCCACTGACAACTAGCAGGGGCGACTAGCTAGTAGCAGGCGGGACTGACTAGTCAAAACCGCGGCTATCTAGTCGCATTTACATACGTTTCTTTTTGTTTGTTTTTCAAAGCTACCCACTAGTGTTTGGTGTCTAAAGACGCGTCTGCTCGCGAGCTGATTGACTGTGTAGTAACTGAAGGTAGCTGAAGAACAAAATTATGAATTTAAGATGGAAAAATGTGTTTTTTATATATAGAAATTCATTCAAAAATCGTCTTGCGCCAGAATATTTTCTGTAGTTCTGCGACGGATAAATCACAATATTCTATCAAGCGCGAGTGGCTACTCGCAATTGCGACTAGCTAGTCGCCGGCGCCACTGACTAGTCGCAGGGGCGACTAGCTAGTGGCAGGCGGTAATGACTAGTCAAAACCGCGGCTATCTAGTCGCATTTACATACGTTTCTTTTTGTTTGTTTTTCAAAGCTACCCACTAGTGTTTGGTGTCTAAAGACGCGTCTGCTCGCGGGCTGATTGACTGTGTAGTAATTGAAGGTAGCTACAGAACAAAATTATGAATTTAAGATGGAAAAATGTGTTTTTTATATATAGAAATTCATTCAAAAATCGTCTGTCGCCAGAGCATTTTTTTGGGGTTCTGCGAATTATTACTCACAATATTCTATCAGGCGCGAGTGGCTAGTCGACGCTGGGACTAGCCAGTCGCCGGTGCCACTGACAACTAGCAGGGGCGACTAGCTAGTAGCAGGCGGGACTGACTAGTCGAAATCGCGGCTAGCTAGTCGCATTTACATGCGTTTTATTTTGTTTTTTTTTATAGATTTCGACGACTGTGAGGTGTCTGCAGACGCGTCTGCTCGCGGGCTCATTGACAATGCAGTAATTAAAGGTAAATGAAGTTTATAAAAATGAATTTAAGAAGGATTTTTTTTTTTTTATATATAGAAATTCATTCAAAAATCGTCTTGCGCCAGAATATTTTCTGTAGTTCTGCGACGGATAAATCACAATATTCTATCAAGCGCGAGTGGCTACTCGCAATTGCGACTAGCTAGTCGCCGGCGCCACTGACTAGTCGCAGGGGCGACTAGCTAGTGGCAGGCGGTAATGACTAGTCAAAACCGCGGCTATCTAGTCGCATTTACATACGTTTCTTTTTGTTTGTTTTTCAAAGCTACCCACTAGTGTTTGGTGTCTAAAGACGCGTCTGCTTGCGGGCTGATTGACTGTGTAGTAATTGAAGGTAGCTACAGAACAAAATTATGAATTTAAGATGGAAAAATGTGTTTTTTATATATAGAAATTCATTCAAAAATCGTCTGTCGCCAGAGCATTTTTTTGGGGTTCTGCGAATTATTACTCACAATATTCTATCAGGCGCGAGTGGCTAGTCGACGCTGGGACTAGCCAGTCGCCGGTGCCACTGACAACTAGCAGGGGCGACTAGCTAGTAGCAGGCGGGACTGACTAGTCGAAATCGCGGCTAGCTAGTCGCATTTACATGCGTTTTATTTTGTTTTTTTTTATAGATTTCGACGACTGTGAGGTGTCTGCAGACGCGTCTGCTCGCGGGCTCATTGACAATGCAGTAATTAAAGGTAAATGAAGTTTATAAAAATGAATTTAAGAAGGATTTTTTTTTTTTATATATAGAAATTCATTCAAAAATCGTCTTGCGCCAGAATATTTTCTGTAGTTCTGCGACGGATAAATCACAATATTCTATCAAGCGCGAGTGGCTACTCGCAATTGCGACTAGCTAGTCACCGGCGCCACTGACTAGTCGCAAGGGCGACTAGCTAGTGGCAGGCGGGACTGACTAGTCAAAACCGCGGCTATCTAGTCGCATTTACATACGTTTCTTTTTGTTTGTTATTCAAAGCTACCCACTAGTGTTTGGTGTCTAAAGACGCGTCTGCTCGCGGGCTGATTGACTGTGTAGTAAGTGAAGGTAGCTACAGAACAAAATTATGAATTAAAGATGGAAAAATGTGTTTTTTATATATAGAAATTCATTCAAAAATCGTCTGTCGCCGGAGCATTTTTTTGGGGTTCTGCGAATTATTACTCACAATGTTCTATCAGGCGCGAGTGGCTAGTCGACGCTGGGACTAGCCAGTCGCCGGTGCCACTGACAACTAGCAGGGGCGACTAGCTAGTAGCAGGCGGGACTGACTAGTCAAAACCGCGGCTATCTAGTCGCATTTACATACGTTTCTTTTTGTTTGTTTTTCAAAGCTACCCACTAGTGTTTGGTGTCTAAAGACGCGTCTGCTCGCGAGCTGATTGACTGTGTAGTAATTGAAGGTAGCTGAAGAACAAAATTATGAATTTAAGATGGAAAAATGTGTTTTTTATATATAGAAATTCATTCAAAAATCGTCTTGCGCCAGAATATTTTCTGTAGTTCTGCGACGGATAAATCACAATATTCTATCAAGCAAGAGTGGCTACTCGCAATTGCGACTAGCTAGTCGCCGGCGCCACTGACTAGTCGCAGGGGCGACTAGCTAGTGGCAGGCGGGAATGACTAGTCAAAACCGCGGCTATCTAGTCGCATTTACATACGTTTCTTTTTGTTTGTTTTTCAAAGCTACCCACTAGTGTTTGGTGTCTAAAGACGCGTCTGCTCGCGGGCTGATTGACTGTGTAGTAATTGAAGTTAGCAACAGAACAAAATTATGAATTTAAGATGGAAAAATTTGTTTTTTATCTATAGAAATTCATTCAAATCTCGTCTGTCGCCAGAGCATTTTTTTGGGGTTCTGCGAATTATTACTCACAATATTCTATCAGACGCGAGTGGCTAGTCAACGCTGGGACTAGACAGTCGCCGGTGCCACTGACAACTAGCAGGGGCGACTAGCTAGTACCAGGCGGGACTGACTGGTCGAAATCGCGGCTAGCTAGTCGCATTTACATGCGTTTTATTTTGTTTTTTTTTTATAGATTTCCACGAGTGTGAGGTGTCTGCAGACGCGTCTGCTCGCGGGCTCATTGACAATGCAGTAATTAAAGGTAAATGAAGTTTATAAAAATGAATTTAAGAAGGAAAAGTTTGTTTTTTATATAAAGAAATTCATTCAAGAATCGTCTGGCGCCAGAATATTTTTTTGGGGTTCTGCGAATTATTACTCACAATATTCTATCAGGCGCGAGTGGCTAGTCGACGCTGGGCCTAGTTAGTCGCTGGTGCCACTGACAACTATCAGGGGCGACTAGCTAGTAGCAGGCGGGACTGACTAGTCGAAATTGCGACTAGCTAGTCGCCGGCGCCACTGACTAGTCACAGGGGCGACTAGCTAGTAGCAGGCGGGACTGACTAGTCAAAACCGCGGCTATCTAGTCGCATTTACATACGTTTCTTTTTGTTTGTTTTTCAAAGCTACCCACTAGTGTTTGGTGTCTAAAGACGCGTCTGCTCGCGGGCTGGTTGAGTGTGTAGTAATTGAAGGTAGCTACAGAACAAAATTATGAATTTAAGATGGAAAAATGTGTTTTTTATATATAGAAATTCATTCAAAAATCGTCTGTCGCCAGAGCATTTTTTTGGGGTTCTGCGAATTATTACTCACAATATTCTATCAGGCGCGAGTGGCTAGTCGACGCTGGGACTAGCCAGTCGCCGGTGCCACTGACAACTAGCAGGGGCGACTAGCTAGTAGCAGGCGGGACTGACTAGTCGAAATCGCGGCTAGCTAGTCGCATTTACATGCGTTTTATTTTGTTTTTTTTTATAGATTTCGACGACTGTGAGGTGTCTGCAGACGCGTCTGCTCGCGGGCTCATTGACAATGCAGTAATTAAAGGTAAATGAAGTTTATAAAAATGAATTTAAGAAGGATTTTTTTTTTTTATATATAGAAATTCATTCAAAAATCGTCTTGCGCCAGAATATTTTCTGTAGTTCTGCGACGGATAAATCACAATATTCTATCAAGCGCGAGTGGCTACTCGCAATTGCGACTAGCTAGTCGCCGGCGCCACTGACTAGTCGCAGGGGCGACTAGCTAGTGGCAGGCGGGAATGACTAGTCAAAACCGCGGCTATCTAGTCGCATTTACATACGTTTTTTTTGTTTGTTTTTCAAAGCTACCCACTAGTGTTTGGTGTCTAAAGACGCGTCTGCTCGCGGGCTGGTTGACTGTGTAGTAATTGAAGTTAGCTACAGAACAAAATTATGAATTTAAGATGGAAAAATTTGTTTTTTATATATAGAAATTCATTCAAAAATCGTCTGTCGCCAGAGCATTTTTTTGGGGTTCTGCGAATTATTACAAACAATATTCTATCAGGCGCGAGTGGCTAGTCAACGCTGGGACTAGACAGTCGCCGGTGCCACTGACAACTAGCAGGGGCGACTAGCTAGTAGCAGGCGGGACTGACTGGTCGAAATCGCGGCTAGCTAGTCGCATTTACATGCGTTTTATTTTGTTTTTTTTTATAGATTCCCACGAGTGTGAGGTGTCTGCAGACGCGTCTGCTCGCGGGCTCATTGACAATGCAGTAATTAAAGGTAAATGAAGTTTATAAAAATGAATTTAAGAAGGAAAAGTTTGTTTTTTATATAAAGAAATTCATTCAAGAATCGTCTGGCGCCAGAATATTTTTTTGGGGTTCTGCGAATTATTACTCACAATATTCTATCAGGCGCGAGTGGCTAGTCGACGCTGGGACTAGCCAGTCGCCGGCGCCACTGACTAGTCGCAGAAGCGACTAGCTAGTAGCAGGCGGGACTGACTAGTCAAAACCGCGGCTATCTAGTCGCATTTACATACGTTTCTTTTTGTTTGTTTTTCAAAGCTACCCACTAGTGTTTGGTGTCTAAAGACGCGTCTGCTCGCGGGCTGATTAACTGTGTAGTAATTGAAGGTAGCTACAGAACAAAATTATGAATTTAAGATGGAAAAATGTGTTTTTTATATATAGAAATTCATTCAAAAATCGTCTGTCGCCAGAGCATTTTTTTGGGGTTCTGCGAATTATTACTCACAATATTCTATCAGGCGCGAGTGTCTAGTCGACGCTGGGACTAGCCAGTCGCCGGTGCCACTGACAACTAGCAGGGGCGAATAGCTAGTAGCAGGCGGGACTGACTAGTCGAAATCGCGGCTAGCTAGTCGCATTTACATGCGTTTTATTTTGTTTTTTTTTATAGATTTCCACGAGTGTGAGGTGTCTGCAGACGCGTCTGCTCGCGGGCTCATTGACAATGCAGTAATTAAAGGTAAATGAAGTTTATTATAATGAATTTAAAAAGGAAAAGTTTGTTTTTTATATAAAGAAATTCATTCAAAAATCGTCTGGCGCCAGAATATTTTCTGTAGTTCTGCGACGGATAAATCACACTATTCTATCAAGCGCGAGTGGCTACTCGCAAGTGCGACTAGCTAGTCGCCGGCGCCACTGACTAGTCGCAGGGGCGACTAGCTAAAAGCAGGCGGGACTGACTAGTCAAAACCGCGGCTATCTAGTCGCATTTACATACGTTTCTTTTTGTTTGTTTTTCAAAGCTACCCACGAGTGTTTGGTGTCTAAAGACGCGTCTGCTCGCGGGCTCATTGACAATGCAGTAATTAAAGGTAAATGAAGTTTATAAAAATGAATTTAAGAAGGAAAAGTTTGTTTTTTATATAAAGAAATTCATTCAAGAATCGTCTGGCGCCAGAATATTTTTTTGGGGTTCTGCGAATTATTACTCACAATATTCTATCAGGCGCGAGTGGCTAGTCGACGCTGGGACTAGCCAGTCGCCGGCGCCACTGACTAGTCGCAGAAGCGACTAGCTAGTAGCAGGCGGGACTGACTAGTCAAAACCGCGGCTATCTAGTCGCATTTACATACGTTTCTTTTTGTTTGTTTTTCAAAGCTACCCACTAGTGTTTGGTGTCTAAAGACGCGTCTGCTCGCGGGCTGATTAACTGTGTAGTAATTGAAGGTAGCTACAGAACAAAATTATGAATTTAAGATGGAAAAATGTGTTTTTTATATATAGAAATTCATTCAAAAATCGTCTGTCGCCGGAGCATTTTTTTGGGGTTCTGCGAATTATTACTCACAATGTTCTATCAGGCGCGAGTGGCTAGTCGACGCTGGGACTAGCCAGTCGCCGGTGCCACTGACAACTAGCAGGGGCGACTAGCTAGTAGCAGGCGGGACTGACTAGTCAAAACCGCGGCTATCTAGTCGCATTTACATACGTTTCTTTTTGTTTGTTTTTCAAAGCTACCCACTAGTGTTTGGTGTCTTAAGACGCGTCTGCTCGCGAGCTGATTGACTGTGTAGTAATTGAAGGTAGCTGAAGAACAAAATTATGAATTTAAGATGGAAAAATGTGTTTTTTATATATAGAAATTCATTCAAAAATCGTCTTGCGCCAGAATATTTTCTGTAGTTCTGCGACGGATAAATCACAATATTCTATCAAACGCGAGTGGCTACTCGCAATTGCGACTAGCTAGTCGCCGGCGCCACTGACTAGTCGCAGGGGCGACTAGCTAGTGGCAGGCGGGAATGACTAGTCAAAACCGCGGCTATCTAGTCGCATTTACATACGTTTCTTTTTGTTTGTTTTTCAAAGCTACCCACTAGTGTTTGGTGTCTAAAGACGCGTCTGCTCGCGGGCTGATTGACTGTGTAGTAATTGAAGTTAGCAACAGAACAAAATTATGAATTTAAGATGGAAAAATTTGTTTTTTATATATAGAAATTCATTCAAATCTCGTCTGTCGCCAGAGCATTTTTTTGGGGTTCTGCGAATTATTACTCACAATATTCTATCAGGCGCGAGTGGCTAGTCAACGCTGGGACTAGACAGTCGCCGGTGCCACTGACCACTAGCAGGGGCGACTAGCTAGTAGCAGGCGGGACTGACTGGTCGAAATCGCGGCTAGCTAGTCGCATTTACATGCGTTTTATTTTGTTTTTTTTTTATAGATTCCCACGAGTGTGAGGTGTCTGCAGACGCGTCTGCTCGCGGGCTCATTGACAATGCAGTAATTAAAGGTAAATGAAGTTTATAAAAATGAATTTAAGAAGGAAAAGTTTGTTTTTTATATAAAGAAATTCATTCAAGAATCGTCTGGCGCCAGAATATTTTTTTGGGGTTCTGCGAATTATTACTCACAATATTCTATCAGGCGCGAGTGGCTAGTCGACGCTGGGACTAGCCAGTCGCTGGTGCCACTGACAACTATCAGGGGCGACTAGCTAGTAGCAGGCGGGACTGACTAGTCGAAATTGCGACTAGCTAGTCGCCGGCGCCACTGACTAGTCACAGGGGCGACTAGCTAGTAGCAGGCGGGACTGACTAGTCAAAACCGCGGCTATCTAGTCGCATTTACATACGTTTCTTTTTGTTTGTTTTTCAAAGCTACCCACTAGTGTTTGGTGTCTAAAGACGCGTCCGCTCGCGGGCTGATTGACTGTGTAGTAATTGAACGTAGCTACAGAACAAAATTATGAATTAAAGATGGAAAAATGTGTTTTTTATATATAGAAATTCATTCAAAAATCGTCTGTCGCCAGAGCATTTTTTTGGGGTTCTGCGAATTATTACTCACAATATTCTATCAGGCGCCAGTGGCCAGTCGACGCTGTGACTAGCCAGTCGCCGGTGCCACTGACAACTAGCAGGGGCGACTAGCTAGTAGCAGGCGGGTTTGACTAGTCGAAACCGCGGCTAGCTAGTCGCATTTACATGCGTTTTATTTTGTTTTTTTTTATAGATTCCCACGAGTGTGAGGTGTCTGCAGACGCTTCTGCTCGCGGGCTCATTGACAATGCAGTAATTAAAGGTAAATGAAGTTTATTATAATGAATTTAAGAAGGAAAAGTTTGTTTTTTATATAAAGAAATTCATTCAAAAATCGTCTGGCGCCAGAATATTTTCTGTAGTTCTGCGACGGATAAATCACACTATTCTATCAAGCGCGAGTGGCTACTCGCAAGTGCGACTAGCTAGTCGCCGGCGCCACTGACTAGTCGCAGGGGCGACTAGCTAAAAGCAGGCGGGACTGACTAGTCAAAACCGCGGCTATCTAGTCGCATTTACATACGTTTCTTTTTGTTTGTTTTTCAAAGCTACCCACGAGTGTTTGGTGTCTAAAGACGTGTCTGCTCGCGGGCTGATTGACTGTGTAGTAATTGAAGGTAGCTACAGAACAAAATTATGAATTAAAGATGGAAAAATGTGTTTTTTATATATAGAAATTCATTCAAAAATCGTCTGTCGCCGGAGCATTTTTTTGGGGTTCTGCGAATTATTACTCACAATGTTCTATCAGGCGTGAGTGGCTAGTCGACGCTGGGACTAGCCAGTCGCCGGTGCCACTGACAACTAGCAGGGGCGACTAGCTAGTAGCAGGCGGGACTGACTAGTCAAAACCGCGGCTATCTAGTCGCATTTACATACGTTTCTTTTTGTTTGTTTTTCAAAGCTACCCACTAGTGTTTGGTGTCTAAAGACGCGTCTGCTCGCGAGCTGATTGACTGTGTAGTAATTGAAGGTAGCTGAAGAACAAAATTATGAATTTAAGATGGAAAAATTTGTTTTTTATATATAGAAATTCATTCAAAAATCGTCTTGCGCCAGAATATTTTCTGTAGTTCTGCGACGGATAAATCACAATATTCTATCAAGCGCGAGTGGCTACTCGCAATTGCGACTAGCTAGTCGCCGGTGCCACTGACTAGTCGCAGGGGCGACTAGCTAGTGGCAGGCGGGAATGACTAGTCAAAACCGCGGCTATCTAGTCGCATTTACATACGTTTCTTTTTGTTTGTTTTTCAAAGCTACCCACTAGTGTTTGGTGTCTAAAGACGCGTCTGCTCGCGGGCTGATTGACTGTGTAGTAATTGAAGTTAGCAACAGAACAAAATTATGAATTTAAGATGGAAAAATTTGTTTTTTATATATAGAAATTCATTCAAATCTCGTCTGTCGCCAGAGCATTTTTTTGGGGTTCTGCGAATTATTACTCACAATATTCTATCAGGCGCGAGTGGCTAGTCAACGCTGGGACTAGACAGTCGCCGGTGCCACTGACAACTAGCAGGGGCGACTAGCTAGTAGCAGGCGGGACTGACTGGTCGAAATCGCGGCTAGCTAGTCGCATTTACATGCGTTTTATTTTGTTTTTTTTTTATAGATTCCCACGAGTGTGAGGTGTCTGCAGACGCGTCTGCTCGCGGGCTCATTGACAATGCAGTAATTAAAGGTAAATGAAGTTTATAAAAATGAATTTAAGAAGGAAAAGTTTGTTTTTTATATAAAGAAATTCATTTAAGAATCGTCTGGCGCCAGAATATTTTTTTGGGGTTCTGCGAATTATTACTCACAATATTCTATCAGGCGCGAGTGGCTAGTCGACGCTGGGACTAGCCAGTCGCTGGTGCCACTGACAACTATCAGGGGCGACTAGCTAGTAGCAGGCGGGACTGACTAGTCGAAATTGCGACTAGCTAGTCGCCGGCGCCACTGAATAGTCACAGGGGCGACTAGCTAGTAGCAGGCGGGACTGACTAGTCAAAACCGCGGCTATCTAGTCGCATTTACATACGTTTCTTTTTGTTTGTTTTTCAAAGCTACCCACTAGTGTTTGGTGTCTAAAGACGCGTCTGCTCGCGGGCTGGTTGAGTGTGTAGTAATTGAAGGTAGCTACAGAACAAAATTATGAATTTAAGATGGAAAAATTTGTTTTTTATATATAGAAATTCATTCAAAAATCGTCTGTCGCCAGAGCATTTTTTTGGGGTTCTGCGAATTATTACAAACAATATTCTATCAGGCGCGAGTGGCTAGTCAACGCTGGGACTAGACAGTCGCCGGTGCCACTGACAACTAGCAGGGGCGACTAGCTAGTAGCAGGCGGGACTGACTGGTCGAAATCGCGGCTAGCTAGTCGCATTTACATGCGTTTTATTTTGTTTTTTTTTATTGATTCCCACGAGTGTGAGGTGTCTGCAGACGCGTCTGCTCGCGGGCTCATTGACAATGCAGTAATTAAAGGTAAATGAAGTTTATAAAAATGAATTTAAGAAGGAAAAGTTTGTTTTTTATATAAAGAAATTCATTCAAGAATCGTCTGGCGCCAGAATATTTTTTTGGGGTTCTGCGAATTATTACTCACAATATTCTATCAGGCGCGAGTGGCTAGTCGACGCTGGGACTAGCCAGTCGCCGGCGCCACTGACTAGTCGCAGGGGCGACTAGCTAGTAGCAGGCGGGACTGACTAGTCAAAACCGCGGCTATCTAGTCGCATTTACATACGTTTCTTTTTGTTTGTTTTTCAAAGCTACCCACTAGTGTTTGGTGTCTAAAGACGCGTCTGCTCGCGGGCTGATTGACTGTGTAGTAATTGAAGGTAGCTACAGAACAAAATTATGAATTTAAGATGGAAAAATGTGTTTTTTATATATAGAAATTCATTCAAAAATCGTCTGTCGCCAGAGCATTTTTTTGGGGTTCTGCGAATTATTACTCACAATATTCTATCAGGCGCGAGTGGCTAGTCGACGCTGGGACTAGCCAGTCGCCGGTGCCACTGACAACTAGCAGGGGCGAATAGCTAGTAGCAGGCGGGACTGACTAGTCGAAATCGCGGCTAGCTAGTCGCATTTACATGCGTTTTATTTTGTTTTTTTTTATAGTTTCCCACGAGTGTGAGGTGTCTGCAGACGCGTCTGCTCGCGGGCTCATTGACAATGCAGTAATTAAAGGTAAATGAAGTTTATTATAATGAATTTAAGAAGGAAAAGTTTGTTTTTTATATAAAGAAATTCATTCAAAAATCGTCTGGCGCCAGAATATTTTCTGTAGTTCTGCGACGGATAAATCACACTATTCTATCAAGCGCGAGTGGCTACTCGCAAGTGCGACTAGCTAGTCGCCGGCGCCACTGACTAGTCGCAGGGGCGACTAGCTAAAAGCTGGCGGGACTGACTAGTCAAAACCGCGGCTATCTAGTCGCATTTACATACGTTTCTTTTTGTTTGTTTTTCAAAGCTACCCACGAGTGTTTGGTGTCTAAAGACGCGTCTGCTCGCGGGCTGATTGACTGTGTAGTAATTGAAGGTAGCTACAGAACAAAATTATGAATTTAAGATGGAAAAATGTGTTTTTTATATATAGAAATTCATTCAAAAATCGTCTGTCGCCAGAGCATTTTTTTGGGGTTCTGCGAATTATTACTCACAATATTCTATCAGGCGCGAGTGGCTAGTCGACGCTGGGACTAGCCAGTCGCCGGTGCCACTGACAACTAGCAGGGGCGACTAGCTAGTAGCAGGCGGGACTGGCTAGTAGAAATCGCGGCTAGCTGGTCGCAGTTACATGCGTTTTATTTTGTTTTTTTTTATAGATTCCCACGAGTGTGAGGTGTCTGCAGACGCGTCTGCTCGCGGGCTCATTGACAATGCAGTAATTAAAGGTAAATGAAGTTTATAAAAATGAATTTAAGAAGGAAAAGTTTGTTTTTTATATAAAGAAATTCATTCAAAAATTGTCTAGCGCCAGAATATTTTTTTGGGGTTCTGCGAATTATTACTCACAATATTCTATCAGGCGCGAGTGGCTAGTCGACGTTGGGACTAGCCAGTCGCCGGCGCCACTGACTAGTCGCAGGGGCGACTAGCTAGTGGCAGGCGGGAATGACTAGTCAAAACCGCGGCTATCTAGTCGCATTTACATACGTTTCTTTTTGTTTGTTTTTCAAAGCTACCCACTAGTGTTTGGTGTCTAAAGACGCGTCTGCTCGCGGGCTGATTGACTGTGTAGTAATTGAAGTTAGCAACAGAACAAAATTATGAATTTAAGATGGAAAAATTTGTTTTTTATATATAGAAATTCATTCAAATCTCGTCTGTCGCCAGAGCATTTTTTTGGGGTTCTGCGAATTATTACTCACAATATTCTATCAGGCGCGAGTGGCTAGTCAACGCTGGGACTAGACAGTCGCCGGTGCCACTGACAACTAGCAGGGGCGACTAGCTAGTAGCAGGCGGGACTGACTGGTCGAAATCGCGGCTAGCTAGTCGCATTTACATGCGTTTTATTTTGTTTTTTTTTTATAGATTCCCACGAGTGTGAGGTGTCTGCAGACGCGTCTGCTCGCGGGCTCATTGACAATGCAGTAATTAAAGGTAAATGAAGTTTATAAAAATGAATTTAAGAAGGAAAAGTTTGTTTTTTATATAAAGAAATTCATTTAAGAATCGTCTGGCGCCAGAATATTTTTTTGGGGTTCTGCGAATTATTACTCACAATATTCTATCAGGCGCGAGTGGCTAGTCGACGCTGGGACTAGCCAGTCGCTGGTGCCACTGACAACTATCAGGGGCGACTAGCTAGTAGCAGGCGGGACTGACTAGTCGAAATTGCGACTAGCTAGTCGCCGGCGCCACTGACTAGTCGCAGGGGCGACTAGCTAAAAGCTGGCGGGACTGACTAGTCAAAACCGCGGCTATCTAGTCGCATTTACATACGTTTCTTTTTGTTTGTTTTTCAAAGCTACCCACGAGTGTTTGGTGTCTAAAGACGCGTCTGCTCGCGGGCTGATTGACTGTGTAGTAATTGAAGGTAGCTACAGAACAAAATTATGAATTTAAGATGGAAAAATTTGTTTTTTATATATAGAAATTCATTCAAAAATCGTCTGTCGCCAGAGCATTTTTTTGGGGTTCTGCGAATTATTACTCACAATATTCTATCAGGCGCGAGTGGCTAGTCGACGCTGGGACTAGCCAGTCGCCGGTGCCACTGACAACTAGCAGGGGCGACTAGCTAGTAGCAGGCGGGACTGGCTAGTAGAAATCGCGGCTAGCTGGTCGCAGTTACATGCGTTTTATTTTGTTTTTTTTTATAGATTCCCACGAGTGTGAGGTGTCTGCAGACGCGTCTGCTCGCGGGCTCATTGACAATGCAGTAATTAAAGGTAAATGAAGTTTATAAAAATGAATTTAAGAAGGAAAAGTTTGTTTTTTATATAAAGAAATTCATTCAAAAATTGTCTAGCGCCAGAATATTTTTTTGGGGTTCTGCGAATTATTACTCACAATATTCTATCAGGCGCGAGTGGCTAGTCGACGTTGGGACTAGCCAGTCGCCGGCGCCACTGACTAGTCGCAGGGGCGACTAGCTAGTGGCAGGCGGGAATGACTAGTCAAAACCGCGGCTATCTAGTCGCATTTACATACGTTTCTTTTTGTTTGTTTTTCAAAGCTACCCACTAGTGTTTGGTGTCTAAAGACGCGTCTGCTCGCGGGCTGATTGACTGTGTAGTAATTGAAGTTAGCAACAGAACAAAATTATGAATTTAAGATGGAAAAATTTGTTTTTTATATATAGAAATTCATTCAAATCTCGTCTGTCGCCAGAGCATTTTTTTGGGGTTCTGCGAATTATTACTCACAATATTCTATCAGGCGCGAGTGGCTAGTCAACGCTGGGACTAGACAGTCGCCGGTGCCACTGACAACTAGCAGGGGCGACTAGCTAGTAGCAGGCGGGACTGACTGGTCGAAATCGCGGCTAGCTAGTCGCATTTACATGCGTTTTATTTTGTTTTTTTTTTATAGATTCCCACGAGTGTGAGGTGTCTGCAGACGCGTCTGCTCGCGGGCTCATTGACAATGCAGTAATTAAAGGTAAATGAAGTTTATAAAAATGAATTTAAGAAGGAAAAGTTTGTTTTTTATATAAAGAAATTCATTTAAGAATCGTCTGGCGCCAGAATATTTTTTTGGGGTTCTGCGAATTATTACTCACAATATTCTATCAGGCGCGAGTGGCTAGTCGACGCTGGGACTAGCCAGTCGCTGGTGCCACTGACAACTATCAGGGGCGACTAGCTAGTAGCAGGCGGGACTGACTAGTCGAAATTGCGACTAGCTAGTCGCCGGCGCCACTGAATAGTCACAGGGGCGACTAGCTAGTAGCAGGCGGGACTGACTAGTCAAAACCGCGGCTATCTAGTCGCATTTACATACGTTTCTTTTTGTTTGTTTTTCAAAGCTACCCACTAGTGTTTGGTGTCTAAAGACGCGTCTGCTCGCGGGCTGGTTGAGTGTGTAGTAATTGAAGGTAGCTACAGAACAAAATTATGAATTTAAGATGGAAAAATTTGTTTTTTATATATAGAAATTCATTCAAAAATCGTCTGTCGCCAGAGCATTTTTTTGGGGTTCTGCGAATTATTACAAACAATATTCTATCAGGCGCGAGTGGCTAGTCAACGCTGGGACTAGACAGTCGCCGGTGCCACTGACAACTAGCAGGGGCGACTAGCTAGTAGCAGGCGGGACTGACTGGTCGAAATCGCGGCTAGCTAGTCGCATTTACATGCGTTTTATTTTGTTTTTTTTTATTGATTCCCACGAGTGTGAGGTGTCTGCAGACGCGTCTGCTCGCGGGCTCATTGACAATGCAGTAATTAAAGGTAAATGAAGTTTATAAAAATGAATTTAAGAAGGAAAAGTTTGTTTTTTATATAAAGAAATTCATTCAAGAATCGTCTGGCGCCAGAATATTTTTTTGGGGTTCTGCGAATTATTACTCACAATATTCTATCAGGCGCGAGTGGCTAGTCGAAGCTGGGACTAGCCAGTCGCCGGCGCCACTGACTAGTCGCAGGGGCGACTAGCTAGTAGCAGGCGGGACTGACTAGTCAAAACCGCGGCTATCTAGTCGCATTTACATACGTTTCTTTTTGTTTGTTTTTCAAAGCTACCCACTAGTGTTTGGTGTCTAAAGACGCGTCTGCTCGCGGGCTGATTGACTGTGTAGTAATTGAAGGTAGCTACAGAACAAAATTATGAATTTAAGATGGAAAAATGTGTTTTTTATATATAGAAATTCATTCAAAAATCGTCTGTCGCCAGAGCATTTTTTTGGGGTTCTGCGAATTATTACTCACAATATTCTATCAGGCGCGAGTGGCTAGTCGACGCTGGGACTAGCCAGTCGCCGGTGCCACTGACAACTAGCAGGGGCGAATAGCTAGTAGCAGGCGGGACTGACTAGTCGAAATCGCGGCTAGCTAGTCGCATTTACATGCGTTTTATTTTGTTTTTTTTTATAGTTTCCCACGAGTGTGAGGTGTCTGCAGACGCGTCTGCTCGCGGGCTCATTGACAATGCAGTAATTAAAGGTAAATGAAGTTTATTATAATGAATTTAAGAAGGAAAAGTTTGTTTTTTATATAAAGAAATTCATTCAAAAATCGTCTGGCGCCAGAATATTTTCTGTAGTTCTGCGACGGATAAATCACACTATTCTATCAAGCGCGAGTGGCTACTCGCAAGTGCGACTAGCTAGTCGCCGGCGCCACTGACTAGTCGCAGGGGCGACTAGCTAAAAGCTGGCGGGACTGACTAGTCAAAACCGCGGCTATCTAGTCGCATTTACATACGTTTCTTTTTGTTTGTTTTTCAAAGCTACCCACGAGTGTTTGGTGTCTAAAGACGCGTCTGCTCGCGGGCTGATTGACTGTGTAGTAATTGAAGGTAGCTACAGAACAAAATTATGAATTTAAGATGGAAAAATGTGTTTTTTATATATAGAAATTCATTCAAAAATCGTCTGTCGCCAGAGCATTTTTTTGGGGTTCTGCGAATTATTACTCACAATATTCTATCAGGCGCGAGTGGCTAGTCGACGCTGGGACTAGCCAGTCGCCGGTGCCACTGACAACTAGCAGGGGCGACTAGCTAGTAGCAGGCGGGACTGGCTAGTAGAAATCGCGGCTAGCTGGTCGCAGTTACATGCGTTTTATTTTGTTTTTTTTTATAGATTCCCACGAGTGTGAGGTGTCTGCAGACGCGTCTGCTCGCGGGCTCATTGACAATGCAGTAATTAAAGGTAAATGAAGTTTATAAAAATGAATTTAAGAAGGAAAAGTTTGTTTTTTATATAAAGAAATTCATTCAAAAATCGTCTGGCGCCAGAATATTTTCTGTAGTTCTGCGACGGATAAATCACACTATTCTATCAAGCGCGAGTGGCTACTCGCAAGTGCGACTAGCTAGTCGCCGGCGCCACTGAATAGTCACAGGGGCGACTAGCTAGTAGCAGGCGGGACTGACTAGTCAAAACCGCGGCTATCTAGTCGCATTTACATACGTTTCTTTTTGTTTGTTTTTCAAAGCTACCCACTAGTGTTTGGTGTCTAAAGACGCGTCTGCTCGCGGGCTGGTTGAGTGTGTAGTAATTGAAGGTAGCTACAGAACAAAATTATGAATTTAAGATGGAAAAATTTGTTTTTTATATATAGAAATTCATTCAAAAATCGTCTGTCGCCAGAGCATTTTTTTGGGGTTCTGCGAATTATTACAAACAATATTCTATCAGGCGCGAGTGGCTAGTCAACGCTGGGACTAGACAGTCGCCGGTGCCACTGACAACTAGCAGGGGCGACTAGCTAGTAGCAGGCGGGACTGACTGGTCGAAATCGCGGCTAGCTAGTCGCATTTACATGCGTTTTATTTTGTTTTTTTTTATTGATTCCCACGAGTGTGAGGTGTCTGCAGACGCGTCTGCTCGCGGGCTCATTGACAATGCAGTAATTAAAGGTAAATGAAGTTTATAAAAATGAATTTAAGAAGGAAAAGTTTGTTTTTTATATAAAGAAATTCATTCAAGAATCGTCTGGCGCCAGAATATTTTTTTGGGGTTCTGCGAATTATTACTCACAATATTCTATCAGGCGCGAGTGGCTAGTCGACGCTGGGACTAGCCAGTCGCCGGCGCCACTGACTAGTCGCAGGGGCGACTAGCTAGTAGCAGGCGGGACTGACTAGTCAAAACCGCGGCTATCTAGTCGCATTTACATACGTTTCTTTTTGTTTGTTTTTCAAAGCTACCCACTAGTGTTTGGTGTCTAAAGACGCGTCTGCTCGCGGGCTGATTGACTGTGTAGTAATTGAAGGTAGCTACAGAACAAAATTATGAATTTAAGATGGAAAAATGTGTTTTTTATATATAGAAATTCATTCAAAAATCGTCTGTCGCCAGAGCATTTTTTTGGGGTTCTGCGAATTATTACTCACAATATTCTATCAGGCGCGAGTGGCTAGTCGACGCTGGGACTAGCCAGTCGCCGGTGCCACTGACAACTAGCAGGGGCGAATAGCTAGTAGCAGGCGGGACTGACTAGTCGAAATCGCGGCTAGCTAGTCGCATTTACATGCGTTTTATTTTGTTTTTTTTTATAGTTTCCCACGAGTGTGAGGTGTCTGCAGACGCGTCTGCTCGCGGGCTCATTGACAATGCAGTAATTAAAGGTAAATGAAGTTTATTATAATGAATTTAAGAAGGAAAAGTTTGTTTTTTATATAAAGAAATTCATTCAAAAATCGTCTGGCGCCAGAATATTTTCTGTAGTTCTGCGACGGATAAATCACACTATTCTATCAAGCGCGAGTGGCTACTCGCAAGTGCGACTAGCTAGTCGCCGGCGCCACTGACTAGTCGCAGGGGCGACTAGCTAAAAGCTGGCGGGACTGACTAGTCAAAACCGCGGCTATCTAGTCGCATTTACATACGTTTCTTTTTGTTTGTTTTTCAAAGCTACCCACGAGTGTTTGGTGTCTAAAGACGCGTCTGCTCGCGGGCTGATTGACTGTGTAGTAATTGAAGGTAGCTACAGAACAAAATTATGAATTTAAGATGGAAAAATGTGTTTTTTATATATAGAAATTCATTCAAAAATCGTCTGTCGCCAGAGCATTTTTTTGGGGTTCTGCGAATTATTACTCACAATATTCTATCAGGCGCGAGTGGCTAGTCGACGCTGGGACTAGCCAGTCGCCGGTGCCACTGACAACTAGCAGGGGCGACTAGCTAGTAGCAGGCGGGACTGGCTAGTAGAAATCGCGGCTAGCTGGTCGCAGTTACATGCGTTTTATTTTGTTTTTTTTTATAGATTCCCACGAGTGTGAGGTGTCTGCAGACGCGTCTGCTCGCGGGCTCATTGACAATGCAGTAATTAAAGGTAAATGAAGTTTATAAAAATGAATTTAAGAAGGAAAAGTTTGTTTTTTATATAAAGAAATTCATTCAAAAATTGTCTAGCGCCAGAATATTTTTTTGGGGTTCTGCGAATTATTACTCACAATATTCTATCAGGCGCGAGTGGCTAGTCGACGCTGGGACTAGCCAGTCGCCGGTGCCACTGACTACTCGCAGGGGCGACTAGCTAGTAGCAGGCGGGGCTGACTAGTCAAAACCGCGGCTATCTAGTCGCATTTACATACGTTTCTTTTTGTTTGTTTTTCAAAGCTACCCACTAGTGTTTGGTGTCTAAAGACGCGTCTGCTCGCGGGCTGATTGACTGTGTAGTAAGTGAAGGTAGCTACAGAACAAAATTATGAATTAAAGATGGAAAAATGTGTTTTTTATATATAGAAATTCATTCAAAAATCGTCTGTCGCCAGAGCATTTTTTTTGGGTTCTGCGAATTATTACTCACAATGTTCTATCAGGCGCGAGTGGCTAGTCGACGCTGGGACTAGCCAGTCGCCGGTGCCACTGACAACTAGCAGGGGCGACTAGCTAGTAGCAGGCGGGACTGACTAGTCAAAACCGCGGCTATCTAGTCGCATTTACATACGTTTCTTTTTGTTTGTTTTTCAAAGCTACCCACTAGTGTTTGGTGTCTAAAGACGCGTCTGCTCGCGGGCTGATTGACAATGCAGTAATTAAAGGTAAATGAAGTTTATAAAAATGAATTTAAGAAGGAAAAGTTTGTTTTTTATATAAAGAAATTCATTCAAAAATCGTCTGGCGCCAGAATATTTTCTGTAGTTCTGCGACGGATAAATCACAATATTCTATCAAGCCCGAGTGGCTACTCGCAATTGCGACTAGCTAGTCTCCTGCGCCACTGACTAGTCGCAGGGGCGACTAGCTAGTAGCAGGCGGTACTGACTAGTCAAAACCGCGGCTATCTAGTCGCATTTACATACGTTTCTTTTTGTTTGTTTTTCAAAGCTACCCACTAGTGTTTGGTGTCTAAAGACGCGTCTGCTCGCGGGCTGATTGACTGTGTAGTAAGTGAAGGTAGCTACAGAACAAAATTATGAATTAAAGATGGAAAAATGTGTTTTTTATATATAGAAATTCATTCAAAAATCGTCTGTCGCCAGAGCATTTTTTTTGGGTTCTGCGAATTATTACTCACAATGTTCTATCAGGCGCGAGTGGCTAGTCGACGCTGGGACTAGCCAGTCGCCGGTGCCACTGACAACTAGCAGGGGCGACTAGCTAGTAGCAGGCGGGACTGACTAGTCAAAACCGCGGCTATCTAGTCGCATTTACATACGTTTCTTTTTGTTTGTTTTTCAAAGCTACCCACTAGTGTTTGGTGTCTAAAGACGCGTCTGCTCGCGGGCTGATTGACAATGCAGTAATTAAAGGTAAATGAAGTTTATAAAAATGAATTTAAGAAGGAAAAGTTTGTTTTTTATATAAAGAAATTCATTCAAAAATCGTCTGGCGCCAGAATATTTTCTGTAGTTCTGCGACGGATAAATCACAATATTCTATCAAGCCCGAGTGGCTACTCGCAATTGCGACTAGCTAGTCTCCTGCGCCACTGACTAGTCGCAGGGGCGACTAGCTAGTAGCAGGCGGTACTGACTAGTCAAAACCGCGGCTATCTAGTCGCATTTACATACGTTTCTTTTTGTTTGTTTTTCAAAGCTACCCACTAGTGTTTGGTGTCTAAAGACGCGTCTGCTTGCGGGCTGATTGACTGTGTAGTAATTGAAGGTAGCTACAGAACAAAATTATGAATTTAAGATGGAAAAATGTGTTTTTTATATATAGGAATTCATTCAAAAATCGTCTGTCGCCAGAGCATTTTTTTGGGGTTCTGCGAATTATTACTCACAATGTTCTATCAGGCGCGAGTGGCTAGTCGACGCTGGGACAAGCCAGTCGCCGGTGCCACTGACAACTAGCAGGGGCGACTAGCTAGTAGCAGGCGGGACTGACTAGTCAAAACCGCGGCTATCTAGTCGCATTTACATACGTTTCTTTTTGTTTGTTTTTCAAAGCTACCCACTAGTGTTTGGTGTCTAAAGACGCGTCTGCTCGCGGGCTGATTGACTGTGTAGTAATTGAAGGTAGCTACAGAACAAAATTATGAATTTAAGATGGAAAAATGTATTTTTTATATAAAGAAATTCATTCAAAAATCGTCTGGCGCCAGAGCATTTTTTTGGGGTTCTGCGAATTATTACTCACAATATTCTATCAGGCGCGAATGGCTAGTCGACGCTGGGACTAGCCAGTCACCGGTGCTACTGACAACTAGCAGGGGCGACTAGCTAGTAGCAGGCGGGACTGACTAGTCGAAATCGCGGCTAGCTAGTCGCATTTACATGCGTTTTTTTTTGTTTTTTTTTATAGATTCCCACGAGTGTGAGGTGTCTGCAGACGCGTCTGCTCGCGGGCTCATTGACAATGCAGTAATTAAAGGTAAATGAAGTTTATAAAAATGAATTTAAGAAGGATTTTTTTTTTTTTATATATCGAAATTCATTCAAAAATCGTCTTGCGCCAGAATATTTTCTGTAGTTCTGCGACGGATAAATCACAATATTCTATCAAGCGCGAGTGGCTACTCGCAATTGCGACTAGCTAGTCGCCGGCGCCACTGACTAGTCGCAGGGGCGACTAGCTAGTGGCAGGCGGGACTGACTAGTCAAAACCGCGGCTATCTAGTCGCATTTACATACGTTTCTTTTTGTTTGTTTTTCAAAGCTACCCACTAGTGTTTGGTGTCTAAAGACGCGTCTGCTCGCGGACTGATTGACTGTGTAGTAATTGAAGGTAGCTACAGAACAAAATTATGAATTTAAGATGGAAAAATGTGTTTTTTATATATAGAAATTCATTCAAAAATCGTCTGGCGCCAGAGCATTTTTTTGGGGTTCTGCGAATTATTACTCACAATATTCTATCAGGCGCGAGTGGCTAGTCGACGCTGGGACTAGCCAGTCAACGGTGCCACTGACAACTAGCAGGGGCGACTAGCTAGTAGCAGGCGGGACTGACTAGTCGAAATCTCGGCTAGCTAGTCGCATTTACATGCGTTTTATTTTGTTTTTTTTTATAGATTCCCACGAGTGTGAGGTGTCTGCAGACGCGTCTGCTCGCGGGCTCATTGACAATGCAGTAATTAAAGGTAAATGAAGTTTATTATAATGAATTTAAGAAGGAAAAGTTTGTTTTTTATATAAAGAAATTCATTCAAAAATCGTCTGGCGCCAGAATATTTTCTGTAGTTCTGCGACGGATAAATCACACTATTCTATCAAGCGCGAGTGGCTACTCGCAAGTGCGACTAGCTAGTCGCCGGCGCCACTGACTAGTCGCAGGGGCGACTAGCTAAAAGCAGGCGGGACTGACTAGTCAAAACCGCGGCTATCTAATCGCATTTACATACGTTTCTTTTTGTTTGTTTTTCAAAGCTACCCACGAGTGTTTGGTGTCTAAAGACGTGTCTGCTCGCGGGCTGATTGACTGTGTAGTAATTGAAGGTAGCTACAGAACAAAATTATGAATTAAAGATGGAAAAATGTGTTTTTTATATATAGAAATTCATTCAAAAATCGTCTGTCGCCGGAGCATTTTTTTGGGGTTCTGCGAATTATTACTCACAATGTTCTATCAGGCGCGAGTGGCTAGTCGACGCTGGGACTAGCCAGTCGCCGGTGCCACTGACAACTAGCAGGGGCGACTAGCTAGTAGCAGGCGGGACTGACTAGTCAAAACCGCGGCTATCTAGTCGCATTTACATACGTTTCTTTTTGTTTGTTTTTCAAAGCTACCCACTAGTGTTTGGTGTCTAAAGACGCGTCTGCTCGCGAGCTGATTGACTGTGTAGTAATTGAAGGTAGCTGAAGAACAAAATTATGAATTTAAGATGGAAAAATGTGTTTTTTATATATAGAAATTCATTCAAAAATCGTCTTGCGCCAGAATATTTTCTGTAGTTCTGCGACGGATAAATCACAATATTCTATCAAGCGCGAGTGGCTACTCGCAATTGCGACTAGCTAGTCGCCGGTGCCACTGACTAGTCGCAGGGGCGACTAGCTAGTGGCAGGCGGGAATGACTAGTCAAAACCGCGGCTATCTAGTCGCATTTACATACGTTTCTTTTTGTTTGTTTTTCAAAGCTACCCACTAGTGTTTGGTGTCTAAAGACGCGTCTGCTCGCGGGCTGATTGACTGTGTAGTAATTGAAGTTAGCAACAGAACAAAATTATGAATTTAAGATGGAAAAATTTGTTTTTTATATATAGAAATTCATTCAAATCTCGTCTGTCGCCAGAGCATTTTTTTGGGGTTCTGCGAATTATTACTCACAATATTCTATCAGGCGCGAGTGGCTAGTCAACGCTGGGACTAGACAGTCGCCGGTGCCACTGACAACTAGCAGGGGCGACTAGCTAGTAGCAGGCGGGACTGACTAGTCGAAATTGCGACTAGCTAGTCGCCGGCGCCACTGAATAGTCACAGGGGCGACTAGCTAGTAGCAGGCGGGACTGACTAGTCAAAACCGCGGCTATCTAGTCGCATTTACATACGTTTCTTTTTGTTTGTTTTTCAAAGCTACCCACTAGTGTTTGGTGTCTAAAGACGCGTCTGCTCGCGGGCTGGTTGAGTGTGTAGTAATTGAAGGTAGCTACAGAACAAAATTATGAATTTAAGATGGAAAAATTTGTTTTTTATATATAGAAATTCATTCAAAAATCGTCTGTCGCCAGAGCATTTTTTTGGGGTTCTGCGAATTATTACTCACAATATTCTATCAGGCGCGAGTGGCTAGTCGACGCTGGGACTAGCCAGTCGCTGGTGCCACTGACAACTATCAGGGGCAACTAGCTAGTAGCAGGCGGGACTGACTAGTCGAAATTGCGACTAGCTAGTCGCCGGCGCCACTGAATAGTCACAGGGGCGACTAGCTAGTAGCAGGCGGGACTGACTAGTCAAAACCGCGGCTATCTAGTCGCATTTACATACGTTTCTTTTTGTTTGTTTTTCAAAGCTACCCACTAGTGTTTGGTGTCTAAAGACGCGTCTGCTCGCGGGCTGGTTGAGTGTGTAGTAATTGAAGGTAGCTACAGAACAAAATTATGAATTTAAGATGGAAAAATTTGTTTTTTATATATAGAAATTCATTCAAAAATCGTCTGTCGCCAGAGCATTTTTTTGGGGTTCTGCGAATTATTACAAACAATATTCTATCAGGCGCGAGTGGCTAGTCAACGCTGGGACTAGACAGTCGCCAGTGCCACTGACAACTAGCAGGGGCGACTAGCTAGTAGCAGGCGGGACTGACTGGTCGAAATCGCGGCTAGCTAGTCGCATTTACATGCGTTTTATTTTGTTTTTTTTTATAGATTCCCACGAGTGTGAGGTGTATGCAGACGCGTCTGCTCGCGGGCTCATTGACAATGCAGTAATTAAAGGTAAATGAAGTTTATAAAAATGAATTTAAGAAGGAAAAGTTTGTTTTTTATATAAAGAAATTCATTCAAGAATCGTCTGGCGCCAGAATATTTTTTTGGGGTTCTGCGAATTATTACTCACAATATTCTATCAGGCGCGAGTGGCTAGTCGACGCTGGGACTAGCCAGTCGCCGGCGCCACTGACTAGTCGCAGGGGCGACTAGCTAGTAGCAGGCGGGACTGACTAGTCAAAACCGCGGCTATCTAGTCGCATTTACATACGTTTCTTTTTGTTTGTTTTTCAAAGCTACCCACGAGTGTTTGGTGTCTAAAGACGCGTCTGCTCGCGGGCTGATTGACTGTGTAGTAATTGAAGGTAGCTACAGAACAAAATTATGAATTTAAGATGGAAAAATGTGTTTTTTATATATAGAAATTCATTCAAAAATCGTCTGTCGCCAGAGCATTTTTTTGGGGTTCTGCGAATTATTACTCACAATATTCTATCAGGCGCGAGTGGCTAGTCGACGCTGGGACTAGCCAGTCGCCGGTGCCACTGACAACTAGCAGGGGCGAATAGCTAGTAGCAGGCGGGACTGACTAGTCGAAATCGCGGCTAGCTAGTCGCATTTACATGCGTTTTATTTTGTTTTTTTTTATAGTTTCCCACGAGTGTGAGGTGTCTGCAGACGCGTCTGCTCGCGGGCTCATTGACAATGCAGTAATTAAAGGTAAATGAAGTTTATTATAATGAATTTAAGAAGGAAAAGTTTGTTTTTTATATAAAGAAATTCATTCAAAAATCGTCTGGCGCCAGAATATTTTCTGTAGTTCTGCGACGGATAAATCACACTATTCTATCAAGCGCGAGTGGCTACTCGCAAGTGCGACTAGCTAGTCGCCGGCGCCACTGACTAGTCGCAGGGGCGACTAGCTAAAAGCAGGCGGGACTGACTAGTCAAAACCGCGGCTATCTAGTCGCATTTACATACGTTTCTTTTTGTTTGTTTTTCAAAGCTACCCACGAGTGTTTGGTGTCTAAAGACGCGTCTGCTCGCGGGCTGATTGACTGTGTAGTAATTGAAGGTAGCTACAGAACAAAATTATGAATTTAAGATGGAAAAATGTGTTTTTTATATATAGAAATTCATTCAAAAATCGTCTGTCGCCAGAGCATTTTTTTGGGGTTCTGCGAATTATTACTCACAATATTCTATCAGGCGCGAGTGGCTAGTCGACGCTGGGACTAGCCAGTCGCCGGTGCCACTGACAACTAGCAGGGGCGACTAGCTAGTAGCAGGCGGGACTGGCTAGTAGAAATCGCGGCTAGCTGGTCGCAGTTACATGCGTTTTATTTTGTTTTTTTTTATAGATTCCCACGAGTGTGAGGTGTCTGCAGACGCGTCTGCTCGCGGGCTCATTGACAATGCAGTAATTAAAGGTAAATGAAGTTTATAAAAATGAATTTAAGAAGGAAAAGTTTGTTTTTTATATAAAGAAATTCATTCAAAAATCGTCTAGCGCCAGAATATTTTTTTGGGGTTCTGCGAATTATTACTCACAATATTCTATCAGGCGCGAGTGGCTAGTCGACGTTGGGACTAGCCAGTCGCCGGCGCCACTGACTAGTCGCAGGGGCGACTAGCTAGTAGCAGGCGGGGCTGACTAGTCAAAACCGCGGCTATCTAGTCGCATTTACATACGTTTCTTTTTGTTTGTTTTTCAAAGCTACCCACTAGTGTTTGGTGTCTAAAGACGCGTCTGCTCGCGGGCTGATTGACAATGCAGTAATTAAAGGTAAATGAAGTTTATAAAAATGAATTTAAGAAGGAAAAGTTTGTTTTTTATATAAAGAAATTCATTCAAAAATCGTCTGGCGCCAGAATATTTTCTGTAGTTCTGCGACGGATAAATCACAATATTCTATCAAGCCCGAGTGGCTACTCGCAATTGCGACTAGCTAGTCTCCTGCGCCACTGACTAGTCGCAGGGGCGACTAGCTAGTAGCAGGCGGTACTGACTAGTCAAAACCGCGGCTATCTAGTCGCATTTACATACGTTTCTTTTTGTTTGTTTTTCAAAGCTACCCACTAGTGTTTGGTGTCTAAAGACGCGTCTGCTTGCGGGCTGATTGACTGTGTAGTAATTGAAGGTAGCTACAGAACAAAATTATGAATTTAAGATGGAAAAATGTGTTTTTTATATATAGGAATTCATTCAAAAATCGTCTGTCGCCAGAGCATTTTTTTGGGGTTCTGCGAATTATTACTCACAATGTTCTATCAGGCGCGAGTGGCTAGTCGACGCTGGGACAAGCCAGTCGCCGGTGCCACTGACAACTAGCAGGGGCGACTAGCTAGTAGCAGGCGGGACTGACTAGTCAAAACCGCGGCTATCTAGTCGCATTTACATACGTTTCTTTTTGTTTGTTTTTCAAAGCTACCCACTAGTGTTTGGTGTCTTAAGACGCGTCTGCTCGCGGGCTGATTGACTGTGTAGTAATTGAAGGTAGCTACAGAACAAAATTATGAATTTAAGATGGAAAAATGTATTTTTTATATAAAGAAATTCATTCAAAAATCGTCTGGCGCCAGAGCATTTTTTTGGGGTTCTGCGAATTATTACTCACAATATTCTATCAGGCGCGAATGGCTAGTCGACGCTGGGACTAGCCAGTCACCGGTGCTACTGACAACTAGCAGGGGCGACTAGCTAGTAGCAGGCGGGACTGACTAGTCGAAATCGCGGCTAGCTAGTCGCATTTACATGCGTTTTTTTTTGTTTTTTTTTATAGATTCCCACGAGTGTGAGGTGTCTGCAGACGCGTCTGCTCGCGGGCTCAATGACAATGCAGTAATTAAAGGTAAATGAAGTTTATAAAAATGAATTTAAGAAGGATTTTTTTTTTTTTATATATCGAAATTCATTCAAAAATCGTCTTGCGCCAGAATATTTTCTGTAGTTCTGCGACGGATAAATCACAATATTCTATCAAGCGCGAGTGGCTACTCGCAATTGCGACTAGCTAGTCGCCGGCGCCACTGACTAGTCGCAGGGGCGACTAGCTAGTGGCAGGCGGGACTGACTAGTCAAAACCGCGGCTATCTAGTCGCATTTACATACGTTTCTTTTTGTTTGTTTTTCAAAGCTACCCACTAGTGTTTGGTGTCTAAAGACGCGTCTGCTCGCGGGCTGATTGACTGTGTAGTAATTGAAGGTAGCTACAGAACAAAATTATGAATTTAAGATGGAAAAATGTGTTTTTTATATATAGAAATTCATTCAAAAATCGTCTGGCGCCAGAGCGTTTTTTTGGGGTTCTGCGAATTATTACTCACAATATTCTATCAGGCCCGAGTGGCTAGTCGACGCTGGGACTAGCCAGTCAACGGTGCCACTGACAACTAGCAGGGGCGACTAGCTAGTAGCAGGCGGGACTGACTAGTCGAAATCTCGGCTAGCTAGTCGCATTTACATGCGTTTTATTTTGTTTTTTTTTATAGATTCCCACGAGTGTGAGGTGTCTGCAGACGCGTCTGCTCGCGGGCTGATTGATTGTGTAGTAAGTGAAGGTAGCTACAGAACAAAATTATGAATTAAAGATGGAAAAATGTGTTTTTTATATATAGAAATTCATTCAAAAATCGTCTGTCGCCAGAGCATTTTTTTGGGGTTCTGCGAATTATTACTCACAATGTTCTATCAGGCGCGAGTGGCTAGTCGACGCTGGGACTAGCCAGTCACCGGTGCTACTGACAACTAGCAGGGGCGACTAGCTAGTAGCAGGCGTGACTGACTAGTCGAAATCGCGGCTAGCTAGTCGCATTTACATGCATTTTATTTTGTTTTTTTTTATAGATTCCCACGAGTGTGAGGTGTCTGCAGACGCGTCTGCTCGCGGGCTCATTGACACCGCAGTAATTAAAGGTAAATGAAGTTTATAAAAATGAATTTAAGAAGGAAAAGTTTGTTTTTTATATAAAGAAATTCATTCAAAAATCGTCTGGCGCCAGAATATTATCTGTAGTTCTGCGACGGATAAATCACAATATTCTATCAAGCGCGAGTGGCTACTAGCAATTGCGACTAGCTAGTCGCCGGCGCCACTGACTAGTCGCAGGGGCGACTAGCTAGTAGCAGGCGGGACTGACTAGTCAAAACCGCGGCTATCTAGTCGCATTTACATACGTTTCTTTTTGTTTGTTTTTCAAAGCTACCCACTAGTGTTTGGTGTCTAAAGACGCGTCTGCTCGCGAACTGATTGACTGTGTAGTAAGTGAAGGTAGCTACAGAAAAAAATTATGAATTAAAGATGGAAAAATGTGTTTTTTATATAAAGAAATTCATTCAAAAATCGTCTGGCGCCAGAGCATTTTTTTGGGGTTCTGCGAATTATTACTCACAATATTCTATCAAGCCCGAGTGGCTACTCGCAATTGCGACTAGCTAGTCGCCTGCGCTACTGACTAGTCGCAGGGGCGACTAGCTAGTAGCAGGCGGGACTGACTAGTCAAAACCGCGGCTATCTAGTCGCATTTACATACGTTTCTTTTTGTTTGTTTTTCAAAGCTACCCACTAGTGTTTGGTGTCTAAAGACGCGTCTGCTCGCGGGCTGATTGACTGTGTAGTAAGTGAAGGTAGCTACAGAACAAAATTATGAATTAAAGATGGAAAAATGTGTTTTTTATATAAAGAAATTCATTCAAAAATCGTCTGGCGCCAGAGCATTTTTTTGGGGTTCTGCGAATTATTACTCACAATATTCTATCAGGCGCGAATGGCTAGTCGACGCTGGGACTAGCCAGTCACCGGTGCTACTGACAACTAGCAGGGGCGACTAGCTAGTAGCAGGCGGGACTGACTAGTCGAAATCGCGGCTAGCTAGTCGCATTTACATGCGTTTCTTTTTGTTTGTTTTTCAAAGCTACCCACTAGTGTTTGGTGTCTAAAGACGCGTCTGCTCGCGGGCTGATTGACTGTGTAGTAATTGAACGTAGCTACAGAACAAAATTATGAATTTAAGATGGAAAAATGTGTTTTTTATATATAGAAATTCATTCAAAAATCGTCTGTCGCCAGAGCATTTTTTTGGGGTTCTGCGAATTATTACTCACAATATTCTATCAGGCGCGAGTGGCTAGTCGACGCTGGGACTAGCCAGTCACCGGTGCCACTGACAACTAGCAGGGGCGACTAGCTAGTAGCAGGCGGGCCTGACTAGTCGAAATCGCGGCTAGCTAGTCGCATTTACATGCGTTTTATTTTGTTTTTTTTTATAGATTCCCAAGAGTGTGAGGTGTCTGCAGACGCGTCTGCTCGCGGGCTCATTGACAATGCAGTAACTAAAGGTAAATGAAGTTTATAAAAATGAATTTAAGAAGGAAAAGTTTGTTTTTTATATAAAGAAATTCATTCAAAAATCGTCTGGCGCCAGAATATTTTCTGTAGTTCTGCGACGGATAAATCACAATATTCTATCAAGCCCGAGTGGCTACTCGCAATTGCGACTAGCTAGTCGCCTGCGCCACTGACTAGTCGCAGGGGCGACTAGCTAGTAGCAGGCGGGACTGACTAGTCAAAACCGCGGCTATCTAGTCGCATTTACATACGTTTCTTTTTGTTTGTTTTTCAAAGCTACCCACTAGTGTTTGAGGTTTAAAGACGCGTCTGCTCGCGAGCTGATTGACTGTGTAGTATATAAAGGTAGCTACAGAACAAAATTATGAATTTAAGATGGAAAAATGTGTTTTTTATATATAGAAATTCATTCAAAAATCGTCTGTCGCCAGAGCATTTTTTTGGGGTTCTGCGAATTATTACTCACAATGTTCTATCAGGCGCGAGTGGCTAGTCGACGCTGGGACTAGCCAGTCGCCGGTGCCACTGACAACTAGCAGGGGCGACTAGCTAGTAGCAGGCGGGACTGACTAGTCAAAACCGCGGCTATCTAGTCGCATTTACATACGTTTCTTATTGTTTGTTTTTCAAAGCTACCCACTAGTGTTTGGTGTCTAAAGACGCGTCTGCTCGCGAGCTGATTGACTGTGTAGTAATTGAAGGTAGCTACAGAACAAAATTATGAATTTAAGATGGAAAAATGTGTTTTTTATATAAAGAAATTCATTCAAAAATCGTCTGGCGCCAGAGCATTTTTTTGGGGTTCTGCGAATTATTACTCACAATATTCTATCAGGCACGAATGGCTAGTCAACGCTGGGACTCGCCAGTCACCGGTGCTACTGACAACTAGCAGGGGCGACTAGCTAGTAGCAGGCGGGACTGACTAGTCGAAATCGCGGCTAGCTAGTCGCATTTACATGCGTTTTATTTTGTTTTTTTTTATAGATTCCCACGAGTGTGAGGTGTCTGCAGACGCGTCTGCTCGCGGGCTCATTGACAATGCAGTAATTAAAGGTAAATGAAGTTTATAAAAATGAATTTAAGAAGGATTTTTTTTTTTTATATATCGAAATTCATTCAAAAATCGTCTTGCGCCAGAATATTTTCTGTAGTTCTGCGACGGATAAATCACAATATTCTATCAAGCGCGAGTGGCTACTCGCAATTGCGACTAGCTAGTCGCCGGCGCCACTGACTAGTCGCAGGGGCGACTAGCTAGTGGCAGGCGGGACTGACTAGTCAAAACCGCGGCTATCTAGTCGCATTTACATACGTTTCTTTTTGTTTGTTTTTCAAAGCTACCCACTAGTGTTTGGTGTCTAAAGACGCGTCTGCTCGCGGGCTGATTGACTGTGTAGTAATTGAAGGTAGCTACAGAACAAAATTATGAATTTAAGATGGAAAAATGTGTTTTTTATATATAGAAATTCATTCAAAAATCGTCTGTCGCCAGAGCATTTTTTTGGGGTTCTGCGAATTATTACTCACAATATTCTATCAGGCGCGAGTGGCTAGTCGACGCTGGGACTAGCCAGTCGCCGGTGCCACTGACAACTAGCAGGGGCGACTAGCTAGTAGCAGGCGGGACTGACTAGTCGAAATTGCGGCTAGCTAGTCGCATTTACATGCGTTTTATTTTGTTATTTTTTATAGATTCCCACGAGTGTGAGGTGTCTGCAGACGCGTCTGCTCGCGGGCTCATTGACAATGCAGTAATTAAAGGTAAATGAAGTTTATAAAAATGAATTTAAGAAGGATTTTTTTTTTTTTATATATCGAAATTCATTCAAAAATCGTCTTGCGCCAGAATATTTTCTGTAGTTCTGCGACGGATAAATCACAATATTCTATCAAGCGCGAGTGGCTACTCGCAATTGCGACTAGCTAGTCGCCGGCGCCACTGACTAGTCGCAGGGGCGACTAGCTAGTGGCAGGCGGGACTGACTAGTCAAAACCGCGGCTATCTAGTCGCATTTACATACGTTTCTTTTTGTTTGTTTTTCAAAGCTACCCACTAGTGTTTGGTGTCTAAAGACGCGTCTGCTCGCGTGCTGATTGACTGTGTAGTAATTGAAGGTAGCTACAGAACAAAATTATGAATTTAAGATGGAAAAATGTGTTTTTTATATATAGAAATTCATTCAAAAATCGTCTGTCGCCAGAGCATTTTTTTGGGGTTCTGCGAATTATTACTCACAATATTCTATCAGGCGCCAGTGGCTAGTCGACGCTAGGACTAGCCAGTCGCCGGTGCCACTGACAACTAGCAGGGGCGACTAGCTAGTAGCAGGCGGGTTTGACTAGTCGAAATCGCGGCTAGCTAGTCGCATTTACATGCGTTTTATTTTGTTTTTTTTTATAGATTCCCACGAGTGTGAGGTGTCTGCAGACGCGTCTGCTCGCGGGCTCATTGACAATGCAGTAACTAAAGGTAAATGAAGTTTACAAAAATGAATTTAAGAAGGAAAAGTTTGTTTTTTATATTAAGAAATTCATTCAAAAATCGTCTGGCGCCAGAATATTTTCTGTAGTTCTGCGACGGATAAATCACAATATTCTATCAAGCGCGAGTGGCTACTCGCAATTGCGACTAGCTAGTCGCCGGCGCCACTGACTAGTCGCAGGGGCGACTAGCTAGTGGCAGGCGGGAATGACTAGTCAAAACCGCGGCTATCTAGTCGCATTTACATACGTTTCTTTTTGTTTGTTTTTCAAAGCTATCCACTAGTGTTTGGTGTCTAAAGACGCGTCTGCTCGCGTGCTGATTGACTGTGTAGTAATTGAAGGTAGCTACAGAACAAAATTATGAATTTAAGATGGAAAAATGTGTTTTTTATATATAGAAATTCATTCAAAAATCGTCTGTCGCCAGAGCATTTTTTTGGGGTTCTGCGAATTATTACTCACAATATTCTATCAGGCGCCAGTGGCTAGTCGACGCTAGGACTAGCCAGTCGCCGGTGCCACTGACAACTAGCAGGGGCGACTAGCTAGTAGCAGGCGGGTTTGACTAGTCGAAATCGCGGCTAGCTAGTCGCATTTACATGCGTTTTATTTTGTTTTTTTTTATAGATTCCCACGAGTGTGAGGTGTCTGCAGACGCGTCTGCTCGCGGGCTCATTGACAATGCAGTAACTAAAGGTAAATGAAGTTTACAAAAATGAATTTAAGAAGGAAAAGTTTGTTTTTTATATTAAGAAATTCATTCAAAAATCGTCTGGCGCCAGAATATTTTCTGTAGTTCTGCGACGGATAAATCACAATATTCTATCAAGCGCGAGTGGCTACTCGCAATTGCGACTAGCTAGTCGCCGGCGCCACTGACTAGTCGCAGGGGCGACTAGCTAGTGGCAGGCGGGAATGACTAGTCAAAACCGCGGCTATCTAGTCGCATTTACATACGTTTCTTTTTGTTTGTTTTTCAAAGCTATCCACTAGTGTTTGGTGTCTAAAGACGCGTCTGCTCGCGGGCTGATTGACTGTGTAGTAATTCAAGGTAGCTACAGAACAAAATATGAATTTAAGATGGAAAAATGTGTTTTTTATATATAGAATTTCATTCAAAAATCGTCTGTCGCCAGAGCATTTTTTTGGGGTTCTGCGAATTATTACTCACAATATTCTATCAGGCGCCAGTGGCTAGTCGACGCTGGGACTAGCCAGTCGCCGGTGCCACTGACAACTAGCAGGGGCGACTAGCTAGTAGCAGGCGGGACTGACTAGTCGAAATCGCGGCTAGCTAGTCGCATTTACATGCGTTTTATTTTGTTTTTTTTTATAGATTCCCACGAGTGTGAGGTGTCTGCAGACGCGTCTGCTCGCGGGCTCATTGACAATGCAGTAACTAAAGGTAAATGAAGTTTACAAAAATGAATTTAAGAAGGAAAAGTTTGTTTTTTATATTAAGAAATTCATTCAAAAATCGTCTGGCGCCAGAATATTTTCTGTAGTTCTGCGACGGATAAATCACAATATTCTATCAAGCGCGAGTGGCTACTCGCAATTGCGACTAGCTAGTCGACGGCGCCACTGACTAGTCGCAGGGGCGACTAGCTAGTAGCAGGCGGGACTGACTAGTCAAAACCGCGGCTATCTAGTCGCATTTACATACGTTTCTTTTTGTTTGTTTTTCAAAGCTACCCACTAGTGTTTGAGGTCTAAAGACGCGTCTGCTCGCAGGCTGATTGACTGTGTAGTATATGAAGGTAGCTACAGAACAAAATTATGAATTTAAGATGGAAAAATGTGTTTTTTATATATAGAAATTCATTCAAAAATCGTCTGTCGCCAGAGCATTTTTTTGGAGTTCTGCGAATTATTACTCACAATGTTCTATCAGGCGCGAGTGGCTAGTCGACGCTGGGACTAGCCAGTCGCCGGTGCCACTGACAACTAGCAGGGGCGACTAGCTAGTAGCAGGCGGGACTGACTAGTCAAAACCGCGGCTATCTAGTCGCATTTACATACGTTTCTTATTGTTTGTTTTTCAAAGCTACCCACTAGTGTTTGGTGTCTAAAGACGCGTCTGCTCGCGAGCTGATTGACTGTGTAGTAATTGAAGGTAGCTACAGAACAAAATTATGAATTTAAGATGGAAAAATGTGTTTTTTATATAAAGAAATTCATTCAAAAATCGTCTGGCGCCAGAGCATTTTTTTGGGGTTCTGCGAATTATTACTCACAATATTCTATCAGGCACGAATGGCTAGTCGACGCTGGGACTAGCCAGTCACCGGTGCTACTGACAACTAGCAGGGGCGACTAGCTAGTAGCAGGCGGGACTGACTAGTCGAAATCGCGGCTAGCTAGTCGCATTTACATGCGTTTTATTTTGTTTTTTTTTATAGATTCCCACGAGTGTGAGGTGTCTGCAGACGCGTCTGCTCGCGGGCTCATTGACAATGCAGTAACTAAAGGTAAATGAAGTTTACAAAAATGAATTTAAGAAGGAAAAGTTTGTTTTTTATATTAAGAAATTCATTCAAAAATCGTCTGGCGCCAGAATATTTTCTGTAGTTCTGCGACGGATAAATCACAATATTCTATCAAGCGCGAGTGGCTACTCGCAATTGCGACTAGCTAGTCGCCGGCGCCACTGACTAGTCGCAGGGGCGACTAGCTAGTGGCAGGCGGGAATGACTAGTCAAAACCGCGGCTATCTAGTCGCATTTACATACGTTTCTTTTTGTTTGTTTTTCAAAGCTATCCACTAGTGTTTGGTGTCTAAAGACGCGTCTGCTCGCGGGCTGATTGACTGTGTAGTAATTCAAGGTAGCTACAGAAAAAATTATGAATTAAAGATGGAAAAATGTGTTTTTTATATATAGAAATTCATTCAAAAATCGTCTGTCGCCAGAGCATTTTTTTGGGGTTCTGCGAATTATTACTCACAATATTCTATCAGGCGCGAATGGCTTGTCGACGCTGGGACTAGCCAGTCACCGGTGCTACTGACAACTAGCAGGGGCGACTAGCTAGTAGCAGGCGGGACTGACTAGTCGAAATCGCGGCTAGCTAGTCGCATTTACATGCGTTTTATTTTGTTATTTTTTATAGATTCCCACGAGTGTGAGGTGTCTGCAGACGCGTCTGCTCGCGGGCTCATTGACAATGCAGTAATTAAAGGTAAATAAAGTTTATAAAAATGAATTTAAGAAGGATTTTTTTTTTTTTATATATCGAAATTCATTCAAAAATCGTCTTGCGCCAGAATATTTTCTGTAGTTCTGCGACGGATAAATCACAATATTCTATCAAGCGCGAGTGGCTACTCGCAATTGCGACTAGCTAGTCGCCGGCGCCACTGACTAGTCGCAGGGGCGACTAGCTAGTGGCAGGCGGGACTGACTAGTCAAAACCGCGGCTATCTAGTCGCATTTACATACGTTTCTTTTTGTTTGTTTTTCAAAGCTACCCACTAGTGTTTGGTGTCTAAAGACGCGTCTGCTCGCGGGCTGATTGACTGTGTAGTAATTCAAGGTAGCTACAGAAAAAATTATGAATTTAAGATGGAAAAATGTGTTTTTTATGTATAGAAATTCATTCAAAAATCGTCTGTCGCCAGAGCATTTTTTTGGGGTTCTGCGAATTATTACTCACAATATTCTATCAGGCGCCAGTGGCTAGTTGACGCTGGGACTAGCCAGTCGCCGGTGCCACTGACAACTAGCAGGGGCGACTAGCTAGTAGCAGGCGGGTTTGACTAGTCGAAATCGCGGCTAGCTAGTCGCATTTACATGCGTTTTATTTTGTTTTTTTTTATAGATTCCCACGAGTGTGAGGTGTCTGCAGACGCGTCTGCTCGCGGGCTCATTGACAATGCAGTAACTAAAGGTAAATGAAGTTTACAAAAATGAATTTAAGAAGGAAAAGTTTGTTTTTTATATTAAGAAATTCATTCAAAAATCGTCTGGCGCCAGAATATTTTCTGTAGTTCTGCGACGGATAAATCACAATATTCTATCAAGCGCGAGTGGCTACTCGCAATTGCGACTAGCTAGTCGCCGGCGCCACTGACTAGTCGCAGGGGCTAATAGCTAGTGGCAGGCGGGAATGACTAGTCAAAACCGCGGCTATCTAGTCGCATTTACATACGTTTCTTTTTGTTTGCTTTTCAAAGCTATCCACTAGTGTTTGGTGTCTAAAGACGCGTCTGCTCGCGGGCTGATTGACTGTGTAGTAATTCAAGGTAGCTACAGAAAAAATTATGAATTTAAGATGGAAAAATGTGTTTTTTATATATAGAAATTCATTCAAAAATCGTCTGTCGCCAGAGCATTTTTTTGGGGTTCTGCGAATTATTACTCACAATATTCTATCAGGCGCCAGTGGCTAGTCGACGCTGGGACTAGCCAGTCGCCGGTGCCACTGACAACTAGCAGGGGCGACTAGCTAGTAGCAGGCGGGACTGACTAGTCGAAATCGCGGCTAGCTAATCGCATTTACATGCGTTTTATTTTGTTTTTTTTTATAGATTCCCACGAGTGTGAGGTGTCTGCAGACGCGTCTGCTCGCGGGCTCATTGACAATGCAGTAACTAAAGGTAAATGAAGTTTACAAAAATGAATTTAAGAAGGAAAAGTTTGTTTTTTATATTAAGAAATTCATTCAAAAATCGTCTGGCGCCAGAATATTTTCTGTAGTTCTGCGACGGATAAATCACAATATTCTATCAAGCGCGAGTGGCTACTCGCAATTGCGACTAGCTAGTCGACGGCGCCACTGACTAGTCGCAGGGGCGACTAGCTAGTAGCAGGCGGGACTGACTAGTCAAAACCGCGGCTATCTAGTCGCATTTACATACGTTTCTTTTTGTTTGTTTTTCAAAGCTACCCACTAGTGTTTGAGGTCTAAAGACGCGTCTGCTCGCGGGCTGATTGACTGTGTAGTATATGAAGGTAGCTACAGAACAAAATAATGAATTTAAGATGGAAAAATGTGTTTTTTATATATAGAAATTCATTCAAAAATCGTCTGTCGCCAGAGCATTTTTTTGGGGTTCTGCGAATTATTACTCACAATGTTCTATCAGGCGCGAGTGGCTAGTCGACGCTGGGACTAGCCAGTCGCCGGTGCCACTGACAACTAGCAGGGGCGACTAGCTAGTAGCAGGCGGGACTGACTAGTCAAAACCGCGGCTATCTAGTCGCATTTACATACGTTTCTTATTGTTTGTTTTTCAAAGCTACCCACTAGTGTTTGGTGTCTAAAGACGCGTCTGCTCGCGAGCTGATTGACTGTGTAGTAATTGAAGGTAACTACAGAACAAAATTATGAATTTAAGATGGAAAAATGTGTTTTTTATATAAAGAAATTCATTCAAAAATCGTCTGGCGCCAGAGCATTTTTTTGGGGTTCTGCGAATTATTACTCACAATATTCTATCAGGCACGAATGGCTAGTCGACGCTGGGACTAGCCAGTCACCGATGCTACTGACATCTAGCAGGGGCGACTAGCTAGTAGCAGGCGGGACTGACTAGTCGAAATCGCGGCTAGCTAGTCGCATTTACATGCGTTTTATTTTGTTTTTTTTTATAGATTCCCACGAGTGTGAGGTGTCTGCAGACGCGTCTGCTCGCGGGCTCATTGACAATGCAGTAATTAAAGGTAAATGAAGTTTATAAAAATGAATTTAAGAAGGATTTTTTTTTTTTTTATATATCGAAATTCATTCAAAAATCGTCTTGCGCCAGAATTATTTCTGTAGTTCTGCGACGGCTAAATCACAATATTCTATCAAGCGCGAGTGGCTACTCGCAATTGCGACTAGCTAGTCGCCGGCGCCACTGACTAGTCGCAGGGGCGACTAGCTAGTGGCAGGCGGGACTGACTAGTCAAAACCGCGGCTATCTAGTCGCATTTACATACGTTTCTTTTTGTTTGTTTTTCAAAGCTACCCACTAGTGTTTGGTGTCTAAAGACGCGTCTGCTCGCGGGCTGATTGACTGTGTAGTAATTCAAGGTAGCTACAGAAAAAATTATGAATTTAAGATGGAAAAATGTGTTTTATATATATAGAAATTCATTCAAAAATCGTCTGTCGCCAGAGCATTTTTTTGGGGTTCTGCGAATTATTACTCACAATATTCTATCAGGCGCCAGTGGCCAGTCGACGCTGCGACTAGCCAGTCGCCGGTGCCACTGACAACTAGCAGGGGCGACTAGCTAGTAGCAGGCGGGTTTGACTAGTCGAAACCGCGGCTAGCTAGTCGCATTTACATGCGTTTTATTTTGTTTTTTTTTATAGATTCCCACGAGTGTGAGGTGTCTGCAGACGCGTCTGCTCGCGGGCTCATTGACAATGCAGTAACTAAAGGTAAATGAAGTTTACAAAAATGAATTTAAGAAGGAAAAGTTTGTTTTTTATATTAAGAAATTCATTCAAAAATCGTCTGGCGCCAGAATATTTTCTGTAGTTCTGCGACGGATAAATCACAATATTCTATCAAGCGCGAGTGGCTACTCGCAATTGCGACTAGCTAGTCGCCGGCGCCACTGACTAGTCGCGGGGGCGACTAGCTAGTGGCAGGCGGGAATGACTAGTCAAAACCGCGGCTATCTAGTCGCATTTACATACGTTTCTTTTTGTTTGTTTTTCAAAGCTATCCACTAGTGTTTGGTGTCTAAAGACGCGTCTGCTCGCGGGCTGATTGACTGTGTAGTAATTCAAGGTAGCAACAGAAAAAATTATGTATTTAAGATGGAAAAATGTGTTTTTTATATATAGAAATTCATTCAAAAATCGTCTGTCGCCAGAGCATTTTTTTTGGGTTCTGCGAATTATTACTCACAATGTTCTATCAGGCGCGAGTGGCTAGTCAACGCTGGGACTAGCCAGTCGCCGGTGCCACTGACAACTAGCAGGGGCGACTAGCTAGTAGCAGGCGGGACTGACTAGTCGAAATCGCGACTAGCTAGTCGCATTTACATGCGTTTTATTTTGTTTTTTTTTTAGATTCCCACGAGTGTGAGGTGTCTGCAGACGCGTCTGCTCGTGAACTCATTGACAATGCAGTAATTGAAGGTAAATGAAGTTTAGAAAAATGAATTTAAGACGGAAAAGTTTGTTTTTTATATAAAGAAATTCATTCAAAACTCGTCTGTCGCCAGAGCATTTTTTTTGGGTTCTGCGAATTATTACTCACAATGTTCTATCAGGAGCGAGTGGCTAGTCGACGCTGGGATTAGCCAGTCACCAGTGCCACTGACAACTAGCAGGGGCGACTAGCTAGTAGCAGGCGGGACTGACTAGTCGAAATCGCGGCTAGCTAGTCGCATTTACATGCGTTTTATTTTGTTTTTTTTTATAGATTCCCACGAGTGTGAGGTGTCTGCAGACGCGTCGGCTCGCGAGCTCATTGACAATGCAGTAATTGAAGGTAAATGAAGTTTATAAAAATGAATTTAAGAAGGAAAAGTTAGTTTTTTATATAAAGAAATTCATTCAAAAATCGTCTGGCGCCAGAATATTTTCTGTAGTTCTGCGACGGATAAATCACAATATTCTATCAAGCGCGAGTGGCTACTCGCAATTGCGACTAGCTAGTCGCCGGCGCCACTGACTAGTCGCAGGGGCGACTAGCTAGTAGCAGGCGGGACTGACTAGTCAAAACCGCGGCTATCTAGTCGCATTTACATACGTTTCTTTTTGTTTGTTTTTCAAAGCTACCCACTAGTGTTTGGTTTCTCAAGACGCGTCTGCTCGCGGGATGATTGATTGTTTAGTAATTGAAGGTAGCTACAGAACAAAATTATGAATTTAAGATGGAAAAATGTGTTTTTTATATATAGAAATTCATTCAAAAATCGTCTGTCGCCAGAGCATTTTTTTGGGGTTCTGCGAATTATTACTCACAATGTTCTATCAGGCGCGAGTGGCTAGTCGACGCTGGGACTAGCCAGTTGCCGGTGCCACTGACAACTAGCAGGGGCGACTAGATAGTAGCAGGCGGGACTGACTAGGCAAAACCGCGGCTATCTAGTCGCATTTACATACGTTTCTTTTTGTTTGTTTTTCAAAGCTACCCACTAGTGTTTGGTGTCTCAAGACGCGTCCGCTCGCGGGCTGATTGACTGTTTAGTAATTGAAGGTAGCTACAGAACAAAATTATGAATTTAAGATGGAAAAATGTGTTTTTTATATATAGAAATTCATTCAAAAATCGTCTGTCGCCAGAGCATTTTTTTGGGGTTCTGCGAATTATTACTCATAATATTCTATCAGGCGCGAGTGGCTAGTCGACGCTGGGACTAGCCCGTCGCCGGTGCCACTGACAACTAGCAGGGGCGACTAGCTAGTAGCAGGCGGGACTGACTAGTCGAAATCGCGACTAGCTAGTCGCATTTACATGCGTTTTATTTTGTTTTTTTTTATAGATTCCCACGAGTGTGAGGTGTCTGCAGACGCGTCTGCTCGTGAACTCATTGACAATGCAGTAATTGAAGGTAAATGAAGTTTATAAAAATGAATTTAAGAAGGAAAAGTTTGTTTTTTATATAAAGAAATTCATTCAAAACTCGTCTGTCGCCAGAGCATTTTTTTTGGGTTCTGCGAATTATTACTCACAATGTTCTATCAGGAGCGAGTGGCTAGTCGACGCTGGGATTAGCCAGTCACCGGTGCCACTGACAACTAGCAGGGGCGACTAGCTAGTAGCAGGCGGGACTGACTAGTCGAAATCGCGGCTAGCTAGTCGCATTTACATGCGTTTTGTTTTGTTTTTTTTTATAGATTCCCACGAGTGTGAGGTGTCTGCAGACGCGTCGGCTCGCGAGCTCATTGACAATGCAGTAATTGAAGGTAAATGAAGTTTATAAAAATGAATTTAAGAAGGAAAAGTTTGTTTTTTATATAAAGAAATTCATTCAAAAATCGTCTGGCGCCAGAATATTTTCTGTAGTTCTGCGACGGATAAATCACAATATTCTATCAAGCGCGAGTGGCTACTCGCAATTGCGACTAGCTAGTCGCCGGCGCCACTGACTAGTCGCAGGGGCGACTAGCTAGTAGCAGGCGGGACTGACTAGTCAAAACCGCGGCTATCTAGTCGCATTTACATACGTTTCTTTTTGTTTGTTTTTCAAAGCTACCCACTAGTGTTTGGTGTCTAAAGACGCGTCTGCTCGCGGGCTGATTGACTGTGTAGTAAGTGAAGGTAGCTACAGAACAAAATTATGAATTAAAGATGGAAAAATGTGTTTTTTATATATAGAAATTCATTCAAAAATCGTCTGTCGCCAGAGCATTTTTTTGGGGTTCTGCGAATTATTACTCACAATGTTCTATCAGGCGCGAGTGGCTAGTCGACGCTGGGACGAGCCCGTTGCCGGTGCCACTGACAACTAGCAGGGGCGACTAGCTAGTAGCAGGCGGGACTGACTAGTCGAAATCGCGGCTAGCTAGTCGCATTTACATGCGTTTTATTTTGTTTTTTTTTATAGATTCCCACGAGTGTGAGGTGTCTGCAGACGCGTCTGCTCGCGGGCTCATTGACAATGCAGTAATTAAAGGTAAATGAAGTTTATAAAAATGAATTTAAGAAGGAAAAGTTTGTTTTTTATATTAAGAAATTCATTCAAAAATCGTCTGGCGCCAGAATATTTTCTGTAGTTCTGCGACGGATAAATCACAATATTCTATCAAGCGCGAGTGGCTACTCGCAATTGCGACTAGCTAGTCGCCGGCGCCACTGACTAGTCGCAGGGGCGACTAGCTAGTAGCAGGCGGGACTGACTAGTCAAAACCGCGGCTATCTAGTCGCATTTTCATACGTTTCTTTTTGTTTGTTTTTCAAAGCTACCCACTAGTGTTTGGTGTCTAAAGACGCGTCTGCTCGCGGGCTGATTGACTGTGTAGTAATTGAAGGTAGCTACAGAACAAAATTATGAATTAAAGATGGAAAAATGTGTTTTTTATATATAGAAATTCATTCAAAAATCGTCTGTCGCCAGAGCATTTTTTTTGGGTTCTGCGAATTATTACTCACAATGTTTTATCAGGCGCGAGTGGCTAGTCGACGCTGGGACTAGACAGTCGCCGGTGCCACTGACAACTAGCAGGGGCGACTAGCTAGTAGCAGGCGGGACTGACTAGTCGAAATCGCGGCTAGCTAGTCGCATTTACATGCGTTTAATTTTGTTTTTTGTTATAGATTCCCACGAGTGTGAGGTGTCTGCAGACGCGTCGGCTCGCGAGCTCATTGACAATGCAGTAATTAAAGGTAAATGAAGTTTCTAAAAATGAATTTAAGAAGGAAAAGTTTGTTTTTTATATAAAGAAATTCATTCAAAAATCGTCTGGCGCCAGAATATTTTCTGTAGTTCTGCGACGGATAAATCACAATATTCTATCAAGCGCGAGTGGCTACTCGCAATTGCGACTAGCTAGTCGCCGGCGCCACTGACTAGTCGCAGGGGCGACTAGCTAGTAGCAGGCGGGACTGACTAGTCAAAACCGCGGCTATCTAGTCGCATTTACATACGTTTCTTTTTGTTTGTTTTTCAAAGCTACCCACTAGTGTTTGGTGTCTAAAGACGCGTCTGCTCGCGGGCTGATTGACTGTGTAGTAAGTGAAGGTAGCTACAGAACAAAATTATGAATTAAAGATGGAAAAATGTGTTTTTTATATATAGAAATTCATTCAAAAATCGTCTGTCGCCAGAGCATTTTTTTGGGGTTCTGCGAATTATTACTCACAATGTTCTATCAGGCGCGAGTGGCTAGTCGACGCTGGGACGAGCCCGTTGCCGGTGCCACTGACAACTAGCAGGGGCGACTAGCTAGTAGCAGGCGGGACTGACTAGTCGAAATCGCGGCTAGCTAGTCGCATTTACATGCGTTTTATTTTGTTTTTTTTTATAGATTCCCACGAGTGTGAGGTGTCTGCAGACGCGTCTGCTCGCGGGCTCATTGACAATGCAGTAATTAAAGGTAAATGAAGTTTATAAAAATGAATTTAAGAAGGAAAAGTTTGTTTTTTATATTAAGAAATTCATTCAAAATTCGTCTGGCGCCAGAATATTTTCTGTAGTTCTGCGACGGATAAATCACAATATTCTATCAAGCGCGAGTGGCTACTCGCAATTGCGACTAGCTAGTCGCCGGCGCCACTGACTAGTCGCAGGGGCGACTAGCTAGTAGCAGGCGGGACTGACTAGTCAAAACCGCGGCTATCTAGTCGCATTTTCATACGTTTCTTTTTGTTTGTTTTTCAAAGCTACCCACTAGTGTTTGGTGTCTAAAGACGCGTCTGCTCGCGGGCTGATTGACTGTGTAGTAATTGAAGGTAGCTACAGATTAAAATTATGAATTAAAGATGGAAAAATGTGTTTTTTATATATAGAAATTCATTCAAAAATCGTCTGTCGCCAGAGCATTTTTTTTGGGTTCTGCGAATTATTACTCACAATGTTTTATCAGGCGCGAGTGGCTAGTCGACGCTGGGACTAGACAGTCGCCGGTGCCACTGACAACTAGCAGGGGCGACTAGCTAGTAGCAGGCGGGACTGACTAGTCGAAATCGCGGCTAGCTAGTCGCATTTACATGCGTTTTATTTTGTTTTTTTTTATAGATTCCCACGAGTGTGAGGTGTCTGCAGACGCGTCTGCTCGCGGGCTCATTGACAATGCAGTAATTAAAGGTAAATGAAGTTTATAAAAATGAATTTAAGAAGGAAAAGTTTGTTTTTTATATTAAGAAATTCATTCAAAAATCGTCTGGCGCCAGAATATTTTCTGTAGTTCTGCGACGGATAAATCACAATATTCTATCAAGCGCGAGTGGCTACTCGCAATTGCGACTAGCTAGTCGCCGGCGCCACTGACTAGTCGCAGGGGCGACTAGCTAGTAGCAGGCGGGACTGACTAGTCAAAACCGCGGCTATCTAGTCGCATTTTCATACGTTTCTTTTTGTTTGTTTTTCAAAGCTACCCACTAGTGTTTGGTGTCTAAAGACGCGTCTGCTCGCGGGCTGATTGACTGTGTAGTAATTGAAGGTAGCTACAGAACAAAATTATGAATTAAAGATGGAAAAATGTGTTTTTTATATATAGAAATTCATTCAAAAATCGTCTGTCGCCAGAGCATTTTTTTTGGGTTCTGCGAATTATTACTCACAATGTTTTATCAGGCGCGAGTGGCTAGTCGACGCTGGGACTAGACAGTCGCCGGTGCCACTGACAACTAGCAGGGGCGACTAGCTAGTAGCAGGCGGGACTGACTAGTCGAAATCGCGGCTAGCTAGTCGCATTTACATGCGTTTAATTTTGTTTTTTGTTATAGATTCCCACGAGTGTGAGGTGTCTGCAGACGCGTCGGCTCGCGAGCTCATTGACAATGCAGTAATTAAAGGTAAATGAAGTTTCTAAAAATGAATTTAAGAAGGAAAAGTTTGTTTTTTATATAAAGAAATTCATTCAAAAATCGTCTGGCGCCAGAATATTTTCTGTAGTTCTGCGACGGATAAATCACAATATTCTATCAAGCGCGAGTGGCTACAAGCAATTGCGACTAGCTAGTCGCCGGCGCCACTGACTAGTCGCAGGGGCGACTAGCTAGTAGCAGGCGGGACTGACTAGTCAAAACCGCGTCTATCTAGTCGCATTTACATACGTTTCTTTTTGTTTGTTTTTCAAAGCTACCCACTAGTGTTTGGTGTCTAAAGACGCGTCTGCTCGCGAGCTGATTGACTGTGTAGTAATTGAAGGTAGCTACAGAACAAAATTATGAATTTAAGATGGAAAAATGTGTTTTTTATATAAAGAAATTCATTCAAAAATCGTCTGGCGCCAGAGCATTTTTTTGGGGTTCTGCGAATTATTACTCACAATATTCTATCAGGCGCGAATGGCTAGTCGACGCTGGGACTAGCCAGTCACCGGTGCCACTGACAACTAGTAGGGGCGACTAGCTAGTAGCAGGCGGGACTGACTAGTCGAAATCGCGGCTAGCTAGTCGCATTTACATGCGTTTTATTTTGTTTTTTTTTATAGATTCCCACGAGTGTGAGGTGTCTGCAGACGCGTCTGCTCGCGGGCTCATTGACAATGCAGTAATTAAAGGTAAATGAAGTATATAAAAATGATTTAAGAAGGAAAAGTTTGTTATTTATATAAAGAAATTCATTCAAAAATCGTCTGGCGCCAGAATATTTTCTGTAGTTCTGCGACAGATAAATCACAATATTCTATCAAGCGCGAGTGGCTACTCCCAATTGCGACTAGCTAGTCGCCGGCGCCACTGACTAGTCGCAGGGGCGACTAGCTAGTAGCAGGCGGGACTGACTAGTCAAAACCGCGGCTATCTAGTCGCATTTACATACGTTTCTTTTTGTTTGTTTTTCAAAGCTACCCACTAGTGTTTGGTGTCTAAAGACGCGTCTGCTCGCGGGCTGATTGACTGTGTAGTAATTGAAGGTAGCTACAGAACAAAATTATGAATTTAAGATGGAAAAATGTGTTTTTTATATAAAGAAATTCATTCAAAAATCGTCTCGCGCCAGAGCATTTTTTTGGGGTTCTGCGAATTATTACTCACAATATTCTATCAGGCGCGAGTGGCTAGTCGACGCTGGGACTAGCCAGTCACCGGTGCCACTGACAACTAGCAGGGGCGACTAGCTAGTAGCAGGCGGGACTGACTAGTCGAAATCGCGGCTAGCTAGTCGCATTTACATGCGTTTTATTTTGTTTTTTTTTATAAATTCCCACGAGTGTGAGGTGTCTGCAGACGCGTCTGCTCGCGGGCTCATTGACAATGCAGTAATTAAAGGTAAATGAAGTTTATAAAAATGAATTTAAGAAGGAAAAGTTTGTTTTTTATATAAAGAAATTCATTCAAAAATCGTCTGGCGCCAGAATATTTTCTGTAGTTCTGCGACGGATAAATCACAATATTCTATCAAGCGCGAGTGGCTACTCGCAATTGCGACTAGCTAGTCGCCGGCGCCACTGACTAGTCGCAGGGGCGACTAGCTAGTAGCAGGCGGGACTGACTAGTCAAAACCGCGGCTATCTAGTCGCATTTACATACGTTTTTTTTTGTTTGTTTTTCAAAGCTACCCACAAGTGTTTGGTGTCTAAAGATGCGTCTGCTCGCGGGCTGATTGACTGTGTAGTAATTAAAGGTAGCTACAGAACAAAATTATGAATTTAAGATGGAAAAATGTGTTTTTTATATATAGAAAATCATTCAAAAATCGTCTGTCGCCAGAGCATTTTTTTGGGGTTCTGCGAATTATTACTCACAATATTCTATCAGGCGCGAGTGGCTTGTCGACGCTGGGACTAGACAGTCGCCGGTGCCACTGACAACTAGCAGGGGCGACTAGCTAGTAGCAGGCGGGACTGACTAGTCGAAATCGCGGCTAGCTAGTCGCATTTACATGCGTTTAATTTTGTTTTTTGTTATAGATTCCCACGAGTGTGAGGTGTCTACAGACGCGTCGGCTCGCGAGCTCATTGACAATGCAGTAATTAAAGGTAAATGAAGTTTCTAAAAATGAATTTAAGAAGGAAAAGTTTGTTTTTTATATAAAGAAATTCATTCAAAAATCGTCTGGCGCCAGAATATTTTCTGTAGTTCTGCGACGGATAAATCACAATATTCTATCAAGCGCGAGTGGCTACTAGCAATTGCGACTAGCTAGTCGCCGGCGCCACTGACTAGTCGCAGGGGCGACTAGCTAGTAGCAGGCGGGACTGACTAGACAAAACCGCGGCTATCTAGTCGCATTTACATACGTTTCTTTTTGTTTGTTTTTCAAAGCTACCCACTAGTGTTTGGTGTCTAAAGACGCGTCTGCTCGCGGGCTGATTGACTGTGTAGTAAGTGAAGGTAGCTATAGAACAAAATTATGAATTTAAGATGGAAAAATGTGTTTTTTATATAATGAAATTCATTCAAAAATCGTCTGGCGCCAGAGCATTTTTTTGGGGTTCTGCGAATTATTACTCACAATATTTTATCAGGCGTGAATGGCTAGTCGACGCTGGGACTAGCCAGTCACCGGTGCCACTGACAACTAGCAGGGGCGAATAGCTAGTAGCAGGCGGGACTGACTAGTCGAAATCGCGGCTAGCTAGTCTCATTTACATGCGTTTTATTTTGTTTTTTTTTATAGATTCCCACGACTGTGAGGTGTCTGCAGACGCGTGTGCTCGCGGGCTCATTGACAATGCAGTAATTAAAGGTAAATGAAGTTTATAAAAATGAATTTAAGAAGGATTTTTTTTTTTTTATATATAGAAATTCATTCAAAAATCGTCTTGCGCCAGAATATTTTCTGTAGTTCTGCGACGGATAAATCACAATATTCTATCAAGCGCGAGTGGCTACTCGCAATTGCGACTAGCTAGTCGCCGGCGCCACTGACTAGTCGCAGGGGCGACTAGCTAGTGGCAGGCGGGAATGACTAGTCAAAACCGCGGCTATCTAGTCGCATTTACATACGTTTCTTTTTTTTTGTTTTTCAAAGCTACCCACTAGTGTTTGGTGTCTAAAGACGCGTCTGCTCGCGAGCTGATTGACTGTGTAGTAATTCAAGGTAGCTACAGAACAAAATTGTGAATTTAAGATGGAAAAATGTGTTTTTTATATATAGAAATTCATTCAAAAATCGTCTGTCGCCAGAGCATTTTTTTGGGGTTCTGCGAATTATTACTCACAATATTCTATCAGGCGCAAGTGGCTAGTCGACGCTGGGACTAGCCAGTCGCCGTTGCCACTGACAACTAGCAGGGGCGACTAGCTAGTAGCAGGCGGGACTGACTAGTCGAAATCGCGGCTAGCTAGTCGCATTTACATGCGTTTTATTTTGTTTTTTTTTATAGATTCCCACGAGTGTGAGGTGTCTGCAGACGCGTCTGCTCGCGGGCTCATTGACAATGCAGTTATTAAAGGTAAATAAAGTTTACAAAAATGAATTTAAGAAGGAAAAGTTTGTTTTTTATATATAGAAATTCATTCAAAAATCGTCTGGCGCCAGAATATTTTTTGTAGTTCTGCGACGGATAAATCACAATATTCTATCAAGCGCTAGTGGCTACTCGCAATTGCGACTAGCTAGTCGCCGGCGCCACTGACTAGTCACAGGGGCGACTAGCTAGTAGCAGGCGGGACTGACTAGTCAAAACCGCGGCTATCTAGTCGCATTTACATACGTTTCTTTTTGTTTGTTTTTCAAAGTTACCCACTAGTGTTTGGTGTCTAAAGACGCGTCTGCTCGCGGGCTGATTGACTGGGTAGTAATTGAAGGTAGCTACAGAATAAAATTATGAATTTAAGATGGAAAAATGTGTTTTTTATATATAGAAATTCATTCAAAAATCGTCTGTCGCCAGAGCATTTTTTTGGGGTTCTGCGAGATATTACTCACAATATTCTATCAGGCGCGAGTGGCTAGTCGACGCTGGGACTAGCCAGTCGCCGGTGCCACTGACAACTAGCAGGGGCGACTAGCTAGTAGCAGGCGGGACTGACTAGTCGAAATCGCGGCTAGGTAGTCGCATTTACATGCGTTTTATTTTGTTTTCTTTTATAGATTCCCACGAGTGTGAGGTGTCTGCAGACGCGTCTGCTCGCGGGCTCATTGACAATGCAGTAATTAAAGGTAAATGAAGTTTATAAAAATGATTTAAGAAGGAAAAGTTTGTTTTTTATATAAAGAAATTCATTCAAAAATCGTCTGGCGCCAGAATATTTTCTGTAGTTCTGCGACAGATAAATCACAATATTCTATCAAGCGCGAGTGGCTACTCCCAATTGCGACTAGCTAGTCGCCGGCGCCACTGACTAGTCGCAGGGGCGACTAGCTAGTAGCAGGCGGGACTGACTAGTCAAAACCGCGGCTATCTAGTCGCATTTACATACGTTTCTTTTTGTTTGTTTTTCAAAGCTACCCACGAGTGTTTGGTGTCTAAAGACGCGTCTGCTCGCGTGCTGATTGACTGTGTAGTAATTGAAGGTAGCTACAGAACAAAATTATGAATTTAAGATGGAAAAATGTGTTTTTTATATAAAGAAATTCATTCAAAAATCGTCTCGCGCCAGAGCATTTTTTTGGGGTTCTGCGAATTATTACTCACAATATTCTATCAGGCGCGAGTGGCTAGTCGACGCTGGGACTAGCCAGTCACCGGTGCCACTGACAACTAGCAGGGGCGACTAGCTAGTAGCAGGCGGGACTGACTAGTCGAAATCGCGGCTAGCTAGTCGCATTTACATGCGTTTTATTTTGTTTTTTTTTATAAATTCCCACGAGTGTGAGGTGTCTGCAGACGCGTCTGCTCGCGGGCTCATTGACAATGCAGTAATTAAAGGTAAATGAAGTTTATAAAAATGAATTTAAGAAGGAAAAGTTTGTTTTTTATATAAAGAAATTCATTCAAAAATCGTCTGGCGCCAGAATATTTTCTGTAGTTCTGCGACGGATAAATCACAATATTCTATCAAGCGCGAGTGGCTACTCGCAATTGCGACTAGCTAGTCGCCGGCGCCACTGACTAGTCGCAGGTGCGACTAGCTAGTAGCAGGCGGGACTGACTAGTCAAAACCGCGGCTATCTAGTCGCATTTACATACGTTTTTTTTTGTTTGTTTTTCAAAGCTACCCACAAGTGTTTGGTGTCTAAAGACGCGTCTGCTCGCGGGCTGATTGACTGTGTAGTAATTAAAGGTAGCTACAGAACAAAATTATGAATTTAAGATGGAAAAATGTGTTTTTTATATATAGAAAATCATTCAAAAATCGTCTGTCGCCAGAGCATTTTTTTGGGGTTCTGCGAATTATTACTCACAATATTCTATCAGGCGCGAGTGGCTTGTCGACGCTGGGACTAGACAGTCGCCGGTGCCACTGACAACTAGCAGGGGCGACTAGCTAGTAGCAGGCGGGACTGACTAGTCGAAATCGCGGCTAGCTAGTCGCATTTACATGCGTTTAATTTTGTTTTTTGTTATAGATTCCCACGAGTGTGAGGTGTCTGCAGACGCGTCGGCTCGCGAGCTCATTGACAATGCAGTAATTAAAGGTAAATGAAGTTTCTAAAAATGAATTTAAGAAGGAAAAGTTTGTTTTTTATATAAAGAAATTCATTCAAAAATCGTCTGGCGCCAGAATATTTTCTGTAGTTCTGCGACGGATAAATCACAATATTCTATCAAGCGCGAGTGGCTACTCGCAATTGCGACTAGCTAGTCGCCGGCGCCACTGACTAGTCGCAGGGGCGACTAGCTAGTAGCAGGCGGGACTGACTAGTCAAAACCGCGGCTATCTAGTCGCATTTACATACGTTTCTTTTTGTTTGTTTTTCAAAGTTACCCACTAGTGTTTGGTGTCTAAAGACGCGTCTGCTCGCGGGCTGATTGACTGGGTAGTAATTGAAGGTAGCTACAGAACAAAATTATGAATTTAAGATGGAAAAATGTGTTTTTTATATATAGAAATTCATTCAAAAATCGTCTGTCGCCAGAGCATTTTTTTGGGGTTCTGCGAGATATTACTCACAATATTCTATCAGGCGCGAGTGGCTAGTCGACGCTGGGACTAGCCAGTCGCCGGTGCCACTGACAACTAGCAGGGGCGACTAGCTAGTAGCAGGCGGGACTGACTAGTCGAAATCGCGGCTAGGTAGTCGCATTTACATGCGTTTTATTTTGTTTTCTTTTATAGATTCCCACGAGTGTGAGGTGTCTGCAGACGCGTCTGCTCGCGGGCTCATTGACAATGCAGTAATTACAGGTAATTGAAGTTTATAAAAATGAATTTAAGAAGGAAAAGTTTGTTTTTTATATAAAGAAATTCATTCAAAAATCGTCTGGCGCCAGAGCATTTTTTTGGGATTCTGCGAATTATTACTCACAATATTCTATCCGGCGCGAGTGGCTAGTCGACGCTGGGACTAGCCAGTCACCGGTGCCACGGACAACTAGCAGGGGCGACTAGCTAGTAACAGGCGGGACTGACTAGTCGAAATCGCGGCTAGCTAGTCGCATTTACATGCGTTTTATTTTGTTTTTTTTTATAGATTACCACGAGTATGAGGTGTCTGCAGACGCGTCTGCTCGCGGGCTCATTGACAATGCAGTAAATAAAGGTAAATGAAGGTTATAAAATGAATTTAAGAAGGAAAAGTTTGTTTTTTTATATAAAGAAATTCATTCAAAAATCGTCTGGCGCCAGAATATTTTCTGTAGTTCTGCGACGGATAAATCACAATATTCTATCAAGCGCGAGTGGCTACTCGCAATTGCGACTAGCTAGTCGCCGACGCCACTGACTAGTCGCAGGGGCGACTAGCTAGTAGCAGGCGGGACTGACTAGTCAAAACCGCGGCTATCTAGTCGCATTTACATACGTTTCTTTTTGTTTGTTTTTCAAAGCTACCCACGAGTGTTTGGTGTCTAAAGACGCGTCTGCTCACGGGCTGATTGACTGTGTAGTAATTGAAGGTAGCTACAGAACAAAATTGTGAATTTAAGATGGAAAAATGTGTTTTTTATATATAGAAATTCATTGAAAAATCGTCTGTCGCCTGAGCATTTTTTTGGGCTTCTGCGAATTATTACTCACAATATTCTATTAGGTGCGAGTGGCTAGTCGACGCTGGGACTAGCCAGTCACCGGTACCACTGACTTCTAGCAGGGGCGACTAGCTAGTAGCAGGCGGGACTGACTAGTCGAAATCGCGTCTAGCTAGTCGCATTTACATGCGTTTTATTTTGTTTTTTTTTATAGATTCCCACGTGTGTGAGGTGTCTGCAGACGCGTCTGCTCGCGGGGTCATTGACAGTGCAGTAAATAAAGGTAAATGAAGTTTATAAAAATGAATTTAAGAAGGAAAATTTTGTTTTTTATATAAAGAAATTCATTCAAAAATCGTCTGGCGCCAGAATATTTTTTGTAGTTCTGCGACGGATAAATCACAATATTCTATCAAGCGCGAGTGGCTACTCGCAAGTGCGACTAGCTAGTCGCCGGCGCCACTGACTAGTCGCAGGGGCGACTAGCTAAAAGCAGGCGGGACTGCCTAGTCAAAACCGCGGCTATCTAGTCGCATTTACATACGTTTCTTTTTGTTTGTTTTTCAAAGCTACCCACGAGTGTTTGGTGTCTAAAGACGCGTCTGCTCGCGGGCTGATTGACTGTGTAGTAATTGAAGGTAGCTACAGAACAAAATTATGAATTAAAGATGGAAAAATTTGTTTTTTATATATAGAAATTCATTCACAAATCGTCTGTCGCCAGAGCATTTTTTTGGGGCTCTGCGAATTATTACTCACAATATTCTATAAGGCGCGAGTGGCTAGTCAACGCTGCGACTAGCCAGTCGCAGGTGCCACTGGCTACTAGCAGGGGCGACTAGCTAGTAGCAGGTTGGACTGGCTAGTCGAAACCGCGGCTAGCTAGTCGCATTTACATACGTTATATTTTGTTTTTTTTTATAGATTCCCACGAGTGTGAGGTGGCTGCAGACGCGTCTGCTCGCGGACTCATTGACAATGCAGTAATTACAGGTAAATGAAGTTTATAAAAATGAATTTAAGAAGGAAAAGTTTGTTTTTTATATAAAGAAATTCATTAAAAAATCGTCTGGCGCCAGAATATTTTCTGTGGTTCTGCGACGGATAAATCACAATATTCTATCAAGCGCAAGTGGCTACTCGCAAGTGCGACTAGCTAGTCGCCGGCGCCACTGACTAGTCGCAGGGGCGACTAGCTAGTAGCAGGCGGGACTGACTAGTCGAAACCGCGGCTAGCTAGTCGCATTTACATACGTTTCTTTTTGTTTGTTTTTCAAAGTTACCCACTAGTGTTTGGTGTCTAAAGACTCGTCTGCTCGCGGGCTGATTGACTGGGTAGTAATTGAAGGTAGCTACAGAACAAAATTATGAATTTAAGATGGAAAAATGTGTTTTTTATATATAGAAATTCATTCAAAAATCGTCTGTCGCCAGAGCATTTTTTTGGGGTTCTGCGAGATATTACTCACAATATTCTATCAGGCGCGAGTGGCTAGTCGACGCTGGGACTAGCCAGTCGCCGGTGCTACTGACAACTAGCAGGGGCGACTAGCTAGTAGCAGGCGGGAATGACTAGTCGAAATCGCGGCTAGCTAGTCGCATTTACATGCGTTTTATTTTGTTTTCTTTTACAGATTCCCACGAGTGTGAGGTGTCTGCAGACGCGTCTGCTCGCGGGCTCATTGACAATGCAGTAATTAAAGGTAATTGAAGTTTATAAAAATGAATTTAAGAAGGAAAAGTTTGTTTTTTATATAAAGAAATTCATTCAAAAATCGTCTGGCGCCAGAGCATTTTTTTGGGGTTCTGCGAATTATTACTCACAATATTCTATCCGGCGCGAGTGGCTAGTCGACGCTGGGACTAGCCAGTCACCGGTGCCACGGACAACTAGCAGGGGCGACTAGCTAGTAACAGGCGGGACTGACTAGTCGAAATCGCGGCTAGCTAGTCGCATTTACATGCGTTTTATTTTGTTTTTTTTTATAGATTACCACGAGTGTGAGGTGTCTGCAGACGCGTCTGCTCGCGGGCTCATTGACAATGCAGTAAATAAAGGTAAATGAAGGTTATAAAATGAATTTAAGAAGGAAAAGTTTGTTTTTTTATATAAAGAAATTCATTCAAAAATCGTCTGGCGCCAGAATATTTTCTGTAGTTCTGCGACGGATAAATCACAATATTCTATCAAGCGCGAGTGGCTACTCGCAATTGCGACTAGCTAGTCGCCGACGCCACTGACTAGTCGCAGGGGCGACTAGCTAGTAGCAGGCGGGACTGACTAGTCGCATTTACATACGTTTCTTTTTGTTTGTTTTTCAAAGCTACCCACGAGTGTTTGGTGTCTAAAGACGCGTCTGCTCACGGGCTGATTGACTGTGTAGTAATTGAAGGTAGCTACAGAACAAAATTGTGAATTTAAGATGGAAAAATTTGTTTTTTATATATAGAAATTCATTGAAAAATCGTCTGTCGCCTGAGCATTTTTTTGGGCTTCTGCGAATTATTACTCACAATATTCTATTAGGTGCGAGTGGCTAGTTGACGCTGGGACTAGCCAGTCGCCGGTGCCACTGATAACTAGCAGGGGCGACTAGCTAGTAGCAGGCGGGACTGACTAGTCGAAATCGCGGCTAGCTAGTCGCATTTACATGCGTTTTATTTTGTTTTCTTTTATAGATTCCCACGAGTGTGAGGTGTCTGCAGACGCGTCTGCTCGCGGGCTCATTGACAATGCAGTAATTAAAGGTAATTGAAGTTTATAAAAATGAATTTAAGAAGGAAAAGTTTGTTTTTTATATAAAGAAATTCATTCAAAAATCGTCTGGCGCCAGAGCATTTTTTTGGGGTTCTGCGAATTATTACTCACAATATTCTATCCGGCGCAAGTGGCTTGTCGACGCTGGGACTAGCCAGTCACCGGTGCCACGGACAACTAGCAGGGGCGACTAGCTAGTAACAGGCGGGACTGACTAGTCGAAATCGCGGCTAGCTAGTCGCATTTACATGCGTTTTATTTTGTTTTTTTTTATAGATTACCACGAGTGTGAGGTGTCTGCAGACGCGTCTGCTCGCGGGCTCATTGACAATGCAGTAAATAAAGGTAAATGAAGGTTATAAAATGAATTTAAGAAGGAAAAGTTTGTTTTTTTATATAAAGAAATTCATTCAAAAATCGTCTGGCGCCAGAATATTTTTTGTAGTTCTGCGACGGATAAATCACAATATTCTATCAAGCGCGAGTGGCTACTCGCAAGTGCGACTAGCTAGTCGCCGGCGCCACTGACTAGTCGCAGGGGCGACTAGCTAAAAGCAGGCGGGACTGCCTAGTCAAAACCGCGGCTATCTAGTCGCATTTACATACGTTTCTTTTTGTTTGTTTTTCAAAGCTACCCACGAGTGTTTGGTGTCTAAAGACGCGTCTGCTCGCGGGCTGATTGACTGTGTAGTAATTGAAGGTAGCTACAGAACAAAATTATGAATTAAAGATGGAAAAAATTGTTTTTTATATATAGAAATTCATTCACAAATCGTCTGTCGCCAGAGCATTTTTTTGGGGCTCTGCGAATTATTACTCACAATATTCTATCAGGCGCGAGTGGCTAGTCGACGCTGGGACTAGCCAGGCGCCGGTGCCACTGACAACTAGCAGGGGCGAATAGCCAGTAGCAGGCGGGACTGACTAGTCGAAATCGCGGCTAGCTAGTCGCATTTACATGCGTTTTATTTTGTTTTTTTTTATAGATTCCCACGAGTGTGAGGTGTCTGCAGACGCGTCTGCTCGCGGGCTCATTGACAATGCAGTAATTAAAGGTAAATGAAGTTTATTATAATGAATTTAAAAAGGAAAAGTTTGTTTTTTATATAAAGAAATTCATTCAAAAATCGTCTGGCGCCAGAATATTTTCTGTAGTTCTGCGACGGATAAATCACACTATTCTATCAAGCGCGAGTGGCTACTCGCTAGTGCGACTAGCTAGTCGCCGGCGCCACTGACTAGTCGCAGGGGCGACTAGCTAAAAGCAGGCGGGACTGACTAGTCGAAACCGCGGCTAGCTAGTCGCATTTACATACGTTTCTTTTTGTTTGTTTTTCAAAGCTACCCACGAGTGTTTGGTGTCTAAAGACGCGTCTGCTCACGGGCTGATTGACTGTGTAGTAATGAAAGGTAGCTACAGAACAAAATTGTGAATTTAAGATGGAAAAATGTGTTTTTTATATATAGAAATTCATTGAAAAATCGTCTGTCGCCTGAGCATTTTTTTGGGCTTCTGCGAATTATTACTCACAATATTCTATTAGGTGCGAGTGGCTAGTCGACGCTGGGACTAGCCAGTCGCCGGTGCCACTGACAACTAGCAGGGGCGACTAGCTAGTAGCAGGCGGGACTGACTAGTCGAAATCGCGGCTAGCTAGTCGCATTTACATGCGTTTTATTTTGTTTTCTTTTATAGATTCCCACGAGTGTGAGGTGTCTGCAGACGCGTCTGCTCGCGGGCTCATTGACAATGCAGTTATTAAAGGTAAATAAAGTTTTAAAAAAATGAATTTAAGAAGGAAAAGTTTGTTTTTTATATTAAGAAATTCATTCAAAAATCGTCTGGCGCCAGAATATTTTTTGTAGTTCTGCGACGGATAAATCACAATATTCTATCAAGCGCTAGTGGCTACTCGCAATTGCGACTAGCTAGTCGCCGGCGCCACTGACTAGTCACAGGGGCGACTAGCTAGTAGCAGGCGGGACTGACTAGTCAAAACCGCGGCTATCTAGTCGCATTTACATACGTTTCTTTTTGTTTGTTTTTCAAAGTTACCCACTAGTGTTTGGTGTCTAAAGACGCGTCTGCTCGCGGGCTGATTGACTGGGTAGTAATTGAAGGTAGCTATAGAACAAAATTATGAATTTAAGATGGAAAAATGTGTTTTTTATATATAGAAATTCATTCAAAAATCGTCTGTCGCCAGAGCATTTTTTTGGGGTTCTGCGAGATATTACTCACAATATTCTATCAGGCGCGAGTGGCTAGTCGACGCTGGGACTAGCCAGTCGCCGGTGCCACTGACAACTAGCAGGGGCGACTAGCTAGTAGCAGGCGGGACTGACTGACTAGTCGAAATCGCGGCTAGCTAGTCGCATTTACATGCGTTTTATTTTGTTTTCTTTTATAGATTCCCACGAGTGTGAGGTGTCTGCAGACGCGTCTGCTCGCGAAATCATTGACAATGCAGTAATTAAAGGTAATTGAAGTTTATAAAAATGAATTTAAGAAGGAAAAGTTTGTTTTTTATATAAAGAAATTCATTCAAAAATCGTCTGGCGCCAGAGCATTTTTTTGGGGTTCTGCGAATTATTACTCACAATATTCTACCCGGCGCGAGTGGCTAGTCGACGCTGGGACTAGCCAGTCACCGGTGCCATGGACAACTAGCAGGGGCGACTAGCTAGTAACAGGCGGGACTGACTAGTCGAAATCGCGGCTAGCTAGTCGCATTTACATGCGTTTTATTTTGTTTTTTTTTATAGATTACCACGAGTGTGAGGTGTCTGCAGACGCGTCTGCTCGCGGGCTCATTGACAATGCAGTAAATAAAGGTAAATGAAGGTTATAAAATGAATTTAAGAAGGAAAAGTTTGTTTTTTTATATAAAGAAATTCATTAAAAAATCGTCTGGCGCCAGAATATTTTCTGTAGTTCTGCGACGGATAAATCACAATATTCTATCAAGCGCGAGTGGCTACTCGCAAGTGCGACTAGCTAGTCGCCGGCGCCCTTGACTAGTCGCAGGGGCGACTAGCTAAAAGCAGGCGGGACTGCCTAGTCAAAACCGCGGCTATCTAGTCGCATTTACATACGTTTCTTTTTGTTTGTTTTTCAAAGCTACCCACTAGTGTTTGCTGTCTAAAGACGCGTCTGCTCGCGGGCTGATTGACTGTGTAGTAATTGAAGGTAGCTACAGAACAAAATTGTGAATTAAAGATAGAAAAAATTGTTTTTTATATATAGAAATTCATTCACAAATCGTCTGTCGCCAGAGCATTTTTTTGGGGCTCTGCGAATTATTACTCACAATATTCTATAAGGCGCGAGTGGCTAGTCAACGCTGCGACTAGCCAGTCGCAGGTGCCACTGGCTACTAGCAGGGGCGACTAGCTAGTAGCAGGTTGGACTGGCTAGTCGAAACCGCGGCTAGCTAGTCGCATTTACATACGTTATATTTTGTTTTTTTTTATAGATTCCCACGAGTGTGAGGTGGCTGCAGACGCGTCTGCTCGCGGACTCATTGACAATGCAGTAATTACAGGTAAATGAAGTTTATAAAAATGAATTTAAGAAGGAAAAGTTTGTTTTTTTATATAAAGAAATTCATTCAAAAATCGTCTGGCGCCAGAATATTTTTTGTAGTTCTGCGACGGATAAATCACAATATTCTATCAAGCGCGAGTGGCTACTCGCAAGTGCGACTAGCTAGTCGCCGGCGCCACTGACTAGTCGCAGGGGCGACTAGCTAAAAGCAGGCGGGACTGCCTAGTCAAAACCGCGGCTATCTAGTCGCATTTACATACGTTTCTTTTTGTTTGTTTTTCAAAGCTACCCACGAGTGTTTGGTGTCTAAAGACGCGTCTGCTCGCGGGCTGATTGACTGTGTAGTAATTGAACGTAGCTACAGAACAAAATTATGAATTAAAGATGGAAAAAATTGTTTTTTATATATAGAAATTCATTCACAAATCGTCTGTCGCCAGAGCATTTTTTTGGGGCTCTGCGAATTATTACTCACAATATTCTATCAGGCGCGAGTGGCTAGTCGACGCTGGGACTAGCCAGGCGCCGGTGCCACTGACAACTAGCAGGGGCGAATAGCCAGTAGCAGGCGGGACTGACTAGTCGAAATCGCGGCTAGCTAGTCGCATTTACATGCGTTTTATTTTGTTTTTTTTTATAGATTCCCACGAGTGTGAGGTGTCTGCAGACGCGTCTGCTCGCGGGCTCATTGACAATGCAGTAATTAAAGGTAAATGAAGTTTATTATAATGAATTTAAAAAGGAAAAGTTTGTTTTTTATATAAAGAAATTCATTCAAAAATCGTCTGGCGCCAGAATATTTTCTGTAGTTCTGCGACGGATAAATCACACTATTCTATCAAGCGCGAGTGGCTACTCGCTAGTGCGACTAGCTAGTCGCCGGCGCCACTGACTAGTCGCAGGGGCGACTAGCTAAAAGCAGGCGGGACTGACTAGTCGAAACCGCGGCTAGCTAGTCGCATTTACATACGTTTCTTTTTGTTTGTTTTTCAAAGCTACCCACGAGTGTTTGGTGTCTAAAGACGCGTCTGCTCACGGGCTGATTGACTGTGTAGTAATGAAAGGTAGCTACAGAACAAAATTGTGAATTTAAGATGGAAAAATGTGTTTTTTATATATAGAAATTCATTGAAAAATCGTCTGTCGCCTGAGCATTTTTTTGGGCTTCTGCGAATTATTACTCACAATATTCTATTAGGTGCGAGTGGCTAGTCGACGCTGGGACTAGCCAGTCGCCGGTGCCACTGACAACTAGCAGGGGCGACTAGCTAGTAGCAGGCGGGACTGACTAGTCGAAATCGCGGCTAGCTAGTCGCATTTACATGCGTTTTATTTTGTTTTCTTTTATAGATTCCCACGAGTGTGAGGTGTCTGCAGACGCGTCTGCTCGCGGGCTCATTGACAATGCAGTTATTAAAGGTAAATAAAGTTTTAAAAAAATGAATTTAAGAAGGAAAAGTTTGTTTTTTATATTAAGAAATTCATTCAAAAATCGTCTGGCGCCAGAATATTTTTTGTAGTTCTGCGACGGATAAATCACAATATTCTATCAAGCGCTAGTGGCTACTCGCAATTGCGACTAGCTAGTCGCCGGCGCCACTGACTAGTCACAGGGGCGACTAGCTAGTAGCAGGCGGGACTGACTAGTCAAAACCGCGGCTATCTAGTCGCATTTACATACGTTTCTTTTTGTTTGTTTTTCAAAGTTACCCACTAGTGTTTGGTGTCTAAAGACGCGTCTGCTCGCGGGCTGATTGACTGGGTAGTAATTGAAGGTAGCTATAGAACAAAATTATGAATTTAAGATGGAAAAATGTGTTTTTTATATATAGAAATTCATTCAAAAATCGTCTGTCGCCAGAGCATTTTTTTGGGGTTCTGCGAGATATTACTCACAATATTCTATCAGGCGCGAGTGGCTAGTCGACGCTGGGACTAGCCAGTCGCCGGTGCCACTGACAACTAGCAGGGGCGACTAGCTAGTAGCAGGCGGGACTGACTGACTAGTCGAAATCGCGGCTAGCTAGTCGCATTTACATGCGTTTTATTTTGTTTTCTTTTATAGATTCCCACGAGTGTGAGGTGTCTGCAGACGCGTCTGCTCGCGAAATCATTGACAATGCAGTAATTAAAGGTAATTGAAGTTTATAAAAATGAATTTAAGAAGGAAAAGTTTGTTTTTTATATAAAGAAATTCATTCAAAAATCGTCTGGCGCCAGAGCATTTTTTTGGGGTTCTGCGAATTATTACTCACAATATTCTACCCGGCGCGAGTGGCTAGTCGACGCTGGGACTAGCCAGTCACCGGTGCCATGGACAACTAGCAGGGGCGACTAGCTAGTAACAGGCGGGACTGACTAGTCGAAATCGCGGCTAGCTAGTCGCATTTACATGCGTTTTATTTTGTTTTTTTTTATAGATTACCACGAGTGTGAGGTGTCTGCAGACGCGTCTGCTCGCGGGCTCATTGACAATGCAGTAAATAAAGGTAAATGAAGGTTATAAAATGAATTTAAGAAGGAAAAGTTTGTTTTTTTATATAAAGAAATTCATTAAAAAATCGTCTGGCGCCAGAATATTTTCTGTAGTTCTGCGACGGATAAATCACAATATTCTATCAAGCGCGAGTGGCTACTCGCAAGTGCGACTAGCTAGTCGCCGGCGCCCTTGACTAGTCGCAGGGGCGACTAGCTAAAAGCAGGCGGGACTGCCTAGTCAAAACCGCGGCTATCTAGTCGCATTTACATACGTTTCTTTTTGTTTGTTTTTCAAAGCTACCCACTAGTGTTTGCTGTCTAAAGACGCGTCTGCTCGCGGGCTGATTGACTGTGTAGTAATTGAAGGTAGCTACAGAACAAAATTGTGAATTAAAGATAGAAAAAATTGTTTTTTATATATAGAAATTCATTCACAAATCGTCTGTCGCCAGAGCATTTTTTTGGGGCTCTGCGAATTATTACTCACAATATTCTATAAGGCGCGAGTGGCTAGTCAACGCTGCGACTAGCCAGTCGCAGGTGCCACTGGCTACTAGCAGGGGCGACTAGCTAGTAGCAGGTTGGACTGGCTAGTCGAAACCGCGGCTAGCTAGTCGCATTTACATACGTTATATTTTGTTTTTTTTTATAGATTCCCACGAGTGTGAGGTGGCTGCAGACGCGTCTGCTCGCGGACTCATTGACAATGCAGTAATTACAGGTAAATGAAGTTTATAAAAATGAATTTAAGAAGGAAAAGTTTGTTTTTTATATAAAGAAATTCATTAAAAAATCGTCTGGCGCCAGAATATTTTCTGTAGTTCTGCGACGGATAAATCACAATATTCTATCAAGCGCAAGTGGCTACTCGCAAGTGCGACTAGCTAGTCGCCGGCGCCACTGACTAGTCGCAAGGGCGACTAGCTAGTAGCAGGCGGGACTGACTAGTCAAAACCGCGGCTATCTAGTCGCATTTACATACGTTTCTTTTTGTTTGTTTTTCAAAGCTACCCACGAGTGTTTGGTGTCTAAAGACGCGTCTGCTCACGGGCTGATTGACTGTGTAGTAATTGAATGTAGCTACAGAACAAAATTGTGAATTTAAGATGGAAAAATGTGTTTTGTAGATAAAGAAATTCATTCAAAAATCGTCTGTCGCCAGAACATTTTTTTGGGGCTCTGCGAATTATTACTCACAATATTCTATAAGGCGCGAGTGGCTAGTCAACGCTGCGACTAGCCAGTCGCCGGTGCCACTGGCTACTAGCAGGGGCGACTACCTAGTAGCAGGCGGGACTGACTAATCCAAATCGCGGCTAGCTAATCGCATTTACATGCGTTTTATTTTGTTTTTTTTATAGATCCCCACGTGTGTGAGGTGTCTGCAGACGCGTCTGCTCGCGGGGTCATTGACAATGCAGTAAATAATGGTAAATGAAGTTTATAAAAATGAATTTAAGAAGGAAAATTTTGTTTTTTATATAAAGAAATTCATTCAAAAATCGTCTGGCGCCAGAATATTTTTTGTAGTTCTGCGACGGATAAATCAAAATATTCTATCAATCGCGAGTGGCTACTCGCAAGTGCGACTAGCTAGTCGCCGGCACCACTGACTAGTCGCAGAGGCGACTAGCTAAAAGCAGGCGGGACTGACTAGTCAAAACCGCGGCTATCTAGTCGCAATTACATACGTTTCTTTTTGTTTGTTTTTCAAAGCTACTCACGAGTGTTTGGTGTCTGAAGACGCGTCTGCTCGCGGGCTGATTGACGGTGTAGTAATTGAAGGTAGCTACAAAACAAAATTATGAATTTAAGATGGAAAAATGTGTTTTTTATATATAGAAATTCATTCAAAAATCGTATGTCGCCAGAGCATTTTTTTGGGGTTCTGCGAATTATTACTCACAATATTCTATTAGGTGCGAGAGGCTAGTTAACGCTGGGACTAGCCAGTCGCCGGTGCCACTGACTACTAGCAGGGGCGACTAGCTAGTAGCAGGCGGGACTGAATAGTCGAAATCGCGTCTAGCTAGTCGCATTTACATGCGTTTTATTTTGTTTTTTTTTATAGATTCCCACGTGTGTGAGGTGTCTGCAGACGCGTCTGCTCGCGGAGTCATTGACAATGCAGTAAATAAAGGTAAATGAAGTTTATAAAAATGAATTTAAGAAGGAAAATTTTGTTTTTTATATAAAGAAATTCATTCAAAAATCGTCTGGCGCCAGAATATTTTTTGTAGTTCTGCGACGTATAAATCACAATATTCTATCAAGCGCGAGTGGCTACTCGCAAGTGCGACTAGCTAGTCGCCGACGCCACTGACTAGTCGCAGGAGCGACTAGCTAAAAGCAGGCGGGACTGACTAGTCAAAACCGCGGCTATCTAGTCGCATTTACATACGTTTCTTTTTGTTTGTTTTTCAAAGCTACCCACGAGTGTTTGGTGTCTAAAGACGCGTCTGCTCGCGGGCTGATTGACTGTGTAGTAATTGAAGGTAGCTACAGAACAAAATTATGAATTAAAGATGGAAAAATTTGTTTTTTATATATAGAAATTCATTCAAAAATCGTCTGTCGCCAGAGCATTTTTTTGGGGCTCTGCGAATTATTACTCACAATATTCTATAAAGCGCGAGTGGCTAGTCAACGCTGCGACTAGCCAGTCGCAGGTGCCACTGGCTACTAGCAGGGGCGACTAGCTAGTAGCAGGTTGGACTGGCTAGTCGAAACCGCGGCTAGCTAGTCGCATTTACATACGTTATATTTTGTTTTTTTTTATAGATTCCCACGAGTGTGAGGTGGCTGCAGACGCGTCTGCTCGCGGACTCATTGACAATGCAGTAATTACAGGTAAATGAAGTTTATAAAAATGAATTTAAGAAGGAAAAGTTTGTTTTTTATATAAAGAAATTCATTAAAAAATCGTCTGGCGCCAGAATATTTTCTGTAGTTCTGCGACGGATAAATCACAATATTCTATCAAGCGCAAGTGGCTACTCGCAAGTGCGACTAGCTAGTCGCCGGCGCCACTGACTAGTCACAGGGGCGACTAGCTAAAAGCAGGCGGGACTGACTAGTCAAAACCGCGGCTATCTAGTCGCATTTACATACGTTTCTTTTTGTTTGTTTTTCAAAGCTACCCACGAGTGTTTGGTGTCTAAAGACGCGTCTGCTCGCGGGCTGATTGACTGTGTAGTAATTGAAGGTAGCTACAGAACAAAATTGTGAATTTAAGATGGAAAAATGTGTTTTTTATATATAGAAATTCATTGTTTAATCGTCTGTCGCCAGAGCATTTTTTGGGCTTCTGCGAATTATTACTCACAATATTCTATTAGGTGCGAGTGGCTAGTCGACGCTGGGACTAGCCAGTCGCCGGTGCCACTGGCTACTAGCAGGGGCGACTACCTAGTAGCAGGCGGGACTGACTAATCCAAATCGCGGCTAGCTAGTCGCATTTACATGCGTTTTATTTTGTTTTTTTTATAGATCCCCACGTGTGTTAGGTGTCTGCAGACACGTCTGCTCACGGGGTCATTGACAATGCAGTAAATGAAGTTTATAAAAATGAATTTAAGAAGGAAAATTTTGTTTTTTATAATATATAAAGAAATTCATTCAAAAATCGTCTGCCGCCAGAGCATTTTTTTGGGGTTCTGCGAATTATTTCTCCAATATTCTATCAGGCGCGAGTGGCTAGTCGACGCTGTGACTAGCCAGTCGCCGGTGTCACTGGCTACTAGCAGGGGCGACTAGCTAGTAGCAGGAGGGACTGACTAGTCGAAACCGCGGCTATCTAGTCGCATTTACATACGTTTCTTTTGTTTGTTTTTCAAAGCTACCCACGAGTGTTTGGTGTCTGAAGACGCGTCTGCTCGCGGGCTGATTGACTGTGTAGTAATTGAAGGTAGCTACAAGACAAAATTATGAATTTAAGATGGAAAAATGTGTTTTTTATATAAAGAAATTCATTCAAAAATCGTCTGTCGCAAGAGCATTTTTTTGGGGTTCTGCGAATTATTACTCACAATATTCTATCAGGCGCGAGTAGCTAGTCGACGCTGCGACTAGCCAGTCGCCGGTGCCACTGACTACTAGCAGGGGCGACTAGCTAGTAGCAGGCGGGACTGACTAGTAGAAATCGCGGCTAGCTAGTCGCATTTACATGCGTTTTATTTTGTTTTTTTTTTATAGATTCCTACGAGTGTGAGGTGTCTGCAGACGCGTCTGCTCAAGAGCTCATTGACAATGCAGTAATTAAAGGTAAATGAAGTTTATAAAAATGAATTTAAGAAGGAAAATTTTGTTTTTTATATAAAAAAATTCATTCAAAAATTGTCTGTCGCCAGAGCATTTTTTTGGAGTTCTGCGAATTATTACTCACAATATTCTATTAGGCACGTGTGGCTAGTCGACGGTGCGACTAGCCAGTCGCCGGTGTCACTGGCTACTAGCAGGGGCGACTAGCTAGTAGCAGGAGGGACTGACTAGTCGAAACCGCGGCTATCTAGTCGCATTTACATACGTTTCTTTTGTTTGTTTTTCAAAGCTACCCACGAGTGTTTGGTGTCTAAAGACGCGTCTGCTCGCGAGCTGATTGACTGTGTAGTAATTGAAGGTAGCTACAGAACAAAATTATGAATTTAAGATGGAAAAATGTGTTTTTTATATATAGAAATTCATTCAAAAATCGTCTGTCGCAAGAGCATTTTTTTGGAGTTCTGCGAATTATTACTCACAATATTCTATGAGGCACGTGTGGCTAGTCGACGGTGCGACTAGCCAGTCGCCGGTGCCACTGGCTACTAGCAGGGGTGACTAGCTAGTAGCAGGCGGGAATGGCTAGTCGAACCCGCGGCTAGCTAGTCGCACGTACATGCGTTTAATTTTGTTTTTTGTTATAGATTCCCACGAGTGTGAGGTATCTACAGACGCGTCTGCTCGCGAGCTCGTTGACAGTGCAGTAATTGAAAGTAAATGCAGTTTATAAAAATAAATTTAAGAAGGTAAAGTTTGTTTTTTATATAAAGAAATTCATTCAAAAATCGTCTGGCGCCAGAATATTTTTTTGTAGTTCTGCGACGGATAAATCACAATATTCTATCAAGCGCGAGTGGCTACTCGCAAGTGTGACTAGCTAGTCGCCGGCGCCACTGACTAGTCGCAGGGGCGACTAGCTAGTAGCAGGCGGGACTGACTAGTCGAAACCGCGGCTATCTAGTCGCATTTACATACGTTTCTTTTTGTTTGTTTTTCAAAGCTACCTACGAGTGTTTGGTGTTTAAAAACGCGTCTGCTTGCGGGCTGATTGACTGTGTAGTAATTGAAGGTAGCTACAGAACAAAATTATGAATTTAAGATGGAAAAATGTGTTTTTTATATATAGAAATTCATTCAAAAATCGTCTGTCGCCAGAGCATTTTTTTAGGGTTCTGCGAATTATTACTCACAATTTTCTATCAGGCGCGAGTGTCTACTCGCAATTGCGACTAGCTAATCGCCGGCGCCACTGACTAGTCGCAGGGGCGACTAGCTAGTAGCAGGCGGGACTGACTAGTCGAAATCGCGGCTAGCTAGTCGCATTTACATGCGTTTTATTTTGTTTTTTTTTTATAGATTCCCACGAGTGTGAGGTGTCTGCAGACGCATCTGCTCGCGGGCTCATTGACAGTGCAGTAATTGAAGGTAAATGCAGTGGGATCCCTTCTTTTCGCATAATGTTCTTTGTCCTAATATACTTCGGCATAACGATTTTGGCACAATTTGTTTTGGCATAATATTACTTCGGCATAATTTTTTTAAGCATACATTTTATGTTGGCATAATCATCTTAAAGACTAATTTGTTTTGGCATAAATTTGATTCGCATAACGTTAGTAGGCCTAATGACTATTAGCATAATATTGTTGGTTAAAAAGTTAATATGCTGTGCAACAAAAGTTAGTGACAGAACCGAATTGCTGCAAAACCGACTCCACGTAGTCTTGTTTGTCCTACCCCTAGAGTGTAATTTAAAATTGCGTAGGCGCGTAGGGGCGAGGCGGCCCGCGGGCTGAGGAGCAGGCGGCTGCGAGCGAGCCGCCGCGGCTGAGGCTGGCCGGCGGAGCCGGCCAATAAGCCGAAGCTGCGGTGGTGAGCGAAAGCCGTCTGCGACGATTAGCACGAGTGGGGCCGCCGGAGGCCCGCAGCGCCGGAGCCGTGACAGAAACCCTGCCTGCTGCATGCTGCATGCTTGCTTGCATGCTGCATGCTTGCTTGTTTGCTGCATGCTTGCTTGCATGCTTGCTTGCTTGCATGCTGTATGCTTGCTGGCTTCATGCTTCCTACAGCGAAAAAAAAAACCCACCAAATTGTTCATAAAAAAGTTATGCTTTAGAACTTTATGCTTAATAAATTTATGCTTTAGAATATTATGCTTAATCATTATTATGGTTAGAGAAATTATGCTTAAAAAAATTATGCGTAAGCTGTTATGCGTAATTATATTATGCGAAAATATAATTATGCCAAACAAAATTATGCTAAGTTATATTAGGTCTTAAGATTTTATGCAAATGGATAGGGAACCAAATGCAGTTTATAAAAATAAATTTAAGAAGGTAAAGTTTGTTTTTTATATAAAGAAATTCATTCAAAAATTGTCTGTCGCCAGAGCATTTTTTTGGAGTTCTGCGAATTATTACTCACAATATTCTTTTAGGCACGTGTGGCTAGTCGACGGTGCGACTAGCCAGTCGCCGGTGCCACTGGCTGCTAGCAGGGGTGACTAGCTAGTAGCAGGCGGGAATGGCTAATCGAAACCGCGGCTAGCTAGTCGCATGTACATGCGTTTAATTTTGTTTTTTGTTATAGATTCCCACGAGTGTGAGGTATCTGCAGACGCGTATGCTCGCGGGCTCATTGACAGTGCAGTAACTGAAAGTAAATGCAGTTTATAAAAAAAAATTTAGGAAGGTAAAGTTTGTTTTTTATATAAAGAAATTCATTCAAAAATCGTCTGGCGCCAGAATATTTTTTTGTAGTTCTGCGACGGATAAATCACAATATTCTATCAAGCGCAAGTGGCTACTCGCAAGTGTGACTAGCTAGTCGCCGGCGCCACTAACTAGTCGCAGGGGCGACTAGCTAGTAGCAGGCGGGACTGACTAGTCGAAACCGCGGCTATCTAGTCGCATTTACATACGTTTCTTTTTGTTTGTTTTTCAAAGCTACCCACGAGTGTTTGGTGTCTAAAAACGCGTCTGCTCGCGGGCTGATTGACTGTGTAGTAATTGAAGGTAGCTACAGAACAAAATTATGAATTTAAGATGGAAAAATGTGTTTTTTATATATAGAAATTCATTCAAAAATTGTCTGTCGCCAGAGCATTTTTTTGGAGTTCTGCGAATTATTACTCACAATATTCTATTAGGCACGTGTGGCTAGTCGACGCTGCGACTAGCCAGTCGCCGGTGCCACTGGCTACTAGCAGGGGCGACTAGCTAGTAGCAGGCGGGACTGACTAGTCGAAATCGCGGCTAGCTAGTCGCATTTACATGCGTTTTATTTTGTTTTTTTTTTATAGATTCCTACGAGTGTGAGGTGTCTGCAGACGCGTCTGCTCAAGAGCTCATTGACAATGCAGTAATTAAAGGTAAATGAAGTTTATAAAAATGAATTTAAGAAGGAAAATTTTGTTTTTTATATAAAAAAATTCATTCAAAAATTGTCTGTCGCCAGAGCATTTTTTTGGAGTTCTGCGAATTATTACTCACAATATTCTATTAGGCACGTGTGGCTAGTCGACGGTGCGACTAGCCAGTCGCCGGTGTCACTGGCTACTAGCAGGGGCGACTAGCTAGTAGCAGGAGGGACTGACTAGTCGAAACCGCGGCTATCTAGTCGCATTTACATACGTTTCTTTTGTTTGTTTTTCAAAGCTACCCACGAGTGTTTGGTGTCTAAAGACGCGTCTGCTCGCGAGCTGATTGACTGTGTAGTAATTGAAGGTAGCTACAGAACAAAATTATGAATTTAAGATGGAAAAATGTGTTTTTTATATATAGAAATTCATTCAAAAATCGTCTGTCGCAAGAGCATTTTTTTGGAGTTCTGCGAATTATTACTCACAATATTCTATGAGGCACGTGTGGCTAGTCGACGGTGCGACTAGCCAGTCGCCGGTGCCACTGGCTACTAGCAGGGGTGACTAGCTAGTAGCAGGCGGGAATGGCTAGTCGAACCCGCGGCTAGCTAGTCGCACGTACATGCGTTTAATTTTGTTTTTTGTTATAGATTCCCACGAGTGTGAGGTATCTACAGACGCGTCTGCTCGCGAGCTCGTTGACAGTGCAGTAATTGAAAGTAAATGCAGTTTATAAAAATAAATTTAAGAAGGTAAAGTTTGTTTTTTATATAAAGAAATTCATTCAAAAATCGTCTGGCGCCAGAATATTTTTTTGTAGTTCTGCGACGGATAAATCACAATATTCTATCAAGCGCGAGTGGCTACTCGCAAGTGTGACTAGCTAGTCGCCGGCGCCACTGACTAGTCGCAGGGGCGACTAGCTAGTAGCAGGCGGGACTGACTAGTCGAAACCGCGGCTATCTAGTCGCATTTACATACGTTTCTTTTTGTTTGTTTTTCAAAGCTACCCACGAGTGTTTGGTGTCTAAAAACGCGTCTGCTTGCGGGCTGATTGACTGTGTAGTAATTGAAGGTAGCTACAGAACAAAATTATGAATTTAAGATGGAAAAATGTGTTTTTTATATATAGAAATTCATTCAAAAATCGTCTGTCGCCAGAGCATTTTTTTAGGGTTCTGCGAATTATTACTCACAATTTTCTATCAGGCGCGAGTGTCTACTCGCAATTGCGACTAGCTAATCGCCGGCGCCACTGACTAGTCGCAGGGGCGACTAGCTAGTAGCAGGCGGGACTGACTAGTCGAAATCGCGGCTAGCTAGTCGCATTTACATGCGTTTTATTTTGTTTTTTTTTTATAGATTCCCACGAGTGTGAGGTGTCTGCAGACGCATCTGCTCGCGGGCTCATTGACAGTGCAGTAATTGAAGGTAAATGCAGTGGGATCCCTTCTTTTCGCATAATGTTCTTTGTCCTAATATACTTCGGCATAACGATTTTGGCACAATTTGTTTTGGCATAATATTACTTCGGCATAATTTTTTTAAGCATACATTTTATGTTGGCATAATCATCTTAAAGACTAATTTGTTTTGGCATAAATTTGATTCGCATAACGTTAGTAGGCCTAATGACTATTAGCATAATATTGTTGGTTAAAAAGTTAATATGCTGTGCAACAAAAGTTAGTGACAGAACCGAATTGCTGCAAAACCGACTCCACGTAGTCTTGTTTGTCCTACCCCTAGAGTGTAATTTAAAATTGCGTAGGCGCGTAGGGGCGAGGCGGCCCGCGGGCTGAGGAGCAGGCGGCTGCGAGCGAGCCGCCGCGGCTGAGGCTGGCCGGCGGAGCCGGCCAATAAGCCGAAGCTGCGGTGGTGAGCGAAAGCCGTCTGCGACGATTAGCACGAGTGGGGCCGCCGGAGGCCCGCAGCGCCGGAGCCGTGACAGAAACCCTGCCTGCTGCATGCTGCATGCTTGCTTGCATGCTGCATGCTTGCTTGTTTGCTGCATGCTTGCTTGCATGCTTGCTTGCTTGCATGCTGTATGCTTGCTGGCTTCATGCTTCCTACAGCGAAAAAAAAAACCCACCAAATTGTTCATAAAAAAGTTATGCTTTAGAACTTTATGCTTAATAAATTTATGCTTTAGAATATTATGCTTAATCATTATTATGGTTAGAGAAATTATGCTTAAAAAAATTATGCGTAAGCTGTTATGCGTAATTATATTATGCGAAAATATAATTATGCCAAACAAAATTATGCTAAGTTATATTAGGTCTTAAGATTTTATGCAAATGGATAGGGAACCAAATGCAGTTTATAAAAATAAATTTAAGAAGGTAAAGTTTGTTTTTTATATAAAGAAATTCATTCAAAAATTGTCTGTCGCCAGAGCATTTTTTTGGAGTTCTGCGAATTATTACTCACAATATTCTTTTAGGCACGTGTGGCTAGTCGACGGTGCGACTAGCCAGTCGCCGGTGCCACTGGCTGCTAGCAGGGGTGACTAGCTAGTAGCAGGCGGGAATGGCTAATCGAAACCGCGGCTAGCTAGTCGCATGTACATGTGTTTAATTTTGTTTTTTGTTATAGATTCCCACGAGTGTGAGGTATCTGCAGACGCGTATGCTCGCGGGCTCATTGACAGTGCAGTAACTGAAAGTAAATGCAGTTTATAAAAAAAAAATTAGGAAGGTAAAGTTTGTTTTTTATATAAAGAAATTCATTCAAAAATCGTCTGGCGCCAGAATATTTTTTTGTAGTTCTGCGACGGATAAATCACAATATTCTATCAAGCGCAAGTGGCTACTCGCAAGTGTGACTAGCTAGTCGCCGGCGCCACTGACTAGTCGCAGGGGCGACTAGCTAGTAGCAGGCGGGACTGACTAGTCGAAACCGCGGCTATCTAGTCGCATTTACATACGTTTCTTTTTGTTTGTTTTTCAAAGCTACCCACGAGTGTTTGGTGTCTAAAAACGCGTCTGCTCGCGGGCTGATTGACTGTGTAGTAATTGAAGGTAGCTACAGAACAAAATTATGAATTTAAGATGGAAAAATGTGTTTTTTATATATAGAAATTCATTCAAAAATTGTCTGTCGCCAGAGCATTTTTTTGGGGTTCTGCGATTTATTACTCACAATATTCTATCAGGCGCGAGTAGCTAGTCGACGCTGCGACTAGCCAGTCGCCGGTGCCACTGACTACTAGCAGGGGCGACTAGCTAGTAGCAGGCGGGACTGACTAGTCGAAATCGCGGCTAGCTAGTCGCATTTACATGCGTTTTATTTTGTTTTTTTTTTATAGATTCCTACGAGTGTGAGGTGTCTGCAGACGCGTCTGCTCACGAGCGCTTTGACAATGCAGTAATTAAAGGTAAATTAAGTTTATAAAAATGAATTTAAGAAGGAAAAGTTTGTTTTTTATATAAAAAAATTCATTCAAAAATTGTCTGTCGCCAGAGCATTTTTTTGGAGTACTGCGAATTATTACTCACAATATTCTATTAGGCACGTGTGGCTAGTCGACGGTGCGACTAGCCAGTCGCCGGTGCCACTGGCTACTAGCAGGGGCGACTAGCTAGTAGCAGGAGGGACTGACTAGTCGAAACCGCGGCTATCTAGTCGCATTTACATACGTTTCTTTTGTTTGTTTTTCAAAGCTACCCACGAGTGTTTGGTGTCTAAAGACGCGTCTGCTCGCGAGCTGATTGACTGTGTAGTAATTGAAGGTAGCTACAGAACAAAATTATGAATTTAAGATGGAAAAATATGTTTTTTATATATAGAAATTCATTCAAAAATCGTCTGTCGCAAGAGCATTTTTTTGGAGTTCTGCGAATTATTACTCACAATATTCTATTAGGCACGTGTGGCTAGTCGACGGTGCGACTAGCCAGTCGCCGGTGCCACTGGCTACTAGCAGGGGTGACTAGCTAGTAGCAGGCGGGAATGGCTAGTCGAACCCGCGGCTAGCTAGTCGCACGTACATGCGTTTAATTTTGTTTTTTGTTATAGATTCCCACGAGTGTGAGGTATCTGCAGACGCGTATGCTCGCGGGCTCATTGACAGTGCAGTAACTGAAAGTAAATGCAGTTTATAAAAAAAAAATTAGGAAGGTAAAGTTTGTTTTTTATATAAAGAAATTCATTCAAAAATCGTCTGGCGCCAGAATATTTTTTTGTAGTTCTGCGACGGATAAATCACAATATTCTATCAAGCGCAAGTGGCTACTCGCAAGTGTGACTAGCTAGTCGCCGGCGCCACTGACTAGTCGCAGGGGCGACTAGCTAGTAGCAGGCGGGACTGACTAGTCGAAACCGCGGCTATCTAGTCGCATTTACATACGTTTCTTTTTGTTTGTTTTTCAAAGCTACCCACGAGTGTTTGGTGTCTAAAAACGCGTCTGCTCGCGGGCTGATTGACTGTGTAGTAATTGAAGGTAGCTACAGAACAAAATTATGAATTTAAGATGGAAAAATGTGTTTTTTATATATAGAAATTCATTCAAAAATTGTCTGTCGCCAGAGCATTTTTTTGGAGTTCTGCGAATTATTACTCACAATATTCTATTAGGCACGTGTGGCTAGTCGACGGTGCGACTAGCCAGTCGCCGGTGCCACTGGCTACTAGCAGGGGCGACTAGCTAGTAGCAGGAGGGACTGACTAGTCGAAACCGCGGCTAGCTAGTCGCATTTACATGCGTTTTATTTTGTTTGTTTTTCAAAGCTACCCACGAGTGTTTGGTGTCTGAAGACGCGTCTGCTCGCGGGCTGATTGACTGTGTAGTAATTGAAGGTAGCTACAGAACAAAATTATGAATTTAAGATGGAAAAATGTGTTTTTTATATATAGAAATTCATTCAAAAATCGTCTGTCGCAAGAGCATTTTTTTGGGGTTCTGCGAATTATTACTCACAATATTCTATTAGGCACGTGTGGCTAGTCGACGGTGCGACTAGCCAGTCGCCGGTGCCTATGGCTACTAGCAGGGGTGACTAGCTAGTAGCAGGCGGGAATGGCTAGTCGAACCCGCGGCTAGCTAGTCGCACGTACATGCGTTTAATTTTGTTTTTTGTTATAGATTCCCACGAGTGTGAGGTATCTACAGACGCGTCTGCTCGCGGGCTCATTGACAGTGCAGTAATTGAAAGTAAATGCAGTTTATAAAAATAAATTGAAGAAGGTAAAGTTTGTTTTTTATATAAAGAAATTCATTCAAAAATCGTCTGGCGTCAGAATATTTTTTTGTAGTTCTGCGACGGATAAATCACAATATTCTATCAAGCGCGAGTGGCTACTCGCAAGTGTGACTAGCTAGTCGCCGGCGCCACTGACTAGTCGCAGGGGCGACTAGCTAGTAGCAGGCGGGACTGACTAGTCGAAACCGCGGCTATCTAGTCGCATTTACATACGTTTCTTTTTGTTTGTTTTTCAAAGCTACCTACGAGTGTTTGGTGTCTAAAAACGCGTCTGCTCGCGGGCTGATTGACTGTGTAGTAATTGAAGGTAGCTACAGAACAAAATTATGAATTTAAGATGGAAAAATGTGTTTTTTATATATAGAAATTCATTCAAAAATCGTCTGTCGCCAGAGCATTTTTTTAGGGTTCTGCGAATTATTACTCACAATTTTCTATCAGGTGCGAGTGTCTACTCGCAATTGCGACTAGCTAATCGCCGGCACCACTGACTAGTCGCAGGGGCGACTAGCTAGTAGCAGGCGGGACTGACTAGTCGAAACCGCGGCTATCTAGTCGCATTTACATACGTTTCTTTTTGTTTGTTTTTCAAAGCTACCCACGAGTGTTTGGTGTCTAAAAACGCGTCTGCTCGCGGGCTGATTGACTGTGTAGTAATTGAAGGTAGCTACAGAACAAAATTATGAATTAAAGATGGAAAAATGTGTTTTTTATATATAGAAATTCATTCAAAAATTGTCTGTCGCCAGAGCATTTTTTTGGAGTTCTGCGAATTATTACTCACAATATTCTATTAGGCACGTGTGGCTAGTCGACGCTGCGACTAGCCAGTCGCCGGTGCCACTGGCTACTAGCAGGGGCGACTAGCTAGTAGCAGGCGGGACTGACTAGTCGAAATCGCGGCTAGCTAGTCGCATTTACATGCGTTTTATTTTGTTTTTTTTTTATAGATTCCTACGAGTGTGAGGTGTCTGCAGACGCGTCTGCTCAAGAGCTCATTGACAATGCAGTAATTAAAGGTAAATGAAGTTTATAAAAATGAATTTAAGAAGGAAAATTTTGTTTTTTATATAAAAAAATTCATTCAAAAATTGTCTGTCGCCAGAGCATTTTTTTGGAGTTCTGCGAATTATTACTCACAATATTCTATTAGGCACGTGTGGCTAGTCGACGGTGCGACTAGCCAGTCGCCGGTGTCACTGGCTACTAGCAGGGGCGACTAGCTAGTAGCAGGAGGGACTGACTAGTCGAAACCGCGGCTATCTAGTCGCATTTACATACGTTTCTTTTGTTTGTTTTTCAAAGCTACCCACGAGTGTTTGGTGTCTAAAGACGCGTCTGCTCGCGAGCTGATTGACTGTGTAGTAATTGAAGGTAGCTACAGAACAAAATTATGAATTTAAGATGGAAAAATGTGTTTTTTATATATAGAAATTCATTCAAAAATCGTCTGTCGCAAGAGCATTTTTTTGGAGTTCTGCGAATTATTACTCACAATATTCTATGAGGCACGTGTGGCTAGTCGACGGTGCGACTAGCCAGTCGCCGGTGCCACTGGCTACTAGCAGGGGTGACTAGCTAGTAGCAGGCGGGAATGGCTAGTCGAACCCGCGGCTAGCTAGTCGCACGTACATGCGTTTAATTTTGTTTTTTGTTATAGATTCCCACGAGTGTGAGGTATCTACAGACGCGTCTGCTCGCGAGCTCGTTGACAGTGCAGTAATTGAAAGTAAATGCAGTTTATAAAAATAAATTTAAGAAGGTAAAGTTTGTTTTTTATATAAAGAAATTCATTCAAAAATCGTCTGGCGCCAGAATATTTTTTTGTAGTTCTGCGACGGATAAATCACAATATTCTATCAAGCGCGAGTGGCTACTCGCAAGTGTGACTAGCTAGTCGCCGGCGCCACTGACTAGTCGCAGGGGCGACTAGCTAGTAGCAGGCGGGACTGACTAGTCGAAACCGCGGCTATCTAGTCGCATTTACATACGTTTCTTTTTGTTTGTTTTTCAAAGCTACCCACGAGTGTTTGGTGTCTAAAAACGCGTCTGCTTGCGGGCTGATTGACTGTGTAGTAATTGAAGGTAGCTACAGAACAAAATTATGAATTTAAGATGGAAAAATGTGTTTTTTATATATAGAAATTCATTCAAAAATCGTCTGTCGCCAGAGCATTTTTTTAGGGTTCTGCGAATTATTACTCACAATTTTCTATCAGGCGCGAGTGTCTACTCGCAATTGCGACTAGCTAATCGCCGGCGCCACTGACTAGTCGCAGGGGCGACTAGCTAGTAGCAGGCGGGACTGACTAGTCGAAATCGCGGCTAGCTAGTCGCATTTACATGCGTTTTATTTTGTTTTTTTTTTATAGATTCCCACGAGTGTGAGGTGTCTGCAGACGCATCTGCTCGCGGGCTCATTGACAGTGCAGTAATTGAAGGTAAATGCAGTGGGATCCCTTCTTTTCGCATAATGTTCTTTGTCCTAATATACTTCGGCATAACGATTTTGGCACAATTTGTTTTGGCATAATATTACTTCGGCATAATTTTTTTAAGCATACATTTTATGTTGGCATAATCATCTTAAAGACTAATTTGTTTTGGCATAAATTTGATTCGCATAACGTTAGTAGGCCTAATGACTATTAGCATAATATTGTTGGTTAAAAAGTTAATATGCTGTGCAACAAAAGTTAGTGACAGAACCGAATTGCTGCAAAACCGACTCCACGTAGTCTTGTTTGTCCTACCCCTAGAGTGTAATTTAAAATCGCGTAGGCGCGTAGGGGCGAGGCGGCCCGCGGGCTGAGGAGCAGGCGGCTGAGGCTGGCCGGCGGAGCCGGCCAATAAGCCGAAGCTGCGGTGGTGAGCGAAAGCCGTCTGCGACGATTAGCACGAGTGGGGCCGCCGGAGGCCCGCAGCGCCGGAGCCGTGACAGAAACCCTGCCTGCTGCATGCTGCATGCTTGCTTGCATGCTGCATGCTTGCTTGTTTGCTGCATGCTTGCTTGCATGCTTGCTTGCTTGCATGCTGTATGCTTGCTGGCTTCATGCTTCCTACAGCGAAAAAAAAAACCCACCAAATTGTTCATAAAAAAGTTATGCTTTAGAACTTTATGCTTAATAAATTTATGCTTTAGAATATTATGCTTAATCATTATTATGGTTAGAGAAATTATGCTTAAAAAAATTATGCGTAAGCTGTTATGCGTAATTATATTATGCGAAAATATAATTATGCCAAACAAAATTATGCTAAGTTATATTAGGTCTTAAGATTTTATGCAAATGGATAGGGAACCAAATGCAGTTTATAAAAATAAATTTAAGAAGGTAAAGTTTGTTTTTTATATAAAGAAATTCATTCAAAAATTGTCTGTCGCCAGAGCATTTTTTTGGAGTTCTGCGAATTATTACTCACAATATTCTTTTAGGCACGTGTGGCTAGTCGACGGTGCGACTAGCCAGTCGCCGGTGCCACTGGCTGCTAGCAGGGGTGACTAGCTAGTAGCAGGCGGGAATGGCTAATCGAAACCGCGGCTAGCTAGTCGCATGTACATGTGTTTAATTTTGTTTTTTGTTATAGATTCCCACGAGTGTGAGGTATCTGCAGACGCGTATGCTCGCGGGCTCATTGACAGTGCAGTAACTGAAAGTAAATGCAGTTTATAAAAAAAAAATTAGGAAGGTAAAGTTTGTTTTTTATATAAAGAAATTCATTCAAAAATCGTCTGGCGCCAGAATATTTTTTTGTAGTTCTGCGACGGATAAATCACAATATTCTATCAAGCGCAAGTGGCTACTCGCAAGTGTGACTAGCTAGTCGCCGGCGCCACTGACTAGTCGCAGGGGCGACTAGCTAGTAGCAGGCGGGACTGACTAGTCGAAACCGCGGCTATCTAGTCGCATTTACATACGTTTCTTTTTGTTTGTTTTTCAAAGCTACCCACGAGTGTTTGGTGTCTAAAAACGCGTCTGCTCGCGGGCTGATTGACTGTGTAGTAATTGAAGGTAGCTACAGAACAAAATTATGAATTTAAGATGGAAAAATGTGTTTTTTATATATAGAAATTCATTCAAAAATTGTCTGTCGCCAGAGCATTTTTTTGGGGTTCTGCGATTTATTACTCACAATATTCTATCAGGCGCGAGTAGCTAGTCGACGCTGCGACTAGCCAGTCGCCGGTGCCACTGACTACTAGCAGGGGCGACTAGCTAGTAGCAGGCGGGACTGACTAGTCGAAATCGCGGCTAGCTAGTCGCATTTACATGCGTTTTATTTTGTTTTTTTTTTATAGATTCCTACGAGTGTGAGGTGTCTGCAGACGCGTCTGCTCACGAGCGCTTTGACAATGCAGTAATTAAAGGTAAATTAAGTTTATAAAAATGAATTTAAGAAGGAAAAGTTTGTTTTTTATATAAAAAAATTCATTCAAAAATTGTCTGTCGCCAGAGCATTTTTTTGGAGTACTGCGAATTATTACTCACAATATTCTATTAGGCACGTGTGGCTAGTCGACGGTGCGACTAGCCAGTCGCCGGTGCCACTGGCTACTAGCAGGGGCGACTAGCTAGTAGCAGGAGGGACTGACTAGTCGAAACCGCGGCTATCTAGTCGCATTTACATACGTTTCTTTTGTTTGTTTTTCAAAGCTACCCACGAGTGTTTGGTGTCTAAAGACGCGTCTGCTCGCGAGCTGATTGACTGTGTAGTAATTGAAGGTAGCTACAGAACAAAATTATGAATTTAAGATGGAAAAATATGTTTTTTATATATAGAAATTCATTCAAAAATCGTCTGTCGCAAGAGCATTTTTTTGGAGTTCTGCGAATTATTACTCACAATATTCTATTAGGCACGTGTGGCTAGTCGACGGTGCGACTAGCCAGTCGCCGGTGCCACTGGCTACTAGCAGGGGTGACTAGCTAGTAGCAGGCGGGAATGGCTAGTCGAACCCGCGGCTAGCTAGTCGCACGTACATGCGTTTAATTTTGTTTTTTGTTATAGATTCCCACGAGTGTGAGGTATCTGCAGACGCGTATGCTCGCGGGCTCATTGACAGTGCAGTAACTGAAAGTAAATGCAGTTTATAAAAAAAAAATTAGGAAGGTAAAGTTTGTTTTTTATATAAAGAAATTCATTCAAAAATCGTCTGGCGCCAGAATATTTTTTTGTAGTTCTGCGACGGATAAATCACAATATTCTATCAAGCGCAAGTGGCTACTCGCAAGTGTGACTAGCTAGTCGCCGGCGCCACTGACTAGTCGCAGGGGCGACTAGCTAGTAGCAGGCGGGACTGACTAGTCGAAACCGCGGCTATCTAGTCGCATTTACATACGTTTCTTTTTGTTTGTTTTTCAAAGCTACCCACGAGTGTTTGGTGTCTAAAAACGCGTCTGCTCGCGGGCTGATTGACTGTGTAGTAATTGAAGGTAGCTACAGAACAAAATTATGAATTTAAGATGGAAAAATGTGTTTTTTATATATAGAAATTCATTCAAAAATTGTCTGTCGCCAGAGCATTTTTTTGGAGTTCTGCGAATTATTACTCACAATATTCTATTAGGCACGTGTGGCTAGTCGACGGTGCGACTAGCCAGTCGCCGGTGCCACTGGCTACTAGCAGGGGCGACTAGCTAGTAGCAGGCGGGACTGACTAGTCGAAACCGCGGCTAGCTAGTCGCATTTACATGCGTTTTATTTTGTTTGTTTTTCAAAGCTACCCACGAGTGTTTGGTGTCTGAAGACGCGTCTGCTCGCGGGCTGATTGACTGTGTAGTAATTGAAGGTAGCTACAGAACAAAATTATGAATTTAAGATGGAAAAATGTGTTTTTTATATATAGAAATTCATTCAAAAATCGTCTGTCGCCAGAGCATTTTTTTGGGGTTCTGCGAATTATTACTCACAATATTCTATTAGGCACGTGTGGCTAGTCGACGGTGCGACTAGCCAGTCGCCGGTGCCTATGGCTACTAGCAGGGGTGACTAGCTAGTAGCAGGCGGGAATGGCTAGTCGAACCCGCGGCTAGCTAGTCGCACGTACATGCGTTTAATTTTGTTTTTTGTTATAGATTCCCACGAGTGTGAGGTATCTACAGACGCGTCTGCTCGCGGGCTCATTGACAGTGCAGTAATTGAAAGTAAATGCAGTTTATAAAAATAAATTGAAGAAGGTAAAGTTTGTTTTTTATATAAAGAAATTCATTCAAAAATCGTCTGGCGTCAGAATATTTTTTTGTAGTTCTGCGACGGATAAATCACAATATTCTATCAAGCGCGAGTGGCTACTCGCAAGTGTGACTAGCTAGTCGCCGGCGCCACTGACTAGTCGCAGGGGCGACTAGCTAGTAGCAGGCGGGACTGACTAGTCGAAACCGCGGCTATCTAGTCGCATTTACATACGTTTCTTTTTGTTTGTTTTTCAAAGCTACCTACGAGTGTTTGGTGTCTAAAAACGCGTCTGCTCGCGGGCTGATTGACTGTGTAGTAATTGAAGGTAGCTACAGAACAAAATTATGAATTTAAGATGGAAAAATGTGTTTTTTATATATAGAAATTCATTCAAAAATCGTCTGTCGCCAGAGCATTTTTTTAGGGTTCTGCGAATTATTACTCACAATTTTCTATCAGGTGCGAGTGTCTACTCGCAATTGCGACTAGCTAATCGCCGGCACCACTGACTAGTCGCAGGGGCGACTAGCTAGTAGCAGGCGGGACTGACTAGTCGAAACCGCGGCTATCTAGTCGCATTTAAATACGTTTCTTTTTGTTGGTTTTTCAAAGCTACCCACGAGTGTGTGGTGTCTAAAGACGCGTCTGCTCGCGGGCGGATTGACTGTGTAGTAATTGAAGGTAGCTACAGAACAACATTATGAATTTAAGATGGAAAAATGTGTTTTTTATATATAGAAATTCATTCAAAAATCGTCTGCCGCCAGAGCATTTTTTTGGGGTTCTGCGAATTATTTCTCCAATATTCTATCAGGCGCGAGTGGCTAGTCGACGCTGTGACTAGCCAGTCGCCGTTGTCACTGGCTACTAGCAGGGGCGACTAGCTAGTAGCAGGCGGGACTGACTAGTCGAAATCGCGGCTAGCTAGTCGCATTTACATGCGTTTTATTTTGTTTTTTTTATAGATTCCCACGAGTGTGAGGTGTCTGCAGACGCGTCGGCTCGCGGGCTCATTGACAATGCAGTAATTAAAGGTAAATGAAGTTTATAAAAATGAATTTAAGACGGAAAAGTTTGTTTTTTATATAAAGAAATTCATTCAAAAATCGCGTGTGGCTAGTCGACGGTGCGACTAGCCAGTCGCCGGTGCCACTGGCTACTAGCAGGGGCGACTAGCTAGTAGCAGGAGGGACTGACTAGTCGAAACCGCGGCTATCTATTCGCATTTACATACGTTTCTTTTGTTTGTTTTTCAAAGCTACCCACGAGTGTTTGGTGTCTGAAGACGCGTCTGCTCGCGGGCTGATTGACTGTGTAGTAATTGAAGGTAGCTACAGAACAAAATTATGAATTTAAGATGGAAAAATTTGTTTTTTATATATAGAAATTCATTCAAAAATCGTCTGTCGCAAGAGCATTTTTTTGGGGTTCTGCGATATATTACTCACAATATTCTATCAGGCGCGAGTAGCTAGTCGACGCTGCGACTAGCCAGTCGCCGGTGCCAATGACTACTAGCAGGGGCGACTAGCTAGTAGCAGGCGGGACTGACTAGTCGAAATCGCGGCTAGCTAGTCGCATTTACATGCGTTTTATTTTGTTTTTTTTTTATAGATTCCTACGAGTGTGAGGTGTTTGCAGACGCGTCTGCTCGCGGGCTCATTGACAATGCAGTAATTAAAGGTAAATGAAGTTTATAAAAATGAATTTAAGAAGGAAAAGTTTGTTTTTTATATAAAAAAATTCATTCAAAAATTGTCTGTCGCCAGAGCATTTTTTTGGGGTTCTGCGAATTATTACTCACAATATTCTATTAGGCACGTGTGGCTAGTCGACGGTGCGACTAGCCAGTCGCCGGTGCCTATGGCTACTAGCAGGGGTGACTAGCTAGTAGCAGGCGGGAATGGCTAGTCGAACCCGCGGCTAGCTAGTCGCACGTACATGCGTTTAATTTTGTTTTTTGTTATAGATTCCCACGAGTGTGAGGTATCTACAGACGCGTCTGCTCGCGGGCTCATTGACAGTGCAGTAATTGAAAGTAAATGCAGTTTATAAAAATAAATTGAAGAAGGTAAAGTTTGTTTTTTATATAAAGAAATTCATTCAAAAATCGTCTGGCGCCAGAATATTTTTTTGTAGTTCTGCGACGGATAAATCACAATATTCTATCAAGCGCGAGTGGCTACTCGCAAGTGTGACTAGCTAGTCGCCGGCGCCACTGACTAGTCGCAGGGGCGACTAGCTAGTAGCAGGCGGGACTGACTAGTCGAAACCGCGGTTATCTAGTCGCATTTACATACGTTTTTTTTGTTTGTTTTTCAAAGCTACCCACGAGTGTTTGGTGTCTAAAAACAAGTCTGCTCGCGGGCTGATTGACTGTGTAGTAATTGAAGGTAGCTACAGAACAAAATTATGAATTTAAGATGGAAAAATGTGTTTTTTATATATAGAAATTCATTCAAAAATTGTCTGTCGCCAGAGCATTTTTTTGGAGTTCTGCGAATTATTACTCACAATATTCTATTAGGCACGTGTGGCTAGTCGACGGTGCGACTAGCCAGTCGCCGGTGCCACTGGCTACTAGCAGGGGCGACTAGCTAGTAGCAGGAGGGACTGACTAGTCGAAACCGCGGCTATCTAGTCGCATTTACATACGTTTCTTTTGTTTGTTTTTCAAAGCTACCCACGAGTGTGTGGTGTCTAAAGACGCGTCTGCTCGCGGGCGGATTGACTGTGTAGTAATTGAAGGTAGCTACAGAACAACATTATGAATTTAAGATGGAAAAATGTGTTTTTTATATATAGAAATTCATTCAAAAATCGTCTGTCGCCAGAGCATTTTTTTAGGGTTCTGCGAATTATTACTCACAATTTTCTATCAGGTGCGAGTGTCTACTCGCAATTGCGACTAGCTAATCGCCGGCACCACTGACTAGTCGCAGGGGCGACTAGCTAGTAGCAGGCGGGACTGACTAGTCGAAACCGCGGCTATCTAGTCGCATTTAAATACGTTTCTTTTTGTTGGTTTTTCAAAGCTACCCACGAGTGTGTGGTGTCTAAAGACGCGTCTGCTCGCGGGCTGATTGACTGTGTAGTAATTGAAGGTAGCTACAGAACAAAATTATGAATTTAAGATGGAAAAATTTGTTTTTTATATATAGAAATTCATTCAAAAATCGTCTGTCGCAAGAGCATTTTTTTGGAGTTCTGCGAATTATTACTCACAATATTCTATTAGGCACGTGTGGCTAGTCGACGGTGCGACTAGCCAGTCGCCGGTGCCACTGGCTACTAGCAGGGGTGACTAGCTAGTAGCAGGCGGGAATGGCTAGTCGAACCCGCGGCTAGCTAGTCGCACGTACATGCGTTTAATTTTGTTTTTTGTTATAGATTCCCACGAGTGTGAGGTATCTACAGACGCGTCTGCTCGCGGGCTCATTGACAATGCAGTAATTAAAGGTAAATGAAGTTTATAAAAATGAATTTAAGAAGGAAAAGTTTGTTTTTTATATAAAAAAATTCATTCAAAAATTGTCTGTCGCCAGAGCATTTTTTTGGAGTTCTGCGAATTATTACTCACAATATTCTATTAGGCACGTGTGGCTAGTCGATGGTGCGACTAGCCAGTCGCCGGTGCCACTGGCTACTAGCAGGGGCGACTAGCTAGTAGCAGGAGGGACTGACTAGTCGAAACCGCGGCTATCTAGTCGCATTTACATACGTTTCTTTTGTTTGTTTTTCAAAGCTACCCACGAGTGTTTGGTGTTTAAAGACGCGTCTGCTCGCGAGCTGATTGACTGTGTAGTAATTGAAGGTAGCTACAGAACAAAATTATGAATTTAAGATGGAAAAATGTGTTTTTTATATATAGAAATTCATTCAAAAATCGTCTGTCGCAAGAGCATTTTTTTGGAGTTCTGCGAATTATTACTCACAATATTCTATTAGGCACGTGTGGCTAGTCGACGGTGCGACTAGCCAGTCGCCGGTGCCACTGGCTACTAGCAGGGGTGACTAGCTAGTAGCAGGCGGGAATGGCTAGTCGAACCCGCGGCTAGCTAGTCGCACGTACATGCGTTTAATTTTGTTTTTTGTTATAGATTCCCACGAGTGTGAGGTATCTACAGACGCGTCTGCTCGCGGGCTCATTGACAGTGCAGTAATTGAAAGTAAATGCAGTTTATAAAAATAAATTTAAGAAGGTAAAGTTTGTTTTTTATATAAAGAAATTCATTCAAAAATCGTCTGGCGTCAGAATATTTTTTTGTAGTTCTGCGACGGATCAATCACAATATTCAATCAAGCGCGAGTGGCTACTCGCAAGTGTGACAAGCTAGTCGCTGGCGCAACTGACTAGTCGCAGGGGCGACTAGCTAGTAGCAGGCGGGACTGACTAGTTGAAACCGCGGCTATCTAGTCGCATTTACATACGTTTCTTTTTGTTGGTTTTTCAAAGCTACCCACGAGTGTGTGTTGTCTAAAGACGCGTCTGCTTGCGGGCTGATTGACTGTGTAGTAATTGAAGGTAGCTACAGAACAACATTATGAATTTAAGATGGAAAAGTTTGTTTTTTATATATAGAAATTCATTAAAAAATCGTCTGTCGCCAGAGCAGTTTTTTGGGGTTCTGCGAATTATTATTCACAATATTCTATCAGGCGCGAGTGTCTACTCGCAAGTGCGACTAGCTAATCGCCGGCGCCACTGACTAGTCGCAGGGGCGACTAGCTAGTAGCAGGAGGGACTGACTAGTCGAAATCGCGGCTAGCTAGTCGCATTTACATGCGTTTTATTTTGTTTTTTTTTATAGATTCCCACGAGTGTGAGGTGTCTGCAGACGCATCTGCTCGCGGGCTCATTGACAGTGCAGTAAATGAAGGTAAATGCAGTTTATAAAAATAAATTTAAGAAGGTAAAGTTTGTTTTTTATATAAAGAAATTCATTCAAAAATTGTCTGTCGCCAGAGCATTTTTTTGGAGTTCTGCGAATTATTACTCACAATATTCTATTAGGCACGTGTGGCTAGTCGACGGTGCGACTAGCTCGTCGCCGGTGCCACTGGCTACTAGCAGGGGTGACTAGCTAGTAGCAGGCGGGAATGGCTAGTCGAAACCGCGGCTAGCTAGTCGCATGTACATGCGTTTAATTTTGTTTTTTGTTAGAGATTCCCACGAGTGTGAGGTATCTACAGACGCGTATGCTCGCGGGCTCATTGACAGTGCAGTAACTGAAAGTAAATGCAGTTTATAAAAATAAATTTAGGAAGGTAAAGTTTGTTTTTTATATAAAGAAATTCATTCAAAAATCGTCTGGCGCCAGAATATTTTTTTGTAGTTCTGCGACGGATAAATCACAATATTCTATCAAGCGCGAGTGGCTACTCGCAAGTGTGACTAGCTAGTCGCCGGCGCCACTGACTAGTCGCAGGGGCGACTAGCTAGTAGCAGGCGGGACTGACTAGTCGAAACCGCGGTTATCTAGTCGCATTTACATACGTTTTTTTTGTTTGTTTTTCAAAGCTACCCACGAGTGTTTGGTGTCTAAAAACAAGTCTGCTCGCGGGCTGATTGACTGTGTAGTAATTGAAGGTAGCTACAGAACAAAATTATGAATTTAAGATGGAAAAATGTGTTTTTTATATATAGAAATTCATTCAAAAATTGTCTGTCGACAGAGCATTTTTTTGGAGTTCTGCGAATTATTACTCACAATATTCTATTAGGCACGTGTGGCTAGTCGACGGTGCGACTAGCCAGTCGCCGGTGCCACTGGCTACTAGCAGGGGCGACTAGCTAGTAGCAGGAGGGACTGACTAGTCGAAACCGCGGCTATCTAGTCGCATTTACATACGTTTCTTTTGTTTGTTTTTCAAAGCTACCCACGAGTGTTTGGTGTCTAAAGACGCGTCTGCTCGCGAGCTGATTGACTGTGTAGTAATTGAAGGTAGCTACAGAACAAAATTATGAATTTAAGATGGAAAAATGTGTTTTTTATATATAGAAATTCATTCAAAAATCGTCTGTCGCAAGAGCATTTTTTTGGAGTTCTGCGAATTATTACTCACAATATTCTATTAGGCACGTGTGGCTAGTCGACGGTGCGACTAGCCAGTCGCCGGTGCCACTGGCTACTAGCAGGGGTGACTAGCTAGTAGTAGGCGGGAATGGCTAGTCGAACCCGCGGCTAGCTAGTCGCACGTACATGCGTTTAATTTTGTTTTTTGTTATAGATTCCCACGAGTGTGAGGTATCTACAGACGCGTCTGCTCGCGGGCTCATTGACAGTGCAGTAATTGAAAGTAAATGCAGTTTATAAAAATAAATTTAAGAAGGTAAAGTTTGTTTTTTATATAAAGAAATTCATTCAAAAATCGCCTGGCGTCAGAATATTTTTTTGTAGTTCTGCGACGGATCAATCACAATATTCAATCAAGCGCGAGTGGCTACTCGCAAGTGTGACTAGCTAGTCGCTGGCGCAACTGACTAGTCGCAGGGGCGACTAGCTAGTAGCAGGCGGGACTGACTAGTTGAAACCGCGGCTATCTAGTCGCATTTACATACGTTTCTTTTTGTTGGTTTTTCAAAGCTACCCACGAGTGTGTGTTGTCTAAAGACGCGTCTGCTTGCGGGCTGATTGACTGTGTAGTAATTAAAGGTAGCTACAGAACAACATTATGAATTTAAGATGGAAAAGTTTGTTTTTTATATATAGAAATTCATTAAAAAATCGTCTGTCGCCAGAGCAGTTTTTTGGGGTTCTGCGAATTATTATTCACAATATTCTATCAGGCGCGAGTGTCTACTCGCAAGTGCGACTAGCTAATCGCCGGCGCCACTGACTAGTCGCAGGGGCGACTAGCTAGTAGCAGGAGGGACTGACTAGTCGAAATCGCGGCTAGCTAGTCGCATTTACATGCGTTTTATTTTGTTTTTTTTTATAGATTCCCACGAGTGTGAGGTGTCTGCAGACGCATCTGCTCGCGGGCTCATTGACAGTGCAGTAATTGAAGGTAAATGCAGTTTATAAAAATAAATTTAAGAAGGTAAAGTTTGTTTTTTATATAAAGAAATTCATTCAAAAATTGTCTGTCGCCAGAGCATTTTTTTGGAGTTCTGCGAATTATTACTCACAATATTCTATTAGGCACGTGTGCCTAGTCGACGGTGCGACTAGCCAGTCGCCGGTGCCACTGGCTACTAGCAGGGGTGACTAGCTAGTAGCAGGCGGGAATGGCTAGTCGAAACCGCGGCTAGCTAGTCGCATGTACATGCGTTTAATTTTGTTTTTTGTTAGAGATTCCCACGAGTGTGAGGTATCTACAGACGCGTATGCTCGCGGGCTCATTGACAGTGCAGTAACTGAAAGTAAATGCAGTTTATAAAAATAAATTTAGGAAGGTAAAGTTTGTTTTTTATATAAAGAAATTCATTCAAAAATCGTCTGGCGCCAGAATATTTTTTTGTAGTTCTGCGACGGATAAATCACAATATTCTATCAAGCGCGAGTGGCTACTCGCAAGTGTGACTAGCTAGTCGCCGGCGCCACTGACTAGTCGCAGGGGCGACTAGCTAGTAGCAGGCGGGACTGACTAGTCGAAACCGCGGCTATCTAGTCGCATTTACATACGTTTCTTTTTGTTTGTTTTTCAAAGCTACCCACGAGTGTTTGGTGTCTAAAAACAAGTCTGCTCGCGGGCTAATTGACTGTGTAGTAATTGAAGGTAGCTACAGAACAAAATTATGAATTTAAGATGGAAAAATGTGTTTTTTATATATAGAAATTCATTCAAAAATTGTCTGTCGCCAGAGCATTTTTTTGGAGTTCTGCGAATTATTACTCACAATATTCTATTAGGCACGTGTGGCTAGTCGACGGTGCGACTAGCCAGTCGCCGGTGCCACTGGCTACTAGCAGGGGCGACTAGCTAGTAGCAGGAGGGACTGACTAGTCGAAACCGCGGCTATCTAGTCGCATTTACATACGTTTCTTTTGTTTGTTTTTCAAAGCTACCCACGAGTGTTTGGTGTCTAAAGACGCGTCTGCTCGCGAGCTGATTGACTGTGTAGTAATTGAAGGTAGCTACAGAACAAAATTATGAATTTAAGATGGAAAAATGTGTTTTTTATATATAGAAATTCATTCAAAAATCGTCTGTCGCAAGAGCATTTTTTTGGAGTTCTGCGAATTATTACTCACAATATTCTATTAGGCACGTGTGGCTAGTCGACGGTGCGACTAGCCAGTCGCCGGTGCCACTGGCTACTAGCAGGGGTGACTAGCTAGTAGCAGGCGGGAATGGCTAGTCGAAACCACGGCTAGCTAGTCGCATGTACATGCGTTTAATTTTGTTTTTTGTTAGAGATTCCCACGAGTGTGAGGTATCTACAGACGCGTATGCTCGCGGGCTCATTGACAGTGCAGTAACTGAAAGTAAATGCAGTTTATAAAAATAAATTTAGGAAGGTAAAGTTTGTTTTTTATATAAAGAAATTCATTCAAAAATCGTCTGGCGCCAGAATATTTTTTTGTAGTTCTGCGACGGATAAATCACAATATTCTATCAAGCGCGAGTGGCTACTCGCAAGTGTGACTAGCTAGTCGCCGGCGCCACTGACTAGTCGCAGGGGCGACTAGCTAGTAGCAGGCGGGACTGACTAGTCGAAACCGCGGCTATCTAGTCGCATTTACATACGTTTCTTTTTGTTTGTTTTTCAAAGCTACCTACGAGTGTTTGGTGTCTAAAAACGCGTCTGCTCGCGGGCTGATTGACTGTGTAGTATATAAAGGTAGCTACAGAACAAAATTATGAATTTAAGATGGAAAAATGTGTTTTTTATATATAGAAATTCATTCAAAAATCGTCTGTCGCCAGAGCATTTTTTTAGGGTTCTGCGAATTATTACTCACAATTTTCTATCAGGCGCGAGTGTCAACTCGCAATTGCGACTAGCTAATCGCCGGCGCCACTGACTAGTCGCAGGGGCGACTAGCTAGGGTTCCCTATCCATTTGCATAAAATGTTAAGACCTAATATAACTTAGCATAATTTTGTTTGGCATAATTATATTTTCGCATAATATAATTACGCATAACAGCTTACGCATAATTTTTTTAAGCATAATTTCTCTAACCATAATAATGATTAAGCATAATATTCTAAAGCATAAATTTATTAAGCATAAAGTTCTAAAGCATAACTTTTTTATGAACAATTTTGTGGGTTTTTTTTTCGCTGTAGGAAGCATGAAGCAAGCATACAGCATGCAAGCAAGCATACAGCATGCAAGCAAGTATGCAAGCAAACATGCAAGCAAGCATGCAGCAAACAAGCAAGCATGCAGCATGCAAGTAAGCATGCAGCATGCAGAAGGCAGGGTTTCTGTCACGGCTCCGGCGCTGCGGGCCTCCGGCGGCCCCACGCGTGGTAATCGTCCCAGACGGGTTTCGCTCACCACCGCAGCTTCGGCTTGTTGGCCGGCTTCGCCGGCCAGCCTCAGCCGCGGCGGCTCGCTCGCAGCCGCCTGCTCCTCAGCCCGCGGGCCGCCTCGCCCCTACGCGCCTACGCGATTTTAAATTACACTCTAGGGGTAGGACAAACAAGACTACGTGGAGTCGGTTTTGCAGCAATTCGGTTCTGTCACTAACTTTTGTTGCACAGCATATTACATTTTTAACCAACAATATTATGCTAATAGTCATTAGGCCTACTAACGTTATGCGAATCAAATTTATGCCAAAATAAATTAGTCTTTAAGATGATTATGCCAACATAAAATGTATGCCTAAAAAAATTATGCCGAAGCATTATTATGCCAAAACAAATTGTGCCAAAATCGTTATGCCGAAGTATATTAGGACAAAGAACATTATGCGAAAGGAAGGGGAAGGTAAATGAAGTTTATAAAAATGAATTTAAGAAGGAAAAAATTGTTTTTTATATAAAGAAATTCATTCAAAAATCGTCTGGCGCCAGAATATTTTCTGTAGTTCTGCGACGGATAAATCACAATATTCTATCAAGCGCGAGTGGCTACTCGCAATTGCGACTAGCTAGTCACCGGCGCCACTGACTAGTCGCAAGGGCGACTAGCTAGTGGCAGGCGGGACTGACTAGTCAAAACCGCGGCTATCTAGTCGCATTTACATACGTTTCTTTTTGTTTGTTATTCAAAGCTACCCACTAGTGTTTGGTGTCTAAAGACGCGTCTGCTCGCGGGCTGATTGACTGTGTAGTAAGTGAAGGTAGCTACAGAACAAAATTATGAATTAAAGATGGAAAAATGTGTTTTTTATATATAGAAATTCATTCAAAAATCGTCTGTCGCCGGAGCATTTTTTTGGGGTTCTGCGAATTATTACTCACAATGTTCTATCAGGCGCGAGTGGCTAGTCGACGCTGGGACTAGCCAGTCGCCGGTGCCACTGACAACTAGCAGGGGCGACTAGCTAGTAGCAGGCGGGACTGACTAGTCAAAACCGCGGCTATCTAGTCGCATTTACATACGTTTCTTTTTGTTTGTTTTTCAAAGCTACCCACTAGTGTTTGGTGTCTAAAGACGCGTCTGCTCGCGAGCTGATTGACTGTGTAGTAATTGAAGGTAGCTGAAGAACAAAATTATGAATTTAAGATGGAAAAATGTGTTTTTTATATATAGAAATTCATTCAAAAATCGTCTTGCGCCAGAATATTTTCTGTAGTTCTGCGACGGATAAATCACAATATTCTATCAAGCGCGAGTGGCTACTCGCAATTGCGACTAGCTAGTCGCCGGCGCCACTGACTAGTCGCAGGGGCGACTAGCTAGTGGCAGGCGGGAATGACTAGTCAAAACCGCGGCTATCTAGTCGCATTTACATACGTTTCTTTTTGTTTGTTTTTCAAAGCTACCCACTAGTGTTTGGTGTCTAAAGACGCGTCTGCTCGCGGGCTGATTGACTGTGTAGTAATTGAAGTTAGCAACAGAACAAAATTATGAATTTAAGATGGAAAAATTTGTTTTTTATATATAGAAATTCATTCAAATCTCGTCTGTCGCCAGAGCATTTTTTTGGGGTTCTGCGAATTATTACTCACAATATTCTATCAGACGCGAGTGGCTAGTCAACGCTGGGACTAGACAGTCGCCGGTGCCACTGACAACTAGCAGGGGCGACTAGCTAGTAGCAGGCGGGACTGACTGGTCGAAATCGCGGCTAGCTAGTCGCATTTACATGCGTTTTATTTTGTTTTTTTTTATAGATTTCGACGACTGTGAGGTGTCTGCAGACGCGTCTGCTCGCGGGCTCATTGACAATGCAGTAATTAAAGGTAAATGAAGTTTATAAAAATGAATTTAAGAAGGAAAAGTTTGTTTTTTATATAAAGAAATTCATTCAAGAATCGTCTGGCGCCAGAATATTTTTTTGGGGTTCTGCGAATTATTACTCACAATATTCTATCAGGCGCGAGTGGCTAGTCGACGCTGGGACTAGCCAGTCGCTGGTGCCACTGACAACTATCAGGGGCGACTAGCTAGTAGCAGGCGGGACTGACTAGTCGAAATTGCGACTAGCTAGTCGCCGGCGCCACTGACTAGTCACAGGGGCGACTAGCTAGTAGCAGGCGGGACTGACTAGTCAAAACCGCGGCTATCTAGTCGCATTTACATACGTTTCTTTGTGTTTGTTTTTCAAAGCTACCCACTAGTGTTTGGTGTCTAAAGACGCGTCTGCTCGCGGGCTGGTTGAGTGTGTAGTAATTGAAGGTAGCTACAGAACAAAATTATGAATTTAAGATGGAAAAATGTGTTTTTTATATATAGAAATTCATTCAAAAATCGTCTGTCGCCAGAGCATTTTTTTGGGGTTCTGCGAATTATTACTCACAATATTCTATCAGGCGCGAGTGGCTAGTCGACGCTGGGACTAGCCAGTCGCCGGTGCCACTGACAACTAGCAGGGGCGACTAGCTAGTAGCAGGCGGGACTGACTAGTCGAAATCGCGGCTAGCTAGTCGCATTTACATGCGTTTTATTTTGTTTTTTTTTATAGATTTCGACGACTGTGAGGTGTCTGCAGACGCGTCTGCTCGCGGGCTCATTGACAATGCAGTAATTAAAGGTAAATGAAGTTTATAAAAATGAATTTAAGAAGGATTTTTTTTTTTTTATATATAGAAATTCATTCAAAAATCGTCTTGCGCCAGAATATTTTCTGTAGTTCTGCGACGGATAAATCACAATATTCTATCAAGCGCGAGTGGCTACTCGCAATTGCGACTAGCTAGTCGCCGGCGCCACTGACTAGTCGCAGGGGCGACTAGCTAGTGGCAGGCGGGAATGACTAGTCAAAACCGCGGCTATCTAGTCGCATTTACATACGTTTCTTTTTGTTTGTTTTTCAAAGCTACCCACTAGTGTTTGGTGTCTAAAGACGCGTCTGCTCGCGGGCTGATTGACTGTGTAGTAATTGAAGTTAGCAACAGAACAAAATTATGAATTTAAGATGGAAAAATTTGTTTTTTATATATAGAAATTCATTCAAATCTCGTCTGTCGCCAGAGCATTTTTTTGGGGTTCTGCGAATTATTACTCACAATATTCTATCAGACGCGAGTGGCTAGTCAACGCTGGGACTAGACAGTCGCCGGTGCCACTGACAACTAGCAGGGGCGACTAGCTAGTAGCAGGCGGGACTGACTGGTCGAAATCGCGGCTAGCTAGTCGCATTTACATGCGTTTTATTTTGTTTTTTTTTATAGATTTCGACGACTGTGAGGTGTCTGCAGACGCGTCTGCTCGCGGGCTCATTGACAATGCAGTAATTAAAGGTAAATGAAGTTTATAAAAATGAATTTAAGAAGGAAAAGTTTGTTTTTTATATAAAGAAATTCATTCAAGAATCGTCTGGCGCCAGAATATTTTTTTGGGGTTCTGCGAATTATTACTCACAATATTCTATCAGGCGCGAGTGGCTAGTCGACGCTGGGACTAGCCAGTCGCTGGTGCCACTGACAACTATCAGGGGCGACTAGCTAGTAGCAGGCGGGACTGACTAGTCGAAATTGCGACTAGCTAGTCGCCGGCGCCACTGACTAGTCACAGGGGCGACTAGCTAGTAGCAGGCGGGACTGACTAGTCAAAACCGCGGCTATCTAGTCGCATTTACATACGTTTCTTTGTGTTTGTTTTTCAAAGCTACCCACTAGTGTTTGGTGTCTAAAGACGCGTCTGCTCGCGGGCTGGTTGAGTGTGTAGTAATTGAAGGTAGCTACAGAACAAAATTATGAATTTAAGATGGAAAAATGTGTTTTTTATATATAGAAATTCATTCAAAAATCGTCTGTCGCCAGAGCATTTTTTTGGGGTTCTGCGAATTATTACTCACAATATTCTATCAGGCGCGAGTGGCTAGTCGACGCTGGGACTAGCCAGTCGCCGGTGCCACTGACAACTAGCAGGGGCGACTAGCTAGTAGCAGGCGGGACTGACTAGTCGAAATCGCGGCTAGCTAGTCGCATTTACATGCGTTTTATTTTGTTTTTTTTTATAGATTTCGACGACTGTGAGGTGTCTGCAGACGCGTCTGCTCGCGGGCTCATTGACAATGCAGTAATTAAAGGTAAATGAAGTTTATAAAAATGAATTTAAGAAGGATTTTTTTTTTTTTATATATAGAAATTCATTCAAAAATCGTCTTGCGCCAGAATATTTTCTGTAGTTCTGCGACGGATAAATCACAATATTCTATCAAGCGCGAGTGGCTACTCGCAATTGCGACTAGCTAGTCGCCGGCGCCACTGACTAGTCGCAGGGGCGACTAGCTAGTGGCAGGCGGGAATGACTAGTCAAAACCGCGGCTATCTAGTCGCATTTACATACGTTTTTTTTGTTTGTTTTTCAAAGCTACCCACTAGTGTTTGGTGTCTAAAGACGCGTCTGCTCGCGGGCTGGTTGACTGTGTAGTAATTCAAGTTAGCTACAGAACAAAATTATGAATTTAAGATGGAAAAATTTGTTTTTTATATATAGAAATTCATTCAAAAATCGTCTGTCGCCAGAGCATTTTTTTGGGGTTCTGCGAATTATTACAAACAATATTCTATCAGGCGCGAGTGGCTAGTCAACGCTGGGACTAGACAGTCGCCGGTGCCACTGACAACTAGCAGGGGCGACTAGCTAGTAGCAGGCGGGACTGACTGGTCGAAATCGCGGCTAGCTAGTCGCATTTACATGCGTTTTATTTTGTTTTTTTTTATAGATTCCCACGAGTGTGAGGTGTCTGCAGACGCGTCTGCTCGCGGGCTCATTGACAATGCAGTAATTAAAGGTAAATGAAGTTTATAAAAATGAATTTAAGAAGGAAAAGTTTGTTTTTTATATAAAGAAATTCATTCAAAAATCGTCTGGCGCCAGAATATTTTCTGTAGTTCTGCGACGGATAAATCACAATGATCTATCAAGCGCGAGTGGCTACTCGCAATTGCGACTAGCTAGTCGCCGGCGCCACTGACTAGTCGCAGGGGCGACTAGCTAGTAGCAGGCGGGACTGACTAGTCAAAACCGCGGCTATCTAGTCGCATTTACATACGTTTCTTTTTGTTTGTTTTTCAAAGCTACCCACTAGTGTTTGGTGTCTAAAGACGCGTCTGCTCGCGGGCTGATTGACTGTGTAGTAATTGAAGGTAGCTGCAGAACAAAATTATGAATTTAAGATGGAAAAATGTGTTTTTTATATATAGAAATTCATTCAAAAATCGTCTTGCGCCAGAATATTTTCTGTAGTTCTGCGACGGATAAATCACAATATTCTATCAAGCGCGAGTGGCTACTCGCAATTGCGACTAGCTAGTCGCCGGCGCCACTGACTAGTCGCAGGGGCGACTAGCTAGTGGCAGGCGGGAATGACTAGTCAAAACCGCGGCTATCTAGTCGCATTTACATACGTTTTTTTTGTTTGTTTTTCAAAGCTACCCACTAGTGTTTGGTGTCTAAAGACGCGTCTGCTCGCGGGCTGGTTGACTGTGTAGTAATTGAAGTTAGCTACAGAACAAAATTATGAATTTAAGATGGAAAAATTTGTTTTTTATATATAGAAATTCATTCAAAAATCGTCTGTCGCCAGAGCATTTTTTTGGGGTTCTGCGAATTATTACAAACAATATTCTATCAGGCGCGAGTGGCTAGTCAACGCTGGGACTAGACAGTTGCCGGTGCCACTGACAACTAGCAGGGGCGACTAGCTAGTAGCAGGCGGGACTGACTGGTCGAAATCGCGGCTAGCTAGTCGCATTTACATGCGTTTTATTTTGTTTTTTTTTATAGATTCCCACGAGTGTGAGGTGTCTGCAGACGCGTCTGCTCGCGGGCTCATTGACAATGCAGTAATTAAAGGTAAATGAAGTTTATAAAAATGAATTTAAGAAGGAAAAGTTTGTTTTTTATATAAAGAAATTCATTCAAAAATCGTCTGGCGCCAGAATATTTTCTGTAGTTCTGCGACGGATAAATCACAATATTCTATCAAGCGCGAGTGGCTACTCGCAATTGCGACTAGCTAGTCGCCGGCGCCACTGACTAGTCGCAGGGGCGACTAGCTAGTAGCAGGCGGGACTGACTAGTCAAAACCGCGGCTATCTAGTCGCATTTACATACGTTTCTTTTTGTTTGTTTTTCAAAGCTACCCACTAGTGTTTGGTGTCTAAAGACGCGTCTGCTCGCGGGCTGATTGACTGTGTAGTAATTGAAGGTAGCTGCAGAACAAAATTATGAATTTAAGATGGAAAAATGTGTTTTTTATATATAGAAATTCATTCAAAAATCGTCTTGCGCCAGAATATTTTCTGTAGTTCTGCGACGGATAAATCACAATATTCTATCAAGCGCGAGTGGCTACTCGCAATTGCGACTAGCTAGTCACCGGCGCCACTGACTAGTCGCAAGGGCGACTAGCTAGTGGCAGGCGGGACTGACTAGTCAAAACCGCGGCTATCTAGTCGCATTTACATACGTTTCTTTTTGTTTGTTTTTCAAAGCTACCCACTAGTGTTTGGTGTCTAAAGACGCGTCTGCTCGCGGGCTGATTGACTGTGTAGTAAGTGAAGGTAGCTACAGAACAAAATTATGAATTAAAGATGGAAAAATGTGTTTTTTATATATAGAAATTCATTCAAAAATCGTCTGTCGCCAGAGCATTTTTTTGGGGTTCTGCGAATTATTACTCACAATGTTCTATCAGGCGCGAGTGGCTAGTCGACGCTGGGACTAGCCAGTCGCCGGTGCCACTGACAACTAGCAGGGGCGACTAGCTAGTAGCAGGCGGGACTGACTAGTCAAAACCGCGGCTATCTAGTCGCATTTACATACGTTTCTTTTTGTTTGTTTTTCAAAGCTACCCACTAGTGTTTGGTGTCTAAAGACGCGTCTGCTCGCGAGCTGATTGACTGTGTAGTAACTGAAGGTAGCTGAAGAACAAAATTATGAATTTAAGATGGAAAAATGTGTTTTTTATATATAGAAATTCATTCAAAAATCGTCTTGCGCCAGAATATTTTCTGTAGTTCTGCGACGGATAAATCACAATATTCTATCAAGCGCGAGTGGCTACTCGCAATTGCGACTAGCTAGTTGCCGGCGCCACTGACTAGTCGCAGGGGCGACTAGCTAGTGGCAGGCGGTAATGACTAGTCAAAACCGCGGCTATCTAGTCGCATTTACATACGTTTCTTTTTGTTTGTTTTTCAAAGCTACCCACTAGTGTTTGGTGTCTAAAGACGCGTCTGCTCGCGGGCTGATTGACTGTGTAGTAATTGAAGGTAGCTACAGAACAAAATTATGAATTTAAGATGGAAAAATGTGTTTTTTATATATAGAAATTCATTCAAAAATCGTCTGTCGCCAGAGCATTTTTTTGGGGTTCTGCGAATTATTACTCACAATATTCTATCAGGCGCGAGTGGCTAGTCGACGCTGGGACTAGCCAGTCGCCGGTGCCACTGACAACTAGCAGGGGCGACTAGCTAGTAGCAGGCGGGACTGACTAGTCGAAATCGCGGCTAGCTAGTCGCATTTACATGCGTTTTATTTTGTTTTTTTTTATAGATTTCGACGACTGTGAGGTGTCTGCAGACGCGTCTGCTCGCGGGCTCATTGACAATGCAGTAATTAAAGGTAAATGAAGTTTATAAAAATGAATTTAAGAAGGATTTTTTTTTTTATATATAGAAATTCATTCAAAAATCGTCTTGCGCCAGAATATTTTCTGTAGTTCTGCGACGGATAAATCACAATATTCTATCAAGCGCGAGTGGCTACTCGCAATTGCGACTAGCTAGTCACCGGCGCCACTGACTAGTCGCAAGGGCGACTAGCTAGTGGCAGGCGGGACTGACTAGTCAAAACCGCGGCTATCTAGTCGCATTTACATACGTTTCTTTTTGTTTGTTATTCAAAGCTACCCACTAGTGTTTGGTGTCTAAAGACGCGTCTGCTCGCGGGCTGATTGACTGTGTAGTAAGTGAAGGTAGCTACAGAACAAAATTATGAATTAAAGATGGAAAAATGTGTTTTTTATATATAGAAATTCATTCAAAAATCGTCTGTCGCCGGAGCATTTTTTTGGGGTTCTGCGAATTATTACTCACAATGTTCTATCAGGCGCGAGTGGCTAGTCGACGCTGGGACTAGCCAGTCGCCGGTGCCACTGACAACTAGCAGGGGCGACTAGCTAGTAGCAGGCGGGACTGACTAGTCAAAACCGCGGCTATCTAGTCGCATTTACATACGTTTCTTTTTGTTTGTTTTTCAAAGCTACCCACTAGTGTTTGGTGTCTAAAGACGCGTCTGCTCGCGAGCTGATTGACTGTGTAGTAATTGAAGGTAGCTGAAGAACAAAATTATGAATTTAAGATGGAAAAATGTGTTTTTTATATATAGAAATTCATTCAAAAATCGTCTTGCGCCAGAATATTTTCTGTAGTTCTGCGACGGATAAATCACAATATTCTATCAAGCAAGAGTGGCTACTCGCAATTGCGACTAGCTAGTCGGCGGCGCCACTGACTAGTCGCAGGGGCGACTAGCTAGTGGCAGGCGGGAATGACTAGTCAAAACCGCGGCTATCTAGTCGCATTTACATACGTTTCTTTTTGTTTGTTTTTCAAAGCTACCCACTAGTGTTTGGTGTCTAAAGACGCGTCTGCTCGCGGGCTGATTGACTGTGTAGTAATTGAAGTTAGCAACAGAACAAAATTATGAATTTAAGATGGAAAAATTTGTTTTTTATCTATAGAAATTCATTCAAATCTCGTCTGTCGCCAGAGCATTTTTTTGGGGTTCTGCGAATTATTACTCACAATATTCTATCAGACGCGAGTGGCTAGTCAACGCTGGGACTAGACAGTCGCCGGTGCCACTGACAACTAGCAGGGGCGACTAGCTAGTACCAGGCGGGACTGACTGGTCGAAATCGCGGCTAGCTAGTCGCATTTACATGCGTTTTATTTTGTTTTTTTTTTATAGATTTCCACGAGTGTGAGGTGTCTGCAGACGCGTCTGCTCGCGGGCTCATTGACAATGCAGTAATTAAAGGTAAATGAAGTTTATAAAAATGAATTTAAGAAGGAAAAGTTTGTTTTTTATATAAAGAAATTCATTCAAGAATCGTCTGGCGCCAGAATATTTTTTTGGGGTTCTGCGAATTATTACTCACAATATTCTATCAGGCGCGAGTGGCTAGTCGACGCTGGGCCTAGTTAGTCGCTGGTGCCACTGACAACTATCAGGGGCGACTAGCTAGTAGCAGGCGGGACTGACTAGTCGAAATTGCGACTAGCTAGTCGCCGGCGCCACTGACTAGTCACAGGGGCGACTAGCTAGTAGCAGGCGGGACTGACTAGTCAAAACCGCGGCTATCTAGTCGCATTTACATACGTTTCTTTTTGTTTGTTTTTCAAAGCTACCCACTAGTGTTTGGTGTCTAAAGACGCGTCTGCTCGCGGGCTGGTTGAGTGTGTAGTAATTGAAGGTAGCTACAGAACAAAATTATGAATTTAAGATGGAAAAATGTGTTTTTTATATATAGAAATTCATTCAAAAATCGTCTGTCGCCAGAGCATTTTTTTGGGGTTCTGCGAATTATTACTCACAATATTCTATCAGGCGCGAGTGGCTAGTCGACGCTGGGACTAGCCAGTCGCCGGTGCCACTGACAACTAGCAGGGGCGACTAGCTAGTAGCAGGCGGGACTGACTAGTCGAAATCGCGGCTAGCTAGTCGCATTTACATGCGTTTTATTTTGTTTTTTTTTATAGATTTCGACGACTGTGAGGTGTCTGCAGACGCGTCTGCTCGCGGGCTCATTGACAATGCAGTAATTAAAGGTAAATGAAGTTTATAAAAATGAATTTAAGAAGGATTTTTTTTTTTTTATATATAGAAATTCATTCAAAAATCGTCTTGCGCCAGAATATTTTCTGTAGTTCTGCGACGGATAAATCACAATATTCTATCAAGCGCGAGTGGCTACTCGCAATTGCGACTAGCTAGTCGCCGGCGCCACTGACTAGTCGCAGGGGCGACTAGCTAGTGGCAGGCGGGAATGACTAGTCAAAACCGCGGCTATCTAGTCGCATTTACATACGTTTTTTTTGTTTGTTTTTCAAAGCTACCCACTAGTGTTTGGTGTCTAAAGACGCGTCTGCTCGCGGGCTGGTTGACTGTGTAGTAATTGAAGTTAGCTACAGAACAAAATTATGAATTTAAGATGGAAAAATTTGTTTTTTATATATAGAAATTCATTCAAAAATCGTCTGTCGCCAGAGCATTTTTTTGGGGTTCTGCGAATTATTACAAACAATATTCTATCAGGCGCGAGTGGCTAGTCAACGCTGGGACTAGACAGTCGCCGGTGCCACTGACAACTAGCAGGGGCGACTAGCTAGTAGCAGGCGGGACTGACTGGTCGAAATCGCGGCTAGCTAGTCGCATTTACATGCGTTTTATTTTGTTTTTTTTTATAGATTCCCACGAGTGTGAGGTGTCTGCAGACGCGTCTGCTCGCGGGCTCATTGACAATGCAGTAATTAAAGGTAAATGAAGTTTATAAAAATGAATTTAAGAAGGAAAAGTTTGTTTTTTATATAAAGAAATTCATTCAAGAATCGTCTGGCGCCAGAATATTTTTTTGGGGTTCTGCGAATTATTACTCACAATATTCTATCAGGCGCGAGTGGCTAGTCGACGCTGGGACTAGCCAGTCGCCGGCGCCACTGACTAGTCGCAGAAGCGACTAGCTAGTAGCAGGCGGGACTGACTAGTCAAAACCGCGGCTATCTAGTCGCATTTACATACGTTTCTTTTTGTTTGTTTTTCAAAGCTACCCACTAGTGTTTGGTGTCTAAAGACGCGTCTGCTCGCGGGCTGATTAACTGTGTAGTAATTGAAGGTAGCTACAGAACAAAATTATGAATTTAAGATGGAAAAATGTGTTTTTTATATATAGAAATTCATTCAAAAATCGTCTGTCGCCAGAGCATTTTTTTGGGGTTCTGCGAATTATTACTCACAATATTCTATCAGGCGCGAGTGTCTAGTCGACGCTGGGACTAGCCAGTCGCCGGTGCCACTGACAACTAGCAGGGGTGACTAGCTAGTAGCAGGCGGGAATGGCTAGTCGAACCCGCGGCTAGCTAGTCGCATTTACATGCGTTTTATTTTGTTTTTTTTTATAGATTTCCACGAGTGTGAGGTGTCTGCAGACGCGTCTGCTCGCGGGCTCATTGACAATGCAGTAATTAAAGGTAAATGAAGTTTATTATAATGAATTTAAGAAGGAAAAGTTTGTTTTTTATATAAAGAAATTCATTCAAAAATCGTCTGGCGCCAGAATATTTTCTGTAGTTCTGCGACGGATAAATCACACTATTCTATCAAGCGCGAGTGGCTACTCGCAAGTGCGACTAGCTAGTCGCCGGCGCCACTGACTAGTCGCAGGGGCGACTAGCTAAAAGCAGGCGGGACTGACTAGTCAAAACCGCGGCTATCTAGTCGCATTTACATACGTTTCTTTTTGTTTGTTTTTCAAAGCTACCCACGAGTGTTTGGTGTCTAAAGACGCGTCTGCTCGCGGGCTCATTGACAATGCAGTAATTAAAGGTAAATGAAGTTTATAAAAATGAATTTAAGAAGGAAAAGTTTGTTTTTTATATAAAGAAATTCATTCAAGAATCGTCTGGCGCCAGAATATTTTTTTGGGGTTCTGCGAATTATTACTCACAATATTCTATCAGGCGCGAGTGGCTAGTCGACGCTGGGACTAGCCAGTCGCCGGCGCCACTGACTAGTCGCAGAAGCGACTAGCTAGTAGCAGGCGGGACTGACTAGTCAAAACCGCGGCTATCTAGTCGCATTTACATACGTTTCTTTTTGTTTGTTTTTCAAAGCTACCCACTAGTGTTTGGTGTCTAAAGACGCGTCTGCTCGCGGGCTGATTAACTGTGTAGTAATTGAAGGTAGCTACAGAACAAAATTATGAATTTAAGATGGAAAAATGTGTTTTTTATATATAGAAATTCATTCAAAAATCGTCTGTCGCCGGAGCATTTTTTTGGGGTTCTGCGAATTATTACTCACAATGTTCTATCAGGCGCGAGTGGCTAGTCGACGCTGGGACTAGCCAGTCGCCGGTGCCACTGACAACTAGCAGGGGCGACTAGCTAGTAGCAGGCGGGACTGACTAGTCAAAACCGCGGCTATCTAGTCGCATTTACATACGTTTCTTTTTGTTTGTTTTTCAAAGCTACCCACTAGTGTTTGGTGTCTTAAGACGCGTCTGCTCGCGAGCTGATTGACTGTGTAGTAATTGAAGGTAGCTGAAGAACAAAATTATGAATTTAAGATGGAAAAATGTGTTTTTTATATATAGAAATTCATTCAAAAATCGTCTTGCGCCAGAATATTTTCTGTAGTTCTGCGACGGATAAATCACAATATTCTATCAAACGCGAGTGGCTACTCGCAATTGCGACTAGCTAGTCGCCGGCGCCACTGACTAGTCGCAGGGGCGACTAGCTAGTGGCAGGCGGGAATGACTAGTCAAAACCGCGGCTATCTAGTCGCATTTACATACGTTTCTTTTTGTTTGTTTTTCAAAGCTACCCACTAGTGTTTGGTGTCTAAAGACGCGTCTGCTCGCGGGCTGATTGACTGTGTAGTAATTGAAGTTAGCAACAGAACAAAATTATGAATTTAAGATGGAAAAATTTGTTTTTTATATATAGAAATTCATTCAAATCTCGTCTGTCGCCAGAGCATTTTTTTGGGGTTCTGCGAATTATTACTCACAATATTCTATCAGGCGCGAGTGGCTAGTCAACGCTGGGACTAGACAGTCGCCGGTGCCACTGACCACTAGCAGGGGCGACTAGCTAGTAGCAGGCGGGACTGACTGGTCGAAATCGCGGCTAGCTAGTCGCATTTACATGCGTTTTATTTTGTTTTTTTTTTATAGATTCCCACGAGTGTGAGGTGTCTGCAGACGCGTCTGCTCGCGGGCTCATTGACAATGCAGTAATTAAAGGTAAATGAAGTTTATAAAAATGAATTTAAGAAGGAAAAGTTTGTTTTTTATATAAAGAAATTCATTCAAGAATCGTCTGGCGCCAGAATATTTTTTTGGGGTTCTGCGAATTATTACTCACAATATTCTATCAGGCGCGAGTGGCTAGTCGACGCTGGGACTAGCCAGTCGCTGGTGCCACTGACAACTATCAGGGGCGACTAGCTAGTAGCAGGCGGGACTGACTAGTCGAAATTGCGACTAGCTAGTCGCCGGCGCCACTGACTAGTCACAGGGGCGACTAGCTAGTAGCAGGCGGGACTGACTAGTCAAAACCGCGGCTATCTAGTCGCATTTACATACGTTTCTTTTTGTTTGTTTTTCAAAGCTACCCACTAGTGTTTGGTGTCTAAAGACGCGTCCGCTCGCGGGCTGATTGACTGTGTAGTAATTGAACGTAGCTACAGAACAAAATTATGAATTAAAGATGGAAAAATGTGTTTTTTATATATAGAAATTCATTCAAAAATCGTCTGTCGCCGGAGCATTTTTTTGGGGTTCTGCGAATTATTACTCACAATGTTCTATCAGGCGCGAGTGGCTAGTCGACGCTGGGACTAGCCAGTCGCCGGTGCCACTGACAACTAGCAGGGGCGACTAGCTTGTAGCAGGCGGGACTGACTAGTCAAAACCGCGGCTATCTAGTCGCATTTACATACGTTTCTTTTTGTTTGTTTTTCAAAGCTACCCACTAGTGTTTGGTGTCTAAAGACGCGTCTGCTCGCGAGCTGATTGACTGTGTAGTAATTGAAGGTAGCTGAAGAACAAAATTATGAATTTAAGATGGAAAAATGTGTTTTTTATATATAGAAATTCATTCAAAAATCGTCTTGCGCCAGAATATTTTCTGTAGTTCTGCGACGGATAAATCACAATATTCTATCAAGCGCGAGTGGCTACTCGCAATTGCGACTAGCTAGTCGCCGGCGCCACTGACTAGTCGCAGGGGCGACTAGCTAGTGGCAGGCGGGAATGACTAGTCAAAACCGCGGCTATCTAGTCGCATTTACATACGTTTCTTTTTGTTTGTTTTTCAAAGCTACCCACTAGTGTTTGGTGTCTAAAGACGCGTCTGCTCGCGGGCTGATTGACTGTGTAGTAATTGAAGTTAGCAACAGAACAAAATTATGAATTTAAGATGGAAAAATTTGTTTTTTATATATAGAAATTCATTCAAATCTCGTCTGTCGCCAGAGCATTTTTTTGGGGTTCTGCGAATTATTACTCACAATATTCTATCAGGCGCGAGTGGCTAGTCAACGCTGGGACTAGACAGTCGCCGGTGCCACTGACAACTAGCAGGGGCGACTAGCTAGTAGCAGGCGGGACTGACTGGTCGAAATCGCGGCTAGCTAGTCGCATTTACATGCGTTTTATTTTGTTTTTTTTTTATAGATTCCCACGAGTGTGAGGTGTCTGCAGACGCGTCTGCTCGCGGGCTCATTGACAATGCAGTAATTAAAGGTAAATGAAGTTTATAAAAATGAATTTAAGAAGGAAAAGTTTGTTTTTTATATAAAGAAATTCATTCAAGAATCGTCTGGCGCCAGAATATTTTTTTGGGGTTCTGCGAATTATTACTCACAATATTCTATCAGGCGCGAGTGGCTAGTCGACGCTGGGACTAGCCAGTCGCCGGCGCCACTGACTAGTCGCAGGGGCGACTAGCTAGTAGCAGGCGGGACTGACTAGTCAAAACCGCGGCTATCTAGTTGCATTTACATACGTTTCTTTTTGTTTGTTTTTCAAAGCTACCCACTAGTGTTTGGTGTCTAAAGACGCGTCTGCTCGCGGGCTGATTAACTTTGTAGTAATTGAAGGTAGCTACAGAACAAAATTATGAATTTAAGATGGAAAAATGTGTTTTTTATATATAGAAATTCATTCAAAAATCGTCTGTCGCCAGAGCATTTTTTTGGGGTTCTGCGAATTATTACTCACAATATTCTATCAGGCGCGAGTGGCTAGTCGACGCTGGGACTAGCCAGTCGCCGGTGCCACTGACAACTAGCAGGGGCGAATAGCTAGTAGCAGGCGGGACTGACTAGTCGAAATCGCGGCTAGCTAGTCGCATTTACATGCGTTTTATTTTGTTTTTTTTTATAGATTCCCACGAGTGTGAGGTGTCTGCAGACGCGTCTGCTCGCGGGCTCATTGACAATGCAGTAATTAAAGGTAAATGAAGTTTATTATAATGAATTTAAGAAGGAAAAGTTTGTTTTTTATATAAAGAAATTCATTCAAAAATCGTCTGGCGCCAGAATATTTTCTGTAGTTCTGCGACGGATAAATCACACTATTCTATCAAGCGCGAGTGGCTACTCGCAAGTGCGACTAGCTAGTCGCCGGCGCCACTGACTAGTCGCAGGGGCGACTAGCTAAAAGCAGGCGGGACTGACTAGTCAAAACCGCGGCTATCTAGTCGCATTTACATACGTTTCTTTTTGTTTGTTTTTCAAAGCTACCCACGAGTGTTTGGTGTCTAAAGACGTGTCTGCTCGCGGGCTGATTGACTGTGTAGTAATTGAAGGTAGCTACAGAACAAAATTATGAATTAAAGATGGAAAAATGTGTTTTTTATATATAGAAATTCATTCAAAAATCGTCTGTCGCCGGAGCATTTTTTTGGGGTTCTGCGAATTATTACTCACAATGTTCTATCAGGCGTGAGTGGCTAGTCGACGCTGGGACTAGCCAGTCGCCGGTGCCACTGACAACTAGCAGGGGCGACTAGCTAGTAGCAGGCGGGACTGACTAGTCAAAACCGCGGCTATCTAGTCGCATTTACATACGTTTCTTTTTGTTTGTTTTTCAAAGCTACCCACTAGTGTTTGGTGTCTAAAGACGCGTCTGCTCGCGAGCTGATTGACTGTGTAGTAATTGAAGGTAGCTGAAGAACAAAATTATGAATTTAAGATGGAAAAATTTGTTTTTTATATATAGAAATTCATTCAAAAATCGTCTTGCGCCAGAATATTTTCTGTAGTTCTGCGACGGATAAATCACAATATTCTATCAAGCGCGAGTGGCTACTCGCAATTGCGACTAGCTAGTCGCCGGTGCCACTGACTAGTCGCAGGGGCGACTAGCTAGTGGCAGGCGGGAATGACTAGTCAAAACCGCGGCTATCTAGTCGCATTTACATACGTTTCTTTTTGTTTGTTTTTCAAAGCTACCCACTAGTGTTTGGTGTCTAAAGACGCGTCTGCTCGCGGGCTGATTGACTGTGTAGTAATTGAAGTTAGCAACAGAACAAAATTATGAATTTAAGATGGAAAAATTTGTTTTTTATATATAGAAATTCATTCAAATCTCGTCTGTCGCCAGAGCATTTTTTTGGGGTTCTGCGAATTATTACTCACAATATTCTATCAGGCGCGAGTGGCTAGTCAACGCTGGGACTAGACAGTCGCCGGTGCCACTGACAACTAGCAGGGGCGACTAGCTAGTAGCAGGCGGGACTGACTGGTCGAAATCGCGGCTAGCTAGTCGCATTTACATGCGTTTTATTTTGTTTTTTTTTTATAGATTCCCACGAGTGTGAGGTGTCTGCAGACGCGTCTGCTCGCGGGCTCATTGACAATGCAGTAATTAAAGGTAAATGAAGTTTATAAAAATGAATTTAAGAAGGAAAAGTTTGTTTTTTATATAAAGAAATTCATTTAAGAATCGTCTGGCGCCAGAATATTTTTTTGGGGTTCTGCGAATTATTACTCACAATATTCTATCAGGCGCGAGTGGCTAGTCGACGCTGGGACTAGCCAGTCGCTGGTGCCACTGACAACTATCAGGGGCGACTAGCTAGTAGCAGGCGGGACTGACTAGTCGAAATTGCGACTAGCTAGTCGCCGGCGCCACTGAATAGTCACAGGGGCGACTAGCTAGTAGCAGGCGGGACTGACTAGTCAAAACCGCGGCTATCTAGTCGCATTTACATACGTTTCTTTTTGTTTGTTTTTCAAAGCTACCCACTAGTGTTTGGTGTCTAAAGACGCGTCTGCTCGCGGGCTGATTGACTGTGTAGTAATTGAAGGTAGCTACAGAACAAAATTATGAATTTAAGATGGAAAAATGTGTTTTTTATATATAGAAATTCATTCAAAAATCGTCTGTCGCCAGAGCATTTTTTTGGGGTTCTGCGAATTATTACTCACAATATTCTATCAGGCGCGAGTGGCTAGTCGACGCTGGGACTAGCCAGTCGCCGGTGCTACTCACAACTAGCAGGGGCGAATAGCTAGTAGCAGGCGGGACTGACTAGTCGAAATCGCGGCTAGCTAGTCGCATTTACATGCGTTTTTTTTTGTTTTTTTTTATAGTTTCCCACGAGTGTGAGGTGTCTGCAGACGCGTCTGCTCGCGGGCTCATTGACAATGCAGTAATTAAAGGTAAATGAAGGTTATTATAATGAATTTAAGAAGGAAAAGTTTGTTTTTTATATAAAGAAATTCATTCAAAAATCGTCTGGCGCCAGAATATTTTCTGTAGTTCTGCGACGGATAAATCACACTATTCTATCAAGCGCGAGTGGCTACTCGCAAGTGCGACTAGCTAGTCGCCGGCGCCACTGACTAGTCGCAGGGGCGACTAGCTAAAAGCAGGCGGGACTGACTAGTCAAAACCGCGGCTATCTAGTCGCATTTACATACGTTTCTTTTTGTTTGTTTTTCAAAGCTACCCACGAGTGTTTGGTGTCTAAAGACGCGTCTGCTCGCGGGCTGATTGACTGTGTAGTAATTGAAGGTAGCTACAGAACAAAATTATGAATTTAAGATGGAAAAATGTGTTTTTTATATATAGAAATTCATTCAAAAATCGTCTGTCGCCAGAGCATTTTTTTGGGGTTCTGCGAATTATTACTCACAATATTCTATCAGGCGCGAGTGGCTAGTCGACGCTGGGACTAGCCAGTCGCCGGTGCCACTGACAACTAGCAGGGGCGACTAGCTAGTAGCAGGCGGGACTGGCTAGTAGAAATCGCGGCTAGCTGGTCGCAGTTACATGCGTTTTATTTTGTTTTTTTTTATAGATTCCCACGAGTGTGAGGTGTCTGCAGACGCGTCTGCTCGCGGGCTCATTGACAATGCAGTAATTAAAGGTAAATGAAGTTTATAAAAATGAATTTAAGAAGGAAAAGTTTGTTTTTTATATAAAGAAATTCATTCAAAAATTGTCTAGCGCCAGAATATTTTTTTGGGGTTCTGCGAATTATTACTCACAATATTCTATCAGGCGCGAGTGGCTAGTCGACGCTGGGACTAGCCAGTCGCCGGCGCCACTGACTAGTCGCAGGGGCGACTAGCTAGTAGCAGGCGGGGCTGACTAGTCAAAACCGCGGCTATCTAGTCGCATTTACATACGTTTCTTTTTGTTTGTTTTTCAAAGCTACCCACTAGTGTTTGGTGTCTAAAGACGCGTCTGCTCGCGGGCTGATTGACTGTGTAGTAAGTGAAGGTAGCTACAGAACAAAATTATGAATTAAAGATGGAAAAATGTGTTTTTTATATATAGAAATTCATTCAAAAATCGTCTGTCGCCAGAGCATTTTTTTTGGGTTCTGCGAATTATTACTCACAATGTTCTATCAGGCGCGAGTGGCTAGTCGACGCTGGGACTAGCCAGTCGCCGGTGCCACTGTCAACTAGCAGGGGCGACTAGCTAGTAGCAGGCGGGACTGACTAGTCAAAACCGCGGCTATCTAGTCGCATTTACATACGTTTCTTTTTGTTTGTTTTTCAAAGCTACCCACTAGTGTTTGGTGTCTAAAGACGCGTCTGCTCGCGGGCTGATTGACAATGCAGTAATTAAAGGTAAATGAAGTTTATAAAAATGAATTTAAGAAGGAAAAGTTTGTTTTTTATATAAAGAAATTCATTCAAAAATCGTCTGGCGCCAGAATATTTTCTGTAGTTCTGCGACGGATAAATCACAATATTCTATCAAGCCCGAGTGGCTACTCGCAATTGCGACTAGCTAGTCTCCTGCGCCACTGACTAGTCGCAGGGGCGACTAGCTAGTAGCAGGCGGTACTGACTAGTCAAAACCGCGGCTATCTAGTCGCATTTACATACGTTTCTTTTTGTTTGTTTTTCAAAGCTACCCACTAGTGTTTGGTGTCTAAAGACGCGTCTGCTTGCGGGCTGATTGACTGTGTAGTAATTGAAGGTAGCTACAGAACAAAATTATGAATTTAAGATGGAAAAATGTGTTTTTTATATATAGGAATTCATTCAAAAATCGTCTGTCGCCAGAGCATTTTTTTGGGGTTCTGCGAATTATTACTCACAATGTTCTATCAGGCGCGAGTGGCTAGTCGACGCTGGGACAAGCCAGTCGCCGGTGCCACTGACAACTAGCAGGGGCGACTAGCTAGTAGCAGGCGGGACTGACTAGTCAAAACCGCGGCTATCTAGTCGCATTTACATACGTTTCTTTTTGTTTGTTTTTCAAAGCTACCCACTAGTGTTTGGTGTCTAAAGACGCGTCTGCTCGCGGGCTGATTGACTGTGTAGTAATTGAAGGTAGCTACAGAACAAAATTATGAATTTAAGATGGAAAAATGTATTTTTTATGTAAAGAAATTCATTCAAAAATCGTCTGGCGCCAGAGCATTTTTTTGGGGTTCTGCGAATTATTACTCACAATATTCTATCAGGCGCGAATGGCTAGTCGACGCTGGGACTAGCCAGTCACCGGTGCTACTGACAACTAGCAGGGGCGACTAGCTAGTAGCAGGCGGGACTGACTAGTCGAAATCGCGGCTAGCTAGTCGCATTTACATGCGTTTTTTTTTGTTTTTTTTTATAGATTCCCACGAGTGTGAGGTGTCTGCAGACGCGTCTGCTCGCGGGCTCATTGACAATGCAGTAATTAAAGGTAAATGAAGTTTATAAAAATGAATTTAAGAAGGATTTTTTTTTTTTTATATATCGAAATTCATTCAAAAATCGTCTTGCGCCAGAATATTTTCTGTAGTTCTGCGACGGATAAATCACAATATTCTATCAAGCGCGAGTGGCTACTCGCAATTGCGACTAGCTAGTCGCCGGCGCCACTGACTAGTCGCAGGGGCGACTAGCTAGTGGCAGGCGGGACTGACTAGTCAAAACCGCGGCTATCTAGTCGCATTTACATACGTTTCTTTTTGTTTGTTTTTCAAAGCTACCCACTAGTGTTTGGTGTCTAAAGACGCGTCTGCTCGCGGGCTGATTGACTGTGTAGTAATTGAAGGTAGCTACAGAACAAAATTATGAATTTAAGATGGAAAAATGTGTTTTTTATATATAGAAATTCATTCAAAAATCGTCTGTCGCCAGAGCATTTTTTTGGGGTTCTGCGAATTATTACTCACAATATTCTATCAGGCGCGAGTGGCTAGTCGACGCTGGGACTAGCCAGTCGCCGGTGCCACTGACAACTAGCAGGGGCGACTAGCTAGTAGCAGGCGGGACTGGCTAGTAGAAATCGCGGCTAGCTGGTCGCAGTTACATGCGTTTTATTTTGTTTTTTTTTATAGATTCCCACGAGTGTGAGGTGTCTGCAGACGCGTCTGCTCGCGGGCTCATTGACAATGCAGTAATTAAAGGTAAATGAAGTTTATAAAAATGAATTTAAGAAGGAAAAGTTTGTTTTTTATATAAAGAAATTCATTCAAAAATTGTCTAGCGCCAGAATATTTTTTTGGGGTTCTGCGAATTATTACTCACAATATTCTATCAGGCGCGAGTGGCTAGTCGACGTTGGGACTAGCCAGTCGCCGGCGCCACTGACTAGTCGCAGGGGCGACTAGCTAGTAGCAGGCGGGGCTGACTAGTCAAAACCGCGGCTATCTAGTCGCATTTACATACGTTTCTTTTTGTTTGTTTTTCAAAGCTACCCACTAGTGTTTGGTGTCTAAAGACGCGTCTGCTCGCGGGCTGATTGACTGTGTAGTAAGTGAAGGTAGCTACAGAACAAAATTATGAATTAAAGATGGAAAAATGTGTTTTTTATATATAGAAATTCATTCAAAAATCGTCTGTCGCCAGAGCATTTTTTTTGGGTTCTGCGAATTATTACTCACAATGTTCTATCAGGCGCGAGTGGCTAGTCGACGCTGGGACTAGCCAGTCGCCGGTGCCACTGTCAACTAGCAGGGGCGACTAGCTAGTAGCAGGCGGGACTGACTAGTCAAAACCGCGGCTATCTAGTCGCATTTACATACGTTTCTTTTTGTTTGTTTTTCAAAGCTACCCACTAGTGTTTGGTGTCTAAAGACGCGTCTGCTCGCGGGCTGATTGACAATGCAGTAATTAAAGGTAAATGAAGTTTATAAAAATGAATTTAAGAAGGAAAAGTTTGTTTTTTATATAAAGAAATTCATTCAAAAATCGTCTGGCGCCAGAATATTTTCTGTAGTTCTGCGACGGATAAATCACACTATTCTATCAAGCGCGAGTGGCTACTCGCAAGTGCGACTAGCTAGTCGCCGGCGCCACTGACTAGTCGCAGGGGCGACTAGCTAAAAGCAGGCGGGACTGACTAGTCAAAACCGCGGCTATCTAATCGCATTTACATACGTTTCTTTTT